>OX941092.1:54817500-57217500 GCA_954870635.1 Arctium minus
CATTAGTTACAAGTCTGAAAGTTACAAGATTAGATCTCTAAAGTTGTACTTACAAGATTACTAAGCAAACCCTATATATACCACCTAACTAATACAAGACTTAATGACAAAGTAAACAAAACTAGCTTTGACTTTTCTAATACAAAGACTATGTTGACTTTTACATCTTTGACTTTCCACATTAAATTTTGGATACAATATTTAGACTTAACAACATGTCTACAAAATCAGGACATATTGATATTCTGAATTTGTTTTCCAAAACAGGAATATGAATGTTCAAATTCCATAACCAACAGTCTGTATGTTTTTATGAATTACTTTCTCTGGTCTATAGAATATTTGTTCATCTATCTCTGGATCAGATTCAGAATCAGAGTCAAGAAAGTCTCTCTTAACCTTGTCAGAGATAACTACCTCTAAAGTTTTCATAATTCCTTTATGTCTAGAGACTTTAATGATTATTTTCATGCTTTCTTTCTTTTTCAAATTAGACATGACATTTTCTTTATAAATTCTTCTAATGCCATCCTCAAATGTAGTTCTGGTGCATTAATCTGACATTGGAGAATACAGAGGTGCATCTGGATTGAGTGAACTTTAAGGTTCATCTTTAGAAGTACTTGTTTCAGAGGTACTTGTTTCAAATATCTCTGATTCTTTTGTGATAAATGCATCAAACTTAAAAATTTATCTGGGATCATTGCTCTGAGGTTTTGTAAAGAGTACCTTTGAAGTCTCTTTTTCTATCTTTAATATAGGTTCTTGAAATGTTTTTGCTTCAGAGTATAAGACATTTTTAAAATTCAGAGCTCTTGTTTTTCATCCTTCTGAGGTTTTTGTTCTTTTGAAATTGTTCAGAGATGGACAGTCATTGCTCTGGACCTTTCCCATACAGAAAGTGGAAGAAAGTGAAGTTTTCTTCAATCCAGTGAATGGATCCAATTCATTGAATCCCATTCCTTGAGTGTCCATTTGAGAATTTATCTTAATATGCACATCTTGAGCATCCAGATATTTTTTGATTTGAAGTTCTTTCATTTCCAGAGATTGATTTAGGATTTCTCTTTCCTTTTGAAAAAAGTTAGTTAAGGCAACAAAATTGAGCCTTTCATACTCAGATCTTTTAACTTCTTCTTCTTTGGCTTTTAACACTTTTACCAATTCTTTGAGTTTATCAGACAAAGAGGTTTCGTTTAATCTCTGAAATTTTTCAAGCTTAGATTTTTCATTGAAAATTTCATTCTTCTCTGATTCAAGAAGATTCTTTTCTCTTTTATAAAAATTTAGATCTTTTGTTAATTGCTTTCTCTTTTCTTTTTCTTCCATGAGTTTTTGCTTTAAAATCTGAAACTCATCTATTAACTTAAGAACATCCATTTCAAGTTCACTTTCAGAAGTGGAATGAGAGTTTACCTTTTCAGAGCAGTCTTCTGATGATCCATCAGTTTGATCACCATCTGCAAAAGCCATACCACAGAGATTGGTAGGCTCTTCCTCTCCATCGCTTGTAGAGTCTGATAACCAATCTTCCATCTCTGCAACAAGTACTCTTTCTCTAAAATTGTACTTATAATTATTCTTGTAGTAGTCTTGATCTTTGACAAGTCTACCTCTGCAGTTTGCAGAGTAATGGCCTGGTTTTCCACATCTAAAACAACTTCCATCATTTTGATTTGGTGGGAGAGCAACAATAGTTTCTGTCTTCTGAACTTGTGGTTGAGGCTGAAAGTATCTCTGAGGTTGAGAATACTTGGGTTGGAATGGTTGATGAGTTCTTGATTGTTGTGCAACATCATAATTGTTGAAATGAACACCCTTTTGATCACTATGTGGAGTGAATCTAGGCTCTTGTTGAAGTCTTCTCTCTGGATTTCTCCTTTCTTCATCATCTCTCCTGCCTTTAAAGATTTTCTTGCCAAATTTCTTGTTAAATTGGTGAGTTATTAATGCAAGAGACTTGGCAAAGGCATTATGTCATTACCTGAGTATGAGTTTGAATGGTCATCTTCTTCAGCTATTAAAACCTTTTTAGATTTTCTTTTTGGTTCCTTTTTCAAAGGCTTTTCTTTGGAGTTCTTTGTTTCATCATCATGACATTCTTTTGACATACCCTTGTTTTTTGAGATGAGGGCAAGTGGTCCACCTAAAGAAGATTTTGACTTTTGTTTAACAACTTCTTTTTCCTGAGCAACAAGAGTACCATAAATATCAGTCAATGACCAAGATTCAAGATTTTGATTGGCTTGTATTGACATGGATAGTTGTGACCATTCTTCATTTAAGCTTTTAAGGAAAAGAACATTGTTTTCTTCGTTTGTCCTTATAACTCCAAACTTTTTGCATTTATTGATGAGAATGTTGAATCTTGAGTATGTTTGGTGCAAGGTTTCTTCAGGTAGTGTATGAAAGTCATGATACTCATTAATGCAAAGATTTCTTTTGTTTTTCTGAGTTTGTATGTCACCTTCAAGTTGGTTCAACAACTGATCCCATATCTCTTTTGCAGTTACACAAGAATCAAGTTCTTGAAATATATCATTGGGAATGGCCATAATTAGTAATCTAACAGCTTTGGAGTCATTTTCCATCATTTTAGTGTCTTCATCAATGAAGTTTGAAGTTTTCTTTTCATAGTATGCAGGTATTTCAGCAGTATCTGCTATTGCTGGAACTCTTGGTACCTATACCATTGGTTAGTGAGGTCCATCATTCACAGATCTTAAAAGATCCCTGTCCATACCTTCCAAGAAATTTACCATCCTTATTTTCCATTGGGGATATTCATCCCTTAGAAGTGTAGGAGGTTTGGTTAATGATCCAACTGTATAAATGACACTTATACTGGAGTTTGACATTTGGAAGAAAATATGAAGATTTGAAGAACTGGTGCTTTTCTAAGAAGATCTTTTATCAAAAAGTGAAACTGTGATTTACTTTCAAATCTGGAGCATATGGAGTTCCTTTAAATAAACCAAGGTTTATATGAACATGCATAGATTTTTGAAAGCTTGAATTAGTAAGATGTAAATCTATCTGAGTATGCATATATGATCTTGTTTGTTTTAAAAACAAAGATAACTCTGATATCAATTGTTGGATCCCAGATTTAATCTTATAACAATGATAAATATAAGAACAGCGGAAGCAATATAGTTTAAGTATCAAAGCAGATTCAATATCACAGTTGATAATAAGATATATATATATATATATATATATATATCGTACAAGATCTTCTTTAGAATACTTTCCAAGTATATTAAAAGTTGATTCATATACAAGATATATCAAAAGCACACTTTTGTCAATGGAGTGATGGTCCTATTTATAGGACCATAAAGTGAACAGTGTACTATCCTGACATTAGAAGCATGCTTGAACAGTGTCTTACCTAAAAGGTGAGCTCAAGACATGCTTGAACAGTAACCAACTCTATAAAGTAAATCTTATCACTAAGTGACGTGTCATCTGTTTTCTGTCAACACTTGTATAAATATTCAGTCTTGATCTTTAGAGATAACACCTTCAGAGCTCTGAATTAGATCTCTGATGTCTTCCCGTCTAAAGAGTCTGTCTCAGAACTGACTTCAGAGCTAGACTTGGCTTTCTTTGCTGATGTCTCTGAAGGCCTTCAGAGGAAGACTTGAGCTATTTTCAATACTTTTACAATTCAGAATTGGGGCTAACAGTAAGAATGTTATGGTTATACTTGATGTTATTTTTCACTGCAATTTATATTTTGAAACCATGGGACGTTTCTACGTGTTTTGAAGTGGTATAGAAATTATGGGTCATTACAACAAAGTTCAACTAAAAGGGGAAGGTATTGATAAGCGTAGAACATCTATTAATATCTAATTTTCATATCTTCATGTTTAGATTTGTGGGCTAGAAAGTATGGTAGTATTTAAGTAGTTTTCTATTTAAAAATCGTGTGTTTAAGTCAGCGACTTCACAAGTAGGGTATCAATCAAATTTCGAATTTAAAAAAGGTACATTGAACCATTTTCTCTCTAAAAACAATCGGCTTTGCTTGGGACATGTCTGTATAAAAGTTCTTAGAGGTACCTCTGATTGTTTAGGAATTTAGACAAATCCTTTATAATGCTTAGTTTGAGGAAGGTGTTCTTGGGATGAAGAAGGGAGTTAGAGTCGAAGATGGGGGAGGGGAGCAAGAGATGGGTTGGTCAACTAGGAGTTGGAGTGGGGGTTAATTATTTTTGGTTTTATATTATTTTTTTCTTAAATTCATTCCAATTTTGTACCCATGCAATTTAAACTTGTACAATAAAAAAATAATAAAGAAATAGACAAAATGAAAATTGCTCTCACATGCTTTGCAGATGGGGTTACTTAACGAAGTCTCTCCAACGAACTTTAATACCAGTCTGCCAAAGACCAAATCCAAGACAAAATGCATACCACAATTTTTTTTTATAATTTATAAATTATAGATATTAAACCCACAAAATTTACAAACCACATGACAAATTTTGTAGGTTATTTAGTGATTTTTGGCATTATTTTTAGAATAGTCATATTATATTTTATGGATTTTTTTGGTATTACGACTTCAACTTGTAATAATCAATTTTCCCCTTTTTAGTGTTTCTATACCTTTATGTTTGATTAATCATGAATAAAATAATTAATTTTGAAAAATCAATTTAAAATCAATAGGTAGAGTAAAATCAGACCTGACCCAAGTGTTGGATGAAGTGGACGGTTGCCCAAGGAAATAAGAGCTTAAGGGCATAAAAAACCCAACACTGAAATAGGGTTAACTAGGTTCCATTTTCGATTCGCTCTTGTTCTCAACTTGTGCACATGCTCTTGCTCTAAAGCCTCAGCCTCTCACCCGATCTAGTGACCTATGCATCTGCTCTCGCTCTTAAGTCTAAGCCTATCAGCTCTCAATCTGGATTGCTTTAGATCGGCAATAATCGTCTCTCGACTCTCCCTCGCGAACTGCCCTAAATCGGTGGTAAAAGAGCAAGTTTGGAATCTATAAAATTGGTAAATTCTTGATTAATTGGTCTTAGAATCTCCTAAATTCTAAAATTCTTGACTCTAGTATCAACCGTCTGTTTTTCTTTTTTCAGGCCTAAATCTACTAATCTTTAGTTTATTTTTGGTTATGTTCCTAGGCTTGAAACTAGTAGAGTACTAAGACTAGAGTAGGGATGGTGATTTGACCCGACCCGGTCGGGGAACCCAGTTCACCCGACCCGGCCGGGGCCGGGGAATACTTGGAAAACCGGGGCCGGGTATACCCGGTACTCTCAAACCGGGGCCGGGGCCGGGTAACCTACCCCCCGACCCGCCCGGTACCCGGATATATTTTATAAATATTTTTAAATATATATATATATATATTAATAATCCTATATTCCTATTAGTTTTTCCAAATTAGTGTTAATGTTTTGTAATTGTTCGTGAATGTCAAAAATTAGTGGTGTTGGATGATGTGGTTTACTATGTCAAAACAGCTCAAAAAACAGTTCCAAACTTGCAAAAAAAAAACAATACAAAAACCAACCAAAAAAATGTCAATAAATTATATATTGTATATAAACTCAATAAATTATATTACATCATATAAAAAATGTCATTTTTTTTTAAAAACCGGGTCCAACCGGGTACGGGAGCCGGGGTTGACCGGGGAATTGACCGGGGCCGGGTAGTCAATCCCCGTACCCGCCGGGGACCGGGGCCGGGGCCGAGTAAGGGGATCCCCGCCCCAAACCCGCCCCGTTGCCATCCCTAGACTAGAGTAGTAGTAACTATATATAAGGTTTGTATCATTGTCTCTTTGAGACTTTGACTTTAGGAATTGTTTTATGGAATTTGGTTCATCTGGGTGGACTTTTCTTTCTGAGTCTTGATTATATTGTTATAGTGTTATAGTAACTAGAACTACTTACTCCTTGGTTATTATTTTGATTAGAATTTACATTAGATGCTTCGATATTTAGATGATTACTTTGTAATACCCTCAAATTTGGTAAGAGCAGCTAATTTAAAATTTCAATATAACATCAAATGAGGGACAAAGCCTCCTCTTACTATTCAAAACTCAATACACCTCAATATAGAATTCTATAGTTAACCTCGACAAATATAAACTCCAACAAGATACAAGGACTAAACCGAAGTCGAGTGCTACATAACCTCAATACAAGTTGCTCTTCACAAAACTAACGCGGAAGACTTCACCAAGCTACTCACTTCACAATCACACAACTAGCACTTCTCTCTTTATAGTGTCACTAGAACTATTCCCCAACGAAGCCTGTTGCAAATGCCAACAAATAAAAGGTTAAGCTAACGCCTAGTGAGTTCAAGAGTTTTACATGAACAAATATATCTTTAAAGGAATGAACCCCAACTAAAAATCATAATCTTTCAAATGATTTACTTTAAACTCGAAGGCGACTCTTTTCCAATTTCATGCATTTTTCAAAGGTGGGCACCCCACTACAAAACATTCTTTATAAAATGATGAAACCTAAAACTCACTCGAAAAGAGAACGGGGATTGACTCCCAATTTAAGAAACGTGGATAAAACGTTGCATCCCAAAACACCCAAACATGGGTGGGGTAAAATACTCAACCCACACAACATGGTTAAAACCCGAATGTACAATATGTTAGCAAAAACACGGACGCTAGGCCCAATACTCACGCGGCCATAAATTGAAGGGAAACCAATTATCAAAACATGAGGAGGACGTACTTCATTCAAACCTTAATATACGTGGAGGGAGATCTAATATTAAGGTCCTCGTGTACGGTCAACCACATAAGCCCAATGACAATAAAGTAAAACGTCATTATATTTAAAATGTTGTTAGCCGACAACGGGGGAGACCCATATCCGTTGAGAGTGGAGGAACACAAAAGTATGCCACCCATGCAACGTTAATCGCATGACACCTCACGACATAACAGCCCAAGTGTCCCTACGATTTCTTTAACAAGTTTCACCTCAAGTCAATTGACCTTGATGAACATTCCGAAGAACTCCATCCCGAAGGCCCGACACACTTAAAGACTACCTCCCAGGCATTACTTCAAGCGATGGAGGTCCTAGTGCCTACCTCTCGGGCTCTATACTGAGCCACTAAAACCGGACAATTGTCCCCAAAGACTCTTTTAAGTCAACACCGAGCTAAAGTGCTCAAAACCCTTTTTGAGCCACCAAGAACGGTCCCAAACAATAAAACGCAATCGACTCACGTCATGCAAACACACACCCCAAAATACATGAATAAACTCCAACACAGTTTAGATTGGGACAAATTACTTTCGAAATGATTTTACACCATTTACTCCTTCAAAACGTCCTATGACACAAAATTCAGCATTTCTCCAAAACAAACACTAAAAATGCATTTTAACCAAATAATCTCATTTATGCAATAAATCACCAAAACCCTTTCATTAATGCATCATTTATCAAAATGCCTAAAAATTCCAAATATGGTGTTTCACAAGATTTATAAAATCTTACTTGTTCAAGTAGCAAAACTCATCATAGCTTTCAACATTTTATAATAATCATATACAACACATAAATACTCTAAAATAGACATTTTTGGCATGTTCAACGTTTTCACAAATCAACTTAAACTCACCTTGCTAGATTTAGGTTAAATCTAGGTTTTACCCCCAAAACTTGAATCTCCTTGAAACCTCCAAGCAATCCTCCTAGATCTTAGATCCAACACCTCTACAAGGTTTCCTTTACCGCCAAGCTACCAAAATTATATCAAAGTTGAAGGATGTAAGGAAGATGATGAAAACATCAAACCCTAGTATCTAAATGAAGAGGGGAGAAGATTACCCTGACCATAAACTCTTAGATCAACCCAATATCACCAATCCTCTTCTATCTCTTCTTGAAAAGCTTCAAAAAACGAAATCCTAGGTCCAAGAATCACCCAAATCGGACCTAGGATGAAGGAGATGCAACCAAATGAAGAAAAACCCCAAAAATGTCGATTTTAAGCCTCCAAGTCGCTCCTGCGGCCTTGCCCGCGACTTGAGGCCGCGTGGTAGGCCGCACGTGTCTTCTGATATCGACCTAGTGACTTGGGCGGTTTGTTCCGCGACCTCCAAGCTACGCACCAAACCGCGAGAATCCATTTCCCCCGGTTTCCTTCCGTTTTCGCGTCCGATTCGATCCTCGATGGATCCACTACAAAAAGG
This sequence comes from Arctium minus, assembly GCA_954870635.1. NCBI lineage: Eukaryota > Viridiplantae > Streptophyta > Magnoliopsida > Asterales > Asteraceae > Arctium > Arctium minus. The sequence goes on from OX941092.1 coordinate 54,825,716, forward strand.
GGAGTAAAACCCTGCTAAACATCCATTATAATGGTCATACAGTTACGATATCATGGGTTAAGGGTCTCCAAAATCACGGGTGTTACATACTTGATTAGGTAAACAGTGGTATGTATTTTTGTTTACGGTGGTATCTATTTTTGTTTTTAAGTCCTAAATCTCTTAATTTAGTTTGTGTCTGTTAATGAAAACATTAAACATGTTAGGAAATAGTCAAATAGATGTAGTTTGAATATTTGATCTCATAAGGAGTTTTACCTTGGTTGGTGTTTTTGACTTTTTGTTTACTATGTATGTCGTCCATGTTTTGACTTTAGATACGATAGCTAAACAAGTTAAGCACCATAAAACCATAATCTTTGAAATTTATCCTTAGATTTGCCTCAGTCAAAAGTATATATTGCATTTTAGTTGTTGACCTGTTCATTAGCATATGCTAAACTCACCAACATCAACGTTAATGAACCATCAAGGGCTGGTAGGGGTGCTCACGGGTTGGGTTAGTCGGGTTGAAGACATTTGAGCAACCCAACCCAATGTTTGCGGTTTGAAAAATCTCAACCCAACCCAACTTAATCAAAAGTGCAACCCAACCCAACCCAAATCGGGTGGGTTGGGTGGGTTGGTCGGGTTGAAACTTTAATACACCATTTTATAATCTAACTAAGTGATTCCATTTAAAAAAACTAAAATCAAAATGGAAATATAAAAATAAGGCTAATAAGAGAAGAGTAGAAGAAGAACATCTCTTGTCTCTTGATTTTATCGATGTTGAAGATTGTTGAAAACTTGAAGGTTAGATTCATACAATTTTAATCGACTTGGTCTCGTAGATAGATCTAAACTACGACTAAGATGGTAAGACTTGAGAATTGATAGAAATAAGAGCCGCTAAAAGTTTAAAACCATAAATAAATAAAAAACGTACAAGCTTTGGTCAGGTTGACGGGTTGGTCGGGTTACTTCGGCCCCAATCCGTTTCCAACCCAATATATGCGGTTTGGGAAAATTTTGTATCGATTATGTATTGAATTACCTCAGTTTGAGTTTTTTTTGCGTATTTTCGGGTTGGGTTGGCCGGGTTGGTCGGAAATTTGAGCACCCCTAAGGGCTGGTCCATTAATGGTTGGTCATCAATATTAGTCGAGTTTTATCGGTGTTAGCTGAAATTCTTGAGCATCAACTGGTTGCATTTATTGCCTCTCTTATTTTTGTCCATCAACTGATTGCATTTTATCGGTGTTACAAGACAAACGGCACCTAAATTGCATTTTATTGCCTCTCTTATTTTTGTCCATTTTGATTACTAATTAGACATTAGAGTAAACTAACATTTTCGTCCTTGTGGGTTGTTAAAAATTGCAACTTTTGTTCCTGTACTTTCGAAATTACAATCTTCATTCATGTAGTTTGTAAATTGTAATTACAATCTTTTTCGTCCCTGAGGTTACGTTTACCGTTAAATATGAGGAACGAAAACAACAAAATTGCAAAGCATAAAGATCAAAACTGTAATTTAAAAAAACACAGGGACAATAACAGCAAATTTTAACAAACCACAGGGACTAAAAACGTAGTTTACTCTATTGGTTATGATATTATTTTCTCTGTTTTTGACGCTTCTTCCCACCTCCTTCCATTTTCTCTTTCTCTTTCTCTTTCTGTTTGTCTTTCTGTCACACTGAACTCCATCTCCACCGCTCCCACAAAAAAACCTAAGCTTTCATGCCTATACGTTTCTGCTTTTACCTTTTCCTTTTCCTTTCATCTATCAACATCTTATCACTACTTTGATTTATCATTTTCACCGCATTGCATTTACTTCGATTGAAGTTGCCATGGAAGTAGCTCCAGCTGTTTTTGTTGCTGTATCTGTGGCGGTAGTGGTTCTGTTAGGAGAATGTGGCTTCTCGGCAGAATCACATGCGACGTACTCTTCGAGACTGATTCATCGGTTTTCTGATGAAATGAGAGCTCTTAGGGTTTCGAGGGAGGGGCAGGCGGTCGATGATTGGCCGGAGGAGGGCAGCTTGGGTTACTATCGGCGGCTCGTGAGGAGCGATGTTGAAAGGCAGAAGATGAACGTTGGGTCTCAGCATCAACTCCTGTTTCCGTCTGCGGGCAGTGTCACTATGTCTGGCGGAAATGAACTTGGATGGTTAATTCTCTTGCTTTTACATGTTAAGCTTTCCAGTAATTTTTCTGTACTGCGTCTGCGATGGAAAAACTTCACGAGCTGATAATTGAATCGATACACATAGTTAGAAACATGAGCGTTTTACGTCGCAAGAAACTTCCTTTCTTTTGTCTGCCGCCATCTGCTGGTTCGCTTGTGTAGTATTTTCACACAAATGGATTGAAGAAATATCTCAATCTTTTTGTTAACTAAGAATTTTCTATTTGTTTGATGAAATTTTGCTTTCTCAAAAAGCGTTTCTTTCTCTTTACAAGAGTTGAAGTTTAAAAGTACAATAAAACCAAACGATGTAGGGTTCGCTTGAGTTTCAAGCACATTAAAATTAGGTCAATATAATACAATAAATAAGATACGCTAATTATGTTATGATACGGGTCAGAATCAACGATGTAAAGAGGATGATTCTATGTCAGTCTTTTAGCTAGGGATATTATCAAGTCAATGGTCAAGAGAATCCATGTTCCCTGCAAAACTATACTTTTCACTGGAATTGATTACGTTAAGCGTATGTGTGCCCCTATTCCATCTTATTGATAATTATGATATAACTCCCCACAAGGGGGTATGCTGTATGGATCTTGGTTCATTTAACAGACAGAGTTTTCTAAATGGTGCTCTTGTGTAAGTTCCTGTTATGACAATGTCATTCCTGCCAGTTTTTCGTTATTTTCACTGAGCTGGTATCTGTCACAGGTTACATTATACTTGGATTGCTATAGGGGTGCCGAGTGTTTCTTTCCTTGTTGCACTTGATACTGGAAGTGATCTACTCTGGCTTCCATGTGATTGTTTGCAGTGTGCTCCGCTTTCAGTAAGATACTATGTTAGTCAGTATACCAGCCTTACTTATATTTATGGTCTTACACAGAGTACCTTTGTGAATTACCTGTATTTCCTTTACCTGGTGCTGCTTTTGCTATTACCATTTTATCTTTGTATATGTTCTTAAACAGTGATGTTTATCCTAATTACTGTAAGTTGTTATGGGACTTATCTTTATAATCTTAATCCGTTGGAGAATCTTTATTTAACTTCATAAGGTAAGTGGTTAAAGTTGTGCCTAGGATGAAGCCTTTTCAGATTTGACCTACGGTTCTCGGCTGTGTTTATCCCCTTCAACAGGCAAACATCAAAATTTGCTATTGTTAAGTTCTAAAGGGAATGTCACATTCATTTTTGAAGTTATTTTCACCAATTACAACTTACAAGAGTATTTGATAGCATATACATTGTGAAGTTTATGATCTATAATCCTGAAGAAACCCTTAGAAGTGATAAGACGTGAATGATCGTTTTAGAGCTTTGTGAATATCCAAGATAATTGGCAACATCTTTCTCTTAATCCCTAGTACATCAAGGTTAGATCTTCTTATCTTTCGGCATAAGTTTTCATATCTTAGTTCTTATCCTCTCAGTTTGAGATAAAAGCTTTATGTATTGGTGTCACTTCTTGCTAATCCCCCCCATGAAATGTGAAGGGGTGTTTGCATACCAATCCCAATTTTTTGATAATATCTCTATTAGCTGTAAAGCTGCTGTAAATCAGTAAATCAGCTGCTGTAAATCAGCTGTATCAATCTTATATTTTTAGAATTAGTCTTATCTATTTTAGGTTGTATATTTGATCAATGATCCTCCCTAAATGAGTGGAGATTTGTACCTGATTTGTAGCTTCTCCTTTTGTATTTATATTCGAATTATTGTGAATAGAATTCATCTTGGGAAAATACATTTGCCTTCATGGTATCAGAGCTAGACTCGATACCCTAGCTCTCATTCTTCTCAAACCACCAGAGATCAAACCACGGTTTGATTTCTTCTCTGCCATCACCTTTTAACTGCTACCCATGGGTGCCAAGCCTGAAAATGTCACCAAGACCCTTCACCCTGTTTACACCGTGACCAACATTCAACACAAGGTCCGGGTGCTTGACGGTACGAAGGTCTCATACTCTTCGTGGGTCAAGTTATTTCAACTACATGCCAAGGGATACAAAGTCATGTCACACATTGACGGGACACCGCCTCCAGCCGAAACTGATGCAGAGTATGAAGCATGGACTGAAATTGATGCGATTGTATTGCAATGGATCTACGGGACGTTGTCCGATGATTTACTGGTTCGTGTCTTGGTAACCGAGTCGACTGCCCACGAAACCTGGTGTCGAATCAAAGCCATTTTCCTCAACAACAAGGGCTCTAGGGCGGCGGCCCTAGAGCATGAATTCAATAACCTCACATTAAAATCCATGCCGTCGCTTGAAGCTTACTGTCAAAAACTCAAGGAACTGGGCAGTCAACTCAACGACGTGGATTGTCCGGTTAATGATCAGAGGCTCGTTCTTCAACTTGTTAGAGGACTTCCGGCAGAATATGACACCGTGGCCTCGTATATCAATCAGAGTCTTCCCACGTGGGAGACTACCTGTAGTATGCTCGAGTTGGAACATCACCGACAAACTGCCCGGGAAACCATGTCTACACCGACTGCCATGGCTGCTGTTTCCACCGAACCACGGCATGATCCTTCAAACTATGTCAACAAAAGACGCCCCAATAACAGGCCCGGACATAGGCGGCCCAATAGCTCCTCCAGCGGTTCCTCCTCATCAGGCCCTAGGCGTGGTTCAGGCCAGCCTCAATCGACTCGGTCACCATGGAACTCTCAGCCTAATCGGCTGCCCAATTGGGCCTATTGGAGCCCACCGCCATGTCCGTATCCCACTAACCCTGGATGGGCCTCTCCTTGGGCTGGATCTCCTATGCCAGCCTGGCCCACACCTCGCGGCTCACTTGCACATCACAAGTCAGGCCAAAAACCTTCTGGCCCAGCTGTGAACCAGGCTAATCTTACTACCTTTAATCCACTTGAGCCAACTCAACTTGGCGAAGCACTTCAAACAATGACCATGGACCCGGTTGATGATCAATGGTACATGGACTCGGGTGCAACAGACCATCTCACGGGCAGCCAAGGTAAGATTTCTAAACCCTCGTTAAATTGTCCCATTGGCTCAATATTTGTTGGTAATGGTGCTTCTGTGCCGGTTCGTGGATCGGGTTCCTCCACCATATCAACACCCTCACGTAACCTACACCTAAACAACATTCTTTACACACCCAGCATCATTAAGAATCTCATTTATGTTCGTAAATTTTCTGTTGATAATGATGTTTCCATTGAATTTGATCCCCATGGGTTTTCTGTAAAGGATTACCAGAGTGGTCAGCTGCTGTCCCGCCACAATAGCTCCAGCCGACTATATCCTCTCACTTATTCGGTCACCACCGCCACCTTTTTCACCTCCGGTACTCGAGACTTTTGGCATGATCGCTTGGGACATCCCGGTCTTCCTGTTTTGGATTTTCTTAGTTTGAATAATATTATTCCATGTACTAAACGTAGTAGATCTTTGGTTTGCAATTCTTGTCAGCTTTCAAAGCACAAACGATTACCGTTTTCTGATTCTAATTCTACTACCGTTTTACCGTTTGATATTGTTCATTGTGACTTATGGACATCTCCTGTCCCCAGCAAAACAGGTTATAAATATTACATGGTTCTTCTAGACGATTTCACGCAATATACTTGGGTTTTCCCAATGAAATTCAAGTCTGAAACTTTTTCCAAATTTTCTCAGTTTCATAAATACATCCAAACTCAATTCAATATGACAATTAAAGCCTTTCAATGTGACTTAGGGGGTGAATTCGATAACCAAAACTTCAAATTTTTTGCTGAAACAAACGGTCTACTCTTCCGCTTCTCTTGCCCTCACACTTCCCAACAAAATGGGAAATCTGAGCGTATGATTTGTAGACTTAACGAGATCATACTTGCACTTCTCACACACGCATCTCTCCCACCCCATTTTTGGGTTGAAGCATTACATACCGCGTGCTATCTCCATAACATTCTCCCCACCAAACTCTTAAAATTCACCACCCCTATGACCGCCCTTTATCATCGACAACCTTCCTATGACCACCTACGGGTTTTCGGTTGTGCGTGTTATCCTAACACAACCGCGACACGGAAACACAAGTTGGAACACCGCTCCACTCGTTGTATTTTCCTCGGGTACCACACCAATTTTCGCGGGTATCGGTGCCTTGACCTTTCTTCCGGCAAGGTCCTCCTCTCTCGTCACGTCACTTTCGACGAGACATCTTTTTCACTTTCTGACAAACATCCCTCTGCACCCTTCGACTACTCATTCCTCGAGTCTGACCCATCTCCTACCATCTTTGACCCACCAGCCACTTTCCCACCTACTCCCCTGCCACCTGCCCAAAACCCTTCTACCCAAAACACTTTCCCATCTCCCATTCTTCAACAAGCCCCTCCTATCCAGACCTACCACCGTCGGAATAAACAGCCACCAGTCACCACAACCCCCCCATAACCCTCCTCACCTACTGCCCCAACGCCACAGCCTCCACCAACTCCCCCGCCGCCACCACCACCACCACCACCACCACCACCACCACCACCACCACCACCCGCACCATCCCACCCCATGATAACCCGTTCCCGAGCATCCAGATCTCAACATCCTGTTAATCTACATACTACTGCCCAAACTATAGTATCTCCCATACCAACTTCCCACATCAAAGCCCTTTCCGATCCACATTGGCACGACGCCATGACCGAAGAATATCGAGCTCTAATGGACAATCACACGTGGGACTTGGTACCTCGGCCCCCTGATGCAAACATTATTCGATCCATATGGTTATTTCGTCACAAGTTTAACGAAAATGGCACCTTACAACGATACAAGGCCCGGTTAGTTGTTAACGGGAAATGTCAACAGGTCGGAATCGATTGTGATGAAAGGTTTAGTCCCGTCGTCAAACCGACCACAATCAGAACGGTGCTCAGTCTAGCCGTCTCCCGGGGCTGGTCAATTCACCAACTCGACGTTAAAAATGCATTTCTTCACGGGGACTTAAATGAAACAGTATATATGTTTCAACCTCCGGGGTTCACTGATACCACTCACCCTAATTATGTATGCAGGTTACGTAAGTCTCTTTATGGACTTAAACAGGCCCCTCGGGCGTTGTACCACAGATTTGCTACCTATATTACTAAGTGTGGTTTTCGGAGTACCGTCAGTGACACTTCCCTATTTGTCTACAAAAAGGGACATGACATGGCCTATTTACTGTTATATGTTGACGACATCGTCCTCACGGCCTCTAATGATCAGCTTCTCACCAATATCATCGCTCTTTTATCTCGTGAGTTTGCTATGTCAGATTTAGGTACTCTTCATCATTTTCTGGGGATCCAAGTTAAACATAAAGATGGCGGCCTATTCCTTTCACAAGAAAATTATGCCGCTAACATTCTATCCCGGGCTCATATGGCGGATTGCAAACCCAGTTCCACTCCTGTTGACACTTCCCCTAAAATGAGTGCAACAAGTGGTGAACTACTACCTGACGGGACACATTATCGCCAATTGGCAGGAGCTTTACAGTATCTTACCATCATCCGTCCGGACCTTACATATGCAGTACAACAAATTTGCTTATTCATGCATGCCCCACGTGATCCACACTTCCAGTTCCTCAAAAGAGTTCTCCGTTATCTTAAAGGAACAATTACTTATGGCCCCCGTATCTCACCCTCCAAATCGACCCAACTCATTGCATATTCTGACGCCGATTGGTGGGGGGGGGTGCCCCGACTCTCGCCGCTCCACTTCCGGATACTGTGTTTTCTTAGGGGATAATCTGGTTTCTGGTCATCAAAACGTCAGGCAACCATATCACGATTACAGCTAATAATCTCTACATGATTAAAGAAGCAAATGGATGGATGAAGCTGCAAAATAAGAGAGTGCTTCTAGCATATACTTAAGTATGCTAGTTATAGATACACTTTTTTGCCAAATAAAAATGCATATTTACTAAAGCTACCCACCCACAAACTGAGAGCAGGAAAAAGATAAGTTCGTTTAACTTAAGTCTCTGAAAATTTGTTGCTTATTATTATTAAAAATACTATTTTACATACTCGCCTCAAACTTTGGAACTCAAAAAAGTCACTTAAACAGCAAAAACGTAGAAAATCATCATTTGAAGCTTTCCCAAATATGTAAGCAATTCCAGGCTGTCCCCGGGAAACCAATGGAGAGAAGGTGGTGTTTAGAAGGACAAATAACTTCGACCCTTGTTCCTCTTACCAATCATGTGTATCTCATCTCCTGTATACAGTGGGCACTTTTAATATATTCCTGATTGATCAAAAAGCGTCTATCAATAAGATAAAAGATGAAGTTTTACTCTTCGTGAAATTTGGCAAATAAAAAATAATTATACTTTCTGTATCCTTTCTATTTGTATTCTATGGCTTACCAATAATATGACTAGTCGCTTTACTTTTAGGTTGTAGTTTTACCGGTTTCTTTCTTTGTTCTATATAATTTCTTAGAAGGAAAAGGAGGCCAAGTGACAAATTTGTCATGATGCTTTTGTTATCCCAATTATATTTCTTGTTACTTATATTGTTGATCTTCACTCTTATTCCATTTGTTATTTCTCACACTTCTCATATGTGTTGCATCAAATATGCCAGTGCGAGTGGCAAAATCTTTGAGATGTGAGAAAGAAGTTGTGTGATAACGCCCTCATTCGTTATTTTTCCCTCTCTCTATATTTGTATATATGTGTGGGCATATCTTGTGTTTCTATATAATTTCTTAGAAGGAAAAGGAGGCCAAGTGACAAATTTGTCATGATGCTTCTGTTATCCCAATTATATTTCTATATAATTTCTTAGAAGGAAAAGGAGGCCAAGTGACAAATTTGTCATGATGCTTTTGTTATCCCAATTATATTTCTTGTTACTTATATTGTTGATCTTCACTCTTATTCCATTTGTTATTTCTCACACTTCTCATATGTGTTGCATCAAATATGCCAGTGCGAGTGGCAAAATCTTTGAGATGTGAGAAAGAAGTTGTGTGATAACGCCCTCGTTCGTTATTTTTCCCTCTCTCTATATTTGTATATATGTGTGGGCATATCTTGTGTTTGCATGGATGCTCTCACACTTGATAACCTTTTCCATCTAGTAACATCTTTCAAATCGATGAGGTTTTCTTATTCCTTGCTTCTTCTTCGTTTTTTTGTTCTTTTTTTTTTTTGGGGGGGGGGGGGGGGAGGGGGGAGGATTGAGAAATGTAAGGCCGTTATAGGAAGTAGTTGATTTTTTTAATTGTTGCTCCTATATTTTTATTTTTCTCTGGTTGTTTTGTTATTTTCCCGTGCACATTCTCTCTCATCTGTCATGATTGCATTCCTTTCTGAGAATGAGCCGACCAATACTCATTCTTCCATAAAGTTTAATCCTGGGAACGAAAAACATATCATTCATTACGAGAGCGTGTGTTTCTCATTCGTATTTGCAAATATCCTAGTTAGTAATGATCAAACACACTTATGCCATCACATTTATGTGTTCACATGCTCATCTAACATACAATTTAGCAAGGCCGTCTGTGTGTCTACTGTCCCTTCCACACAGCTAATAGACTTCCACCTTAAGGGGGTGCAATAATCCCATATTAGTTGTTAATGAGGTCTACAACAAAACCTGACTACAGTTTTAGCGCTTATTCAAATTGATTGATTTGCAGGTGCTCCCTGGTATTTGGGGCATCTATTATGCAGGATAATGATCTGAATGAATACAATCCATCTCACTCAAGCACGAGCAAAAGCATAACCTGCAGCCATCAGCTGTGTGAATCAGGTCCAACTTGCAAAAGCTCTAAGCAGCCTTGCCCTTACACTGTTAAATATGCCACCACAGATACATCCAGTTCTGGATCACTGGTTGAAGACATATTGCACCTTGCATCAGATGGTGTTAATGCATCTAACACCTATGTAAGGGCTCCAGTCATTATAGGGTATGTTCTTTGTCTGATCTTCAACTTCAGCATCGGATATACACATCTTAATTGATTATAGTCTCAACATGGGTTTTTTTCTTTATAGATTCTACAATGAGACCTACTTATGGTAGTTATTAAATGCAGATGTGGTAGAGAGCAGAGTGGTGGTTACTTGGATGGTGTTGCTCCTGATGGTGTTCTGGGCCTTGGGCTTGATGCGATCTCAGTTCCAAGCCTCCTTGCCAAAGCAGGAGTTACAAGAAATTCTTTCTCTTTGTGTTTTGGCGAGGCAGGTACTGGGGAAATATATTTTGGTGATCAAGGACTAGCTACGCAAAGAACTACTCCATTTTTGCCAATAGATGGAAAACAGTATGGATCATCTACATGGTTTTAAGGAACTTATTATCTTTTATCTTTCGGATGTCAAACTTATATAATACTATGAACTTGGTATGATGGTCTTCCTACACAATTAAGTAATGGTGTGGATGGTTATGCAGCATTGCCTACATAATTGGAGTAGAGAACTTCTGTATCGGTACTGCTTGTCTTGACCAGACAACCTTCAGAGCTCAATTTGATAGTGGAACAACTTTTACACTCCTTCCAGACGGAGTATATAAAGTGGTGGTTGAAGAGGTAAGCCTCCAGCAATTGGATTCTGGAGTTCAATTGTAAAGTTCTAGTTCATAACTGTCTTCTTTTTCTGTTCTCATAGTTCGACAGACAAGCAAATGCCACAAAATATAATTTTGAAGACCTACCCTTTCAACATTGTTATAAGTCCAGGTATTTGCAAGAGAAAGAGAACAGTTTTTGAGTCACTTCTTGCATTTTCATGATTTCCTTTGTGTATTCATTGTGATTTTGGTGCAAAACAGTTCTCAGCAGTTGCAGGAAATTCCATCAATGACTATTAAGTTTGCAGTGAACAACAGCTTTGTGGTCCATGATCCACTTTTTGTTTTGAATGACAGTCAGGTTGGTATTTCAAAAGGTTATTATGTTTTATTGTTTTAATGTTAAATGTATGTTTGGATAATTATGACGCATTGCTAAGTTACTTTTTTCATGTGTGCTTTACCTTTTTTCATTAATCTTCTTTATTGGAACACCTTTATCTCTGGGGTGGGAGAGCGGTTTCATGGTTGAGGAATGGTATTTGGCTGGTGTTGCATTGCAAGGTAAATTGTACCTATTGTTGCCAGCCTTCAGTCTCAGAAATTGTCCTTGCATCTTCTTTTCTTAGTTAGCTTTCTCTACAGGCATTCACAGAATCACAGTTAATCCTCTACATTGTACACTGTCAATCGACAAGTCTATACTATTCTTGGTGGTTCTTCTGTTAGATGTGTCCCTGTATGGTTCAACTGCATTATGATTTATGGGGCAATTTTGGAAGCTTTAGGCATGAATGTCGTAGAATGGAAAATTTTCCGATTATGAATTTTCAAACGTGCACATTTCACTTAACATCATTACAGTTTGAAATCCAACCCATAGTGGTTAAAGGCATAAATTGGGCATTAAAGAACTAGGTTCCCCCTTAATTAAAAGTAACAAGACCCCGGGCAAGCTGCAGTATATACGCATCACCAATACATCGCTTGATTCATCATGACAGGAGCTTTTGTTGTCCTCAACTCGACCAAAGAATGTTTTTGTGGGCAAGCCCTCATTCTCACAAAGCTTTTGGGCTGCCTGAGCATTGAATTTGGAACACGATCCAAATGAAGTCATATTGAGGACCTGAAGCTCTCAACGGAGTGGTTTAGGTTATGGAATTCCACTCAGATCCATTTGTAGAGTAGTTAAGGCATCAATTAGGCAATACTAGTTGTATAAGTGCTTAAGGGTGGTAAAACATATGTATCTACAATGGTTGTTTTGAATTGAAGGCATCAATATTGTGGTTTCTTTGAGTGTTCTGCTGCCATTGACGTATCCTCCTGTTGTCATTTGAATATCCGAGATTTGGATTGATGGAAGAGAGAATCATGTGATTTAAAGAGATAAATTGGGATACAGGTAGAGATGTAATCTATTCCTTTGGAGATAAAATTTATGTTTTCCTGAAATAGAGGAGTAAATTGCTTCCTTTTAGTCTTGTACAACCTTTATTTTGTTTCTTTTCTTATATCAGGATTTTGTATTTTTAGAAAATAGGATATTTTTTTGGCAGAAAGATTAATTAGGGCTACCTATAGAAATAATTTTCTTTGCTGATCACGCTCTTTGATGTGCTTGCAATAAAGGTAATAAACTCCAGACAATATGAAAACCCATCAAGTTAAGCATGAACGAATCATGCCCCCTAAGACAGATTTAACATGCAACTTATTGTTACAGAGACATGTTTGGGAAGTTTCCTACACACAATTGCTTATAATTTTAGACCTCAATGATTTTCTAGTGTTGTCACTGCCTGGACGGTGCTAAGATATCTTGTCAATGCTTCATATTTTGTGGCCTGCTAAATATTTTCTCAGATCTTTGGGCAGATGGATCCCAGTATGAAAAGGCATTGATCAATGACTAATGTTAGTTAGCCCAGTCCATGGTTGGATGGACCATAGTATCATTCGTAATCGTACATGCCTGAATCCTGATACATTTTTTTTTTGAAAAAGGTATGTTCCGTCTATCAACAAAAGTGAAAGTATATATAGGTTCCGTGGGCTGACAAAGATAAACATGAACTAGATAAACTAAGGGGCTGCTTGTTTTGTTGGTGATTTTAGTGAAATCATGAGGCTAGTTTGTGTAAATGGATAAGAGAATGAGGGGTTGATAGTTGAGCTACAAAACAGGTTAGAAGGTGCCGAGTGCACACTCATATAAAGATATCTAGAACATGAGATGACTGGATGGCGCCGGGGTCTGCCTTTGCGGGGCTCAAAGCAGCGAACTGAAACATAAACGAAATTTAAGAGAGCTGACACCAACGGTTTTAGCTCCATGTTGTAGATTAGAGGTTATTCATAAGTGTTTGGTGACACTGATGAATGTGCCGCCCATCAGTGGCAGCCGATCCCAATCAGCTGCTGATGCCACATTAACCACTGATCAATAGGTGTTTCCATCAGTTCGTGACTGATCTGTTTATTTCGTGACCTCCCAATAATTGCCATAATTTGTGGCAATCATTTTAGTTTGATGAGGCATTCAATCTTGGTTTTAATGTATGAACTGTTACGATTTCTACCTAAATCGGAACTGTGAATTGAGATTATCCTCGAGTGAATTTCGTGATACCCATGCAGATAGGGTCGGAATATTACTTGAGGAAAGCGAGCTCTTACACAATCTCACATTCTTTACAAGTGATTACTAGTGCTTTCTCACTGGACCCTTTCCCCAAACATGGTTCAGGCTAGGGAATAAAAAGGGGTAAGGCTGTAAACGAACACGAATGGAGGTTCGTTTGTGGCCGTTCGTTAACTTAATTGAACAAACGAACACGAACACATGACAAACAATATTTTTATTCATGTTTCATATCTTGCTGAGATGCTAAACAAACACAATCAAACGAACCTAAACAAACATAAATGAATGAAAATAAATGAATATAAACGAACGAATCACAAATGGACATAGACTAACAAACACAAAATGAACAAAAAAACAATCATTGTTACTTAAAATTTACAATATATTTGAAGTTATTTAATAATTTTATTACATACACACACACACATATATATATGCATATATATATATATATATAAACAAATATTCACGAACGTAATTGAATGAATGAGATCATTTTTCGTGTTCATTTGTTTAACTAAACAGACAAAATATCTTGTTCATGTTTAGTTCTTTATTAAATAAACGAACTTCCCAACGAACGCTAGGTTTGTTTACACCCCTAAAAATGGGAATGGGAATGAAAATGCCGTGAAATAGAAATGTTAATGAGCATTGCACAAATATTGTTTGGTTCATACCGGAAAATCATGATCATATTTGGATGTAAAACATATATAATAAATGAAAATTTGTTTCGTTTAACATTTTCAATATACTTTTGAATGAAATATTCATATGATCAATATGATTGTAATACCACTTTTATAATATCAACCAATGAATTTATCTCTTAATACAACTTCGAAAAATACAATACAAAAAATATGTTTCTTCCAACTTCAAAATACATTCAAAATGGTAGGATCATCTCAACTTCAAAATATAATACCTTATAAATGTTCCACCCAACTTCAATACATTTCCAAATATGTTTCACCCAACTTCAAAATACAATACAATTCAATGCAAACAGACTTTCAAATAGCCGCCAACTTCAAAACACATACCAATTGATTATACAAATTATGTACCAAGTCCAAATTCATTGACTAATACAAGAACCCAAGCAAAAAGGATCTTCTCATATGACTTGGTAACGTAAACAAGACCTTAACTTCGGTAGGTTCATTATATCAGATTTCAAGAACTTTGCCAACATCAATGAGTAGATATACCAATACTTAGAAGTTCATTTATAACTTCTCATCACTCGATAATCAGATTTGGTAGCATGACCTAAAACATTCGTAGTTGCAACATATTGTGATATCACTTGACCACAAATAGACTTAAACTTAGGAGTAAATTTGTTTAACCTTGCGTCAGTGGTAATGTTTAAGTGTCGGACACATTGCCAAATGCCAAGTCATATGAGAAGATCCTACGTGCTCGGATTCTTGTATCCTATGTAAGCTTATTTGAACGTTAAAGAAGACTAGTGGAGCGCAGCTTGTGAAATGAACAAATGAGTACTATGTAGGCTGGCTAGAGTAGTTATGCTACCAATGTCATAGAATTACTGGCGTGGTGGATGAGGCTTACAGTTTGCCATATGTTACCTTAGGTGATAGATGGCCAAGAACATTAGAAGATGCACATATGAGTGAGATGAAAGAGCACTTACATATCTAAACACATATATACCAAACACAACCATTTATGACTCAAAATTTTCATGAAGTGATCCATTTGTTGTAACTTGCCACCATTTTTTTCAATTTGGTCTCTCCTTTATGCAATAAGATCTCTCATGTGTTTGCACTTGCTCAAGTCACTAATAACTTGTGCTGTTAAAATCGGTGCAATAGTGGTTTGCTGTCCTCGAAGGAATTGCGGTGGTAAACGAATAACATTAGGTTTTAGGTTTTCAAGTTTCAAGTTTCAACATCATCGTTCTCCACGACTTGAGCTCGATAATCCCAGGCCCCAGCCACGACTTGAGCTTGATTACACATAGTATTTTAAGTTATTTATATTTTATGATATATATATATATATATATATCTCATATATCTATATATTATATAATTCTAAATGTTAATATGAACCGCTATTTTTGGACCGCTATACCACTGCGATAACTGCTATTTCAAATCACAATACTGACCGCGATTTGGTATTTTGACCTCTGTAACAGCATAGCTAATGACTAGTGAAAACTATCTCGTCATTCAATATGCTTACATTCATCATGATTTTATCATATCATTTGTGTCTAAGCTGGTAAGAGGTTGTTTATGCACAAAGGAACATAAGCACCTATTTTCTTTTTCCGTCTTAATACAAATCCCCTTGTAAGTACTTGAAACATATGTACTCTTTTATTTAGCAATAGCAACACTCTTTTGACCCTTGTAAGTACTTGAGTTTGTCGATTTTAAGTAAGAATGTAAGATCATAACATCTTTTTGTTTCTTCTGTTGCAGGGAGGAGTTGTTGGATTTTGTTTAGCTATACAATCATCACCTAACGAAATGGGAATCATTGGACGTAAGCAATCATTGTTTATATGTAATATCCAAGTTTGTCACCTTATGAAGATTGAAAAACCTATCTTTCTAGTTGGAAGCTAACAGTAGTATGAGAACATACTACAATTCATGCTTCCTTTTTAGAACGTTCAATGCTCCCTCCCCCCCCCCCCCCCCCCCCCCAAAAAAAAAAAAACAAAAAAAAAATCTCTTGCACAAAGTCAATAACAATCTCTTGGTTCAATTTATATTTGTGCAGAGAACTTCATGAAAGGATATCGGTTGGTTTTTGATAGGGAAAATCTTACACTTGGATGGTCACATTCAAAATGTAAGTACATCAGCTACTTTAGCTAATGAAATGACATAATTGAACACATCATGTTCGGATTTTGGTCTATTTTAAACATTCGTAAAACCATCATTCACTAGAGGATGTGTTACCAGAAAAAGAAATGTACCATCAGCCATACTAATTTGACAAACCATGATGAAGGTTAATGAATATGACGAAAATTGTTTCGGAATTGACCCAAAAAACTTGCAGTATATTTATGTTGTTTGACATGTGACTTTTCTAGCCAACGTTCTTACTATAATTGTTAGTTGGAAAAAAGTTATGATACACTATTAAACCAGCAAATGGCCTATCGAGAACTTTTGTGTTTTTTTGGTAACCATGGGTGTCTGTGTTAGCTTGCGAACTTCTCGATAAATTCCACGGGGCCCTAGAGTTAATATTTTGACAAACCCGCCAGTTGGAGTTAACAATCAGACAAACCCTCCTGTGGCCGTAGAGTTAAAAGTCTGACAGTGGCCTAAGGGGACTTTGAACCGGTGACGTCTAAGGACATATTTGTGTTTTTGTATCTAAATTATTGCACCGATATGAATATCCATTTTTGGCTAGCGGCTCAAGTGGTCGAATTTTGATGGTGTCTCCTTAGGTCAAGCATTTAAGGGCGAGAAAACGACTGGAAGTAACGCTAGCTCCCCAATTTCATTGCCAACAACTGAGCAACAAAGGACCCCTAGCACGCATGCCGTTTCCCCTGCTGTTGCTGGAAGGACTCCCTCTAAATCTTCAGCGGCCTCGATACCGTCAAATTTGTCTTCTCTACCCAAGGTACTGCCACTTCTGCTGCTGCTATTTCATCAACTCACTGAACGTAAATATCACTCCAGTTTTTAGCTTTTAGGAGTGTCATATGATATGTTAGATCAGTGGTGTGTTAATTTCTTTCTGGAAATGGTATAATGAATGAATGTAATATGATCGAGTACAAGTTAAATCCATTCACGTAAATATATCGAGGATGATGTTGGTCTAGTTTCTAGTGTCTGTCATATGCATTACAGTTTTCGTATTCCAGAAAGATCAATATTGTTGGATCGTCAAGGATTTACACATATTTTGGGCTATGGATCGGAATAAAAATGAAAATGACAAAAAGACCCCTCCAGTATTCAATATTGATTGCGTTCAGAAAAAAAAATGGAAATATAGAGGGAGGTTTCCTCGATTTTTTTTTTGGAAAGGGTATCCTGGGCCTATGGCCCAAACTAATCCCTGACAAAACAACCGACTACGAAAGCATGCAGCCCTGAGATTAAACCCAGTGGCCACAAGGCGAATGCAGGGAATCGAACCCGGGTTGAACGCTATGAACTCCCTAGGTGATTACCACTACACCACAAGCCTTGTGGTTAGGTTTCCTCGAATTTGTTGGGAACCTATCTATCTTCACCATCTATGTTTATTTATATTGATTTAGTCCAACAAACAAATGTAACATATTACAATTATAGAAAATTAAAAAAAGGGTAGAAAGGTATCAATTTGCAACCTTTCCAATACAAACAACCCTGTGTACGCTTTCTTTATGAAAAACCATATTCCACAACATTTTTTTAAAAGCGTATGTTTATGTGTGTACCCACCACCATTATCTTCCTTAATGTGGTTGTATGTGTAAAACCCCCACCACCTTTTTATTATAATGTACTAGGCATATACCCGTGCGATGCAGTGGAATGTAAGTAAATAACGAATAATTAATGCTACTTCCTTATAGACATGTTATCAATAATGACCTATGAATCACAATTTATGAAACCCTAAACCCATAAAGATATTCAA
This sequence comes from Arctium minus, assembly GCA_954870635.1. Classification (NCBI taxonomy): domain Eukaryota; kingdom Viridiplantae; phylum Streptophyta; class Magnoliopsida; order Asterales; family Asteraceae; genus Arctium; species Arctium minus. Next base: position 54,843,758 of record OX941092.1, read on the forward strand.
TAATTAGTTTATATTACAATTATTGACAAAAAAGATTATAATGATATAATTTATAATAAAAATGAAACGTATTTTACGATTATGTATTTTTAATGTGCTAACAGTGGAAAAAAATAAAACGTATGGATAGAAAACAAATTAGTTCGTAGATATTCATGATATTTAATAGTACAGTTAAATTAAAAAATACTCAATATTAGGCTCGTTTTGAAGATATTGATGAGACAATTATAATAGTATACTTTGTAGAAAAAGAAACTTATTTTTTCATTGCATTTTTGTTCATATACGATTATTTGTATTAATATGATAATGGTGTAAAATAAAAAATTAAAAAATAAGGGATATAAAATGAATTAAATAAGTAATTGTAAGGGTGACAAATGTAACATTATAAAGGTGATAAGTGTTATTGTATAAAAACTTAGGGTAATAAGTGTTATTGTATAAAAGCTTAGGATGATAAGTGTTATTGTACAAAAGTTTGTACAATAACCGTATTAGTTTTTTTATATAGTAGTAGAGATTTAATTCATAGATATTTATGATATTTAATAGTACGGTTAAATTTAAAAATATTTAATATTGGGCTCGTTTTGAATGTATTGACGAGACGATTATAATGGTATAATTTGTAAAAAAAGAAACGAATTTTTTCATTGCATTTTTATTTATATACGATTTATTTGTGTTAAAATAATAAGGGTGTAAAATGAAAAATGAAAAAACAAGGGATAGAAAGTAAATTAGATAATTAATTGTAAGGGTGATAAATGTAAAATTTAACTTTAATAGCTTTCCAAAAACCGTTTTCCAATAACTACTTTTTTCAATAACCGTAATAGAATTTTAATATAATAGTATAGATTAATTAATGCGTGATCTATGTTTTTTCACTGAAAATTGATGGTCTATCATATCAAGTCTAAAAGCTAGCTAACAAACAAACAATATTGAAGCCATTATATCCATTGATTTTCCTTCATCTTTCATCGAAACCAATTGCGATCCATTGAGAATAGAGCTTTAAACGAATTTCGAACCATCTAGTCGGAAGTTCGTTTATTTAATCAAGAACCCATGATTTAGTGTGTGTGTTTGTAACTTTGTATGTGTAAAACGATAACTGATAACCCTCATAATTTAGGGTTACTTGTCTCTCTTTTTCTAACTTTTGCCCTTATTTCTATCATCTCAAAAGACCCTTTTGAGCCTTTTCCCTTTCCTTGGTCCAAAGTTTCCAAAAAGTCATGAAATAGTTTAAAAATCAAGTTCTGGACGTTTGGGACCGTTGTGGCAAGTCACCACAACAGTGCACAACAACTGGAAATCTTTCTGGAGATTTTATTTCCCAGTTTGTGAAAGAAAATTGCAGGTTGAAAATGAGTCAAGCCTGAAATCTTGCATGGAAAAGAAGAGGATGAAGACAAAAAAGAAAGCATGCTTAGAAAAGTCACTATTCATCCTTTTAAACACTATTCACCCTTTGTGACTATAAAAAGGGGCTTTGGGTTGACATTTGGAAGACATCATTCTCTACTCGAGTTTTACAAAGCACTCCCTTGGAGCTCCCTGAGAATCTCCAAACTTTTAATTTTCAAGTTCTTAGCTAGTTGTTCTTGTAATGTTATTTATCTTTTAATTCTGCACTTTACATTTCGTCGCCACTGTGGTAAGTCTGTGACCACAGCGACAACTTTTCAGTTTAATGCAGTTTAATTTCCAGTACTTCTTTTCTGCTATTATGTATTTAATTATGTTCAGTAGCTAAATCCCCCTTTGGGTGCGGGTGTAAGCGAAACCCGAGAGGTTAAAATGTAACACTTGGGTGTTACCGCATTTGGCTAGCTTCTCGGTTTGGTCATCCAAGTTGGATCTTCATCTCAACGCGGACAAGTCGATCACTTGTGTGTGTGTGTTAATATTAGGTCTTAGATCCCGAGAGGGGCGGACCCGAATACGGCTTGGGTGATGCAAGAAGGTTTGAGAAAATCTTTAATAATCGCATAGAGATATGGATTTTGCATAATCAAACTAAGGTCCGAAATGTTGGTCGAGTTGGTGTGTCATAGAGATATGTGCATCTCTCCATACTAACGGGGTTAAGATCTTCGAGATCTACTTAGTAAGATTGGTAAACCGAAAGTTAGCTAGTATGGTAATTTTATAATAATACCGTTATTGCAACCTATACGACGTAGCTTCGAGAGGAGGAAATCGTGTGGGAATTTATTGTGACCGGTCTTGTTAACCATTTAAGTTATAAAAATACTCTCGGGGAAAACTTACACCCGTACCTGCTTTTTATCATTTGTTAAATTTAATATTTAATATCTCGCTCTAAACCAACCAATCAAATTTTATAAATCTTTAACTTTGCACCGGAAGTTTGTGAAAATCTCTGATTCTTAGTTAAGTCCAATCCCCGTGGATAAGATATTTGGTCCTTACCATTATATTACTTGAGAAACGAACACAATATGTGGTGTATACTTGCGCCATTATTGTGACACATTTTACACGTGTGCATTTTCGCTATCAAGTTTTTGGCGCCGTTGCCGGGGATTGGCAAGATTTTACATCCTAAGATATTGATTTTCACTCGAGCCCGAGTCGCGAGTTTTTCTTTTCGTTTTCCCGTGTTGTATGCCACGGCTACAACACGGTGAACTTTTATCTCTAGATCCTGAAATCGAAAGAACCGTTCGGAGACGTAGACGAGGTAGAAGAGGTAGAGGCAATCGACAATCGAACACCATGGGTGACGTTGGAGGAGGACTTAATGATCCACCACCTCCACCTAATGTAGAAAGTACGGTAAAGATTGCCGATGACAAAGACCGTGGAATAAGGGACTATGCTACCCCTAAATTTGCTCAATTAAATTCGGGAATTCTTAGACCCGACATTGCAGCCGCAAATTTTGAACTAAAACCGCTAATGTTCCAAATGATCCAAACAATGGGTCAGTTTGGGGGATTACCGTCAGAAGATCCGCACTTACATTTAAAATCATTTTTAGAAATTGCGGACATTTTTAAAGTTCAAAGAGTACCTCAAGATGCCTTAAGGCTAATGCTCTTCACTTTTTCACTAAGAGATAGAGCAAAAGCTTGGCTAAATTCTCAACCGCCCAACTCCATTTCTACTTGGGCAGAACTTGCGAAAAAATTTCTGAAAAAATATTTTCCTCCGACGAGGAATGTAAAACTCAGAAATGAAATTTTGTTGTTTCAACAAGGAGAAGATGAAGCAGTGTCAGATGCATGGGAGAGGTTTAAAGAACTTCTTAGGAAATGCCCTCACCATGGAATCCCCGATTGCATTCAATTGGAAACATTTTATAATGGACTTTCCAATGCTGCTAAAATTGTCCTTGATGCGACAGCGGGTGGTGCGTTTACCGCCAAGACATATAATGAAGGGTATGACATCCTAGAGAAGGTTGCCAACAATAATACTGAGTGGTCGAACCCTAGTGCACTTCCTCCAAAAACTGCATCGTGAGTTCGTGAAATGGACGCCATCACCGCTTTAAATGCTCAAATAGTCGCTTTAACAAACTTGGTAAAAAATAATTTGAACATAGGAGAGAAGAACCAAGTGCATGCAATGAACACTAATTTATCAAACGAAACTTGTGCATTTTGTGATGAAAATCATGCTTATGAAAATTGTCCAGGTAACCCCATATCAGTTAACTATGTGGGAAATCACTCAAGGAATAGTCCATACTCTCAAACCTACAACCCGAATTGTTGGAACCACCCAAAATTTTCTTGGTCAGGAAATCAGGGATCTACAACCCCCTGGGGTAAGTCCTGGACGGAACCGACCTCAAAATCCTCCGGAATTTACTCACAGTGGGCAGTCACCACAACAGTAACCACAGTTCACATTCTCAAGCGCCCAGGCAACAAAACTCCATGGACCTTGGTTCTTTGGAGTCTCAGCTAAAAAGCTTCATCAATCAGACTAATGGTTTTGTTAATCAAACCAACGCCACCATTAGAGGATTCGAAACCCAACTCGGGCAAATTGCATCCGAGTTGAGGGGTCGACAACAAGGCACGTTACCTAGTGACACAGAGACTCCTAAGATCCTACCTAAAGAGCATGTGAAAGCTGTTACACTTAGGAGCAACAAGGACCTAGTGGACATCCCAATCATGCAAGAAGAGGGAGAAATAACTCACAAATTTGACAAACAAAATTTTCCTGAGTTGTTTCCTTCAACTTCAGAGACCCCACCAGCTCAACTTACCCCTATTGTAGTCGAGCATAACACCCCAGAAGCACCTGCACCTCCTGAGGTCCCACAGGCCACTGCTCGCCACAGTGGTGACACTGTCACCACAAGGCGAGAAAAGAAGATTGCAGCTCAAAAGCACACAGAACCTGACCTTAGAGACCTTCCTTTTCCTGGTAGGATGAAACAGAAAAATGTGGATGTTCAGTTTAAAAAGTTCTTGGACGTTTTTAAAAAACTTCACATTAACATACCTTTGGTAGAAGCTCTCGAGCAAATGCCAAATTATGTTAAATTTCTTAAAGACATCCTAAGCAAGAAAAAACGATTGAGTGAATACGAGATTGTAGCATTGACTAAGGAGTATAGTGAGCTTCTCACTTGCAAAATCCCGCCTAAACTTAAAGATCCGGGTAGTTTCACTATCCCGTGTTCCATAGGGGCAAGCATTAACCTCATGCCATTGTCCATTTTTAACAAACTAGGCATAGGAGAGGTTCGACCAACCACCGTCACGTTGCAACTAGCGGATAGATCCCTAGCATACCCTAGGGGTAAGATTGAGGATATTTTAGTCAAGGTTGATGAGTTCATATTCCCAGTTGACTTTTTGATCTTAGATTACGAAGCTGATAAGAACGTCCCGATCATCTTGGGACGTCCCTTTTTAGCCACGGGAAGAACCTTAATCGATGTTCAAAAGGGTGAACTCACTATGAGAGTTAATGACCAACAAATGACGTTCAATGTTTTTAAGTCCTTTAAGTATCATGGAGAATCAGAAGATTGTTCGGTGATTAGTAAGGACTTAGGCTGGAATCTGGTTACCAGTGGTGATAATCTCACCACTGTGGTGACTGACCTTGATCTGGATCTCGACAGTGACTTTCTTGAGGACTTAGCAACTTTCGAACAGTTGGACTTTAAGGATAAAATCACGCATACCCCATCCATAGTGCATCCCCCCAAGTTAGAACTTAAGCCCTTGCCTAGTCATCTTAAGTATGCATATCTTTTGAAGGATGAGAAGTTACCCGTCATCATTTCATCTAAGTTGACTTGTGAACAAGAAAAGAAGTTGCTAGAACTCTTAGGGAAACATAAGAGAGCACTTGGGTGGACCATAGCCGACATAAGGGGGATAAGTCCTTCAATTTTCCAACATAAGATCATTTTGGAGGAAAATAGTAGTGGCAAAGTGCAATCGCAAAGACGACTTAACCCCATTATGAAGGAGGTAGTAAAGAAGGATATCTTAAAATGGTTAGATGCGGGTATAATATATTCGATATCTAGTAGTAGTTAGGTGAGCCCGGTTCAATGCGTTCCAAAAAAAGGTGGCACCACGGTGATCACCAATGATAAAAACGAGCTCATCGCAACAAGGACCGTGACTGGTTGGCGTATTTGTATGGATTATAGGCAATTAAACTTGGCAACCAAGAAAGATCATTTTCCGCTACCATTCATAGACCAAATGCTCGATAGGTTAGCGGGAAAGGAATTTTTTTGCTTCCTAGACGGGTACTCGGGGTATAACCAAATCCACATTGCACCCGAGGATCAAGAGAAAACCACTTTCACTTGTCCTTATGGTACATTCGCTTTTAGAAGGATGCCCTTTGGTTTATGTAATGCGCCCGCAACTTTCCAACGGTGTATGATGTCTATCTTTTCAGATATGATTGAAGACACCATGGAAGTCTTCATGGATGATTTTTCTGTGATTGGAACCTCATTTGATAATTGTCTTTATAATTTGCAAAAAAGTTTGGAACGATGTGAGGAACATGACTTGATTTTAAATTGGGAAAAATGTCATTTTATGGTTCAAGAAGGCATAGTTTTGGGACACTTGGTTTCTCCACGAGGTTTAGAGGTTGACAAGGCAAAACTCAAAGTTATAATGCAATTGCCTGAACCATCATCGGTCAAGGGCATTAGAAGCTTCTTAGGTCACGTCGGGTTTTACCGAAGGTTTATTAAATATTTTTCAAAAATTGCAAAACCTTTGTGTAACTTGTTGCATAATGACCAAAGTTTTAACTTTGATACCGAATGTAAAACAGCTTTTGAAAAAATCAGATCCGCACTTATTTCGGCCCCAATTGTTATAGCTCCAGGCTAGACATTACCCTTTGAAGTCATGTGCGATGCAAGTGACTGGGCCGTGGGAGCCGTCCTCGGTCAAAAGCGCGGAAAAATTTTCCATCCAATTTATTACGCAAGCAAAACTTTGAATGATGCTCAAATTAATTATACCACCACCGAAAAAGAGTTGCTTGCCGTAGTGTTCGCTTTTGACCGATTTCGATCATATCTCATCGTCACCAAAGTAATTGTTCATACCGATCACTCCGCGATCAAGTATCTCATCAACAAAGCCGATGCTAAGCCTCGGCTTATACGTTGGGTTCTACTCCTACAAGAGTTTGACCTTGAGATAATTGATCGTAAGGGGGTCGAAAATCAAGTCGCGGATCACCTTTCCCGGTTGGAGGGAGTCATTTCAAGTGGAGGAAACCATGACATAAAAGAAATTTTTCCCGATGAACAAATCCTGGCAATCCAACAATTTCATGGAGAAACATACCTGTGGTATGCGGACATAGCCAACTATTTGGCCAGTGGTTTACGTCCGTATAACCTCACCGTACAACAATTCAAAAAGTTTCTTCATGATTGTAAGCATTATTTGTGGGACGATCCCCTCCTTTTTAAAATGGGGGCAGATCAAGTATTGAGACGTTGTGTCCCTGAATCTGAAATGCAAAGCATTTTGCAGGAATGTCATGCATCACCGTACGGTGGTCACTTTGGAGGCCAACGAACGGCCGCTAAGATTCTGCAAAGTGGATTTTTTTGGCCAACGATCTTTAAAGACTCGTTTGAATTTGTGAAAAAATGTGATCGTTGTCAAAGGACAAGAAATGTGTCCTAACGAAATGAAATTCCCCTTAACAATATTTTGGAAGTAGAAATTTTTGATGTTTGGGGGATCGATTTTATGGGACCATTTCCGACGTCCTTTAACAATAAATATATTTTGGTTGCGGTTGACTACGTGTCAAAGTGGGTGGAAGCCATTGTGTGTCCCCACAATGATGCCAAGACAGTAATTAATTTTTTGCACAAAAACATTTTTACCCGTTTTGGAACACCTCGAGTTTTAATCAGTGACGAGGGAACTCATTTCATAAATAAAATGTTAAGTGTTGTTCTTGGCAAATACAACATCCAACATCGAGTGGCTACTGCTTATCACCCTCAAACGAATGGGCTCGCCGAACTTTCAAATCGTGAAATAAAAACAATTTTAGAAAAAGTCGTCAAGCCCCATCATAAAGATTGGTCACTCAAATTGGATGATGCACTATGGGCATATCGCATAGCTTTCAAAACCCCATTAGATATGTTTCCGTATCATATCGTGTTTGGAAAAGCTTGCCATCTCCCACTTGAGTTAGAGTACAAGGCATTTTGGGCCACTAAGGAGTTAAATATGACTGAGGATGTCGCGGGAAACAAACGGAAACTCCAGCTTGTTGAGTTGGAAGAATTACGTCATCATGCTTATGAGAATGCTAAATTGTATAAGGAAAAAACAAAAACATGGCATGACCGTAGAATCAACCAACGAGTGTTTTCGGAAGGACAACAAGTTTTGCTATTTAATTCACGTTTGAAATTGTTCCCAGGCAAACTTAAGTCTAGGTGGTCCGGACCATTCACAATTGAAAAAGTGAGCCCATATGGTACTCTTGACTTAGTAAATCCTCAAGATGGTAGTCTTTTTCGTGTAAACGGACATCGGGTCAAGCACTACCTTCCCGAAGGAGTGCCAAACCCCGGTGAATCGTCTCATTTAGCATAGTTAGGGGTTAGAAATAACCCTTGTACATAGTAGATTTTAATTAATTTTTGTTTGCCATTTTGTAGGTTTTATTTCTAGAGGTGTGGCGAGGTTGTCACCACTGTGGTGACAGGATTGCTAGGGAGAAAAATTCAAAAAGAAAAGTCAGGCTCATAATCTGTTGGGTAAAGATGGAAGTTGGACATATTGGAAGAACCCCACATTTGACCCCAGGGATATTTGACATTAATTTCTTAAAAGTAGTGAAAAGGTGACTTCTTGAACAACATCCAGATTGGGTATTGTCCTTAGCTATTTTTCCAATTTGAAAAAGTTGATTTTTCACCTTTTTAATCCCTGTCAGTCGAACCATGCTTTCCCTCTCTTTTATTTTATATTTCCTCTCCTATTTCCAATAACCACTCTATCCCCTACCTATTCCCCATCCCATCACCTTTATTCAACCGTCACTCTCTCTTCTCCCCTTTTCAACCATTTCCCTCAAACAGTCAACCCCTCATCTCCTTCAATGGCCAGACCGAAGCAACCCACCGCCGGCCCTTTTTCCAACATTCTTCCTCACCGGCGACTCACTAGGGCTCAGATCGCTGCCCATCGCCAGAATCCGCCATCACCCGCCCCATCCAACACCAGTCACGCCGCTTCACCCACACCATCCCCTGCTACAACCACTGCGACCTCCCCGCCGTCTGGTTTGCCGACACCGACCACCGTCGCTACTCCATCCTCCATCTCCACCACCGCGACCACCCCCTTACCCTCTTCCGCTGTTGCGCCTCCGGCGACAGCCCCCATGGCGACGATCGACTCTCCACTACCTAGGACACCGCCAATCGACCCCACATTACCTCCGGCGATACCCTCTGCTTCGACACCACCACCACCATACCCCATTACGATGGTGGAGTCCCATCTCGTTCTCACCCACAAACACGCACCCCTACAAGACCTACCGATCAAACCGAAGAAGATCATGTAAGCAAAGGAGGGTCATACACCGCATTGTTCCAAAGGTAATCTGTCACTCACTTTCCGCTGGTTCGTTCATTTCGTGTCATGTCCTTTCTTTTCTTTTTCTTTTCATTACTTGAGGACAAGTAATATCTTAAGTTTGGAGTTGTGATAACCCTCATAATTTAGGGTTATTTGTGTCTCGTTTTCTAACTTTTGCCCTTATTTCTATCATCCCAAAAGACCCTTTTGAGCCTTTTCCCTTTCCTTGGTACAAAGTTTCCAAAAAGTCATGAAATAGTTTAAAAATCAAGTTCTGGACGTTTGGGACCGTTGTGGCAAGTCACCACAGCAGTGCACAACAGCTAGAAATCTTTCTAGAGATTTTATTTACCAGTTTGTGAAATAAAATTGCAGGTTGAAAATGAGTCAAGCCTGAAATCTTGCATGGAAAAGAAGAGGATGAAGACAAAAAAGAAAACATGCTTAGAAAAGTCACTATTCATCCTTTTAAACACTATTCACTTTTTGTGACTATAAAAAGGGGTTTTGGGTTGACATTTGGAAGGCATCATTCTCTACTCCAGTTTTACAAAGCACTCCCTTAGAGCTCCCTGAGAATCTCCAAGCTTTTAATTTTCAAGTTTTTAGCTAGTTGTTCTTGTAATGTTATTTATCTTTTAATTCTGCACTTTACATTTCGTCGCCACTGTGGTAAGTCTGTGACCACAGTGACAACTTTTCAGTTTAATGCAGTTTAATTTCCAGTACTTCTTTTCTGCTATTATGTATTTAATTATGTCCAGTAGCTAAATCCCCCTTTGGGTGCGGGTGTAAGCCAAACCCAAGAGGTTAAAATGTAACACTTGGGTGTTACCGCATTTGGCTAGCTTCTCGGTTTGGTCATCCAAGTTGGATCTTCATCTCAACGCGGACAAGCCGATCACTTGTGTGTGTGTGTTAATATTAGGTCTTAGATCCCGAGAGGGGCGGACCCGAATACGACTTGGGTGATGCAAGAAGGTTTGAGAAAATCTTTAATAATCGCATAGAGATATGGATTTTGCATAATCAAACTAAGGTCCGAAATGTTGGTCGAGTTGGTGTGTCATAGAGATATGTGCATCTCTCCATACTAACGGGGCTAAGATCTTCGAGATCTACTTAGTAAGATTGGTAAACCGAAAGTTAGCTAGTGTGGTAATTTTATAATAATACCGTTATTGCAACCTATACGACGTAGCTTCGAGAGGAGGAAATCGTGTGGGAATTTATTGTGACCGGTCTTGTTAACCATTTAAGTTATAAAAATACTCTCGGGGAAAACTTACACCCGTGCCCGCTTTTTATCATTTGTTAAATTTAATATTTAATATCTCGCTCTAAACCAACCAATCAAATTTTATAAATCTTTAACTTTGCAAACCAAGCAATTTGTACAAACTATGCAAACCACTATATTAGGAAACAATAGATATATTTATGGATAATGATTATGATTCATTAATAATGATTGTGATATATATGGAAAATGTTAAGTTTATTCATTATAATCATGATTTTAAATTAAGAAATGTTAAGTTTATTCATTATAATCATGATTTTAAATTAGGAAACATAATAAAATCATATATTCATTAGACTTGATGAACGGCTAAGATTGGTTTGCATAGTTTGTACAAATTGCTTGGTTTGCAAAAGAAACGCACCATATATATATATATATATATATATATATATATATATATATATATATATATATATATATATATATATATATATATATATATATATATATATATATAGGGAGCTTCTTTTGTAAACTCGTTTAATCTTGTGAACTATGTAAACCAATCTAGGCAATCCATTATTTTGATCGACGGTTGAGAAATTTTCGGATTTAAATTTATTAAAAAAATAGGGAAAGGGGTAGTTTGGGTATAGATTTTAAATAATTTAAAATTTAACTTTAATAACTAATTTGAATTTATCTAATTTTGGTTATATCATCTCCTTAATTTTCTTAATTATCTTCATATCTCCTTCCCTCTCTCCCACTCTCATAAAATTCCGGCGACATCCTGCCCCCGAATTTCGACAATTTCCTCTCACGATCCATCATCTTCATCCAATTATGGCGTCCTCCTCTCACTCCGGTTACCTCCTCCCAATGGCGATGACCTCCTCCGCTACGATCTCCTCCCACTCCGGCAACCTCCTCCAACTCCGACGAGTTTTATAAACCGTTTTTTTGAAATTTTCAAGTTTTTTAAGTTTCATATAAACTGTTTTTTCGAAATTTTCAAGTTTTCTAAGTTTCATAATGTAACACCCCTAAAATTCGAAAATAGCAAACAAATTAAAACTTCCAAAAATGACTAAAATACAAAGCATTGAAGCAACAAATATCTAAAGTTACAAGGAAGAATCACTACAACATGTATCAGAGTTCTAACGAAACTGTCTAGTACCACACACAGGGACAAGACCGGTCGGGTGTTACTAAGACCACCAAATTTGCTATCTTCTCAAGACCGGATGACGTCTCTAATGCCATCCTACCGGAACGTCTACCAAGCTCCACTCGTCACTCAGATCTATCTAAGACCTGATATACATGTCGAAAAGAAAAGTGTTAGGCTTAACGCCTAGTGAGTTAAAGCAGTTTTAACACATAAAACATAAAACGTTTTTAAAAGAATACTTTCTTCTACAAACGACCACCCCCAACATATTAGTTATAAAAGGCTTTAATCACAAATCATACCATTTTCAATACCAATTATCCCTTTTTCAAAATAAAGCTAGCCATCCAATCTCCCAAAACGCACCCAAGTGGTATTCCTTCAAATATTATTTGTATAAATAAAAAGGTACGTTTAACAGCGAAGGTGCGGATAAGGGAATACCCGAAGATAACACCTTTCGGTGACGGGGGAGACCCGATTCCATTAAATTTGACGGAACACATAGTTAAGCCACGTATCAACGTTTACGAGATTCACTTCGGGTCATGGATCCCCATATACGGATCCTCTGAGCAACCACCGCAAGATGCCCAAATGACCCTAATTACTACTCGACCTCTAGATGAGTCTCACCACAAAGTCACAAGTTTCCGTATCCGGCTCACCATGGGCACCACCGCAAGACTTAGCTCCGTATACGGCTCTCCAAGAGCACCACCGCAAGCTTACATAACAACATGACTTGGGGACCAATCACTAGACTCAAACATGGACATCAAAACTCCATGATGAACATAACGACTCATATGCCTATGGATCTAATGCAATACAGTCTAAACATTACATGACTCAATATGAATGAACTAATGCATCCAAAACATGTAATAACCAATATTTGTGTAATAATTGCATTTCCATAAAACGCCCATATTGAGCTATTTAAACCGGATAACATCCCAAAACTCGTTAGAGTATAACTCAAGCCATAAGGCATCTTAAAACGTTTGACAATAAGGTTAAAATCAATATGACTATATATGCTGAAGTATAACTTTCCCAAAATATGCATTTCCCCAACGTATAGTTGGCCGAAGGCCAAAGTCATAGGATTCATAATTTTCCAAAATACTTATAGTGTCAAAAATGATAGTTTCCGTTTACTCACGCCGTTGAAACCGAAATTGTTTAAAGCATCGATATCTCAAACTCATAAGTAAAGTAAAATCCCAAAACCACCATTTGTACCCAACTTTTCACCAAAATAAAACCCAACACCTTATGTTGCCTAAATTATTTAATAGTTCCAATAAATCTCCAGTAGTTGGTTTAAATATCATTATTGAGGTGAAAACACCCAAACACACTTAGCAAACCATCATGAAGCTTTGACAGCCCAAGTGTGTTCAAATGTCCATTTAACCATAAAACTCACCAATGGTAAAGTGTGTAGGTAACATATGTTCAAAACCCCTTTTTGGTGACTCAAACACTTCATAAAAGATTGTAAACCATATTCAATGACTTTATAACACAAATATGTGTAAGTGTACAAAATATTCCCAAAATCTATCAAAAATAAGTAAGCTCATGGATATACTTTCAAATCCCCAAAATATGTGCATTTTGACATTTATATAGTTTTTCAAAGCAACTAGAACTCACCTTGCTAGATTTAGACTAAATCTAGGTTTTACCCACAACTTGAGCTTTCTTGATGAAGGCTTCAGATCCACAAATATCCACCACAGGAAACCTTATCTAGGTCATAAATAAATCAAAACACAACGAGAGTAACTCCCAAAATCAGATCCACACTAATCTTGACCAAAACCCCAAATCTCTAAAATATCCAAAAATATATCGAAGCTCATAATACGCGAGATACATCAAGGAAGATGTTCTAAGAGGTTAAGATAAGAGGTTTTACAGTAAGGTCTAGAAATGGTTAAAGTAACTTACAAATGGGTCTCTTGGAAAACTCCAAGATATGGTCAACAATGGTGAAGAAGTGATGAAGAAGATGAAAGTGATGATCTTGGGTTGATGATGAAGACTTGAGGAAGGAAATGGTTGAACACTTCGATGGAGCTCCAAAATCGGTTCTAACCCTAGTTTTCTTGTTGGGAGAGTTTTAGAAGAAGATGAGATGAGATGAGATAGATGGGGTGAAAGCCGGGTTTTCCCCCTTTTTATTCGCACAGGAGCTCCGCGCAGTTGGCGGCACAGTTTGACCCGCACGGAGAACCGTGCCGGTTTCTGGAGTTGGAACGGAACAGAGGCCCGCGCAGTTCCACTCGCGCGGAGAGCCGCGCAGAACACTGCCGACGCTCTCTGACATCCTCTTGGCTACTTCGCTCTACATTGGATTAGGACGAGAACTCCCAGAATTCGGGGTGTTACACATAAACCGTTTTTTCGAAATTTTCAAGTTTTCTAAGTTTCATAAACCGTTTTTTTCAAAATTTTCAAGTTTTCTAAGTTTCATAAACCGTTTTTCGAAATTTTCAAGTTTTTTAAGTTTCATAAACCGTTTTTTCGAAATTTTCAAATTTCATAAACAGTTTCATAATATGTTTCTTGGATTTTTAAGTTTCATATATTTTTTCTCATATGAATAATCAGAAATTTTCGAAATAATCATGTATTTTCAAAATTTTATTTATTTTATACCATATGAATAATCAGATTTTTAAGTTCCATATATTTTTCTCATATGAATAATCAAATTATGAAACGTGAAAATTTCGAAAAACAACTTATGAAAGTTAAAAAACTTGAAAATTTTGAAAAAAGAGCTTATGAAAAAACAGTTTATGAAACTCGAACAGTTTATGAAATTTGTCGGAATTTGAGGGAGGTTACCGGAGTCTGTCAGGAACTAGATGGTGATGGTGGATCATGAGAGAGAGATGGAGATAATTGAGAAAATTAAGGAAGGTGGTTGTTCTTAAAAATATGAATTTGGGGAAAAAGACCTAAATACCCTTGGTTAGAAGTTCACATGATAAAGTGGGTTTACAAAATAAGTGGACTCTATAGGATTAAGTTCATTTGAGAAATGCTAAATATATGAAAAATAAAGAAATGATTCTAGCCCTTTATCTGGTCAACATTTGCGGCTTTGACCGTGAAACACCGGATAATTACTTAAGTGGTCTGTAGAAGATAGAGGGGTAGTTTCGTAAAATACGCGGGACAAGTTCATATATGAATATGTATGATTCACATATTAATTACATGTTCATATATGAACCAGTGTAATTCACATATTAACTCTTTTAACTGATTCATATATGAATCTTTGTGATTCATATATGAACTATACGTTCATATATGAATCACAAAGGTTCATATGTGAATCACAAAGGTTCATATATGAATCTGTTAATTAGTTCAACTGATTCACATATGAACCTACAGTTAATTAGTTCATATGTGAATCAGTTAATGGTTCATATATGAATCAGTTAAAAAAGTTCATATGTGAATTACACAGGTTCACATATGTGAATCATACGGGTTCATATATGAACTCGTCCCGTGTATTTGTAAAAATTACGAAACTGTCCTTCTATTTTTGAAATAGCCGTAACTTTTGACTAGTCAAAGTCGTAATTGTTGACCAGTCAAAGCCAATCTTGACCGAATGAAAGGCTAGGATTACTTCTCTATTTCTCATATATTTATCATTTCTCAAATGAACCTCTCCCTATATATATATATATATATATATATTCACGTGAGACCAACCTGTTTTCGTGAGACCGGTGAGACTAAAAAATAACACTAAAACTTCACAGTGATTCATTGTGAAAGAACGAAAAACAGCAAACCTTCACAACAAAAACACTGTGAAGGTTTACCTTTACAATACATTCACAGTCTTTTGCTGTGAAGGTTTAGTGTTATTTTTGTGGTCTCACGGGTCTCACGGAAATAGTCTGGTCTCACATGATCTCAAGTCTATATATATATATATATATATATAGGGTCAAGTTCAAGAGAAAACCTCAAAAAAAAGGGAAAACTGAGGAACACCATGATAGCCATTCATTTGGATGGTATGCACTTGACAAGTGATTTGTATCATGCACATGTGCATAAAGCCAAAAAACAACTTAATTTACTTGTATGCGCAAGTGCATACCGTCCAGATTAATGGCTACCAGAGTGTTCCTTAGTTCTCCATTTTTTTAAGGTTTTCCCTTGAACCTCCCCCCCCCCCCTCTCTCTCTCTCTCTCTATATATATATATATATATAGAGAGAGAGAGAGAGAGAGAGAGGAAGGTTCAAACGAGAACACTAACTATTTAAGAAAACAAGAAAAAAAAACAGTAGATCGTGTACAAAATCATATGTGATTTTGCACTACCCGAAAAAATCGGACGCGAACGAAGTCAACCGTAACTTACAGGTCGCGTGAATCATATATGATTTTGTATGTACTCGGCTGTTTTCGTATTTTCTTAATTATATGTTCTCGTTTGAACACACCTCTTTCTCTATATATATATATACACACACACACTGACAGGTTGTGTAATCGTATACGATTTCATACTTCTCGCATTCTTGCAAAATGTTTAACTTCTCGCATGATCTTTTCAATCTATATAAGGAGAGGGGGGAGGAAGTTCAAATAAAAACTCAATTTTCATTGTGCACGTGAGGACGAATCTTGGCCCCTCCATCTCTATTGATCCAACAATTCATATTAAATAGAGTTTTTAATTAAAATTATTAATTAAGATGATTAGGGGTAAAAATAGAAGATAATTTAAACTCATTTCTACTATATTTGACTTTTTATTTTCTTTTTTAATTAAAAACTTTTACCCACTTAAAGTTTAAAATAATTCATCTTAAAAATTACTAATATTTTAATCAAACAAATTACATCAAAAAACGAGAATTTCGTGCTCTTCGATATGACATTCATCTCAATATAGTTTTTTGTTTTTGTTTTTTTAACCGTATTTTTTACGTGAAATGTTATATATGTGTTATATTCATTTTAAATATTTATATACGTTCAAGTGTGAACACATCAACACCGTAAGTCCGTAACTCGACATCACCTTCTTCAACACTTTCTTCAACATCATAAGGCATCGCGTTCTTCGTTACCGTAACCCAACACCCATCGAGACGAATAGAGAAACTATCAAGTTTTGGTTGTGAACCGGGGAACAAAAGAGAGTGTGTCATGTCTCAACACCTTCACGCATCATTCATGTATTATTCATCATGAATAATATATCATTCAGGATGAATAATACATTATTCATGAATTCGTGTATTATTCATCCTGAATATTGTATTATTCATCATGAATAATGAATGAACGTTCACATTTGTTATTCATCATAAATAATGATGAATAATGAATATGCGCATACATATTCATAATGAATTAAACGAAATTTCGGTTGTGAATTGGAAACCAAAAGAGAGTATGTCATATGTCCACACCTTTACGGGTCATTCATATATTATTCATCATGAAAGGTATGCTAGCAATCACAACACATCTACGTCAAGGCGAAAGATCGTGTGAGAAGTTGAGTTAATTTAAGAAGTGGATCTGAACCCTTAATCACTTATATCATCAAACCCACCCATGAATTGCGCTTCATAAGGGAATTAATCAGGTGCATCTTATCTCGGTGCATCTCATCCTAATGTGTATCCAACAGTGATAACCATTTCTCACGTTTCTCACGTTAACTCAACTTCTCACCAAAACCCAACCCTTTATTTCAATCACATTTACCCTTCGTATTCATCAATAATAATAGGCAAGATTAAATTTTTTTAAAAAAAAGTAAATCTCAATTGACCTAATATCATATTCCGGATCCAAGAAATGAAAGGATACTTATGTAAGAGGCAAATCTATATCTATATAAAAGCAAAATGTGGTGTTGCTTAAGTGACACAATAAGAAGCCATCATTGCTATTTATCTATTTTTCTAGAATTTTGATTTATTTTCAAATAAAAACCATACATTAATTGTCTCTTATTAGTTACTAAAACTTTTCATTTTTCATTTTGAGATGTATAAAAATAATTAAAAAACCTTTATTTTTATTTAGCTTTTATTTAAAAAAGTTAAAAACCAATTAATATATGTATTGAAATTTAAAATTTTCATGAAAAATATAAAAGTCATACATTAAAAACCACTATATTAATATATTACAATTGGTATTTATCTATTTTTCTAGAATTTTGATTTAATTTCAAATAAAAGCCATACATTAATTGTTTCTTATTAATTACTATAACTTTTCATTTTTCATTTTGAGATATATAAAAATCATTAAAAAAAACTTTATTTTTATTTAACTTTTATTTTAAAATTTTAAAAACCAATTAATATATGTATTGAAATTTAAAATTTTCATGAAAAATATAAAAAAAACACTATATTAATATATTACAATAAATAAATCTTATAATGAACTTATTTATTATTTTTTTAGTAAGCTAATAATAATTATAAATAATTTTTTATTAAATAAGTTTATTTTTTCCAATAAAATAACAATGCTTATAAATAAAAAAATTTATTAAATAAGTCTACTGTTTTGTTTATTTATTTAATTTCTTATTTTCTTAGTAAGTTCATAAATGTTTATAAATCAATACATTTCTTAAATAACTATTGTTATTAAAATCAATATATACAATTAGAAAGTTTGTTACAATCAATATTCGAAAAGTTATAAGTTTATTAGGGTTAATCTAATAGTATGTATAAAAAAGGATAAAAAACAATGTTCTATAAATTAAAAATAAATGAAAAAATTACTACGACTATTAATATATATAAAGATTATTTCATTTTTTTAATTTACATTAAAACCAAACTATATACATAAATGAAATAAATTAGAATCAATTCTTTTATTTATTTAAGAAATATGAATTAATGGAATGTACATTGTATATTACTTAAAGCGACTCATGAATTCAAAATACGTTTCATCTTTTCCAATTATGAATCATTAATATATATATAAATGAATATTAATTACAATCAATTATCATTCAATATATATAGGACACAAGTATTGTGTTGTCATTTTAGCATTGCTCGGTACATGAGTTTTTATTTGTCAAATTGCATATGAAACAATTGTGAGGTATACCTTTTCATTACTTTTAAAAAGCATATTAATACACAATTTTCCCCTTTATGAAAATTATAATGAAAGTATATATTAAAGGAAAACCAAGAGTGATGAGGTGACATTTTCTAACATCAAGGTTCTTATTTTTCTTTTTCTAGATTTTTAATTTTTTAAAAATGTTTTATATTGTAAAAACTTTTCTACCCTCATATATAAGATGTATATTTCATTATCCATAAGGGTTTTTTGATAATTTTACATATTTGCAATTTGAATAACCTCCAACTAGGTAGACTTCTCACTTACTCTTCCCTTCCTCTTCCTCTTCCTCTTTATCATAATTAATTATTAATAATTTTTCATTAATTCATTGGTTAGAGGCGATCTCCGTAATAAATCAATATTATTTTACATGACTAGAATGAGAGAGCCATCACAATAGAAAATTTTGTTCTACATCAAATTCAACATCGTAAATCGATATTCAACATCATCTCCATCAAATTCTTCGCCTAATTTGATATGTTTACTTATCCTTGCTCCAGTTGGGAATTTTTTCAATCTCACAAAGCATTTCGTCATGTTCTTGGTTTTTGGTTTAGTTTTCAATCTCTTACATGTATTGCACAAAACATTCGATGTTCATGGTTTTTGGCTTAGTTTTCAGTTTTGCCAAATGCCCTTAATTTCCATTGAAGATAAGAACTCACTTTGTCTTTTGATTTTGTACTTGTGTTTTCAATTTTTCTGTTGTAAGGGGAACTAGACGTTAATTTGGCGGTGATTGAAGTCCCATGAAGAGGAGCTCAGTATGTTCTTCACTCCTTAAATCTTGCAGTTTTTCTGTATTTTTGTTTTGATTTTTAGGGATTTTTAATTATGATTTCTATGGTTTTATAGGTTTAGGGATTTTTTTGCAAGCTTCCTCTTCACCCATCCCTAACTCTTGATACGTTCTTATTAGGTTTTATAGATCTTATGTTTGTTTTATGCTCGATCTTGAATCCATAATATTACAATTTTCTAAGGTAGATTTTTGGTCAAATTATAATCTTCACAACTTTCTGATATAATTTTATTCCATATATTGTTAGTACTATCTCAACAGGTAGACTTGGCTGGATATTTTTAAAAAGTTTTTATGTAGCAATTCATAGATGGAAGTATATATATTTCATTTGGGATCTTTACATCTTATTGTCCTCTTCTGTAAAATTTAAGATAATTGTAGTAATAAGGTTTCTTGATCTTCAAAAGTAATGGTTGAGGCTATAAATCTTTTTCTCTTTTTTTATATTTTTTTAATTTGGTAGCTTAATGCATGAATGATAATTAATTAAACTATTCGTTTTCTTTGTTTACACCTAAGTTTCATTATTTCTTTTACTTCACAAGGATTCTAATTTTTTAATTATTCACATAACATTTAATGAATATATATAATCAACGTACTTAAGAACTCATTATAGAAATGAATTTATGATCAATATTTATTTTCTATTTTGATGACACTTGAATATAATAATATGTGTATTTTTATTTACATAATAATAAAATGATTATAAGTAATATAAATAAATAAATGAAGATGACGATTAATTATGTCAATATATATAATGTCTTATGATCATTATCGGTTATATATTATGTAAATAATATATATTCATATGTATTATTTCAAATAAAGGTAAATATCTAAAATTTGAATTAATATATAAAGTTTGAATCAATATATAAATCTAAAAAAATTATTATTATCATTTAAAATGTTATTAAAATTTACAACCAATATATATTAATAAAATTAGAATAAATATATAAATAAATATATAAATAAATACTTATTACATTTAACATCACTAACTTCTTTAATAAATGAAATACTTATTACATTCAATATCACTAAATAAAATTAATATATAATTAAATATGTATTGTTAATTCTCTCATTTAATAAATAGCATACTTATTACATTTAACATCACTAATTAGAATCAATACATAAAAATAAAAATTATTTGAATCAATATATATATATATATATATATATAGTTAACATTATATTCAAAAGTAATTAAAACTTATTGGAAACAATATAGCAGTATGTATAAAAAATGATAGAAACATATATATAAAAATTAAATTAGAATAACAAAATATATAAAATTGGAAAGAATAACTTACTACAATCATCAATATATGATTATTTCAATATAATTTAAATTGAAATCAAACTATGTATAAATGAAATTAGAATCGATATAATATCTTTCATTTTACAAAATATGACTAAAACCTCCTTTTCAAGATTCTTTACCATAAACTAAATTATGAAGAAACAATCTCAAGCATATCGAAAAAACTCATACAGTAAAAAATTAACAATTTAATCGGAGCCTATGGTCGAAGTGTCACAATACTTGCGACTATTGTTACTCTTCATCCAACCGTAGGTTGGGAAAGGGATTCGAGGAGGGTTTTTAGCTAACATTACAAACGAGTACATTACAACAAATGTAAGCAAATTACCAAAATGTCCCAGAATTATATAAAACTAGGTAGCAATACTACTGTTGCATGGCGAATATATATTGGGGATAAATCGATATATTATGAGTTATGACAAAATAATACTAATTATACACCTCATTATTATAATCAATAGTTTCACATGTTTCCTTAAATCATTAATTTCGAGTCAATTACAAAGTTTGATGATATAGAACTTATTAGTTACTTAATTATATATATCAAAAGAAACAACTAAGGATGATGAAACAACTTCATATCAAGTGCAATATCAGTTATTATTAGTTTAATATATGATATGTGATCATCGACCCATTTAATTTCAATACTTTCTAAATAAATTTATCGTCAGTGTGCAACGCGCGGTACCGAACAGTAGTTGTATTAAAATAGAACACACTTTGTCCATTATGGTGTATACAACACGATACCACAATCAAGAAAGTACAATAGTATTCTTTTAAGAAGAATTTTGTGTATAGAATTAGTATATGTTTATTCACAAGGTTATAATATGCTTCCTTATTTGCATCAAAAAAATAATGTTCCCTTAATTGTATCAACTATTAAAATAATACATTTCCCAAAATGAAATTTCTGAAAGTTTCTTAAAATAGAAAACGAAACAAAATACGTTTCATTTTAATGCAATTTGCTCTTATCAAAACCGTCATGCTTATATTGAAAAGAAGTTGACTTGCAAAAGGACCACAACAACTATTCGTTAGCTCTTTTACTTGTTACTGGGGCAAGTCTTTCTAAAGCCATTGTAACCAATCCTATAATCACGTATGAATTAGCAAAAAGTCATCTGATCTAATTAAAAATTGTTTGATTCAATCAGAACCAACCGATCATAATTGGATGGGATCGGATATAAGACTTCAACATCCAAAATGGGTTGGTTGGTTCTTGGATGGTAGTTCATAATCCAATAGAACAGAACCGATCCAATTACCATTCAATTGATGAATAAGTATAACGAATTACATTTTATGATATTGTTTTTAGTTGATATTTGTATGTAATGTTTTTAAGAAATTTGGAAAAATATATGAATCAATTGGTTGAAAATTGGATTAAAATATTGGATAATATCAAGTGGGATGAAACCAATCCAACCCATTAGATTGGATGGGTTGTCCAATGTTTTTTGGATTAAATCGGATGACAAAATCCAACATCTAATGGATGATTTGATAGGATATGAACCACCTAAATCCATTGAATTTCGCCCAATAAACATCCATATGCGACACAGATTTTCTCATGAAAACTGCAATGACAACTTGTACATTACAAATTTCGTGTTTTAATGCATCAAAAACTTGTACCCAAAACTCAGATGGTAAGATCAAAGCTTTATTGCAATGCCCCCCTTGCTAGAACATATGCTGACCTTTATAGTCAAAATAACTACTTTCAACTTCAAAATTGCCACTTATGACTTTACTTTGGCTATGTTTTGGACTGCGAGGCTGTTTGTTTTCTTAAAAATATTTTTTAATGGTTCTTAAGTCTGAATTGTTCATATCTTTTTACATTCAGACCATTTGTTTTTTCCAGTTTTCAGAACCTCTTAACTCTTAAATACATCTGAAATAAGAAATGGTGACCTAACTTCTTAAAACCTCTTATCGCTACCTCATTTCATATGCCCTCCTTTCTCTCAAGACGACTTCACACGTTACAAAAGCAAACACTCTTATTGATTTATATTTCAAGCTTCAGCACCACCTCTTATTAATCAGAAGTGAAATAAGACTTTAGACTTCAGACCTCTTAAAAAACAAACGCCACTTAAATGGCGATATAAAATGACATAAAAAAACATGTTGAAAAATTAATTGGAAAAATATACAAGAGGCATAATTAGAAGGAAAAAAAATGAGAAAAGAAACCTCTTGAGCTTACTGAAAAGCTATCGGAAGTAGTTTGCAAAAAACTAGCTTATTTATGACTTACCAAACAGTAGTTTTTCAATAAATTAAAAAAAATCGGCTTACGGTTGTCAAACATAGTGTTATTCCCAGATAACAATGCAATCACAAGATGACATATGATTTCATTAATTCTCAATTTTATTTATCACAAATCTTGATATTACAAAGAACACTCTCACACTGCTTTCACTCTCTAACTATGAAACTTTCACGATGCTATCTCTGATGAACCACATCTAATACACGCACAACAAGCTATTTGTACACTAAGAGCTAAACACGCAAGCTACTATTACAAAGAAACGCGCACAAAGAAAAACTCTTACAACACTAGAAAAACAGAAAATACAAAGTTTGACTTTGACTTTATTACACTGAATTTGACTTTGATGCTGAGAGTTGACTTTAGCTTTGACTTTCAGTCTTCTGTGATCTTGTATCCAATATATTTATGCTCTAACAATCTCCCCCTTTGGATTCAAGATCATCTCAAAAAGATTTAGCAATTCAATCTTCTCTCTTTGAGTACACAAATTACAATCTCTCCCTTTGTCAAATTCTGTTAACTCAGATCATCTTCAAATCAATTGTATTCTTTCCAAAATATGTTTTTCAACAAGTAGTAACAATCTCCCCAAAGATGGTAGAAATACTCTTCAACAGTCTTTCCAAAGTTATCTCAAACCTCTTTCAGACTTCAGAAAGAAATTATCTTCAGAATTTGCTCAGGCTGCTTTAGCAAATAATCTTCAAAGAAAATTTCAGTAAATTCAGCACAACTTCAGAAAACTTTTGCACTTTGCTCTGAGCTTTCAACAATCTTTCTTCAACTTTGTTGAAATTATCATAAACTCTCCTTTAAACTCCAAACTTTCTCTATCAAAACTACATTAATTGAACATCTCTCCCATGAGTAACATTTCTTAATTACCATCTCCCCCTTTTTTATGAAAGAAGCATGAAATCATCAAAACTTGCAACAAGAAATGTCATTTTCAATTCTAACCACTGATCTTTGGAACTGAGCCTCTGATTCACCAGCGATCCAAAATAAGGTATTCATCCAGATCTTTTCAAATCCAGACAAATTAGGAATGTAACACCTGAATCAACAAATGAACAAGTTAATATGTCTGTCAGTAACACAAAGTTACTGTGTGTAACGAATACACATTGGAAAGAAGCTTTTGTGATGTTCACTCCCCCAGGGCTTCCATTCAATCATCGAAACACCACAAAGTTATTTCTATGAACGTTATGACAAGAAAAAAAATTCCTTGTGTGTTCGTGCAAGTGTTAGAAAGAATTAAGCACATGATGATTGCTTTTTATAAGGCTCAACATTGTGTAAATCACTGAGACAACAGTAAATAAACACAGACTCAATTGTGTATGATCGAAGTGCGAAGGTGGGGCAGACTTCCTTCTTTTTCAATATCCAGATTTTCCAAATGAAAACCAGATAGATTATGTGTTGCATCCCCTTGAAATATAAAACACTTTCTTGTTGAGAAGAAAATGAGTGGTTGGTGGGGTTTTTATTCAAGAGTTGACATGGGCTAGTTGCCTGTTTCAATAATGTTCACGAAGAATTGTGAAACACTAGTAATGTGGTTGCCCAACTCAGAAAGTAGTTAGTGCAGAGTTTGATATTCTTTTACTCTGATCTCTCACCCTCTTTCTTTTAAACATTAAGTTCACTGGTAACCAAACTCTCTTTTCCATTTTACCTCGTCACACAACCCACACTCATTTCTTTTTGACTCCTCACACTCGATCACTAAGGATTAACTTATTGGGTAGGAAACACTGGTTAATGTGAATCCATAGAAGTTCAATTTAATTCCTTACACAATGAACCCATGTATTCCTAAAAGAATATGTTGCTCAAAAATGATTTAACTTTAGCAGTTAAAGCACAAAGAATGAAATACAAGTCAGATATAGATATGCTTAGAGATGTAAGCATGAAAATTTGAGCATTTTTAAACATTGAAGATATTTCAAACAAGTATATTAAATGAATGAATGAATCATGAATACAAGAAACTTGTTTGAAAATCTGACATTGTATTAAAAAGATCAATATTGAAATGATATATCGATTAAGGCTTAGGTCATCAAAAATTGATATTGTCTATACGAATCAAAAATATAGACATTCTTGAAAGAACGTTTAGAAATGAAATCACGCTCAAACTTTGAATAACAAACAGGGTGTCTTACCATCGAAAAATTTGTTTCAATTTTAGAGACATGGTAAGAACAATTTCAACAAAAATTAAACCGGTGTGTGTGAATACTTGAAAGTATATAGACAAGATGATACACAAGTATTTATCTTTGGAAACACACGGTTTATTAACGTTTAAGCACAAATAAAATGAAAACATTTAAAATCGCACTTCCAATTCATGAAATCTGTTTAAGAATCGGGAAGTGATTTGAACATTTTAAGAATATGTTTTCTATGATTGAAAGTCGTCCTTCTTTCAACCATACAAGAGATTAAGATAAGAAATAAACCTCTCCGTTCAGTCTTAAATCTCATGAAGTCAACTTAAAGTCATAATGATATGATCTTGTAATCATCCTCTCAATCTGCATCAGTTAGAAAGTCTATCAAAGCAACTTTATTCACAACATTTATTGAAAAATAAAAAAACATAAAGCAGTAAAACATTGAATGGACGAGTTCTGATCTGAAGTAATCAGAAGTCATAATGCTTACTCCTTTTCTTTACTCTTACTCCCCCTGCATTTATTCATTAGAAAATTTATCAATGACAAACATATGCAAAAATGATTAACTCCCCCTCAAATAGATATAGATCATCTAAACATCGTCTCTAACTCCCCCTGAAAACATGAACACACGTTAAAGTGCAGATATCTTTTCAGAATAAAGATAAAGAAATGAAGAAAAAAAACAATAAGAAAAACTTTAATAGGTAATCACATATTATGTCTTGAGATTTAGCATACCAAGTTTCGAGATAAGAAAATTAAATCTCTTTTCGTCGAGAGGCTTGGTAAACAAATCAACAAGCTGATAATCAGTGTTTACAAAATAAAGTTCTATTGTACCTTTTTCAACATTGTCTTTTATAAAATGATACTGTACGTCTATGTGTTTTGTCTTTGTATGTTGCACAGGATTAGACGATATAGCTATGGCGCTCTTCGAGTCACAATAAATCGGTATTTTGTTGAACTGGAAACCCATAGTCTCGAAGTTGTGTTCTCATCCACAAGACTTGAGAGCAGCAACTGGCAGCAGCTACATACTCTGCTTCAGCAGTCGAGGTGGAAACACAAAGTTGTTTATTTGACGCCCAACTTACGAGCTTGTCTCCTAGAAATTGAATATGACCCGATGTGCTCTTCCTGTCTAACATACATCCAGCATGATCTACATCTGAGTAAGCCGTTAGTTCAAAACCAGTATCTTTAAGATACCACAGACCAAGATCTACAGTCCCCTTCAGATATCTAAAAATCCGTTTGACCGCGGACAAATGGGATTCTTTGGGATTAGCCTGATATCTTGTGCATAAACATGTGGAAAACATAATATTTGGCCTACTTGAAGTAAGATACATTAAAGAACCAATCATGCCTCTATAGGTTCTAACATCAACAGGTTTTCCCGAAGGATCCATGCCGATCTTATTTCCCGGTGCCATCGGGGTTGCAATTGGTTTACAAGTGTCCATTTTGAACTTCCGAAGAATATCAAAAATGTACTTAGCTTGGTTTATAAAAATCCCCGTTGAAAATTGTTTTACTTGTAATCCGAGAAAGAAGTTCATCTCTCCACATCATACTTATTTGAAATCTTGACACCATTAGATTAGAAAAGTTCTTACAGTATTTAGGATTTGTAGAGCCAAATATTATATCATCAACATATATTTGAATAAGAATGATATCGGCCTTTTCTTTCTTAATGAATAAAGTAGTATCGATTTTACCTTTAGTGAATCCTGACTTGACCAAAAACTTTGATAAAACATTGTATCAGGCTCGAGGCGCTTGTTTTAATCCATAAAGTGCTTTATCCAAGATATATACATGATTTGGTTTATCTTGATTCACAAAGCCTTCTGGTTGTGAAACGTAGACTTCCTCCTTAAGTATGCCATTCAGAAAGGCAGTCTTCACGTCCATTTGATAGACAGTGAAGTTTTTATGAGCAGTGTACGCCAGAAACATGTGAATTGCTTCTATACGTGCTACTGGAGCGTAAGTCTCGTCATAATCGATGTCTTCCTCTTGTCAGTAGCCTTTGGCAACAAGTCTTGCTTTGTTTCGAATTACGATACCATCTTCATCCTTTTTATTCTTGAATACCCATTTGGTTACGATGATAGATTTTCCTTCCGGTTTAGGCACAAGTCTCCAGACCTTTAAGGCTTCGAACTGATTTAGCTCCTCTTGCATAGCAGTAACCCAATCTGAGTCTGCAAGAGCCTCTGATACTCGAGTTGGCTCTATCTTACTCAGAAAGGAATCATGCATACACATATTCATTGTTGCAGACCTAGTTTGTACCGGTAAAGTTGGATCTATAATTATTTGGCTTATCGGGTGCTCTTTGGTCCACTTTTGTTCGTGAGGGAGAGCGGATTCGATGTAGACTGATCATAGAACTCATCTAGATATCCACTATCAGCTTCTTCATGTTCAGCATTACGTGGGGGTGCAGTTGAAGTCTCTTGTACAGAAGTTTCAGTTGGGACATCTTGGTCAGTCTGTTGATGATCCATGATAGTGCAGCCAATTGAAGTAGTAACTTCTGGTTCAACATTTTCATGTGTAACTTCAACTGTAGGAGTATGTGTTTGAATTTGAGTTTCTTTCTGAACTGGGGAAACAAGTTCAGTAGATACGTCCGAAGTGGTTGGATGATTAATCGTTGAATCTTCAGACCTATCAACCACAACAGATTTAGGTAGTTTAGATCCTAGAAACTCATCATAGAAAAATTCAAACAACAAATCTAACTCAGATAAATGCGATGTAGATGTTGAAGCTTTATCCGAATTATTCTTAGTAGAAACAGGTTCTGGACTGATATGTCCAGAAGCTAATACTCCGGTTAGAACGGGTTATGAACTGCTTTGTTCATAAACCATTTCCTCATCGAATGTTACATTGACGCTTTCAATAACAGTCTTTGAGCTCTTTATATATATCTTATATGCAGTAGATGTCTGGGAGTAGCCAATGAAGATTCCTTCTTCAGCCTTCGGTCCGAACTTATTCAAGTTCTCTCTGTCATTAAGCACAAAACACCTACATCCAAAGACATGAAAATATTTGATATTAGGTGTACGATTATTAATCAATGCATAAGGAGTTTTACCAAACCGTCTGTGAATAATGGATCGATTATGCGTATAACATGCAATAGAGACAGCTTCTGCCCACAGAAATAGAGGTAGATCTGATTGGTTGAGCATAGTGCGAGCGGCCTCGACTAGCGTTCGATTGCGCCTTTCTACTACTCCATTTTGTTTGGGTGTCCTAGCAGCAGAAAATTGATGCGTTATCCCAACAGATTCGAGATAATCTTCAACAATCTTGTTTTTAAACTCTATGCCATTATCCGTCCTTAGAAGCTTAACTGTCTTTTGCAAGTTCACTTGGGTAGTCTTCAGAAAATTGATGAGTACTTCGGGCGTCTCATCTTTTGTCCTTAGAAATTTAACCCATGTGTAACGCGAATAATCATCCACTATTACTAAAACATACTTCTTTCCTCCTATGCTTTGAGTTATCATCGGACCACATAAATCCATGTGTACCAACTCAAGTGTAGAATTCGTACTTGGTTCGGGTTTTAGCTTGTGAGTTGCCCTCTTCATTTTACCCTTTTCACATGCTGCACATAGATGTTCTTTTTCATATCTCAGCTCAGGAAGACCTTTCACCAATCTGCCTTTGACCAATTTATTTATGTACCGAAAATTCAGGTGTGACAGCCTTCTGTGCCAAAGCCAACTTTGCTGCATAGAGCCTTTTTTCAATAAGCAAGTCTGATTGTCAGTCTGGACCTTTGACAAGTTTATCGTGTAGAGGTTGGGCTTTCGAGTGCCGACCAAGAGTTCTTTTCCATCTTCAGTACGCACCGAGCAACTCTTAGCCTTGAAATTTACCTCTAATCCTTTGTCGCAGAACTGGCCAATACTAAACAGATTATGCCCTAATCCTTCTACGTAACTCACCTTCGTTATCGTTACATTCTCTTGTATCACGTCACCATATCCGAGAATTGGTGAAAATTGGTCATTGCCAAAACGAACATTCCCGCAGAATTTCTCTGTATAATTAGACAATAAATCCTTTTGCCCAGTCATATGCTTAGAACACCCGCTATCCAAGTACCACATATGACGGGTCGGCATAAGAGAAATCAGGGAAGAATAGCTTTAGGTACCCATTTAAAATTGGGTCATAACGGTTTAGCACAAGATTTTGGTATCCATTTATATATGGATCCTCTGATCTTTTGAAAAACTTTTGATGAAAAAGACTTATACGAACAAACATGATAATTTCCAAACCAATCATTAGAATATCGGTGAGAGACAAAACCATTCCGTCTATAATTAGATGACATAGTAGTAGATTGAGATAATCGAAATAATTGCTTTATTGAATACCGCTTGTAAGGAATTACAAGGTTTTGTTTATTGGAAGCAACACTACCAACTACATCAGAATTACTACTATTAGATCTATTACAATCCAAATCAGGAGATGATTCAGAACTCTCATCGATCTTCCTTTTTGGTCGCCATTCCTTTCGTTCTTCAGATCTTTTACTTTTCATTGAAACACAAGATTTAGATCTGTTAGGAAAATCAGATTTCTGATATTGTCTTTGATTAAGCTTACCAGTGTTGTTCTGTTTCTGTGAGCATCGTTTCTTTTGCTTCTTACCTTTAGCATAATAATCAGCATTCACAGAAACTGATTCACCAACCTTAGTTGATGATTCTCCTACTTCATGCACACTTGGTAAAGCTTGTCCATTAATGACAAAAGTAGAATGATCTGGAAGTTTAGCATTGAAGTCAAACAAATCAATCACATCAACACACCCTTCATGAGAATTTAAAAAATCATTTGCTGACGCAAATAAGTCATCAAAATCAGATTCAGAAGTTTGAGGTACTTTAGAAGATGTAGAACATTCTTTAGATTCAAATTTGAAAACTGTGTTCTTTAAAACGGTAGAAAATACGTCTTGTGTTAATTCACTCAAAATTCTTTCATCAGATAAAATATTTTCTAGCTCAATTATTTTGCTTTCTAATACGAGTGGAGGAACATAAATTTTAGCCTCAATCGGTTTTGCCTCCATCTCAAAAATAGAATAGATAGCAAAATAATCATTTGAAAGAGATCTTGGTTTATCTAAAATATAACTATCATTCAGTCTTTGATAACATAATGGTAGTTGCATTTTCTTTAAATTATGTCTTTTATCATCTTCTTTCGCCTCAACCTCATCAGAAGATTTGGTAACAAATTTGGGTTTCAAATGAGGATATTCAGCAGCAGCATTCAAAAAATTAAAGTTATATAAAGCTGGTTGTTTTCTGATGGCTTTCTTAAGATAGTGTGGGTTTTCGTAACCGAGACCCCACTTCTCTTTAACATCAATGTCCTCATTAGGGGTGTTTAGAAAAATGGTTTGATCTGTTTGTCCTCGTGTACAATTTAGCTTCCAAACCATTTACCTTCTTTGTTAAGCTCTTGTTTTCTACCTGCAATTTGTAAGCTTTTAGAACACATTCTTGCTTTTCTAAATCACACTTAGACAATTTAGATTCAAAATCAGAAATCTTACTTTCAAAACGATCTTTTTCATTTTTAAAATCTGAAACAGATTTGCGAAGAGAATCAATCAGATCTTTGTTTTCATAAATGCTTTGTTAAGGTCAAAGATCTTTTGATTTTTCTTCTCAACTCTGCACTTTTCCTTTTTCAGCTTCTTTTGAAGATCTTGAAGTTCGACCATCATGGTTTCCATTTTGGTTAAGAAATCAGATTCAGATAAGTTTATTACCTCATCAGATGTCTCGTCTTCAGAATCAACATCTTTCACCTCTTTGCCCATCAAGCACATGTGTGTTGTCTCTTCTTGTTCATCCTCAGAATGGTCTAACCAAAATTCGTCTTCCGCCATCAGTGTTTTCTCTGCTTCCTTTTGAGTAGCAAGCAACATCTTCTACTTGTAGTATTCAGCATTCCTGACAATTGGCTTTCGACAGTCTTTTGCAAAATGGCCAACCTTTCCACAATTGTAGCACTTTATCAGTTCTTCATTCTTTTTCTCAGCACTACCATATTCATTCACATATCTTTTCTTCTCCTCGGGCTTTCTCTCCACATACCTTTTCTCTTCAAATCTTTTTCCTTCCACTCGTTCTCTGTGCTCATAGTTCTTTGATCCAGAAGATGAATATCTCTGAGAATTTGAACTCGGTTTCTTGTAAAACTTCTTCTGAAAAGCACGAGTCAATAGCAACATAGCTTGTTTGAGATTTTCACCATCATCACTGTCGGATTCAGACTCAGAATCAGAACTAGGAATCACTACTTTTTTCTTCTTTTTCTTCTCTTTATTTTCTTTCTCCTTCTCTCCAGCTACTAATGCAATGGGATCTGATAGTTTCTCAGTCTTCTTTTTCTCAGCCCTTTTCTCTTCGACCTCTTCCTCATTCTGTCGCAAAGTCTCGTACACTTCATGGAGGGGTATCTCACTCAAATCCTTCATCTGTTTCATCCTTCGGGTATGCTTCTTCCATTCAGGTTGCAGAACACTGAGAAATTTGACATTGTTCTCAATCTGTTTCTTTATGACTTTATTCTTGGAAAGTTCATTCAATAGAATCACAAATCTATCATAAGTATCTTCAAGACTCTCATCTTCCTTAGCCTTAAATTCTTCATAACTGTTTATACAGTTCGCCACCTTCATCTGATTTCCCACCTTGGAACCCATCATCATCTTTTGTTGTTGATCCCACATTGATTTGGCAGTTTCGTTGTAACTGTCTATTTTGATATAGACTTCATTGGTTACACTTTGCAACAGTAGAGATCTGGTTGTTTGTCTGCTTTGAATTGATTCTTTTCCTCTTTAGTAAACCGAGAAATATTCTTTTTAACCATCTTTGTCTTCAGAATTCCCTCATCATCTGACTCATTATTTTCATCAGGAATCTCCTCAGTAGGAAATTTCATAGAACCTTCAGTAATCGATAACCAAATATTCTCTCCATTTGATTGTCGGTCATCAAATTCATGAAAACGGTCCTTCCACGGTTCGTATTCTCCCTTGAATAGAACAGGAGGTTTGACATCAGTACCAATTGAGAGAGCGTCTCTGGAAGTCATCTTGATCTACATTGCTTACTGATCGTCAAAATTCAGAAAAACACACTTGATCTACAAAAATCAAACTCAGTTAAATTTCAGATAAAATCAGAAAATTTTACTAAGTACAAAAACGCACATGACCCTTAAAAGAAAATACTTCGCGCAAGACAGTATGTGTGAATATTGAATTTCGCGCACAAAGAAGACTGCGTGAACTCACTTCTGGCACACAATGATTTGCGAGTTTGTGTTTCGCGCACAACGAAGCTTGCGTGAACCAAGGTTCGCGCACAAGCTTTATGCGAGTTCAAGAACTTCTCGCAAAACCTTTGTGAGTTCGAGACTTAGAAAAATTTCAAAGAAATATGAAACTCGCTAAATGCAAACGCGCAAGATTCAACTCTTGCGAGTTTTAGACTTAGAAAATTTTAGACAACTTCACTTCGCGCAAGATACAAACGCGCAAGGTTCACACTTCTCGCAACATTCACTTCGCGCACGTCAAACAACTTGAACAGTAACAACTCGCACCTAGGGTCGTGCGAGTTCTAACTTCTTGCACGTCTCTGTTTGCGAGTTCTTCTCTTCAAATCCAAAACCAGCCTTCTGCGAGTTCTTGACTTTAACGAGTTCTTCCTTCTGCGAGTTCTTCACTTGCAAGTTTTGTAGATCTAGCGAGTTCTTGCCTTCACGAACAAAAACTTCAAATTTTCACAGATTTCGATCGAATTCTTCTCCAAATGGCTCGAAACTTTGCATAACTCCTCGAAATCAATTCTAGAACAAATTACAATACATGAATTACAATTAAAAACAACAATTCTACGATTTCGATCTTATGTCAATACGTACAGACTCAAGTTCAAAAATCGTACAAAAAACAACCAAAATTCACCCTAATTCTATGTGAATTATCCTAAGTGAATCAAACACAATCTGTTCTATTCACTAACTCGAATCTATTACAATCAAATTTACATCCAAAACTCCAGAAAATCAAAAAATTCAAGTATGACAGTTCATATTACGAGTTCATAAAAAAAATTGAACAAAAATTCTCAAATTGATCCTTGTTTTTCTGAATCTTGTATGCTCTGATACCAATTGTTATTCCCAAATAACAATGCAATCACAAGATGACAAATGATTCCATTAATTCTCAATTTTATTTATCACAAATCTTGATATTACAAAGAACACTCACACTGCTTTCTCTCTCTAACTAAGAAACTCTCACGATGCTATCTCTGATGAACCACACCTAATACACACACAACAAGTTATACACTAAGAGCTAAGCACGCAAGCTACTATTACAAAGAAACGCGCACAAAGAAAACTCTTACAACATTAGAAAAACACAAAATACAAAGTTTGACTTTGACTTTATTACACTAACTTTGACTTTGATGTTGAGAGTTGACTTTAGCTTTGACTTTCAGTCTTCAGTTTTCTGTGATCTTGTATCCAATATATTTATGCTCTAACACATAGCCTTAACCGTTAAAATGTGTCATTGCAAAATTGCAATAGACATAAATATGCTAAAGATGGGACTAAAATGTAGACAAAATCATATTAGATTTGAATTTCAAAACTACTAAACTAGAAGATCAAAATCAAGAGACTGACATTTATTTTGGAACAAAGGAAGTAATACATACGACATGATTACGGATACCAACAATAAATATGAAGACATCCTTTAGGAAAAAAGTAAAGTCAAGCCATGGATGTCAACATTAAACCACA
The DNA here is from genome assembly GCA_954870635.1 of Arctium minus. Classification (NCBI taxonomy): domain Eukaryota; kingdom Viridiplantae; phylum Streptophyta; class Magnoliopsida; order Asterales; family Asteraceae; genus Arctium; species Arctium minus. Next base: position 54,878,060 of record OX941092.1, read on the forward strand.
ATGAACTTGAACATCTTATCAGCACAAGATTCTATCGTTTCTCATAATCAGTCTTGCAATTATCTCTCAATTCTTTCAGTGTAGATAAGCTTCTTTCCTGCCATATCAAGTTCAAACATACATTTCTCTAAGAATTTTACTCAAAAATTATTCAATATATTCCTTCCATCCCATAATAATACCTGCAACAATCTCTAATTTCAGATATCTTTATACTTATGAGATAGAAAAAGTCTCTTTTTATTATCAAGGTTAAAAGTGTCATTTAATTATTCAAACAATGTAATAATTGCACATTCCTAAAACTGTGTCATTTTCATTGTGGATATTTATTTTGGGACGAAGGAAGTATTAAACGAAAGGAAATAAATGTATTTAGCAAGTACGAAGAGAAGATGAGGAAGCTTGATTATAAACCAAAAGACATTTAAGAGTTTTGTGTTTTAGGCTTTTAGCAGAAGTGACAACTTGCAATAAGATATAATTCTGTCATTTTGGTACTCCCTCCATTCCATCAAAAAGGTGTAATGTTTGAATTTTTCAGGTTAAACAAAAAAGTTCAAAGTTCATAACAGATGCAGATTCTGCTAAAAGTCTAACACCATTTATGTGGTACTCCTTTTTCAGCCACTGATTGTACTGTTCACCTCTAATAGTACCCATTATCCTCTCTAAATGCTATGTCTACTGGTCACACACACACATATATATATAGAGGGGGGGGGGGGGGGATGGTCAAAAAAGGTGTGAGGGCGACTTTGGCCACGACTTCAGGTTGCAGGGCTAAGTCGCGTGAATCACATGTGATTTTGTACTTGATGTTTGTGTAAAATCGCATGTGATTCGGCCATTTTCTTAAATAGATATTGTTCTCGTTTAAACACTTCTATATATATATATATGGTATGCGGCTCAAATGAGAAGCCCCAAAATTTTAAGAATGGGAGAAGCAATCTCAACCACCCGTTAAAATTATGATTTCCAAGTCTTTTTTATAATTAAGATAACTACAAAAAAAATCAAATATCCTAATTTATCTCCTATTTTTTCTATAACATTTTTCGAATATTGATGATCATCAATTTTTTATCCAATTTTCCACCTTGATATCATTGGCCATTTTAAAATCTACAAATCGAATTAAATCTCATATGTGGACACGAATGTCGATGTTCTTTATTAGTCCTTTGAAATGTAACATTATAGACGATGATAATTAGGTATATATTGGTTCATATGTGAACACGTGAATCCAACAAAGATTCGTATGTGAATCTTAATTATAACTTGTACGTGAATCAATTTATAGCTTATAATCGATATTCTGAATCATTTTAAGATTCATATATAAATCTTCTCGTTTTTTTAGTATAATTTATGTAAATAAAATATTGATTATAAATTAGTGGATTAGTGATTTAATTATACAAAGGTTTCAAAATACATCCATCAACTTCCTTAGGTTCTTAAATTAGTCACAATTTTGCCTATATTTACATAGTTTTTTCCTTGAGATCTTGGTAATTGAAAAATCTCATCTAATGGTTAAGATTAGGGGTGTACGCGGGTTGGGTTGGGCGGTTTGGGACATTTTTACAACCCAACTCAATTATGGCGGTTTTGAAAAACTCTAACCCAACCCAACCCTTGCGGTTTATGACGGGTTGGGCGGTTTAGTGATTTACATAAAATTGTAGAATAAAATATGATAAATACTAATTAGAATAAACAAACGTTTAGCGAATCGTTCAGGGAGAATTTCGTTTATATTCATTTATCTAAGAATTGGTCGAACATGAATACATTTTTTTGTTCATTTAGTTAAATGAACGAACATGAACAATGAGCTCGTTCGTTCATTTACGTTCGTTAATGTCTGTTTATTTATGTTTGTTTATATATATATATATATATATATATATATATATGGTGCGTTTTCTTTTGCAACCCAAGCAATTTGTACAAACTATGCAAACCACTATATTAGAAAACAATATATATATTTATGGATAATGATTATGATTCATTAATAATGATTGTGATATATATGGAAAATGTTAAGTTTATTCATTATAATCATGACTGTAAATTAGGAAATGTTAAGTTTATTCATTATATTATTATAATCATGATTTTAAATTAGGAAACATAATAAAATCATATATTCATTAGACTTGATGAACGACTAAGATTGGTTTGCATAGTTTGTACAAATTGTTTGGGTTGCAAAAGAAACGCACCCTATATATATATATAATGACATTAATCAAGTTTCTAAAAAACGCACCTTGGCGCCTCCATGGTGTTGAGGCGTGGCCTTGCCGACACATTTTACCCCTTGGTGTCGAGATAAGGCGCCGAGCTCGCTATGGCGCACCATGGCCCACCATGGCGCGTTATGGCATTACAAATTCTCGACGCTGAGCTCGTTATGGCACGTCATGGCCCACCATGGCACGTTATGGTGTTACAAATTTGTGTATTTTCGATTCTTCGAATTTATGTACTTCGAAATTCAATTGGAATTTACCCATTAGTATTGATTATAATTTAGAAATTCTTTTGTTTATTGTTTTATATGAATTTAAATTGTTAATAACTTGTTAATGATGTTGTTTTTTGTTATTTGTGTTCGTTCATTTATGTTCGTCTATTTACGTTCATTTAGCATCTTAATGAACATGAACAAACACATTTTCTTAACGAACGAACATGAACACAAAAAAATTCCGTTGTTTTATCGTTCGTGTTTATTCATTTGTTTGGTTAAGTTTAATGAGCGAACACGAACAAGCTTCCATTAGTTTGTTCGGTTAAGTAAAATGTATTATATATATATATATATATATATAATATTTTGGGCTATAAATTTGTATAAATAGTCTAGTTGTTTTTTATTGTTGTATTATATATATATATATATAATTTTCTAAAAATAATATATTAGCGGCGGGTTGACGGGTTGAAAAAAGCGTAACCCAATTTCAACCCCTCTTGATTTGCGGGTGGACAGTTTGGCGATTTGGCGGGTTGGGTTTAATTGGATTGTTAGCAATTTGGGTTGGGTGGGTTTCGTCGGTTGACGGTTTTTTGTACACCCCTAGTTAAGATCTCTTCTCACCTTCTCAACATTTTTTAGCTTCTAATTTGAACCCTCCCCTATATATATATACACAGGAGGATCAAATGAGAAGGTCGTCAACTCACAAGAAATGTGAGAACTACAACAAATCACATGTGATTTACAACACGACCAAGGTCACGTGAAGCTCGCGCGTGCAATGGCTAATCGACGCGACCCTTCTGGACGAGTTGTAAATCACATCTGATTTACTATAGAATTGACCGCTTCTCGTGTAACCCAACCCTATATATATATATGTATGTGTGTATATATATACATATAGTGGAAGGATATTTTGCAACCTTGAAAAAGATTGCAACCCACATCTTAACCGTTGGATTCATGATTGACGGTTATTTTATTTTTATTTTTCTGTTTTTTTTAATTAAAAATATTGGGCCCCATATCTATTGTAACCGCCGATCATGAATCCGACGGTTAAGATGTGGGTTGCAAGGTTTGCAACCTTTTTAAGGGTTGCAAATAAAACAACCCCTATACATATATATATATACACACACATATATATAGAGAGAGGGGGGATCAAACGAGAACATGATCAAAATAAGAGAACAAGAAAAAGACCAAATCACATGTGATTTTGGATGTGAATAATAAACAAGGTCAACACAAAGGTGAGCGAGCGACCTGGCTCACGACCTCAGTCGTGTGAATCACATGTGATTAGTATAAAATCACATGTGATTATGCCATTTTCTTGTTCTTTTATTTAGTTATTGTTCTCGTATGAACCTGACTCTCTCTCTCTCTCCATATATATGTATATATATTAGGTCTGGTTATTTACCTAAATGACCTCTTGACAAGTGTTTTTTAAATCCATAACCTTCTGACATGTTTCTAGGCATCCTTGTGATGGAAGTGACATTATCAAACTTGTCAGAGAAGGTCATGGTTTTAAAAGAACCTATCAAAAAGTCATTTAACCAAATGACCCTATTGGGTCTTATGTTTGATTCAACTAGGTGTTATGATTCCTATTAGAGCCACACCAATTGGCAATAAGCCTAGAATTTTGTGTAGTTAATGTGAAAGAAGTGATTTGCATGAGCCCCATGGACCAAGTAAGCCTAAGGAGTCGGATACCATGGTTATGGAAAACAAAAAGTAACAATGGTTGTCCATAAAGATCATGCTCATCATCCACATCTAAGAGATTTCCCCACACTGCAACAGCATTCTTCATAGCATTCTGTGTAAACATTTTTACTCATGGGCCTTAATACCAGTGCTAAATACACTTTCATATTGGATTGTCTAGTCTGTCGTTAGTTTGTAAGGTTGTTAGACATAGGGAGTCTTTATGATTGCATTACTTTTTCTATGTTCCTAGGTAGGGTTTCTTGATTCAATCCATGGTCCTCGATATATCCTAATCAATTTCTTTACCTCCTAATAAGAAATCATGCTTTCCGAGAACTTGATGCTTGTCTTTATGGTATGAGAATCATGAGACCCTTGGTAGAAAGTAGAAACCTAAATCAACCACCTTTCTTCGTAACAAAACCCAAGCCACTGTCACCAAGCACCATCACCTTGAAATAAATTTTCCCTAGGGTTCCGTCACCCTTTATCCCAAAAAGAACACCACCACCACCTCAAAACCCTAGAACTTGCAAAAGTTTGGCATCCCAAACTCATCCGCAAAACCAAGCTATTGTGAAACCTTAGCCGTCGTGGCAAAACAATCACATGAACCCTAATAAAATCTAGTCATGATAGCAAAACCCTAAGCATACACCACAACACTGTCCCCGTCACACCCTATTGCCACCATGTCTAGTTATTGGCAAACCATAAGGGCACAATAGATATAAGGTATGTCCATTTTCATGGTTGATTGTGTGATTGTTCATTGATTTTGAGTGTGATATGGTAATTCTGATTATCTGAAACAAGATTCCATCTCTGAACTTTGGGTTTCTGGCTCTGGTTCTTTGTGATTGGTCCATATCAACGTTTGGATCAAAACTACACTTTATTGATTGGTCCACATCAAGGTTCCTCTCTTCTTAGTTTTGTGTCTATGTTATGTTTAGATACATTAGACTTCATATTCTTGCTTGACTTTATGTAAAACAAAGGGAGACGAAAAATACAAGCAATGAGTAATGAGTAGTCATTCTAGCATGAACATTAAAATTGAGGCCTTTACAATTCTGATTAAAATTAAATTAAATGATTATAATCATACTTTGTCTTCCAAGCATGATTCTGGGTGTTCTCAGGAATATCGTACATTGCCTGATTATTACACAGGCCAAGAAGTTAGCAGATGATCTAGAAGCTTCTTGTCCCTGGAGCTCTAACCCCCAAGAAATGAAATAGTGACTAGATAAGCTTTTTGCAAGTCCTATGCTTCTCAAACATTCAGAAATACCAAAAACTTGTTCTCTGTTGCATGAAATTTTTACTTAAATGTGTTCTAACACCTTACAAGAATCATCAACACTAGCAGCTTCAGGTAGAGGATGTGGCTTTTGGAGAAATGAAGGGCAAATGGGCAAAAGAGACGTTCAAAGATAATTACATAGTACCAATGTTAAAAAAAGGTTTCGGAAGGGGTATTTTTTTGGGATCAAATGTTACTGTCCTCATCATCTTGGCCATATGAAATATTGTAACACCCCGGATTTTCGTTATGTAATTGTGGTATTCTTGTATGTATTGCGTTATCGTTAGCACCGCGTTTGGTTTGAAGTTTGAATTTGGATTTTGGTGGTTTTAGGCAAACCACAGCGATCTACGCGAGTTGCACCGCGACTTGAGGTCGCAGCACAACTCGCGAAACCCTCTGTTGTTTTGGGTTTTAAGGAAGCGGGCGAGTTATGCCGCGACTTGAGGTCGCGGCATAACCCGCGAGAACCCCTGGCCGACATAGAGGTGTCTTGCCAAATATCTTGATTTTTGGAGAAGATCTTTATTTCAAATATCTCATTTCTCTCTCAAGTCTCTCTCTCTTTCTTCATTTTTCCGTTCAAGGTTCCTTCAAGCTGCCGTTGGTTGCTAGTATTAAGTGCATCATCTGAGGTTTCGGTATAGAAAGCTTCATCTTCTCGAAGAGGTCGATATCTAGTTTTCGGGTTTTCGTTTAAAACCTATTTGGTGAGTTCCTACTATCATTTTCTAAACTTTATACATGTCAAAGGTTACATTTTGAACTCCTATATATCTCCATGGTTTTGGATCTACTTTTACTACATTTTGACATAACTTGAGTTTTGGGAGATTTTAGGGTTCCCGATCATTTTCGACTAAAATGATGGGTTCCATCTTATTTGAAGTAAAAGGAGGTTTTACTTGCACATTTATGTAGATTATTTGAAAGAATGTATATAAACTCATTTTTATGATTTTCATTCTTACCAGCAGTTAAACTTGAAAAAAAACATTTTGTTTATAAAATGTTTTTATACCATATGACTATCTATGGTTGGTCACATATGTTATTGTGACAAGTCTGTACCATTACTAGTGGATCCCTAGGTTTTGAGCCGGCTTTTATTATTGGGATGTTTATTCCCCTTTTTGTAGCTATGGATGCATTTGACCCTCGGGGGCCTTTGGTACGGTTATGTGAGATCGGTTACTAGCCATGGGTCATAATGTAGTCCTAGTGAACGAGTATGACTTGGTTTCCTCGAGGGCCCTCCCTCACATCTTAGTACGGACCTTGTTGTTCGTGGCCATGGATTCCAAGTATTTAGTTCACAACTCGGATTGTGGCCTACTTTTGTGTTCCACTGCAATCCTTGGTAAATCGGGTATCCCCCGTCATCGCAAGATGAATTTTCGGACCGATCAGTCCTTATGTGGAAAAGATTTCTTTTGTAAACCGAAACTTATTGAAAAGATTTCCTTTTGATACAATTGTTTATATCTCTTGAAATTATAAACTGTATGTTCTCACTAGGCTTTAAGCCTAACATTTTTTCTCAAATGATATGTATAACAGGTTCCCATTAGCGGTGGGTTGCCAAGGGCTTGAGTGACGAGCTTGGTCTTGGGGGCTTTTTGAGATGACTAGTATTTGATGTTGGGCAATTGTTTAAGTCTCATTCTTTTGGTGATGTTGGATTAACAACCGATGTAATCTAGATAGTTTATGTTTAGATTAGTTTGTTGTTGAATTCCATAACCGTATGCAGGTTTTTGTAAAGGATTAGTACATTTCCCCTTTTTGGGAGGTTTATAACAAATTCAGATGTCTTCTTGCCCAGTTTTCGTTTTTCAAATTTACACTGATATTTAGGGTGTTACAAATATACATGTTTGTAACTTCAATAGAGAATAAGTGGTGCTCATATCTCAATCTATTTTATGATACCCAATTCAAAAAAGAGCTCAAAATGATGAAGAGTCTCCCTGCTGCAGTCCTGTGTTTCCTATTACTTGTCTTAGTAGTTAGTACTTAGTACTTCATCTACATCTTGAATTTTATAAACATAGGGCCTAAGATCATATTATAGGTAATATAATAGAGATATACTATCCAAGCTAATCCCTAGTTCTTGTGCTCTTGCCAAAATAGCCAATGGTTTGGCGTCCTAATTGGAGGTACTATATGCCTACATTCCCTCATAATTTGTTACCTAAGCTAAATAACCAACAAAATAATGGTTCCTATCATATTACTGTCAACTCAACAAAATAAGAACCGATATAACATAAACCTCCTACAACTTCTTTGTAGGTCTAATGTACGTTTCACCATAATTTTTTGTTAATCAATTTTTACTACTTAAATACCATTTTCCATTTGACATTTCAAGTGATAAAACGAGATAAAATATATATTCTATTTATTTATTCATGGATAATTATTCAAATAAATTTATTTACTAATAATTATATTTATATATTTATTTAAAAATTAAATTATCAAACAAAATACAATAAATTGTACAAAAAACAAAAGGTAAAACAAAACTAATAAATATATTTTATAATTATTCATTCACCGTTTTTTTCATATTTATTTCTAGGTTGTGAATTTATATAGATTACAATAACTTACTTATGAATTCATATTATTTAATGCATTTCAAATAATAAAACGAGATAGATAGATATATATTTTACATTTATTTATGGATAATTATATAAAACTTATTAAAAGCAAAATACATAAAACTTGTATAAAAAATTACAAGAACCAAAAAGGGAAGCAAAATTGATAAATTTATTTTATAATTGTTAATTCACACTTTCTATATCAAGCATACTTATTAATGCTGGCACGCCTAGGCTCTGAGGCTCATAAGACTCAAGGTCTTGGGCTTAAAGTTGAGGCTAGGCATATTCACGAGGCTCACTAAGGCGTTGTGCCTTAGCAGAGACGCCTTGTGGGGCTAGGCATGCCTCATAAAGAGTTATTAAATACCTAGTCAAACCCTAATATTAAACAAGTTTTCTCATCTTCTCATCTCCTAACTTCTTAAAAAAAGTGTTATTAAATAGATGACCTAAGTCAAACCATAATATTTAATACCCGGTCATTAGAACATCAAGCTTCCTTCTCTATAAATACCTAGACTTTAAAACTTCTCCCTCACGGCTCACGCTTTAAACCCTTCTCATTGATGTATTGTTGGTTGTTGCATTGGAGGCTTGTACTTGTTGCATATTTGAGTTGTGTGTATCTCTCTCTGTGTGTGTATATATATATATATATATTGATAAGATGCGCCTCACATTTCTGAGGCCCGTGCCTCACTAGGCCGCAAGACCCCTTTGCTCCTAAGTGCGTCTTGAGTCTTTAACAACTTTGCTATCAAGTACCTCCATGATTCAGAAGTAGGATGAGCTCGAGATGACATAACATGTAGCCAAAGTTTTATGAGGCAAGGTGTTTTCCCTCATCGAGGCACACGTAAGCCTTGAGGCGGTAAACAAATAAAATTCATAACATGCAAAACATAAACCCATATCAAACTATGAAACATAATCCCATATCAAAATATGAAACATAATCCTCATATTAAACTATGAAGGTTATAAAATTACTACTTATAAGACATAAAAATGACTTTTCATAGTTTGATATGGGATTATGATTTGCATGTTATAATTTTATTTGTTTTTTTGTCTTGAGAATAAACCTGGCCTCGCATTTCTGTACTTAAAAACCTTGGTTTTAACATTATTGCTGGAGGATGTATCCTTTGATATCCTTGACTTTTCAATAAGGGCCACATTAGCTAGGCCGTTTAGAGCTACCTTGTGAGTTCTTCCATATTTATAAAGGTGAATAAGATTAGAGATTGGCAATTTATTTAATAACATGCCTACAATGCTTATAGAAGAAATGTGAAGAAATTAATTATATTATAATCTTTATAAGATTGGAAAGATAAAGTTTGTTTATAACTAGTAAGTAATTGTTGATAAGTCATTGATCATGTCATGATTCATGAAATGATGTTGTCAAATGAACTCTTGCCCACTCAAAGTTATGCAATCTTCCTAGCATGGTGCATTTACTTACTAAGCAAATTCATCCATATGTTCTTTCCTAAACCTTCCAAATGACAAGTAGAAATATTTCACAGTTGGACAACACTTGTATACCGTTATTTCCATCTAATTGCACTTAGTTTAGTAACTTAATGTCAGAACTGATATACACTATATGAGCATCTCTTGAGTGGTTTTCAAAAGAAAAAAAAAGAGTTAAAAGAATGCTTTGCCATAATTGGTTGTATAACATGACCCATGAGATGTGCTTCAGTAACATATAAATACTAGAAAAAGTAAAGGATAGAAGTAAAAAAATTGTTTCCTACTTCATCAAATAAGCAATTTATAACACTAATTTCCATCTAACATCATGAAAATAACGTTGAAAAAATAGAAGCAAATTGAGTTCACTTACTAGTTGGCTGCCCTCGCGAACAAAGATATCCTCCATATGAAGAAAAAGTGACATCCATCGACCAGTGAGATCAGATTCCAAGTTCGAGACCTTTTCAAAACTTCCTTGCCCATATTTTCCCTTTGCACCATCCCTGCTGTTTTGATTGACCAAAATGCTTGTTTCTTTGTGACTCTTCTTTATTGCTATGGACAGAAGAATACAGTAAATACACAGAAAAGAAAAAGGATCCATCTAAACTCCTTATTGACTTATAGCTTTTCCTCACCGGTAATAAGCTATTTTTAGTGTTTGGGTTGGGGAAAAAAGTGTTTATAGCTTTTCCACACCACTTAATAAGGAGTTTTTGACAAGTTAAACTATTATGACTTACCAACTTATTTGAAACAACTTATGACTTTTTTGGTTATTTTACATGTATAAGCAATCCCAAACACCCTAAATAACAACTTATTAGCTTATTACGTTTTGGTACCACACTAAGCTAATCCAAACACTTTTTATAGAACTTTTTGTCACCACATAAGAGCATCTCCAACAGCTATGCTAAAATAGAAAAAAAAAAAGTGAGCTTTTAGCAAACATTTTACTCCAACAGCTATGCTTGCTAAGAGCATCTCCAACAGCTTCTCCAAAATGAAGAAATGAGGATTTTGGACATTTTTTTTGCTCCAACAGATTCTCTAAACCTTTCTCCAAAATAGAGAAAATAGGAGTGAAATTGTAAATTTCTCCAAATTTGAAGATATCTCCAAAAATGATTACCATGAGAGAGAAATGGTTTTTTATTGTATCCCACCAATGAGAAACCTTGAAATAAAATATTTATGAGAGAAATAATATTTTATTAAATATATGGAATATTTTAGTAATATAATTAATGATTTAATCTCCAAAATGGAGAAACTGTTGGAGATGGATGTATTTTTTTTTGGAGATTTTGACTTTTGAATCTCCATTTTAGAGAGATTTTGGAGAATCTGTTGGAGATGCTCTAAAATAGAGAAAAGAAGAGAGAGAAGGTAAAAATCTTCAAATTTGGAGAAATCTCTAAAACTCCATTTTAAGAGAGAGAAATAATATTAAAAAAATTAACCAATAGGAGATATTGAAGTTGTGTGTTTAGGAGAGAGAAATAATATTTTATTAAATGTATTGAATATTCTAATAATATAATTGATGATATAATTGCTAAAATAGAGTAGCCGTTGAAGTTGGATGCAAATTTTTTCTGAGATTTTAACTTTTTATACTCTATTTTAGAAAAATTATATCATAGCTGTTGGAGATACTCTAAGAGCATCTCCAATGGAGGTTCTTATAAGAACCTCCTTTTTATACTTTTTGGTGTCACATCATTTCCACCTTATCAAATTAAAAATTTACATAAAAGCCTACAATGGTAGTTCTTATAAGAACCTCTTTTTGTTGGGTCCCATACATTTTTTTTCAACTTTAATAATAATTATTATTTATAAATGAATATTTGATTTAAATAAATTTTTTGATATTTTATCATAATTTACATAATAATTTATTAAATGTTAAATTATAATATCAAAATAATTATATAATAATTTATTAAATATCAAATTATAATATCAACGTTGATATTATAAAATGATTATATATATATATATTAAAATTAACTAAAACATAAACACAAATTTTCATTACGATCATAGAAGTGCAATATAACAAACATATTAATCTTAATAAGTAGATAGATCACTCGTAATCACGATTGAGCCAAATATGTTCAACCAAGTTCGCACGAAGTTGATGATGCATTTCATTTGATCGCATCTCAGAATTTCGTTGAAGATATTCTTGGAATTCGTGGGTGGAGCCTTGAAATACTTGTGTAGAGTTATCTGTTCCATCGTCGACCCAATTAATCAACACGTCACCCTCGTCCTCGACAATCATATTATGCAAAATTATGCATGTATGCATGATGTCCCTTAATTGTTCTTTATGCCACATTCGTGACGGTCCTTTGATAATAGACCAACGAGATTGAAGCACTCCAAATGCACGTTCAACATATATATATATATGTGTGTATGTGTGTGTGTGTTAATAATTACATATATCATTTATATATATATATATATAATATTAACAATTAGATATATCCATTCACGTAATATATATATATATGATATTATATATACGATATTATATATATATATATTCATTCACGTAATATATATATATATGGTATTATATATACATATATATGTATATATATAATAAATAAATAAATATATTGTAATATTTATATAAATAATATATATAATATTAATAATTATTATAAAGTCAAGAAAAAAAATAAAAAAATAAACATGATGTCAAATCTCACACATTTCATGGTAAGAACCAAGGTTCTTGTTTAAGCACCTAGAGGGCTTTAGGTTCTTATAAGAACTCTCCACAACGCTAGTTCTTATAAGTCATTGCACTTTTTGCTTATAAGAACCTTGCATTGGAGATGCTCTAAGTTGATAAACACTTTAAAAAAAAACATAAGTTGTTTTAAATAAGCAATCCCAAAAAAGAGCAAAATGTCAACAAGAAATGACACCCACTCACCAGCTATTCGGCCTTTGATATCCTGGTAGTGTAGATCAGACCATATGTACGCAGCTGATTTGACAAAAAGAACACGAAACTAAAATTAGATCATTGTATACTCTGCAAACTATTAAAATCTTTGCAATTAGATGTGTAGCAATAACCAAACAATTCATCAAAAAAGAATTTCAAAATCACCTTTCATGCAAAAAGAACATGGACATGCTTTAATCAAGTCCATACACATGTTTGAGAATCCATCACCCTTCTGTCCGATGCATCTCTCTAAACCACACCTCGACTCCTGTGACTCAGGCAATCTTGAGCAATCAAGATACTCATCTTTGCTCAATTCCAAATTTTCAAGACTGGGATTGGCATCATCATCATCATCCATACCCAAGCTATTTTCCACCTTCTCGTTGGATGCATTTTCTGGTACAAATGCAGAATCGCTCCTTTCATCATCTTCATTGGTTTCTATTATCACATGAGGACCTAGCCTATCCGATGTCCTTGTGGGTATCATTGGGGTGGATGTACAACTCTCTCTCACAGCATTGCCAGTTTTAACAGCAATTGAAGAGGTGGCATTTTTTCGAACATCTGATGTGCAAGGTTCCTTGGCTTCATACGTGATCTTAGATATACTATCTACCATATTCCCCTTGATCCTCGAGTGAGTCCGCAAAACACACTCCGTAATCTCTTTATGGAAGTTTTCTTTCTTATAGTTATCTACTCTTAGACATTCTTTCTTTGCAAACTGAAACCCTTCATCTTTCTTATAACCATCTCCAGATTTAGCACCTGTTGAGGTTGAAATAAAAGAAAACCCCCTTTTCCCAACTTGATTTGTTACATCTCCTAACGCAGATCGGGGCTTGTAATCCCCATCCGACGGTATTTCTTCACTCATAGTCAAATTAAACCTTATTCAACTAGAAAAAACTTGAGAAAGATACAAATCCCGTTTGTCAAAGTTCTCAAAATCGAAGAAAAATCAATCTACTGCCCTAAACAGCGCAATTTTTACAAAATTACTGGAAATGCAAAACATTAAAGTATCTAATTGATTGAGCATTGAGATACTAACCTTGAGGAGGATCTAAAACCAATTTGTTTATGGAAAGCCTGAAAATTGTTTGAACGGAATGAGGGTTTCGAGGCAATTTCCCTCATCATCTCAAATAGAATAGAATTCGTGAGGCGGGAAAAGCGTTTGGGTTGTACTTTCAGTTTAAGTCGTAAAAGTTTTGGATTCGCGCCTTCAACACTCAAATTGGTATTTTCGGGTGTTGCTAACCCTGGTGTTGTCAAGGATACATAAACTTTATGTAAGAGGGATTGATGATGTCATTTTTTTTATATGAGAGGGAATGATGATGTAAGGGGGTATGGATAAATTTCATCCTATAAAATCCATACCGCCTCCTAAACCCTATCTCTCCTCACATTGTAGACAACAAATGGACAAAACAAAATTTTCAAAAGATTTTTAATTTATATTTACAGTTTATATCCCTATAATTAGTTAATTAAGTTACTTTATACCTTTTACTTTTCTAATTTTAATTTTACACAATCACTATATTAATACATATAGTCGTATATTAACTAAAATACGTTTTAATTTTAACAAGTTACACCATTACAATCGTCTCTTCGATACCTTCGAAATGAGCCCAATATTGAATATTTTTTGATTTAATTATTTTTTTATATGTTAAAAAATACGTTTTAAAATACGTTAAGGAAATCGATATATATATATATATATAATGAACTAGCATCCAATGAGGATTTATGCATAATTTAAGTTTGGTGGTTTATTCAACATGTGGATCTATAGTAAGAGAATAATAATGATTGTGTTTTTGAACATTGGTGGTTTATTCACATGGGGAATCAATTACGATCATTCGAATCACCAAACATCTTCTATATAACAATCGTTCAAATCAATTACTCTCAGTTCAAAGTTTAAGTCTCTTCTTCTTCGTCTCTCTTTTCTCTCTCTCTCTCTCTCTCTCTATATATATATATATATATAGATAGATAGATCAAAGTTGCATATGACAAACATGGGAGAAGATTTGACACCAACATCATAATTTGTCACCAACCAGGTACAATATTATGATAACTAACATTTATGTTAATTTTAACTTATGGGTACAAGTGAAGATTATAACAAAATATAATAATTTCAGGCGTTCGAATCTCGAGAAGAAATAACTGATTGGGTGCGTAATGTGGGACGTTCGGTTGGTGTCGTTGTTGTTACCAAAAGATCAAAGACTAAGCCAAATGAAGATGTTTATAAAATCGTGTTTATGTGTGAACATAGTGGGGTTTATAAAGGTGACAATTTTTCCAGTCGTCATACTGGAACAAGAAAGTTTGACTGTCCATTTGAGTTGATAGCGCTATATTCATCTAAGCATCATTGGTGGACGTTGAGGGTTGTGTGTGATGCACATAATCATGTCATTGCACAATATATGGAGGGTTATCCATATGCAATGCGGCTGAACGAACCTGAAGTTCAACTAGTTGAAGATCTATCAGCCCAACATGTCAAGCCACGATACATTTTATCCACGTTAAAGGGTAGACATGTGGAAAATGCATCTACGTCAAAGACAATATACAATGAAGTTCAAAAAATTAAGATAAGAAACGAGGCAGGAAGACCAAAAATGCAGGTTGTTGTGGATTTTTTTGTTGAAAAAAATTATGATTTTGAGACTCGTGCAAATGATGAAACAAACGAGTTGGAAGATTTATTTTTCATTCATCTAAAATCATTGAAACTTTGGCGTGCATTCCCACAAGTGTTGGTCATTGATGCCACATATAAAACAAATAGGTACGGGAATATTATTATTTTGTGTATTATATTAATGTTAATATTATTATTTTGTTTAATATTATTATTTTGTTTAATATTATTATTTTGTGTATTATATACAGGTACGATATGCCTCTTCTTGAGATAGTTGGTGTAAAATCAACAAACAAAACATTTTGCATATCATTTGTTTTCATGCATCAAGAAAATGTATCAAATTTTGTTTGGGCGTTAGAATGTCTAAAGTCCAAAATATACGATAACTTTTACCCGGTTGCCATAGTAACAGACAGAGAGTTGGCTTTGATTAATGCATGCAAAGTGGTATTTCCTGGTGCTAAAAACTTGCTTTGTAGATGGCATATCTATCAGAATATTGTGAAACATTGTAAACCATTGATACATGAGTCTCAAACGTGGAATTATTTTCATCAAGCATGGGTGCAGTTATTTGAATCTCCAAATCAAGAATTGTACATGTACAATTTGATACAACTCCAAGAAATGTTGCTCAATTATCCAGGTATTTTTTATATAAAAAGTTTAACCATTATTACTAAAGATATTGACGTATATTTGTTATATTTTTCAGGTGTTTTAAATTGCTTGGAACGTGTATGGTTGACGCCATATAAGGAAATGTTTGTATCTGCATGAGTTGATCGATTTTTAAATTTTGGAAATCATACAACAAATAGAGTTGAAAGCCAATATGCAAAATTAAAAAAATATTTGGAGTCTACCCAAGCAGATTTTAAAAAAAAATTATCTCATATTCATACTGTAATTGAATCACAAGACACATCGATCAAAACAAGTTTTGAAACGAGTAAAAATATTAGGAAACATCAATTTCAAAACCGACATTTTGAAAATTTGTCGGGCTTTGTTTCATTTTATGCACTTGGTATGATTTACAGTGAATATGAGCGGTCTTTCAAGACTAACGTATTTTCTGAAAATTGTGGTTGTAAATTGCGTACAAGTCATGGGTTGCCATGTGCGCATGAACAAGCAATGTATACATGTCAAAACATACCCATTCCACTTGATGCGATCGATGTATTTTGGAAAACACTTGATTTTTCGCCATGTGTGTCCGCACAAGATGACAATATTCAATGTGACGATGAAATTCATATGTTTAGAGAAAATTTCAATAAACAATCAGTTTCTGGTCGCAAAAGCTTGTTAAAAAAATTAAAGGATATAATAATGCCAGAAAAAACGTTGTTTCATGAACCCTCGGCTCATAGAACCACTCGTGGACGTCCTTCTCTAAAGAATCAAGCTCAAAAGAAAAAGATTATTGAAGACCCTCGTAGACGCAGTTGTTCTAACGCGCCAACATTTATCAACTCTGAAGATTTTGGTCATCAAGAATCAGCGAGGCATAGCTCCAACTTCCAACGACAACCCACCCCCACAAATCCATATCTTGATCAAATCCCGAGTTTATTTCATCCATACATCACACAAATACAAGATGTATTGGGCGATGGAAATTGTGGATTTCAAGCCATATCTACTTGTTTGGGTCGTCATGAAGATGCATGGGACACTATCCGTACAGAGTTAATGGGTGAACTAACTGAGAATTATGCTTATTACATTAATGTGATTGGCTACAACGAGTGCCAAAGAATTTACGCCGCGTTGAATTGGTTCGAGAAGGACACCTTTGCACCACATATGAATTGGATCGTTATGCCTGAAATGGGAATTCTAACTGCTTCAAGGTTCAATGTCATATTACATGTTCTCAATATGGAAGGCAATGCGACATACTTGCCATTCAGGACACACCCGTCGTTGTCATCCCATGACAAGTCAATTGTAATAGTGCATGTTAATGGTAATCATTACATAAAGGTGGTACTAAAAGGAGATTACCCAATGCCTACACTCATACACCATTGGACACATCATGCACTTCCAGATGCAATGTCGTGGATTATCCTATGCCAACGTAGATTAGATATGTATGAAGAACATATAGAGCGTACTCGTACTCGTGGCTATGTTGATTTAAATGAATAATCAAAGTTGGAATTTGTTGGAATAAAAAAAATACGCAATATAGTTATTATGTTTATTACCTTTATGTTAAAAACTTACGTTCGATGTGATGCGTTTTTGATAATCCAAGATCTTATGAATCCTAGAGAGAGAGCTTTGGAAGCGCAAAGTGTAAATTGTATTGATATGTGTGTATGTTTCTTACACAAACCAAGACCAAATGGACTTAAATACCCTTGGTCAGATACAACACAGTATGACTCAAAACACAGTATTTGACCAAGCCCTATAAATACAATGATTACTATAAAATCAGACCTAACAATCTCCCCCTTAGTAATCATTGGCGCTTTGGTCTTCAAAAATCATCTTCTAAAATAGCACGGACCAACAAAGCGACTTTATGAAGCTTTCTGACTTTTTACAGAAAAAAAATTTCTTCTCAGCATCTTTCAGATTGAAATGTCTTTGTTGCTTGAGCTCTAGACGATACACCTCTTTTGAATGATCTTGAATAAACTGTGATGTTCGGAGCAGAAACAGCAAAAGAATTGATATGACTGAGAGAATAGAATCTTTGAGCGAATCTTGATCAACAGATAAACTTTTGAGCTCTTTGTCTCTTTAACTTCTCCTTGACTTCTCCCCCTCATGACCTTGATGATCTTGATCAACTTGGTCATGCAAATGTTGGAGACGAGACAGTGTAAAATCTGCAAAATCAAAGAAGTAGAGAAAATAGGAGGGTTTGCGTATCACGTTGGTTGCGCAAACCAAGGTTTGCGTGTCAAGCTGGATGCGCAAAACAAGGTTTGCGTATCATGCTTGATGCGCAAAACAAGATTTGCGTTTCACGCTGGATGCGCAAAGTGAGGTTTGCGCATGACGCTAGATGCGCAAAGCTGACTTAGAGTCTGAAAATTTTACCTGATTAGCTCTTTGACTCCCTCTACACAAATGCACTAAATTTGACAATTCAAAATAGCATTTATATAGAAAGTCAGACACTTCCCCTCAAAAACAGATATAAACTTTGAAAAAAAAAAGTTCTCTTTGTTCACTCCCCCTTGAATAATGCATAAACCCATTAAAATATATTTATGAGAACACAATGATCAAATATTAATGTAGAAAGAAAAAATATACTGAATGTAAATTTTGAAACGACTAAACATATAAAAATTTAAACACTAAACAAATTAAAGTCTACTTAGTAAAATAACACGGATTTATCAATCAGTTGAAATCAAGCGTGTGTTGTTGGATACAAGAACAAGTTTTATTGCATATCAAGTTAAAACATGTTCAGTTTCAAAAACTTCCAGCAATCTATTCAGTGTGCTCACATGCGAATCTTCAATTATCTTCAAGAAAATGAAATTCTAAAAATATAATAGAGAACTTTGAATGTACTCATACTAATCCATCAAAAATTAAGATTATCACAAATTTGTAGGTTTATTGCAACTCAAACATATCACCAAGATTCATGAGATGTGTGCTCATTGACATCTTTTTAGCAGTGTGCACATTGGCATCTTAACATGAGTGTGCTCTTTGGCATCTTTTAAGCTTGTGCACTTTGGCATATTTTGATCAAAAAGTTTATTAAGTAAAGAACATGCCGTAAATGTAACTTTCTATCTGACCCTATTGCAGGATTTGAGTCAGCCGCTCCTAGACCAGTTGGCCTTAGGGGACTAGGTGTCAAACACCCCTTGGAACTTACTCTCCCAGATCAGAAAGGCTACATCGACATATCCTAAACCCATTCATACCAGTAGAACATGACTTTCGATCTGGTTCTATTGAAGGATTTGGGTTCGATCACTCCCAGATCAAATGACCTTAGGGGACCAGATGACAAGCATCCTGAAGAACTTACTTTCCCAAACCAGAAAGGCCACAGGTACTGTGAGTCCAAGATCACTGATTCTTTAGAGAGAGAAAGTAGAGAGAGAGTAACAAGAGAGCGCAAACAGTGTATTGAATGAATAGTGCGTGTGTTTCTTACAACAAACCAAGACCAAAGGGACTTAAATACCCTTGGTCAGATACAAGACAGATAAGCACTAAACACAGTATTTGACCAAGCCCTATAAATACAATGATTACTATAAAATCAGACCTAACAATCTCCCCCTTAGTAATCATTGGCGCTTTGGTCTTCAAAATTTGTCTTCTATAACAGCACGTACCAACAAAGCGACTTTGTGAAGCTTTCTAACTTTTTAAGAAAAATTCCTTCTCAGCTTCTTTCAGATAAAGTTGTCTTTACTGTTTTGAGCTCTAGACGATACACCTCTTTTGAATGATTTTGAATGAACTGTGGTGTTCGGAGCAGAAACAGCAAAAGAATTAGTTGTAGCTGAGAGAATAGAATCATTGAGCGAATTTTGATCAGCAGATAAACATTTGAGCTCTTTGTCTCTTTAACTTCTCCTTGACTTCTCCCCCTCATGACCTTGATGATCTTGATCAACTTGGTCATGCAAATGTTGGAGACGAGACAACTTAAGATCTGCAAAATCAAAGAAACAGAGAAAACAGAGGAGGTTTGCGCTTCATGATGGACGCGCAAACCAAGATTTGCGTTTCATGTTGGACGCGCAAACCAAAGTTTGCGTTTCATGTTGGACGCGCAAACCAAAGTTTGCGTTTCATGAAGGGAGCGCAAATCAAAGTTTGCGTGTCATGCTGGAAGCGCAAAGCTGACTTAGACAAGATTTACCTTTTTAAGCTCTTTGACTCCCCCTACACAAATGCACTAGATGTGACAATTCAAGTTAGCATTCATATAAAGAAAATCAGATACTCCCCCTCAAAAACAGATATAATATTTGAAAAAAATATTCTCTTTGTTCACTCCCCCTTGAATAATGCATAAACCCATTAAAATATATTTATGAGAACACAATGATCAAATATTAATGTAGAAAGAAAAATATACTGAATGTAAATTTTGAAACAACTAAACATATAAAATTTTAAACACTAAACAAATAAAATTCTACTTAGTAAAATATTACAGATTTATCAATCATTTGAAATCAAACATATGTTGTTGGATACAAGAACAAGTTTCATTGCATATCAAGTTAAAACATGTTTAGTTTCAAAAACTTTCATCAATCTATTCAATGTGCTCACATGCGAATCTTCGATTAGCTTCAAGAAAATGCAATTCTAAAAATATTATAAAGAACTTTGCATGTACTGACACTAATTCATCAAAAATTAAGACTTTCACAAATTTACAGGTTTATCACAACTCAAACATATCACCAAATATCATGAGATGTGTGCTAATTGGCATCTTTTTAGCAGTGTGCACATTGACATCTTAACATGAGTGTGCTCTTTGGAATCTTTTAAGCTTGTGCACTTTGGCATCTTTTGATCAAAAAGTTTATTAAGTAAAGAACATGCCGTAAATGTAACTTTTTATCTGACCCTATTGCAGGATTTGGGTCAGCCGCTGCCAGACCAGTTGGCCTTAGGGGACTAGGTGTCAAGCACCCCTTGGAACTTACTCTCCCAGATCAGAAAGGCTACATCGACGTATCCTAAACCCATTCATACCAGTAGAACATGACTTTCGATCTGGTTATATTGAAGGATTTCTGTTCGATCACTCCCAGACCAAATGACCTTAGGGGACCAGATGACAAGCATCCCAAGGAACTTACTTTCCCAAACCAGAAAGGTCACATGTACAAACTTTTAAACTTAGAGATTTCTGTATTTTAAGAATTTAATAATCATCTCAATCACTCAGATCAACGTCTAAATGCTTAGCCCATATTTTAATTCCGATTTATAATTCTGATCATTTAGGTAGTCTAAGCAAAGCAAAGTATAAAAAATCCGAATCACACAACTTTAAAGCAGTAATAAAAGTTTCAATCATGTTGCTGACTTTTCGACTTTTGTAAGACTTGAAATTTGACTATATAAAAACTTTAATATAAACAAAAAAACTTGAAAATTTATCCTAGACACATATTTTATTCAAAGAAAAGAAAAAATGTAAAAACTTTACTTTATAGAATAAAATTTGTAAAAATTTAAACTTTTAATAGATATTTAGTTGGAACAAAATAAAATTCAACTATTTCATCTTTCACATTTAAAAAAAAATTGTGTCTCAAATTACAAAAAATTGGGTTATACAAAATTAAGAAAAAAATTGAACAAGCTAAGATTCTTGAAAAAATAATGAGAAAAAAAACTGGAACACATCATAATCAGAGATAAAATGCAGCGGAAATAAATTTGATGTACTCACAGTATCTCATTTAGTCAGAAGCTTAAATCATTGAAGAATGAGTTCTAAACTGATTTGTTTAGAAGTCGAAGTCTATGAAGTACGAGTCCTGAGCTGAAGTACTCAGAAGCCAACTTCCCTTACTCCCCCTTAACATGTGATGCCTGCAACTTTAAATCATATAAAGATTTGGGTACCCACTTGAATTTGGGTCCGTGTCTGTTAGTTGCAGTTCGTATGGGGAAAGAATAAACAAAATTGACATTTAAAGCACGAGGAATATTATCAGAGAAATAATCACAACTATCAGAAGAGAAAGCATAATCATCAGAACTAGAATATGAGGAAGAACATGAGACATGTTTTGAAATTCGAAACATTTGCTTTCTAGAATATTTTGAAATTTTATTACATTTAGCAAATGAATCACTGTTATAAAGTTTGTCTACACATTTATCCTCATCAACAATAGATTCATCAGATGTCCGCCTCGCTCTCCAGATTTGCTTCTTTGACTTGCTCACAGTCCTATCTGAAAGAATAGAATCAGAAGAATTAGAACAGTCAGAAATAACTTTATCTTGTTTCTTCGACTTCTTTGACCGTCTTCTTTTACGCTTAGGTTTATAATATTGATCATTGAGCGTAAAAGAATCATCAAGAATTTTAGACTTAATATCTAAATCAAAAGAAATAAATTTATCCAAGCAACCAATCTGATCAACTAAAAATCTGAATTAGCCTCGGAATCTGAAGAATTTGGAGAAAATATTTTAAAATTTGAAACTTCCTTTTATTTTCCTTAGAATCAGAAGATAGGCTATAAATAGAATCTGATTTTTGAGAAAATAAATTTTCTTCAAGACTAGACGTCATGAAAGAAAGAATAATATCAGATTCAATTTTCTTCAAAATATTTTGATCTTCTATCTGATCTTCAAGATCTATGATTTTTCCTTCTAATACTAATGGAGGAGTATATTTCTTCGAATCATAAATGATTGGAGAAATATTTCCTTTATCAGAATCAGGTGCATAAGGAGCAATAAAATCATCAGACATTGAAGATTTGATAGGAGATATATCATTTAAAACTCTTCTTCCTCTTCTTGATTTTTCAGGAAAATATTTTGCATTTTCACTTGTATAAACAAAAGGAATTTCATTTTTCTTGTTATTTGTCCTTTTCTCATGTTCGATTTCTAACACTTGCTTCTCATTCATCCAATCAATTTTAAATTGAGGAGCATAATGAGCAAGAGTCAGATAATCGTATTTATATAATGTTGGGGATTTTTCAATCGCATTGTTTAAACAATGAGGATTTTCAAAACCAATACCCCACCTTTGTTTTAGAGCCTCTTCACTCATCGGTTTGTTCATATAAATTGTTTGTTCAGATTGGTCTATTCGATAAAGTTTTTCTTCTAATTTATTTATTTTATCCGAAAATTCATCTTTTAAATTAGTCATAGCCGTCAAAGACTCAAGATAAGTCTTATTTGAATTTTCCAAATCATCCAATTTCTTTTGAAAGATGTCTTTATTATTTTCTAAAATTGATTTTTCATCTTTCAAAGAAATTTTCAGTTTATCAATCAAATCTGACTTTTCAGAATTTAGATTCTTTTCAGATAAAATCTTTAAACGCAAATCAGATAAAGCAGTTATCATGATATCAAACTGAGAGGTAATAAATTTGTAATCAAATTCAGAGTATACCTCATCCTCATCTGTTTCAGAGTCTTCTGACTGGTCATCTCCGATCAAGCACATCTGAGCGATCTCGACATTTGAAGCTTCATCATCGGAATAATCCAGCCAGAATTCTTCCTCGGCCAGCAAAGCAGTTCCGTTCTCTCTCTTTTCAGCTAGCTCCAATTTCTTTCTGTAGTAGGCTGAATCCCTGACCACTTTTGCTCTACACTCCTTTGACATGTGACCCCGACTTTCCGCAGTTGTAGCAAGCAACATTCTTTAGCTCGGGTACTTTCACTTTAGGACCGGAAGTGAAGCGAGAAGAGTTGGAACCCGACTTTGGTTGGAATTTCTTCTGGTAATGCTGAGAAAGAAGGATCATAGCTTTCTGTAATGCCTCACCATCATCTTCAGTTGACCCAGTGTAAGCATTTTCAGACAATGCTTGTTCAGATATTTGCTTCGTGAGAAGAGCAACCGGATCTACTATTTTCTTCTTTTTATCCATCTTAGCCTTTTTCTCTAATATCAAGCTCTCATCAGTCATTAAAATCTCATATAGTTCTTGAATCTGCATTGATGAGATCCGAACATCGTTCCTCATTTTATGACATGATTTGCTCCATTCAGGCTGAAGAACATTGAGGAATTTCAGATTCGTCTCAAGATCAGTCTTTTCCACTTTAATCTTTCTAAGATCATTAATCACAGCGCAAAACCGGTCAAAAGTAACCTTCAGAGATTCATTGTCCTTAGCCTTAAATTCTTCAAAGTTGTTCATGAAGCGTGTCTGGCGAATCTGAGTAGAAACTGATGACCCAAGCATGATCTTTTCTAATTGAGTCCACATCATATTTGGATTATGCTTGAAACAATCAATTCTATTGTAGATTGAGTTAGGCAGTGCTAGCATCAAATTGGACTTTGCTTCTCTATCGGCTTTTTCACGTTTGATTTCATCATCAGTCAAAGGAATGTCATTTTTCGGTTTGATGAATGGTCCTTCAGTAAACGACTTCATCATATTTTCTCCATTTGTCTGACGCTCAATGAAATTTATGAACCTATCTTGCCACTGTGTAAACTCATCTTCGTTGATTAAGACTGGAGGACGAGTATCTGTTCCCAATTGCATCATCAGATCATTTGAGTAAAATCTTACTTGGAGAGCAAATTTGGCAGAATCCATTTCTGATATACCAGAAAATCAAAAATCAGATTGAATTAAAAAAAAATTCAAAAAATATTAAAAATTGAAAATTTGAAAAACACTTGTTATGACACAAAGTTTAAAAAAATAAAGATGACACACTAAAAAAAATTTCCAGACTCTTTTTTTTTTTAACTAAGACAGGGAGACGCGCAAGATGAGGTTTTCGGATCACAGAGGACACGCAAGATGAGGTTTGCGTTTGCTTAGAGAGACGCAAAGTGAACTTTGCGTTTGCTTTGAGAAACGCAAAGTGAACTTTGCGGGTGAAGGAGGGAAACACAAAGTAAACTTTGCGGGTGCAGAGAGAAACGCAAAGTGGAGTTTTGCGTTTGCTTCGTGAAACGCAAAGTGAAACTTTGCGTGTGTAGACTTCGCGGGTGAGAGACTTTGCGGGTGAGAGACTTTGCGTTGCAGGTGAAGGAGGGAGCGCAAAGTTAGCTTTGCGGGTTTAACTTGGCTTTTCGGTTGAAGGAAGAAACGCAAATCAAACTTTGCGTATGAAGGAAGGAAACTTTAAAAACTCATAGATTTACGCAAGATCAAATCAAACCAAGAAAATTATGCATGAAAAACACATACTTAATATCGAAAACACCTTTCTTACAACTTTTGATCAACAATATCGATTAAAATCAACAAAATCTAAAAATCTAGAATGAAACAGTACCGAACTCGTGTTTTTCCAGAAAACTTTTAAACTCAAAATTGATGATCTAAACTTGAATTTTATGCAAAACAATATGAAGCAAACAAGATCGATTATCAAAAACGAGACTAATGAACACAAAAACAATCCAATTTGACCACAAACAGATCTAAATTTTATGAGAAATCAAGAAAACGAGATTTTCTTGAAAAATTCAAGAAAATCGATCAAATTTTCGATTTCAATCACAAATTCAGATAAAGAAAATGCAATCTCTCAATCCTCTCAAGATTCAGTTGGCTCTGATACCAATTGTGAGTCCAAGATCACTGATTCTTTAGAGAGAGAAAGTAGAGAGAGAGTAACAAGAGAGCGCAAACAGTGTATTGAATGAATAGTGCGTGTGTTTCTTACAACAAACCAAGACCAAAGGGACTTAAATACCCTTGGTCAGATACAAGACAGATAAGCACTAACACAGTATTTGACCAAGCCCTATAAATACAATGATTACTATAAAATCAAACCTAACAGGTACAAACTTTTAAACTTAGAGATTTTTGAATTTTAAGAATTTAATATTCATCTCAATCACTCAGTTTTACATAAAAGTACTTAACCCATATTTTCATTACAATCAAAATTTTGACTTTTTAGAATTTTCCAAGCATTGTAAACTATAAATATTTTGAATCACACAACTTTAAAGCAGTAATAAAAGTTTCAAACATGTTGCTGACTTTTCGACTTTTGTAAGACTTGAAATTTGATCATATAAAAACTTTAATATAAACAAAAGAACTTGAAAATTTATCCTAGACACATATTTTATTCAAAAGAAAGAAAAAATGTAAAACTTTACTTTATAGAATAAAATTTGTAAAGATTTAAACTTTTAATTAATATTTAGTCGGAACAAAATAAAATTCAATTATTTCATCTTTCACATAAAAATAAATAATTTGTGTCTCAAATTAAAAAAAATAATTGGGTTATACAAATTCAAAAGAAAGATAAACAAGCTCAGATTCTTGGAAAGATAAACAAGCTCAGATTCTTGAAAAAATAAAGAGAAAAACTGGAACACATCATAATCAGAGATAAAATGCAACGGAAATAAAATTGATGTACTCACAGTATCTCATTTAGTCAGAAGCTTAAAAGATTTAAAGAACGAGTTCTAAACTGATTTGTTTAGAAGTCGTAGTCTATGAAGTACGGGTCCCGAGCTGAAGTACTCAGAAGCCAAAATGTTGACTTTGAAGTTCGGGTTTTGAACTGTTGTGTTCAAAAGCCATACTTTCTCTTACTCCCCCTTAACACGTGATGCCTGCAACTTTGAATCAGATTGAGACTTGGGTACCCACTTGTATTTGGGCCCGTGTATGTTAGTTGCAGTTCGTATGGGGAAATAATTAGAAGAATTAGAACTGTCAGAAAGAACTTTATCTTGTTTCTTTGACTTATTTGACCGCCTTCTTTTACGCTTAGGTTTATAATATTGATTATTTAGCGTAAAAGAATCATCAAGAATTTTAGAGGAAATATTTAAATTAGAAGAAATAAATTTATCTAAGCAACCAATCTGACCAACTAATAAATCTGAATTTGCCTTGGAGTCTAAAGAATTTTAAGAAAAAATTTTAAAATTGGAAACTTCCTTTTTATTTTCCTTAGAGTCAGAGGAAAGGATAGAAAAAGAATCTGATTTTTGAGAAATTAAATTTTCTTCAAGACTAGACGTCATAAAAGAAAGAATAATATCAGATTCAATTTTCTTCAAAATATTTTGATCTTCTATCTTGTCTTCAAGATCGATGATTTTGCCTTCTAAAACTAACGGAGGAGTATATTTCTTCGAATCATAAATGATTGGAGAAATATTTTCCTTATCAGAATCAGGGGCATAAGAGGGAACAAAATCATCAGAAACTGAAGATTTGACAGAAGATATATCAATTAAACCTTTTCTACCTCTTCTTGATTTATTAGGAAAATATTTGGCATTTTCACTTGTGTACACAAAAGGAATTTCGATTTTCTTATTATTCATCATTTTCTCATTTTCCATTTCTAACACTTGCTTCTCATTCATCCAATCAATCTTAAATTGAGGAGCATAATGAGCAAGAGTCAGATAATCGTATTTATATAAAGTTGGGGATTTTTCAATCGCATTGTTTAAACAATGAGGATTATCAAAACCAAGTCCCCATCTTTGTTTTAAAGCTTCTTCACTCCTCGGTTTGTTCATATAAATTGTTTGTTCAGATCGGTCTCTTTGATAAAGTTTTTCTTCTAACTTATTTATTTTATCTGAAAAATCATCTTTTAAATTAGTCATAGCCGTCAAAGATTCAAGATAAGTCTTATTTGAATTTTCCAAATCATCCAATTTCTTTTGAAAGATGTTTTTAGTATTTTCTAAAATAGATTTTTCATCTTTCAAAGAAATTTTCAGTTTGTCAATCAAATTTGACTTTTCAGAATTTAGATTCTTATCAGATAAAAGCTTAGAGCGTAAATCAGACAAAACATTAATTATGATATTCATCTGAGAGGTAATGAAATTAAAATCAAACTCAGAATATACCTCATCCTCATCCGTATCAGAATCGTCTGACTGATCATCTCCAACTAAGCACATCTGAGCGATCTCTACGTTTGAAGCTTCATCGTCAGAGTGATCCAGCCAGAATTCTTCCTCGGCCAGCAAAGCAGTTCCTTTCTCTTTCTTTTCTGCTAGTTCCATTTTCTTCCTGTAGTAAGCTGAATCCCTAACCTTCTTAGCTTGACACTCCTTTGATTAATGACCCAACTTTCCACAGTTATAACAAGAAGCAGTCTTAGGCTCGGGCACTTTGACTGTAGAAGCAGAAGTGAAGCGAGAAGTGTTGAAACCCGATCGAGGTTGAAACTTCTTCTGGTAATGTTGAGAGAGAAGGATCATAGCTTTTTGTAAAGCTTCGCCATCATCTTCAGTTGATCCGGTGTACGCATTTTCAGACAATGCTTGTTCAGATAATTGCTTCGTGAGAAGAGCAACCGGATCTACTGTTTTCTTCTTTTTATCCATCTTGGCCTTTTTCTCTAACACCAAGCTCTCATCAGTTAGCATAATCTCATACAGTTCTTGAATCTGCATTGTTGAGATTCGAACATCGTTCCTCAGTTTATGACATGTTTTGTTCCATTCAGGCTGAAGAGCATTAAGGAATTTCAGATTCGTCTCAAGCTCTGTCTTGATCACATTTATCTTTCGGAGATCATTCAGCACTGCGCAGAATCTGTCGAAAACACTCTTTATAGACTCGCTGTCTTTGGCCTTAAACTCCTCAAAGTTGTTCATGAATCGAGTATGTCGGAGCTGAGTTGCGACCGAAGAACCAAGCATTATCTTTTCCAATTGTGCCCACAACAGATTTGGATAATCCTTGCAGTGATCAACCCGGTTGTAGACAAAGTTTGGTAAAGCCAACATCAGATTAGCTTTCAGCTCTCGATCAACTTTCATTCGTGAAGCCTCTTCAGTTGTTGGAGGAGTCTCTTTATTAGGCTTTACGAAAGGTCCTTCAGTGAGAGATTTCATCATGTTATCTCCATTAGTTTGACGCTCGATGAAATTTAAGAACCTATCTTGCCATTGAGTGAATTCGTTTTCGTCAACTAGGACCGGAGGACGAGTTTCTGTACCCAATGACATCATGAGGTCACTCGTGTAGAACTTAGCTTGAAAGCTAAATTTTGCAGAATCCATAGATGAAATTTTTTTTCCCAGACTTTTTTTTTTTTTTAATCTAAGTCTGGAGCTTGCGCAAAGTAGATCTTTGCGTGTCAGGAAGAGAACGCAAACAAGAGCTTTGCGTATTAAGACACGGCTTTGCGTGTGAAGACCGAAACGCAAACAGGATTTTGCGTGTGAAGAAGGATACGCAAAGTTAGCTTTGCGTATGAAGAGGGAAGCGCAAAGCAGATTTTGCGTTTGTAGAGGGAAGCGCAAAGCAGACTTTGCGTTTGTAGAGGGAAGCGCAAAGCAGACTTTGCGTTTGAAGCTAGATGCGAAAACCTGAAAAACAAGATCAAGATTAGTAGAACACGCAATTCAAAAGATGAACATGCGCAAACGATGATGAATGTTTCGCAAAGTGGAAGAACATGCGCAAAGTGTAAAAACATGAAATTTTCGCAAGAACGAACAAAACTAAGAAATTGAATCAATAATTTTATACACAGAGTATCGAAAACAACTTTATAACACATTCTTAACAACAAATTCGATTAAAATCCACCAAAACACAAAAACATGAATGTAACAGTGCTTGAACTCGTGTTTTTCAAAAAACACAAAATCGAAAAATTGGAGATTAAAAACTGAATTTTATGCAAAACTATATGAAGCAAACATGATCGAATATCAAGAACAAAGCTAATGAGATCAAATTCAAACAATAACGATCACAAACACATCCAAATTTGATGAGAAATCAAGAAAACGAGATTTTCTTGAAAAATTCAAGAAAATCAATCAAATTTTCGATTTTAATCAACAATTCAGATTCAGAAAATGCAATCTCTCAATTCTCTCAAGATTCAGTTGGCTCTGATACCAATTGATAATCCAAGATCTTATGAATCCTATAGAGAGAAAGTAGAGAGAGAGAGCTTGTTGGGAACTGAAGAATTCATCAAGTGTGGTTAATGCTGCTGGTTCAATGTTAATACTGCTAGAAGACATAAAGGTTAATACTGCTGAGTGTTACTACTGCTAGTGTTAATTAATACTGCTAGTCAAAGTTAGTACTGCTTGAACAAAGTTAGTACTGCTTAGCTAGTTAGTACTGCTAGTAGTTAGTACTGCTAGTAGTTAGTACTGCTTAGTAGTTAATGCTGCTAGAAGGAAGTTAATGCTGCTAAAGATTAATACTGCTTATATGATGAAGATTCGTATGAAAGGATATACATGGAAGCGTAGAGATATACATGGAAGATATACTGAAGATATTTTATTTATTGTAATTATCTTTGTATTCAGTATATATTGTATAGTTTAGAATAATGAAGTAGTTTTTTTTAATTTTCATTCTAGAGAGAAAATCAACCTCAAGGCATAGATCCTAATTCTAGAGAAGTAGAATTCGTATTGGTGAGCCTGTTCATCAATATTGAGGTTGAGTGAGTAATCTTGTAACTTAAAAGCATTAAATACAAGTTTACAGTTTGTTCTTCATATTTTCTGTATTGATTTACTGTTTGATTGAATGTCAAAGTGTTATTCCGCAAACTTCTTTGATATTGTTTCTGAGAATTAATTCTTGTTAAGAATTCGATCCTGACAGAGCTTTGGAAGCGCAAAGTGTAAATTGTATTGATATGTGCGTATGTTTCTTACACAAACCAAGACCAAAGAGTCCATTGCTTTATGTTTGTCATGGATTTGAGTTTGGAGCAAAGAGTCCATTGCTTTAGAAGCATTGGAAAATTTCTCAATATCCAGTTTGGCTTTCTCAAACTCCCTCTTTATCTTCTCATTCTCCTCTTTGGATCTGGTCAGTTGAAGTTCTAAGTCATTCTTCTCCCACTTCCAGTAGTTTGTGTCATAAGAGTGTTGAAGCTTATTGGCTTGAAAACCCTTAATCTGCTCTTCAAATCTCTCAACTATCCTCACATAATCTTTTATGTCCTTTTCCAATCTCTTAAGGTTATCACTCATGTTCTGATTGTGATCCTTATACCTCTTAACAGTATTAATGCAATTTTGAGAACAAAGATTGGAAGTTACCTCTGTTGGGAGATCAGACACCTCTGCCATTAGAGCTTGGTTCTGGATGGCTTCTTCAGCTTGATCACTCCAATCAAACCCCATGCCTTGTTGGGAGACAAGGGCTTGTGCAGAGTTTCTGTTACTATTGAAGCTTCCAGATTGAGCTTGTTGGTGGTTATTGTTTTGAGGCATTCCACTTCTGCATTCTCTAGCAAAGTGTCCTTTCTGATGGCATTTATAGCATTCCACCTTTGACTTGTCAAAACCTGCTCCATCTTCTCTTCTTTGTGAGAAGTTGTTCCTTCCAGTTCTTTTGATGAACTTCTTAACTCTCATAGAGAGCATGGCCATCTGCCATTTAATGTCCATCTCTTCAAGATCATCTTGATGGAGTTGTTCCAAGTCATCATTAATGAGAGAAGAGTTTCCATGACTTGCTAGAAAGGCTTCAAAAACAGTTTCAGTGCCTTTATCTTGAGGTGCTCCATTGGCAGTACTAACTGATTCAGGGATGGAGGTAGAATCAGTTGATGCTGAAAGAAGTGCAGCATTGTGAACATACCCAGAAGGCCTTTTCTTAGCCTCTACCTCAGATTCAAAAACTCTTAGATCATTATACAGATCATCAAGTTCCTTTTCTTCCAGTTGATCATTCTGTCTGAAAGACACAGTATACATAGTCCATTCATCACTCAGGGACCTTAGAAACTTTCTGTTCAGATCATCTTGATCAATTTGTACTCCCACTGTAGCAAGTTCACCAATAAGTTTATTGAACCTGTCAAAAGTTTGAGTCATGGACTCATTCTTGGTTGACATAAAGTTCTCATATTGTTGCTTCAGAATGGCTTTCTGATTTCTCTTGGTACTTTTGGTACCTGAGAATCTCTTCTCTAGAGCATTCCAGAGCATCTCTGCATCAGTGCAGTTGCAAAACTGATGTTGATATTCATTGGGGATAGCCAAGAGCAAAGTGCTCAAGACTTTCATCTCTGTCTGTCTAGTCTTTCTTTCAGCATCAGTTTTTGGTGGAGTTCTCTTTCCATCTGCACCAATCTTTCCTTCTTCAGAAGGACCATTCTCAATGATGTCCCACATAGAATAGTCAGTGAGGAGTATGTACTGCTTGATTCTGATCTTCCACATATCGAATTCATTGGGTCTGAGCATTGGAACCTTTGAGACTAGAGTACTGTTTGATTCTGCAAAGTTTTCCATGATGAGTGAATAGATGTTTCTGAGAGAACATACTCTGATACCACTTGTCAGGATCGAATTCTCAACAAGAGTAAAGTCTCAGAAACAATATCAAAGAAGTTGCGGAATAACACTTTGATATTCAGTGAAACGGTAAACAAAAGTATATGATAAACACTTTGCAAACTTGTATTAAAATCACAAGATTACACACTCAACCTCAATCTTGAAGAACAAGCTCTTTCAAGACGAATACTACTTCTCTAGTATTAGGAACTATGCCTTGAGGTTGATTCTCTCTAGAACAAAAACTTAGAATTAAAATCTGTCAATCTCTCTCTAAACTATTCTGTCAAATCTATACATATACTGAACAAAAAGATAATTACAAATAAATAGAATATCTTCAGTATATCTTCCATGAATATCTTCAGAATATCCTTGTTTATCTTTAATCACGATCTCTTCATCATTATCTTCACATTATCTTACAAGCAGCATTAACTGAGTCTTGACAGCATTAACTACTAAGCAGCACTAACTTCTAGCAGTACTAACTTTGTTCAAGCAGCACTAACTTTGACTAGCAGTATTAATTCTACTAGCAGCAGTAATACTCAGCAGTATTAACTTTGAAGACTTCTAGCAGTAGTAATTCTGAACTAGAAGCATTAACCATACTTGAGATTTTCTTCAGTTCCCAACAAAATCGATTAACCAAGGTACAATATATTACATATAATAATATAATTAAATCAAAAAATATTCAATATTGGGCTCATTTCGAAGGTATTGATGAGACGATTATAATGGTGTAAATTGTTAAAATTAAAAGTTACTTTTTTAACGTATTTTAGTTAATATACACTTATATGTGTTAATATAATAAAAATGTAGAATGTAAATTATAAAACCAAAGGGTATAAAGTAAATCAATGAGAAGAGTTCGGGGACCAAAATTGTAACTTTTAATTAAAAATTAAAAAAGAAAAAGATGTGAGGGGGAGGAGGTGGCGTTTTTTGCAAGGGGGGGGGGGGGGTAGGGATAGAAAATCCCTTTTGGGTTTGGGCCTCCGTCCTATCTATAATATATTATAAATATGGTGTTGTTTTCCCCACCCCTATAAATCCCATACCTCCTCCTACCCATATATGCCCCTCACATACAAGACAACATACGAACAAATCATTGATTTTAAATTTAAAGTTACAGTTTATACCCCTATAATTATTTAATTAGTTTACTTTATACCTTTTACTTTTCTAATTTTAATTTTACACCATCACCATATTAATACATATAATCATATATTAACTAAAATATGTTTAAAAAATACGTTTTAATTTTAACAAGTTACACCATTACATGAGCCCAATATTGAATATTTTTTTATTTAATTATTTTATTATATGTTAAAAATACTTTAAGGTATCTATATGTATATATATATATAGGGTCAGGTTCAGGAGAAAACTCTAAATAAATAAAAAATCAAAAAACCATGAAAAAACGAGTGAAAAAGTAAATCAATTAAAACGTATTGACGAGACGATTATAATGGTGTAATTTGTTAAAATTAAAAATTATTTTTTTAACGTATTTTAGTTAATATACGCTTATATGTGTTAATATAATGTAAATGTAAAATGTAAAACGTAAAACAAAAATGTATAAAGTAAATCAATTAAAAGAGTTCAGGAACCAAAATTGTAACTATGAATTAAAATAAAATACAAAAAATGTGAGGGGGAAGGGGTATACAATTTGGCAGGGGGTAGGGAAAAAATTTCCCATTAAGAATGATATAACTATATAAAAATACAAAGAGAAAGTTGCATGACAAAAGTTTTAAATGATAATAGTGTCAGTGCAATGTGATAGGGTGTTGACAGACAGCTTAAGCGTCGTTGATGAAGAGTATGATTATTTCTAAGAAAATGAAGGATAAGTGATTTGACAGCACCGGTGACTGTGAGGTACTACTATCCTATCCTTTTAATTTTAACCAATACACCCACACTCAATTCACCTCCATATATCAAGGGTGTTGTTTTCCCTATCCCCCTATTTATATCGAATGATTGAATATCGAATCATCCCATCATTTATATCGAATTCTTCCTCTTCGTCTCTCTTTCTCTCTCTCTCTCTCTCTCTTTCTTTCTCTCTCTCTCTCTCTCTCTCTATATATATATATATATATATATCAAAGTTGCAGATGACAAATATGGGAGAAGATTTGACACCAACATCAGAATTTATCACCAACCAGGTACAATATTATGATAACTAACATTTATGTTAATTTTAACTTACTGGTACAAGTGAAGGTTATAACAAAATATAATAATTTCAGGTGTTTGAATCTCGAGAAGAAATAACTGACTGGGTGCATAATGTGGGACGTTCGGTTGGTGTCGTTGTTGTTACCAAAAGATCAAAGGCTAAAACAAATGGAGATGTTTATAAAATCGTGTTTATGTGTGAACATAGTGGGGTTTACAAAGGTGACAAAATTTCCAGTCGTCATACTGGAACAAGAAAGTTTGACTGTCTATTTGAATTGATAGCACTATATTCATCTAAGCATCATTGGTGGACGTTGAGAGTTGTGTGTGATACACATAATCATGTCGTTGCACAATATATGGAGGGTCATCCATATGCAATGCGGCTGGACGAACCTGAAGTTCAACTAGTTGAAGATCTATCAGCCCAACATGTCAAGCCACGATACATTTTATCCACGTTAAAGGGTAGATATGTGGAAAATGCATCTACGTCAAAGACAATATACCATGAAGTTCAAAAGATTAAGACAAGAAACGAGGGAGGAAGACCAAAAATGCAGGTTGTTGTGGATTTTTTTGTTGAAAAAAATTATGATTTTGAGACTCGTGCAAATGATGAAACAAACGAGTTGGAAGATTTATTTTTCATTCATCTAAAATCATTGGAGCTTTGGCGTGCATTCCCACAAGTATTGGTCATCGATGCCACATATAAAACAAATAGGTAAGGGAATATTATTATTTTGTGTATTATATTAATGTTAATATTATTATTTTGTTTAATATTATTATTTTGTTTATTATATACAGGTACGATATGCCTCTTCTTGAGATAGTCGGTGTAACATCGACAAACAAAACATTTTGCATAGCATTTGTTTTCATGCATCAAGAAAATGTATTAAATTTTATTTGGGCGTTAGAATGTCTAAAGTCCAAAATATACGATAACTTTTACCCGGGTGCCATAGTAACAGACAGAGAGTTGGCTTTGATTAATACATGCAAAGTGGTATTTCCGGGTGCTAAAAACTTGCTTTGTAGATGACACATCTATCAGAATATTGTGAAACATTGTAAACCATTGATACACGAGTCTCAAACGTGGAATTCTTTTCATCAAGTATTATTGCAGTTACTTGAATCTCCAAATCAAGAGTTGTACATGGCCAGTTAGGAAACATCGATTTCAAAACCGACATTTTCAAAATTTGTGGGGCTTTGTTTCATTTTACGCACTTGATATGATTTCCAGTGAATATGCGCGGTCTTTCGAGACTAACGTATTTTCTGAAAATTGTGGTTGTAAACTGCGTACAAGTCATGGGTTGCCATGTGCGCATGAACAAACAATGTATACATGTCAAGGCATACCCATTCCACTTGATGCGATCGATGTATTTTGGAAAACATTTGATTTTTCGCCATGTGTGTCCGCACAAGATGACGATATTCAATGTGACGATGAAATTAATATGTTTAGAGAAAATTTCAATAAACAATCAGTTCCTGGCCGCAAAAGTTTGTTAAAAAATTGAAGGATATAATAATGCCAGAAAAAACGTTGTTTCATAAACCCTCGGCTCATAGAACCACTCGTGGACGTCCTTCTCTAAAGAATCAAGCTCCAAAGAAAAAGATTATTGAAGACCCTCGTAGACGCAGTTGTTCTAACGCGCCAACATTTATCAACTCCGAAGATTTTGGTCATCAAGAATCAGCGAGACATAGCTCCTACTCCCAACGACAACCCACCCCCATAAATCCATATCTTGATCAAATCCCGAGTTTATTTCATCCATACATCACACAAATACAAGATGTATCGGGTGATGGAAATTGTGGATTTCGAGCCATATCTACTTGTTTGGGTCGTAATGAAGATGCATGGGACACTATCCGCGCAGAGTTAATGAGTGAACTAAATGATAATTTTGCTTATTACTTTAATGTGATTGGCAACAACGAGTGCCAAATAATTTACGACGCGTTGAATTTTTTTCGGAAGGACGTCTTTGCACCACCTAGGCATTGGATCGCTATGCCTGAAATGGGAATTCTAACTGCTTCAAAGTTCAATGTCATACTACATGTTCTCAGTATGGAAGGTAGTGCGACATACTTACCATTCAGGACACAACCGCCTTCATCATCCCAAGATGAGTCAATTGCAATAGTGCATGTTAATGGTAATCATTACATAAAGGTGGTCTTAAACAGAGATTACCCAATGCCCACACTCGTACCCCATTGGACACATCATGTACTTCCTGATGCAAGGTCGTGGATTATCCCATACAAATGTAGATTAGATATGTATGAAGAAGATATAGAGCGTACTCGTGACTATGTTGATTTAAATGAATAATCAAGGTTGGAATTTGTTGGAATAAAAAAAATACGCAGTATAGTTATTATGTTTATTATCTTTATGTTAAAAACTTACGTTCGATGTGATGTGTTTTCACTTTTTTCAAAAAAAAATCGATTAACCAAAGTACAATATATGACATATAATAATATAATTAAATCAAAAAAAATTCAATATTGGGCTCATTTCGAAGATATTGACGAGACAATTATAATGGTGTAACTTGTTGAAATTAAAAATTACTTTTTTAACGTGTTTTAGTTAATATACACTTATATGTGTTAATGTAATAAAAATATAAAACGTAAAATGTAAAACCAAAAGGTATAAAGTAAATAAATCAAAAGAGTTAAGGGACCAAAATTGTAACTTTAAATTGAAAAAAAAAGAAATAAAGTATAAATGTGAGTGTGGAAGGGGGTATGCTTTTTTTCAAAACTTGCGGGGTCTGGGAAAAGAATTCCTCTATAAATAACGGATAAAAAACTCTTAAATACAAATTATTAGATATAAGGTACCATCATTTTATGCAAGATGTTAAAAATCTCTTAATTTACAAGTATCAAAGCACAAGATACATATTGCTACTGCAGACTTCTAACACCCATCAATTTGGTATGTGCAGAGACTTCCTTTTATGCAGATTTTTCAATGTATCACTATTAATTAATGTATTATCTTACTATAAATTTGTTTTAATTATATTATTAAATATATAATTGGTTATTTTTTCTAGATGTCATTAAAATATAATTAAGATAATAATTGAATTCTAACAAAATACTTAATTTTTTTATATAAAAAACATTATATTATTAAGCCTAAATCAAACAAATTTATAAAAAAAAACATTATCATTTTCTCAAAACCATCCAAAATCGTACTGTAAATCGACCAAAAAAACAAAAATATAATGAAACATTAAAATCGTGATGTATCTCGCTGCATTGCGCGAGTACGTTTCTAGTCAAAATAAAGTAACAATCAAATTTGTTTTAATCTTGACAGTAAATTACGTTTTTTGTCCCTCCCTCTCCCTGTAGTTTGTTAATAATTTTGATTTTTATCCCTGTGGTTTATAAATTTCAATTTTCGTTCCTATGGTTTGCAATGTATTATTATTTTTGTCCCTGAAATAATTCCTATCTTTAAGTATAAGGGACCAAAACAGTAAAAAAATTGTAAACCATATGGACTGAAATACAATAAATTATAAATAATTAGGACAAAAATAATTACAAACCACAGGGCGAAAACCATAATTTTTAAACCAGGAACGACAATCGCAATTTTTAAATTTACTCTAATCTTTAACTATGGGTGGTGGCGGACGCAGAATTTTTTTGAGCGGGTGCACCTTAAGGTCAATCAAAGGTCAGCAAAGTCGCAACTTAATCCAGGGAAAAGTCAACATGGTTTGACCTTAGGAAAACTACAAATGTGTCGATTTGATATAATACATTTTTACAAAAATGAATCGATCGTGACTTTTTGAGTAAGACGCAAGACTACGTCTTTATGCTCGACATGTTCATTGTCGAACTACACCTTTACGGGGCACTATTTTTGGTTGATTTTTGTAATCGGCAGCAAATGCAGCAACAAAATATAATTTTATTAATGTCTTACATAAACATGTGTGACATCATATACAGTGGAATAATAACCGATATTATAAAAACAAAAACTCATACAAAGTATTACTTGTCGTTAGAAAGAGACAAAAACAAATCTAAGGGGGCGTTTGGTTCGTTTCAAGAAATGAAAATGGGAATGATAATCAAAATAGGGTAGAATAGGAATCATTATTTTCATTCCATTATATTACCATTGTGGGTTTCATGAATTAAAATAATAATAATAAAACAAAAAGTAAACCTAACAATTAACTAGTCACTAGTTGCCTACTCCTTCACATCCCTTCATCTTCATCCTTCTTAGGATGCATCTCCACCTTCACCAAGCATCTTCAACAACTCCATCTTCTACTCCCCCAATAAACAGTGCAGGTAGGAAGATAAATAACATCTCCATCTTCTACTTCCCCTTACAACATCTTCATCTTCATACTTATTCTTTGATAAAGAAACCCAAAATCGAATACTTCTCCCATAAAAAAACATCTTCTGCAGGTAGGAAGATAAAGAAACCCAAAATCGAAAAAATGAAATCGAAAAAAACCCCAGATATGAAAGTAAAATCGGAGGAGAAAGGAAAAAAAAAACAGATATGAAACCAAAATCGGAGGAAACCCTTGATTGCTTCATGCAGGAGAAGAAAAAAAAACCAGATAAAAGAAAGAGCACCTGTGACGTTGGAGCTTGGGGAAGGTGGAAATGTTGGGGGAGGTGGAAGGCCAAGAAAGAAAACCCAGATAAGATAAAGATGCATAAATCTGTTCATTCCCCCCAATTTGTACAGGAATAGTTTTTACACATTTCTATTATAATGATTGATTAGATTACTTGTAACCAAACACCATCAATCATTCCATTTTCATTCCCCTTTTGAACCAAACATATACAATGGATATCATTCCCATTGATTACCTTCAAATACCCCCAACCAAACACCCCCTAAGATTAACAGGTAAATTGGAAGAAAAAAAGATAAAAGAAAATAAATAAAACAAATCCAATATTTTTAGTTGCATATTTGCTTGCCAATTTTTTAGTAACTGAAATTTAAAAAATAAAAAAACTAGAATTTGTTGCCAACAAGAAAGGAACCCTTGATCTTTAGAAAGAGAACTTATGCCCCAACCATTCCACCAACTGCACATTTCTGTTACTTATTCGGATTTAAAAATATATAAGAGCACACTTCAAAGTTAAGCGGGTACACAGTTACGTTTAGTTAAAAAAAATCCATCACGACGGGATGATTGAGTGGGTGCTCGTGAACCCCCACTGTATTATTAGGTCCGCCCCTTACTATGATCTATGGGGAAGTATGGATTTTTTAATCCATTAGTGTTACAAATTTATCAATATTTTTATTTAGATTCAAATGTTCTTTTGAAGTGGTAGCAATGGAAAGTATGCAATCTGATGTGGTCAAGCTAAGCATCAATGTTAACTATCAAATATGTGAATGGATAGTTAACTTTGATGATTAAGAAAGTGATTATAGTATAATCTCATAATGAAAGTTCAACGAATTTGTTGGTGAGACATTTAAGATACAGTTAATTTGTATGTGTCATGGAGAAATACAAATGGAATAGTCAAGTATAGCATAAGGGTTATGAATTGCTAAGTTGACAATTATGCATAATAGATTGAGAAGAGTGAACAGTAAGTAGATCAACAACATCTATATATATATATAGTGTTTGGTTCATTTGAGAAATGATAAATATATGAGAAATAGAGAAGTAATCCTAGCCATTCATATGGTCAAGATCAGATTTGACTAGTCAAATATTGCGGCTTTGACCGGTCAAAAGTTGCAACTTTGGCTGGTCAAAAGTTGTGGCTATCCCAAAAATAGAAGGACAATTTCGTAAATTTTACAAAACACACGGGCTGTGTTCATATGTGAACATGTATAATTCACAATTGAACTATATATTCATATATGAACCAGTGCAATTCACAACTGAACTCTTTTAACTGATTCATATATGAACCTTTGTGAATCACAAAGATTCATATATGAATCAGTTGAACTAATTAACAGATTCATATATGAATCTTTGTGATTCATACAGATTTATATATGAAATCATCCCGTGTATTTTACGAAATTACCCCTCTACCTTCTATAGACCACACAAGGAATTATCCGGTGCTTCGCGGTCAAAGCCGCAAATGTTGACCAGATGAATGACTAAGATTACTTCTCTATTTCTCATATATTTACCATTTCTCAAATGAACCTCTCTCTCTCTCTCTCTCTATATATATATATATATATATATATATATATATATATATATATATATATATACTAGGCATATACCCGCGTACGATGTTGCGCGAAAGATCTCTGTTTTGAAGCCAAGAACTCAAAATAGCATTCATGTTTAGTTATTTATGTATAAACAAACATACACGAACTTAAATGAATGAGCGTTTACGAACGTAAAGAAACGGACGAGACCATTGTTCATGTCCACGAACAAAAGAATGTTTTCATGTTTGTTCATTTATTAAATAAATATAATCGAACTTCTCGTCAAAGAGTTCGCTAAATGGTTAATGTTATCGGCATTTGGAGATGTGTATCCTATTTTTCACTCTCGATACCTAAGCATCTACTTCGTTAGGGTTGAAGAGGAAACAATATGCAACTCCACCAGAATGGCTGTTGATATGTGTGCATCAAAGCAAAAATCCTTCATGTAGAAATGCCATTTTGTTTCCGTTTTACTTAGCTAGGAACGTGAATCTCGATTATACTTCCAATTTGGATCTTCAAAATCTTTAGGAACCGTCATGCACAAATAAGACCAAATAATTAATGAGTACTTAGTAGATTTACCACTATAGTTGTATGGTAACTATGTATATGGACTAACAATTCCAACAGATCATTGATTAAGAATGTGGACTTCATACATGGCATAATATATGAAGTCAAATAATTTAAGAATATGTTCACAATCTGGAAGCAAAAATGTGACATGACACTCATATGAGGTCGACACCTCCACACAAAACCTTTTTTCCTAAATGTAAATAAGCATGCATGTATAGTTCACAAGGACAAAAGGCAAACAAAAAAAATATATAATCCAAATTATTCCATTTGGATATTAAAATGTGAGATACTATCAGTGTTACAAATTCTTGCAGTACTATTCTAACGGCAAAAAAGGTAATGGCATAGTGGTAATCATTGCAATTCCATTATCACCTCTTGTTGAGAACTTCACGGTTCACCAAGAGTTACAAATAGAAACAAGAACTGAAAATCACCTGATTCAATTCAGGAATGATGTTAGGAGTAATGGGAATGAAAGTCGAAAATCAGAGAAATCTTTGCATATTTGCCATGTCCTTGCAGGAAGTTCTGGGAGCCTGACTTGCACCGCTCCCTGGCATCATTTTTCTCATCTCTTGGGCTTTAATTTACGCAAATGTAAGCTTCTTGATGATTCAAATTTCAGCTTAGCCCAACACTGTCAAGTCGCCCGAGCCTCAATGGTCCACCATTTGGAAGCCATTTCTAGGTTTGAATCAAATCTACTTGCATCCAGACCTTACACCATAACCCAATAAAATTAAAAGCATTCACAACACTACACAATATGAATGCAAATATATGTGATCACAATCGGATCCATGTGGCACCTGACTATTGGAAGATTATCAAAGAGGGACAATGATAGGAGCTGGAGGGACCTTTGTATGTTTTGGTTTAACCTCCCATTCCCATTCACCATTTTCTTTTTTACAATTAGATAATACAAAATGGTTTGGAACCCAAGCTTCACCTTTTGACTTCCTGTTTCTTACCAGTTCTCTTTCTTTATCTTCAATGGTTGTCTTTGCATCCTTTGCTTTATCCCAGGACTTGTTCAAAATGCCTTCATTAACTTTTCCCCATAATACAACAGATTCACTTGCCCACAATC
The DNA here is from genome assembly GCA_954870635.1 of Arctium minus. Lineage (NCBI taxonomy): Eukaryota > Viridiplantae > Streptophyta > Magnoliopsida > Asterales > Asteraceae > Arctium > Arctium minus. The sequence continues at coordinate 54,920,555 of OX941092.1, forward strand.
TCTGATTCATGTATAACTTCATTCATTACTATCATTACATAAAAGCAACAAGTTAAAAGGGACCAAAGTTAAGGAGAGTGTGTGAGTTTTAGCATATATGAATATCATATACTTGAAAAAAAAGCAGCAAGTTGAATGCATTGTTGGGTTGTACTCTAAATCATGCATAGGTTAATGATGTAAGTGTTCCCTCCACTTGTAGGTTAATCAAACCAAACGAACCCAGTATATATCATATACAGAGGTGGTAGGGTCTGGGTAGGGTAAAATGTATGTAGACCTTATCTCTATCAAGGGGTAGAGAGGTCGTTTCCTGCAAGGCTTGAGAATATTATACCTATGGAGGAAAATGTTGACAGCAAGAGGTTGTAGTTCTGTAGGACCAATCTTTCAATAAAATCAATAGCTAAGTCTACCAATTACCAATCATGGTCATATCTTCGCAACTATTAAAAGCATTCTTTGAATTAGAATATTAATATAGTATTATATCAAACAAAAGGCAAATTAGAACTCCCAAGTGCCTTCTATAAAAAAAATAGATACGATTTTAAATAAAATAAACCTAATCCATATTCACCACAGAATCTTTGGGTTCTTAGCTTAAAATAGAATTTGCGGAATACAAAATATAGAAACATGGAACAACCAAGATCAACCAAGTTTTCTCATATAGCTTCATTTTTGTAATTGAAGATTGAATGCTTGAATTGGGACATACCAAAATTATTGTTTTAATGATTCCTGCATGGAGAAATTGTGTCTTCATGGTCTGCTCACATGGTTCTGCCATCAAGAAAGCGTGTCTTCACTGATCTGATACGACCACACCCATTTGACTTTACTACCTTCATAAATTAAGAAAATAACATACTTATTATTGATTATGATTTCTTTACCAGGAAACACAACATAATCACTCCCTGATGTATAGTCCAAATTCATTAAAGTATTAGCAAATGTGTAAATTTATTAAGTGTTTTCCTGCATTTGCAAAAAGTGCAAAATAACATAAAAAATAATACATAAAACTCATTTATTTAACAGCAGCAACATGAGAATAAAAAAAAGCAGCAAAAAACATGAGCAACATCTGATACATACAAAAATCATTTGATCCACATAATAGCAGCAAAAAAAACTCATTAGAGAAGCAAAAAAATACAGCAGGAAGATGCATGAAATAAATCATCAATAACAATACAGAAAACTAAGTATACATACGCTACATCAAGCCACAACATGATAAACAATAAACAATAAACAGGACTAAAATCCACGACATGATAAAAACCAAATCGATTGCAAATGAGGTTGTACAAAAACGAAAAGGAACAATTGAAAAATTGGGGTTTGCATATCCATGACCTGCGTGTGTAGAAGAGGTGTGCAAAATTTGGCCTGGACCAACAAAGCAGAAGAGTAGAACCAGGGTGCCAGTTCATGTTCCGTTCAATTATCATTTCTAGATCAGTTCGAATTATCTTTAATTTTTTGGTCTAGTTCCAACCTAATGTGTTTGTATGTTGTGTATGTACATAAGCAAATACTTTATTTTCAAGTCTTATTGAGATTAGTTTATTTCTGAACTTGTAATGTGTGAATTTTTCTCTAAAATTTTGTTTACCCATTACACGTGATCGTAATTTGAAAAAAATACCTATTGCACCCCCCAAATAGATTGCACCTAAACAAGGATTTGATTAGGCACATCACCAAATTGAATAAACCATATTTGTTCTCTATAAGGCAAATTAGGGTGTTCATCGGTTGATATCCAATGAATGTGAGGGGAACCGAACCGATCCAATCATCCATTGGATGTTGGATTTTCCCAACCCAACCGATCCAATCATCCATTGGATGTTGGAATTTTCCAATCCAATGGATGATTGGATCGGTTTGGTTCCATCAATTGGATGTTCTTATTGGATATCCATTGGATCATATTGGATATCCATTGGATCAGATTGGATCCATCCGACATCCAATGGATGATCAGACCGGATCCATCCAACGTGTTAATTTAATGCAATGTTCTAATTAATTACTTTTAGTTTGTGTTAAAACCAACATAAGTGAGACTAAGAATTCAAAAACCAACACAAAACAAATTTAGATTTAAGCAAATTGTAAAAAAAAAATTGGATGATAGTTGGATGGAAAACTGGATGGTAATCGGATGGTTAATTGGATGTTGGTCGGTTCGGTTCGGTCGGTTTTGGACTGCCATCAAGAACCGACTGATCCAAATTGGATGTTGAGATTTTCAATCCGATCCAATTACAATTGGATATCCAGTTATGGTCGGTCGGTTCCTATTGGATCGGTTGAATTTCTGCACACCCCTAAGGCAAATCATAGTTTGAAGGACGAAAAGATCAAATGTAGTTTAAAGAAAATATTTTACTATTTGTCAAATATCTAAAGTATGCTTCAATAAAACAAATTAGAGAAATCTTGTGAAAACAAACATCCAACAACATAAGAAAACCCATTGGATACTTTTCCAATAATAGTGAAACAAAAGGATTCCTCAAAAACCCATTGAACACTTTGTTGAGAAATGGGAAAGCAAACAAGTTAAAAGACTGTGAAGACTGTCCATGTTGATAATTCTGAGGTGGGCCTTCATGAAATCACGGGGGATTTGGTGGTCGGTTTTGGACTTGACTTGCCCCGGGGGGTTGAAGTCCTTGATTTCCAGACCAAGAGAAGTTCAGATGGTTTCTCCAATTCGGATTGTATGTTTGGGAAAACGAACTATTTCTAGAATGATTCCCGACATAGTTCACCGAAACGGGGTTACCGGGACAACACTCGAAAGGATGATTTTCACCGCAAAAAGTACATGTTTCAATTAAAGATTGATTTATTGCCTGCACATGACTTTTTTCTCCATTAATGTTCAAATTGTTTTTAACCAAATTAGTCAAAGCTACAATTTGTGCATTTAAAGCGGTGATGGCATCAACCTCATGAACTCCTGATGCAGTTTTAGGAATTACAGCACGAGGGTTCGACCAATCAGTGTTATTATTGGCAACTTTTTCCAAAAGTTCATACCCCTCGTTGTATGTTTTTGCAGTAAAAGCTCCACCAGCCGTGGCATCGAGGATGATTTTAGCAGCTTTAGAAAGACCATTATAAAATGTTTCTAATTAGATGCAGTAAGGGACTCCGTAATGAAGACATTTTCGAATTAAATCTTTGAATCTCTCCCAAGCATCTGATACTGCTTCATCTTCCTCTTGTTTAAACATTATAATTTCATTTCTGAATTTCACGTTTCTGGTGGGAGGAAAATATTTTTTCAAAAAATTTTCAGCTAAACTCGTCTAAGTATCAATTGAATGAGGTGACTGAGAATTTAGCCAGACTTTGGCTCTGTCTCTCAATGCATAAGAGAAGAGTGTCAACCGTAAGGCTTCTGCGGAAACTCCGGGAATGAGAAATTGATCCGTCATTTCTAAAAATGATTTTAAATGAGAGTGTGGATCTTCCGAAGGTAATCCTCCAAACTGACCCATTGCTTGGATCATTTGAAACATTACCGGTTTTGGTTCAAAACTTTTGCGCAACAATATTGGGCCTAAGAATACCCGACTTGAGTTGATCAAAATTCGGGTGTTGCATAGTCCCATATTCCCCTTTCTTTATCATCAACAATTTTAATCGTTGTTTCCACAAGCGGAGGTGGTGGAGGGTTAGCTTCCGCTTCCGCCATGGTTTGATTTAAAACTTGATTTTGCTCATTTCCTCTACCTCTTCTTCTTCTTTTGAAAGTTTTTTTGATTTCAAGATCGAGAGGTAAAAGTTCCCCGTGTTATAGCTGTAGCATACAACACGATAAATGTTTTGAAAGTGAAACAAGTGACACAGGCTCGAACAAAAATCAGTATCTCAGGATGTAAAATCGTGCCAGTCCCCGACAACGGCGCCAAAAACTTGGTAGCTAATTATCGTGTACTGCACAACGGGGGCACAATTATACCTAGTGAGAGCACAAGTATATACTTTCACTAGAATCGCTACAAGTAATATAATGGTAAAAATACCGAGTATCGTTCTCAAAGGGACTGAACTACTGAGAATTGTTGATTTTCATGAACTTCTTACACAAGTTTCGAGTTTGGGAAAAATATTGTTTTTGACGGTGATTTGACGTAAAATGTGAAATGAATTTTATAATTAAAAGTTGGGTACGGATGTAAGTTTTTCTTGGGGAAAACATAGTAACAAGATGATTGGACTCTTTGTAGTACGGAATGTCTATAAAAAGCCCGATCTCTCGAAAGTGGATTTTTATAGACCGGTTCTACAAAGTGTTCATAAAGTTTCTACCTCTACCGACTATTGATCTTGCCGATTTAACTAAGTTGATAAAAATAATCAAGTTCTACAAATATGGAGATTTATACCCAAATCTCTTTGTGATATAAATCTCGACCGACGTTTGAACCTTAGTAAATCGTACAGAACCCGTATCTCTACGTGATTATCAAAGATTTTCTCAAATCTTTGTGCATCACTTAAGCCGTATTTCGAATCCGCCCCTCTCGAGGTCAAGATCTAATATTAACACATAAAAGTGATCGGCTTATCTGCGTTGAGTTGAAGTCCTGACTCAAGTGACCAAGGTCAAGAGTTAGTAACGATGGTCACACCCAAGTGTGCCTACTAGACCCAAGTTGGCTTACATCTGCACCCAAGAGGGTGCTTTGCTCATAACGATAATAAAAGACAAAATATAATAAAAGAAATACTTGTTAACTACTTGCATAATAAAAGTGAACTACAATTATAAAAGGAAAGTACGGAATTTAATTACTTAAAAGTGCGGAAATTAAATACAATAAAGTAAGTATGGAATTTAAATACTGTAGATCCCAGTACAGTGCAATCACAGCAAAACAATATCAAAGATGAACAATATTTGAGTCACAACTACTAGTCATATGATTAATAAGCAATCAAAGGGTTACAGGTTTACAGAAAGAATTTCTGATCAGAGAGAGTAAACCTATTGACTAGCAATCTGAATTATGAGACTTCAACTTTTCTAACGAAATGTCTAACCTAATTATGAGATAAATATGCCTTTATATACTTAGGCTTACAGACCTAATGGGCTTATGGGATTGGGCCCATCTAATTAATCAACTATTAATGAATTACATTATGCACCCTTATAAATACTTTATTCCACTTTCAACACATAGGACTTTCAGTCCTAACAATCTCCCCCTAAAGTTGAATAAAGCATTTAACAACTTGAAAAACTTCAGGCCTTGATCTTCTTTCCCTCTTGAATCTTTGAAGAACTTTGGTGTTGCATGTCTTCATGACTTTCCACGCTCCCCCTTGAATAAAGCTCTTGGTCTTCATAGTATCGACTTTGTAATCAGATTCAATGTACAGTAGCCTCGACTGAATGCACTATCATGCAACTTTTAACTGTAGAAACTCAATCACATCGGATCAGCACACAAGAAAGATAATGTGAGAGTTACGTGATATTCCACGGTGCAACTTCAGTTTAAAACAAAGAATCTGTCTTTGAACCGCGAGTTGAATATGCTTTCAGCTTAAGAACTTGTTGCAATCAGCGCATAGGAGGAATGATAAACAAACTTGTAGCAAACACCACATGATACGGAAAAGAAAAAAATTCAAACTTTGAAATCTTCATCTTTGAAAATTGAGTTGCATTAAACTCATATCTTCATCTCTTTGATAAATGAAATAGCATTTGCATTAAACTCATATCTTCATCTCTTTGATCTCTAGACTGCCTTCAGAACTAACTTTCTTTCTTTAAACTTTTGAAATTGAACTTTGAAAAATTCTCCCCCTTTTTGATGATTGTGAGCATCATGATCATCAAAACTTCTTCAATTTCAGCACCTTCTTTGATTTCCCCTTTATGATAATTTGACAAACTCCCACCTGTGATCTGAGTATCCGTCAATTCATGAAATGTATATATCCGAATCTTTTCAAATTCAGATATAATAGGAATTGAAAACCTGAATCAACAAATGATACAGTTAGTATGCCTGTAAGTAGGGGTGTAAATGAGACGAGACAACTCGCGAGCTACTCGAGATCGACTCGGTCAAAACTCGGTCAACACTCGACTCGAATAGGCTCGACTGGAACTCGAGCTCGACTCGACATACTAACGAGTCGAGTCGAGCGACCTGATACTCGACTCGATAAGCTCGTGAGATACTCGAATATATTATATATATACGTTCGTTTAGTTATAATAGTAATCTAAAGAACATATATTAAAGAAATAAACATTAAAATAATAATATAATTATTATTATATTTATATTTATATATATATAATTATAATTATTATTAATAAAGAATTATTAGCATTTTCTTTGAAAAAAAAGTAATAACACATAATATGACTTGTGGGTATCATTATTTAAATAAGGATTGTCCTCCTTTTGCTTAAAAACTCATCCCACATTGGTGGGACAATCCATCTAGGGATTTTTCATTCAACTATAAATATGACTCATCCCCTTTCTTTCCCTTGCCATTCCATAGCCTTTGTGGCATAACCTTTCTATTGTGTCTAGTGGCTTGAGCCCTTTGGCTTGAAGTTAGGCAAAAAAAATTGTTGATACCTATGGAAGTGGGTGCAACTAGTTTGTTATGTTTGTTTACAATTTTAATTAAACAAACATAAACAAATATGAACACATTTAATTTTTAAATGATTGAATACGAACACTAGTTTGAGTTTGAGCTTAAAATTAGTTTGAGTTTGAGCTTGAAATGAGTTCGAGCTTGAGCGAGCTTGAAACGAGTTCGAGCTTGAGCTTTGATTCGAGCTTAAAACGAGTTTGAGTCGAGTTCGAGCTCGAGTATTTAGCTTTCGAGTTCGAGTCGAGCTTGGGTTTTCACTACTCGCGAGTTTTCGAGTCGAGTTCGAGCTCGAGTATTAGCTTTCGAGTTCGAGTCGAGTATAATGATACTCGAGCTCGACTCGCATCATTTACACCCCTACCTGTAAGTAGCACGGAGCCACTTTGTACAACGGATGTACTTTGGAAAGGAGCTTTTGTGATGTTGTTGGGAACTGAAGAATTCATCAAGTATGGTTAATACTGCTGATTCAGAGTTAATACTGCTAGAAGACATAAAGGTTAATACTGCTGAGTGTTACTACTGCTAGTGGCATTAATACTGCTAGTCAAAGTTAGTGCTGCTTGAACAAAGTTAGTACTGCTTAGCTAGTTAGTACTGCTAGTGGTTAGTACTGCTTAGTAGTTAAGGCTGCTAGAAGGAAGTTAATGCTGCTGAAGAATAATACTGCTTATATGATGAAGATTCGTATGAAAGGATATACATGGAAGCTTAGAGATATACATGGAAGATATACTGAAGATATTTTATTCATTGTAATTATCTTTGTATTCAGTATATATATATAGTATTGTTTAGAATAGGATATAAGAATTAACTTTCAGTTTTTATTTTTTTTAAAAAAAATCAACCTCAAGGCATAGATCCTAACTCTAGAGAAGTAGAATTCGTATTGGTGAGCTTGTTCATCAATATTGAGGTTGAGTGAGTAATCTTGTAACTTCAAAGCATTAAATACAAGTTTACAGTTTGTTGATTATATTCTGTGTTTATTTTCTGTTTGATAAAATATCAAAGTGTTATTCCGCAAACTTCTTTGATATTGTTTCTGAGAATTAATTCTTGTTGAGAATTCGATCCTGATAAGTGGTATCAGAGCAAGTATTCTCAGAAACCTACATTCAAAATCACATCATCATGGCTAAAGGTTCAGAGTCTTCAAGCTCAGAAATTCCTACAGAGGTAACATCTAATCTTTGTTCCAAATCCTGTATTGAAACTGTTAAAAGGTACAGGGATCACAACCATAAAATGAGTGATGACCTGAAGAGATTAGAAAAGGACATAAAAGACTATGTTAGGATTGTTGAGAGGTTTGAAGAGCAGATTAAGAGTTTTCAAGCCAATGAGCTTCAACATTCCTATGACACAAACTACTGGAAGTGGGAGAAAGATCAGTATGAATTTAAGCTTAAACAGAAAGAAGAGGAGAATGAAAAGATAAAGAGTGAGTTTGAGAAAGCCAAGCTGGATATTGAGAAATTTTCCAATGCCTCTAAAGCAATGGACTCTTTGCTCCAAACTCAAATCCATGACAAACTTAGAAGAGGAATAGGATATAACACCACACCACCACCATACAACAACAACTACATCCCTCCTATATCAGACTTGCTAGAGACCAAGAATAGGAAGGAATTGTCTGATGAAGTCACTAAGGTAGATCCATTAGACAAAGTGGTGGTTGAAACAGACTCTGAAGAAGAAAACTTTAATGAAAAGAGTAAGAAGAACACTGTGAGTGGTGAGATTACTCTAGAAAATAACATTATCACCAATGAGGGATGTGGAAAGGCTTGGATCAAGTCTAAGGACATAGAAAAGACTGAGGGAAAGTCTGAGAAGGTCCATTATAAGCAAACCACAGTTGTGAATCCTGTCCCTTGTAAACAGTGTTCTTGCAATAAATCTGAGCCCCAAAAACATGATAAACCAAGGGGAAATCAGAGAAACTGGAATAATCAGTGGGCACAAAAACAAGGAGTTGATTTGAGTAAAATCAATAGACCAAAACCTTGTTTTATCTGTGGCAAATTGAATCATCTTGCCAAACACTGTTATTTCAACCCTATCAACCAAAGAGTCACTTTTCAAAGAAAACCACAAAACTCTTTTGGTTATAGGAATAAAAGAAGGAATCATATGGTTGAGAACAGAGCACCTATAAGATCACATGCTCAGAACAAGTTTGCTAAACCAAAGAAAAATACTCCAAATAAGCCAAGGAGTAATTTAAAGACAAAGAAAGCAAACAACTTTGTTCAAGTTTGGGTTCCAATTGCAAAGAAACCTGTTAGTACTGCTAACCAAGTTAGTACTGCTAACAAGGCTAGTGCTGCTTCTAGTAGTAATGCAGCCAAACCTATAATCTTGACAAAGTATTCCAGCCATGAGATTCCTAAACAACTCATTCAGACCAAACTGACAGATTATATTAATGAGAAAGGTCAACCCAAGACCACCTTGGCTTGGGTTCCATCCAAGACTAACTGATTTATCAAGTGTGCAGGGCAATCAAAAGCTCAAGAGGAAGAGCATTCGGAATGAAGAAAATGGTTGCTCTTGGCACATAACAAGGAACATGGACTGCCTTCAAATTCTTTAAAAGATTTGATGAAGGACATGTTACTTTTAATCCAGCAGAAGGTTGAAGTTAGAAATACTCCAGAGGGAGTAATGATCATGAAGGATCAAGAAGAAAAGGATCAGGGGATGAACAAAGTAGTAAAAAGTAAGAGAAAAAGGATGGTATCAAAAAGTGTAAGAGTAGTTAATACTGCTAGTGGTTAATACTGCTTTCAGTTAATACTGCTAGTGGTTAATACTGCTTTCAGTTAATACTGCTTGTGGTTAATACTGCTTCCAGTTAATACTGCTAGTGGTTAATACTGCTTTCAGTTAATACTGCTTGTGGTTAATACTGCTTTCAGTTAATACTGCTCGTGGTTAATACTGCTTTCAGTTAATACTGCTAGTGGTTAATACTGCTTTCAGTTAATACTGCTTGTGGTTAATACTGCTTTCAGTTAATACTGCTAGTGGTTAATACTGCTTAATAGTTAATGCTGCTAGTTAGTTAATACTGCTAGCCGTTACTACTGCTAGTAGTTAATACTGCTCTAGATTAATACTGCTAATGTTCCGAATATTATAAATACTTTTTGCCCGCCTAAAAGTTCATAACGACTCTTTGCATACTGTTCTCTTGCGCTCAAAACCTTTTCTCTCTCAAGTTCAAAGTCTTCAGGCAAGAATCTTCAAGGTCTATGGCATCCATGGCGTTCATTGATGAGCACAATGAAATTGCGATGCTCCAAAAGCCAAAACAATCTGAAGGTTTTCATCAGATAGTCGACTTTCTGAAGTCGAGCCACATTGCCCATGCTCTCACTATGTCTCCAACTATCTTCATAGAGCATCAGAGGCAATTCTGGGCACATGCCACCATTGTTACTGAGGATGGTGTGCGCATGATCAAGACGACAGTATGTGGCAATCCATTGACAGTTACTGAAGAGATAGTTCGCATCAGTCTACGTCTAGACGATGCCTCTGGTATAACTTCTATCCCTAATGATGAACTGTTTTCTACTCTGACTAGAATGGGGTATGGAGGCCCATTGGGTATTTTTAAGTTCTCAAAAGCTAAATTTTCACCCCAATGGCGTTTTCTTGTTCATACCTTGATGCACTGCATTTCTAAAAAGACTACTGGATGGAGTGAGTTCAGCAGTCCCATTGCTTATGCTTTGGTCTGTTTGGCCACTGCCAGAAGGTACAATTTTTCTAAAATGATTTTCAATGATCTTGTCTCAAACATGGGAAACAAAAAGAGCTTCTTTATGTATCCCAGGTTTGTTCAAGAAGTTATTACTAATCAATTGACGGATATACCTCAACCTGTTGGGGTATATGTACCTAAACCCCCCAAAGGCAAGGTTTTCTCAAATATGAGAAGATCTGCTGGGGACTCTGAAGGAGTTGACACCCCATTGTTCTCTACAATGATGGTGGTGTCCCAAACCAATGAAGGTATGGCAGCAGGGTCAAGGCCCCCATTAGACAAACCCACTGCTAGCCAAGCCCAACCTTCCCTCTCAAAATCAATTCCACAGTCCCTTCTGAATAAGCCCACTTCTCCAATTACCCAAACTTATACAAGGAAACAGGTAAAGAAGGCTCCTTCCCTTCTTGTACCATCACCAACTAAGCCTTTAAGCTCTCTAAGGGAGAATTCTCCCCTAGAGAATATCCAAAGGGAAACCACAAGGGTGTCTCCCAACCCAAAGGAGGTGCTCTCTGAGGAGGAGGTAGAGCATATGGGTGATGAGGCTGCCACTACTCCTGCTAGCACAGAGGAGGAAAGTGGTAACATCAATAAGACCTCCCCCATGGCAACTTTGAATGAGCAATCATTTGAAGGTCCCTGGTGCCAAGAAACCACAGGGGTGGATAGTGCTTCTGCTAGGCAGAAGACTTCCACTACTAAAAGATCCAATGATCCTTCAATAGGGGGTAACACTCCTGGAGAAGGTGAGGACAGATATAACTATGATGAATTGATGGAGGCAATGGGCAACATCAACATGGATGTACTCAAACAGGGCAAAGATATAGAAGAGCTAAAACTCATAGTACTGTCACAACAAGAACAAATCATCAAGTTGAAGCAAATGGTAAGGAAACTGATTCTGCAAAAGAAGAAGAAACAATTTGTGCTCAGAAGGAGGAAACCAGTGACTGATGCTCCCAAAAAGGGGGAGTCAGAAGCTGATGCCAAAGCTAAGGGGGAGCAAGAGGAAAAACATAATGTTGAGGGGGAGAATGAGCAAGCAGCAGAAACAGAGCCAGCAGCAGAAACCATTAATACTGCCAGTTCAAGTAAAGCAGCAGAAATGGTTAATACTGCTGAGCTGAAAGAAGCAGCAGAACAAGTAAAAGAGGTCCTTACAGAGCTTGAGGTTGCAGAAACACTCATCAAAGCAAAACATGATACTCCCAAGGTCACCTCAAAGGCCAAAGGAGTTGTCATAAAAGAAAGAGGTGATGCAGCAAAGAACTCTAGCATTGAGAAGGAGATGGGTAAAGATAAAGGTAAGGCAAAGTTAGTTGAATCTGATAAACCAATCAAAAAGTAGAAGCTGATTGAATCAGATGAAGCTCTAGCTAGAAAGATACAAGCTGAATTTGAAGAAGCAGAAACCATGCAAGTGCTAAAAGATAGAGAGATAGCTAAAGCAATGGCTGCAGAGTTAAACAAAGCCTATCAACAAAGCTTAGCAACAGAACAAGCCAAGCAAAAAGCCACATCTTTGAGGAAGTCTGAAAAGATCAAAATGGCTACAAGGAAAAGACAACCTTCAAAGACATACCTGGGTGCTCAAGAGAGAAAGAAAATGATTACTTTCCTCAAGGGTGCAGTAGGTGTCAAGGTAGAGATGTTTTCAAAGATGTCTTTTGAGAATCTCAAGAAGATGTATGATGCTGAGAGAATAAAGCTTCAAGGGGATGATCTTGCAAGGGTTGAAATGGAGAAAAAAATGAAAGAAAGCAATGATTTCTTACAAAAACCATTCCCTGATGAGCAAGAAACTCCAGAGAAGGAAATAACAATTGGTGAAAGTCTAAGGACTTTAAAAAGAACAAAGATGATTGCCAGGAGAAAGCCTACAAAGAAGCCTAGATTAGTGGAAGAAGAGGCTGAAAAGGTTGCTGAAGAAGAAGAGGCACCTGAGTCATCTACAATGAAAGAACCTGCAAGTACTGAGGATGTCAAGATGTACATGGTTGTGATGGACAAAGTGCCTGAACCAATTGCAGCAGAACCTGTAGGAGTTAAACCTCCTGAAGTCATTCACTGGGATGTTTTGGAAGTAGATGGCAAGAAGTATATCAGACTGAAGAGAAAAGATGAAAAGTATGAAGTCTACAGTGCTTGGGCTAAAATTGTCAGAACATGCTCAAGGTCTGATATTGAAGAAATGTTTGATATAGGGATGAAGTTGTATGCAGATCAGTTGAAAGCTCCAGGGATTTCAATTACAAAACTGGTGATAGAGTATCTGTGTATGATGTTCAAACCTGAAGAAGTAAAGCACTTGATCAAAGATGTCTTCAAATCAGTAAACAGTTGGACTCTATATGAAATTAGTGGAGTATATACAGTGACTTTGGATTTAAATCACACTGAATACTTCCTAGTGGATAGAGAGTATAATCATAGCAGATTGAAGCTACATGCCATGTTGAAGAAAAAGTTAAGGTGTGTTCCAGATTCAGAAATGGCTAAATACTTGATTCAAAGAACCATCAATCAGAGTTTGGGATTGGATGCAAACACAGGAATTTAGACCATAATGGAGTTTTGGGAGCATCTTGAAGAAGATCTGAAGAACTTGACTTCTTTCTATAAAAGTCAAGTTAGGGGGAGATTGTTGGGAACTGAAGAATTCATCAAGTATGGTTAATACTGCTGATTCAGAGTTAATACTGCTAGAAGACATAAAGGTTAATACTGCTGAGTGTTACTACTGCTAGTGGCATTAATACTGCTAGTCAAAGTTAGTGCTGCTTGAACAAAGTTAGTACTGCTTAGCTAGTTAGTACTGCTAGTGGTTAGTACTGCTTAGTAGTTAAGGCTGCTAGAAGGAAGTTAATGCTGCTGAAGAATAATACTGCTTATATGATGAAGATTCGTATGAAAGGATATACATGGAAGCTTAGAGATATACATGGAAGATATACTGAAGATATTTTATTCATTGTAATTATCTTTGTATTCAATATATATATATAGTATTGTTTAGAATAGGATATAAGAATTAACTTTCAGTTTTTATTTTTTAAAAAAAAAATCAACCTCAAGGCATAGATCCTAACTCTAGAGAAGTAGAATTCGTATTGGTGAGCTTGTTCATCAATATTGAGGTTGAGTGAGTAATCTTGTAACTTCAAAGCATTAAATACAAGTTTACAGTTTGTTGATTATATTCTGTGTTTATTTTCTGTTTGATAAAATATCAAAGTGTTATTCCGCAAACTTCTTTGATATTGTTTCTGAGAATTAATTCTTGTTGAGAATTCGATCCTGACAGATGTTCACTTCCCCAGGGCTTCCATTCAATCATCGAAAAACCACAAAGGAATTTTCTATGAATGTTATGACAAGAAAACTCATTCCTTGTGTGCTCGTGCAAGTGTATGAATGATTGAAGCTACTTAGCTTGATCAGGCTCAAATTGTGTAAACTGTTGAGACAACAACATATATTACACGTACTCAATGTGCATGAAAAAGGTGCGAAGGTGGGGCAACTTTCCTTCTTTTTCAATATCTAAATCTTCCGATTGAAGATCAGATAGCATATATGCTGCGTCCCCAAAGAAAAATGAAACATTTCTTTGTTAAGAAAGAAACGAGTGGTTGGTGGGGTTATAGCAAGAGTTGGCATGGGCTCACTGCCTGTTTCAATGATGGTCACCAAAGAATGTGAACCAATCAGTAAATGTGGCTGCCCGACTCAGAAAGTGGTTGGTGCAGATTTTTGATATTCTTTTAACTCTGTTCTCACACCCTATTTCTTTTTAACATTAAAGCTCACTTCTAACCAAGCTCTCTTTTCCATTTTTCCGCTCAGCACAATGAGAAAAACTCAATCGGATGAGTTATCTCCCCCCCTTTGATTTATGACCCCTCACCCCTCAAGCACTCTAGGATAACTTTCGGGGTAGGAAACACTAGTTTACGTGAATCAATGGAAGGTCTGTTTAAGCTCACTCATGAATCCCATGTAAGTCCTAAAAAGAATGGTTGCTCAACAGTTTAACTTGAACATTTAAGCTCAAATAAGACAACACTGTCAAAAAGTATGCTCAGGAGATTTGAGCAATTGGTCTTTGAAAAACTGACAATGTATCAATCAGATCAAATAAATTGGGTAAGGTAACAAAGATTTGGATATTTTGTTTATATGAACGAATATAAACAATTTTGCAATGAAAACACAAGATTAGAAATTATAATTGATGCTCAACAACATTGAATTTCAAACGGGGGTATTACCATCGAAAAGTTGTTTCGTTATGAGACATGGTAATAACAAATTCAAACGAAGTACTGAACCTGTGTGTGTGAATACTTTATAGTATAAAGACAAGATAATACGCAAGTATTGATCTTTGGAAACACACAGTCAGTTAAACATTAAAGCTCAAAAAATGAAAAACATTTAAATTCACACTTCTAAATTCATGAAACTCTTTTGAGAAGCAGAAGTGGTTTGAACATTTCAGAAAACGTTTTTCATGTTCGAAAGTTGTTCTTCTTTCAAACAATCAGAGATCTAGATCAGAAGATATTTACCTTTAAGCTCCCCCTGGATATTTGCAATAATATCCAAGTCTGAATGTTGAAGAACGGGTCCTGATCTGTCATGTGATCAGAAGCCAAACTTCGTTGAAGTACGGGTTCTAAGCTGATTTACTTAGAAGCCTTTGTTCTTCTACTCCCCTTTGACAATAGGTGCCTGCAACAAAGAATCAGTTTTCGGCTTTGGTACCCACTGGTATTTGGGTCCTCGAATGTTAGTTGCAGTTCTTGTGGGGGATATAGAATAAGAACCATACCAGAAATGATCACTGGTTTTGTGAATAGGATCATGTGTACGACAATAAGAACAATGGTATTTCTTACCTGATAACCTGAGTATTTCATCTCTCGAGTAGATATGATCAGGTTTACCTTTACGCGTATTGTTCTTTTTGGCATTAGGCGCATGTACACATGATTCTCTTTCTTTCAGCTCATCTTCAACTGGTTTCTTCTTCCAGACCAGTTCCTCTTCTTTGTATCTCCGCCTTCTTTGATGTGTACCTGAACCATCTATATTTCTATCATAGAAAAGGTTAGTTTTACGAATCTGATCAAAAGATTTAACTAACCTTTGTGAAGAGACAAATTTCTGATTTGAACTTGATACAGACTTTTCAAGCACTTTAATCGTTGAAGCAAAGTTGTCTCTTTCTTGAACAAGCAGGTCAATCTTTTTCGTGAACCCAGACTTCGTTTTCTGCTCTTTTAGTGCCTTTTCAGATAGTTCAGATAACTTGATAGTAAGCTTTTTGATTTCAGTCTCAAACATGCTTTTCTCTTCTTCAAATCCCTTCTCAGCATTGTTTCTTTGGCCGAATATTTCTTTGAAGAAACCAACATTCTTTTGTTCAATGGCCTTCTTCTCTTTGGCAAACTTCTCTCTTTCAAGAATGATTACTTTCTGAAAATCAGAAACTTGCTGAGAAAGTTTTATGCATTTCAGCTCAACTTCCTTCTTCTCATCAGCACATTTTCTCGAAAAATCTGAGAACTTCTTTGCGAAAGATTTCTCAAACTCGGATTTATCTTTAGCATGCTTTTGCTCCAAATCAGATACTTTCTTTTGAAGCTCAGCATTTGCATCTTTCAGTTTAGAGATCTTTTCCTCGTGATTATCAACAGATGCTTTCTGGATTTGGACAATCTGATCTTCCAAGTTCAAGATTTTTCTTGTCAGCTCTTTGTTCTCAGTTTCCAAACTCATTATTTTCTCATTACTCTGTCCAGAAGTCTTTTCCAAAAGATCTTCATTAGTCGCCTTTAATGCACTGACTTCTTCTTTCAATATGTCGCTTTCATTCTGATACTGTTGTGATCTTTCTTTGTAGTAAGCAACAAAACATTTAAGATTTGCGTTCTCTAATTTGAGATCTTGAACTTCAGCATAGTACCCCATCTTTTTCTGGATTTATCTAATTCAAGCTTGTGAAAAAAAACTTGACAAAAGAAGAAACTTTAAAGTGCAAGGACCAAAAGTGACAAAGTGTGAAACTTGAAAGTTTAGGGTCACAAATGACAAGCTACTGAAACCTTGAAGTACGGGGGCTAAAAGAAAAGCACTGCAAAATGATCATGAGACAAAAAAATTTGACCCTCTTTTTTTTTAGGCCCGGTCGAGCAGGGTACCGGTCAAGCAAAGGACCGGTATAGACAAAGTACCGGTCGAATAAGGTACCGGTCGGTATGAATAGTACTTCGTGAATAGTATTACGTTCGACCTGTATTACGTTCGACCTGTATTGAGATTGGATCGGTAAAGCAATGTACCGGTCGAACAACGGACCGGTAAAGACAATGTACCGGTCGAACTAAATGACCGGTAAAACAATGTATCGGTCAAACCAAAGGACCGGAAAAACAAAGTATCGGTCGAACCAAATGACCGGTATAGACAATATATCGGTCGAATAAAAGACCGGTAACAACAACGTTCCGTTCGAAGGTTATTGGGCCAATATCTATCGGTCGACTAAACTATCGGTCAAGTTCTATTATCAGATAGGATCGATAAAAAACAACAGATAAGGCCGATTAAATCGAAGAACACCGAAGAACACGATAAATTTCAAGATTAATCGACCCAGAAACAGATCAATTTAACCCAGAAATTCATACGATTAAGCAACAAATTCAACTCTATTAGCAGATTTAAACTTAAACCTACCAAATCAAATCGATAAGCACACCTATAAACAGAAAATCATTCGACCGATAAACTGATTTTTTTTTTGAGTATGCAGAAACTTTCGATCGAAGAAAAAAAACTTTTAATAAAGCTTCGACCGATAAACGCTTAAAAAAAATTCAACCCAGATCCATAATAACTCAGAAACAAATAATCAATTAAAGCAGATATCAATTGTTAACACGAATAATTGATTATAGGGTTTTAGACAAACCTTTTTCTGGATCAAACCTTTAGTCTCTTTGCTCTGATACCAATTGTAGATCCCAGTACAGTGCAATCACAGCAAAACAATATCAAAGATGAACAGTATTTGAGTCACAACTACTAGTCATATGATTAATAAGCAATCAAAGGGTTACAGGTTTACAGAAAGAATTTCTGATCAGAGAGAGTAAACCTATTGACTAGCAATCTGAATTATGAGACTTCAACTTTTCTAACGAAATGTCTAACCTAATTATGAGATAAATATGCCTTTATATACTTAGGCTTACAGACCTAATGGGCTTATGGGCTTGGGCCCATATAATTAATCAACTATTAATGACTTACATTATGCACCCTTATAAATACTTTATTTCACTTTCAACACATAGGACTTTCAGTCCTAACAAATACTGAAAAACATAAGTACGAAAATTAAATACTGGAAATAAAAGACGGAATGGAAAGCAAGAAAAAAAGACTAAAATTAAATCCTGACTTCAAGTCAAGATACTTTCAATCAAGTAATATAGACTTGAATGAGGGTAATGTTGATGATGGGAGGTAGATAAGATGGTGAATGGTGTGAAATAAATGCTCCACAAAATATTCTAGTTATAGGAGGGTGGCTTGATCATCCAATGGCCATGATTGAGTCTTCCATGAATGGCCAAGATTAATCCAACAAGCATGAGACTTCAGCCCAACTCTTCAGCCCACAAATTTCAACAGGCCCAAAACTCTCGGATGCCCACTGTGTGCCCACAAATTGACCTGCAACACAAATTCTTACAAGATTGAACAAATTGGTTAAATTATCATATTTTGCAAACAATGTGGACCAAATGAAGGAGATAGAAGCAAAAGTGGGTAAAAAGATGAATAAAACCTATAAAAATAGCAACAAATAACTCTAAAAAATGAGAGTTATCAATAGCCTAAGATTAAACTTTAGATATGTGTGATCGATGCTCCAACTAAGGTGGTTTGATCATATAGTTATGTAGGTTCCTTCTATGTTAAGAAAATGAGAGAGCATGAGTTAGCGTTTATATTTTTAGGCAGACTTCGAGGTGGTATTCAATGTGGACTAGTCGTTTGGAATCTTGCCTAGTTGTGTATATTGGGAAGTTGATAAGGTTTCAGACCCCGAATGGAAAAGTAGTGCATGTCTACAGAAGTAGACGAAAGAGTGAGATAAGTAATTTTCTCGATGGTTAAGATAATCAACTATGCAAGGAATTGTTTTGTATCTTCAGTTTATGCAATAAATGAAAGGTAAGAAAGGAAGAAAGTGAATGATGTGTCGATGATGAAAAAGGGATTGGTTAGTAAAGTTATGTATTTCTTTTGTACTCGGGAAAGTAGAGTATGTATCAATTAGTGTCAAGAGAGTGTGACCATAGTAAAAAAAACAAGGAATATAGTATTCGAGTCATAGTGAAACTATATTGTAAGTATGACAAGTCCAATATATATGATATGTTAAATCATTGATTGATTAATGAAAACCCAACGAGTAAAACATCCGGTTCAAAATTATGAAAAGAAAGATGAAGAAGTTATTAAATACGAGTATTCCTCTAACGAAAGTGCGATAATGATTATGCAAATAGTCAGAAATGATTTACGAACATGAAGCAGAAAGGAGGGAAAAATACCCTAAGTTTTTAGTTCAATGTGAATTATGAGGACAACATTCTAATAAGGACGGAGGATTTGTAACACCCTGATGTAGAGGTTAGATGTTTTATAGCTCAAAAAAATGTGATATATTGATTACGTCAAGTTTAGGGCTGTGAAAAATCCGAATGGCCCAAAACTCGAATCCGAACCGAAAGTAAGAAGTCTGTACAAAACCCGAATGCCCAAATCTGAAACCCGTCTTTTGGGGGATATTTAGGTTCGGGTTGGGTTTGATTTTTGGACATCCGACTCGTCTAAAAACCAAATATATATATATATATATATATATATAATTCTTAAATGTTATGTAAACATATTTATCTATCTAATTATATTTTAAAAATCCTAAATCCTAGTCGGTCGTACTTGTTTGGGTAAAATTTCACAAGTCACGACCGACGCAAGAAAACAAAACGTCTCCAGTCTAAGGACCATTCTTGTATTAAGATAAGGTTTTGACGATAACGTACGACCACAGGCATTGTCGTCCCCGACGACGATCGTCGAGAGTTTCTCACGTCCAAGACTAAATAGAAATTTCTCGACAAGCTTATATCTTACGACTTTTGTACCGTTACTAACTGTTAGTGCACAAATATATGTTGGATACAAGATCATAGAGATTGAAGATAAAAGTCAAAGTCAAAAGAGCTCAATTCAAACTCTCAAGCATAGTCAAAGTCTTTGTAATAAAGTCAAAGTAAAAGTGTTTGTATTTTAGTGTTTTGTCTTTGTAAAGTGTTAGGGTATAAATAGTTTATTTTTTGTTCGTAGACTCATATGAATATCTGAGAGTTTCTGTTTAGAAAGAGAAATAATGTGAGAGCATCACCTTGTAATCAAAATTGAAGATTGAAATAGAAACCGTTTTCATCTCAAATTGATTGTTATCTAGATTGATAATTCGTAATAAGAACACATTGTGGGACACACAATTGGTATCAGAGCAGAGAAAGTTCAATCGAATTCAAGAAAAATGCTTCGTATCACTGTTCACTGAGTCTTTATCGAGTTTCTTGGTTTCATTTATAGTTTTGAGTTTGATTGATTCCATAGTAGTCGATTTTGGATATGGATTAATCTTGTATTGATTTGAAACACAATTTCATTGTATTTTTTGATCATATTTGAGTTTTTTTTTTATTTTTGAGTTGTTCGAGTCGTATGCACTGTATCCTAATCGAATTGTATCTTTGTGTGAATTTCTTTGAAATTCATTGTTTGTAATCAGCTCATACATTGGTCGAGATCATATCTACAAATTTTCGTGGTTTAATTCAAGGATTTGATTAGTTTTTAGGCTGAATTTGTGTTTTTCGAAGTGTGACCTGAATAACTCTCATAGATCCTCGAAGAACTCGCAAGATCTACAGAGTTCGCATAAAAGATTTCGCATAAAAGTATCTGGAAAAATCACAAGTACAGAATTTGCATAAGGTGTTGTGCGAATGTATCTGATTTCGCATAACTCTCATATACGAAAAGTTGTTTCAAGGACATATTTCGCATCAGAGTATCATACGAAAAGTAAGGTTTTTGCATAAGGGTATATGCGAATTGCTCAGTTTTCGCATGGAAAATTGAAATTTTTTCTAAGTCTAGATTTCGTATCGATACGAATTGCTTGAGGATAAAATAGATTCTAAGTACAGAATTCGTATGTCCCTGTTGTGCGAAAAGCTCGTGTGAATTGTTAGTGTGCGAATTGGTGGAGTTTTGCGATTTGTGGTTGTGTGCGAATTGTTTAGTGAATAGTGGTGTGCGATTTCCTTCCTTAGGAAATTTTTGGAAATTTATTTCTGAAAATTTTTCTAAGATTTTTCTGATTTCTGGTTTCTTTTGAACTAACGATAATTTCAAGTTCTTATTGTACAATATTTTTGTCAGGATGACTTCCAGAGAGGCTCTTGCAATCGGTACGGATGTGAAGCCACCAGTATTGTTTAAAAGAGAATACGAACAGTGGAAGGATAGATTTTTAGACTTTATTGACCGAAATGATTTGGGTGACTACATCAGATTATCCATTAAAGAAGGAGTGATGAAACCTACTACCAAGATTCATACTGTTGAAACTGAAGGAGAGGAAGTGATAAACAAGGAATACCCATTGCCAGTTGAAGAGTACACTGATGAACAAAAGAAAAGACTGAAAGCTGACAGATTGGCAAGATCATTTATTTTGCAAGGGATTCCGAATGAGATATACGTCAAGATAGACATTTATAATGCTTCAGGGAAAGAAATGTGGGATCAGCTTGAGAAAATGATGCTCGGATCCAAGATTGGTAACCAGCTGAAGGTATCAAACTATTTGAACAACTACGAGGAGTTTAAGGCAAAGGAGAGTGAAAATCTTGAAGCTAACGACGACAAATTTGTGACACTTCTGAATGAGCTCAACAAGAATAAAGTCAAGAAGTCTCAGATAGAATTAAATGTCAAGTTTTTGAGTATTCTACAGCCCGAATGGAAGAGGTTTACAAGGCAAATGAAGCAGATGAAAGATCTGAAAGAGATACCACTCCATGAGGTATATGAGACTTTGAGACAAAACGGAGAAGAAGTAGAGGAGATCAAAGATGAGAAAAAGAAAACTGAGAAGTTAATAGCAGATTCAATGGCTTTGGTAGTAAAGAAGAAAGAAAAGAGGTATGTGAGCTTGAAGAAGAAGAAGAAAGTTGTTGTATTTGAGTCTGATGAAGTTGAAAGTGAAGAGGATTCTGATTCCGATGACTGTGAAAATCTGAAACAAGCTATGCTACTGTTGACCAAATATTTTCAGAAGAAATTCTACAAGAAACCAGGGTCAAACAGTCAGAGATACTCATCAGGTTCAAGAAATTATGAACACAAAGAAAGAATTGAAAGTAAAAGGTTTGAAGAGAAAAAGCCGGAAGAGAAGAGGTATAGGAATGAAGAGAAGAAGAAATCTGAGCCAGTAAAGTGCTACAACTGTAGGAAAGTAGGCCATTATGCTAAGGATTGCCGGAAACCGAAGGTCCGCAATTCAGAGTATTACAAGAATAAAATGCTTTTGGCCAAGCATCAAGAAGCGAGAAAAGCATTGATGGATGAAGACGAGTACTGGCTAGATCATTCAGAGGATGAGGACAAAGATGAAAATGCTCATTTGTGCTTTATAGGTCAGAAAGAGAATGAAGCAAATTCTGATGCTGAGGATAGTGAAGAGGTATGTGATATGTCCGAATCTGATTTCCTTAATCAAATGCAATCCATGATGATTGAACTTCAGGATTTACAGTCTAAGCTTAAACGCAAAAAAGGTATCATTAAAGAGAAAAACCAGTCAATACTGAAGCTCAACAATGATATTGCTGAGAATAATGTATTGATTGAAGCTTTACATAAAAATATTGATAACAGTGCGATAGAAAAGACTGTAATTCATAATCAACTATTTGAAACAACTTCAAAATATAAACTGTGTGAACTTGAGATTAAAGAGGTTGCGAAAAAGTGCTTATCTTTTAAGAAAGAAAACAAATCTTTGGTTGAGAGTGAATGTTTTGGAAGAAAAACTTTATACTTTGGGTCAAACTGAACAAACCATTCACCTTAACAAACCAAAAGAGAGTAGTGAGTGTTGGGGTCTTGGTTATGAGAACCCACACTATCTGAAAAAGGGTATTTCTAAAGTGTCTGCTTTGTATGATTTCGGTTTTCTAAAATTGGCACCTCAATACCTTGAACTCAAAGTTAAGTGGACTAAACTTTCAGATGAGGATGAAGCTAAGGAAATTGAGAAAAGAAAGAACAAAACTAAAATGCAACTTCCATTTATATACGAGAGGTTGAATTCTAGTTATAGTTCTACACAATCAAAATTCCTTTCTAACGACTATTTTCAAAGCTATTCTACAGAGGAAATGGAGGCAAAACCAGTTGAAGGTAAAATTTATGTTCCTCCACTCGTTTTAGAAAGTAAAATTTTTGAACTCGAGAACACTCTAGTAAAAGAAAGGATTTTGACTGGGTTAGAACAAATGGTGTTTTGAACTGTTTTCATTAATACTGATTTTTCAAAGATTTCCAAAGCTTCAAAATCAAATGATATTACTGGTCTGTTTGATGAAGAGTTTGATTTCCTAAACTCTGATGGTTGTTTTGATGATTGTGTTGATCAATTTGACTTTAATGCAAAACTTCCAGATCATTCTCAATTCATCATTAATTCTAATGGTTTACCCAGTGTGTACGAGAAAGGTGAATCATCAACGAAAGTTGATAAACCAGTTTCTGTGAGTACCAAGGATGCCAAAGGTAAGAAGAAGAAGACTAAGTATTCACAGAAACGGACTACCACTGGTAAATCAAAGAATAAACTATCTTTCAAATCTCACAGTTCTAACTTTCAAAGTTCAAATGTTTCAGATGTGAAAAAGAGAAAGACTGAAGTGAAATCAGAGTGGAGACCAAAGAAGAAAATTGATGAGACTACAAAATCATCTTATGATATTCTTTGTAATAGATTGACTGATAGTAAAACTGATGTAGGTGGTAATATTGCTTTCAATAAACCGAAACTTGTAACTTCTTACAAGCGTTATTCAATAAAGCAATTACTCCAATTATCTCCGTCTACTAAAAAGTCTTCTACATATTGTAGAAATGATTTTGTGTCTCGACAATATTCTGATGATTGGTTTGGTTCATATCATGTCTATTCTTATAATTCATATGTTTCAAAAGATTTTCAAAAGATCAAAGGGTCCAATATCAAATGGATGCCAAAATCATGTGCTAACACTGTAGGACCCATCTATAAATGGGTACCTAGACCTATTGTTTCCTGATTTCTTTTGTGCAGACCTGTCATATATGGTACTTGGATTATGGTTGCTCCAAGCATATGACCGAGCAGAAAGATATTTTATCTAATTATACAGAGAAATTCTACGGGAATGTTCGATTTGGAAATGACCAGTTTTCACCAATTTTGGGATACAGTGATGTTGTGCAAGACAATGTAACGATTAAGAAGGTGAGCTATGTTGAAGGCCTAGGGCACAACTTGTTTAGCATTGGTCAGTTTTGCAACAAGGACTTAGAGGTGAATTTCAAGGCCAAGAGGTGTTGTGTTAGAACTGAAGACGGAAAAGAACTCTTGGTCGGGACGCGAAAGTCAAATGTCTACATGATTAATTTGTCAAAAGTCAAGATTGATAATGATGTGTGTCTACTTTCAAAAGCCTCTATGCAGCAAAGTTGGTTATGGCATACACGACTATCTCATCTCAACTTTAGGTACATCAATAAGCTGGTCACTGGTAACTTGGTGAAAGGACTTCTGGAGCTTAAATATGTTAAAGAACATCTGTGTGCTGCGTGTGAGAAAGGCAAGATGAAAAGGGCTTCTCATAAGCCTAAGCCTGAACCGAGTATAAGTTCTATATTGGAATTGTTGCATATGGATCTCTATGGTCCAATGCGAACTCAAAGCATCAACGGCAAGAAATATGTTTTAGTGATAGTAGACGATTATTCAAGATACACTTGGGTCAAATTTCTGAGATCGAAAGATGAGACACCCGATGTCATCATCTCATTTTTAAAGACCACTCAAGTGAATATGCAGAAGACAGTAAAGCTTATTCGAATTGATAATGGCACATAATTCAAGAACAAAATTGTTGACGATTATCTCGAATCGGTCGGGATAACACATCAATTTTCTGCTGTCAGAACACCGAAAAAGAATGGAGTTGTAGAGAGGTGAAACAGAACCCTAGTGGAGGCTGCTCGCACGATGCTGAGTCAGTTAGATCTACCTCTATTTCTGTGGGCTGAAGTTGTGTCAACTGCATGCTATACTCAGAATCGCTCCATTATTCATCGCTGGTTTGGTAAAACACCATACGCTTTGATTAATAATCGAATACCTAGCATTAAACATTTCCATATTTTTGGATGCAGGTGTTTTGTGCTGAACGATAAGGAGAACTTGAACAAGTTTAGTCCGAAAGCTGATGAAGGCATTTTCATTGGATATTCTCAAACGTCTGCAACTTACAGAGTTTACTTAAAGAAATCGAAGATCGTAGTGGAAAGCGTAAACGTCACATTCGATGAAGATATGGCTTCTGATCAAAACAGTTCAAAACCCACGATAACCGGAGTTTTAGCTTCTGGGCAAATTAGTCCAGAACCTGCGATTAATGTTACTAAATCTGATAAAGCGTCAACGTCGATATCTTATTTAACAGATTTAGATTTATTATTTGAATTTTTCTATGATGAATTTCTTGGTTCTAGAGTGACTAAACCTGTTGTGATTGATAGATCGGATGATTCGAGTAATCATCATCTAATCACTTCAGATATCTCAACTGAATCAAATTCCCCGATTCAGAAAGAAATTCAAATTCAAACGCCTACTCAATCAGTTGAAGCTGTACATGTTAATGAAGAGCCAGAAGTTACACAATCAGTTGGATGTACTACAACGCCTACTCAACAAACATCTAGTGTCCAACCAACTGAAGCTTCTGCATCGAATACTTCAACTGAACCCCTTATTGAACAACAAGAAGATGACAGTGGATATTTAGATGATTATCATGATCAGTCTACATCTAATCCACTCCCTCATGAACATAAGTGGACCAAAGATCACCCAATACATCAAATCATTGGAGATCCATCCAAGCCGGTGCAAACTAGGTCTGCGACATTAAACCAGTGCATGCATGATTTCTTTCTGAGCAAGATAGAGCCTACACGAGTATCTGAAGCTGTAGCTGGTTCAGATTGGGTAACTGCAATGCAAGAAGAGCTCAATCAATTCGAAACGCTAAAAGTCTGGAGACTCGTGCCACGACCTGAAGGTAAAACAATTATTGGCACGAAATAGGTTTTCAAAAATAAGAAAGATGAAGATGGTATCGTGATAAGGAACAAAGCAAGACTTGTTGCTAAAGGATATAGGCAAGAGGAAGGCATAGATTACGACGAGACTTATTCTCCAGTTGCGCGTATAGAGGCAATCAGAATGTTTTTAGCCTACGTTGCACACAAAAACTTCACAGTCTATCAAATGGATGTGAAGACTGCCTTTCTGAATGACATTCTAAAGAAGGAAGTCTATGTCTCTCAGCCTGAAAGTTTTGTCAATCCAGATAAACCAGATCATGTTTACATCCTTGACAAGGCTCTTTATGGTTTGAAATAAGCCCCTCGCGCCTGGTATGACGTTCTATCCAAATTTTTAGTCAAGTCGGGCTTTTCTAAAGGTAAAATTGATACTACTCTTTTCATTAAAAAGGAGAAAGCTGATATCATTTTTAATCAGGTATATGTAGATGACATCATATTTGGTTCAACTAATCCAAAGTATTGTAAGAATTTTTCAAACCTTATGGTGTCCATATTTCAGATGAGTATGATGGGAGAGATGAATTTATTTCTCGGATTACAAGTCAAACAATTTTCTACGGGTATTTTTATTAATCAAGCAAAGTACATTTCTGTTAAGTCTGATTTTATAGTAATCATTGTATTTATAGGCTTGGTCTTTTATAGTGTACAATGTCTTACATTGTGTTGTATTGGACCAGGGTATTTAAGTCCCTTTGGTCTTGGTTCCTTGGAACACTTTTGACGCATACATCAATATACACATACTTTGCGCTACCTTGTCTCTCTCTCTAGAGATTCATTGATCTTGGACTCACAATTGGTATCAGAGCCATCTGAATCTTGAGAGGATTGAGAGATTGTATTTTTCGTCCCTGAATTTGTAGATTAATCAAAAATTTGATTGATTTTCTTGAATTTTTCAAGAAAATCTCGTTTTCTTGATTTTTCATCAAATTCAGATGTGTTTTTGAACAAATTTCATTGAAAATTGATTTGTTGGTGTTGGTCCCGAAGGTGCTTAACAAGTTTGTAGAAGGGGGGAGGTTGAATACAAACACAGAAATTAAAGTTTAATAAATTGTTTATTGATAAATCAAACACAATTTACAAGTCTGTTGCGGAATAAGATTAAGTAGAACCTAATCTAAACAAACTTAAGAAAAACACTAAGATGGTTGCACAAGAATTTCAGAGAATGGGGGATTAAGGAATATAGAAAACAAGGGTTTCTATTTTTGATTCTAGAATCGAGCACTTCAAATGGAGAGGTGATCTTTCTATTTATAACCTATGCATTAAATGCATGGCAGGGTACTTTACACGTGTCACACAGTGATTGGCTTTCGGGATCTGACTTTTGAGAGACATGCTTTCGGCCGTATCATGAACAGTGTAGTTGACAGATTTGTTGTACGATTTGTGACATAGGTATGTCCGTTCTGACACATCGTACTGGGTTGTGCAAGGTAAGACAAAAGGAGACTTGAGGCATAAGCTAAGTGATCATTCGATCGCTGAATATCTCTTTCTTCAGAGACATGAAGAGTTCAGCGATCGCTGAAGCTTTTCCTCATGTTCCTTCGCGTATAAGTAGATTCGTCTTTGCTTCACTGATATCCGCATCAGGTCACTAGTAGACTTGTCTTTGTTCAGCAACTTCGTCTTCAATTCAACTATGAACATCTGTTGACGCGAGGCTTGTCTTCAGGGATTACGTTAGCTGTTTACATCAGAAACTATCAGCGATAACTGAACAGACTCAGTCTGATCGCTGATAGTGAAACACTAATACATAGAAATGTTTACAAGAAAGACTATCAGCGATAACTGAACAAACTCAGTTTGATCGCTGATGGTGAAACACTAATACATATTAAAACGTAATTTTCATTAAGTGTAGAAAAAGGGTCGTTATCAAATCACTGAGAGAGTTTGGATCAACAGTTGGATTCGATTTTGATTGCTTAACATCTTTAATTCACATCATTTTTCAACAAATTCAAGTTTTGAGTGTCAATTTTGAGATTTTTGAGGATTCTGAAAAAACCGTTTTCACGAACTGTTCCTTTATCGAAATCGTGATTGTGTGTTTTTTGATCGAAAAGTTTGATTACAAAGTGTTACAAAGTTGTTTTCGATCATATCTGAGAAATAATTTGTCATTTTTGTCTAATTTGTATTCGATTTTTGGTGATTTTTGAGTTTTTCAGCAGGTTTCGCCAGATTTGAACTTTACGCAAGTTCATCTTTGTTTGTGCGAGTTCATCAAGGAGTTCAAAGTTCTCTTCATCAACCTCTCATGCAAACTCAAGTTTGCGTTTTCAGACTATCACGCAAAGCTACTTTGCGTCTCCAACAGCTCACGAAAAGTGAAGTTCTCGTATTCCTCCTATCACGCAAAGCTAACTTTGCGTCTCCAGTGCTTCAAGAGAATTAACGTTTGCGTATCATACAGCTCACGCAAAGCTTACTTTGCGTCTTCAAGGACTAACGCAAAGCTTAGTTTGCGTCTTCAACGACTAACGCAAAGCTCAGTTTGCGTTTCCCGCTACTCACGCAAAGTTGGTTTGCGTCTTCTTTGGAAAACGCAAAGCTTACTTTGTGCCACAGCCTGCTCACGCAAAGCCTCTTTTGCGTCTCTGCCTTATCACGCAAAGTCTTGTTTGTGTCTTCTACCTCTCAGGAAAACATCAACTTTGCGCCAGTCTCAGACTTGGAATTTTTCGGGACTCTCTGAAACATGGATTCTGACAAATTTGCTTATCAAGCTCAGTTCTACAAAAGTGATCTTATGATGTCTCTGGGTACAGAAAATCGTCCACCTGTGCTGATAGATGAAAATGAGTTTACACAGTGGCAAGATCGGTTTCTGAACTTCATTGAACGTCAAAAGAATGGTAATGACATGCTGATCATTCTATCTGAAGGACCGTTTGAAAAACCCAAGTTGGCTTCTGGATTATATAAGCCCACTAAAGAATATTCATCTGAAGAGTTGTCGGCATATCAAGCTGATCGTGATATTAAAGCAAATCTGATGCTAGCCTTGCCAAATTCTATATATAACAGGATTGATTGTTTCAAAACTCATCCTAATCTAATGTGGCAACAACTTGAGAAGATTATGCTTGGTTCTTCAGTTGCAACTCAACTGCGACATACTCGTTATATGAACAACTTTGAAGAATTCAAAGCCAAGGACGGGGAGCCACTGAAGACTGTGTTTGACCGATTCTGTGCCGTGATCAATGATCTGAGAAAGATAAAAGTTGAAAAGACTGAACTTGAAACAAATATGAAATTCCTCAATTTACTTCAACCAGAGTGGAACAAATCGTGCCACAGACTGAGGAATGATGTCAGAATATCCACAATGCAAATCCAAGAGATGTTTGAGATCTTACTGACTGATGAATGTATTGTAAATGAGAAGAAGGCCAAACTAGAGAAAAAGAAGAAATCAGTAGACCCGGTTGCACTCCTCACGAGCCAACTGGCTGAACAAGCGTTGTCTGAAAACGCTTACAACGGGTCAACTGATGATGATGGTGAGGCTCTGCAGAAAGCGATGATCCTTCTCTCTCAGCATTACCGGAAAAAGTTCCAACCAAGATCGGGTTCCAACACTTCTCGCTTCACTTCTGGTTCAAGAGTCAAAATGCCTGAGCCAAAGACAGCTGCCTGCTATAACTGTGGAAAGTTGGGGCACATTTCAAAGGAGTGTCGAGCAAAGAAGGTTAGGGACTCAACCTACTACCGGAAGAAATTGGAACTGGCTGAAAAGAGAGAGAACAGAACTGCTCTTCTTGCTGAAGAAGAGTTTTGGCTAGATCACTCCGACGATGAAGCTGCAAATGTCGAGATTGCTCACATGTGTTTCGTTGGAGATGATCAAAATGATGATGATACTGATTCTGACACTGATGAAGATGAGGTACATTATGATTTTGAGTACAAATTCATTACCTCTTAGATGAACATTATTATTTCTGCTTTATCTGATATTCGCTTAAAGTTATTATCTGAAAAGAATTTAAATTTTGAAAAGTCAGATTTGATTGACAAACTGAAAATTTCTTTGAAAGATGAAAAATCTATTTTGGAAAACACAAAGACATCTTTCAAAATAAATTGGATGATTTGGAAAATTCGAATAAGACTTATCTTGAGTCTTTGACTAAAATGACTATTTTAAAAGATGAATTTTCAGATAAAATAAATAAGTTAGAAGAAAAGTTTTATCGAAGGAACCAATCTGAACAAACAATTTTTATGAACAAACTGAGGAGTGAAGAAGCTTTAAAACAAAAGTGGGGACTTGGTTTTGACAATCCTCATTGTTTAAACAAAGTGATAAACGAAGTTCCTACTTTATATAAATACGATTATCTAACTATTGCACACTATGCTCCTCAGTTCAAATTTCATTGGACTAGTGAAAAGCAAGTGTTAGAACTCGAAAATGAGAAAAGGACAAATAACAAGAAAAATGAAATTCCTTTTGTTTATACGTATGAAAATGCAAAATATTTTCCTGAAAAATCAAGGAGAGGAAGAAGAGTTTTAAATGATATATCTCCTATCAAATCTTCAATGTCTAATGATTTTATTGATCCTTATGCTCCTAATTCTGATAAGGAAAATATTTCTTCAATCATTTATGATTCTAAGAAATATACTCGTCCGTTAGTTTTAGAAGGCAAAATCATCGATCTTGAAGATAAGATAGAAGATCAAAATATTTTAAAGGAAATTGAATCTGATATTATTATTTCTTTCATGACTTCTAGTCCTGAAGAAAACTTATTTACTCAAAAACCAGATTCTATTTCTAGCCTTTCCTCTGATTCTAAGGAAAACAAAAAGGAACTTTCCAATTTTAAAACTTTTTCTCAAAATAATTCAGACTCTGAGGCAAATTCAGATTTATTAGTTGATCAGATTGGTTGCTTAGGTAAAATTATTTCTTCTAATTTAAATATTAAGTCTAAAATTCTTGATGATTCTTTTACGCTAAATGATCAGTATTATAAACCTAAGCGTAAAAGAAGACGGTCAAAGAAGTCAAAGATACAAGATAAAGTTATTTCTGACAATTCTAATTCTTCCGATTCTAATCTTTCAGATAAGACTTTGAGCAAGTCATCAAAGAAGTAGATTTGGAAAGCAAATCGGACATCAAATGATTATATGACTGAGGAAGATAGATATGTAGACAGATGTTATAAAAGTGATTCATTTGCTTATTGTAATAAATTTTCAAAATATTCTATAAAGAAAATGTTTCAAATTTCCAAAAATGTCTCATATTCTTCTTCTGATTCTAGTTCAGATGATTATGCTTTATATTCATCTGATGATTGTGCTTACCATTCTTTTGATAATTTCTCTTATGCTTATAATGTCAAATCTAACAAGTATTTCCCCATAAGAACTGCAACTAACAAACACGGGCCCAAATTCAAGTGGGTTCCCAAATCTTAAAATGCTTCTAAGTTGCAGGCACCTCAAGTCAAAGGGGAGTAAGAGAATAATGGCTTCTGAGTAGTCAGCTCAGAACCTGTGCTTCATAGACTTTGACTTCTAGACAAGTCAGTCTAGGACTCGTCTTCAATGCTTCAACATTCTGACTAATGAGAAACTGTGAGTACATCTACTTCATTCCGCTGCATATTTCTCTGACTATGATGCTATTCCAGTTTTTCTCAATATTTTTTCAAGAATCTGAGCTTGTTCGACTAACTATTGAATTTGTATAATCCAATTTTTTTTTTTAAAAAAATTTGAGACACAATTTTTTTTTTAATGTGAAAGCTAAAATTATTGAATTTTATTTTGTTCCAACTAAATATCAATTTGTCGAATTCTTTACATTTTGTCTTTAATGAAATTTTTTAAAATCGGCATATTGTATTTAAAAGTTTAAATCTTTACAAATTTTATTCTATAAAGTAAATGATTTACAGATTTTCTTTCTTTTGAATAAAATATGTGTCTAGGATAAATTTTCAAGTTGCTTTGTTAATATTAAAGTTTTATATGTTCAACTTTCAAGTCTTACAAAAGACGAAAAGTCAGCAACATGTTTGAAACTTTTATTACTGCTTTAAAGTTGTGTGATTCGGAATATTTATAGTTTACAATGCTTGGAAAATTCTAAAAAGTCAAAATTTTGGATCGTAATGAAAATATGGGCTAAGCATTCTTATGTAAATCTGAGTGATTGAGATGAATTAAATTCATAAAATACAGAAATCTCTAAGTTTCAAAGTTTGTACCTGTGGCCTTTCTGGTTTGAGAAAGTAAGTTCTTTGGGATGCTTGTCATCTGGTCCCCTAAGGTTATTTGATCTGGGAGTGATCGAACCCAAATCCTTCAATAGAACCAGATCGAAAGTCATGTTCTACTGGTATGAATGGGTTTAGGATATGTCGATGTAGCATTTCTTATTTGGGAAAGTAAGTTCCAAGGGGTGTTTGACACCTAGTCCCCTAAGGCCAACTGGTCTGGGAGCGGCTGACCCAAATCCTGCAATAGGGTCAGATAGAAAGTTACGTTTACGGCATG
Organism: Arctium minus; assembly: GCA_954870635.1. Lineage (NCBI taxonomy): Eukaryota > Viridiplantae > Streptophyta > Magnoliopsida > Asterales > Asteraceae > Arctium > Arctium minus. Next base: position 54,953,118 of record OX941092.1, read on the forward strand.
TTCTTTACTTAATAAACTTTTTGATTCAAAAGATGCCAAAGTGCACATGCTTAAAAGATGCCAAAGAGCACACTTGTGTCAAGATACCAATGAGCACACTGCTAAAAGATGCCAATGAGCACACATCTCATGATACTTGGTGATATTTCTGAGTTGCGATAAATCTGTAAATTTGTGAAAGTCTTAAATTCTTGATGGCTTAGTGTGATTACTTGCAAAGTTCTCTATTATAGTTTTAGAATTACATTTTTCTTGAAGCTAATCGAAGTTCGCATGATTGCACACTGAATAGATTGATGAAAGTTTTTGAAACTGAATATGTTTTAACTTGATATGCAATGAAACTTGTTTCTGTATCCAACAACAAATGCTTGATTTCAACTGATTGATAACTCTGTGATTTTTTCCTAACTAGAATTTAATTTGTTTAGTGTTTAAATTTTTATATGTTTAGTTGTTTCAAAATTTATATTCAGTATATTTTTCTTTCTACATTGATGTTTGATCATTGTGTTCTCATAAATCTGTTTTAATGGGTTTGTGCATTATTCAAGGGGGAGTGAAAAAGGAGAATTTTCTTAATGATCTTATCTGTTTTTGAGGGGGAGTATCTGATTTTCTCTATGTGAATGCTAACTTGAATTATATTGTCATATCTAGTGCATTTGTGTAGGCGGAGTCAAAGAGCTTAAAAAGGTAAATTTTTTCTGAGTTTAAGTCAGATTTGCGCCATCAGTTGGTCGCGCAAACCTCGCTTTGTGCCACCTTCGTGTAACGCAAACCTCACTTTGCGCCACCAACGTGTCGCGCAAACCTCTCCTGTTTTCTTCGTTTCTTTGATTTTGCAGATTTTAAGCTGTCTCGTCTCCAACATTTGCATGACCAAGTTGATCCAGATCATCAAGGTCATGAGGGGGAGAAGTCAAGGAGAAGTTAAAGAGACAAAGAGCTCAAACGTTTATTTGCTGATCAAGATTCGCTCAAAGATTCTATTTTCTTAGCTACATCAATTCTTTTGTTGTTCCTACTCCGACCACCACAGTTCATTCAAGGTCATTCAAAAGAGGTGTGTCGTCTAGAGCACAAGCTTCTGATTCAGACTTGTCAAGACAGCAAAGACAAATCAAACTGAAAGATGCTGAGAAGAATTTTCTTTTAAAAGTCAGATTGCTTCGTAAAGTCGCTTGGATGATCAGTGCAGATTTAGAAGATGATTTTTGACGACCAAAGCGCCAATGATTACTAAGGGGGAGATTATTAAGTCTGATTTTATAGTAATCATTGTTATTATAGGCTTGGTCTTTTATAGTGTACAATGTCTTACACTGTGTTGTATTGGACCAGGGTATTTAAGTCCCTTTGGTCTTGGTTCCTTGGAACACTTTTGACGCATACATCAATATACACATACTTTGCGCTACCTTGTCTCTCTCTTTACTTTCTCTCTCTAGAGATTCATTGATCTTGGACTCACAATTTATGATATTATGAGAAAATTTAAAATGGAAAATTGTACTCCGATTGGTACCCCGATGGCACCAAAAACTAAGATCGGAGTTGATCTTTCGGGAAAAGTTGTCGATGTTAGAACCTATAAAGGGATGATTGGTTCTTTGATGTACTTGATGGCTAGTAGTCCAGATATTATGTTTTCTACGTGCTTATGTGCTAGATATCAGGCTTCACCCAAAGAATCCCATCTCTCAGCGGTAAAGCGTATATTTAGGTATCTGAAAGGCACTGCAGATCTTGGTCTGTGGTATCCTAAAGATACAGGTTTTGAACTCACAGCGTTTTCAGACGCATATCATGCAGGTTGTATGCTTGACAGAAAGAGTACTTCGAGACACATAAAATTCTTAGGCGATAAACTCGTGAGTTGGGCTTCGAAGAAACAATTATGTGTATCTACTTCAACAGCTGAGGCAGAATACATAGCTGCGGCTAGCTGCTGTTCTCAAGTGTTGTGGATGTGAACACAACTCCTAGATTATGGTTTCAAGTACAGCAACATCCCAATCTACTGTGATTCAAAGAGCGCTATTGCAATATCTGCAAACCCTGTTCAACATACGAAAACCAAGCACATAGACGTGAGATGTCATTTATCAAAGACAATGTTGAAAAAGATACAAGCGAACTTTACTTTGTAAACACAGATTATCAACTTGCTGATTTGTTTACCAAGCCACTTGACGCAAAAAGATTTAACTTTCTCATTTCGAAACTTGGCATGTTGAACCTCAAGAGTTAATCTGTTGTTACCTAGTACAATTTAGTTTTGTTATTTTTTTTTCTTTCTTCATTTCTTTACTTTTAATCTGAAAGATATCTGCACTGAAAGGTTCTGTTCATGATTTCAGGGGGAGTGTGAGATAAATATTTGATGATCTAAATTTTTGGGGAAGTTAGAAAATTTTGCATATTTCTTACACTGATATATGTTATGATGCATATTTTCAGGGGGAGTAAGAACAATGACTTCTGATTATATCTGATCAGAACTCGTTCTTAACAAGTTTTAATGCTTTCATGTTTTTACTTTTCAATAATAGTTTGTGAATAAGACTTTGTGCTTTGACGATTTTTGACTGAATGCAGATTTTGAGGGGGAGCTTACATGATCTTATTCAATATGACTTTCGAGCTGACTTCATGAGATTTAAGTTGAACGTAAGGTTCATTCTAAACTTAATCTCATATATGTTTGAAAGAAGGATGACTTTCAGATATGAAAACATGTTCTTAAATGTTTAAACCACTTCTCGATTCTTAAACAGATTTCATGAATTTAGAAGTGTGGTTTTAAATGTTTTCATTTTACATGTGCTTTCATGATTAACTAACCGTGTGTTTCCAAATATAAATACTTGTGTATTATCTTTTCCATATACTGTCAAGTATTCATACACACCGATTTAGTACTTTTATTGACCAAGTTCTTACCATGTCTCAAATTTGAAACTAATTTTCGATGGTAAGACACCCCGTTTGAACTTCATTGATACTTGAGCGAGATTTCATTCAAAAAGTTTCTTTCAAGAATGTATATAATTGTTCTTATAGACAACATCTAATTTTTCATGACCTAAGCCTTGATTGTTAAATCATTTATATTTGATCTTTTCATACAATGTCATATTCTCAGACAAGTCTTTTGTATTCATTCCATTCTTTCAATATACTTGTTTTGAGAAAATATTTCATGATTAACATGCTCAAATCTTCATGATTATCTTCATGAGCAAATATTTATCTGACTTGTATTTCACATTGTGCTTTAACTGAAAAGTTAAACCGTTTGAGCAACATTTTTCTTATAGGACATTTTGGGTTCATTGTGTGAGAACTTAATAGAACTTCTATGTATTCACGATAACCAGTGTTTCCTACCCAAGAAGTTAACCTTGAGTGATCGAGAGGCGAGGAGTCAAAATATCTGAGTGTGGGTATGTGTGATGAGGCAAAATGAAAAGAGAGTTTGGTTAGAAGTGAGATTAAATGTTAAAAATAAAGAGGGTGAGAGATCAGAGTTAAAGAATATCAAACTTTGCATCAACTTTTTCTGAGTCGGGCAACCATAGTGCTGTTGTTTCACAATTCTTCGTGAACATCATTGAAACAGGCAATTAGCCCATGCCAACTCTTGATTTAAACCCCACCAGCTACTCATCTTTTTCTTAAAAAGAAGATGTTTCAATTTTTCATAGGGATGCAATACATAATTTATCCGATTTTCATTTGGAAAATCTGGATATTGAAAAAGAAGGAAGCCTACCCCATCTTCGCACTTCGATCATGCACAATTGAGTCTGTGTATTATTGTTGTTGTCTCAATGGTTTACACATTTTGAGCCTATTCAAAAGCAATTATCGTGCTTAATTATTTCATACATAAGCATATTCACATAGGAAATTCGTTTTTCTGTCTAAATGTTCATAGTTTAACCTTGTGTTATTCGATGATTGAATGGAAGACCTGGGGGAGTGAACTTCAAAAAGATCCTTTCCAATGTGTATTTGTTACACACATTGGCTTCGTGCTACTGACAGGCATTATTAACCGATTCATTTTTTGATTCAGGTGTTACACTATACTTTGTTTGAATTTGAAAAGATTCGGATGAATATCTTATGAATTGACGGATGATCAGAGGCTCAGTGGTAAAGATCAATGGTCAGAAAATATTCATGACATTTCCTGATAAAGTTTTGATGATTTCTCTGCTTAACATCATCAAAAAGGGGGAGAAGCTTTTGTTCAAGAAATGTTGGTTGAAGAAAAGTTTAAAGTTGAAGAACAGTTTTGGAGTTGATCAAGATCTGAAAATTATTTATGGGAGAAGTCAATTTCAAGAAAGATGATTTGGAGAAAGTTCGTTGCAAGTTTTGTCAAAGAATGCAAATTATGTGAAGATTTTACAATATTGAAAGAGAAAGTTCAGAGATTTTGGAAAGGTTGCTGGACTTTACTAAAATTTTTCTTTGAAGATAGTTTGCTGAAGCAAACTGAGCTAAATCAGAAGATAATTTATTTCTAAAGTCTGAAAGAGGTTTCTACAACCTTTTAGAGAGATTGTTAAAGCTTATTGAAAAAGATGTTGTTCAAAGACTTTGGGAAGATTTCAATATTTTTGAAGACGACTTATTCTAAAAAGGAGATTGTGGTTCAATGCTTATTGTTCTGAAGATGATTTTTGATGAAATAAGTTTACAAAAGAGGGAGATTAATTTTTTTTAAAGATCGTACAAAGGGGGAGATTCTTGTGCATATCTTTTTAGAGATGATCTTGAATCCAAAGGGGAAGATTGTTAGTGCACAAATATATGTTGGATACAAGATCATAGAGAATGAAGATAAAAGTCAAAGTCAAAAGAGCTCAAGTCAAACTCTCAAGCATAATCAAAGTCTTTGTAATAAATTCAAAGTAAAAGTGTTTGTATTTTAGTGTTTTGTCTTTGTAAAGTGTTAGGGTATAAATAGTTTATTTTTTGTTCGTAGACTGATAATGCCCTAATTTATCAAGTTATAATCATGATTACAAACAAACAAGATGACAAACAGTTTGATTACACAACCTGTTATTGTATTCCTTGAAAGATTTCGTATACAAACTTTCTCTCTCTAGAACTCTTTCTGTTCACGTACAATGAATCTCAAAATCTAGTTACATGTACTCTACAACACCTTCTAGCCAACTATCTATTAAAGAGAAAAACAAATAATACGCGCTAAAACAAAATACAAATACATTTTGACTTTGACTTATTTACAAATGACTTTGACTTTCACTAGAGAGTTGACTTTGAGCATTTGACTTGGTTGACTTTCAGCTTCAGTCTTCATGATCTTGTATCCAACAAATATGTGCACTAACAATCTCCCCCTTTGGATTCAAGATCACTTCTAAAAAGATTTTGCAATTCAATCTCCCATTTTTAAGTTCACTTTGTGCATTCTCCTCCTTTGTAAAACTTTAGCAATTGAAACTCAGTCTTCTCTTTATGCTCGAAACAATCTCTCATTTCTTTAACACAGTCTTTACAACTTTTCTGTATTCTCCCCAAAGTCTGTCTTCAAAAGTATTAACAATCTCCCCCAAATATGATAGAAACCTCTTTCAGACACTTGGAAAGAAATTATCTTCAAAGAAAATTTCAGTAAAATTTGCTTGCTTTCAGAAATCTTTGAATTTATCTCTTTCAGCTTTCAACAATTCTTCAACAATCTTTCTTCATCTTGATATAAACTTCTTGATCACTTCACAGATTTCTTGATTCTGTCTCCCAACTATAACATTTCTTTATTATGTCTCCCCTTTTTGATGAATGAATCATGAAATCATCAAAACTCTTTACAAGAAATGTCGTTGATCTGATCTGACCATCGATCTTTTATACTGAGCCTCTGACCATCCATCGATCCAAAAAGATATTCATCCGAATCTTTACAAATTTAGACAAATTAAGAGTAGAACAACTGAATCAACAAATGAATCAGTTAGAAGTGCCTGTTAGTAACACGAAGTCACTGTGTGTAACGAATACACATTGAAAAGGAGCTTTTGTGATGTTCACTCCCCCAGGTCTTTCATTCAATCATCGAAACACCACAAAGGAATTTCTATGAACGTTATGACAAGAAAAACAAATTTCCTTGTGTGTTCGTGCAAGTGTTTGAAAGAATTAAGCACAGATGATTGCTTTTCATTGGCTCAAAATTGTGTAAACCATTGAGACAACAACAGTTAAACACAGACTCGATTGTGCATGATCGAAGTGCGAAGGTGGGGCAGACTTCCTTCTTTTTCAATATCCAGATTTTCCAAATGAAAACCAGATAGATTATATGTTGCATCCCCTTGAAATATTGAAACATTTTATTTTTGAGAAGAAAATGAGTAGCTGGTGGGGGTTTTATCAAGAGTTGGCATGAGCTAGTTGCCTGTTTCAATAATGTTCACTAAGAATTGTGAAACACTAGTAATATGGTTGCCCAACTCAGAAAAAGTTGGTGCAGAGTTTAATATTCTTTTACTCTGTTCTCTCACCCTCTTTCTTTTTAAACATTGAGCCCGCTTCTAACCAAACTCTCATTTCATTTTACCTCATCGCACAACCCACACTTAGTATTTGACTCCTCACTCTTCGATCACTCAAGGATTAACTTCTTGGGTAGGAAACACTGGTTAACGTGAATCCATAGAAGTTTCAGTTAAGCTCACACAATGAACCCATGTTTTCCTAAAAGTATAATGTTGCTCAACAATTTAAATTTTCAGTTAAAGCACAAAATATACAAGTCATATGTCTGTATGCTCAATGAGATAATCATGAAGATTTGAGCATTTTAAACATTGAAGACATTTCAAAACAAGTATATTGAAGAAATGAAATGAATACAAGAAACTTGTTTGAAAATCTGACATTGTATGAAAAAGATCAAATATAAATGATTTATCTATTAAGTCTTGGGTCAACAAAAAGTGGATATTGTCCATACGAAACAAATATAAACAGGTCTTGAAAGAAACGTTTTGAAATGAATCAACGCTCAAACTTTGAAGTTCAATCGGGGTGTCTTACCATCGAAAATTTGGTTCAATTTAGAGACATGGTAAGAACATATCCAACAAAATATTAAACTGGTGTGTGAGAATACTTGAAATTATATGGAAAAGATAATACACAAGTATTTATCTTTGGAAACACACGGTTTATGAATCATTTAAAGCACAAGTAAATGAAAACATTTAAAAATCACACTTCTATATTCATGAAATCGTTTTAAGAACCAGAAGTGGTTTGAACATTTAAGAACATATTTTCATATCTGAAAGTTGTCCTTCTTTTAGACACGTATGATATTAAGATTAGAAATAAACCTTTTTCGTTCAGTCTTGAATCTTATCAAGTCAGTTCTAAGTCATATAAGATATGATCGTTTGAACTTCCTCTCAATTCTGCAAAAAATCAAAAGTCGTCAAAGTGCAAAGCTTTATTCACAACATTTATTGAAAAGTAAATGACATAAAGCAGTAAAACTTTGAATGTACGAATTCTGATCAGATATAATCTTAAGTCATATTCAGTACTCCTTGTTCTTACTCTTACTCCCCTTGCATTTATGTTGGTCCCGAAGGTGCTTAACAAGTTTGTAGAAGGGGGGGTGAATACAAACACATATTTTTAAAGTTTAATAAATTGTTTATTGATAAATCAAACACAATTTACAAGTCTGTTGCGGAATAAGATTAAGTAGGACTCAATCTAAACAAACTTAAGAAACACTAAGATGGTTGCACAAGAATATAGAGAATAGGAGATTTAAGAAGTATAGAAAACAAGGGTTTCTATATTTTGGAAAGATGAAGGCTAAGGACAACTCTCAGATAGAGTTGTAATCTTTCTATTTATACCCTATGCATTAAATGCATGGCAGGACACTTTACACGTGTCCTTCATTGATTGGTTGAGAGAGTCTGACTTTGGGAGACAGGCTTTCGGCCATATCATGAACAGTGTAGTTGACAAAGTTGTTGTACGAATTGTGGCAGAGGTATGTACGTTCTGACACATCGTACTGGGTAGGGGTGTTCGCGGTGCGGTTTGGTGTGGTTTGGTGCAAAACCGCAAACCGCACCGCATGGCGGTTTGAGCATTTTCCCAAACCGTAAACCGCACCGCATATACCTCAAACAGCACCAAACCACACCGCGAAATGCGGTGCGGTTTATGCGGTTTGTCCCTATCGCACTTTATGCGTACAATCCAAAAAATTATAAGTTTAAAATACATTAGAAAATCAACGATTTAGCGATTGTAGTCTAAAAAAATAAAGAGTTTGTATATATCCAACTCCAAAATGTATAATTAAAAATAGTCAAAGAAATAGTCAAAAAAAATAATTTGTTTCAATACGATAAACGGATAAAGTGACGTCATCAACTTTTTCTTTCGTCTTCATCTTGACTCCCAATTGCCAATGCCCAATTTTTTTCATTTGTTGGGCCTTAAACTTTTAAGAAGGCTTATAACTACTTAAAGTCCATAATTAAAATTTAAAAATACAAGCCCAATTATATAAATATTAAATTAAATTATTATATATATATATATGTTTAAAATTAAAATTTTAAAAGTAATATAAAAGGTGCGGTGCAGTTTGAACCGCGGTTTGAAAACTCAAAACCGCAAAACGCACCGCATAGTGCGGTTTAGTAAAAATGCAGACCGCAAACCGCACCGCGAAAGTCCTAAACCGCGTTTTGCGGTGCGGTGTGGGCGGTTTATGCGGTTTGGTGGTTTGGATGAACACCCCTAGTATTGGGTGTGCAAGGGAAAGACAAAAGAGACTTGAGGCATAAGCTAAGTGATCATCGATCGCTGAATATCTCTTCCTTCAGAGATACAAAGAAGTTCAGCTATCGCTGAAGCTTTTCCTCAGGTTTCTTCGCGTGTGTAGAATTGTCTTTGCTTCACTGATATCCGCATCAGGTCACTACTAGACTTGTGTTTGTTCAGCAGCTTCGTCTTCGTTTCAGCTATGAACATCTGTTGATGCGAAACTTGTCTTCAGGGATTACGTTTGACTGTTTACATCCGAAACTATCAGCGATACTGAACATACTCAGTATTTAACAGCTGATAGTGAAACACTAATACATATGAATGTTTACAAGAAAGATCATCAGTGATAACTGAACATACTCAGTCTGATCGTTGATGATGAAACACTAATACAAATTTATTAAACGTAATTTTCACTAAGTGTAGAAAATGGTCTTTATCAAATCACTGAGAGATCATGGATCAACAATCCCCCCCTATTTGATAATTGTTGATCCAAACTCTCTCAGTGATTTGATAAAGACCCTCTACTATACTTAGTGAAAATTACGTTTAAATATGTATTAGTGTTTCACCATCAACGATCAGATTGAGTTTGTTCAGTTATCGTTGATAGTCTTTCTTACAAACATTTATATGTATTAGTGTTTCACTATCAGTGATCAGACTGAGTCTGTTCAGTTATCGCTGATAGTTTCTGATGTAAATAGTAACGTAATCCCTGAAGACAAGTCTCGCGTCAACAGATGTTCATAGCTGAATCGAAGACAAAGCTGCTGAACAAAGACAAGTCTACTAGTGACCTGATGCGGATATCAGTGAAGCAAAGACGAATCTACTTATACGCGAAGGAACATGAGGAAAAGCTTCAGCGATAGCTGAACCTCTTTATATCTCTGAAGGAAGAGATATTCAGCGATCAAACGATCACGAAGCTTATGCCTCAAGTCTCCTTTTGTCTTACCTTGCACAACCAGTACGATGTGTCAGAACGGACACGTCTCTGCCACAAATCGTACAAAAACTCTGTCAATTACACGGTTCATGATCCGGCCGAAAGCATGTCTCCCAAAGTCAGACTCCCAAAGCCAATCACTGAACGCCACGTGTAAAGTGCCCTGCCATGCATTTAATGCATAGGGTATAAATAGAAAGATTACCTCTCCATCTGAGAGTGCGCTCACCTCTAGCCTTCATCTTTCTATTTCATAGAAACCCTTGTTTTCAATACTCTCTAATCCCCCATTCTCTATATTCTTGTGTAACCATCTTAGTGTTTCTTAATTTTGTTTAGATTGAGTTTGTCTTAATCTTATTCCGCAACAAACTTGTAAATTGTGTTTGAGTTATCAATAAACAATTTATTAAACTTTAATTTATGTGTTTGTATTCAACCCCCCCCCCCCTTCTACAAACTTGTTAAGCACCTCCGGGACCAACAAGTGGTATCAGAGCAGACTGTTTAATCTGATAAACAAGATCTTGTTTTATTCTCTTCCTTGCTATTCTAAAATGGCACTTAACACAAACACAAACTACTATGATAATGGTTCACTTTCTAAACCTCCCCGATTCAGCAGAGATAACTTATCTCTCTGGAAAAATAGAATGATGCTATTTCTAGAAGGTGCAGATCCCACCATACCTGAATACATAACTAATGGACCCTATGAACCTGTCCAAATCATAGCTGTCGTTCCAGCTACTGCCACCACTCCATTTGTTCCTGAACGCTATGTTGTTAAGGAAATTAGACAATGGAGTGATGAAGACAAGAAGAAGGTTGGTATCGATGCAAGGGCAAAGACCATTATCTCAATGGCCTTGCCTGATGAAGTTTTCCATTCCATCATGCATCTTAAAACTTCTAAGGAAATGTGGGAAACCATATGTGTTCAATATGAAGGCACCACTAAAATCCAAGAGACTCGAAAGATCAACTTGGTAAGACCGTATGAAAGTTTTATCGCTGGTAAGAATGAATCTCTCTCTGACGTTTATCAACGGTTTAACTGCTTAATCATTGATATAAGAACCGTTGGTAGGACCTATTCTAATTCTGAGGTCCTAACAAAATTCTTGGAATGTCTTCCTGAATGCTGGGACAGTTATTCGATATGTCTCAAGCTGACAAAAGACTTAAATTCTCTTTCTCTCAGCACCTTATATGGAATATTGCTCAACTATGAGCAATCAAATCTCTTGAAGAAGAATCTTATAAAAGATTCTAAAGACTCCAAAAGCACTCTTGTTGCTTTAGTCTCTTCAGAAATAATTCCATCTCAGCGATCTACTCTCACTATCACTGAGTTAGATTCTGAAACCGAGGATCTATCAGACACTGATATTACAGAGTTTGATGAATCCTTAGCACTCTTGACAAACTCTTTTAAGAGATTTGCAAGAAAGAGCAATTTCAGAAGAAATAAGCCTCTGTCCCTCACTGACAAGCCAAAATCAACCCCTGTTGATAAGGCTACTGCTACTTGTTTTAACTGCGAAAAGATTGGACACTTTGCAAGTGAGTGCAGGTCAAAGAAAGTCTTCAAACCTTCTACTTCAAGAAGATCCAGCGATGACAAATACCTAAAGCTGAAAGACAAATATCAAAAGCTGAAAAGCTACAAGCGAAAAGGTAAAGGTCTCATTGCTGAAGAACATGACTGGGCTGAATCAGAAGAATCAAGTTCTGATGAAGAAGAAGTCGCTAATCTTTGCCTCATGGATGAGATTAAAGAAGAAGTGAAAGAACCATCTGAAACTTCTATGAGCTATATATCATCTCAGGTATCTATCTCTACTAATCCCTCTCTACCCGAAGAAGAGAGAAGTCGCGTCGTTGACGTGCTGACGATTGATCTCTACAATGCTCTAAACGGCAAAACTCTAGCTGAGAACAAAAACATTGATTTAACTGAACAACTAGAGAAATGTCATGAAAAGATCAAAGAACTGACTCTTTTAGAGGAAAGTTTGAAAGATCAAGTCATTGTTAATGAAATCATCAGTATTGAACGCAAACAAGCCATCGCTGCTCTAAAAGCAGAAAAGGCTACTGTTGAAGGTTGGTGCAAATCTTCAACAAAGATCACTGAGATTATAAGTGTTCAGATTCCTGCCAGTGATAAAACTGGTCTTGGTTTTTGGAAACCACAGGATGAACCTAAAGAGGACAGTTCCATGCTTAAGTTTGGAACATTTGTCTCTTCCATTCCTGACACTTCAAAGGCTCAGTGCTCTTCATCATCTTCTTCTAATCCCATCCCTGAGGAAATATCCAAAGGCTTTAAGTCTACGAATAAAGGAAAATCCATTCTTCATCCTCAGAAGGCTACCAAGAAAGCAAAGCTGAAAGTTCCTTCTAAACCTTCAGAGAATCAATTGTCTAGCTCTGTGACAGAAATCTTTGATCCCTGTCCTCCAAAGCTAAAGATTGATCTTAAGCCTAAGAGATCTGAAAAAATAAAAATTCCTCCCAGATCTCATGAGAAAAGCATTCTTGGAGTTGGACCTGCTCATCTCAAATTCTCAAAACCTTTCACTCCTGGTCCTAAAACCACTTTTAAATATATAAAATGCTATCATTGTGTATTTACTGACCATATTGCAAGCAAATGTCCAACTGCCACTAAAGCTGATAAAATAACTAAAGTGAAGATGAATGCCTCCAAGGCTGAGAAGGTCATCAAAGCTGAAAAATTGACCAAGGTGAAGAATATCACTAAGGTTAAGAAATTAACCAAAGTGAAGATTACCACTGAAGTTGAATCTTCATCTGCTGTGAAAATTGTTGAACCTTCCATATCCACTAACTCTAAAGGACCCATTGAAAAGTGGGTACCAAAGAAAGCTTAATCTTCCTTATGTTTGCAGGGATCAAAGGGCATCTGGTATCTCGATAGTGGATGTTCTCGTCATATGACTGGACAAAAAGACCTGCTCACTGAATACAAGGAAGAGAAAGGTCCCTCTGTGATCTTTGGTGGAAATGGAAAAGGATATACCCGAGGGTTTGGTGTCCTCAGCAATGGGAAAACTACCTTCAGAAGAGTCGCTTATGTAGATGGACTGAAGCATAACCTTCTAAACATCAGTAAACTATGTGACAAAGACTATGAAGTTCGCTTTTCTAAGAAAGCATGTTCAGTGGTGAACGAGAAAGGAAAACTTGCTCTCAGTGGTTATCGTAAAGAAAATGTCTATGTAATAGATATGGACTCTACTACCACTGAGAACGTGTGTTTTCTCTCTAAAGCTTCTTCTGATGTCAACTGGCTATGGCACAAAAGGCTCTCTCATCTAAACTTCAAAACCCTGAATTCTCTTTCTACTAAGGAACTGGTTTCTGGTCTTCCTCAGCACTCATATGTTAAAGAATCTCTTTGTTCAGCATGTGAAAAAGGAAAACAGACAAAAGCTAGTTTCAAATCTAAACAAGTTTCCTCAGTGACAAGTCCTCTTCAGCTTTTGCATATGAATCTATTTGGCCCTGTTAACATCCAATATATAGCTGGAAAGAAATATACGCATGTCATTGTAGATGAATTTTCTCGCTACACCTGGGTTATCTTTCTTCGCTGCAAGAGTGATACTCCAGAAGAACTAATATCTTTTGTTAAAAAGATGGAAGTGCTGAATAATCTCACTGTACGTTCAATAAGGAGTGATCATGGAACTGAATTCAAAAATAGTTCTTTGAACAATTTCTTTGAGAACAAGGGAATTTCTCATAACTTCTCTTCAGTGAGAACTCCTCAGCAAAACGGAGTCGCTGAAAGAAGAAACAGAACGATCATTGAAGCCAGTAGGTCAATGCTCAGCGATTCTCATCTCCCTACTCAATTTTGGGCTGAAGCTGTAAATACTGCATGTTTTACTCAAAAAAGATCACTGATAGTAAAGCGATTCGGAAAGACAGCTTATGAACTTTTTCGTGGAAGAAAGCCTTCTATAAGTTTTCTTCATATCTTTGGTTGTCAGTGCTTTATTCTAAACAACAAAGATCAGCTTGGAAAGTTCAACCCAAAAGCTGATGATGGAATATTTCTTGGATATTCCTCCATCTCCAAAGCCTACAGAGTTTTCAACAAGCGAAGACAATTTGTGGAAGAAACAATTCATGTCACTTTTGATGAAACTCGCTCAGCGAACTCTAAACCAATCGCTGACAATGAAGAATTAAATACTTGGATGTTCTCTCATTACATAGAAACATAACCCTTCTTTTCAAACCATCAGCATTCAAATCCTCCGGTTGCTGATGATGATCCAAACATCATACCTTCTAACGCTGAATCCAACTCATGGATCTCAGCAGAGCCTCTAAACACACTTCTTCCATCAGAACCATCTTCGTCTGAATTTCTCTCAGAAAACAATGGTATGTCTGACATTCAACACTTGATAGCTGATGAGCCTCAAGATTCATCATCAGTGAACATTCCAATTGTTGATCCAATCTCTGAAGTACGCGATCATGCTCCTGCTCAGCGATGGACCAGAGATCACCCCATTGATCAAATCCTTGGTGATCCCGATGCAGGTATTCAGACACGACGAAGTTTAGGTAATATCTGTCTCTTTGTCAACTTTATTTCTTTAATAGAGCCAAAGAAGGTTGATGATGCCCTCAGAGATCCAAACTGGTTCAGCGCTATGCAAGAAGAGCTGACCGAGTTTACTCGTAACAAAGTTTGGAATCTCGTTCCTAGACCATCTGATAAAACTGTTATAGGCACCAAATGGGTGTTTAGAAACAAGTTAGATGAACATGGAACTGTAACCCGCAACAAGGCTCGACTTGTTGCTCAGGGATACAAACAAGAGGAAGGCATAGACTATGATGAAACCTTTGCCCCTGTGGCTAGGCTCGAAGCAATTCGACTATTTTTAGCTTATGCAGTTTACAAAGACTTCATTGTGTATCAAATGGATGTAAAATTAGCATTCCTAAATGGAAAGCTGAATAAAGAAGTATATGTAGAACAACCTCCAAGGTTCTATGACCCTAAGTATCCAAATTATGTTTATAAATTGGATAAGGCTCTCTATGGTCTCAAACAAGCCCCTCGTGATTGGTTTGACACTCTCACATCTTTTCTTATCTCTGAAAATTTTGAACGTGACAAAATTGATAATACATTATTTTTCAGAAAAATAAAAGGTCATATTATTCTTGTACAAATATATGTCGATGACATCATATTTGGTTCTACTAACTCATCGTTGTGTACTCGATTCGCTAAAAGAATGAAGAAAGAATACAAAATGAGTATGATGGGTGAGCTGACATATTTTCTTGGCCTTCAGATCAAACAATCTGACAAAGGTACTTTTATCAGCCAAGGTAAGTATGTTAAAGACATGCTGAAGAAGTTTGATCTTACACAAAATTCAGCTATGAAAACTCCTATGGCACTAGGCATGGAAATGGGGCGGGGATGGGGCGGGGACCTCAATCCCCATCCCCGTCCCCAATCCCTCATCTTCATCCCCGTCCCCATCCCCGTCCCCACCGGGGAATATGATCACATCCCCATCCCCATCCCCAACGGGGAACGGGGATCCCCAACGGGGAAACGGGGATTTTCTTTTCCGCTTATGTAAGCTATTTAAATCAAATATATGAGACACCACACATGTTTAAATATCACATATTTCCAATAAACCTAAAATCGAAAGAAATTTAATTTAGTATAAAAAATCACAACATCATATAATAATTAATAACTTAAAACCAAAAGAAATTCAACCGAATTCGAAAAAAAAAACTTAACTTCACACGTATCAAAAGATATCGAGTAGTATTCAAAACCATATCGAGTAATTGTATTTTGATTGACATCCAAAATACATACTAACATCCAAAAAATAACAATTTTATATTATAAACCTAGTTAGGAAATAGGAAATTATGAATTACCAATTTAGTTTAAATAAATAATATATATTAAATATTAATTAAAATATATAACGGGGACGGGGCGAGGCGGGGCGGGGAGTGCGATACCCGTCCCCGTCCCCATCCCCGACTTGAGACAAACGGGGATCCCCGTCCCCATCCCCATCCCCGGTTTAGCGGGGAATCCCCATCCCCGATCGGGGCGGGTTGACCGGGTTCCCCGACGGGTCGGGGCACATTTCCATGCCTATATGGCACCTCCCCTGACACTTAACAAAGATCCATCTGGAAAACCTGTTAATGTCACTGCCTATAGAGGAATGATAGGCTCCCTGCTGTATCTTACAGCGAGCCAACCTGACATTATGTACTCTACTTGTTTATGTGCACGCTATCAATCTGAACCCAAGGAATCCCATCTGATCGCTGTTAAGCGAATTTTCAGATATCTCAAAGGGACTCATAACCTAGTTCTTTGGTATCCCAAAGATTCAGGGTTCGATCTAACTGGATATTCTGATAGTTATTTTGCAGGTTGTAAACTCAATAGAAAGAGCACCACTGGTGGATGTCAACTCCTAGAAGGAAAGCTGCAATGGCACAGTCAGCACTTGTTCCCTCCAAGAACGTCAAGTTCGCCATCACTGACTCTGAAGTCCCTAAGAACAACCATCTTGGACGCCTAGACTTCGATGGAATCAAATACCCACACCTGGTGGATGCTGCTAAATTCCTGAAGCAATCTTGCATTTCTTACGCTCTCACTATTGATCCAATACCCTCCAAAACTCTACTTCAACAGTTTTGGTTCACAGCTGAAGAATCGACCATCACCAACAAGAAAGGTGATCAGGTCCCTGCCATTTCTTTGACTGACCTCGGCAAAGGAATGATGACCGCTTTCAGCTTAAGAAAGGCTCTCAGGTTTCCTGACAAACCTAAGAGTGGCTTTGAAGCTCTGCCTACTGACGTTGAACTCATTCAGTTTCTGG
The DNA here is from genome assembly GCA_954870635.1 of Arctium minus. NCBI lineage: Eukaryota > Viridiplantae > Streptophyta > Magnoliopsida > Asterales > Asteraceae > Arctium > Arctium minus. Next base: position 54,969,861 of record OX941092.1, read on the forward strand.
ATGATATGGAGTACTGCTGGGACAACAAGCCCCGTTCCACTATTCCCAACAAGAAGCTGACTCTCATCAAGAAGGCGAACATGCCTTCTCAGCTGAACTTTATCTTTTCTCACTTCATTCAGTGTATGAGTGGGAAAAGTGGTTCCCTTGATCAGGCCAGCAAGGTACAGCTCCAGATGGCCTACTCGGTCATCGTTGGCAAAAACTTTGACTTTGCCACTGCTATCTTTGACGATCTAAGGTCAAAGATAGAGAAGACGGAGAGGGATCCCAAGATCCCATATGTATGGTTCATCTGTGCATATCTGAAGTTCCTCTACGCCAACGCTTACCCCACTACTGCTGATGGCTCCTTCGCCAAAGTGGGTCAGCATTCACTGGAGGTCAAACCACTGGCAAACGAGGTAAGTATCTCTACCCTACGCTCTCGACTCTCTCTCCACACTTCTTCTACTTCAGCGGCCACACAGGAGGTTCATTCTTCTGCTAACCCTGCCGCTACCACTGGTTCCAAACGACCATCTGCTAGTTCCTTTGGTCCTTCTAAGAAGGCCAAAGTTACGAAGGCCAAAGTTACTAAGGAGACACCAACCACTAGTTCAAGGCCTGAGGAAGTTTCTCGACAAACTTCCTTGGATGATTTCGTGGTCCTCTCCTCCACATCTGCAGCTGTGATAACATCAACCGTGCCAGCGACCTCGGTCGTTGTCACAACAACAGTGACTCAACCTGAAATCTCAGCGACCTCCCATCTTCTTCTATCCCCATCTCTAATCGCTCTATTTCATTGGTCTCTAACCTTCCTTCTATTTCTCAACAGCCACAGTTTGGACCCCTAGGACCTGATCATCAAACGTTTGAAGAATCTATGCAATTCTACAAATTGTTTGATAACTCAGGTAATCCTATAAGCCCAAACACTGCTCCCATCTTTCCATCTAAGCCTGTTACTCAGACGCAAACTTTTATTTCAGGTCCTAGTTTGGCAATTGTTGACTCGAATGTCAACAATTTGAGTGAAAAGGTGGTCTCTCTCACCAACGCCATCAACGGAACCACCAGTGCAGTCGTTACCGCTGGTGAAGAGCTGAAGACTTTGACAGCTACCTGCTCCACCAAAGCTGAAGCTTCTCAACTCTCTGTTCTTCAAGTTGAGATTGTTAAAGTCAAGGAGGATACTCAGCGACAGTTTGATACTCTGTCCACAAAATTTGATGCTTGCACCGCTCTTATTCAGCAAGTCCTCAACAAGCTGAATGCACCAGCTCCGACTCCATCCCCTTCCTTCACATCGGATGATCTCACCTCTCTGAACTTAGCTGTTGAATTTATTCATCAAGCTACTTCAGATATCCCGGTGATTGAAGGACGTCTGGAGAGTCTGGAGGCTGAAGTCCGGAAGTTGGCCTCTGCCCAGCCTTCCTCTCTACCTAAAGTTCCCTCCCTCCCTGATAATGACAAATAGGGGAGAAGGCGGCTGAAGAAAATAGGGATGAAGCTGTTGGAGTTAATGCTGCTGAAGCCAAGGTTCAACAGGAAGATCCTCCCTCTCATGTTGAGGGGGAGAAGGTTGCTGACCAAGCCCCTCTTTCTTTCAAATACTTTGTTGAAGAAGAAGAAGAGGAGGATGAAGATGAAGAAGATCTTGATCTTGAAGATCAAGAGGAAGAGCAACCTCATCAAGAAGATGATGATGATGAAGATGAAGAAGATTAGTCCTTATGGTGTTCTTCTGCAGCCATCACATCTTCAGTGATACCTTCGAAAGAAGTTGTCACAGTAGGGGGAGTCATGGAACATCCTCAGGAACCCCTTCCCAAAGCAAATCCAAAGGTGCGGTTCTTGAGGGAAACCTGAAGACAGTTTCACTATCTGAGGAGAATCCTTCTCAGGTATGCCTCTCACTTGTCCCTGTTTCTTTCTACAAACCCTCTATCTCTTTCTAGCCTTTATCTTCTCTCTTCCCAAAACATACACTAACTCCTTTCTTTCTATTTTCTGTCCAGACAGTTCTCTCCCCTGCTTAAGGGTAAAGAACTTCAAATAATCCCAGCCGCTGTAGCTGATGAACAAATAATCCCAATCTCTGTAAGAGAGATTGATGAAAAAGATGAGGAAGAATAGTCCCTGCAACATCCAGGAAGGCCCTCTAGACCATCTCACCGGTCAGAGGAAGAAATGAAGAAAATAACAGAGATGATCTCTCATCTATAGAAACAACGACTGAAGATCCCCTCTCAATCAACAGATCTAGAGTTCCTGACTGAAGCTGAAATCGAAGAATCTGTCAGGGCTGAGAAGCTGATAGCTGATTGTCAAAGAGATGCCTCTCTTGCTCTCAAGATTCAGTCCTTTCAAGTCAAAGACAAAAAGCTGAAGAAGAAACCAGTTGAAGTCCAGGCTGCTCTATTGAAAGAGATTGAAGAGGAGCGCTCAAAAGAACAAAGGGTCAGCGATAGCTCAGTCGAATGGTGTAAAAACAAAATCGACTATTGCTCTGACCCAATGAAGATCATAGCCGTTGTCATCTCAGGGAAAAAGAAGAAGGACCGAGTTTCTGTCACTATGGAGATTACCAGAGAGGATGGAAGCTGTAAGGCCATGTTCGTTTCAAAGCTGGAAAGCTTCAGTTATATGGAATGGCTAGAGTTCAAAGATGCGCTGAAGAAATCCAAATCAACCAACAGAGGCTATGTCGAAGGCATCTTAGAAGCCCTCATCAACAGAGTCTCCACTGTGTTAAAAGTACCATCTGCTCTTCCTTCCAAGCCAAGGCAGTTCAAAAGAAAGTCTGTCTCCTCCTCCTCTGAAAATGTCGCAATGATAAGAAATGAAACCTCCATCAAATTCTCAAGAGAAGCTCTGTTTAGTCCTCCTCCTGATCTTTCAGTTCTCGATCTATATCTACCCCCTGGTGGACCATATGTTGCAGGACAAGTAATCAAAGAACCTTTTGGAATCTTCTTCAGAGATGATGAGGAAGAACTCAGATTTCAAAGAGTCTCTGAAATTCCTATCTGTCCCCTCAGTCATCTCAAGGATCTCTTATGCTTATGGTGTGACTACTTCCCTTCTACTGAGCAAATCAAAGAAATCATTAGCCAAGAATCTATAGAGCGAAGGCAAAAAGGAGAAGAAATACCTGAGTATATGATCAATCCTCCAAAATCTTCTTTAGATAGCTGATAGATTAGTTCTATATATCTTGTAATCTATTAGTTTAACTTACAGTAGTTAGTTCTTCACTTGTACTTATAATTTTCACATCTTGTAATTCTTTCCTTGAATTAATGAAAATTTCAGGGAAGTACTTAACTCTATCAGTACTGTAAAAGATCTCTCAAAATAGTAATTGGGACATGTATGTTATGAGTCCTGATTATTCCTTATTTTGAACTATAAAGTAATTTTCTTCAGTTACTTTGTCATTATCAAATAGGGGGAGATTGTTCCTTATTTTGAACTATAAAGTAATTTTCTGCAGTTACTTTGTCACTGAGAGAGCATGGATCAACAATCCCCCCCTATTTGATAATTGTTGATCCAAACTCTCTCAGTGATTTGATAAAGACCCTCTACTATACTTAGTGAAAATTACGTTTAATATGTATTAGTGTTTCACCATCAGCGATCAGACTGAGTTTGTTCAGTTATCGCTGATAGTCTTTCTTACAAACATTTATATGTATTAGTGTTTCACTATCAGTGATCAGACTGAGTCTGTTCAGTTATCGCTGATAGTTTCTGATGTAAATAGTAACGTAATCCCTGAAGACAAGTCTCGCGTCAACAGATGTTCATAGCTGAATCGAAGACAAAGTTGCTGAACAAAGACAAGTCTACTAGTGACCTGATGCGGATATCAGTGAAGCAAAGACAAATCTACTTATACGCGAAGGAACATGAGGAAAAGCTTCAGCGATAGTTGAACCTCTTTATATCTCTGAAGGAAGAGATATTCAGCGATCAAACGATCACGAAGCTTATGCCTCAAGTCTCCTTTTGTCTTACCTTGCACAACCAGTACGATGTGTCAGAACGGACACGTCTCTGCCACAAATCGTACAACAACTCTGTCAACTACACCGTTCATGATCCGGCCGAAAGCATGTCTCCCAAAGTCAGACTCCCAAAGCCAATCACTGAACGCCACGTGTAAAGTGCCCTGCCATGCATTTAATGCATAGGGTATAAATAGAAAGATTACCTCTCCATCTGAGAGTGCGCTCACTTCTAGCCTTCATCTTTCTATTTCATAGAAACCCTTGTTTTCTATACTCTCTAATCCCCCATTCTCTATATTCTTGTGCAACCATCTTAGTGTTTCTTAAGTTTGTTTAGATTGAGTTTGTCTTAATCTTATTCCGCAATAAACTTGTAAATTGTGTTTGAGTTATCAATAAACAATTTATTAAACTTTAATTTCTGTGTTTGTATTCAACCCCCCCCCCTTTCTACAAACTTGTTAAGCACCTCCGGGACCAACAATAATGACAAAGTAACTGAAGAAAATTAATTTTAATTCAAAATAAGGAATAATCAGGACTCATAACATTCATGTCTCAATTTTTATTTTGAGGGATCTTTTACATTACTGATACGGTTAAGTAATTCACTGAAATTTTCATTAATTCAAAGAAAGAATTACAAGAGATGAAAATATAAAGTACAAGTGAAGAACTAACTACTGTAAGTCTAACTAATAGATTACAAGAAGTAAGAGACTAATCTATCAACTATCTAGATAAGACTTTGGAATATTGATCATATAGTCAGGTATTTCTTCTCCTCTTTGCCTTCGATCTGAAGATTCTTGACGAATGATTGATTTGATCGAATCAGCTGATGGAGAGAAGTCACACCATAGATACAAAAGATCTTTGAGATGATTAAGAGGACAGATGGGAATCTCAGAGACTCTTTGAAATCTAAGTACCCCTTCATCATCTCTGAAGAAAATTCCATGAGGATTGTTGAGTACTTGCTCGGGAATATATGGTCCACCAGGAGGTAGGGATAGGTCTAGAACTGAGAGATTAGGAGGAGGTCCGAACAATGCTTCCTTTGAAAATTTGATGGAGGTGTCGTTTCTGATAGCAGCGACATTTTCAGAAGAGGAAGAAGCAGGATTTCTTTTGATTTGCCTTGGCTTAGGAGGAAGAGCAGATGGCACGTTTAAGACTGCAGTGACTCTATTGATGAAGGCGTCTAGGATGCCTTCGACATGGACTCTGTAGATTGACTTTGATTTCTTCAGCACATCTTTGAACTCTAGCCATTCCATGTAGCCAAAACTCTCAAGCTTTGAAATGAACATTGCCTTTGAGCTTGCATCCTCTCTGGTTATCTCCATGGTTAAAGAAATTCGGTCCTTCTTCTTTCTTCCAGAGATGACAACGTCTGTTATTTTCAGTGGGTCGGAGTGATAGTCGACTTTTTGCTTACACCATTCGACTGAGTTATCGCTGACCTCTTGTTCTCTTGAGCGCTCCTCTTCAATTTCTTTTAAAAGTGCAGCTTGAACTTCCACTGGATTCTTCTTTAATCTTTTATCTTTGACCTGAGAAGATTGAACCTTAAAAGCAAAAGTTGCGTCTTGTTGGCATTCAGCAATCAACTTCTCAGCTCTGATGGATTCTTCTATCTCAACTTCGGTAAGGAAGTCAATCTCATTTGATGATTGTTGAAGAGGGATTTTCAGCCGTTAACTCTCCAGATGAGAGATCATCTCTGTTCTTTTGTTCAGTTCTTCCTCTGACCAATGAGCTGGTGTAGAGGGCCTTCCTGGGTGGAGCAGGGCTTCTTCTTCTTGTTCATCAATCTCACTGAATGAGATTGGGATTATTTGTTCTTCAGCTGTAGAAGCTGGGATTATTTGTAGTTCGGTTCCCTTAAGCAGGGGAGAGAACTGTCTGGACAAGAAGTGAAAAGGATTTAGTGTATATTTTGGAAAAATAAAGATAAAGGCTTAGAAAGAGATAGGGGTGTGGTAGGTATAGAAAGAGATGGGTACTATGGAAAGGCATACCTGAGAAGGATTCTCCCCCTCAGATCGTGAGATAATGTTCAGGTTTCCCTCGACAACTATACCCTTCTGCTTGCCTTGGGAAGGAGTACCTGAAGATGTTTCACCTTTCCCCCCTGCTTCTTTTGTAGCTTCTTTCGAAGCTATCGCTGAAGTGACGTTAGCTGTTGAGAACCAAAGAGATTGGTCCTCCTCATCGTCGTCATCGTCATCATCAGCTTGTTGCTCCTTCTCTTGATCATGAAGATCAAGATCTTCATCATCTTCTTCGTCCTCTTATTCTTCTTCTTCATCTAGAATTTGAGCGAGTTTAGAAGAGGGAGGGACTTGGTCAACAACCTTCTCCCCCTCAACATGAGAGGGAGGTTCTTCCGTCTGGACTTCAGGAGCGGCTTCCTCAACAGTTTCTTCATTAAGGTCTTTCTCCCCCTCTTTGTCATTATCAGTGAGGGAGAGTTCAGCGATTTGAGGGCAACTTTTGCAGTAGCCAGAGACCGGACTTCAGCCTCCAAACGCTCAATACGACCTTCGATGATAGGAATGTTTGAAGTAGCCTAATGAATGAATTCAACAGTTATATTCAGAGATGTACGATCATTCTCTGTAAAAGAGGGTGTGAGCGTTGGAGTTGGTTCATTCAGCTTGGCGAGTACTTGCTGAAGGACCGTGGTGCAGGAGTCAACCTTACGGGAAAGGTCCCAAACATCAGTATTGAGGTTGCTGTAGAGTCCCTGAATGAGTTGGACCTGTTGATGAGTTCCAACAAGGTCTTCCTTAATCTTGACGATGTCTTCCTGAACGACTGTGATTTGAGAAGAATCAACCTTTGAGGAAGAGGCAGCGGTCAACCTTGTCAGCTCTTCACCAGCTTTATTCACAGCACTGGTGGATTCATTTACAGAGGTGGTGAGAGACTCCACCTTGTCATCCAGGTTGTTGACGTGAGCGTCAACAGTCGCCAAATTAGGACCTGAATGTAAAGTTAGTGGATGAGCACGACGTTGCTCAGGCTTATATGGAGAGATGGGAGGAGTGTATAGGATTTTAGGAGTACCTGAATTATCAAACATGTTAAATAAGTGCAAATCTCCTTCAAAATTTTGACTATCAGGTCCTATGGGTGCAACATGAGGTTGTTGTGAAAGAGATCGAGGATTAGAGACCAAAGCAATAGTAGGAGGAGTGATTTGGATAGAAGAAATATGGATAGTGGAAATTACCTCAGGTGGTTGTTGAAGAACTGAGGAGATGGGGGTCGTCACAGGGACAGTGTCAATGATTGTCATCACTGACACGGTTGTTGTAGTAGTTGCAGAGGTTGTGGAGGAGAGACCCATGAAACCATCCAAAGTAGTTTGTTGAGAAACTACTTCAAGAACAGAACTCGAAAGGGCGATCTTCTTGGTCTTTCTGGCCTTCTTAGAGGGACCAGGAAGAGCAGTTGATGGTCATTTGAGAGCGGTGGTAGCGGCAGGGATAATAGGAGAAGGAACCCCCTGCGTGTGGCCGCTGAAGTCGAAGAATGTAGAGAAAGACGGGTGCGTAGAGTTGAGAGACTTACCTCGTTGGCGATCGACTTGAGCTCGAGTGATCGCTGACCCACTTTGGAAAAAGTACCATCGTGAGTAGTTGGGTATTTGTCAGCGTAGAGAAAGTGTAGGTATGCACAGATAAAGCGTACATATGGGATCTTGGGATCCCTCTCCGTCTTCTCTATCTTTGACTTTAAATCATCAAAGATAGCACCAGCATAGTCGAAGTGTTTGCCAACAATGACCGAGTAGCCCAGCTGGAACTGAACTTTGCTCGCCTGATCCAGGGAGCCAATCTTCCCACTCATACTCTGAATAATGTGAGAGAAGATGTAGTTGAGTTGGGAAGGCATGTTGGCCTTTTGGATCTTGTTTAGGCGTTTGTTGGGGATGGTGGAGCGAGGCTTGTTATCCCAACAGTATTCCATATCATCCAAGAATTGGATGAGCTCGGCGTCAGTGGGGAGTGCATCAAATCCAACTTTGGTCTTCTCAGGGAATCGAAGTGCCTTCCTGAGACCAAAACAGTGAGGAGACCTGAACCCAGTTCAGTTGTGAAAGAGATGGCAGGGACCACTTCACCCTTTTTGTTAGTGATAGTGGTCTCATCAGCGGTGAACCAAACTGTTGTAGAAAAGTCTTGGAAGGTTTTGGGTCCACAGTGAGAGCGAAGGTCAAGAAAGACTACTTCAGAAATGCAGTTGCATACACCAAGTGTGGATATTTCTTAGCATCGAAGTCCAATCTAGCGAGATGATTGTTTTTAGAGACCTCGGATTCAGAGATGTAGAACTTGGCGTTCTTGGAAGCAATAATCGATGCTTGGGCCATTTCTGAATATAGAAAGAAATAGATTGGATAGAAGGGTTTAGAGTCCAAAAATAATTAAATTTTTACCAGTTTCTGTATTTAGAAAGAAACATAGAAAAAACAGAGTTATTTTTAGAGTAAAACAGTGTTCTTTGTGAAGAAGAAAGAACATGTAGAAAACCAAAAGTTTTAGAGAAGATAAAATCAAAAGAAATGATTTTAGTGTTTGAGAAAATAGTTTAAAATCCATGATAATGAAACATGTAGGATTTTAAGAAGAAGTTAAGAATGAGATAAACAAAAACTTGTTGATCTTGAAGAGATGAAGTTTTGAAGACTGGAATGGATTTGTTTGCTTGAATGCCTTGGGAGAGTTTTCTTGCTTTGAAAGTTTGAAGAAAGCGTAAAAAAGATAAGAATGAAAAAGGCATTCTTTTTATATGAGGAGAGAGAGAGAGAGAGAATTTTTGAGGTGGGAAAACAAATGCTCATCATTACATGGACACGTCCTACGAAGTTGATTGGATAGAAGGGCAACGGACTAACGTGTCAGAGAAAAAAGCATGTCATGGATTGTCGGTTCAAATGACGTTATAGGAGAGAGAAAAAAAACGTTTCATTTGTCCTTTTTGAAATTATCCCTGAAGAAAAGTCAGAGATAGGTTTTCTTTTTGAAAAAATCGCTGATAAAAAATTCAGAGGCCGGTTTTCATTTCAAAGGATCACTGATGAGAAATATCAGTGATAGATTTTGTTTAACACTTCTGGAGAAGGTGAGGACAGATATACCTACTATGAATTGATGGAAACAATGGGAAACATCAACCAAGATGTTCTTAAACAAGGGAAAGAAATTGAAGAGATGAAGCTGGTAATCCTGTCACAACAAGTTCATATTGCCAAATTAAAGAAGATGGTGACAAAGCTTGTACAGAAGAAGAGGAGAAAACAATATGTGTTGAGGCAGAGGAAACCTGAAAAAGATGCTTCCAACAAGGGGGAGAATAAAGAGAATGAAACAGAGAAGGAAATACATTCTGAGGAGAGATTTGATGGTGAAGGAGATAAAGAAACAGTTGAGGGGGAGCAAGAAGCAAGAACTGAAATAGAACAAGCAGCAGCAGAAACTGTTAATACTGCTCAAGCAGCAGAAACAGTTAATGCTGCTGAGATAAAAGAAACAGCAGGGCTTTCTGTGGAGGAACTAGAGATTGCAGAAACACTAGTTAAAGCCAAAAATGACACTCCTAAGGCTACTCAAAAGGCCAAGGGAGTAGTCATCAATGAAGGAGAAATTCAACAGAAGGAAACAGAAAAGGCAAAGGAGTCAAAAGGAAAAGGAAAGGAGAAGATGGTTGAAGTTGAACTGCCTGCAAAGAAAAAGAACCAGATTGAAATGGATGAGGCAATAGCAAAGCAGCTTCAAGATCAAATGAAAAAGGAGTAACAGTTGCAAACAGAAAAAGACAGAGAACTTGCAAAGATCATGGCTAGAAAGTTGAATGCAGAATATCAGAAAAGCATCAAAGAAGCAGCTCAAGCCAAGAAACTTCAAGTCAAAAAGATGCCCATTCAAAAACAGAAAAGACAACCCTCCAAAACATTTTTGGCCAATCAGGAAAGAAGAAAAATGATAAATTTCCTGAAAGGTGCAATTGGTGTTAAGGGGGAGATGTTCAATAACATGGCATACACTCAGGTTGAGGAGTTGTATCAGAAAGAGATGCTCAAGCTTCAAGGGGATTCAGTCCAAAGGGAAGAGGCTGAGAGAAGAATGAAGGAAAGGCATGATCTGAACATACAAAGACCATTCCCTGAGGAGACTACTCCCTCAAAAGACAAAGCTGAGGAGATGAAGGAAGAACCTGAGAGTGTTGGTGTAGAAGCCAAATCTGGAAAGAGGATGAAGACCATTGCTTCAAAAAGGCAGTCTAAAAAGCCAAGAGTGGAAGAAAGAGCAGAAACTGAAGCAGAACCTTCAGTCACACCTCCAACAGAACCTGTGCAGAGCCCAGAACAGTCCAAAGAGCAATCAGATGAGCATATGGGGCTGTACATGACTATAGTAAAACCTGTACAGGCTGTTCCAATCTCTATGAAAGCTCCAGATATCATTTTCTGGGACATTCTAAGAGATAGTGGAAAGAATTTCTTCAGAATCAAGAGAGCTGATGGTTCATTTGAAGCATATTCAACATGGGGGAGAGTTATCAGAAGTTGTTCAAGAGCTGATATAGAAGAATTGTACAAAGTGAGGATGAAACTCTATGAGCCTGTGTTGAAAGGTACTGAAGAAAATCTTCTCAAGGTAACATTGGAATACTTGTGCATGATGTTTGATCCAGAAAGAGTAGCTTTTAGGATTAAAGATCATAATCATGAGTTTATATTCAAGAAGATTGATAAATGGATACTATTTGAAAACTGTGGAGTATACATGATTACTATTGACAATTGTTATCATGAATACTACCTGGTGGACAAAATCTATGAGCATAGCAAGGAGAAGCTAGAAGGGATGCTTAAAGCTACACTGGTATGCACAAAGGATTCAGAGATGGCTAAAATTGTGGTAAGAAGAACTGTAAATCAAAGTCTGGGGCTAGATCCAAATTTGGGAAACTGAACCTGAGGTGTTGAAAGCATCTTGAAGATCAGATCTGAAGAACTTGACTTCTCTTCCTAAAAGTCAAGTTAGGGGGAGATTGTTGGGAACTGAAGAATTTACCAAGTATGGTTAATGCTGCTAGTACAAGATTACTGCTGCCAGAGGACTTCAATAGTTAATACTGCTGAGTATTACTACCGCTAGTAGAATTAATACTGCTAGTCAAAGTTAGTGCTGCTTGAACAAAGTTAGTACTGCTTAGCTAGTTAGTGCTGCTAGTGGTTAGTACTGCTTAGTAGTTAATACTGCCAACCAATTAGTGTTGCTTATAAGATGAAGATTTGAGTTAGAAGAATGACAGCTGGATATTCTGAAGATATTCATGGAAGATATATTGAAGATATTCTATTTATCGTAATTATCTTTTTGTTCAGTATATATATAGATTTGACAGAATAGTTTTAATGAGAGATTTAATTCTAAGTTTTTATTTTAGAGAGAATCAACCTCAAGGCATAGTTCCTAATTCTAGAGAAGTAGAATTCGTCTTGAAAGAGCTTGTTCTTCAAGATTGAGGTTGAGTGTGTAATCTTGTGATTTTAATCATTCAATACAAGTTTACAAGTTGTTAATCATATACTGTTTGTTTACTGTTACATTGAATATCAAAGTGTTTTTCCGCAACTTCTTTGATATTGTTTCTGAGACTTTATTCTTGTTAAGAATCCGATCCTGACAAGTGGTATCAGAGCCTGTTCTCTCAGAAACATCTATTCATTCATCATGGAAAACTTTGCAGAATCAAACAGTACTCTGGTCTCAAAGGTTCCAACGCTCAGACCCAATGAATTCGATATGTGGAAGATCAGAATCAAGCAGTACATACTCCTCACTGACTATTCTATGTGGGACATCATTGAGAATGGCCCTTCTGAAGCAGGAAAGATTGGTGCAGATGGAAAGAGAACTCCACCAAAAACTGATGCTGAAAGAAAGACTAGACAGACAGAGATGAAAGCCTTGAGCACTTTGCTCTTGGCTATCCCCAATGAATATCAACATCAGTTCTGCAACTGCACTGATGCAGAGATGCTCTGGAATGCTCTAGAGAAGAGATTCTCAGGTACCAAAAGTACCAAGAGAAATCAGAAAGCTATTCTGAAGCAACAATATGAGAACTTTATGTCAACCAAGAATGAGTCCATGACTCAAACTTTTGACAGGTTCAACAAACTTATTGGTGAACTAGCTACAGTGGGAGTACAAATTGATCAAGATGATCTGAACAGAAAGTTTCTAAGGTCCCTGAGTGATGAATGGACTATGTATACTGTGTCTTTCAGACAGAATGATCAACTGGAAGAAAAGGAACTTGATGATCTATATAATAATCTAAGAGTTTTTGAATCTGAGGTAGAGGCTAAGAAGAGGCCTTCTGGGTATGTTCACAATGCTGCACTCCTTTCAGCATCAACTGATTCTACTTCCAATCCTGAATCAGTTAGTGCTGCCAATGGAGCAAATCAAGAGAAAGGCAATGAAACTGTATTTGAAGCCTTTCTAGCACGTCATGGAAACTCTTCTCTCATTAATGATGACTTGGAACAACTCCATCCAGATGATCTTGAAGAGATGGACATTAAATGGCAGATGGCCATGCTCTCTATGAGAGTTAAGAAGTTCATCAAAAGAACTGGAAGGAACAACTTCTCACAAAGAAGAGAAGATGGAGCAGGTTTTGACAAGTCAAAGGTGGAATGCTATAAATGCCATCAGAAGGGACACTTTGCTAGAGAATACAGAAGTGGAATGCCTCAAAACAATAACCACCAACAAGCTCAATCTGGAAGCTTCAATAATAACAGAAACTCTGCACAAGCCCTTGTCTCTCAACAAGGTATGGGATTTGATTGGAGTGATCAAGCTGAAGAAGCCATTCAAAACCAAGCTTTAATGGCAGAGGTGTCTGATCTCCCAACAGAGGTAACTTCCAATCTATGTTCTCAAAATTGCATTAACACTGTTAAAAGGTATAGGGATCACAATCAGAACATGAGTGATGACCTTAAGAGATTGGAAAAGGACATAAAAGATTATGTGAGGATAGTTGAGAGATTTGAAGAGCAGATTAAGGGTTTTCAAGCTAATGAGCTTCAACACTCTTATGACACAAACTACTGGAAGTGGGAGAAGAATGACTTAGAACTTCAACTGACCAGATCCAAAGAAGAGAGTGAAAAGCTAAGAGGAGAGCTAGCTAAAGTCAAATTAGATGTAGAAAAGTTTTCCAATGCTTCCAAAGCAATGGATTCTTTGCTACAAACTCAGATTCATGATAAACTGAGAAGAGGAATAGGGTACAATACCACACCACCACCCTATAACAACAACTACATCCCTCCTAGTTCAGATTTGTTAGAAACAAAGGATAGGAAGGACCTACCTAAGGGAGCCACTGAGATAGATCCCTTAGATGAAGTAGTTGTTAAGGATAAAACTGAGAAAGAAGTTGTCAAGGATAAGGACAACACTGTGAGTGGTGAGATTCCTATAGAAAACCACATAATCACCAATGAGGGATGTGGAAAGCATTGGATCAAGTCCAATGAGATAGAGAAGACTGAGGGAAAGAACAAGAAGGTTCACTATAAGCAGACCACTGTTGTGAACCCTATCCCTTGCAAGCAGTGTGCATGTAATAAATCTAAGCCCCAAAAACATGATAAACCAAGGGGAAATCAGAGAAACTGGAATAACCAATGGGCACAAAAACAAGGCATTGATCTGAGTAAAATCAATAGACCAAAGCCTTGTTTCATATGTGGAAAGTTAAACCATTTGGCTAAGCATTGTTTCTTTAACCCTATTAACCAACAGATGAACTTTCAAAGATTTGTGCAAAAACCTGTTGGTTATAGGAAGGCTGGAAGGAAACATGTGGTGAAGAAATCTGTTGAAAACAAAGGCCCCATGAAGAAAAAGGTTTTGAAGGAAAGTATTAAAATGTGGGTGCCTAGAAGCACTAAAACTGTTAGTACTGCTAGAAGCATTGCTGCTGCTACCAGTGTTAGTACTGCTGAAAAGTTTAATGCTGCTAATACTGTTAGTACCTCTTCAAAGATGAATACTGCTAACACAGTTACTGCTGCTAACACAGTTACTACTTCTAATAAGGTTAGTACTGCTAAGCATGCAAGTGCTGCTAATGCAGTTAGTACTTCTAAAACCAGTACTGCTTCTAGCAAATGTGTTTCCAAGCCTATCATTGTGACAAAGTACTCCAGAAATGAGGAGTCAAAGTTTAAAAATCTTGTCAAGAAAGAATGCAAGTATTTTGATGAGAAAGGGGTACCCAAGACCACCTTGGCTTGGGTTCCTAATTCATACTAACTGATTTATCTTATGTGCAGGGCAACCAACAGCTCAAGGGGAAGAGCATATGGCATGTTGATAGTGGTTGCTCTAGGCACATGACAGGCAACATGTCATGCTTTCAGGATTTCAAGCATATCAATGGAGGACATGTTGCTTTTGGAGATAATCTTACTGGTGGTAAAATAAGTGGCAAAGGTAATGTTACAAAAGGTAAGATGACATTTGAGGATGTCTACTATGTTGATCAATTGAAGTACAACTTGTTAAGTGTATCACAGGTTTGTGACAAACAACATAGTATATTATTTACAAATACAGAGTGTATGATCCTTGCTCCAGGGTTCAAAGTAGTTGATGAAAGCATGATACTACTTAGAACTCCAAGAAAGGACAATGTTTATTGTCTAGATATGGACAATGTTGATAGTGATTCATCCCTGAACTGTCTTGTTTCAAAAGCTTCTGTGGATGAATCCTCTCTATGGCACAGAAGGATGTGTCACATGAACTTCAAGACTATGAACAAACTTGTTAAAAACAACCTTGTAAGAGGTTTACCATCAAAAGTCTTTTCATGTGATGATCATTGTGTTGCTTGTCTTAAAGGCAAACAGCACAAAACTTCTCATAAGACCAAAGAGTTAAATACAATTTCTTCTTGTCTCCAGTTATTACATATGGATCTGTTTGGTCCTACAAATGTTATGAGTATAGGCAAGAAATCTTACTGCTTAGTTATTGTTGATGATTACTCTAGATTTACCTGGGTATATTTTCTAAGGACTAAGGATGAGACAAGTGGACTGATCAAATCCTTTATTCTAAGAATTGAAAACCAAACTAATCAAAAAGTAAAAGTCATTAGATCAGACAATGGGACTGAATTTTAAAATCTTGATCTAAACATCTTTTGTGAAGAGAAAGGCATTGAGAGACAATATAGTGCTCCTAGGACTCCTCAACAGAATGGAGTTGCTGAGAGGAGAAATAGGACACTAATAGAGGCTGCTAGATCTCTGTTGGTTGATTCAAAACTGCCAATTACCTTCTGGGCTGAAGCAGTTAATACTGCCTGTTATGTCCAAAACAGATTTCTAGTGGTCAAGACAAAGAACAAGACCCCATATGAGCTTTTAAATAAAAGAAAACCCTTTATTGGATTTTTCAAACCTTTTGGGTGTCCTTGTACAATTCTCAATACCAAATCTCACTTAGGTAAGTTTGATAGCAAAGCAGATGATGGATTTCTTGTTGGTTACTCATCTCAGAGTAAGGCTTACAGAGTTTTTAACTCTTCTTCTAGAATAATTGAAGAAAGTGACAATGTCAAATGCAATGAGAAAACACCAAATCCTATTGGGTCTGGTCCTCAGTGGCTATTTGACATTGATTCACTAACTAACTCTTTTGGTTTCAGTAGTGATGATTATGCAGGTTCAGGGAGTGGAGGATCAGGAACTACACAAGTTCAAGACAATTTGTCTCAATCTGTGATCTTTCCCATACCCACAGTGGATCCTGTTAAAGACTGTGAAAAGGAACCATCTACTGGACCAAGTCAGAGTGAAGAAGAAAGTAGAGATGAGGAGACTCAAGACAATAAAGAATCAGAAGTAGCTGCTGAAAACACCTCAGTTGAGTTGAATGACTCCAATCTAGAGGTGGGACTTAATGAAGAACCTAATCATCACACCAGAATTCAAAAGAATCATCCTCCACAACTGGTAATAGGAGATATATCCTCTCCTATGATGACTAGAAATCAAAGCAGGCTGCAAGAAATGCAAGACCAACAGCATACAGTGCTTTCTTGTTTTTTATCCCAGCTTGAGCCTAAGAAGGCACATGATGCTATGAAAGAGTCCAGTTGGATAGAAGCAATGCAAGAAGAGCTACTGCAATTCAAGCTGCAAGATGTTTGGGATCTGGTAGACCTTCCTAAAGGCCAAAGAGCAATAGGAACAAAATGGGTCTTCAGGAATAAGAGAGATGAAAGAGGCATAGTGATAAGGAATAAAGCAAGGCTTGTGGCTCAAGGGTATACACAAGAAGAGGGAATAGACTATGATGAAGTATTTGCACCTGTGGCCAGGAGAGAAGCAATTAGATTATTCCTGGCTTATGCTTCTTATATGAAATTCAAAGTCTATCAAATGGATGTAAAAAGTGCATTTCTTTATGGCTCAATTGAATAAGAGGTATATGTCTGTCAACCACCAGGGTTTGAAAACCCAAGCTATCCAGACAGGGTATACAAATTGAAGAAAGCACTTTATGGACTGCATCAAGCTCCAAGAGCATGGTATGACACTCTGTCATCCTATCTCTTGGAAAATGGCTTTGAAAGAGGAGTCATTGATAAGACTTTATTCATCAAGAGAAAGAAGAAGGATATCTTGCTGGTCCAAATCTATGTGGATGATATCATCTTTGGATCTACAAGAGACAACATGTGCAAGGAGTTTGAGGAACTAATGCATCAAAGGTTCAAAATGAGTTCCATGGGGGAACTTACTTTCTTCCTTGGCCTCCAAGTTCAACAGAAGTCAGATGGAATATTTATCTGCTAGTCCAAGTATGTGCAGGACATTCTAACCAAGTTTGGTTTCTCAGATTCAAAACCTGCCAGCACACCTATGGAGACACACAAGCAAATAACAGCAGATCTTGAGGGGGAGGATATGGATGTTCATCACTATAGATCCATGATTGGCTCTCTCATGTATCTTACAGCATCTAGGCCAGATATAATGTTTCCAGTCTGTGTATGTGCAAGATTCCAAGTTAGGCCAAAGCAATCTCACTATCAAGCTGTTAAGAGGATATTCAGATATCTCAAAGGGCAACCCAGATTGGGACTTTGGTATCCTCATGACTCATCATTTGACCTACTTGCATACTCAGACAGTGATCTAGGTGGAGCAAACTTGGACAGAAAATCTACTTCTGGAGGATGTCAGTTTTTGGGTGCAAGACTAGTGTCATGGCAGTGCAAGAAACAAACCACAGTGTCCACATCTACAACAGAAGCAGAGTACATAGCAGCTGCAAGTTGTTGTTCTCAAGTCTTATGGATTCAGAATCAAATGCTGGACTATGGGGTAACCTTTCTACACACTCCAATTTTTATTGATAATAGCAGTGCTATTAGCATTGTGAATAATCCTGTCAAGCACTCAAAGACAAAGCACATTGAGATCAGGTATCACTTCATAAGAGACTGTAATGAAAAGAAACTTATTCAAGTTGTAAAGGTTCATACTGACAACCAGTTTGCTGATCTATTCACCAAAGCCTTTGATGTGGGTAGATTCACTTTCTTGGTAACAAGTGTGGGAATGATCAACTCTGAATAAACACCTTCTCAAAAAGTGGTTCAATACATGTATATTGTTTATTCTTGGTGGTCCTAATCTTCTTTTTCAGGAAAAAGTATAGCAGTACTCAGTCCTTCACAAAGCTTAAAAGTGTAAGTATTGTTAATGCTGCCAGTGCAGTTTTAGTACTGCCAGTGCATTGTTAATACTGCCAGTGCATTTTTAATACTGCCAGTGCGTTGTTAATACTGCCAGTGCATTTTTAATACTGCCAGTGCACAGTTAATACTGCTAGTAGTTAATAATGCTAGTTAGTTAATACTGCTAGTGGTTAATACTGCTAGTCAGTTAATACTGCTAGTGGTTAATACTGCTTTCAGTTAATACTGCTAGTGGTTAATACTGCTTTCAGTTAATACTGCTAGTGGTTAATACTGCTTTCAGTTAATACTGCTAGTGGTTAATACTGCTTTCAGTTAATACTGCTTTCAGTTAATACTGCTTTCAGTTAATACTGTTTTCAGTTAATACTGCTTGTCCGTTAATACTGCTTTCAGTTAATACTGCTTTCAGTTAATACTGCTTTAAGTTATTACTGCTTTCAGTTAATACTGCTTGTCCGTTAATACTGCTCTAGGTTAATACTGCTTATGTCCCGAATACTATAAATACCCTTTGCCCGCCTAAAAGTTCATAACGACTCTTTGCATACTGTTCACTTGCGCTCTAAACCCTTTTTCTCTCAAGTTCAAAGGTTTCAGGCAAGAACTTTCAAGAACAATGGCATCAATAGCATTCATAGACGAGCACAATGAAATCGCGATGCTACAGAAGCCCAAACAGGCCGCTGGTTTCCACCAGATTGTGGATTTTCTCAAGACAACCCATATTGCCCATGCTCTCACTGTATCGCCATCAATCTATATCGAGCATCAAAGCCAATTCTGGGCAAATGCCACCATTTTTACTGAGAATGGTGTGCAAATGATCAAGACAAAGGTGTGTGGCAAGCTCTTGACAGTTACTGAAGAGGTAATTCGCATCAGTCTACGTCTAGACGATGCCTCTGGTATAACTTCTATCTCTAATGATGAACTGTTCTCTACTCTTACAAGAATGGGGTATGGAGGCCCATTGGGTGTGTTCAAGTTCTCAAAAGCCAAAATTTCACCTCAATGGCGTTTCTTTGTCCATACCCTTATGCACTGTATCTCTAAAAAGACTACTGGATGGAGTGAGCTCAGTAGCACCATTACTTATGCTTTGGTGTGCTTGGCCACTGCCAGAAAGTATAATTTTTCTAAAATGATTTTCAGTGATCTTGTCTCAAACTTGGGAAGCAAAAAGAGCTTTTATATGTACCCCAGGTTTGTCCAAGAAGTTATCACCCATGAATTGTCGGATATGCCTCATTTTGATGGGGTATATGTACCTAAACCTCCTAAAGGCAAGGTTTTCTCAAATATGAGAAGATCTGCTGGGGACTCGGAAGGAGTTGACACCCCATTGTTCTCTACAATGATGGTGGTGTCCCAAACTGATGAAGGTATGGCAGCAGGGTCAAGGCCCCCATTAGACCAACCCACTGCTAGCCAATCCCAACCTTCCCACCCTAAATCAATTCCCCAGTCTCTTCTTGATAAACCAACTTCACCAATCACCCAAACATACAAAAGGAAACAGGTAAAGAAGGCTCCTTCCCTTCTTGTACCATCAACCCCTAAGCCTTTAAGCCCTCTAAGGGAGGATTCTCCCTTAGAGAATATTTACAGGGAAACCACAAGGGTGTCTCCCAACCCAAAGGAGGTGCTCTCTGAGGAGGAGGAAGAGCATATGGGTGAGAAGGCTGCCACTACTCCTGCTAGCTCAGAGGAGGTCAGTGGTATTGTCTCAATAGATTGGAATTTTTTATAGTTAAAGGTCATAGTCTAATAGTTGATTTCTCATCCAACCAAGCCAGGCCTTCCAAATGACGGCAGATGAAGCGAGAGAGACGGCGGACGTTGTGTCGGGTACGTTTCTAGTGAACTATCTACCTACCTGTGTCTTATTTGATTCGGGTGCGAACTGATCATTTGTGTCTACTTCGTTTTGCAAGAGTTTCACTACTCCTACTAGCTTGTTGAATGATGCTTTAGTAGTAGAGGTAGCCAATGGGGAACAATTGTTAGTTCGGGAGTGCTACTTTGGTTGTACCTTAGATGTAGATGGGGAGTCTTTCGTAATAGATTTGTTACCGGCGGATATCGTGGGGTTTGACGTGATTGTTGGAATGGATTGGCTATCCAAAAATGATGCCGATATCTTTTGCTACAAGAAAATGATTAGAGTACCCTTGCCGAATGGTGGCGAAGTGATAATCTACGGAGAGAAGAACCGAAAAGCCAACACAATTATCTCGTCACTCAAGGCACGCAAGAGCCTATCCAAGGGGTGCGCTTCGTACTTAGACTACGTAATCGATGCAAAATTAGAAAAGAAGACGGTGGAAGATGTGGACGTGGTGCGCGAAAACCCGGATGTTTTTCCAGAAGATTTACCCGAGCTACCACCGGAACGACAAGTGGAGTTCCACATCGACCTCACTTCGGGAGCCGCTCCAATCGCTCGTGCTCCCTACCATCTAGCGCCGACGGAAATGCAAGAGATGATGACGCAACTGCAGGAGCTTCTCGAGAAGGGATTCATACGACCGAGTTCGTCGCCGTGGGGAGATCTCGGTGTTATTCGTGAAGAAGAAAGACGGGTCTATGCAAATGTGTATTGACTACCAAGAACTCAACAGGGTCACCGTGAAGAATAAGTATCCACTTCCCCGGATCGACGACCTTTTCGATCAACTTCAAGGAGCGGGATGTTTCTCTAAAATAGATTTGCGATCCAGATATCATCAAGTGCGGGTGAAGGAGAGCGATATACCAAAGACGACATTTCGGACAAGATACAGTCACTATGAATTCCTATTCATGCCTTTCGGATTGACTAATGCCCCGGCCGTCTTTATGGATTTGATGAACCGAGTATGCCGACCTTTATTAGACAAGTCGGTCATAGTCTTCATCGACGATATTCTGGTCTACTCCCGGGGCGAAGCGTAGCATCGTCAACAATTGCAGGAAGTCTTGGAGATTCTTCGGAAGGAGAAGTTATTTGCGAAGTTTTCAAAATGTGAGTTTTGGCTCCAAGAAGTCCAATTTTTGGGCCATGTCGTATCAAAGGACGGGGTGAAGGTGGATCCGGCGAAGATAGAGGCGATGATGAATTGGGAGCCACTGACGAGTCCAACGGAGATAATATGTTTCTTGGGCTTGGCCGGTTACTACCGACGGTTTATTCAAGACTTTTCGAAGATCGCGTCTCCACTCACGGCATTGATGAAAAAGAACGTTAAGTTCTTATGGACCGAGACGCAAGAGAAGGCCTTCCGGACTCTCCAACAAAAGTTATGTGAGGCGCCAATCCTATCCTTACACGAAGGATCCGAAGATTTTGTAGTTTATAGTGACGCCTCTAAGCTTGGTCTCGGGTGTGTTTTGATGCAAAGGAGAAGGGTAATCGCGGCAACTCAAGGACCACGAGAAGAATTACCCTACGCACGACTTGGAGTTAGCGGTGGTGGTGTTCGCTTTGAAGCTATGGCGACACTACCTCTATGGGACGAAGTGTACTTTATTCACCGACCACAAAAGTTTAAAGTACATCTTTGACCAAAAGGACCTCAACATGCGGCAACGACGGTGGTTAGAGCTTTTGAAGGATTATGACTGTGAGTTGCTTTACTACCCTGGTAAAGCCAACGTAGTGGCGGACGCTTTGAGCCGAAGGAGTTACGGGAGCGAAGTCAAGGTAACTTTAACCAGAATTGACGTAATCTCGAGCTTAGTGGATGACATCAAACGAAGCCAAACGGAGGCACTCCGAGAAGTGAACCTCAAGGATGAGGTCATGATGAAGCAACGGGAAGCACTGAAGGAGGATAGTCGTGACCTTAAGCTTTTCCAAGGGAGGATTTGGGTGCCGAATATTAGAGGGATCCGTGAGTTGCTATTGGCGGAGGATCACAAATCAAAGTACTTCATACATCCCGGTAGCACCAAGATGTATAGGGATTTGAAACTTCATTATTGGTGGCCGGTAATGAAGCTCGACGTGGCTAATTACGTGGAAAGATGCGTCACTTGCCTTCAAGTCAAAGCGGAGCATCAAAAACCGTATGGAAGCTTGCAACCATTGACCATTCCGGAATGAAAGTGGGAGTACATCACAATGGACTTCGTCACCAAGCTACCGAAGACCTTGAAGGGGCACAACACTATTTGGGTATTGGTGGATAGACTCACCAAGAGTGCGCATTTCCTAGCAATGCGGGAGACATTACCGATGGACAAGTTAGCTAAGCTCTATATTGACAAAGTGGTGTCACGTCACGGTGTCCCACTATCCATTGTTTCGGATCGGGATAGTCGGTTTACTTCCAAGTTTTGGGATAGATTGCAAAGAGAGTTGGGCACAAAGGTCAAGTTGAGCATGACCTATCATCCTCAGACCGATGGGCAAAGCGAAAGGACTATTCAGACTCTCAAGGACATGCTTCGATCATGTGTCATAGATTTTGGAGGAAATTGGGATTCACACTTGCCATTGGTGGGATTCGCGTACAATAACAGTTTTCATTCGAGCATCGGAATGGCACCATTCGAGGCGCTTTATGCATGAAAGTAAAGGACCCCGGTTTGTTGGCTCGAGGTAGGAGAAAAACAATTTGCGGGACCGAAAATAGTGCAACAAACGGCGGATAAGGTAAAAGGTATCTGAGAACGATTGAAGGTGGCCCAAGACCAACAAAAGAGTTATGCAGACAAAAAGCAGAGACCTGTTGAATTTCAAGTGGGAGATCGAGTCATGCTGAAAGTGTCACCTTGGAAAGGACTCATCCGTTTCGGGAAGTGCGGGAAGCTTAGTCCTCGTTTCCTTAGACCCTTCACGATAATAGAGAAGATTGGACTCCAAGCTTATAATTTGGACTTGCCGCCGGAGATGGACGGAATATACCCGACGTTTCACGTTTGTTATCTTCGCAAATGTCTGGCCGAGGAAGAAAGTGTCATCCCTTTGTCAGAAATTCGGATAGATAGCGCTAACCGATGTGTGGAGGAACCGGAAGCCATCTTAGAGTCAAAGACGAAGGAATTGCGACATAAGGAAGTAATAATGGTGAAGGTTCAATGGAAGCGCCATCGAGGTACAAACGTGACGTGGGAATCGGAGGAAGACATGAAGAAGAGATATCCTCATCTTTTTAGTGATTAAAATTTCGGGGATGAAATCCTTATTAGGTGGGGAGGATTGTAACACCCGGAAAATTAAGGTAAGTATTTATAAATTCTTAATTGTTTTCATTACTTTAAATGTTGGGTTTTAGCTTATGGTTAGAGGATTGTTGGTATGTCATAATATGTTTTTAAACCTTGAGCTCTTTATGTGTTTAGCGTATCGAATTCGTCGAAAAACGACAAGTTTGGGGGTTTGGGTGATTGTGACCAGCGACTATGACAATGGTCATAGTCGCATGGCAATGTCGCGGGTCGGGGGTGGTCTCGGTACACCCCCGACGAGAATGCCAAGCGAGAGTGACAGTGGCACTATCGCCCTGTCACAATCACTGGAGGCGTACCGCGGGTCATGAGGAGACCGCGATTATGCCCCGCGACAGTGCCATGAGCAATGTCGTCAGGCACTGTCGCCGATGGGCCCTGAGAGTTTAAAAACTCAGCTCTTGACCATCTAGACCTCACTTTTCCACTTCACTCGATTTTGGACTGAATTGATGAGCTTCTAGGGCGATTTTCCACCCTCTCAACCACCTCCACATTTATTGAAAACACTACCTCTTGTTGGAAGCATTTATTGGCATTCAAGGGTCTTGAAGGAGCTTTAGTTGGTGCATTAAAGAGCTCAAACCAAGTCCTCACTTCCTCTCAACCTCATTCTAGTTTTCTAGGGTTTTATGTAAACCCCTAGATAGTGAGTTCTTCTAACCATTTTTCAACTGAGATACATATCTTGAATGCTTACTTATCTTTACCTCATATGCATGTATAAATCTGATCACCTGATAAGTTTGACCTAACTGTTATATTTGAGATTATGGGAGTTTTGGCTATGTGGTCATTATGTGGTGTATGTGAAAGTATTAATTACATTGATGGATCATGATTTTGTATTAATATGGGATTGGTGATTATCATTATGAGAATTGCATATTTTAGGGTTTTGAACCTAAAATGGGATTGGAACTATATGAGGTCTTATGCATGTATCTTGATGATATGGATTATGTATATAGATGGATAATGTATATGTATATTGGAGGAACCGTGGGTATGTGTCAGGAGGATGTAGTTTGAGGTGCCACCTGAACGGTATGCGCTTTCCGCCATTCGTAGTAATGCCTGAGAGGTAGTCTTCAAGTGTGTCGGGCCTTGGGATGTTGCTCATGCGAGTGAACATCAAGGTACATTGACTTGAGGTAAAACACATTGGTGTGATGGGTCTCCCCCATTGATTCCCGTATGGCCCATGTCGACTAAATCGTTCTATAATAATGTTATGCTCTTTAAATGTTATGTCATGCTTTGTACAACTCACTAGGCTCGTTTGGCCTAACACTTGTTGGTTTGATGTGTATCTCAGGTTCGAGCGGCGCTACCACCAAGAAGGTTTAGCTGGCCTCTAGATGTGAGTTTGGGAACATTTTTGGGATGCCATTTTTAGAAGACGATCACTTTTGGAAGTAGATGATAACTGACTGTAATCTTATTTCTAGTTAGATTTTAGATTAGGAAGTTGTCATTTATCATTGCTTATTATTACTACAAACTCGTAAGTAAACAGGCATTTATTGTCCTCTTTTGGGTGAGCTCATGCTTTGGCATTAATGTGATTACCATATTTCCATTTTCCGGAAATTTTTGTTTGTCCCATTTTTGGGGTGTTACAGAAACGAGGGTAGTAGCTTGAAGGCACTTTCTTGGAAGAAAGTTGTCGAGACTTTCATGCAATGATTTTAGACAAAGAAACTGGCTGAGAGATAGTAGACATGTTAGTGTCGAAGAGAAGATGGTGATGTTTTTTACGATGATCGGGCATAATGAGCGTTATAGAGTGATTAAACGTAGATTTCAATGCTCTACAAGAACTGTTCATATTTGTTTCCATGAAGTTTTACTAGGAATGATGGAATTCGTCAACCCAAGATACAACTTCAAATATGTCGAGTAATCAAAGACGTTTAAGAGAAATATTTCCGGTAAGATTTATTCTTGAGATTTTAAAATGTTATATATATATATATATATATATATATAGGCTCATTCATTTGCTAACCACAACATTGATGCTAACCGTGCTAACCAATCTCAACCATAGATTGATGAGATCAATGGTCCACAATTAATTGATTTTTAATTAAATTAAAATATTCAAAATGGTTGTAAAAAATACATTGCATGTATGCACAGGGGTACTTTGGTAAAAATACAATACCTTTAATTTGGGAAACATGCGCCTACTAAATAAAAAACCCAAATAATTAAGGATTTGATCCCCCAAAATCGTTTTATCCAACCAAACACGCACGAACACCCTGTTGTTGAAATCGACTCCAACAATCCTCTCTATTACGACGAATCAGGAGGAATTCGAGTAAAATCCTTTCGATATTCACGATCATCGTCAAACTCGGGATCAAGAAGTTGATTTGGAGAAAACGATCTGAAGAATCGATCAAGAAATCGATTTGAAGAAATCGATTTTCAGGATTTCAAGAAAACGATTTTCAGGATTTGAAGAAATCGATTTTCAGGATTTCGATCTGAAGAATCGATTTGGAGAAACGATTTCAAGAAATATGTTGTTTTCGATCTGAATAAATCGATTTGAAGAAATCAATTTCAAGAAATTGTTCTACTCACCTAATGATCTTTTGATAGTGCATATGTGCACACTTGCATACAATGCATATATTCATATGTTTACTGAAATATTATATGCATATATGCATACTGGTATCTAATATGCATATGTGCACATTGTGTATTGTGAATATGTACATGTTGTATATGTGCATATGTGCATATCAGCTGATCTATTCTGCATTGGTTGAGATACACACTGACATCTAGACATGCATATATGCACACTCGAAATATGGAAATACATTAAACATTAAATATTATATTTAATATTTAGATAACTACCATATTAATAACTCTTTGAAATATGAAAATAAATTAAATATTAAATATTATACTTAATATTTAGATAACTACCATATTAATAACTCCTTGAAATATGGAAATACATTAAATAGGCGTGAATTATGAAATGCCCATATTACCCTTTGAGAATTAATAGGATTGAACGCAGGATATAAACTTTAGGATGATTCTGATTGGTTGAAAATTGGTTAACACATTTAGCACCAATGTCGTGGTTAGCAAATGAAGGGCATCCTATATATATAATATTTTTCTGTTAATGAAGGGTGCAATAGGTGCCGTAGACGGTACCCCTATACATGCAATTGTGTCGGCCAGTCATCGAACTGCTTACAGGGGAAGAGGAGGTGGTCGATGTTATCAAAATGTTTTAGCAATCTGGGATTTCAACATGATATTCACTTTTGTTTGGGCTGGATGAGAAGGTATAGCGCATGATTCGAGGATACTTAGAGAAGTTGTTTTTAACCCAAGATCTGGTTTTCCCTTTCCACCACAAGGTATACAACTTTCTCAATTTGTGACGTTGCGTACGCCAATGCTCGGGGATTTTTGGCTCCATATCGTCACACAAGTATTGGTTAGCGGATTTTCGACGTCGACGTGCTTTGACTAAATAAGAAAAGTTTAATCATGCACATGTGTAACACCCTAGATTTTCCCTTGTAAATTGCTTCGTTTAACCTTAAAATTAAGTTAAGAAGGCACTTAGGGTAAGTGTTGAGAGAAACCCATGGCAGAAATCAGCAAAATCGCAAGGAATCAGGCAAAACAACAACTTGCGCGACTTTTCCCGTGACCTCAAGTCGCGTGGGAAACCGCGCAAGTCACTGTGGTTTCGGACAATCCTAGCGCGCGGCTTTCCCCGCAACCTCAAGTCGCGTGGGAAACCACGGGAAAGCCCTGGTCGACTTTTTTGGGGTTTTACCCCCCAAGAACCTCATTCAATTTTTTATTCTTCTCTCATCTCTCATTTCCCCTTCTTCACCCACTTCATTTATTTCAACCTAGATTGAATTGAAGGACTCTATCTACACCCAACCCTCCTAGTTTGAAGGTCTCATTAAGGCTTGGAATCTAGAAGTAAAAGGGTTCATCTACTCCTCACCATCTCACCATCTCCATCTTCATCCCCAAGTTTGAGGTTTCTAGGTTTTTAACCAAAAACCTAAATTGTGAGTCATTCTAAACTTTGAAACCTTATACATGTTAAAATTACATATTTTGGAATCCTAATCATCTCCTCATTTATATTCCATGTTTTCATGAGTTTTGACTTAACTTGAGATTTTGGGGACTTTTTAGGGTTTTAAATTATTTTTATAATATGATGATGGTATATATGCTTCGAACTATGTGAGGTGATTGTTATGCCTTATTAATAATAAAATATGGGATGAAAACTCTTTGGGTGTATTTGGGATGTGTATCCCATTTTGGTAGATATTTGGGAATTAACCATCATGTTGGATTTACAAATAATGCATATTTGAAATGTTGTGACTTTGGGGAACCTATCTTTGTAAACAAGGCGACGATGAAAAACAAGTACCCTCTTCCGAGAATCGATGACTTGTTTGACCAACTTCAAGGAGTGAGTTGTTTCTCAAAGATCGATTTGCATTCGGTATATCACCAAGTGAAGGTGAAGGAAGATGACATCCCTGTTTGTCCCTCTAAATCCAAGTTTCTTATCACAATGAAAGATATATAATAACAAACAAGAGATTAATCAAACTTGTTTCAGATTTCTCAATCAATGGGTTACAAGGTTTTCTCTCTTGAATGTTTTCTCTCTAAGCTCTCTCTCTAGAACCGATTTACACACATTCACACACACTGAAAGTGGCGGCTGATAATACTAAATATGGCACACACACTCACCTAGCAACCCTAGAGCCTATAAGGCCTTGGTCCTATTTTAGGAAAAGGCCTAAAAACAAAATTACAAGAAAAAATAACTTTTAACTATTTATTACAAAGGACCTAGACTACTTGATGAGAGTTTGACTTTTCCAGCTTTGACTTCAGATTTCCGTCTTCAATATTGATGATCTTGAATCCAATAAATCTGTGATCTAACAATCCCGAAGACGATTTTTAGGACGCATTACGGTTACTACGAATTCCTATTAATGTCGTTTGGCCTAACCAAAGCACCGACGGCGTTCATAGGTTTGATGAATAGGTTGTGCCGACCATTTCTTGACAAGTCGGTCATTGTATTCATCGACGACATACTCGTATATTCCAAGGATGAGGCGGAGCACGAGCAACACCTTCGGGAAGTCTTAGAAGTGTTGAGGAATGAGAGATTGTATGCCAAATTATCCAAATGTGACTTTTGGCTAAAGGAGGTTCAATTCTTGGGCCACATTGTCACTCGAGACGGAGTGAAAGTGGACCCCTCAAAAATTGAAATAATGATGAATTGGGAACCTCCCAAGAGTTCGTCCGAGATACGAAGCTTCTTGGGTATAGCAGGATATTACCGGAGATTTATCCAAGACTTCTCCAAGATTGCTTCATCTCTGACCGCTCTAACTCAAAAGAATGTTAAATTTGTTTGGGCTGAAGCGCAAGAGAAGGCTTTCCAGACCTTACAAAAGAAGTTGTGTGTAGATCCAATTATGTCTCTATTGGAGGGATCGAAGGACTTAGCGACGCTTCAAATATGGGTTTGGGTTGCGTGTTGATGTAAAGAGGGAAGGTGATCGCATACGCATCGAGGGAACTCAAAGTTCACGAGAAGAATTACCTACGCATGACTTGGAGTCAGCGGTGATAGTGTTCGCCTTGAAGCTATGGTGACATTACCTCTACGGCACGAAATGTACACTCTACACGAATTACAAGAGTTTGAAATACGTCTTTGATCGAAAGGAGTTGAACATGAGGCAGAGACGGTGGCTCGAGTTACTTAAGGAATACGATTGCGAGCTGCTTTATCACCCCGGTAAGGCAAACGTGGTAGCCGATGCGTTGAGTCGAAAAGAATATAGTGGAAGCATTCGGGCCACCCTTTCAAGAATCGAGTTAGTGTCGAGCCTCATTGAGAAAATTAAGGTGTCTCAAGCGGAGGCATTGTTGGAGGAGAATCTCAAGTAGGAAGTGATGACGAAACAACAATTAGTTTTGACGGAGGATAGCCATGGGGTAAAATTGTTCATTGGACGAGTTTGGGTGCCCAAAGTTGGGGGCAATCAGGAACTTCTCCTTGAAGACGCCCATAAGTCTAAGTATTTCATCCATCCGGGGAGTACAAAAATGTATAATGACTTGAGGCTACATTATTGGTAGACGATTATGAAACTTGATGTAGCACGTTATGTGGAGCTTTGTGTGACTTTCTTACAAGTGAAGGTCGAGCATCAATGACCTTATGGGAGCCTTCAATCCCTAGAAATCCCTGAGTGAAAATGGGAACACATCACCATGGACTTCGTGACCAAATTACCGAAAACCTTAAGAGGTCACGATACCATTTGGGTGATAGTGGATCGGTTGACCAAGAGCGCTCACTTTTTGGCCATGCGTGAGACCTTACCAGTGGACAAGTTGGCAAAGTTTTATATCGACGAAGTGGTTTCAAGGGATGGAGTGCCCTTGTCTATTGTATTGGATCACGATAGTCGGTTCACTTTAAATGTTTGGGACGACCTACAGAAAGATCTAGGTACAAGAGTGAAGTTGAGTACGACCTACCATCCTCAAACCGACGGCCAAAATGAGAGAACAACTCAGACGCTAGAAGATCTGTTGAGATCTTGCATAATCGATTTTGGGGGTAGATAGACTCTCACCTACCTTTGGTGGAGTTTGCGTACAACAATAGCTACCACCCGAGTATCGAGATGACACCGTTTGAAGCCTTATACGGGCGGAAGTGCAGAACTCCCGTGTGTTGGCTTGAAGCGGACAAGAAGCAAATTGTCGGTCCCGAAATTGTGCAAGATACGGCCAACAAAGTGAAGGGCATTCGGGAGCGGCTGAAAGCGACTCAAGATCGGCAAAAGAGCTATGCCGATAAGAAGAGACGGTCGATGGAGTTCCACGTGGGAGACTATGTTGTGCTTAAAATTTCTCCTTCGAAAGGGATAATCTGGTTTGAAAAGCACGGGAAGTTGAGCTCCCGTTTTCTTGGACCATTCACGGTGCTTAAACGTGTAGGTTTGTAAGCCTACCAATTGGAACTCCCACCGGAAATAAGTGGAAACCACAATACTTTCCACGTTTGCTATCTCCGAAAGTGTTTGGCGGAAGATGAGAGCGTTATTCCTCTCTCGGAGATAAGATTGGATGAAGGTAATCATTGTGTGGAAGAACCCGATGCCATCCTTGACCATAAGTCAAAGAAGTTACGTCATAAAGAGGCCACGATGGTCAAAGTGCAATGGAAACATCATCGTGGGGCCAATGTGCCATGGGAAGACGAGGAGGACATGAGGCGGAGATACCCTCACCTTTTCGTGTGGCTTAGATTTCGAGGACGAAATTAATTCCAAGGTGGGGAGGATTGTAACACCCTAGATTTTCCCTTGTAAATTGATTCGTTTAACCTTAAAATTCAGTTAAGGGGGCAAGTTTTACTTAGGGTAAGTGTTCCATGGGAGAAATCAGCAAAATCGCAAGGAATCAGGCAAAACAACAACTTGCGCGACTTTTCCCGCGACCTCAAGTCACGTGGGAAACCGCGCAAGTCGTTGTTGTTTTGGACAAGCCTAGCGCGCGACTTTCCCTGCGGCCTCAAGTCGCGTGGGAAACCGCGGGAAAGCCTTGGTCGATTTTTTTGGGGTTTTAACCCCTAAGAACCTCATTCAATTTTTCATTCTTCTCTCATCTCTCATTTCCCCTTCTTCACCCACTTCATTTACTTCAACCTATATTGCATTGAAGGACTCTATCTACCCCCCAACCCTCCTAGTTTGAAGGTGTCATTAAGGCTTGGAATCTAGAAATAAAAGGGTTCAACTACTCCTCACCATCTCCATCTTCATCCCCAAGTTTGAGGTTTCTAGGTTTTTAACCAAAAACCTAAATTGTGAGTTATTCTAAACTTTGAAACCTCATACATGTTAAAATTACATATTTTGGACTCCAAATTATCTCCTCGTTTATATTCCTTGTTTTCGTGAGTTTTGACTTGACTTGAGATTTTGGGGATTTTTTAAAGATTTTAAATTATTTTTGAAATATGATGATGATATATATGCTTCGAACTATGTGAGGTGATTGTTATGCCTTATTAATAATAAAATATGGAATGAAAACTTATTGGGTGTATTTGGGATGTTTATCCCATTTTGGTAGATATTTAGGAACTAACCATCATGTTGGATTTACTAATAATACATATTTGAAGTGTAGTGGCCATGGGGAACCTATCTTTGTAAACAATCGTTGTAAAAACAAAAATAGCCATTTGTTGGGCATGGTATTGAGTTTAACTTTTAAGACAATGTTTTTGCAAGATAATCAGTATAATGTGATTTGGGAAATTGAGAACTATAATTATGATATTATTGAGTCACAAACGAAATTGTGACGAGTCTAGACTACTACCATTGGATCTATAGGAGTAGGAGTCGGTTTATTTTGGGATGTTTTTCCCCTATGTAACTAGTTGAGACATTAGGTCCTCAAATGCAATTTGGTATTGTTATGTGGGACCGATTACTAGTCATGAGCCGTAAATGTAATTCTAGTGAATGAGTATGACTAGAATTCTCGGGTGCCTTCCCCCACATCTGAGTGTGTAACCGACGTTGTTCGTGGCCATAGGTTATAGTATTGAGCTCACAACTCGGAGAGTGGCTTACTTTTGTGTTCCACCACGATCCTTGGAAATCGGGTCTACCCCGTCATCGCAAGATGTTTATCAACCGTAAGGTCCTTATGTGATCACAAATGAGTTTCACTATATTTATTTACATTTTACTCTATTATGACCCATACAAATGTTTGTTCTCACTAGGCTTAAAGTCTAACATTTTTTTCTCAAATGACATGTATAACAGGTTCGTTAGCAACGGGGCTTTCAAGAAATGAGAGTCGAGTGATGGCCGATAGCGGCAACTTTTGGAGATTTTGGCGTGCAGAAAGAAATAGTAATTTTGGGAGATTGAGTCAACAACTGTCATAATCTAGATGAAATCAGTTTATATTAGTTTCTTGTCAATTTCATTGTCTATTTATAGAATTTGTAAAAGCTTATGTATTTTGCTCTTTTTGGGTGATTAATTTCTATATAAGATGTTATTCCCCGCATTTATCCAGGTTTTAATTTGCCCCTATTTTTAGGGTGTTACAACATGCCCAACTCAAGAATGTTATTGAACATGCTTACGGTGTCTTGAAAGCGAGATTCCCGATCCGAAAGCAGATGACTCCTTCTCCATTCACAACACAAAGAAATGTGATAATTTTATCCGAAAATATAATATTTAAGACCACTTGTTATATGGAGTGCAACGAGGACACCACATTTAACAACGAAGAAGAAGTCGAAGGAAGTGGAGAAGAAGAATTCAATATATCCCAATGTGGTGCTAATAGCACTCAATATATGGCTTCTTTGCGAGATGAAATTGCAAATAATTTGGTTAATAATGTTTAAATTTTACGCATTGTGTTCGAATTTTGCTACTTTATGTTTGAAATTGACTACTTTGTGTTTGAACTTGGACTTTTAAGTATTTTATGAATTTATGTTTTGATTATATCAATGAATTTATGAATACATGTCTTAAAAAATAAACATAATTTATAAAACAACTTATAATCCATATTCAGTGTCATTTCTACTATTGAGACTCTTTATTGAAATAAAAAAAAAATAAACAGCACCATCAATTTATCCAAAGAGACAAATTTATCTGGATAAACAAATTTATTAAAATTTGGTAACGAGCTCATTCTTAAGCCGTTTTAAACCTAAAATTTTAAAAATTGACAGTCTCCGCCCTGTTCTTCACTCACGCCCAAAATTCACCGTCAAGTGCTCGGTGAATCTCTCTGCCTCTTCCCTTCCGTCGCCCTTCACCACCATTGTCTCACGCCATCCTCCCTTCAGCGACAGCGTCTCCCACCCTCACATTTAGAGCTTATTTTCGGTAAGTTTTAGTTTTCGGAAGTGATTGATTTTTGTATGCACAATCTAATTTTTGAAATGTATGAAGCCCTAGCTAGGTTTTGATTCATTCAAGTTCTTTTGGTCCGGTTTCGAATTATTAATAAACTAGGATAAACTGATTTGTGTATACTTCAGTTCAGTCCAAGGGTAGGTGTGCAACAACACTTTTTTTTTTTTTTTCATGAATATTAATTGGGGAAATTTGAAATTTTGCATGTCCATTAGGAAAAAGGAACCTCCCCAAAAGTTATTTCTAATTAGGATTTTAACATTGATATAGAATTATAGATATTAAACTTTTATAGTTCATATTAAGTTCCAAAAATACATTTGGTGTTGAATTCGCAAAAACTCTATATCTTTTCATCTGAAGAGCTCTAA
Organism: Arctium minus; assembly: GCA_954870635.1. Lineage (NCBI taxonomy): Eukaryota > Viridiplantae > Streptophyta > Magnoliopsida > Asterales > Asteraceae > Arctium > Arctium minus. The sequence continues at coordinate 55,003,320 of OX941092.1, forward strand.
GTTTGAAATGCAAAATCAAATATTGTTCTATCCTTTGAAATAGATAGAGTAGTGATAGATCTGTTTGCAAATTGCATGTATACTTCAAGAATTGTGAAGTGATTGTGATCTTCTTCTTTGTCTATTTGCAGAGAAGAGTCATGAATGCTCCAGATCGTTATGAGCGATTTGTGGTACCCGAGGGGACAAAGAAGTACAGTTTCTCACTTTCGTTTGCCCTTATGATCATGTTCATCACCTTGATCGTGTTCTATAAATTTTGCTAACTCTGTTTAATTTAAAAATAATAATTCTAGGGTCTCCTACGAAAGGGATACAAAGATCATAAATGCAGCCTCGTTCACTATTGAGAGAGAAGACCATACCATAGGGAACATCGTTCGAATGTATGCAATCTTCTAAGTTTGACATATCAATTCGACGGGCTGCTTAGTTTCTAAAAAGATATTTATTAAATGAATTTGTATTATACGAACAGGCAGTTGCACAGGGATGGGAATGTTCTCTTTGCTGGTTACAAACTTCCTCATCCTCTTCAGTACAAAATTATTGTCCGGGTTAGTATTCTTGCCTTCTTGGAATTCTTATTCTTGTAGTTCATTTAAATAGTATGTATCTGCTTTTTCAAACACCATACATCTTTATGTAGATATCCCTTTTTCCTTAAAAAGCTGCTAATCATTTGGTTACTCAAATCCCACTTTGGCACTACTACCTTTGTTCTAGATATGACATACACTCTAGTCGAAGGGAACAAATTTCATATTATAGATGCTATATTTTTTCTAATAATATTTATAACTATATGAAGATGTAAAGGAACTAATTCCTGCCACACTTTTGGAGGTTAAATTAAACAACCAACATTGTTCTTTAATTCTAAAAGTGGATTGTTTGGCCAAAATCTTTGAATTTATTTCCCTTTTTTCGAGTCTAGTGAATTGTGCTTATCTCTTTCAAGGACTTTGTTGCTTTCAACTAGCATGAGATGACTATGATCTATATGCAGTTGGGGTCTTGTTGAATGTATTCCTTTTATCTTTGGATTCGACTATAAATATTGATCTGTTACACCATATTGACTAAGCTACTATACTAGCTATGGCCGTAGATTAGTTTGCTGGATGAAAGACTTGTAGTTGTTCATTCCATAGTATCTCATAATTTTGAAGTTTGATAAAGTTGCAAAAATTGTATGTGATAGGAGGTTCAAAACATGAATTGTAATGGACAGAGAGATGTACAAATTGTGAATGCTTCACTGCCCATTATGTTGGAGCATAAGATTGCACGGGATGTGTGTGTGAGATTAGGAGGTTAGGAGGATAGTCTACGCTCTACAGTCAGGCAGAGCATGGATTTTGTGAGAAGGACCGATCACTATTACTGTCTTGTCATGCCACATCCTAAGTAGGGGATAGCTGTGATTTGAACTACAGGATGCCATTAAGCATGCAAGAATTCAAGTTGAACAAATCAAATTAGCAGCTTGCCGATTGGCTTGTTTTGAATTTTTGTACTCAAATGATTTATCATATCATACCTAAGATCAGCCTACAAGTTTGAATGGAACTGGATCTAACGAGTGCTGCATTGTTCAAGTGTGTGCTGTCAATTGTCAAAGGACGGGGAGACATGCGTGAGAGCAAAGTGAATATGGCCACTTGGTGAATTGTCACAATGCTAACTGAGTTATAAATTATATTGTTAATATTATTCATAAATGGGTCATAACATGCTATCTTAAACAGACAATACCGTTTTGTGATCTCCCATTCCTAGTGCTAGTGGGCTACCTTTGCACTATAAAAGATGTAGACAGTTTTTCTGCATGATCGTCATTATCTTAGGTAATCAATCATGGAGCAATCCAATCATGACTAGAGATAGGAGTATGTGACTATATTTCACTTTCCTCTTCCCATTCAAATGTCTGACTTGACTTGCGAATGGCTCTTTATGTCCCTTTAAAGGAGCTGGTTTCTCCCATATAGCAAACCTAACTTTAACTTCTGCTTTGTATGACCAACTTTTTTTGAAAATATTTTTTCTCCTAGCCAGACTACACGTGATATAAACTACTACCATACCATGAAATTTCTAGAGCTGGAAAACTTACTTTATTATTGAGGTGGCACAACTTTAAATGGATTACATGAAAACTGATGATAAACGTTACTGCTGGATAAACTTAGGGGCCGTTTACCTAACGCTTACCCGGTAAGTGATTACCAAGTCACGTTACCTTATCGATGGACATGGCAAGGTCCATGAATCTTACCCGGTAAGAACTATGGCAAGGTTCAAGAGTCTTACCCGGTAAGTGATGGCTACGACTCTTACCCGGTTAGCGCTTACCGGATGAATTATTGCGTACGATGCCGTTTTTTTATGGACTAAAATCTTAATGGGTAAGGTAAGTGATAGTGTCGAATTTACTGGTAAGCGCTTACCTGGTAAGCAATTGGGTAAACAGCCCCTTAGTGAAGATAAACAGTAAAGAGTTGTGAACTGTTATGACTCTTTAAATGGATTATCATTTTCTTTTATTTATAAGATAACAAACACCTGTTATTTGGGAGGTACCCTGAAAAGATGTTATTGATTATTTGCCATATTTTATAATTGTAGCTCAGGTACAATTTTTTTAACTTTAAAATATGATATTTATCAGGAAAATGATGCCACACGCTTGTGGTGCTGAGAATACAGATCACTGTATCCTTGTGGTTGTTTCCTATTTAAGTCCGAGTTTCCTCTTTTAACTGCATTCCTGTGGTGGATTAGTAATGAGCATCCAACCCCTGCAGTGATAACTATTGATGATGGCTTGATCATCAACACTTTGCAACTTTACTATATTTTTTTTCTTCTGAAAATCACCAAATACTCGGCAAAAGCGAATTAGAACTTAAGTCATATAGAAATCATAAGAACTTCCTTGCATGTAGTTGAAATATTGAAGAAATCAGAGGCCTATAGACCTGATGCCAATTTCTTTTTCAGTCTCTTTACTGTTTTGTTAATATCTTTTGATTGGAAATTTTATACCTCTGATTATCTTGTAAAGAATGATTGGTAATATAATATTGATTCTCCAAATGAAAAGGAGTGTTAGTAGATGGGATTAGAATTATTGATTAGTTAGTATTTCTTATGTTTATTGATCTAGGCTCATGAATTCATCTGCTGTATTATTCATGGATGTTTTCAGTTTAACCCAAAATACGGTTTGTTTGGGTGATTAAGCTGTTTTCTGTGTTGACAGAGATAAATAGCTCGAATTAAGTGACTTTTTTCTCCTATTTTTGTTTTCTTCTGATGTAACAGAAAAGTCACCTTGGAATTAAGCGACTCAAATTAGGTTATGTGGTTGGCATGGACCCCGACCTGTATAACAGAACTGGATTAAGACGTAGCTCAAATTAAGTGATGGGTTTGGTATGGACCCAACCTGTATATCGGAACCGATACAAGGACCATTGTGGTTCGAAAATGAGTATAACACAGCCTGTGGTTAAACACAGTGTAGCATGTTCAAGTTTCCATTTTCTTGTGTACGATTTGGAGATGTGTTTTCTGTTTAATTTGTAATAGCAGAATCTGAGTCATTTTGAGTTAAAGGGTAGGTCATCGAGTATTTGTTTATTTATTATTTTTTTATAATTGGCTCTTGTAGTTTAACAATGCTTGATGGGAAATTTCACAGGTTCACACAACTAGCCAGTCGTCACCAATGCAGGCTTACAACCAGGCTATCAACGATCTGGACAAAGAACTTGATCATTTGAAGGCTGCATTTGAGGTATGGATTTTTTTATTCTGCTATTGCTTTTTGCTGTGATTTCGATATAACAAACACTACCTTTATCTACCATCTACATGATATTGTTGTTAGGCATTGCATAGGTTCACTAATATATTTTCTTGTATGGAATTTTAAGCAATGCGACTTATCAATTATTTGATCACAAAGGGTAGAGCTATATGGTGATTTTTTTTGGCCCCGGGGGTTGGGGGGGTAGTGAAATATTGTGTAAACAAGACATGTTGTGATTAATAATAGAAAGAAGAGTAAATTACACTTTTGGTCCCTATGGTTGTCACCCACTATCAAATTTAGTCCCCTTTTGAATTAATTACAGTTTTGGTCACTATGGTTGTCATTTTTGTTCACTTTTGGTCCCTCAGACTAACTTCTGTCAAAATATTTGTTAACTCTAGGGGTATTTTGGTATTTTGGTCTTTTCGGTATTTTTTTATTTTTATTTAAAAAAACAAATAAATATATTATTATTATTATATTAATATATAGATATACATATATATAGGGAAGATATATTCATATATTAAACACAATTTACAAAATGAGACTCCCCCACCCTCCCCTTTCTCCGTGCTTCGTCTCCTTCGGAAACAAGCCACCACCCCCGGCGACTTCCCGGCAACTCTTCCACCTTCTCTTTTCTACGCGCTCCCTTCCTTCAAAACCAGGCCACCATTCCCCATCCCCTGTGCGTACACAGTCCGATTTCGACCCTCCGATGGTCATATCGGCCACAAATTGGCCTGCCTCGATCTGGATCTGGTACGAAGATATGTGTTTTTAGTTCATTCAACAACTTAGTTCGAAGATTAGGGTTCTCTCTCCAATGAAGGGGTATTTTAGGTCTTTCTACAACGATCAACAACTTAATTCGAAAATGAGAGTTTTTCAGAAAACGGATCTTCGATGTTCTTGGGGAAGTGGGTCACGCGCTAGAGTGTCACGGACGGCAGAGGGGTGAGACAGCGGAGGGGGGGGGGGAGCGGCAGGTGAGATCTACCCCTCTTCTTCTTCCCCATATACAATTTTGACCGCCATAAATTGTGGGCTTTATACCTCTAAATCATTGCTGCCATTGCTTTGTTGGGCAAACAAGAAAAAAAAGGGTTCATCTCATCAACCACCGCATCTTAATCAAAACCCATTATTCAACTTCATTCATTGTTGCTGCAATATGCTCTGCGGCATAATTATTCAGATGTGTATGAAGGGAATTGTCTCAGAATGTAATGAGAAATGGGGTTTAGGGTTTTTAATGTGTGGAGCGATGGGTTGTGTATTTGGGATAGAGATTTCGTCTTTTGAGTTTTGATCAATATATACACAACTACAATGGAACAATATGTGGATGATTTTGTTGGGTTTAATCTGGGTCTTTTATGGGTCTGATTATTTCATTTTGATTTGGTTGGATTCGTCGGAGAAGATGACTAGAGTGCGAGGGGTCGTCAGAGATCTTCCGGAGGGAGAGGGTGGTGTTGCCAGTTGTCACCGAGGTTTGATCGGAGAAGAAGACTACTGGAAATGGGGTTATGCATCTGACATAAAAAGTAAAAAGAAGTAATAAAAAAATAGGAAAAAGACAAAATATTAAAAAGACGAAAATACCCCTGGAGTTAACAGACCTTTTTAACAAAAGTTAGCCTGAGGGACCAAAAGTGAAACAAAATGGCAACCACCGTGACCAAAACTGTAATTAGTTTAAAAGAGGGACTAAAGTTGATAGTTGATAGCAACCACAGGGACCAAAAATGTAATTTACTCTAGAAAGAATGTTGATGCAGTTGCAGAGTCGAGCGTACTTCGTTGAGTAGTTTGTCTGCTATCTTTAGGCTTGTAATTAATGTATGTATGTTGTATGTTATTTTGATATTAATTTTATGGTTTCATGTTGTGATGAATGTATTTTTCATCAAAGTGAGACCTCTTAAAATCAAGATTAAGAAGGATATGTGCAGGGCTGATGCATTCATGAATAGGACATTTGAGGAAGTGCACAGTAGGGTGTGCCACGACCCTACCCCATGTCTTATCTCCTCGCATCATCACAAAACATAGGGACTTGGGATCCTTTTATTGTTTACACTCCTCCTAGGGATCAATGATCAGGTACACCACAACTGCACGAGGGACCTTTTCTGCTCTGAGATCTCTAAGGCTGCATTTGGACCGGACAGGACATGACCACACAAAACTCAGTGATCCACGTTGAGCTCGACATGGAACATGACAAAAATTTAGTATTCCATGTTTGGCTCGACATGGGACATGACAAAAAAATCAGTGTTCCATGGGATCGGAATGAATGGGGGCGAAAAAGGCTTTTTTTTATTCCACCAAAATAGGTGGAACAAAAATCACAAGGATGGACAAAACTAAAATATTACAGATCTACCTTCATTTGACTCTAATATGGTATTTGGTTTAATGGTCGCCACCGCCCATTGCTACCACCACCGCCGACCACCTCCACCACCATTGGCTACCACTACCACGGTCCACCTCCACCTCCATATCCACCACTGTTAGCCGCCACCACCGTCAACCATCTCCACGTCCTACACAACCACCATTGACCACTGCCACCACCACACCGGCGGCCACTTTCACCACCTTTGACTGCTACTACCACCGCCCACCACCACCTCTACCTCTACCACATCAGCTACCTCCACCTCCACCTCCACCTCCATATTCACCATTGTCGGCCTCCACCAGCCACCACTGCCTTTACCTCCACCATGATCACCACCCCCACCTATCACCTCCGTCTCCACCACAATCACCACTCGAATTCCTCTACCATTGGTAGGCTGGTAGCCACCATATTGATCACCACTGCGTCTACCTCAACCACCACCACTAGCTCCTCTGACTGCTGCACCCACCACTGTCGCTGCAACAACCTCTACAGCCGTCCGCCACCGTAGTCGCGGCCTCTGCCAATTTATAATAACCTTTCAAATCGAATAAAGCATAGTTTCCCCTTGTACGAACCGGGCTCCTTCGAATTACCATCAATTATATCAAATTATTCATTTCATTAATTTAGTACTAATAGATGTATGCATTTATGTGTGTGTGTATATATATGTATATGAAAATTGTGTAAAAATGTTTATAAATTACATTATTCAAATATTACTTGATATATGTCATTTATAACTATTATATGATATTAAAATCATTAAACAACATTTAGGGGCAACTTGTCCGGGTCAGTTCTGTCTAGTCCTAGTCGTGCCAAACACTAATCAGACAATTTGTCTTGTCCAATCCTGTTCTCTTGTACTGTCCAATCCTTTCTTGTTATCTTGTCGTATTGTCTTGTCTAGTCGAGTTTGTGTACCAAACGCTACCTAAATGTAACTTGACTTCTTTGGTGGCTCGATAATTATCAGACCGATGTGAAGCTAGCACGACATATTATTTCTTCTTTCTTTGGCCCTTGGTTTCATTTGATAAAGTTACTCACTATAGGGAAAAACATGTTCTAATAGAAGTAACAAGTACATGATAGGTGGACACAACGTAAATTAAGATAGTGGGGAGATAAGAGCTAGGTAGGAACATTAGATCCTTCTAGAAAAGAGGCAGATGGAGATGTACAAATAATCTACAAGGGGTAGACAGTTAAAAGTTTTGGAACGAGGAAGTTGGGGGAGTTGGCAGGTAAGAGCCTTCAGCCTTTCTCTATCTTTATTCTCCTAACTTCTCGAATGCATTTGAACTTTACGCTTAAAAGTACATACCCTTGTGTTAAATCAGGACCAACTATTGAATTGCTCTCAAGTCTCGATGAATGCTAATCATAGATCTTATCACCCCTTTCTATCTTGTGCACCAATGAATGATGAAATGTTGTAAAGGCATAAAGCATAGAATCTTTCCATCCCAGCAACACATCAAAGCCTTGAATGTTTCATAATTGACCTAAACCTACTCTTGCTCTCACCTTCTAATTATGGAAGATACATAGCGAATAATCTTTCCATCCCATCAACACATCAGAAGGATGGATTTCATCCTCAGATGATTGATTCTTTCCTTCACTCATTGTGTTAGATCGTTCTTCATACAACTGCTTTTTGGCTACCATTTATCTAAACTAAACCAAACAAGCCTCCCACCCAAAGGTGCAGTCGCGCGGGGGGGAGGGGGGGAGATGTATATAGAATTGACATGATGCACACAGTTTTGGTCCACGAAAAAGAAGAATAGTGCCAAGCTAGAAAAATAATACAAACCTTCCTGGTGAACCAATATGTTCAGTGTTCAATTTAGCCTTGTGATTCCATACCAAACTAAACTAAACAAACCCAGTATATCCCACCTGGAGGGGGGATAGTTGGGGGTGATATGTATGCAGACTTAACTTTATTCCAAAGAGTAGAGCGACTGTTTCCATGAAGACCAGCTTGTCAGGACAACTATTTTTGTTATTCACTTGTAACTTTTTCTTGTTTACAACTATTTTTGTTATTCACTTGTAACTTTTTTCTTGTTTACAACTATTTTTGTTATTCACTTGTAACTTTTTCTTGTTTTTGAAGTATATATATAAAATTATAAACGGCAAATACTCACACACTGAGGCTTGAACCCAAACCTCTAGGGAGGTTGGCTTCTACCGATAACCCTGGTACCGCTAGGCCAATGACTCTTTGGTCAATTTTTCTTGTTTCTCTCATCATAAGTGACCGAATCTGTGAAACATAGAAATCTCTTTTTTTTTCCTTTCCTTTTTGTTCCTCTAACCTTCTAAATTCACTTTTACAGGCCGAGGTCGCAAAGGTTTCTGGGGAGTACTAATGATTATGTGAGCATCATCTTTCGAAAACTTGATTGTACATAAGCTCCATCTTATTTTGGTAAGTTGATTTGATGTTTGGATGCATGTATGGAATCTAAGTCAAAAACTGGTAACTTTTCATGGCAAAATTGAAGCTGTTGCTCCATCTAATTACTGATTTGAATTTGCAAGTGGATTGAGAAGCTTAACCTGCACTATGCACTCCTTATGATGTGTCAAAGCATCATGAACACAATGCTCACTATGGTTTCATGTATGGTGATTTCTTGATTAGATGCATATGTTTGAGCTTTTTAACCAAGAATGCATCATTTTATTTTTTGTGCATGGAATTTGGGAAAAGTAATCGAAACGGAAGTAGGATTTTGAGGAATCTCGTCATGGAGATGTCTCAAAAAATGCCAACACTTACTATTTTGCATTGCCCCGAGAAATACTAACGCTCTTTGCTAAAGTCGTAATCAGTGTTACATTGTCCGAAAGTATGATTACAAATTTTTAGGCATGTCCGCATCTCGACTTATCCCATGAAATCTTAAGTTAACAGTCGGCCAAACTCTTTAATTGGGTTGATCTAGTGATCTCGATAAGGAGATTTGAACTCGTGACCTCCAGAAAGCAAAATCAATGTCTTGCACTTTTTATTTTCCCCTATTTTTCGCCATCGATTAGGAATAGTGAATCTTTAATTCTTTTTATTTCAATTATGTTTTTAGATTTTATTGACCTAGAACAGTTCTTCAATTGTATTTCGAGGTAGAGAACTTTTTTTTTGTTTCTAATTTCACTTTTGGCCATTCATGGTTACCGGGGACTAGTCAGTGCCTGTAAGTTGGCCTGGAAATCTAAGGTCACCCAGAAAAAAGATGTGTTTTTGGTAGGTGGGTCGATATGACACAACCTCTTTCCCCTGTTAAGGGGGTGTTTGTTTGTGGTTTAACTGGCTGAATGATACTGAGGGCGTATTCATTCGGTTATACCTCTATGTTTGTTTATGGCTTAAATTTTTTATCCATCTTTTATGCATTTAACCATCATTCCTTTTCTATTTTTTGCCATTGTTGCGTTCCCTCACTCGTCGCCGTTGTTCTTTGTTGCACCTCCTTAGTCTTGGGGAAATCAGGTCCGGTGAGAAATCAAAGAAAATTTGTATAAGAATGTGAGATTGTGCATAAGAGCTTGTTTTCCTTGAGTACTATTATGATTCTATTTTATTGGGCATCACAAAATTTACACTAGGATATTTTCAATTTGCAGTCACGATTTTGGAAGAAATGGTAAAATGTAAATCTAGAAAAATGGTAGCAGCTTGTACATTAAAACCGAGAAAATGCTCTGTTAAGGGGAAATGATTGTTGGAAATTATGGGCAACTATGAAACATGTATGAAATTAAATAAAGTTACGAACCAGTAAAAACATCTACTAATAAGCGTAATGGGAAAATCTATCATCATTGGCTGTTGATAGCATCGTCTGTCGTTGATGACAACAACGACAGACAAGTGTTGTCGTTGATGATTTCCACCACCAAACCATCACTGATGGGTTTACCTCTTTGACTTAGCTGGGGCAACTCCCCTAGGAACATGAAGGGGGTGCCATCATGTTGACCCCATTGCCATATGGTGCCATATAGGGATTATGAATTCTAGCTAGCTTATATAAGTGTGCTCTAACTATCAACCCCTTCATTCTCTTGTGAATCCAATTGTAGAAAATGTCTAAATGATTCTCTTTTGTTTGCTTCTTCTTCAAACTCTGACGATTAATGTGTTCTAATGGATTTATTTTGGTTAATCGACATTCTTATTTGTGCTTAATAGTTAGGAACGTTGCAAAATCATTTTGTTTTAGTTTTTTGAAACGGTTTTTTTTCTCACAAATCTTTTCACCATAATTTTTTACAAGTTGAGGTTCATATGGAAACAACCTCTTTACTCTTCGGGAGTGGAGGTAAGACTAAGACTACACACATCCTACACTTCCCCTCCTCAACCCTAGTTCGTGCGATATTTTGTGGCTTTGTTTGGTCTGGTTTGTCTTAGTAAAATTACAGTTTAGTTTGGTTTAACGTTGTTGCTATGATTACTTTTCTAGTGTGTATTTTTTTTTGGGTAAGCGTGGGTTTCCTGCAAAGCTTACGTGCACTGACTAATTCCCCAGACGATCGATCATGAATGACAATTATCACAGGTGAACCTTCATGGCCACAAGAGCTTTGACAACGTCTGGATTCGAACCCAGGGAAGACGATATTTCAACTACATTTCCCATGAGCCTTACCAGTGTGCTACAAAGGGTTCCCATTTGTGATATTAGGCCGAGTTTGATTTGATTTGGTTTGTTTGTTTTTTCATATATCGGTTTTGCTTGGCCGAATATGGAAGAATAATATTTTTGTATAATTTTTTGGGTATGTTTAGTATGGTGTGTTTATTTTTGGTTGAAGTATGAGAGGTTTTGAACAAAGTTAGATCGTCTATGGGAAATATTTGAATTTTAAGATGAAATGTTGTGATTAACAAAATTAATAAATGAGAATGCTAACTATTTAAGAAAACAATAAATAATGTGTAAAATCATATATGATTTGTCATTAACGGCCAAAAAGTGGATGTGGGCGACTTTGCTCGCAACTGTCAAAGTCGCCTGAATCATATATGATTTTGTATGTACTCGACTGTTTTCGTGTTTTCTTAAATAGATATTGTTCTCGTATGAGCTCATATATATGTATATTATATATATACGAGGTTCAAGAGAAAACCTCAAATAACTGAAAAACTAAAAAACACCTTATTAACCGTTAGATTAGATGATCTAATGGATATGATTAAACAGACGGTTACAACAATATTTTTTAACTTAAAAAACCTCCACCCCCTATTTTTTATTCGAAAAAATACGAAAATGAACAAAATTCGAGCGAAATAAATTACACCAAATAAACGATCATATTTTTCTCGTTAATTTGACATCCATATTCATATATTTTTCCATTCGTTTTTTCGTGGTTTTTCGGTTTTCCATTTATTTAGAGTTTTCTCCTGAACCTGACCCTATATATATATATATATATATATATATATATAGAGAGAGAGAGAGAGAGAGAGAGAGAGGGAGGGAGGGAGGGAGGTTAACAAAACCTCCCAAATCAATTCAGATTCTGCAATCGATCCATCAATACAGTGTAGTGTGTTTGAAATCCTAATTATCCCTAAATTAACAAATAAATTCAACTTCGATTCTGTAATTGATTCATCAAAAGAAGCTAATAGGTTCAATTTACCTATTTCGTGCGAGAATGTTGATTCAATTCTTGATACATTAATGCAGGAGGTCAATGGTAAGGTTTATTTTACTTTTTTGTTCTCTTCATCGTATTGATTTTGATCGTTACTTTATTTGATTCTTTTGATTTTAATTGTTTAAGTTGATTGCTGTAATTGTTGTAATTTACATTTGTTTATTTGATTCCAGTCATGAAATCAATCATATGTGATTTAATTAGGGGTAAATATCTTCCACTCCTACTGAAGTTCTGTTTAGATGAAATTATTTATAAGATCACATGTGATTTTGTTTGTAGATTTTGTAGACTTGTGTAATTGTATATATGTTACTTTTTAATACATGATAGCAGTCTGAAAAAATCACATGTGATGTTGTTTGTATCAGTTAATGATTTTTATATTTCATATATCACCACATATGATTATGCACATCATAACATAGAGATTTTCAACTGTCATACAGTCCCTTCTGAGATGATGGGCAAAATTGGAATCTCGAATGTATCGAAGAAAGATAGATATAGTACATCCATAAATGTTATACTTAGGTGATGTTTGTTTTTCAAAATAAGCTCTTAATTGCCACTTATGTTTGATTCGCTCAGACATAAGATAATACAGACCGTTTGTTTTTTCTTTCTTTTCAGAGCCTCTTAACCCTTAATGTCCTTTGAATAATTAAGTGATAACTCAGCCACTTAATTACCTCTTATTTCCGTTCAGCATCATTATTTCGATTTCAACGTCGGTTTTAGCCCAAATGCACCCTGAATTTGCAAAAACGCAAAACATGAATATTGTAGATTTGTGTGTTGGCTTTCCAAAATATCTTGAATCGCTTAAATCGGCGCTTCAGTGTTTTAGATATGATTAAAACTCCATAACCTCGCAAATCTGTTAGCATCTTTCTTTTGTTTCTTTTTTTTCCGTTCCATCCTTCGATCATCAATGCTCACTTCAATTGATGTACTTAAGTTGAATTTTTTAGGGATAAAATAGCCAATCATACATATTTAGACGTTTGTCAGTTTACAAAAACAAACAATCTTGTTGATTCAGATTTCAGACTTCAGCACCACCTCTTAAAAATCAGAAGTGAAATCAGACTTCAGACTTCAACACCTCTTAAAAAACAAACGCCTAAATGTTCCAGAAGGAGTTACACCGGTTGTTGATTCAATGTTTCTAGCCATTGGCCATTGCATCGATATGTATAGGAAGTATGCAGATTATGCCGACTTTGATATAAGGCGCTCTACAGAACACACTTTTAAAAGACAAATTTGTGATGTTGAAATATTTGGTATGTCATATATATGGTGTTCCTAACAAACATTCTGTTGATAGAATTGATGTTGTTGAACATCGAAAGGTGCTTCGTAACTCCAACTTCAAAGTAACTAGTTGCAAAGCACATGTTATATTTCATGGGGTTAACGGTTCATCACGGTTTAAGCTATATTATTTCTATCCTAATCACAATCATAATTTGTTAGATAAGAATGATATAATTGTTGGATATAGTGTCAAAGGTCATTAACTATTGGTAATATTTCTAATAATAGCAGGGTTGCCCTTAAGACCTAAATAAACAATCGAAAGGATAAAGGGAAACAATTATTTTATTAATTTATCATTTGATGATAAATTAATAGTAAGCTAAAATATAATTAATTAGATTAATTATATAAAGGGATAAACGATAATTGGTTAAAATAGTTTTAACGAGCTTATCTGTTCAAGGGGGCTAAGTGTAAAATATAGAAGCAGGAGAGAAGTATAAATAAACTGCTAGGGGTCAAAACCTAATCAGTTTTTCTCTCCTTCTCTCTAGTAGCCATCGATCCCCTCTCCCTCTCTCCCAAAATCGTGAACCCTAATAAGGGTTTAGGGTTTAAGCCTCTTCTTGATTGTTGGTATTTGGTGTTCTTAAGTGTGAGCCACTAGAGGGATTCATACTATTGGTCCTTAACATCCAAGAGGCAAGATCAAAGGTTTGATTTATCATTGTGGTTTTCGACAATCACAATCAACAAGTAAGTAATCTTGGTTCATTCTTTTGTAGTTAATTATCTATAACATATGTATCCTGAAAAGTTGTTAGTTTGTATTGCTACACATGATAATTTTAAATATGCTTCCGTTGCCTATATCATGTGGTAGTAGGTTTGCTCAAAACCTTTCAGTGGTATCAGAGCCATAGTTCTCAGATATTTTCTCAAAAGTAGTTTCAATTTGATTTGCAAAACTATTTGTGTTGGTTTAAAGTTTTCGAAAAATAGAAAAACCTATTTTTTAGAAACTAAGTTTTTTTTAAAACTTGCATAAAAGGTTTGTATTATTAGCGATTATATTTTTATTTAAATCTTATATGTTTATCGAAATCCCTAAAGGGTATAGGGTAGCCGTTTTTTTTTATGCAATGTTAAACCACCCTAATTGTTTTTGGCTAGTTTCCTAACTTGCCTTAAATACACAAATTTGAGTTTTGGCAAATATTGAATAGATAATCTTACATATATATTTAAGTTTGAATAATATTGTAAGATAAATATTAACATTATTTATATAGTGAATATAAATTGTATGTCAAATATTTACATTAATTATGGATAATCATAATTTTAAACGATTATATTAATTATTAAATGTGTCATGGTTAACTAGAATTAATTGGATAATCATAATTTTAAACGATTATATTAATTATTAAATGTGTTATCACATGGTTAATTAGAATTAATTGGATAATCATAATTTTAAACGATTATATTAATTATTAAATGTGTCATGGTTAATTAGAATTAATTGGATAATCATAATTTTAAACGATTATATTAATTATTAAATGTGTTATCACATGGTTAATTAGAATTAATTGGATAATCATAATTTTAAACGATTATATTAATTATTAAATGTGTCATCACATGTTTAATTAGAATTAATTAGATAATCATAATTTTAAATCTATACTATATTATAAAGCAGGCATAAAAAACTCTTAAAAACAAGTCTTAAAACTTAATGTACCGTTATTTAATGCTAATTACTTAAAAAATAACCATTAAAGCTGTATGTACTACATTTAATGCTATTTATTAATTTTCAATCATTATCTATAACCATTTTAACTCCCCTAAAATTATTTCCCACTTTAACTCCCCTAAAATAACTCTCAGCATAATTAAATATAAAAATATAAAATATAATTAAAAAATCTAACATAATATTTTATAAAAAAAATTATATTGTTAAACCAAAATAAATTACATTATATTATTAAGTCTAAATTAAACAAATTTATATAAAAAAATCATTATCACTCTCTCACAACCATCCAAAATCATAATGTAAATCGACAAAATCGTAATGTAAATCATAATGTAAATAAAATGAAACATTAAAATCGTAATATATCTAGCGGCATTGCGCGAGTACACTTCTAGTATCTACATTAATTATTAACATGTATCCTTACATGTTTAATTGGAATTAATTATGGAAACGATTATATTAATTATTAAATGTGTCATCACATGGTTAATTAGAATTAATTATATAATCATAATTTTAAATTGTTTTAAAATTCCATTCAATTTATATATATATATATAATAGACCTTAATTATATATATATAATAAAATTATACATTGATAGTCAAACTGAGACTAGGCGTACTCACTATAAGCACTCTAAGGGGGTTTAAGGAGGTTGCCTATAATATAGTTGCCGAATGAGTCAATGGTTTTTAAAACGCCATGTGTTACCATACTCATCGCCTCTTGTGTGGACTAGTGGAATTACCGAAAAGGTTTGATAGGTCAATATGACAAGTTAAAAGTATTAACTATAAAGTATAAAACTAAAATCCCATTTTAGATATACTAAGAAATGTGAAAGTCTTATGCTACCCATAAAAAGAACACACATATTCTTATAGTTTGTTAACGGAGCGTGTGCGGTTTGCCGGCACGTTAATGTGAAACTATAGTCGAAAATGATGTGGCGCTCGTGATTCTCAAGCGTACTTGAGCCGAGGGGTCCATGTGTTTTTTGCATGGTCGATTCACCATCTAGTTTGTGATCCTCGGCATCCCAGTCACAAATAGAAGATAAGCATAATCGAGATTAACATGCCATTGACATAAGTCAATGAATCTCAAAAGACCTAGGAGTTTCATAGTGAATGAAATTAACAAATAGCATTTGTTTACCTAAATAACTTTGTGATGTGATTACGGCATCCCTTTTCGCATCATAGAGTAAAATATGGATCCTAACCCTTGTTAAATATTTTCGGGTAAATAAAATCAAACTAACTAAAACTATATCTAAAGATGGCTGAAAATCTTCCTCCTCCTCCTCCTCCTCCTCCTACTCACTCAACATCCAACCTTACGTTACTCTCTATCCTAAGTAAAGATAAGCTGACTTAGCCAAACTACCTGGATTGGATTCGTGCCTTGAGAATTGCCTTGAGGTACGAAGACAAAGAGTATTTGCTCGACGAGGATCTTCTTATACTTAATGATGATGCAAGCCCTGAAGCGGTAACTCAATATAACAAGCAATTCGCGGAATCCACAAAAGTCGCATGTCTCATGTTGGCGTCCATGTCCCCGGAACTTCAAAAGAGTTTCGAGAACATGGGGGCGTTTGAACTGAATGAGCAGCTTCGTGAAATGTTTCAGGAGCAAGCGAGGCAAGAAAGGTTCCAAGTCGTAAAATCGCTTGTGGAATGTAAGCAACAGGACGGTGCCCCTGTATGTGCGCATGTGCAAAAGATGAAAGCGTACATTGACAGGTTGGGCAATCTAGGTGTCGATTTCCCAAGAGAACTCGCCATTGACATGGTGTTGAACTCTCTTAATGGGACATATAAACAGTTCATAGTGAACTTCAATATGAACAATATGGACAAGACCTTGATGGAGCTCCATGGCATGTTGAGATATGCGGAAGCAAGTATGGGTAAGACCCAAAGTGCTCACTCAATTTCTCCCGTCTTGGCCATTAGGGAAGGTGGTTGTAAGAAGAAGAAAGTTTCCCATCCCAAAGGGAAGGGAAAGGCTAAAGTTGTTCTTCGCAACCAAGGCCTTAAGAGAAAAGTTGATTCTTCTGACATACCACCCATAAGTGACCCTAAAGAGGTCGTATGCTTTTACTGTCAAGAAAAGGGCCATTGGAAGAGAAGCTGCCCAAAATATCTGGAGGACTTGAAAAGAAACAAGGTCAAAGGGTGTGACACCTCAGGTATTTTTATGATTGAACTCCATAGTACTTCAATTTCTAACTCTTGGGTCCTTGATACGGGATGTGGTACTCACATTTGCTCTAATTTTCAGGGACTAAAGGGAAGTAGGACGTTGAAACATGGGAAGATAAATCTGATCATGGAAAACAGGATGACTGCCGCTGTTACCAAGATAGGAGATTTTAAGCTCGTGCTTAATAGTGGTTTTTCAATAAAGTTATTAGATTGTTGCTACTCGCCAGAAATGGCTCGAAACATTATTTCTTTCCATGCATTGTACAAGGATGGTTTTGAATTTCAATTTGATAATGGTTGCATTTTGGTTTATAAACATGGTTGTTTTTATTTTAAAGCCTCTCCTTGTAATGGTGTGTATGAAAGCATGATCTGTGCTGGTAGAAATAATAATAACTTAACTCTAAATGTTGGTTCCTCCAATAGTGAATTGGATAAATCGTCGTTATGGCATCATCGTCTTGGCCACATAAACAAGAAACACATCGCCAAGCTCCAATCGGACGGGATCTTGGAATCATTTGACTTAAAGTTGGATGAAGAATGCGAGTCTTGCTTACTTGGCAAAATGACAAAAGCACATTTCAAAGGAAAAATGGAAAGGGGTAAGGATCTGTTGGACTTAATCCACACATATGTATGTGGACCGTTCAAATCTGCCACGAGAAACGGTGAGAGATACTTTGTTACCTTTACTGACGATTTCAGTAAATATGGATTTATCTATTTGATGAAAAAATAAATTGGACACCTGTGAAGTGTTCAAAGGATTCAAAAACGAAGTAGAAAACCAATTGGGCAAGAAGATCAAGATGCTCCGGTCCGACAGGGGTGGAGAATTCTTGAGTCATGAATTCTACGACTATCTAAGGGATTGTGGAATAGTTTCACAATTATCTCCTCCCAGAACACCACAACTCAATGGTGTAGCTAAGAGAAGAAATCGAACGCTACTTGATATGGTTCGGTCCATGATGAGTCGTGCTACACTTCCAATATCATTCTGGGGCTATGCCTTAGAAACTGCAGCTCATATCTTAAACCTCGTTCCAACTAAGAAGGTTGCAAAGACGCCCTCTGAAATGTGGATTGGGACTCGTCCCTCGTTAGCACATATAAAGGTCTGGGGTTGTGAAGTCTTCGTTCGGCGCGAAACTAACGACAAGCTAGAACCTAGAGCAGAGAAGTGTCAGTTCATTGGTTATCCCTACAAATCCTTTGGATATATATTTTACAAACCTTCTGAGAACAAAGTATTTGTAGCTAGAAGGGGAGTCTTCCAAGAAAGGGAGCTCATTTCCAAAGAGGATAGTGGGAGCAGTATTGATCTTGAAGAAATTCAAGAAACAACCAATGATGAACCTATAGTTGACACTAGCCCTCAACATGAGGTTGAACCACTTGTTGAGGAAACTAACATACCTCCACCACCTCTTCGCAGAACTAGTAGAGTTAGTAGAGTTAATCGACCTCCTGAGTTTTATTATGGTTTTCATATTACAAAGGAAGGAGATACACTAGTCAATGATAAAACATTTGATAGTACGGATGAGCCATCCAACTACAAGGAAGCGATGGCAGGCCCTGAGGCTGCCAAATGGAAAGAGGCCATGGAGAGCGAGATTCAATCTATGTACGATAACCAAGTTTGGAAATTGGTTGATCATACACCAGGTCGCAAGACAGTTGGGTGTATATGGATCTTCAAAAAGAAGACCGACATGGATGGGAATGTGCACACATTCAAGGCTAGACTGGTTGCGAAAGGTTACACTCAAACTCAAGGGATTGATTATGATGAAACCTTCTCACCAGTGGCAAATATTAAGTCTATCAGGATATTACTTGCCATAGTTGCGTTTCATGACTATGAAGTATGGCAAATGGATGTAAAAACCGCCTTCCTTAATGGGAAACTTGACGAGGATGTATATATGGCACAACCTGAAGGTTTTGTACATACCGAGTATCCAGATAAGGTGTGTAAGCTTGAAAGATCCATCTATGGACTTAAACAAGCGTCTCGTAGCTGGAATCTTTGTTTTCATGAAAAGGTCAAGAAGTTTGGATTTTCTCGAAGCAAAGATGAATCCTACGTATATGTTAAGTCTAGTGGGAGTAATGTTGTATTTCTAGTCTTGTATGTTGATGACATACTACTCATAGGAAACGATATTCTGATGTTACAAGATGTAAAGGTCTGGCTCGGGAAATGTTTCGCTATGAAAGATCTGGGAAATGCAGCATACATACTTGGAATAAGAATTTATCGAGATAGAACCAAGCGTTTAATTGGACTTAGCCAAAGTACATACTTGGATAAGATATTGAAGAAATTCAATATGAGTGAATCCAAGAAAGGGTATTTGCCCATGCAACATGGCATAAGATTGAGTAAAGATCAATGTCCCACAGGATGAGTCGAATTCCATATGCATCTGATATAGGATCGATCATGTTTGCCATGACAAGTACTAGACCTGATGTCTCGGTTGATTTAAGCATGGTGAGTAGATATCAAGGGAACCCAGGCGAAAGTCATTGGACGGCTGTAAAGAACATTCTTAAGTATCTTCGGAGGACTAAAGACATGTTCTTGGTCTATGGTGGAAAGGATGAATTACGAGTAACAGGTTATACTGATGCGAGTTTCCAGACAGATCGGGATGATTCCCGCTCATAGTCAGGATGGGTGTTCTTGTTGCATGGTGGGGCTGTGACTTGGAAAAGTTCCAAACAGGACACGGTGGCTGACTCCACGTGTGTATCAGAATATATTGCAGCTAGTGAAGCAGCAAAAGAAGCTGCATGGTTGAAGAATTTCATAGGTGATCTGGGCATTGTACCAATCATCAATGAACCTATTGAAATCTTCTGTGATAACGAAGGTGCAGTCGCATTGACTAAAGAACCTAAAGACTATGGGAAGTCAAAGCATATAGAGAGGAAATATCACTTTGTGCGACACAAGGTTGTGGAAAATCAGATCGTGGTGAGTAGAGTGCCGACTGAAGAGAATCCGGCGGATCCTTTCACGAAAGCATTAACTCGACCCAAACATGAGTATCATACTGAAGCCATAGGTGTTAGAATTATCAATATACCTTGAATGTTTTAGTTGTTAGTTTGATGTATTGAAAACATAATAAATTGTATTTGATTTGGAGATTATTATATGGAGATCATAATGTATGCTGGATTGTGTCCATTTACATTTAATTTATTATTGTGTTTCGTTTTGCATGTTTAGAACCAACTTCCTGAGTATTAATGTACTTAAACCTCCACAGTCAGTCATACTCTTGGAAGTAAGTAGTGATTCAAGACTGTCATGGAGTGTTAGAAGCATAGAGAATGCAACTAACACTCATGATTACTTAATAGTGATTTGAGTATTGAAACAACCCGCACTCAAACGTTTACTCCATGGATTAAGTCAGAGTAATTTTGAGATAATAATATTTTATGTTCTTCAAACGGAGATACATAGAGTTTTGCTCTAGGATTCTGTTATGCTTTGGTGTGCTCCAACGTTGACCGTAACTGGCAGCTATACAGGGTATGTCCATGTATAATATGATGAGTAGAAATGAACTGTGTAGTCAAAGTTTATTTGTTCCTTCTGCCTAAACAGGAGAAGTGATATCCATGGGCCCCTCGATAATTTGGTGTTGACATTAAGGTGTTGTTTGTTTTTTAAGAGGTCTAAAGTCTTATTTTAGTTATGATTAATAAGAGGTGGTGTGTAAAAAGGTCTGAATGATTCAGACTTAAGAGCCATTAAGGGTTTTTTTTTTTAAAACAAACAACCCCTAAGTGTTTGGCCAAACCCTGACTAGAATTGATGTGTTCGATTGAGTAGTCTGATGAATTCAACACATATCGGAAATCGGGAAACATAATCTTGATCCATGAGATAGACATTCATCCATGTCTCAGGTTCATATGATATCTTGTAGAACAAAGGAACATTAAATCACTTATTTTAGGACTGAATCTTTATTAGAGTTCGGCAGCTACATTGGATGGTTTGCTCTCTGCTGATTATTTGAAAGTGTTGAACCAAATAGAGTTAATAACTTGTCCAAGTGGGAGACTGTTGGATATAGTGTCCAAGGTCATTAACTATTGGTAATATTTCTAATAATAGCAGGGTCCTTTTGGGTTGCCCTTAAGACCCAAATAAACAATCGGAAGGATAAAGGGAAACAATTATTTTATTAATTTATCATTTGATAATAAATTAATAGTAAGCTAAAATATATTTAATTAGATTAATTATATAAAGGGATAAACGATAATTGGTTAAAATAGTTTTAACGAGCTTATCTGTTCAAGGGGGCTAAGTGTAAAATATAGAAGCAGGAGAGGAGTATAAATAAACTGCTAGGGGTCAAAACCTAATCAGTTTTTCTCTCCTTCTCTCTAGTAGCCATCGATCCCCTCTCCCTCTCTCCCAAAATCGTGAACCCTAATAAGGGTTTAGGGTTTAAGCCTCTTCTTGATTGTTGGTATTTGGTGTTCTTAAGTGTGAGCCACTAGAGGGATTCATACTATTAGTCCTTAACATCCAAGTGGCAAGATCAAAGGTTTGATTTATCATTGTGGTTTTCGACAATCACAATCAACAAGTAAGTAATCTTGGTTCATTCTTTTGTAGTTAATTATCTAGAACATATGTATCCTGAAAAGTTGTTAGTTTGTATTGCTACACATGATAATTTTTAAATATGCTTCCGTTGCCTATATCATGTGGTAGTAGGTTTGCTCAAAACCTTTCAATAATGCCATCTCAAAATAGAAGGCCAAAGAAGTTTTCAGATAAAAGGCTTGTACATCGTACAACAACGGGCAAATATTGGGGTAATCCAAAACGCACCAAATACAAGTTTGTTTGAAGGGTGGTTATGAGGAAGTGAGTTGTAGTAGGAGCGACTGTAAAATTTTTAAAAGAGATTTCGATACCTTTGTTGGTGATGGTGATGTTCAGATGGTAGTAAACATGTCTAATGAGAGTGTGTTAAATGGTACGAACTTTGCTTTTGAGTTTAAAGTATCTGAAGGAAAATTTCAAGGTTTATTTTGGGCTGATGAGCTCTCGAGGTTTAATTATTCAGAAAACCCGAGAGTGATCCTTAAACTTCAATAAATCTATAAATAGTCATCGTGGTTTGCATTTTGCCTTTTGCTTTGAAGACGCTCCCCGAGCCTAACACCATTAGTTGGAGTGTTATTAGTTCAGAGGCATTTAGGCCGATTTGTCTTTTTTATTAAAAAAAAGTTAGTGTACAAGTGTATAATATTTGTGTAGAAGTACGAATAACATTTAAAAAAACAAAAATATTTCATCTCTCTTCCTCCTTCATCGTGAATAGAGAACCCCGCCACCTCCACCTCCACCTCCACCTCCGACGACCTCCCTTTCCCATCTTGCAACCCTCTTTCACAATAATCAATATCTCAAAAAAACCCGGCATAATCATGTGACAATCACCAAACTGTCACCACTTCATATTTCCTTCACTCTTCGAGGTTCTTCAATGGCTTTTTCCCCCAAAGCTCATGAAGATCTTCTAGGAAACAAAAGACCCATCCGAGAATAAAGTCATAAACAAAAGTTGAACCGAGTTCTTTTGTCTGTGTGTATAAATAAAGAAACCCTTATCAATATCCAGTCTCAAACCGGGTTTTGTCCCATCTCGTAGATGGGTTATGTTGGTCCTTGTCGGCCATGGAAGCATGGCGGTGGTCGGGATTTTGTACCGATGAAAGAAGAACATAAAATCTAAGAATCTTGGGATGTAAATGGGTGGGTGATAACTCTCATTTTGAGCGTTATTTACACGTCATTTGTGTGAGTTTTTCTTTCATTTTAGTTGTGTTTCCTTTTTATTTGTTTGTATTTCTTTCTTTTATTATTTTATTTTCATTTGGAGTTGTTGAGAATGTTTTTATGGTTAAACGCATCATTTTTTTGGTTAAAAACGTCACTGTTCCGCAGTGGGCACAGTCTGCCCACTGTGGGCACCAGAGGGACCATTGGGTAAAGCTATTATCCAGTTTTTGCTAGCTGTAAATTGCTGGAATTTGCTGGATCATGTGGCTGGAATTTAAGTGAATGGTGTCCACACAATTTTTGGGGCAATCCTCACCCTTGGATTCCCAAGATTTCAAGTATAAATACAAGCTTGGTGAGGAGCATTGAAGAAACATCTCATCTCATCTTTCATCATCAAGAAAGCAAGAACACTATGTTCTTCATCTTCAAGCATTTACTTTCATGGTTGAAGAAATGAAATATTAGTGTAGAATTTAATTTCTCGCATTTAATTTTTGTCTTTTATTTTCCGTCTTTTATTTCTCGTATTTACTTTCCGTACTTACTTTAACGCATTTAAATTCCGAACTTTACTTTCTAGTTATGCTTGTAGTTTATCTTTATTAATGCAAATAGTTAACAAGTATTTATTTCTTTACATTTTGTCTTTTATTTTTATTATGAGCTAATCATTTTTTGGGTAAGGGTGTGAGTCGACTTGAGACTAGTAGGCGACACTTGGGTGTTGCCATTATTGCTAGCTCTTAAGCTTGGTCACTTGAGTCGGGACTTAAACTCAACGCGGATAAGCCGATCACTTTAAAGTGTTAATATTAGATCTTGACCTCGAGAGGGGCGGATTCGAAATACGGCTTAAGTGATGCACAAGGATTTGAGAGAGTCTTTGATAACCACGTAGAGATACGGGTTTTGCATGATTTATTACGGTTCAAACGTCGGAGGAGATTTATATCACAAAGAGATTTGGGTGTAAATCTCCGTACCGGTAGAACTTGATTTATTTCAACGTAGTTAAATCGGCAAGATTAAGAGTTGGTAACGATGGATACTTTATGGGCATTTTGTAGGACCGGTCTTTAAAAATTCACTTTCGAGGGATCGAGATTTTTATAGACACTTCGTGCTACAAAGTGACTAACCATTTTGTTACTACGTAAATCTCAAGGAAAACTTACACCCATACCCATTTTAGTTTATTATTTAGTTGTTGTTGTTAAAAGCACCAAACTCGCTCAAAAATATTTTCTTCTTCTCTCATTGAAATCGGTGTATTCTCGACTTAGGACTCGAAACTTTGAAGTCCAATCCCTGTGGATACGATCTCGGTATATTTACCACTTTATTACTTGTAGCGACCATAGTGTAGGTGTATACTTGCGCCGTCACTATGGCCTATACGGTTTTCCGCTACCAAGTTTTTGGCGCCGTTGCCGGGGATTGGCGTATTTCCAGAGTTTCTTGAGTTATAAGTTGAGTTTTTCATTGATTTTTCTTTCACCATAATGGATGGTTTTAGTTGGGATGCCCCATATTTTAATACTTTCGATTATTCATGGGAGCAACATCCTAACTTTTTGGAAAATATTCAAGATGATGGCACCTACACTTCATTTTCACCTCCCTGTCAAGATTGGAATGACACGTTTATAAATACATTTGACCAATCATGGGAGGGGTATTTTGATTGTTCTTGTGATTTTCAAGGGAGTGATCCTCATTATGAATTTGCGTCCTTTGTTTCCAACTACCCACCTGAGAATATTTTTGAACAACCCGAACCATCTCACTCTTTTGAAACTTTTTCCCCAAGCGTAACGGAAAATTTTACAACATTTTTGGGAAATTTCGCATCCTCTTTTGAAGCCTTGAATACTAAGATGGGACAACTAGTCGACGAGTTGAAAAATCAAAGTAGAGGTCCCTTACCAAGTGATAATGAAAAATCTAAATGTGTTGGTAAGGATGAGAGTGATGTTGAGAAAGAGTTGGATATTTTGAAGGCAAATTTTGAGCACATGAGCAAGCCTTCTTTACTTCCCAATAGTGAAGAGGTGCTTCAAGATGCTAAAATTCCTAACTTAATAATTTTTGCTCATGTTGTGCAACCTTCTTTTTGTGATCACAATGTTTCTACAGGGATCATGCCATGGACTGTTGGGAGGATTTGTGTGATCAAAAGTTCGGGAATTTTGCCTAGATCGTGTTCTTTGGGTGGTGGACTTGTTGGAAGAAGCTTTGGTATCGTGAAAGTGCCTATTATCTTGAAGCCACTCCACTTTCGGAAGATGCACTCGTGGGGTGGTGAATCACATCCTACATAACCTTGATGCAAACTCATCTTCTTCTCTCAACTCCAATTTTGTGTCTTTTATTTTACGTTTTTGTGTGTGTCGTTGAGTCTATTCTTTTTCGACTAGTATCAAGAATTTTTGGGATAAAAAAAATCTCATGCATCTTATATCCTTAGATTTTTTTTTATGTTTCATAGTTTGAATAATTTATCCACTACTAGCAGATTTCTAGAACTAAGCAACCAATTCCCCGGTATCCATATTGATTAAACTTTGAAACTCTAGAAATGACATAGGCCTTTTTTTAAACACTTGGCCGATACACTTTTCATTTGTTGCCTTACCCGAGTCTTTGAGTCTTACCATTCTCTCCACAATGAGAACATTGAGTATTTTAAGTTTGGGAGAGAAAACTCAAGTGTTGAAAAAAGAGAGCTCAATCCTTCGAAAAATTGGAAGGAAAAAAATAGATATACAAATAGCTGAAGTTGACACTTTGAGGGAAAAAAAAGTTGGGTAAAACACATCAAATACATAATAGAAATATTCTTTTGTTGTGTATCCCAAAGAGACAAGTTTGGGGGAAGATGAAAAAAGTAAGAAAAGTGAGAAGCCTTAAACACCAACCATTCAAAGTCCTATGGATCTAAGTTTGCAAAGTCAATTTTCATAAAATGGGTGAATTATATCTTAGCTTATGGAAATCAAATTGCAATAAAAAAGAACATAGTGGAAAGATTAGGAAAAATTATGGATATTTTTAATCAAAGGGATTTAAGATGCAAAATAAAAAAAAATATAAAAAAAAAGAAAGAGAAAAAAAAAATATTGAAGATCCTACTTGTGATACTTAGTCTTGTTGTGTATTTTGTATCTTCATTTGTTTTTATTTTTGTTCTTTTAGTTACTTGGGGACAAGTAACAAGTTAAGTTTGGGGGTGTGATAACTCTCATTTTGAGCGTTATTTACACGTCATTTGTGTGAGTTTTTCTTTCATTTTAGTTGTGTTTCCTTTTTATTTGTTTGTATTTCTTTCTTTTATTATTTTATTTTCATTTGGAGTTGTTGAGAATGTTTTTATGGTTAAACGCATCATTTTTTTGGTTAAAAACGTCACTGTTCCGCAGTGGGCACAGTCTGCCCACTGTGGGCACCAGAGGGACCATTGGGTAAAGCTATTATCCAGTTTTTGCTAGCTGTAAATTGCTGGAATTTGCTGGATCATGTGGCTGGAATTTAAGTGAATGGTGTCCACACAATTTTTGGGGCAATCCTCACCCTTGGATTCTCAAGATTTCAAGTATAAATACAAGCTTGGGGAGGAGCATTGAAGAAACATCTCATCTCATCTTCCATCATCAAGAAAGCAAGAACACTATGTTCTTCATCTTCAACCATTTACTTTCATGGTTGAAGAGATGAAATATTAGTGTAGAATTTAATTTCTCGCATTTAATTTTTGTCTTTTATTTTCCGTCTTTTATTTCTCGTATTTACTTTCCGTACTTACTTTAACGCATTTAAATTCCGAACTTTACTTTCTAGTTATGCTTGTAGTTTATATTTATTAATGCAAATAGTTAACAAGTATTTATTTCTTTACATTTTGTCTTTTATTTTTATTATGAGCTAATCATTTTTTGGGTAAGGGTGTGAGTCGACTTGAGACTAGTAGGCGACACTTGGGTGTTGCCATTATTGCTAGCTCTTAAGCTTGGTCACTTGAGTCGGGACTTAAACTCAACGCGGATAAGCCGATCACTTTGAAGTGTTAATATTAGATCTTGACCTCGAGAGGGGCGGATTCGAAATACGGCTTAAATGATGCACAAGGATTTGAGAGAGTCTTTGATAACCACGTAGAGATACGGGTTTTGCATGATTTATTACGGTTCAAACGTCGGAGGAGATTTATATCACAAAGAGATTTGGGTGTAAATCTCCGTACCGGTAGAACTTGATTTATTTCAACGTAGTTAAATCGGCAAGATTAAGAGTTGGTAACGATGGATACTTTATGGGCATTTTGTAGGACCGGTCTTTAAAAATTCACTTTCGAGAGATCGGGATTTTTATAGACACTTCGTGCTACAAAGTGACTAACCATTTTGTTCCTACGTAAATCTCAAGGAAAACTTACACCCATACCCATTTTAGTTTATTATTTAGTTGTTGTTGTTAAAAGCACCAAACTCGCTCAAAAATATTTTCTTCTTCTCTCATTGAAATCGGTGTATTCTCGACTTAGGACTCGAAACTTTGAAGTCCAATCCCTGTGGATACGATCTCGGTATATTTACCACTTTATTACTTGTAGCGACCATAATGTAGGTGTATACTTGCGCCGTCAATGTGGCCTATACGGTTTTCCGCTACCAGTGGGGTTGCAATCGTGGAAAATCATAAGATGTGAGAATTTGAGATGGAATGAAGAAACGGGGTGGAGGGGGAACTCAAGGTCGGAGATGGAAACTCGAGGTCAGTGGGTTTTTGGTCTTAGGTCATTGGAGATGTATGGGACGACCTGATTTTTCAATAAATAGATAAACAATATATTATATTTTTTATTCTAAAAAATAGGAAACTAGATGAAATTAGCGAAATGCCCTCAATAACATACATTTTTAACAATATTAATGTTTGAAACAATTGTCGAAACAAAATACCATTCAAAATTATATAAGTTTTTAGGGTAAACTCCAATTTTGGTCCCTGACGTTTCTGGATTTCTTTAAAAGTGGGGACCTAAACTTTCATAATTCAAGTTTTCGTCCTCCAGGTTTGAATTTTGCTCTGAAAGTGAAACCTGACCACTAACTTCGTCTATTTCCATTGTTAGTGGCAGGGGTAAAATCGTCCAATCATGTGTTTCTATCTATTTTTGCAATTCTTTTTGTTTTTCCTTATTTTTTGTAAAAAAACATGAAATTATAGGGGCCAACTTGTAATTAACTATAATACACACACACACACACACATATATATATATATTATTGTATATGTATGTATCTATGTATGTATGTATGTATATGTAACAAGGGACCATCGCCCCCTCTACATCTTATCTTCGCCCATGACCACCGAACATATCACCGGTGTCCCTGCCCTCCATCTCCGGGACCAAATCACATAACCAACTCAGATTGGGGTGGGTAGCTTTTGAAACACACCGACATTCTTGCCCCTCCCCATCCACCACCACTTTCATCAATCATCCACCATCTTAAAGAGAAGGGCACTATGATATCACCGTTTCTCTACCCACTCTTAATCACCGTTTCTATCTATCTCACTCACACACACACACACACAAATACACACACACACACACACACAGAGGAAGTGGGTGAAGGTATGGAGTTGCTCATCGATCAACTTATTCATTGTTAGCATCATCGATTGGCTCTTCTTATTCTTTTCAATACCCTCATACGACTTTTGAAACACATAGAGGCCTAAGGACGATATCAAAGGGACGATATGTCCATATCACAGGGACGAGACTGGAACACTTTCTTCATATCGTACCTGCACTTTCTGCCATTGTAGGTCGTCTTAGGGCCACTTATAAGGAGAAATTTAGGTTATCAGAAACAAACCAATTTAGGGAAGAAAACCCCATCAGAATACGAACCCATTTGGCCGACAATGGGTTTGGTCGGTGGAGTTACAAATTTTATGGTTTTAACAAAAATATAGAAAAACAAAAAAAAAATACAAAAAGAGGGACAAAACATGGTTGGACGAAAATATCCCTAACTCTAACGGAGTTAGTGGTCAGGTTCCACTTTTAAAGCAAAATTGAAACCTGAAGGACGAAAACTTAAATTATGAAAATTTAGGTCCCACTTTTATAGAAATCCAGAAACATCAAGTACACCAAAATTGTAGTGTACTCTAGTTTTTAATTTCTAGATTTACAATTAAATCTTAACTATTAGGTTTTAATACTTGGATTATTATAATATTAAAAAAGCCCAGGCCCAAATATACATGAAGCCCAATCAATTTCTTCCTGCCGGCCGGCCCTATATTTCATACCATCTAATATCTATCTATTTTTATGTACTTCCATTCAAAAACCAACTTCTCTTTGCCCAAAACCCTAGCTCCCCCGATTCTCTCTGCACTGCACAGAAATGGCCGCCGCTCGCCCTCTCGTCACCGTCCAACACCTTGAATCGGACATGGCCACTGACGGTGCCGGCGTTCCACTCCCCCACGTCATGAAAGCCTCTATCCGTCCCGACATCGTCAACTTTGTCCACTCCAATATCTCCAAAAACTCCCGTCAACCCTACGCCGTTTCCAGAAAGGCCGGCCATCAGACCTCTGCTGAGTCCTGGGGAACCGGACGTGCCGTTTCACGTATCCCTCGTGTTCCCGGCGGAGGGACTCACCGTGCCGGACAGGGTGCTTTCGGTAACATGTGCCGTGGTGGTCGCATGTTCGCACCTACCAGGATCTGGCGCCGTTGGCATAGGAAGATCAATGTCAACCAGAAGAGGTACGCCGTCGTTTCCGCCATTGCTGCTTCTGCTGTGCCTTCGCTTGTCATGGCTCGTGGTCACCGTATCGAGTCGGTGCCTGAGCTTCCATTGGTTATCAGCGATTCCGCTGAAGGCGTTGAGAAGACTCAGACCGCTATCAAGGTTTTGAAGCAGATCGGCGCTTATCCTGATGCGGAGAAAGCTAAGGATTCTGTTGGAATTCGTCCTGGGAAGGGGAAAATGAGGAACCGTAGGTATATTTCTCGTAAAGGACCTTTGATTGTGTACGGTACTGAAGGTGCCAAGCTTGTGAAGGCTTTTAGGAACATTCCTGGTGTGGAAATTGCTAATGTTGAGAGGTTGAATTTGCTGAAATTGGCTCCTGGTGGACATCTTGGAAGGTTTATTATCTGGACCAAATCTGCCTTTGAGAAGTTGGATTCCATCTATGGATCATTTGATAAGACAAGTGAGAAGAAGAAGGGTTATGTGTTGCCAAGGGCAAAGATGGAGAATGCTGATTTAGCTCGGATAATCAATTCTGATGAGGTGCAGTCTGTAGTGAAGCCTATTAAGAAGGAGGTCAAGAGGGCTCCAATGAAGAAGAATCCATTGAAGAACTTGAACACTATGTTGAGGCTGAACCCATACGCCAAAACTGCCAAGAGGATGGCTGTGCTTGCTGAGGAACAGCGAAAGAAGGCAAAGAAGGAAAAGCTTGACAGCAAGAGGAAACCCATTTCTAAGGTATATGTGATTGATTTTTGTTTTGGTGTCATTAAATGTTTATATCTGCTTGCTGTTCATTCTTATGTGATACTTAGATTCTTAACATTTTTTGGCTCTTGTGAACAGTAGTTTTTGTTGCTTGATCGTCTGATAACTAATGCTTATCATTGACTACATGAATGTCTTTGAATTCTTTATTTTGGTTTATCCAATATAAGTTTAATTACTCACTTTTGATTCAGTTGATCATTTTTTGTTCAAATTAAAAGTCATTTTGTTGTTCTATCTTTGATTTTTTTGTAGACAATCCAACTGTGAATCAATTTCTTAATAGATTCCTGTTTATCAGAATGTAAAATATCGTTGCCTTCACATCAAGTTGGTTTTGAGATAAGGTGTAATGTGTGCCCATACTTGTATGCTTTAGCTGAGAATTTATAAAATCATGCATTGAGGCTGATTGTACTTAATTGGTCTTGGGTGGATTGTGCCTGTTAAAGTAAACATGTTTTTGCAGTCTGCTAAGGTTTATGTGTTTTTTTATTACTAAGCTATTAATGGAGTTTTTTTTTGTAATTTCATAATATATCTTCTACTTTCTTTGCCCTTGCAAATTGTGACAATATTTTTTGTGTGATTTGCATGAATATTTGAAACTAGGTTTTTTTACCCCTCGTAATTATATCGGAAACTTGCTTGCTACAAAGAATTGATGGTATTGATTTGGGACTTGGGAGAGTGTATTGTTTTGACTGCTTACAAGGTTCTTAGTTACTGTGAGGATGTGGGCTTCTTTTGGCACTTCTAATTTTAGGATCAATTTGTTAATCTTTGGCTTTATTAGTTTTGGTTGCTGAAATCATTGTGCACTTTTATTAGTTCATGTGCATGTAGGTGTTTGTATAAACTGTCTTAATTCTTTTTGCTAGTTTTGATCTCATAAACCATGATTGCCATCTTGATAAATACTCTTTAGTATTGTTCTGTTTTGATGCTGCCTTAAATTGATCTATGCTCTATGGCCAAGTTTTCATGCCAATTCACTTGGATTTGTATTGGCTGATTTTAGAGGAACCCTTTCTACATTCTTATTTATACCTTTTTTCTACTAATTTAATCACACAGTGACGTCAAATTTCACTTTCTACATTCTCCATGCTTTGAATCAACCTACCAAATAGCAACACCCTTTGAACTTGTTGATTTTGGGCGTCAATTATTAACTCCGTTTTGGATCTACTTTTGAACAGGAGGAAGCTACCAAAATCAAGGCTGCTAGCAAATCATGGTACAAGACTATGATTTCCGACAGCGACTACGCCGAGTTTGATGTTTTCACCAAGTGGCTTGGTGTTTCACAGTAGTCCCTCTTCCCTCTCACATGTTGCACCTGTTAGGTTTTGATTCTAGAAGTTTATAAAGCACTTTGTTGTGTTTTTGCTAAAATTGGATTTTTATGAGTTTAATTTGGCAACGAGTTTTGTTATGATTGAATTTAATCTATGTTATATTTCATGCATCTCTTGGTTATTAATACACTCGATGTTTTGTTTAGGACTGTTAAAATCTAAACCGTACTAAACAGAAACCAGATATTAGAGGGCCAATTGTTGGTCATATTCATTTAAGAACACTTTTCCAGCAAATGCATTGTGGCAAAATAGAATGCACAAGTTGAGGCTAAGGGGCGGTTTATTAAACGCTTCCCCGGCTTACCTTGTCACTTTTCCTTATCGGATGAAAATGACAAGGATTGAAAATTTTACATGGCAAGTGAAAGTGACACTCTTATCCGGTAAGTGTTTGCTGGATAAATTGTTGCATACCATGCCGTTTTAATGGACTAAAATCTTATCCGATAAGTTAAGTGAGTATGGACTTCTACTGGTAAGTGCCCCTAAATTTGGCATTAGTTTGTGTTTCTGCTATTGGTAATCTAGAGGGCCAAACTATTGCCCATGTAGAGGGCATCAGTGCAATAGTCACACCAATTCTGAGTACACTTGGTTGGGGAATAAGGGTGCATTTGGCCCTTAAACTTTTTTTGGTGGTGGTGAAAGAATTTTAGAAGGGTTTTGAGGTTTTAATTTGATATGGGTAGTTTTATAATTTAACAATCTTGACCCTATCTTCTTGCCTTTTGTTTCACCTATCGTGATAGGCTGGGAATGGATAAATGCATTTTGTCCTGATCATCATCTCCTGTCCTAGTCTAATTTGTGCCAAACCTCCCCTCTCGTCTCACGTACTAAACGCACCTTTAGCAAGATGGACATGTGACTCATCCATCTGGTGTCGCAGCAAATTGTTTACTTATCGGTTGGAAGGTATACTTGTGTATGTACCATCCCAAATTGATTCAGAAGATTATCTCAGAGAGTTATTGCATTGCAAAATCTTGATGCATCATTGTCTACTTCATTTAGACCTACTTTATGGCTACATTCGACTCCTATAGGTGTTTTATGGAGCTTAAGATCTCGTATTGGAACAATGAAAGCATGTACACCTATATCGGAAACAACCTCTGTCATGTATTCGTGACCTTAGCTTGGCAAAAAGCAAAAGCAGAATAGCGCTAAACGGCTCCATGATTTGGGGGCAGTGATGACAAATTCATCTGTTAGGGCATCAAAGGAAATAAAAGTGTTGATGCCTCGATCATTTGAGCCTTGGTGCCACTATATAGTGCATTAGTTGTCGGTGCGTTCGAGGTTGAAGTTTTTGGATCGGTCGTTGCTTATTGGCGATGATCAAAGATAAAAACCTTCTATTTACAGCTAAGACACTACTACATTTGGCCTTTGGAAGTTTACACTATTTTTAACCACAAGATGGTGTACATTTTTATGCAAAAAGTATTTCGTCTTCAACTATCAACATCATTTTTTTACAACAAAACATAATATTTCAAGTATAGACGAAGGATTGTGTGAGAAGAAGAGTTAAGCTGAGAAGGTAAGAAGAGATCTGGACCTGTGATCACTTTTAATCTCAAACTCACCAATGAATTGTGCTTGATACGAGGATTGATTCCGTTCGTCTTATTCTAATGTGCATTCAAGGTGGAGACCCCCTTTTACCTTTCGCATCATTCTTATCTCGCCATAACTTTTATTCTCATCGGAACCCAACCCGTCAAGTATATTCATTTTGTTAGCAAAAGAATGGCATCGATGAAATTTTATGTTTTACTATTTGAAAAACCAAAAATGGGACAAAGTTTGATGTTGTGCTAATTGCAAAAGAAATTGTCAAAATGAGTTTGGTGCAAAAGATTTGTGTTCATTACCTATGCTGTCAATAATGGATATTATTGGTGGTATATATATTTGAAATATCTTATATATCGGTCCAAAAATATGGTTCATATAATATTTCTTAGAATTATATATATATATATATATATATATATATATATATATATATATACTAGTTATTTGCTTGCGCAATGCGGCGGGATGTAAAACTCATCTAGAGATAAGGAAGAAGGCATGTGAAATGGATCCGTAGGAAGAAGGCATGTGAAATGGATCCGTCCAAACAACGATACATAACATTTGTTGTGTAAAATAATGATTCTAGTAGATAAACACTTGTGTTATGAATTGTCTTTTCAAAGTCTTATTGATAATCAAACAAAAAACGTTGAA
Source organism: Arctium minus (assembly GCA_954870635.1). Lineage (NCBI taxonomy): Eukaryota > Viridiplantae > Streptophyta > Magnoliopsida > Asterales > Asteraceae > Arctium > Arctium minus. Next base: position 55,037,530 of record OX941092.1, read on the forward strand.
TAGAAACTTTATTAAAGACACTAACATAAACTTTCATCAAAGAGTCAAAATTAATGTTATAACAAAATAAAAAAGTTAATTATATACAATCAGATTTGTTTACAAATCGTTAAATATGTAAATTCTTCGATTGATTCTGATATATGCTTGCACACTTGACCTTTTTGGTTAGTTAGGAAGAAACTTCATATTTCTTTAGTGTCTATGTCCATCCATCACCTGCCAGTCTCGCACCAATGACCCCGAATAAGATTCCATCATTGGAGGAAGATTAGAAAAACCTTTTGAACCATTTGAGATTGTCGGTTGCTCCACAAGGAAACCCTTGTACTTATTCAACAACTCCTTTTTTGTACGCTCCTGTCTTATCCGAAATCGGCTTCCTACGTTTACACCATTGGGGCAAGAAAACCGTAATTCTTTTTAGAACCAAGGAACCAACTATTATCAAGAATTAGAGGTGATCATTTGCGGGCTTGGGCGGGCCATGGGCCGAGCCTAACATATATTTTCTGTCCAACGAGCCTAATACAGTAAACCCAAGCCCGAGAACTTGCCCGTACCCGTCCTATTAACGGGTCGGGCTTGCCAACGGGTCTGAAAATTTACATTTAAAAAAACTTATATAAAATGGTAAGTTGTGTAAAATTATCCAAAATACATAATTTTTTCCAACTAAAAAAGCGTAAATATACTAATGTACACAACGTAAGAAAAAGATTTTTTCACAAAATATGGAGTATGGACTTTTCCTCTCCAAAGATTATCACCCTCCGAAGTTCGGATTTCTCAACAACAAAATATTAACAACCTAATATATTTAGACGGTGCTTGGTACATAGTAGAGGAGTCCAACCAAAAACTACTTCTGAACTTTTTTTAATACAATATTAATTATATAAAAAAAATAATTGGTTATAATTGTATAACGGGCCAGGCGGGCTTGTCCAAAATTCTTTTTTCATAGCCCGAGCCCGCCCGTTAAGTTGAACGGTCCCGCCCAAGCCCAACCATATTTTCTAAAATGGTTGTCCAAGCCCACTTTTCTAACGGACTGGGCGGGCCGGGTCTAGCGGGCCTTACCGCCCATGAACAGCTCTATCATGAATGTAAAAAATAATGGAAATTTTTAGGGTTATTCTTAAGTATTTTTAGGGTTATTCTTCAAGAATAACTCTTAAAATAGCTAGTTTTGTTTTCAGAATATTTACTGTTCTCATTTGAACCATCCCCACCCACCCAAATTAATTTAATAACTTATGCCGACAACCAACATCGGAGGTGTAACTATAACTCAACATTAGCATCAGGAGCTGGCACTGCACAAAGTTTTTCTGGTCTTTTGTTTTCCTTGTCAAGCTTTTGGTCATTTACTCCTGGTGCTCTTTGTCTACAAGAATCAGTAAAATCGGTTCAACTGAAGTTCAATTTGAGTAATCAAGACGTTGCTTCAAGAACACCAATAAATAGATTTTAAAAACATGTCATAAATAATAATTATTTCTCAAGCACACTTACTATCTAAGAAAAAAGAAAAAAGTAACTGTAAAGGCATACCTTTTAGCTTCTTCATCTCTCATTTTGCATCAATTTCTTTTGTTGGGAGGATATCATGGCAAACTTCAAAGGATCACAAGCATGATGTTTAATCGTAAAGACTGGAACAAAATTAAAATGCTATATGATTCAACCGACTACATTATGTTGGCTTGCTCTTACGAAAACAAAGATAGAACAATAAAACCAAGTATTTGATATTCAAGATAGATCATTACCTCACTCTTGAGAATGAGGGATGAAGTTCCTCCTTGTTACGGATCTATTGCAAGTAAGGTCTCCATAAGCCCAATAATAACAGGTGAAGAAAAATTCTTAAAACTTTTACAATGCGCCATTCTTAAGACTGGGCATGTTACAAATAAACCAAAAGAACAATGCTAATACTAAAGAAAGGAAAATGATAACAAACAAGAAGCTTTACATAGTAAAGTAATCAGTTTACTTTATCATCAAGAGCATTTTAGAGCTTTTTGATGCCCACTATTTTGTCTTTTAGGTGTGAACAATGTTGTCCTACTTATGTAGCTAATGAAGGTACCATTTCTCAAGTGAAGACTTGATGCCAGAAGAAAGACAACGTAAACACCATAGCTAATAAGTGTTTGAACAATCAAATAAATGTCTAGAATACCAAAAAAAATCAAAAGACAGGCTTTTTATGGTTTCAAACAGCAAGCAACTCACAAGAAGTAGAGAATAAACTACAAGGTGGGCTTCTAGGTGTGTTGAAATGCCATAAAAAGGGAAAGAATAGCCTTCTCTGGGACAGTTACTTATTTTTGGGATAGCCTTTTTTGGGAAGAATGCAACCATTTCCATAAGAAGTGCAACCATTTCCCAAAAGGAAACCATATAATGCAAATTTTCAGAAGGTATGTAAAGAAGAAATGGCTAATTTTACTGGGTAAAAAAAGATGAAACCCCATTAGAAAACCTAAAAAAGATTGCCCCAGGAAGAGGTCTTACCTTCATAAATATATAATATATATGTTCGTATCAAAAAATTTACAAGTGAGGGAAAGAGGGGGTCTTACAATCTTCATGAAGATACAACTCATGCTCAAGAGATATATACTGCTCGAAGAGGTATAATGAGAAGTCATGGATGTCAGAACCTTTGGCTTTGATCTTGTTTGTATCTGTAAAAAGTGAATGACATACAAATCACAAGTGCTTCCATGAAGGCATTGCTGGAGAGATGTGATATCATTAGAGATTTACAAAAGAGATTAGAGTTATTTTGGGAGTAGTCAGACAGATTTTAGGCCACAACCTCTCTTTCTAAAATCTCTTGGGCATTAATATAAATTCCTCGGTCCAAATCATATTGAAAAAGACAAAATAGCAAATTCAATAATTTCTACAGATGTTAAGACTGAGTTTAAGGTGGATTACCAGATCAAGCTAAGAAGGGCATTGCAGTGAATGAGAAAATGAGTGGACATTCGAGATGAAACCTGAGATGAGAACTACTCATGGAGATGGAGAATTCGAGCAAACCTGTACACAAAGGCAAACAAGACAGTATTTATATACCAAGATAAAAAGACAAACAATCCTAAACAAGATAGTTTTTCTATCAATTGTTTGGCATGGAAAATGTTGAAGGACCAGTCAACACCAAAAACTCTCATTGGAACTTTGATCAAACACTTGGTGTTCGTCAAAAAAACAAAGAAAATTTGACACAAGATCAGAAAGCTTGGTTCTCATAGCATGCAAAGCATTTCTTGAAACATCAATATCAAAATCAAGAATTGAAGATGGAACATGAGATGGGTTTTCAATATAATGAATAAGGGCACAAAACCCATGAATAGTAGTATGTTTACCTTAGAGTTTTGAACCTGCAAATAAAAAAAATCAGAGTACTAACTACTAACCTGATTCACAACAAATTTAAAATAAACTCACCAAATAGGATGATTTTCGATTGTAGAAACCGTGAATGGTGGGTGAAGCATGAAACCTCACGGAAACCACGCCTGAAATTCAAAATTTCCATATGAGAATAGAAGAACTTTGTGAAACGATGGTGAGATCGGAAGAATACATAAGAGAATAGCATGTAATTACATCAAACCAGGAGAATCGAACCAGGAGAAAACCCTAACCGTATGAAAGGATTGAGAATCGAACCATCGGGAGTTTGAATTGAACCAAGATAAGATAAAACCCTATTCGTGTAATTATATGATCTGAATCACGAATCGACCACATCGGGAGCATGAATCGTCGAAATCACATCGGGAGCATGAATCGTTGAGATGGATTTGTGAATCGTCGCATTGAAGAGAACGTATAAGGAAGCGGGTCTTGGAAAGATAAACTCGTGAGTAATGTTGGTATTGGGAACTTCAACTCTGATCTTGGTATTGATAACTTGTACATTGTGCATATAAACTTGTAATTAAGAGATTTTAAGAGATTGTGCATAAAACAGTTGTACATTGTGCAACAAAAGGTGTTTTTAAGAGATTTTGAAATCTGCTTTATAAGGTAGTATAGATATATGTATGCATCTATAAACATATTATATGCATTAATTAAAAACATAGTTTCAACATCAAAACATCAACTTAAACAAGTTTCACAAAACAAACTAGGAAAGCCAGAAGAGAAGAGAAGAGAAAATTCGACCAGAACAAAATAAATCAGTAGGGGTTGGAGCCCGGAAGAAAGCTCGATAGTATTCGTGCCAGGAAGAAAGCCGACCGTAGAACCGTAGAAGAACGTTGGAATTGGAAACCCAAGAATACTTAGTTGACTAATTAAAAGAAGCCCAAGTAATATATAAAGCCCAATAGTTATTTAAGAAGCCCAAAAAAACCCTCTAAAAAGATCGGTATTCAAGACTGATATGTTGGTCAAAATATCGCTCAAATATCGGTAAATATCAACAAAGATATATGTACGCATCCATACACATATCATATGCATTAATTAAAAACATAGTTTCAACATCAAAACATCAACTTAAACAAGTTTCTCAAAACAAAATAGGAAAGCTAGAAGAGAAGAGAAAATTCGACCAGAACAGAAGAAATCAGTAGGGACTGGAGCCTGCAAGAAAGCTCGATGTTATTCATGCCTGGAAGAAAGCTCGACCGTAGAACCATAGAAGAACCTTGGAATTGGAAACCCAAGACTACTTAGTTGACTAATTAAAAGAAGCCCAAGTAATATATAAAGCCCAATAGTTATTTAAGAAGCCAAAAAAAAACCCTTAAAAAGATCGGTATTCAAGACCGATATGTTGGTCAAAATATTGCTCAAATATCGGTAAATATCAGCAAAAATCGACGATATTATCGGAACCGATATTTTTACCCATTTTGTGCAACCGATTTTTTGCCAAGGTCCGATATCCAAGATATCGATGATATATCACCGATATTAACAGCATAGTTCATTACATGTGTTTTGTTTGACAAACACATACCGGTAAGAATGAGATATTGTTGATGCTTGAAACTTGGTAGAAATATTTGCTTGATCCAATGGTAAAAGATCTATTATGAAACTCTTTATATTATAAAGAATAAAAGAAACAACAACCAAAAGGCTCTTATTTATAGAATGAACGAATTCTTAATCTTTGGCATTTCAAAATTTAAAATAGCTCTTTATGTTTTCCTTTTCGAATAGTTTTACTAGTCGTCACAATTTAACTATAAGAAATAAATATAGAGATATTTTTTACAAAATCATTATTACTTTGTTGGTTAGTTCATTGTTTTTTTTATATGTGAGGTCAGTGTTCAAGTCTTTTATTACAATTTTTTTTTCCGAAAATATAATAAATCTGAAATTAAAAGTTAAAAACTAAGAAAATGACATTAAAGGGATTCAAACTTGGATCTAGAGTGGAAGAAAAAGCCTTGCAAACCAAATATATTAAGGAAAACGTGTATTGTCATTGTAGTTTCAAAATATATATGATGACACATAACAAATTGATGTGTTGACACTTTTCACAACCCTATAGTTTTTTACACTACGACGGAGGAACGAAACGGTGGCACGTTCCACCACAAAAACCCCTTGGGTCCGTCCTTGTAGAGGTGTCAAAAAATTTAGAAACTGAGATGGTTTTGGGTTATTCGGTTTTCAGCTCACGGTTCTATTATGTAACACCCATATTTTCGCCTTGGGAATTGTTACGTAATCTAAAACAATTTTCCAAAATACTCCAAAATGACGGCTAAATCAAAACCGTTTACAGCGGAAGCTTTTAAAAACAATTAATATGTAACTTAAATGCTAACCCGTCCCATACAGAGTTGCGTTACAAATTTTATCCAACATAAATGTCCAAACATAAATGCTAAACCTTAATGGATAGGGAAAGTATCTACGTGCACCCTTTTCCTTTTTCCAACCTTGAACCTTCTGTCCCTGAGATGCATACTATAGTCAGCTTAAAAAACTCAGTGAGTTCATGGTTTGCGTGAATAAAATCATTTTACATTTCACATGTCAACTTGTAAACTCTGTATCAAATAGTATGCATTTTCTGAAAACATGCAACGCTGAAAACAATTGATATCTCATAAATTTCTGGTCGGGTATGGGTCATTTTGTCATTGACACGCCCTGGGTTGAACTTTCTGTTTTGTTCTATCACCCACTTGTCTGGGTCATGCCACTTGTCCATATGACTTACTGGTCAATGTCCATCCCTTGAAACTTATCATAAAACCGTCGTATAAAATGGCATGCTAGAATTGTTTAAAAACAATTAATCATAAAGCATGCAACTGATCATAAATAACATACATATAAAATATACTGTAGCATGTATGAAAACTGAAACATCGTACATCTATACACACATCACCATACAATTCATATAATGCGCAAAATAAATTTGTACATATGTATGCACCCCAGTGTAAGTCTCATGAAGATTCACCTGTTTGTGTAGATCGACTATTGATAGCTCTTGACCAAAGACCTACACATTTCATATCATAATATCCAATTAATGGCTTAATCTCCAAAAGTCAACTACGGTCAAACTCGATCCGACCTAAAGTCAAACTCGAAACCCGAGTCTCTTAATCTGTCTCAAATATCTCTATTTGATTTCATCGTTAAAATCCTTGTGGGTTACACGAGGTAAAAGTCAACCCTCGGTCAACGTCGGCTAACTTTAGTCGAACCCCAACTCTAAAACTTGATAACGTCCAAAAACGTCAAATTAACTATTGTGTAATTATATAAAGTTACCATTCCGGATTAAAGCGTCTTAATATTATTTAAACCCAAAGACGACACATTTTAATCCCATCATTAAATCACTTAATAAAATGATTTAATATAATCATTCCCTTAGAAAATAAAAAACCAAAATACCAAGTCCCAATATAGACCATTTTGGTACTTTTATAAAAACAAAATACCCAAGTATTGCTTAAAATACCAACTCTTTAATAAGAGGGGCATTTTAGTAATTTTATAATCTCCATAATTTAAAACCGGGTCAAACTTACATTATATAAAGTCCAACGACTCTCTAAAACTTATAGAAAATTTATCGTTGTTGAACTCGAATTTTCGGTAATAATAATTTTCCAATACTTTGAAAAAAACAAATAAAATCATTAGAATACTGATAAAACATTGTTCCTTCAAACTAGAGATGATAGGTTCAAACCCAACTCCATACAACATCTTTTCTTTTTAAAGAAATGAAAATAACAAGAGTATCATTGGCTACAACTTTTCAAGCTTTCGAGCTCGATTTTGACTCATTTCTTGTTCTTTTTCCTTCGTTCTTTTTGCATCGAACCGTTAGTAACATTTTTACCAACATCTTATCATAAAGAACATAATTTTTCCATCACATAATAAGTTACATCTTCTCATTTGAAGTTAGGTTTTTAAAACTAAAACCCAACAACTTTGAACACCAAATCAACCCCAAAAAAACGTAACCCTATGAAATGACGTTATCGGGATTTGATAGAGAACTTACTGACGAAGCTATAAACATAAAAATCACAAAAACTTAGTTAAATTCCTTACCTCCATTTGAAGAACACCATGACTTAGCTCCAATGGTTTCATCCACTTCTCTCTCTAAACCTTATTCTCTATAATTTGGAAAATGAAGGATACATATATATATATATACACACACTTAGAATTTGGTAATAAAAAAAAATAGAGTATGGCCATCCGGCCACCCTAAGTCTGCCAAAGCCATATCCATCACTTCCAAATCTATTTTTTTTTTTAAATTCTTTGTTATCTATATATATATAAAATATGGTGAAAAAGGTCAAAGTTCATGACCATACAATCTTGATGGCTGCCATACGTTCAAACACCATACCTCCAAAGCAAGTTTATGATTTTCTTGCAAAATAAGTCCCTCAACTTTGGACTTATTGTTTTGCCTTCTTAACTTTCCAGAATTTAGATTTTAATCCCTACTCACATACATATCTAATACTTTTAGTTCAAATGAATATCAACCCTTTTATTCATTAACCATTTTTATTAAATGGTAGAATTGATCCCTCAAAACTCCATTCTCTACACTTTTGGTTTAATAAAATGAAAATCTATTTTATTTTATTTTCCATTCCTTTCCTTTTCATATTTATTTATTTACCCCATTTTGGGGTGTTAGATATTAAACAATTGAATAAAGATAACTTATTCGGTTCGGTTTTCAATTATATCTTTTACTATTTTGGTTAAATTGAATAACATATTATAGTATTATTTATATCGATTATATCATTGAACATATTAAGCATTATTACAAAATTGGACTAATTCATAATGGATAGGAACAAACAACTAAATTAATTTGTAATAAAATGATATGTTGTTACTTCATAGTTTATACTAAACCAATTTGTAATATATCTAGTGAAAGATAAATCAGAACATTTAATAGTTAATAAACAAGGCGAAAGAATCCGAAATAAAATCAACTTTACCAATTTACCAACAAAATCAATTAGCTTTTATCAGGGTTGGGCTGAAGAATTAAGGGCATTGACTTTTATTTGTAGGGGGCATAATAGGAATTTTAGGTATAAATATTTTTTTAAAGTTGCCCATCATTATGTTGTTGGGGTGTCCCTTATCCCAATGCTTAATATTTTCCTATATGTTTAGACTTTATTTTTTACATGATATTTATTAGGTATGTTTGGCTTGTTTTGGTTTTACGGATATAGGGATGAACCCGATGTAGAGCATACTGTCACATCCCACTTGACGTTTTCTTGAAATCCGGAACATTCCAGGTCAATAAAGAGGATGGAGGAACCTTGGGGAAGGTTCAAGAAGAGCCAAACAAGGATCAAGAGAGTCAAAACATTCTCTAGAAGGATCTATACCTTTCAAGGGCTTATGTAACTAGAACCTTCCCTTGTAGATATCTAGTAGAATAGTTTAGATAAAGTTATAGAGAGAGATCTATAGAGTAATATAAATAGGGGAAGTCTTTAATTTGTAAAGCACACTCCAGATTTTCACAACTTGAGTAATAGAAGCATAGAGTTCTCCCAATTTTCTTAACATTCTTGTTTGCTCATCATTTTCGGTATTCTCGTAGTTTGGAAAATTTAGTCCAAGCACTAAGTCCGTACACGAGCTTGTGAAAATTTTCGTCCCTGTGGTTTGGTGTTTATAACGATTTTCGTCCCTGGTATTTGAAAACTGCTTTTTTCGTCCCTATGGTTTCCCTTTTATTTCTATTTTCGTCCTTCATAAAAGATCCGTTAGAAATAGACGTTAACCTCCCCCATGTGCCTATCATGTGATGGGCACATTTGTCTTTTCAAATCCTTTTGATTTTAACCCATTGTAAAAGTTTTGTCCAGTGTTTAAAACCCTTGTTTTCTCCAACACGCATGCATCCTTTCCTTTTCAGTTTCAACAGTGTTCAAAAAACCCTTTTCCTCATGCTTTTTCACTTTAACCCTCTGTAAAAAACTAGGGGTTTTTACACTTAAACCTTCTTCAATCTTTGTCCCACGCTCTTCCTATCACGTATTGTGCACGGTCAACAAGTTCCATGTGGCAGGTTCGAGAATCTTATGAAGTGGTTCACCCGTATGAAGTTTACAGTAAATGTTTACTTAATGTTGTTTTGTATTTTCTTGTTGAAATCGATTCTTCACATACGATTTTTCGTTTATTCTTTAACAATGGTGAGTGATTTGTGTTTTATTTTGCAGAAAATCATCCCACGTTTTTTTCTTTGAAGATTAATCATGGGTTTTTTTTTCCAACTTTCCTGGAAGGAGGTATCTCAATGGAAAGGTAAGTCATGTGGACCTCATAGATGGTGATGAACTTTCTATAGATGACATCGATGCAATGATGCAACAGTTGGGGTATGGTGATGATGGTAAGAAGCTATATTACCATTTCATGATACCAAACACAGATTTGGATTGTGGTTTACAGACACTAGGTAGTGACCAAGATATGATTGTTTTGTTAAAGTATGTTGGTAAGTATAAAGAACTAGATTTTTATAGTGAACATGGGATCACCAACTTGATAACCTCTCTCATGTCACCTCCTGATCAGTCTTTAACAAAACATCCAGATGTTGGATGTAAGAAGCAACTATTATTACCGTGGGTTGAAAATGGCAGCAACACTTGCTTGGGTGAGGGAAGTGGCAGTTTTTTGGGTGCAATTACACAAGACCTAAATGACGAATTTGAACCATTTTGGAGTGATGAAGCTAGGACAGAACATGAGATTGATAATTCAGATAAGGATTATTATTTAGATGAGGAATATGATTCACATGACAACGATTATGTAGGGGGAACAGAAAACATCCCAACTTTGGATGTCGATGTGGAAGTGGAAGTAGATGAAGTTGTGTTAACTCTTTCTGATAAAGACACTTGTTCAGATGATAGTGATAATGATTTGATAATGGACAAACGGTTGAGGAATGCAAGAAGGGAAAACTTAAAGCAACAAGAATCAACACTTTCCAACAGTAAGGTACATTTCTTTGTTGGCCAATCATTTGGTAGTAGGGATGAAGTGAAAAATTTGATAAGGTTACATGCGATAGAAACTAGGAGGGACCTTGCAATTGTTAAAAATGATTTAACAAGGGTGAGGGCGGTTTGTAGGGGGAAAATCCCTTCATTTAATTGTGATGTTGGTAGTACAAGTGGGGGGAAACAGGTTGGTGGGTCAAATGAAGAAGTAAAAACAAGTTGTCCTTGGGTATTGCATATATCCACATGCAAGAAAGATGAATCGTGGGTTGTTAAGACACTTGTTGATATCCACAAATGTATTCACCCAAGAAAAGTTAAGCAATGTACTGTCAGTTTCTTAGCACAAGAACTTGTAGAGACTATTAAACCTAACCCAAGCATTCCGGTTAAGGCTGTTCAAGACCATTTTCAGAAGAGGTACCAACAAACCTTTTCATCTATGAAATGTTTTAGGGCAAAGCAAATGGCGTAAACTCATGTTAGGGGTGATTATGAGCAACAATATGGGAAGTTAAGGGACTATGTTATGGAACTGCAAAGAACAAATGAAGACACGACTGTAAAGTTGGATGTGGTTAGTGAGTTCAATCTTTCTAGTTCAACAAGGCAATTCAAGAGGATATACGTATGCTTAGGGGCATTGAAGAAAGGATTCAAAGCTGGTATGAGGGATATATTGGGACTTGATGGAACTTTTATGAAAGGCCCTTTTCCAGGGCAACTATTAACTGCAGTAGGAGTTGACCCCAACAATGGCACATATTCTTTAGCTTATGCGGTGGTTGAAGCCGAGACAAAAAATTAATGGACTTGGATTTTGGAGTACCTTGGAGATGATCTTGAGTTAGGTAGAAATTCAAATTTCACATTTATTAGTGATCGACAAAAGGTATCCCTTAATCAATTTCATATTTATTGATTTTTTTTGCTTTACTTAATTAAATAGCATTTACTTAATTAATTTTTTATTGTTTGCACTAGGGGATAATACCAGCTATTGCAAAAGTGTTTCCAAATGCTGAACATAGGTTTTTCCTACGACATATCCATGAGAACATGAAACAACAGTGGAAAGGCAAAGCATATAAAGATCATTTATGGAAGTGTGCGACAGCAACCAATGTCCCTTTGTTTGATAAGTCGATGGCAGACTTTAAATCATTCAACGATAAAGCGTATGAATGGTTGCTCCAAATTCCACCTCAACATTGGTCTAGGTCTCATTTTAGTGGTAATTGATTAAATACTTATAATTCATCATATGACTTGTTCATACATTTTTCAAATGTGTAGTAGGTGATTAAGTACTTATTTACTTTTACAGGAAGGTGTCATTGTGATGTATTGTTGAACAACATTTGCGAAGTTTTCAACCGACAACTCATAGATGCAAGAAACCAACCTATCATCACTACTTTGGAATACATTCGAGAATATTTGATGAAACGTATAATGAAGGTTGATAAGATGATTGCCAAGGCCGAGGGACCATTGACACCGACTGCTACAAAGTTATTCAAGGCCATTCAGTCTGAAGCTTCCCAACAAAATGTGTTGTGGAATGGAGGCCATAAGTATCAGGTAAGTGGATCTTGGATAGAACAACATGTTGTGGATCTTCAGGACAAGAGTTGTTCTTGTAGAAAATGGGAATTAACCGGGATTCCTTGTAAACATGCCGTTGCCACAATTTGGTACATGGCAGAAAATGGAGGAACTGTAGGCTTACCTGAGATGTGGGTGCATCCATGCTATTGGCTTGATACATGGAAGGCGGTATATAGTTTCAAGATTAATCCACTAACTGGCATGGATATGTGGCCCAAATCAAGTTGCCCAACGATATTGACCCCACCGCTACACCACAAACAAATAGGGAGGCCCAAGAAGAAACGAAAGAAAAGCGTTGATGAGTTGAGTCAACCAGTGGTCAAGGGAGGTAAACTTTCAAGGATTGGGAAAACTGTCACGTGTATTAAATGCAAAAAGAAAGGCCACAATTCAAGGACTTGCAAAGGACAACTCTAGATTGTGTGTGACTAGCGGTTAACCCTTTTTGGTAGATTGTGTTGTTTGACAATGGTGGTTAACCCTTTTCGGTAGATTGTGTTGTTTGAATGGTGGTTAACCCTTTTTGGTAGATTGTGACAATGGTGGTTAACCCTTTTCATCCTTGTAATGGCATTTCGAAACAATGGAATTCTGTTTTGATCCTTGTAATGGCCTTTTGAAACAATTATTAATGGAATTCTGTTTTGGTTTTTATATGTTAAGGTTCTGTACGTTGTTTTGGTTCTGTAACAGTTTTGGTTCTGTTTGCATTTTAAGGTTCTGTTTGCAGTTTTGGTTTGCATTTTAAGGTTGTGCAGTTTGTAATTCTCTGCAGTTTAAAATGTGCAGAAATGTTATTGTGCAGAAATTATTGTGACTAAAATGTGCAGAAATGCTATTGTGCAGAAATGTTATTGTGCATAAATTATTGTGCAGTAAAATAGGTGCAGAAATGTTATTGTGCAGAAATGTTATTGTGCAGTAAAATAGGTGCAGAAATGTTATTGTGCAATAAAATAGGCGCATAAATGTTATTGTGCAGTAATGTTATTGTGCAGAAATTATTGTGTAGTAAAATAGGTGCATAAATGTTATTGTGCAGTAAAATAGGTGCAGAAATGTTATTATGCAATAAAATGGGTGAACTTACTTTCTTCCTTGGGCTACAAGTTAAGCAGCAACAAGATGGAATCTTCATAAGCCAAACCAAGTATGTGCAGGACATTTTAACCAAGTATGTGCAGGACATTCCTGCACAAACTTGGTTAAAATGTCTTTGACAAAGAAATTCAATCTGCCAAACTTGGTTAAAATGTCCTGCACATACTTGGTTTGGCTTATGAAGATTCCATCTTGTTGCTGCTTAACTTGTAGCCCAAGGATGAAAGTAAGTTCACCCATTTTATCTTCGGCCAGTTGACGGATAAGCCTTTGATTTTCATCAAAGGCCTTTTGTGCATTTTCGGCAGCCTTCAACTCCTCATTTGTCATCCCCAATTGGGATCCAATCTTCGGAGGAGGTTGAAGTTTAAGAACGTCTGCCCAGAAGACCACTTGAATCTTTCTTCGTTTCTTCGCTTGAGATCGACGATTTCTTTTTCAGGAGTCATGGGAACTTTGCCTTTATCCTTCATTGCTCCCCTATCGATTCTTCGGCCCAATCGGCTGGTTCCCTCCTTTGCTTCACCTTAGACACTGGATTATTTTACTTGGGGTTTTGGTTGCTCCCCCTCAACTTGTTTCTCCCCCTCAGCGGATGAAGGGGAAGAAACACCTAAGTGAGTCGACACACGACCCATCCATCGATCAACCCGACGGAGACAGTCACGATCCTCATCACTAAAGACCACATTCTTAGATCGATATCCCACTCTCCAGTCTGGGCTTTCGGGAAGGTGGCAGGAAGATTATCCATCTTGGCATGAAGTTTGTTGAGAGAGTCCAAAATCTGAGAATTTTCCAAGTCTTGAGAGAGAATCTTGGCCTCCAAAGATTGGACCTCCTGATCCCTAGCATCGAAGGAGGCCTTCAGAGCTTCTACAGAGAGAGTAAGATTCAGATTGGAAGAGAGCAGCCTTTCAAGACGAGTATTGACCGAACCCACGAACGAGAGAAGGGGATCTGCTAGGTTATGAATGTCATGGGCCATCCCATCCATACACATGAAGAAATCAGTCTGCACCCTCTGATCCTCAGTGTTTTGGTCTCGGAGAATGCAAAGATCATTAAGATAGGTATTGTTATGCTGAAGATCCCGAGAAATTTGATCCTCTCGGAGAGCACGTTATTCCAAGACCGTAACCCGATGACTGGTAGTGGCAGCTAGGCGATCAAAGTCGGCAGTAAGGATGGCCAACTGAGTGCCAAGCATGCGATGCTAGCGATTGATATCAAGGATATCGGCCAAGACATCTCAGGGGATAGCAATCGGGGATTGGAAAGATGGGATCGGTGGAGTGGTAGATGAGGTAGATGGGTGAGTGGAGGTCGGTGGATGGTGAGGCAAAATTCGGAGAGGTTAGGTAGGGCACCTGGGAGGAATGGGTAGAAGATGCGTCGGTCGATGATGGGATCAGGGAGTGTTTCGGGGAGATGGTGGGGGTAGTAGGTTTTGGAGAGGGAATCGATGAGTGCTTCGCGGAGGGTTGGGGGGTAGTGACTTTCGGGGAGGTGATCGAGGAGTGCTTCGAGGTGGATAGGGGAGTGGAAGGCTTCGGGGATGGAACCTTCAGTGGGGAAGGGGTTCTTTTCAGTGGAGGTGGAGGGGGAAGGGTTTTCTTCAACAAAGAAATGAATGGAACACCACCAATGGCCAGGGGGCCAACCTCTTTGTGTAAATCCGGGGAGGGATCCCATTCTTCAAGAAATCCTTGATGAGAATGAGGAGATGGTCCCAATCCTGTATCAGATAGCAAGAAGTCCAGAAATGTTTTCGCGATCCTCTAAATTTACCCCTGGAAAGGCAGATCCTTCCTTAGATCGTGCTAAATCATCAGGACTAATAATCCCAGGTGATAGCATGTGAGGTGGAGAAGATAGTCCTTGGACCAGGGAGACATCCAAGTCATATTCATCAACCAAAGAAGTGGTTGATGGGAGAACAATGGGGGTCCCCGTTTTTACAACTGTATCCTTTTGTGAGGATACAAAGGAGATAGCTTTGGGCTTAGTAGATTCCCTGGGCCCGTAAGGGAGAAGTTCAATAGACTCTGATTATTAGAATCAGTGACTGGTTGAGATGGTTTGGCCAAAAAGGTTTCCTAAGTCTCTCTAGATGAGACTGGGGAGGGGGGGGGGGGGAAGAAGAGTGCCTCCGCTTATGAGAAGAGATTTTGACCTGGGTAGCCACCGAAGGTTTTTTCGGTGGTAAAGTCATAGAAGCAAGTGCGGAGGCATCGGTAACTTTTGACTTCTTTTTCGAAGTCACAAATTTAACTCTGGTCGGGGAGGAGGGGGCTACCGAAGGGAAGGACACCGATAGACCCACCAATTTGGAGAAGGATGAGTCCTCAATATCTCCCCACTTCAAATCGGGAGATTGATTGAAAGATATCATACCTGAGGGTAGGGGCCGATCGGTGGACAAAGGTCCTTTCTTCAGTACTTGCTTCCCAATTTCGGGAGCAGTAAGATCATAGGCGATCTTTGGTGTCGGAAACTTAGAGTCGGCGAGAAGAGCACCACAAAACTTATGGTTGATGATGAGAGAGATGAACGGGGAAGGACAACCCGAGGGGGCCGAGGAGGGGAGATCACAGTGAGAAGTTCGTTGTAGAAATACCTTGCGAAGTCGATCTTTCGTTGGAAGATCAAAGCATGGGCGAGTCGGGTGACATAGGAGGGAGATTGGTCATGACCCCCAGTTTTTCGGCTGAGGTAGTGAATAACGTGCGAGAAGAAGAAATTCCAGACCCCCCATGCGCTTGCGAAGAAGAGTACCAGAACCCTTGTCTTTGCCATCAGAAAGATAGTTGAGAGTAGCCACAACTTCATCATGCTCCGTTCCAAGAGGAAATTGATCATACGTTTCTAATGTGGGAGGTTTAAGGGCCTCCCTAACATCCTCACGCCCAAATGTGAGACCATGGTCCTCATCATTCGTGAGAATAGAGGAGAAGACAGAGTCATTTGTGGGATCGTAAATACAAGTAAGCCAGAAGTTACCTAGAAGCATCTTGCTCATCTTGGGGGGTTGCCGTAAATGCATATTGGAGAGGAGATTTCTGAAGGAAAATGGAGACTTGGTTGAACTCCGGGTGAGATGGATCCATCTCGAAACGAGCAGTGTGGTTACATGGGTTAAAAACAAGAGACTCATGAGAGAGAGAGAGCTTCACCTTTACTTGCCTTGGGATCCTTAGAAGGGGTAGAAGACGCCATTGTTGAGAGTTTGAGAGAAAATGAGAGTTGCAGGTTTGCAGGTCTTGAGAGAAAATGAGAGGTTGAAGAAGATGGTAAAGTTTGGTTGAGAGGTGAAAAAGGTTATATTTATCGATGGGAGATGAAAAGATAAAAACAAATAGGGTAATTATGAGGTTAGAAAGACCGACGATTATAGGGTATTGAGTAGTGGAATAGTTACGTCTTGGGACATGGGCTGACACATGATGTGGGTGATGTCATGATGCAAATGTAAAAGGATAAGGACAAAACAAAAAATTGGAAAAACTAAATCAGGGGGATAAGTAAATCGGAGAAAAATCAGGGATTCAGAGTTGGGGACTCACCGAATATGAGATTTGAGGAGTCATCGAATATGAGAATCGGGGGTTTACTCGTCGATTATGGAGAATCGGGGAGTTGTGGGGGTGAGGACTCACCGATTTGAGAATCGGGGAATTGGGAAGTATAACTCATCGATTGGAGAATCGGGGACTTGGAGACTCACCAATTATGGAGAATCGGAGAGTTTAAAATTGGGGACTCATTGAACATGAAATATGGGGAAGTTGTAGATTTGGGGACTTACCGATTTGGAGAATCGGGGAGTCCTTCGAAGGTTAGGAGAACCGAGCTTCATCCAAGGGTTTGGTAAAGAGATCAGATAGCTAAAGATCGGTGGGAATGAAATGTAGTTCCACATCAGCTTTGGAGATGTGATCTCTGATGATGAGATACCGGATGTCAATGTGCTTTGAGCGGGAGTGAATCACATGATTATTTACAATGGCTATTGCACTAGAGTTGTCACAAAAAATGGGTACTATGGAGTAGATTTGATTGTAGTCTTGAAGTTTGTAACACCCGAATTTTTTGGTTTGGAGCACTTTGGAGCAAAAAAAAAGGTATATATATATAGCAAAAATAAGAATCATATCTCACTCGTCTTAGCCTCGATTTAAGTGATTCAAGTTCTTAAGGAAATTTAACACATATAGCTACAATCTTCGTGTTTTGAGTTTTTGTAAATTCGAGCCGCATCGGATCCAAAGTTGATGCCAAAGTTGGGATAAATACCGAATCGGTCGAAGAAATAACAAAGGAATTAGTAATAGGTTGGCAAAGGCGTGGCATGAGTATTTTGCATGTCATGGGGTCGAATCCACTAGGTTGCCACATTGTTTCTCCATTTTTTTTAATAATAAGAGACAATCTCGGCCCAATGAGATTACCAGGCCCAATTTCGAATTCTTTCTAATCCAAAGCCCAGTTTCCAATTATTTCTAATCCAAGCCTTGACCCGTTCATTTCTTACTATTAGGGTATCAATGATTATTTTTATAAGACGGAAAATAAAAAACCATTTAGAGGCAGCAGCTAGCAGCCTTCGACTGCTGTATCTGGTTGAATAATATTTTTTTTATCTATCAAATATACTTGATTTAAGTTGATAGTAATGATGATTGAAGATTCAAGTTAATGTCTTAATGGAGATGTGAGACTAGTTTTTTAAAGGAAGATTAAAGAAGAGATTAAGTTTCTTGACCATTGGTGATTCTTATAAATTGAAAGGTATGAACCCTTAACCTTCAACCTTAGATTTATATAATTAGTGGGTAAAAAATTTAAGGTTCTTGAAATGTTATGATTTTGATGTTATTAAAGTTATTTGTTGGAAGAAATATTTATATGGAAATAGTGGGTTTGTTAGTATTTTATAAATGAATCAAATTGAGGTATTTACTTGTGTTGACAAATTAATTTGGGGTTTAAGGATTTCAAATTTGAAAGTTTAAATTTATAGATTTTAGATGAATTTTGATGGATTAATATATGTGAAGTAAGACTTGAATGGTTTTAAATCCATTAGAAGTGGTCCTTAATAAGTTGGAAAGTTCAAAAGGTAGTCTAGATATTTTATTTAGAATTCTTTAATTGATTTGGTGATTACGCATGGTTGATCTAGGTAGCAAGAAGTTTGAGCAAGTTGGATAAAAATCTAGGTTTAACGTAACCTAGCAAGGTGAGTTCAAGTTGCTTTGTGAAAATGTTGTACATGCCAAAAATGTCCGTTTTGAATTATAGTGTTTTACTTGGTGTTTATCAAATGTGTTGTTTATTTGATGAAATTTACATTTTGGATGCATTTAATTTTATAAATATTGTAAAATGTCACATTTGGGTTTTTGGATCATTTTGATTAGGAAATCCTATTAATATGTTGATTTGATGATATATTGTATAAATGGAGGTCCTTTGACGTAAATGTATTTTTAGTGTATTTGGTTTTATAAATTATGTGAAAAAATGTATATTATATAGTTATAAAGCATTTCGGAATTATAAATAGTATAATTTCCTTTGGAAAACGATTCATCCCAACTCGCAATGTTTTCTTTTAGTTAATCATACTTTGTGGCATTTAACTGCATAAATGTTGGTTAAATACATTTTTATTGTTTATGATGACTTTTATTTTATAATCAACGGTGTTTTTGAGCTATTGGCTCGACTTTAACTTGAGACTTGAGATGAGTCTTGGTGGATATTTTTACGGTTTAATCTTGCTCTATATCGGGCTTTTTGAATTATATGCAATTATGTCATATTTATTTAAAACGTTACATGCTTTGAGTGCGTTGTCATTCATTTGGGGTCATGTAAATTTAGACTGTAATGCAATGGATCCATAGGCATATGAGCCAATCTTTAATGTTTTAATGGAACGGTTGTTCCCAGTTTTTATATTGTAGCTAGAAATAGGCATTGGGTCATCGGGGGAAACTTGGTACGGTCTTATGGGAGTCGGATACTAGCCATTAGCCATATGGTGTAATTTCTAGTGAATGAGTGTACCTAGGATCATTGGGGCCTTGTGTATGAATCGCGAATAATTTATCCCATTGGGACCATTGATCCTCAGGATGAGCTCTATAACGTGGAACGGTGGCCTACTTTTGTGTTCCGCCACTAACCATGGAAATCGGGCCTCCCCCGTCACCGAAAGGTGTTGTTTGGGTATTGAGTTTTATCCATATTTTTTGTGACATTTTGAGTATGGAGTGTTCTCCACAAGTCATGATTTTGAGTATTAAGTATTACTTATATTTTAACATTTTGGGTAATAAAGTTTTATCTGAATTTCTGTAATTGAGCATTAAGCCTTATTTACGTTTTAGATGAGTAATGGGTTTCGAATTCATATTTGAATTAACATTGTATATTGAATTTTCATCACGAAAATGATGGATTCGGAGAAAAATGTTGCATTCATATTTTATACTCTTCATTCTACAAATTGGGATTTAAATAATATTATTTCAGTTTACCGTTTTATATAAATGATGAAAACTCTTGAATTCAGTAGGCGTTAAGCCTAACCCTTTTTGTTTGTCGGCATGTGCATCAGATCGTCGTTGGGGAATGGTACTAGTGACGCTATGAAGAAATGAGTGCTAGTTATAGGCACAAGAAGCAATTAGCAAATTGGAGATGTCTTCCACATTTGGAGATAACGACTGTTGTTGGAGTTTAGTAACATCCGCCCTTAATTTAGACTATACGTAAGGTCTGAATTGTTTATTGTTGATGCTAGATCTTAGATTGCCATTATAGTATTCAAGTGTTGACTTTTAGAAGTGAATTAAATCCTTACTTGATGTATTTGATGTATTATCGAAAATTTAAAAATAGTCGTTATTTTCAGATTTGAGTGTGTTACAAAGTTGATTTTTCATCCATAATATTTGAGCACAACAACTTCCTACAACAACATATTCAGCTTCAACAGTAGAGGTGGAAACTGAGTGTTGCTTCTTGTTAGACCAACTGACCAATTTTCCACAAAGTAATTGAGAACTGCCTGTGGTGCTCTTTCTATCAACTTTAGACCCTACATAATCAGAATCTGAATACCCAATTAGATCAAAAACCAAGTCTTTAGGATACCAAAGACCCAGGTTCAAGGTACCTTTAAGATACCTGAAGATGCGTTTTCCAGCAACCAAGTGAGATTCCTTAGGATTGGCTTGATAACGCGCACACAGACAAGTAGCAAACATAATATCGGGTCTGCTAGCAGTAAGATAAAGAATAGATCCTATCATGCCCCGAAAATTCGTTACTGTTGAGTCAGAATTGTATTCAAGATTAAAAGGTCAAATTATATTTGTTTGTAAAGTCAAAAAGGTGTAAAAGTCAATGTAATTGTCAAAAAGTGTAGAAGTCAACAATAGGCAAAGTGTGTTTAGTGTTATTAGTTTGTAATCTTAGGTATAAATAAGTTTTGTTAAGCTTGTAGTTAGGTGAGAATACTTAGACATTGTCATATATACGTTTGAGAGAAATTGTAGAGAGAAAATCTGTAGAGAGAGAAAGCTCAAGATTCATGAAATAAATGTCAGATTTATGATTGAGATCATGTTTGTATGGACCTATCAATTGGTATCAGAGCTTTGGGAGAAAGATTTATGCACCAATTCTTCATAATTTCGTCAAGATCTGAAGAAATCAGGGAAGTTTTTCTAAAAAAAATTTGTGTGATCTGTTTTCTAAAATTTTCACTGATTTTGATGATTTCATGTTGATTTGATGAAAATGTACATTGTTTGATTTCGTTTTTGATACTATATTCATCTTTCGTTGGTGATTTGTCAAGGATTTCAAAGATTTGAATCAATTTGAAGATTTTTAATTTTTTTACGTGCTCTTGAAAAGTTAACTGATCATTTTTGAAATTCTTAATTTTGAGATTCAGTGTTGATTTGATCCATTTTTGTGTGAAATTGTTAATGAAAACATGTTTTAAACATGATGTGATCATTGATTTCAAGTTTTAGTCATAAAATCAAGGTTTTGAAAATTTTAGAATACAAGTGTTCTTGACGTGTTCCTCTGGTGATTTAGAACATGTAGCAACTTTCATAATCGAATTTGGTCGAAAATTGAGTGAGATATCTGTGTTTGAAACATCGCCGGAGCCTCGTCGGAGCCTCGCCGGAAAACCGGGTTTCGCCGGAAAATGAATTCGCTGGAGCTGTGAGCATTGTTTTTGACGTATTAACTTCTAATCTTGTTCCTTACTTGATTCCATCAATTTTCAGGTGATTACAAGCCATAACAGTTAGATATACGATCGCCGGAAAACTTGTTTCGCCGGAGTTATACACCTTGAAATACAACTTCAAAATTCGTTGCAAGATCTTAAATTTCTCGTTGAATTCGATTCTATATCGAACAAGGAATATTTTTCAACAAATGTTGTTGATTTTGGTCAAAGAATGAATGAGATATCAACGATGGAAGGTTACCGATCGAATGGAGGAGATGATGAACAGTACTAACGGTGTCCGTTATGTCCGTTAGATTTTTTAACATTTTGGTCCAAGGTCCGTTAACCTTTGTTACATTTTTGGTCCAAACTTCGTTTGTTTGTGTTAGTTCAGTTAAGTAGTTTGTAATATTGTCAGTTTTAGTCCTTGTCGTTAATATTGTTAGATTTTGTTAGTTTTTGTTAGTTTTTGTTACAAATTCAGTCCAATTTCTGTTAATTCTGTTAGTTTCGTTAAGCGGTTTTAGGAGTTGGCAGATTTGGTCCCTTTACTTTAAGTTTTAGGGTTTTGTCATTTTGAGTCCTTTAGTTTGTACTTTTAGCTTTTGGCAGTTTTAGTCCTTCTAGTTTGTAAGTTTCGTGTTTTTACATTTTTAGTCCCTAGACTTTATAGTTTTTGTCGTTTTTAATTCTCGTTTATTTGTCGAGTCTTAGTATTTTTCATTTTTAGTCCTCATTTTTCGTATTAGTTTCGTATTTTGTCGGTTTTAGTCCCTATTATGTATTTTTCTTTCATTTTTACTCATTTTTAGTTATTTTTAGTCATTTTTTTGTTGATTTTTCATTTTTGTCGTGTTTAGTCCCTGTTTTTCATTTTCTTTTCATTTTTAGTTCGTTTTGTGTCGATTTTTACTGTTTTTATCTGTTTCTGAACGTAACTTGTAACACCCTAAAAA
The DNA here is from genome assembly GCA_954870635.1 of Arctium minus. Taxonomy (NCBI): domain Eukaryota; kingdom Viridiplantae; phylum Streptophyta; class Magnoliopsida; order Asterales; family Asteraceae; genus Arctium; species Arctium minus. Next base: position 55,060,026 of record OX941092.1, read on the forward strand.
CCAGAGTGAATTTAAAAATGCGGAAACTGGACAAATAAACATCAACACCTGGTATAAACCTTCCAAAAAGGGTGTTTGATCATAGATTTATTGGATTCAAGATCATCCAATATGAAGTTTGGAATCTGAAGCTAACGCTGAAAAGTCGCTCTCGATATTATGTCTAAAGTTAGTTTGTAATAATATGTCAAAGTTGTTTATTGTATTTTATGTTTGTCCTAAATATCTTTTAATAGATATTAGGATATTAGTTTAAATATCTAGATATTAGTTTAAATATCTAGATATTAGTTTAGACTCTTCCAAGGTCGAGATATTAGTTTAGACTCTTCCTTATCTTGATGAGAGTGTCGTTGGAGTATTTGTTACTCTGACGTGGTTTGAAGATCTTCTTTCGGCCATCGTCGTCCTTGTAAACAAACCTATTTTCAGGCTCCACGACCAGTGAATTGCTTGGGATTTATTTAATCCCAGGAATGAGTTCATCTGGCTTCGTTATGGATAATTTGTCGACTCCAAGTTGTAGAGCAACCTCAAAATCCATTTTGCTGAAGTACTTGATGTGCTCGCATATGACCTCTTTTATACACCCATTTGCAATGCTGAACTCTTTTCTTTGCCCGAGCCTCTGCTTTGTGAATACATGTAATTATGGCAGATGATAGGGACAAAGGTTTATCAAATCAGCATCAGAGAAGACATGCTTCTGTCCTTCTTTCCTCTCTACATGATACTTTGCGTACATGACAACCTTGTTTGCAAAGGAATGTAAAGAGATGCCCAGAATGGTTTTAATATTAGAAGTTGAGAAGACCTTAGTTTTTTCTTGTGCAGCTCTCCAGAATCTCTTTCTGACTTCCTCTTTCATCAGAGGGTGAATATTTGGCGATATGAAAATCTGTTTGTCTTCTGCGTTGTATAGGTAGTTATAGATGTTCTTGTGAAAAATTGGTTCTTTTGGTTGTGGCCTGGGAATAGGAATCCACTTAGCATCCATAGATTGAACGATCTTCTGCACTCAATCATATGTTGGTTTCTTTGGATCAGTTGTATCAGTAACAAAGGGTTTCTTTTTCTTGGGTTCAGAGGAGGTGGAGGCCTTGGTTTTCTGTGGTGATCTCTCTATGGGCATCGACTTTTTATTGTCTTCATCAATGTTGATTGGTTCAAGTGCTATGTACTGGAAAATGGGAGCAGAGGCATCTGGAATGATTTCAGGACTAGATGATGTGACAAACTTTTCTAGACCCTCTGCTATGCATTTTGATCCCACATTCACCTTAGGCTTTGTAAGGGCCTCTGAGGGATTGATGACTTGGATGCTTTTTGAGTTTAGAGTTGCAGAGGTTCAAGATTTTGTCTTCTGTGAGGGGCCCTCTGAGCTTATTGGTACTGCACTTAGGGGAGTTGCTGCTATGGGTTTTGCAGTGGTTGTTGTTGGCAGAGCGTTCTCACCTTCATGATGAGCCAAAGGACCAGCTCTATCTGGCCCTTGATCATCATGCTTCCCCTTCTTTTGATTTGCCTCGACTTGGCATGAAAAGGGTTCCTTCCTTCGCTTCTTTTGGCCAACAGGCTTTAAGTTCATCTTCACAGAATGCTCGATCATTAAGACTATATCTTTTGCCGTGATGGTAACTTTGTTCACTTCATAGTCAACTTTGAACTTCATCAAAGCGACAGTCTTCTTGACGTCCTCAGTTGCTTTATTGGCCTTGGAGGTGAAGTTGTCCCCCATTTTTTTCACTCTGTTCAGCAGATCCTCTCCCATTTTGTGGAACTCGACCTTGGTTGCCAAATTTGATGGGAAGCTCACTTCTGCTTGAGGTTGGGAGGAGGATGCTGTAGAGACCATGGTACTGCGGACCATGTCCCTTATTTCATTTCGCAGAGCTTGTTCTACAGAGGATGAGGTGCTGACAGGGACTGCTTGACTTTGATTTTCTGATTTACAATTTCTGGTAGGCACTTTAAATCCTCTGTATTTGCTTAGGCCACCTCAGTCAATTTGTTGAAGTCAACTTTGGAAACGGAATCGTCAGAGGTGTCTGATAGTTTGGTGAGAGCAACAAAGTTGGCTATGGAGACAATTTTCAGATTGGTGACCACCTCTTTAAGTTGCTCCATCTTGTGTGCACACACAGAGAGAGAGAGAGAGAGAGAGAGAGAGAGATAGCATAGAGCTTTGCAACTCATCCAGTCTTTGGTACACATTGCTAGTGGAGGTTTGGAACTCATCCTTCGTAACAAATGCACCAAGGATAACCTTTGGATCAACACATCCATTGGCACCTTCAGAGCCTGTTTTGATGTTGAGCTCTGTAGACTTTATTCCTGATCCTTGAAGTTCTTCAGAGGAAGAATCTTCTACAGAAGTTCTGTCATCGGTTTTGTCAAGTAAGGATTCAGATTCATTCACTTGATTTTCGATGAGTGGACTCTTTAGTTGGTCTAGAACCGTAAAGTCTCTGTGCATGCTCTCTGGCCGCTCTGAACAACCTTGGATTTCTCCCTCGTGTGTGACAGAGGCAACATATGCCTCTACATTGGTTGGTATCGTTCTATGGGGGTGTATGAGCACTTTTGTCTATACCAACATCCTTTTGAGAGGATGTGGTGGTTTGGTGTTCCCTGGCTTGAATTGGAGCAGAGGAAGAAAAAGGATCCTCTATCCGGTTGGTTGGGGTTTTGATCGGAGTATGCACTCCTTCTTCAATACCCTTCTGTGCATTAGACCTGCAGAGGTAGATGGGTGGTTTGCACTGGGTGGTGGATTTGATTATGTGCCATCTAGGGCATCTTTTTCACCCTCGTTCTTCTCCTTCTCATTTTTATCACTCTCCTCACCTTCACTCTCCTTCTCTTCACCTACCTCCTTTACCACCACTATTTCTTTGTCTTTTGTGGGCTTAACCCTTGGTGGAGAGGGTTCTAGAGGTGTAAGGTTCTGAGGTATGTCCTCTGTGGTTGATGGAATCAATCTCAGTTGCCATGGTTGTTGGGCTCAGAGGCCTTGTGTCTTCGACTCGTTCCTTGACTTTTGTATTCAGAGGCTCTTCAATATGTACTTTCCTTAGCCTCCTCCTTTTCCTCTGAAGAGGTTGCTCCTCCACCTCTTCAGGTTCCCTCTCATCTATGATGGCTTGTACCTCTGGAATGGGTACAGATGCCTCTTTGGCTTGAGGCTCTTCCACCTTAGATCTTTTCCTCAGTTTCTTCTTCTTCTTCTTTGGAGGCTCTTCAACCTCTGCCGTTTGGACCTCTGGGGGGATTGGGACTTCTTCTTCTTCAGTTCTCTTTTGGGGTTTGTTTTTCTTTCTCCTCCTTTCTCTTTTCTCACTCCCCTTCCCACGCTCTGTTCTTTCCACTCTTTCTATTCTCTCCTTTCTCTGGACTCCTCCTTGTGTTCCCTCTGGTGCATTCGGCCTAAGAAAGATCACTTCCTCACTCTCATTGGCTCCTATGTGTGGAGGGGTTGCAGGATTCGGTTCTGGAGTCATGCTTCCACAAACGTAATCCTTCCTAGTTGCACTACCCAAATAGGCAAGTAATTTGGCTGGTATGGATTTGGCATTGGGGGTATCCAGAGGGTATTATTTTTGGTTTATGCGTGTTCATGTCATGAAGGTTGATGGTCTTGCCTTCTGCGGATAACTTATCTTCGCCTATAATCGCGTCCCCCAAAAGCACCGCAATAAACCTACGGAAGACTAATGATGGCATAACCTTGCCTTTGCTTTGTTCATCACACTTTTTTAGCACATAGTTGATCATCTCCCTTAGGATCAACTGGGCATAGTTCAGAGGAAAATCAAAGTATATGCCATACATGTTGGTCAAGATGTTGTGGCTCGTTTGGTCTGGACTCCCAATTTTTCCAGTTAGGGTTCGGTTGAGGATGGAAAACAGTACATTCCAGAAGGGTGGGAGAAATTGTCTCATGAAGTATGTCCTTTTGGTTATGGGCTTTCCATAGCCAATGAAGAGTAAAAACTCCACCAACTATTCGTCAGAGGGTTCATCAGAGTAACGAACCAAGTTTAGTTGGGTCTTGGTTGGGAGTTGGAAGACAGTGGAAATTAATTTCTCGTTAATCCCTAGTTCAAGAACCTTGTTGGCTGAGGGACTAGTAGCATATCCAATGATAGCTGAGCCAAACTTATCATGTTTCTCATACCTTCAAGATTGCCACAATTGTTGAATATAGGTTTCTGGGATATTAGTCCTTGTCATGGTTAGGGCCTTGCAAATGAAATGGTTTTGGAGCAAGAGGATCATTGGTTTGTATTCTTTGGCAAATGCCTTGTTGTTCAGAACCACGAAGTGGTTGTTTGGTTTCAGAGGAAGACTGTTCAGATGATATTCATGGTTTGCAAAGGAAACCAACCTAATTGTAATGGGTTCTTGATCGACACTGTTGGAGTTGTTGTCATTGCTTTTGGGTGAAGAGTAGTCGGAGTTATCGCCGGAGACTGAGTGGGATGCCATTTGCAAGAAAAAAGTAGAAGAAAGATTTGCAGGTTTTCTTGCCGGAGTTCTTTGAGAGAGATGTATTACAGGTAAAAGGTAAAATGGTAAAATATTTGGGTATTTATGGTGAGAGGGGTGAAAGATTAGGCGGTAAAATATAAAAATTTGAGATCCGTAATCAGTACATAGCCATTTTAGAAAAACGTTTCAAAAACGACGGTATAGATCATCCACCAATCAGATGTTGCCACGTCACTAAAGGCGGTGCAAGATCAAGCACGTGCTCCTCCCACTATTCTCGCGCCTGGTGTTTGCTAAAGCCAAATGACTGTGACTCTCAAAAGAACCCGCACCCCATATACTATTTCAAAAAATTTATAAGTGTTGAGAGTAGAAGAAGCTCTGTGGTTAAAAGAGCTTATATGGTCTGGAGGTTGGCATAGTATTTCCACAGAATAACAACTTTTCCTTACCCAAAAGGTTTGAGGATCAATGATATGATCAAAGAGGATCTCTTTGGGGGTAGAAGCTCTATTACATCTCGCAGAGGTTCTGTGAGAGGTTGTAGAGGCTCTATGACCAAAAATTCGTAATTAAAGAAAGACCATAATAGATTTGACCAATCAAAGTTTTGACTTGTTTCCAGGGGTAAGTTTGGATATCTACGAAAGTTTGTGTCCAAGAAAAGTGTTTTTGACACTGGGTTTGTGCAAAGCATTTACCTTCATCTGCAATCTTCTCGATAGAATGACTCCTTCTGCTCCCCCTTGATTGATCAACTTTATGATCTATATCAAGGTCTCCTTGTGCTCCCCCTTGAACTATGCTTGGATCAAATATGATAATTAACGTACAAGACATAGATCAGAGATTCAAAAAGTATGATGATCAAGAATAAATGGAAGAAACTACTGTACATACAGAAGTAGAACTATACATGCAGAAATGAAGCTATACGTACTAAGGTAAAAATATGTACATCAGAAGCTCTGTTCCAAGGTACAGAGGTTCTGTGAATAAAATCAAGTTTAGCATACCTAACTTTCCAACTAAGAATGAGAATCTCTTTCCGTCTAAAGCTTTGGTGAACAAGTCAACAAGTTGATAATATGTGGGCACAAAGTACATTTCTATTATGTCTTGTTCAACATGATGCTTCAAAAATTGATACCTGATATCGATGTGTTTAGTCTTGGAGTGCTATACTGGGTTGGCAAAGATCGCAATGGCACTCTTTGAATCACAGATTATGGGAATCTTCTCAATGTCCATACCATAGTCTCTGAGCTGAGTTCTCATCCACAGAACTTGTGAACAATAACTAGCGGCAACAACATGTTCAGCTTCTGCCGTAGATGTGGACACATAGTTCTGCTTCTTAGAAGTTCAACTTACGAGTTTTCCTCCTAGAAATTGGCAACTTCCAGATGTGCTCTTTTGGTCTAATTTGCATCCTCCATAGTTTGAATCTGTATAAGCCATTAGATCAAAGCCAGAGTTCTTTGGATACCAGAGGCCAAGATTTTGGTTCCCTTTAGGTATCTAAAGAGCCTCTTGACAGCATAAAGATGGGATTCCTTCGGATTAGCATGAAATCTTGCACAAAGGCATGTGGAAAATATTATATTCAGTCTACTTACTGTTAAATATAGTAGAGACCCTATCATGCCTCTGTAGAGATTGCACTCGATAAACTTCCCCTCTAGGTCCGCATAGAGCTTAGATCCAATGGCCATAGGGGTTTCATTGCAGAAGAGTCATATAGATTGAATTTAGAAAGTATGCCAGAGACATATTTGGATTGATTAACAAAAATACCCTCTGTGGTCTGTTTGACTTGAAGCCCGAGGAAGAAGTTTAATTCTCCCATCATGCTCATTTCAAACTCACTCTTCATTAATGTCTCAAACTTTTTGCAATAATTTTCATTTGTAGACCCAAATATAATGTCGTCCACATATATCTGGACAAGCAAAATCTCACCTGTTCTCTATTTATAAAATAGTGTAGTATCAGTAGTACCTCTTTCGAAATTGTTGGCAAACAAGAAGTTGGAGAGTCTATCATACCATGCTCTGGGGGCCTGTCTGAGTCCATACAGATCCTTGTCCATAAAGTATACATGGTCTGGATATTTTGAAATCTCGAACCCTGGTGGTTGTTGGACATAAACTTCTTCTTGTATTTGACCATTCAGAAAGGATGACTTCACATCTATTTGATATACCTTGAATCCCCTGTGGGTTGCGAAGGCTAGGAAAATCCTAATTGCTTCGGGCCGTGCAACAAGGGCAAAGGTTTCTTCATAGTCAATCCCTTCTTCTTGGCAATATCCTTTAGCCACCAGTCTTGCCTTGTTCCGAATGACCACCCCATCTTCATCTTTTTTGTTTCTGAAGACTCATTTGGTCCTTATTATAGTTTTGCCTTTCGGCAGAGGCACTAGGGTCCATACTTTGTTACGCTTAAAGTACATATGCTTGTCTAATAGCTTCTATCCAGTTTGGATCATCCAGAGCCTCAGAAACCTTCTTAGGTTCGATCATACTGACAAAATTTGTATAGAAACAAAAATTTGCAGTAGCTGATCGAGTCTTGACTTTGTCAGATGGTCACCAATGATTTGACTTTGTGGGTGACTTTTGGTCCATCTTGTCATTCTTGGCATATGGTCATTGGAAGCATCAAGTTGTACTTCTATGGATACATCATCGGGTACTTGATCATTTGTGCTCATCACAGGAGTAGAGTTGTCTTCTTGAGTCGAGGTAGAGACTTATGTAGTACTTGGGGTTGAGTCCTTGTTTTGCTCTGGAGATGTATCCTTTGAGGTCATTGGAATATGGTATTCAGATTGATTTGTCATGGAGCCTTGATTGTCAGTATTCTATGCATGGTCCCCCTCAACATTTGGTCCTACACAGGTAGTTGAAGAGGGTGAAGTATTGTCAGGACCATTAAGAGATATACCTTGAGGTATTTGGTCCGCAGAGAGTTTGGCTCCAGAGGCTCTGTGACCATTTGCAGAGGGATCATCATCATCATCAAACATTTCCTCAAATAAATGATCTAACTCATTTGTTCGAGTAGATGTTTCACCAGAGGCTTGCACTTGGTGTCCGAGTCCTGAGCTAATTTGCTCAGAAGTCACCTGAAAAGAGTCATCAAAAGATACGTTAATACTTTCCAGTATTAACTTCGACTTCAACATATAGACTCTGTAAGCCTTGGAGTTTGCTGAATAACCAATGAACTTGGCTTCATCAGCTTTATGGTCAAACTTTCCAACATGCTCTCTGTCGTTTAGGACAAAGCATCTGCATCGAAATACGTGAAAGAACTTGATATTCGGATTCCTCTAGTTGATTAGATGGTAAGGAGTCTTTGAGTGTCTTTTCAATATCAGAGATCTGCTCTGACTGAAACATGCGGTTGAGATAACTTCTGCCCAAAAAGAGGTTGATAATCTAGAAGCAGTGCGCACAGTTATGCCAGCCTCCACTAGTGTTCGATTTTTTCTTTCAATAACACCATTATGTTGTGGAGTTCTTGCGGTAGAGAATATCTGTAAGATTCCCTCTTAGGCAAGATAGGCATCAATGGTTGAATTTTTGAATTCTGTTCCATTGTCACTTCTTGGCTTCCGTACCTTGCTGTCATAGAGAACTTGAATTTTTCTCATAAGAGTAATTAGTACTTGAGGAACATTAGACTTCTTTCGAACAAATTCAACCCATGTGTATCTAAAGATTTCATCTATTAGCACAAGAGTGTACTTCTTGCCACCTAGGCTCTGTATGGATATTGGACCGTAGAGTTCAACATGAAGCATATATAGAGGCCTAGTGCAGGATACATCTGACTTGGTCTTGTGGGAAGCTCTTTTGAGTTTGCCCATTTCACAAGCAGAGCATAGATGATCTCTGTCAAATTTTATATTTGGAAGACTACTCACCAGATTCATTTTAACAAGTTTGTCAAGAGTATGAAAGTTTAAGTGACAGAACCTGTTGTGTGCCAGATCCAAGCTTCTTCATTTTTACTTGAAACTAAACAAAGATTTTCATGTTTGTTAGTTGCTTTAAATTTCATGAGGTACAAATCACATCTTCTGTTGGCACGAAGAAGCTTAGTGCCTGTTCCTTCACACAGCAGAGAGCAGTATTTCCTTTTGAACATAATGTCAAATCCTTTGTCACAGAGTTGACTGAAACTTAGTAGGTTGTGCTTAAGACCATCCACATATGCAACTTTGCAGACATCGACGTCCTCCTTGGCTATGACTCTATAGCCTTTTATTTGCCCCTTTCGATTATCTCCAAAGATCATAGAACCTCCTCCAGATTTTTCTTTATATGAGAAGAGTAACCCTCTGTCGCTAGTCATGTGCCTAGAGCACCCGAAGTATAGGTACGAGGCTGGCACACACTACTTCTGCTGCACAGATTAAGTAGATTTAGGTACCCATTTCCAAATGGGTCCATTTTTGTTAGGGGTCTTTAAGGTTGCCTTAGCATCCTTTGGTTTGGATTTACCTTATGTAGTAAAAGAACTATTTTGCTTCTTCTCAGCCTTGAATTTTGCATTCTTAGATTTGGGTCGAGAGAGGAAGCAGTGAGGGCTTGAGAAGTGTTGACACAATTGATGCATAAGTTTAAAACATTCACAATGATGAAAACCAGAAGCAAGTTGCTTAAACTTTCCATTAAATTCATTAAAGTAGGGTACAAAGCACTTTTGATTACAATCTCTCCTAGTATCAGACTTCCTTTTACAGGATGACCTATCTACGCTAGACTGATTTTTATTAAAACTCCTCTTCGGATGGCTCTTTGACTGTCGCCTTCTATGGTATCCCTCCCTTGGATTCACTTCCACAAAAGCAAAAGATTTGTCATTATTAATCCATTTCTGCTTTTGTTGCCAAGTGAATTTTTCATGATTAGGCTTCAAAGATCTTAGAGATTTTTGATTCTAAGAGGACACTTCCTTTTGTTTGTTTATCTTTTCAAGCTCAAGAGAAGTCTTATCTTGAAAGCATATATCTAGAAAGTCAGGGTAAAAAGAATCCTTGCAGAGCTCATTTTAGGAGGAATTGTTCTGTTAAGAATGCCAGAGGGTAGTTTAGATCCCTCTAGTTTGCAAGGAACTATTTCTAGCTCAACAGAACCAGTCTCTAGATCAACAGAGGTTGAGTCATCCTCAGATTATGAGTCTGAATCAAGAAAGTCTTTGTGACCACAGGCATGGTTTTCTAGATATGTACTACATTTTCCTTCATCATTGTCTTTTGAGGTGTCTAAGTCTTTTAGAATGCAGCGGAAAACTTCAGGAACTTTTAGGCTCTCCATCAAATCTTGTTCAAAGATTTATTGTATGACAGAGGTCATATCAGGGCTATTGAAAAGGTGATTTTCATATGTTCCTTGTAAATCATTTTCAAAAAATTTCAACAACTTCCCTTCTACAGAGGTTGAAATGAACTCAGGTGCCTCAGAGGACAACTCCTTTTCAAGAGTTATCATGCACACAAAGGCCACTTGAGCTTGTGATTCTGGATGACCAAATTTGAAGAGTCCAATCTGATTTTGGGCCAGATACTTCTTTGGTATAGATTCTCTTTTGACAGAGGTTGGTGATGACAAACACTTGTTTTCATAACAAACATTTGTGATTATCAATGAACTCCTCTCATGTGGTTCCACAGAGGTTCTGCGCCTCTTAAATGCAAAAGTTAGGTTGGGAAAACCTGATTTTTGTACTTTCCCAAGGCAGAAGATGGATGATAAGGATTGGTTTGGTTTGCTTCCAGTAAGGGGATCTATATCACAGAACCCTATACCTCTTCTGCCAACTTGGGTATTCACCTTCTCATGCACCTTATGTGCATCCTGATACTTCCTTATCAGAAGATCTCTATCGAGCAAGTCTTGATGAAAGACTTCTCTTTCTTTTTGGAAAAAGTTTTTAAGAGCTAGGATATTCATTTTGTCGCTCTCATTATCTTTGAGCTCTTTAATATTTGTTTTCAAGGTTAACTCAAGACAAACAATCTTTCCTTTGAGGGGTTTCATTTCAGTAAAACGTTTAGTTTTAAGACTTTTCTTTTAAAGGAATAACTTATCCTTTTCTTGAGTGAGAAGTCTGGCTTCTCGCTCTCATAAAAGGTAAGTTTCTTTTTCAAATCTTTACAAGTCTTTTCAAAAGCATGGAATTCTTCAGTTAGTTTAAGCAATTTAACTTTAGTGTCATGTGAGTAAGAGTTAGAAGTGGATACCTCACTATCATCTTCTGAGGTGTTGAGCTCTGCCATTCCATAGAACAGTGCATTTCTATCCCTTTCATCTGATGATTCGTCAGAGATCCAATTTCCTTGTTCAGCTATCAAGGATTTTTGGGCATAATACTCTGCCTTCTTTTTGTAGAAAGCAGAGTCTCGGATAGGCTGGACTCTGTGGGGTTGGCTTTGGCACTCTGCGGCATAGTGTTCGGGTTTACCGCACTTGAAGCATCAGGTGTTCTTTGGAGCGTTGCCCGCTACTTTCTCACCTCCTCTTGGGTCATCCTTCTATGTACCCCTTTGTGGGTACTCAACCGCTCTCTGCTGATAATCCACCATCCTTCTCTCATCATTTCTTTGGTCAAACACTCTCTGGTTATCGAAGTACTCCTCTCTTCCAGGATTTCTTTGCTCATACCCCTGTGGTGGTCCATATTATCTTTGGTTATGATAGGCCCTATCCCTCTGTGGCCCATGACCTTGGAATCCACCATCTCTTCCTTCGCGCTCTTTCGGTCCTCTGTGAAAAGTTGGCTTCTTTTTGAGTCCATGATTAAACTCTTTTGTAATCAGAGCCAAATATTTGGCTGTAGAAGCCATGCTCACTTCCTCTTCATCAGATGCTTCCTCTTCTTCACTCTACGCAACCAGTAACTTATTCATATTTTTCTTCTTCAAACCTTCCTCCAGAGCCTTCTCCTTCTAAGGCTTCTCCTGACCCTCTGTGGCCTTCCCAACAAGTGCCAATGGTCCACCCACTTGGGGTTTGGTCTGGGCAATGTAGTTTTCTTGGGCAACCAGAATGCCAAAAAGGCCAGTTAAGGTCCATGTATCGAGATCTTGATTTGTTTGTAATAACATAAATAGCTGTATCTACTCATCATTAAGACTCTTGACAAAGATGACATTATTCTCCTCAGAAGTTATGTGAATGCCGAACTTCTTGCATTTGTTGATTAGAGAGTTGAATCTGTCTTACGTGCTCTGAAAGGACTCACTCGGCAGAGCTTTGAATGCATAATACTCATTAATGCACTGAGCTCTTCTATTCTTCTGAGTCTTAGCCCCACCCTCTAACTGCTTTTCTAACTCCACCCAAAGATCATAAGCAGACTCACAATCATCAAGGGACTGAAAAAGGTCATTTGGGATAGCAATAATCAGTAAACGTTTGGCTTTCTTTCCCATTTCATAAACTCCCCAATCTTCAGGTCCCTATTCAATAATAGGCATTGGTTTTTGGTATTCAGGGATCTCTGGAGTGGTTTCTGTGGCAAGTACCATTGGAACAGTCATCATGGGTACGTGAGGTGGATTTCGGACATGAGACACTAGTTCTTTGTCTACTCACTCCATAAAGTTTATCATACAAATCTTCCATTGAGGGTATTCGTCCCTCAATAGAGTTGGAGGTTTGGTTTCAGAACACGCAGTAAAGAAGTTTGTATTTGCCATTTGAGAAAATGAAGTGTTTTTGATGAAGAATAGAGTACGAATAGTGAACAAGAAAACAAATGATTTGAGCAAGATAAGGACGAAAGTAGGATAAAGCATGGAAGAAAAGAGTTCTTGTAGATCTTGTAGCACACTCTCAAATGATTTCGGATAATAAACACTCCTATAACTGTGTCAAAATCAAACTAGTTGATAATAACGCAGATAGAGGGACTGTTCTTCAGGAATGATGAACAATACTGAAATCAATTCAAGAAAACTACCCAAATAGCTTGAAATCATTGCAAGTATGATCCTTTGATACTAAACATCAGAGTTTGTTCTGATACCAATTGTTGATGCTCAGTTTAGCTCAGCAATGATATAAACCAAAAATATGCAAAACAAATTAAGATGCAGAAGCGTTTTAGTGCATAAGAATGGTTTTCTAGAATCACACACAAACAAGTAACAAAGATAACTGTAAAACAATAAGAATGATTCACTCAAAGTTCATCTTCATTAACTTGCAAATACACCAAGAACACACAGTAGTGTGTGTAAAAATGCTCTCCACAGATTTCTCTCTACAAATCAGACGTGTATGCAATTGTGTGCCGATTACAGGATGTGCTCCCTACATATACATATAATGGAGCATATAATATAACAAGACAAAGGCTGCCATTCCATAAAAGGAATGACACCTGGAAAGTAATCCATCGTGGTGTACTATATTGATCTTGAGGATCTTCGTACAAGAGGGGCACATGAGAGGAACATGGTCTTGTTTCTTCAATTATTGCACAAGTATTTTTCTTCCAGAAGTTGCCAGCACAAAGGCTCTGTGAATGGTCACAGAGGCTCTGCGGTCAGATTATGATCTTCAGGTTGAGATCTTCGAAAGGTAACCGATAGAGGCTCTGATCTTGTGCTTCTGTTGAGTCTTGGTGAATGCAGCGGGTGTCTTCCGTGGTTCCTATACTTAGCCTATTTTTCAATACTTTTAAGAATGACAATTGGAGATAACAAAGGTGTTGTCAGTTTTACCTCACGAGTAATTGTTGGCAAGCAAGAAACCAGATAAAGTGTCATACCAGGCACGAGGAGCCTGTTTGAGACCATATAGAGCTTTGTCTAATTTATACACATAGTCAGGGTGAGTGAAATCTTCAAATCTAGGTGGTTTTTTCACATAGACTTCTTCAGCAAGTTCACCATTGAGGAAGACACTTTTGACATCCATCTAGAAGACTCTAAAGTTTTTATGAGCAACATGAGCAAGGAAGATTCTTATGGCTTCAAGTCTAGCAACAGGAGCAAAGGTTTCATCATAATCAATTCCTTCTTCTTGTCGATATCCTTGAGCAACAAGTCTATCCTTGTTACGGACCACCGTGCCTTCTTCATCCATATTGTTTTTGAAGACCCACTTAGTTCCAATAATTGTATTCTTAGGAGGACGATGAACAAGTCTCTAAACTTTAATTCTCTCAAATTGAGAAAGCTCTTCATGCATGGCTGTTATCCAACATGGATCGCCTAGAGTTTCTTCAATTCTCTTTGGTTCAATGATGGAGAGAAAATTCACATAGAGAAAAATGTTACCTACCCTATTCTAGTTTGAACTCCAGCTTGTTTTGATTTGATTAATAGGATGATCTTTTGTCCACTTAGTAGCTGGTGGAAGAGGTGGTGGAAACATTTTCTGAGGGTGAGAGGAAGATGGGACTGCTATAGAAATGAAATAGGAAGGTTCAGGCTGAGTGAAATTGGGAACAATAAGACCGGAGGGATCTTGATCTTCGGAGATGACTATTTAAAGATCGAGGATTGAAGAAGAGGGAATATGTAAATCATCATTTTGATGAGATGTGTCTGAGAAAAAAGGAGTAGATGGATTTGTAGAGGATGGTGTACTTTGATAATCTTCACCAACATATGACGAAATCCACCGATTCAATTCATCATCATCGTATGAAAGAGATGACGATTTGTGATCATCAAACTTCACATGAATAGATTCATCAATACATTTTCTTCGAAGATTGTAGACTCGGTAGGCCTTTAAGGACAGAGAGTATCCCACAAAGATCCCTTCATCATCTTTAGGATCAAACTTGCCAAGATTTTTCCCGATCATTTAGACAGAAGCAGACACATCCAAAGACATGGAGAAAACCAATGTTGGATTTTCGACCATAGAAAACTTCATAGGGAGTTTTATTGTGTCTTTTCACCACCACTGACCGATTTTAAGTGAAGCAGAAAGTGTTGATTGCTTCAGCCTAAAAGTAGGTAGGTAAGTTGGATTCACTTAGCATAGATCGAGCAACTTCACATAGATTCCTATTCTTTCTTTCCACAACACCATTTTATTGAGGAGTTCAGACAGCTGAGAAGTTTTGACAGATCCCTTTGTCATTGAAGAAGTCTTCCAAGGTACTATTTCTGAATTTGGTACCATTGTCACTTCTTACAGATCTCACAAGTTGACCATTCAATACTTCTGATTTCTTGACGAATTTGATGATTTCTTCGGTGGTATCACTTTTGTACCTGAGAAAAGATACCCAAGTGTAACAAGTGAATTCATCAACAATTACAAGACTATACCTTTTCCACCAAGGCTAGGAGTGCTGACTCGTCCATATAGATCCATGTGAAGCATTTGAAGAGGATTGGTGATGGAGAAACATTGTTTGGACTTGAAGGATGACTTGGTCAACTTCCCTTTTTTCACAGGCTACACACAACTTTTCTTTAACGAAAGAGAGTATTGGCATACCAGAGACCAAATCTTTTTTAGAAATAATATTCAGCGTTTTGAAGTTTAGATGGGACATACGTTTAAGCCAGAGCCAGTTCTTTTTGGCTAAATCTTCAAATATGAAGCATATTTTTTCTCCAATAGAGCTTTGACCCATGTATAAGACATAAACATTGTCTTTTATAACCCCCGATAATACAACTTGGTTGTTTTTATCAGTGCATACACATAGCTTGAAGGTGACGATATGTCCCAGGTCACATAGTTGATTGATGCTCAAGAGATTGTGCATCAGGCCTTCAACATATGACACCTTATTGAAGGTGATGAAACCATTTGAGACTGTTCCATAACCTCTAGAATTATCCCCAAAGGTTACGGATGGACCTTTCTCAGTCACATAGTTAATGAGGAGATTTGTTGCTGGTCATATGTCTTGAACACCCACTATCCAGATATCAGATCTGTTGATGCTCAAATACTTACAGTCACAACGAAATCAGTTCTTTGGTACCCATTTTGAAGTGGGTCCTTTAGGGTTAGGAGCAGAAGAAGAATCATCAATGTTCTTTCTTCTAATACGATCATTTGGACAATCTTTTGCCAGATGAAAAGTATCACCACAGCTATAACATTTCCTATAAATGAAGATTTTCTTTGAGTTCTGACAAAGATTTTTTCCTTAACTTTTAACATTTATTTTGATAGATTTTCAGGAAGATGATAAGAAACTAGGTTTGGACCTAAGAATCCCTTTTTCAGAATTAGGAAGAGATGAACTAGATATTCCCTTAGATTTGGATTTCTTTAAGTTTACAAATCGGGAAACCAACTTGTTGGGAAGAATAGGATGTTCCATTTTTGAAGATTGAGAAGGCAACTTTCTTTTTAAGGGTAAATCGACATAGGTTATCGATTTTACTTTCTTATAGATTGAGAATTTCTTCAAGGGATGTTGAGGGTTTTTCTTTGGAATTTTCAAAGGTTTTGGAGAGGATGAAGAAGCCTCATCAATGTTCAAAGATTTTCGGAGATCATGAATTGGCTTAGCAAGATCATTTGAACCTTGAGCCTCCACTTTTTGAATTTGAGGAGTAGAGTCTTTGGCCTTAATGAACATGCAAAAATTTAGAGCTTTAGAAAGATCAGAGGAGTACAAAGAGTGGGAGTAACCAGAGTCAGAATCGATAGACTCACAGTAGGAAGGAAGTTTTGATGAAGAAAAAGGAGCTTGAACAAAGGTTGAATCAATGTCTATTTTTTCAAATCCCAGACCAGATTTGTCATCACAGGACATTTGATCTTGAAAAATCTTTTCAAGGTTTTTGGAAGAACCTGTCCATTTTCTCACAATTTCTTGCTCCTTTTTGAGACATTTGAACATTTTATTTTTCTCTTTAGCAAGAATAAAATTGATGGTTTTCAAATCTTCAAGTTCAACTTTGATTTTATCAAAATGCTTTAGCTGAGAAAGAAAAATTTGAAGATGAGAAGAAAGGGATTTTATTTGAGCATTAGCCATTTTCTTAGCATCCTTTTCATTATAGAAATCAATGGTTAAGGAGTCAAAAGTCTCAATCTTTTCAGAACCAGAAAGAGAGTGAAAGGGATGTACCTGAGGAGAGGAGGAGGAGCACTCAGCTGACACTAGAGCAGCTGACATGACATGTTCTTTAGGTTCTTCCATGTCATTTATCTTAGCCATCAGACATTTGTTAGGAATGTCCTTATCACTTTCTAAAGTAGGCTCATCTGCCCAGTCATGGGTTTCATCCATCATACCTTATACCCTTTTTGAGAATACTTTCGTTTCTCTCATTCTCTCTCTTGTACTTGGCCTTGTACTTCACGACACGACTAGTACTTTCTATTAGAGAGGATTGAGATAATCTTGGGAGGGAGACCGATTGGAAATGTCAGGTCTTGCTCTTCTAGATTGAAGAGTTATGGCTAAAAGAAGAGATTCTGGATCTTTCCATATATTTGCTTTTACACTCAGAAGCAAAGTGACCTTTCTTACCATAATTATAGCACTCCTCATTAGACTTGCCGCCAGAAGACCTTTTTGAGAGGGAAGAAGAGGATATTCGGCCAAACTTAGATTTGCCGAACGGATATTGAGATTTGAATTTTGAAAAACCAGCTAGCATGGCCATTTCATCAGTCAATTGGTCAACAAAGTTTTCTTCACCTTCATCATCGACATTAGTTAGATATGCCTCCGATTGGTGATTTGAATCCTCTTGACTCTCATGATCTGAATCTTTAGAAGGATAAGTGATTCTTGGAATGCACACAACTTTCTTGGAAGTGTCACTAATAAGAGCTACAAAAGGAGCTTTTTATCTCTTTTATGACAGTCTTCCTTTGGATCTTGGATTGTTCATAGTTGAAAAGAGATCTATATAAGACAGTAAGAGGCATATGATCAAGATACTTGGTTGTCTTGATACAAGTACAGATGGTCTCCCAAAAATCGGAAAGTCCATCCATGAACTTGCATAGGACTTTCTCATTGTCATATACTCGACCTAACAACTTCAGGTCGTTAAGAAGACTATTAAAACGATTATAATAGTAGAAAATAGATTCCCTTTTTTCATGAGAATAGAGTTCATACTTTCTGACAAGAGTAATCTTTTTGCTCTTTTTGACTTCGTCTGTTCCCTCATAAAGAATGCATAAAGTTGACCACATTTCCTTGGCAGTAGAAAGATTTACCAATGAGTGATAAACTTCATCATGGAGGGAGAGAGCAATGATGGCTCTGACCTTAGTGTCAAGAGCGACGAGGCGCTTGTCAGAAGCATCTTTAACAATGGTTTTTTAAGAGTCAGAGAGAGTATTTTGGGTTTCAAAATGAGCCCAGACTCTAGAGACAATGGGTCCCTCACAAAGAATGGTGTTGTATCTGCTGTCAACTCCTTCTAAGAAGAGCATCATTCGACTTTTCCACAAAGAGAAGTTATTGGGATTGAACTTAGGTGGTTTGGTTATAGAGCCATTGTCGTATGAAGTAGCAGAGGAATATTGAAGAGAAGAACCATTGTTTGTGGAGGAAGATGAAGTCATTTCAGATCAAGTTTATTAAATTAAACTGACCTGCTCTGATATCACTTGTCCCAAAATGAAACAACAAAAGTAACAGGTATTGTAGAAGGGGGAGGGGGTGAATACAATACACAAAAATTTCACTTATTTTTAATTCTTTATTGATATGAATATCAAGAATTACATATAGAAAACTTTAAGATTGTTGCGAAAAAGAACAGGTAAATCTATCCTAACAATCTTTCACTTAGCAAACTGAAAAACTAAACACAACTTGTAAACATAAAGAACAAAACTATGAAGTTACAGATAGAAAAGGTTCTGCCGATTTTTCTTGAGTGCACTAAGATCTCTTCAAAAGTGTAACCTTGCATGGGAGGGATCTTCACCTTTATATACTACCAAGTGCATTAAATGCTTAGGACACTTGTCACTTTTGGGATTGAATGTCAGAGATGTCATTGAAAAAGACAAAGTGTTCTTTTTGTCTTAACATGGAACAAAGTTGACCTTCAGACCTTGTTGTAGATAACTCCTGAAAAAGATGTAAACGCCAAACATCCTTTTTCTAATTCTTCATAGAATATCCCAATCATTCCATGATTTCGTGAAGATCTTTTATGCAAGAGGACAAAGGAGGATCCTCCGAAAATGAGGATCCTACCGATTTTTCATGAGAAAATCAGCAGGTAGGAATAGCTTAGTTGAAGATTGGAAGCTCATCTTTGATCTGCATCTGAAGATTCACTTCTTGTTGAATTCAGTTATTCTTCGACTTCACCGATCTTTAAAAGCATGACCAAGCTATTACAAAGAACCAAATATCTTTCTAAGTACAAAGATGTTTTCAAAGATTGTAAATGGAATTAGGGAGGTCATCTTCAAATCCTTGATGACCCAACAGAGAAGTCCACCTGAGATTTGAATGCAAGGATCGATGATCTTGATCATCACCTTGAAGATGTCCAACAACAATTTGGACTCTTGGAAGCGGAAGACTCGGAAGTTCAAGAAGATGTCAAGGCCACCCTTGATATCTTGAAGTTGGAGTTTCATAGATAAATTGAAGATCTACAAGGAATCATTCAGAATGATCTAGCTACCTTACGTGCACAGGTCGAGAAAGAGAGAGAGAGAGAGCAAGCCATCGCTCGTGAGCAACTTGAAGATGTTCGAACCGACATGGGCATTTGTAAGAGAGTGTGGTGAACGGAGAAAAGATTAGTGCACCTACACCAAAGGTTGAGGTCCTGAAGCCTACAAACTTTGATGGCAAGAGATAAGCAAGAGTGATCGATGATTTTCTTTGGGAAGTTACATATATCTCGAAGCTATGGGGATCGAGGATAACGCCACAAAGATTCACACCACCATGATGTACTTGAAGGAAGGGATATGGAGACATCGATAGAGGTACTCGTGTTGAAAACTTAAATCAGATAAGTTTTTATTGTTGTTGTGCAACTCACCAAGCACAATGTACAAGTGCTTGATGCATAAAGGTGTGGATTAATTTGAGCCACATATTTTGGAAGACTTAGAATTTGTCTTATTAGAAGATTTTGGCTTATGCATGGGAAATGAAAAGGAGGTACCTGATACACTATTGGAAATATGCATGAAAGAGCTACAAGTCAACTCATAATATATATATATATACATATGGATGTATGCTACGTAGAAATTAAGGCACCATAAGAAAAAATTAGAATTCTTTCTAGTTTTCTTCTTTTACTTCCTTGTTCCTCTTGTTGATATATATATATATATATCGTTGATATATGTTTATATATATCTTGTTTTTGGAGGAACATTTAGGTAGTTGATTTATTGATCCAATGATCTCGTAAACACGTTGTAATTTCTCCCAGTTGGTAATATAAATATATCTCTCTCCCTGTGGACGTACACTATCACACCTATACTAGAACCACGTTAATTAATCCAACAGTATTCTTTTACTAGCCTTGATTCTGTTGTATTCACTTCCCGAGAAATATTCCCAGTTTACTAACAGTATTATTTGTGGAAGAGATTCCATTTCTTTGTCTGACATGAAAGCATGGATGATTTGTGAAGAACAGATAATTCAAATGAAAATTGGTAAAAGTTTACGGGAGAACAACCACAATAGTCATGGTTAATTTGTTGAAAAAGACCAAGACGATCAGCTTAGGGGAGGAACTCGTTGGTTGCTCCCAATCTCGTAAATCTGGTTATCGCATAAAATCTAAGCAACATGGCAATTGTAATTATTGTCACAAGTCAGGCCATTCGGTCAGAGATTGTCCAAGTTTGAAAAATAAGGACAAGAAGAAAGCAGAATCTTCAGCAGTTGCAATCGAACAAGATACAGGCTTATCAGCAACGATTACTGCACCGCAAGGTGACATGCGTTGGGTGTTAGATACCGAAGCTTCGTGCGATATGACACCATTTCGAGATTGTTTCACTACTTTCGAGGAGTTTGAAGGTAACCATATTTATATGGGAAACAATACATCGTTTGTCACTCGCGGCATCAGTTCATTCAGAATCAAAATGTTTCACGGTACTATTCGAACTTTATTAAATGTTAAATTTGTACCGTCTATGACTCGTTTTTTGATTTCTGTTGGACAACTGTCCAAACTTAGCTGTAAGATTTGGATTGAGAATGGGAGTATGCACATCTCTAGAGGGAACTTTATTGTGATGAAATGTGAGCAGGCAGAAAACAACATGTTTCAACTAGTAGGAAAGACATTCAGTTATGATGTGTGTGTCGCGGATAGTTTGAAAATTTTATATGCTACCCGTTTGTGGCATCTTAGATTGGGGTATACTTCAAAGAAGAATCTGGAGATTTTACGCAAGCGGAAACTCATTGCAGTTGACATGCCTACGAGTCTCGCTTTTTGTTCATAATGTGTCTCGGGTAAACAGACGCGTGTTTATTTTGGTGTTGGAAAACACAACACCAAAGGGATTCTTGATTATGTTCATACAGACGTCTAGGGACCATCTTCAACATAGTCCCTCAGTGAAGGTAAGTACTATGTTATTTTTATTGATGATTTCTCACACAAACTTTGGGTGTATAATTGAGTTAAAGTTATGTTTGATGTTTTTGAAATATTCAAAACTTGTTTAGGACTAGTCGAAGTTGAGACTGGAAGAAAGTTAAAAGTGCTAAGATCTGATAACGGTGGTGAAAACACTAGTGGTAACTTTAAAGGCTTTTGTTCACGTAGAGGTATTCAACAACACTACACCATACATGGAGATCCACAATCAAATGGAGTTGTCAAGCGGATGACTAAGACCTTGTTAGATAAAGTCCGATGTATGTTAGTTACATATGGTTTTCCCTAAAATATTTTGGTCTGAAGCACTTCACACTGTTGTACACACTATGAATCGGTTACCGTGTTTAGCCATTGGGGAAAGATTCTGGAAGAAATTTGGAGGGGTAAAGACTAGGATAAATCTTCTTGAAATACATACATATATTTGATTATCCTATGTATATTCATATGACAGGTCAGGACAAGTTGGATCACAGAGACACCAAGGGATTCTTACTTGGCTAAACAGATGGAATCAAGGGTTACCGAATCTGGTAACCGGTCACCTGAAAGGTGATTCATTTTTGACACGTGACCTTCGATGAGTCGATTATGTTCAAGTCTAATCATAATCAACAACCCACTCCAGAACCGGAAATTATCTCATATGTTTCTCCAACACCCGATGGAGATGAGATAATTGCCAGTCCTATTGTACCCAACTGTTGGTCCCGAAGGTGCTTAACAAGTTTGTAGAGGGGGGGTGAATACAAACACGAAATTTAAAGTTTAATAAATTGTTTATTGATAAATCAAACACAATTTACATGTCTGTTGCGGAATAAGATTAAGTAGAACTGAATCTAAACAAACTTAATAAAACACTAAGATGATTGCACAAGAATATAGAGAATGGGAGATTAGAGAGTATAGAAAGCAAGGGTTTCTATATTTTAGAAAGATGAAGGCTAGAGGCTCATGCTTGAGATAGAGAGGTAATATTTCTATTCATACCCTATGCATTAAATGCATGGCAGAGCACTTTACACGTATCCTTCATTGATTGGCAGAGAGGGTCTGACTATGGGAGACATGCTTTTGGCCGTATCATGAACAATATAGTTGACAGAGTTGTTGTACGAATTGTGGCAGAGGTATGTCCGTTCTGACACATCGTACTGGTTGTGCAAGGGAAAGACAAAAGAGACTTGAGGCATAAGCTAAGTGATCATCGATCGCTGAATATCTCTTCCTTCAGAGATACAAAGGAGTTCAGCTATCGCTGAAGCTTTTCCTCAGGTTTCTTCGCGTATGAGTAGAGTCGTCTTTGCTTCACTGATATTCGCATCAGGTCACTAGTAGACTTGTCTTTGTTCAACAACTTCGTCTTCGATTCAGCTATGAACATCTGTTGACGCGAAACTTGTCTTCAGGGATTACGTTTATCTGTTTACATCAGAAATAATCAGCGATATTGAACATAATCAGTATTTAAGCGCTGATGGTGAAACACTAATACATATGAATGTTTACAGGAAAGATCATCAGTGATAACTGAACAGACTCAGTCTGATCGCTGATGATGAAATACTAATACGTATGAATGTTTACAGGAAAGAT
This sequence comes from Arctium minus, assembly GCA_954870635.1. Taxonomy (NCBI): domain Eukaryota; kingdom Viridiplantae; phylum Streptophyta; class Magnoliopsida; order Asterales; family Asteraceae; genus Arctium; species Arctium minus. The sequence continues at coordinate 55,082,698 of OX941092.1, forward strand.
CATCAGTGATAATTGAACAGACTCAGTATGATCGCTGATGATGAAACACTAATACATATTAATAAACGTAATTTTCACTAAGTATAGAAGAGGGTCTTTATCAAATCACTGAGAGAGTTTGGATCAATAATCTCCCCCTATTTGATAATGACAAAGTAACTGAAGAAACTACTTTATAATTCAAAATGAGGAATAATCAGGACTCATAACATACATGTCCCAATTACGATTTTGTGGGATCTTTTACAGTACTGATAGGGTTAAGTACTTCACTGAGGTTTTCATTAATTCAAAGAAAGAACTACAAGATATGAAAATATAAAGTACAAGTGAAGAACTAACTACTGTAAGTCTAACTAATAGATTACAAGAATTCAGAAACTAATCTATCAGCTATCTAGAGAAGATTTTAGAGGATTGATCATATAGTCAGGTATTTCTTCTCCTCTTTGCCTTCGATCTGAAGATTCTTGACTAATGATTGTCTTAATTGATTTAGCAAAAGGAGAGAAGTCACACCATAGGCATAAGAGATCCTTGAGATGACTGAGAGGACAGATAGAAATTTCAGAGACTCTTTGGAATCTGAGTTGTTCCTCATCATCTCTGAAGAAGATTCCAATAGTATCTTTAAGTACTTACCCGGGAAGATATGGTCCACCAAGAGGCAGAGATAGATCTAGAACTGATAGATCAGGAGGAGGACCAAACAATGCTTCCTTTGAAAATTTGATGGAGGTGTCGTTTCTGATGACAGCGACATTCTCAGAGGAGAAGGAGGCAGGCCTTCTTTTGATTTGCCTTGGCTTAGTAGGAAGAGCAGATGACACTTTTAATATAGCAGAGACTCTGTTGATGAGAGCATCATTGACCCCTTCAACATAACCTCTGTAAGTTGACTTTGATTTCTTCGGTGCATACTTAAACTCTAACCATTCCATGTAGCCGAAGCTTTCAAGTCTTGACACAAACATTGCCTTGGAGCTTCCATCCTCTCTGGTTATCTCCATTGTTACAGAAGTTCGGTCCTTCTTCTTTCTTTCAGAGATGACAACGGCTATAATCTTCATCGGGTCAGAGCGATAATTGATTTTTTGTTTACACCATTCAAGTGCTTTATCGCTGACCTCCTTTTCTTTTGAGCGTTCCTCTTCAATTTCTTTGAGTAGAGCTGCCTGAACTTCCACTGGATTTTTCTTTAACTTGTCTTTGACCTGAGAATACTGAAACTTGAGAGCTAGAGAAGCATCTTTTTGACATTCAATAAACAGTTTCTCAACTCTGACAGATTCTTCAATTTCAGCTTCAGTTAGAAATTCGAGCTCTGTAGATGGAGTTTGAAGAGGTATCTTTAGCCATTGACTCTCCAGATGAGAGATCATCTCTGTTCTTTTGTTCAGTTCTTCCTCTGACCAATGATCTAGTCTGGAGGGCCTTCCTGGATGGAGCAGGGCTTCTTCTTCTTCCTCTTGTTCATCAATCTCACTGAATGCGATTGGGATTATTTGTTCTTCAGCTGTAGAAGCTGGGTTTATTTGGAGTTTATTTCCCTTAAGCAGGGGAGAGTACTGTCTGGTCAAGAAGTGAAAAAAGAGTTAGTGTTTATTTTTAGGAAGGAGAAAGATAAAGGTTTAGAAAGAGACAGGGGTGAGAGAGGTATAGAAGGATATGGTTACAATAGAAAGACATACCTGAGAAGGATGCTCCCCCTCAGATTGTGAAACTATGTTCAGGTTTTCCTCGGCAGCTATACCCTTCTGCTTGCCTTGGGAAGGAGCACCTGAAGAAGTTCCACTTCTCCCCCCTGCTGTGACAACTTCTTTCGAAGCTATCGTTGAAGAGGCGTTCGCTACTGAGAACCAAAGAGATTGGTCTTCTTCATCGTCGTCGTCGTCGTTAGCTTGTTGATCTTTCCCTTGATCTTGAAGATCAAGTTCGTCATCATCTTCTTCATCCTCTTCCTCTTCTTCTTCATCAAGAATTTGAGTGAGAGAAGCAGAGGGAGGAGTTTTGTCAGCAACCTTCTCCCCCTCAACCTGAGAGAGAGGTTCTTCCATTTGGACTTTAGCAATAGCTTCCTCATTTTCTTCTTTGTTCAAATCTTTCTCCCCATCTTTGTCATTATCAGATTGGGGGAATTCAGCAGTTGAAGGAGTAGCTTTTGCAGTTGCCAAAGTTCGGACTTCAGCCTCCAAATGCTCGAGACGACCCTCGATGACAGGAATGTCTGAAGTAGCCTGATGAATAAATTTAATGACTATGTTCAGAGAGGTGCGATCATTCTCTGTGAAGGAAGGCGTGGGCATTTGAGCTGGTTCAGTCAGCTTGACAAGTACTTGCTGAAGCATGGAGGTGCAGGAATTAACCTTGAGAGAGAGATCCCTAAAGTCATCTATCAGGGTGTTCTGCATTTTATGAATAAGAGTGACCTGTTGCTGAGTTCCGACAAGGTCGTCTTTGATTGTGATGATGTCCTTCTGAACAGTTGATAGCTCAGAAGAATCAACTTTGGAGGAGGAGGCATCAGTCAACCGCTTGAGATCTTCACCAACGAGATTAACAGCGCCCGTGGATTCGTTGACAGAGGTGGTGAGACACTCCACCTTCTCAGCAAGTGTGTTGACGTGTGCGTCAACAATAGCCAAAGTAGGACCTGCAAGTAAAGTTAGCAGATGAGCACAACGATGCTCAAGCTTATACGAAGATGTGGGAGTAGTGTTTAGGGTTATAGGAGTACCTGAGTTTTCAAACATGTTGTAGAAATGCACAGATTCTTCAAACGATTGATTATCAGGTCCTATAGGTACAAACTGAGGTTGCTGTGAAAGACATGGAGGGTTAGAGACCAAAGAAATAGAAGGATGAGTAATGGGGATAGAAGAAGTTTGTATAGTGAAAATTACCTCAGGGGGTTGTTGGAGAACTGAGGAGGTTGGTGGCGTCACTGTTGTTGTGGCAGCGATGCTAATCGCTGGCACGGTTGATGTGATGGCTGCTGAAGTTGTGGAGATACCCACAAAAGAATCCAAAGTTGTTTGTTGAGAAACTATTTCAGGCATTGAACCACTAGGGGTGGTCTCCTTAGTCTTTTTGGCCTTCTTAGAAGAACCACGAGGACTATTTGATGGTTGTTTTTGAGTGGTGGTAGCGGCAGGGATAGTAGGAGAAGGTACCTTCTGCGTGGCTGATGAAGTTGAAGAGTGGAGAGAGAGACGAGTGCGTAGAGTTGAGAGACTTACCTCATTGGCGACCGGCTTGACCTCCAGTGATCGCTGACCAACCTTTGAAAAAGTACCATCTTGAGAAGTTGGGTACTTGTTAGTGTATAGAAACTTTAGGTATGCACAGATAAAACGTACATAAGGAATCTTGGGATCCCTCTCTGTCTTCTCTATTTTTGACTTGAGATCGTCAAATATAGCGCCAACGTAGTCGAAATGCTTGCCAGCAATGACTGAATATCCCATCTGGAGCTGAACGTTGCTCGCCTGATCCAGTGAGCCAATCTTCCCACTCATGCTTTGAATGATGTGTGAGAAGATGTAGTTGAGTTGCGAAGGCATGTTTGCCTTTTGAATCTTTGTCAGATGCTTGTTGGGGATGGTGGAACGGGGCTTGTTATCCCAGCAGTACTTCATGTCATCCAGGAACCGGATGAGTTCAGCATCAGTGGGGAGAGCATCGAAACCATGTTTTGTCTTCTCAGGGAGGCGAAGTGCCTTTCAGAGGCCTAGTTCAGTTGAGAAAGAGATAGCGGGAACCACGTCACCCTTCTTGTTGGTGATGGTGGTTTCATCAATGGTGAACCAGAACTGTTAGAGAAGAGTCTTGGATGGTTTGGGATCCACGTTTAGAGCGTAGGATAAGCAGGACTGCTTCAAAAATGCAGCTGCATCCACCAGGTGTTGGTATTTGGCAGCTTCAAGGTCCAACCTTGCGAGATGGTTGTTCTTTGGGACATCAGATTCAATGATAGCGAATTTGACATTCTTGGAGGCAATGAGTGTAGCTTGGGCCATTTCTGAATATAGAAAGTAGAATAGAATAGAAGGAAAGGTTTAGAGTCCAAAAATAAATAAAGTTTTTACCAGTTTCTGTAATTAGAAAGAAACATAGAAAAACCAAGTTATTTTCATATTAAAGCAATGCTCTTTGTGAAGAATAAAGAACATGAAGAAAACCAAAAGTTTTTAAACAAGATAAAATCAAAAAAATGATTTTAATGTTTTTGAAAAATCCATTATAAAGAAATATGAAGGATTTTAAGAATAAGATAAGAAGATATGAAATAAAAACCTGTTGATCTGTAGAAGATGAAGATCCAAAGATATGAAAGAGTTTTTGTTTGCTTGAATGCATTGAGAGTTTTTCTTGCTTGAGAGTTTTTGTAGAAAGCGTAAAAAGATAAGAATTGAAAAAAGCATTCCTTTTATATGGAGGAGAGAGAGGATTATCAAGAAGAGCGAGAGAGAAGAATGAAAGAGAATTAGTGAGGCGGGAAAACAAATGCTCAACATGAAATGGACACTTTTTACGAAGTTGATTGGATAGAAGGGCAACGGACGAACGTGTCAGAGAAAAAGGCATGTTATGGATTGTCGGTTCAAATGACGTCATAGGAGAGAGAAAAAAATGTTTCATTTGTCCATTTTGAAATGATCTCTGAAGAAAAGTCAGAGATAGGTTTTCTTTTTGAAAGAATCTCTGATAAATTTCAGAGATTGGTTTTTCTTTTCAAAAGGATCACTGATGAGAAAAGCCAGTGATAGATTTTGTTTATCAAAAAGCTTTTAATCATTTGAAGAACAATCAGTGATTAAAGTTTTGATTTTTGAAAAACGTCTTACTGAATGAATATTCAGTGATTGAGAGTGAGAGGACATACCTTAGAGTCAGAGATATTTGTTCAGAGAGTAAGTGATAAAGGGGAACTTAGAATCACTGACATAATACGTGAAAGATGAAGAGTCATTCTTCAAGATTCAGCATTCCAAGCTCACTGATGAGAAAGTTGAACCTTGTCTCATCAAGAGGTTTGGTGAATAAATCAGCTAGATGATAGTCAGTGGGAATAAAGTGAAGTTCAATATCACCATTCATCACATGATCTCTGATAAAATGATATCTGATCTCTATGTGTTTTGTCTTTGAATGTAGCACTGGATTATTTGCCATAGCGATAACACTAGTGCTGTCGCAATAGATTGGAATTTTTGATAGCTGAAGGTCATAGTCTAATAGTTGATTTCTCATCCATAAGGCTTGAGCACAACAACTTCCAACGGCTATGTATTCAGCTTCAGCTGTGGAAGTGGGCACTGAATTTTGCTTTTTGCTTGTCCAGCTTACCAGCTTTCCTCCTAGGAGTTGACATCCACCAGTGGTGCACTTTCTATCTAGCTTACAACCTGCAAAATCACTATATGAATATCCAATTAGATCGAACCCTGAGTCTTTGGGGTACCAAAGACCTAGGTTAGGAGTTCCTTTTAGATATCTGAAGATTCGCTTGACAGCGATCAGATGGGATTCCTTGGGTTCAGATTGATAGCGTGCACATAAACAGGTAGAGTACATGATGTCAGGTCGGCTCGCTGTAAGATACAGCAGGGAGCCTATCATTCCTCTATAGGCAGTGACATTCACAGGTTTTACATATGGATCCTTGTTTAATGTCAGAGGAGGTGCCATAGGAGTTTTCATCGCTGAAGTTTGAGTTAGATCAAACTTCTTTAGCATATCTTTAACATACTTACCTTGGCTGATAAAAGTACCTTTTTCAGATTGTTTAATCTGAAGACCAAGAATGTAAGTTAGTTTGCCCATCATACTCATCTTGTATTCTTTCTTCATTCTTTCAGCGAAGCGAGTACATAGAGATGGGTTAGTAGAACCAAATATTATGTCATCGACATATATTTGCACAAGAATAATATGACCTTTTATCTTTCTGAAAAATAAGGTTTATCGATCTTACCAAGTTCAAAATTTTCAGAGATAAGAAAAGATGAGAGAGTGTCATACCAAGCACGAGGGGCTTGTTTTAGACCATAGAGAGCCTTATCCAATTTATAAACTTAATTTGGATGCTTAGGGTCATAAAACCCTAGAGGTTGTTCTACATAGACTTCTTCATTCAACTTTCCATTTAGGAACGCTGATTTATATCCATTTGATATACAATGAAGTCTTTGTAAACTGCATAAGCTAAGAAGAGTCGAATTGCTTCGAGCCTAGCCACAGGGGCAAAGGTTTCATCATAGTCTATGCCTTCCTCTTGTCTATATACCTGAGCAACAAGCCGAGCCTTGTTACGGGTTACAGTTCCGTGTTCATCTAACTTGTTTCAAAACACCTATTTGGTGCCTATAACAGTTTTATCAGATGGTCTAGGAACGAGATTCCAAACTTTGTTATGAGTAAACTCAGTCAGTTCTTCTTGCATAGCGCTGACCCAACTTGTATCTATGAGGGCATTTTCAGTCTTCTTTGGCTCTATTAATGAAATAAAGTTGAGAAAGAGGTAGATATTACCTGAACTTCGTCGAGTCTGAATACCTGCGTCGGGATCACCAAGAATTTGATCTATGGGGTGATCTTTGGTCCATCGCTGAGTACGAGCATGATCGCTCATTTCAGGAGTTGGATCAACAATAGGAATGTTCACTGATGAAGAAGTCTGAGATCAGCTATTAATTGTTGAGTGTCAGACAGACCTAGGTTTTTGTTAAGGCTGTTTTTGTAGTAATTATTGTAATTATTACCGTGTGCTTATACTGTGCTTAGATAGCTTTATCAGTTGTATTGGCCAAGGGTATTTAAGTCCCTTGTGGCCTTTGTTCTTTGTAACATTGCACTCATATATTGAATATATCAGATTACTTTGGCGCTCTCTACTTTCTCTCTCTAAGATTTAGAGATCTTGGACTTTCAATTGGTATCAGAGCTTATCTGAATCTGAGAGTTTTCGTAATTGTTTCTGAATTTGTGGATTAAAGCAGAAAATTTGATCGATTTTCTTGATTTTTTCAAGAAAATCTCGTTTTTTGCTTTTTAAGCAAATTCGGACTAGTTTGTGGACGATTTGGGTTGAATTTGGTTTCATTGAACTCGATTTTGATAGGAGAACTTTGTTGATTTACATCTTTTTGCAAGAAAATCAGTAATTGATCGTTTATTTTGAGAAATCTTGATTTTTTGGAAACTCGTATTTTCGAACTGTTACATTCTTGAAATCGTGATTTTGTGGTTAACTACAAGAAAAATGAGTTTCAGCGACGCGCCATTAGCGACGAAAAGTGTCATCCATGAGCTATAGCGACGACATCTCGTCTCTATAAATTGTTTGTTACGATAAATGGACTTTTAGCGACGACATACGTCGTTGCTAAAACCCATGTTTCTTGTGGTGGTTTTTAATCGTTTTTGTTGATTGAAATGTGTTAGAAACCTGTTTTCGTTCATTTCTGTTTGAATTAGTTGCATTAATTTCATGGTTATAATCGAATCTTGCGAGTTTTACTTGGTTTTCTTTGGTTTGCGCTAGATCTACAGTTTGCGCGAGTTCATACATGTTTGCGCGAGTTCATAACAGTTTGCGCTAGTTTCATTGTTCTAATCGTTGTGCTAGTGGTTCAGGTTTTTGCATTGGGTTATTCACGCAAAGCTAACTTTGTGTTTCCCGTGTTTCACGAGAAGTAAAGTTTGCGTATTCCTCGGCTCAAGAGAAGTACCGTTTGCGTCACCTTCTATTCGAGAGAACTTCAGTTTGCGTTTTAAGATACTTACGTAAAGTTTAGTTATTGTTATCAGCGCATCACGCAAAGCTTAGTTTGCATCTTCAACGACACACACAAAGCTCAGTTTGCGTCTTACTTGTCACACACAAAGTTTTGTTTGCGCGACCTTCTGCTAACACAAAGTTCGTTTTGCGTATCACTTGGCTTACGCAAATCTCGTTTGCGTCACTTTCTATTCACGCAAACCTTCTGTTTGCACCAGACTTCCAGTTCAGACTTAGCAATTTTCTGTCTTTCTGATTTTTTTCAAGATGTCTCTACAAGCTCAGTTCTACAAGAATGATCTAATGATGTCTTTGGGATCCGATACTCGCCCTCCGGTACTGATAAATGAGAATGAGTTTCAGCAATGGCAGAACAGATTCATCAACTTTATAGAGAGACAACCAAACGGTGAAAATATGATGAAATCTCTGACTGATGGTCCAATGGTAAAGCCAATGAAAGATATTCCTACAGTTGGAAACATACCAGCTACGAGGGCTGAGAAGCTGATGAGTGAATATGATGCAGATGAACTTTTGAGATATCAAGCTGATAGTCAAGCAAAGTCAAATTTGATTCTTGCACTGCCAAACTCAATCTAGAACAGAATTGACTGTTTCAAGCAAAATCCTATGCTTATGTGGACTCAACTAGAAAAGATAATGCTTGGTTCAGCTGTGGCTACTGAACTTCGCCAGACCAGATACATGAACAATTTTGAAGAATTTAAGGCGAAAGATGGAAAAAATCTGAAAAGTGTATTTGATAGATTTTGGGTTGTGATCAATGATCTGTACAAGATAAAAGTGACAAAGACAGAACTGGAATCGAATATGAAATTCTTGAATGCTCTTCAAACGGAATGAAGAAAATCTTGTCACAGGATGAGGAATGATGTCAGGATCTCCACAATGCCAATTCAAGAACTGTATGAGATCTTAATGTCTGATGAGAATCTGGTTTTGGAAAAGAAAGCTAAGATGGAAAAGAAGAATAAGCCAAAGATTGTTGATCCGATTGCTCTCTTGGCTAGTCAGTTGGCTGAACAAGATTTGACAGAAAGTGAATATGATGGGTCAACAGACGATGATGGTGAAGCCTTGGAAAAATCTATGATCCTCCTCTCTCAACATTATCAAAAGAAGTTCCAACACAGATCTGGATCAAACAATCTTTGCTTCACATCCGGATCAAAGAAAGTGGAACCCGGTGCTCCATCAAAAACATACACTCCAAAGTATGAACCTGCTAAAGTGATAGAGCCGAAAAAGGAAGAGAAGAAGGTGATGAACTGCTTCAATTGTGGCAAACCGGGACACATTGCAAAGGACTGTAGAGTGAAGGTTGTCAAAGATTCTGCTTTCTACAGAAAGAATTTGGAATTGGCAGAGAAGAGAGAAAATGGAACTATCCTACTTGCTGAGGAAGAGTATTGGCTTGACCATTCTGACAACGAAGCTGAGAACGAGGAGACAACAACTATGTGTTTCATTGGAGACGATAAGAGCGATGATAAAGAAGAGGACACCTTAACAGATGAATCTGAGGTAGTTTCTGAGTTTGATTATAATTTCATTTCATCTCAAATGAACGTTATTATCACTGCTTTACATGATTTACGTTCAAAGTTCATGTCTGAAAAACTTGATAATCAATAAAAGTCTGTTTTAATTGAAAAACTGCAAATTTCTCTAAAAGATGAAAATACTATTTTAACTGACACAAAAGAGAAATTTCAAAAGCAATTGGATGAGTTAGAAAATTCAAATCAGACTTATCGTGATTCTTTGACTAAACTGACTTCTTTAAATAAAATTCTTTCTGATAAAATAATTGTTTTAGAAGGAAAATTATATAAGAGAGAACAAACTGAGCAAACTATTTATTTGAATAAACCAAGGAGTGATGAAGCTATAAAGGAAAAGTGGGGACTTGGTTTTGAAAATCCGCATTTTTTAAAATATGCTAAATCAGAAGTTCCTACTTTATATGAATATGATCATCTAAATCTTGCTAGATACGCTCCTCAATTCAAATTCTTTTGGACAAGTGAAAAGCAAGTTTTAGAAGATGAAAATGAGAAAAGAATGAAAAACAAGAGGATGGAAATGCCATTTGTTTATACTTCTGAAAATGCCAAGTATTTTCCTGACCAATCAAAGAAATCCAGAAAATCTCAAAATGTTTTAAATGTCAAGTCTTCCAATAAATCTTCATTACCAACCGAATTTGTTGATTTATATGCTAATACTAATAAGGAAAATGTATCTCCGGTTTCTTATGATTCTAGGAAATACATTCCCTCATTAGTGTTAGAAGGTAAGATAGTTGATCTTGAAGATAAATTGGAAGAACAAAGTCTTCAAACTGATTTAGAAAACAGTTTATTTCTTTTTATAATGAAAACAAGTTTTGAAGACAAAATTACTTCTGGATTTTCTATCGATTCTAAGAAAAATACTCAAGTTCTTCAAAATAGTGTGCATTTGCGCCACCAGTTGGTAACGCAAACCGACACCTTGCGCCAGTCGTTGATCGTGCAAAGTTCAGTTTGCGCCACCAAAGGGTCGCGCAAACCTCCTCCTGACTTGTGCGTTTTTGAAAATTCTCACTCCGAAGCTGGTTCTAAAATGTCGAATGCTCAGTCTGATTTCTTAGATAAAATTTCTTCTTCTAATTCAATTGTTGATGATTCTTTAACGCTAAATGCTCAGTATTATAAAACAAAGCATAAAATAAGAAGGTCAAAGAAGTCAAGGAAACAAGATAGTGTCTTGTCTGAAAATTCTAATTCTTCTGATTCTTCTGTTTCAGATCGGACTGTGAAGAAGTCACCAAAGCTGATATAGAGGGTTAAGCAGCAATCAACAGAGTCTGAATTGTTAGGAGTTAAATGTGTAGAGAATCTTTGTGAAACTGATACATTTGCCTTTTGTAATAAAAACACAAAATATTCAATTCAGCAAATGATTCATATTGCAAAGAATGCCTCATATTCTTCTTCTAATTCTGATTCTGATGATTATGTTTCTTCCTTTGAAATTGTAAACCCAATTTCAAATCATGCAATTCAACTCTAGATTATAATATGAAAGTGCTATATTTCTAGAGAGAGAGAGAGAGTAGAGAGAGAAATATTCTTCGTATTCATTAATCTGACAATGTAAGCTCTTACAAAATTACAAGTATTAAACCTATTTATATGAACTAGAAACTCTCAAGTAATCCAACTAAACTCTCAAGTAACTTGAATAGGTATCCACACAAACTCTCAAATACTTAATCTCTCAAGTACTTAAGCACCCTCTAAAACTAATGTTGACTTCTCACAATTTGACTTTCAAAGACTTCCTTTGACTATTCTATTACAAGGCTTTTTACAAGACTTTCCTATTTAAATCTTGTATACAATTAACGCACTAACATCCTCTATTGATGATTGCTTTCATGATTGTTTGAAAAATAAATCTTCGAAAAATAAAAGACACAAATCTAACAAGAAGGGACCTATAAGCATATGGGTACCTAAATCTGTGTAGTTTCTGTATGTGCAGCTTAGTCATTTATGGTATCTGGATTCGGGGTGTTCCAAACACATGACGGGCAACAAATCACTGCTTTCCAATTTTAAAGAAAAATGTTGCGGTCGTGTTAAGTTTGGAAACTGCGAGACTGCTCCCATTCTAGGTTTTGGTGATCTTGTTCAAGGTAATATTACTGTCAAGAGAGTCAGCTACGTCGAAGGCCTTAGTCACAACTTATTCATCATCGGGCAGTTCTATGATAAAGATCTTGAAGTCAACTTCAAATCTAAACGCGTTGCTGTGAAGAATGACAGTGGCAGGGATTTACTGGTAGGAAAGAGAAGATCCAATTTGGATATGGCAATTGATCTTTCCAAGGTTAAAATCCCATCAGATATCTGCTTGCTTTCTAAAGCCTCTGTTCATGAAAGTTGGATATGGCACCGACGATTAGATCATCTCAACTTTAAATACATGGATCGCCTTGTCAAGACTGATTAAGTGAAAGGTCTCCCAGTACTTCGTTTTCAGAAAGACCACCTCTGTCAAGATTGTGAGAAAGGAAAGTTGAAGAAAGCTTCTCATAAGCCAAATCCTTAACCTTGCACTTCGGACATTCTTGATCTACTTCACGTTGATTTATGCGGACCGAATAAGACAAAGAGTATTGGAAAGAAAAGATATGCCTTGGTGGTTGTTGATGATTACTCAAGGTATACATGGGTTAAGTTTCTCAAGACTAAAGATGAAACTCCCGACATTCTCATCAACCTCATCAAAACAATTCAGACAAATAAGCAAAAAGCAGTCAAGGTTGTCACATCCGACAATGGCACAGAATTCAAGAACAGTACTCTTCAAGTTTTCTACGAAGACCAAGGTATTCAACAACAATTTTCTGCTGCCCGGACACCACAACAGAATGGGGTTGTTGAACGAAGAAACCGAACACTTGTCGAGGCTGCTAGATCAATGCTTGCTTATTCTGGTCTTCCTTTGTCTCATTGGGCTGAAGCTGTCTCAACTGCTTGTCATACTCAGAACAGATCAATTCTGCATCGCCGATTCAACAAAACACCATATGAGCTTATGTACGGTATCAAACCGAATGTCAAATACTTCAAGTCATTTGGGTGTAAGTGTTATGTTCTGAATGACCGAGACAATCTCAACAAGTTTAGTCCAAAGGCAAATGAGGGTATTTTTCTCGGTTATTCATCTAACTCTGCAGCTTATCGAGTCTTTCTTACTTCTGCAAGAAAAGTGATTGAGAGTGTCAATGTCAAATTTGACGAAGCTGCCGACTTGGTTTCTGGTCAATCAGATCAAGAACCCGCACCTACAGGAAATTCAACTTCTGAACAACTCAGTTCAGAACCTTCACTTCAACCGACAAATCAGGATCTTTCTACTTATTTGAATAATCTTTCTGATCTTGATTTTCTGTTTGAGAATTTTTATGATGATGTGCCTAGATCTAACTTTGAAAATGCTTCAAATGTTTTGAATCAGGAAACTGTGATCACATCTACTCCAAATTCCGCTACATCTATCTCTGAAACTGATGTTGTTCTAGTACCTCCTGTCAATCAAAACAATATTACTGAACCTGATCAGGCACAATCAGAAACTGAGCCAATCTAAGAACAATCTGCTCAAGAAGAATCAGTTCAGGAAGAAGAACAAAATGATGTTATTCAACCAACTCTTCCAGAATCTGATCCAAATATTGTTGAGCTACCTCCTCCTCCAGTTGAAACTGTATATATTTCTCACCCTCAACAACTAGAAGTTGTTCAAGATGTTATTGATCCTCTCCCTCACACCACCAAATAGACAAGATCTCATCCCATTCATCAAATTATTGGTGATCCTCAAGCAAGTGTGTCTACACGTTCCAAGACGGCAACTCCCAACGAATGTTTCTTCACTTGCTTTCTAAGCAAGATTGAACCAACCAAAGTATCTGAAGCATTGGAGGATCCGGATTGGATTATAGCAATACAAGAGGAGCTCAATCAATTTGACGCGCTAAAAGTTTGAAGACTTGTACCACGACCAAAAGGAAAGAGCATAATTGGAACAAAATGGATATTCAAGAACAAGAAAGACAAAGATGGTATCGTTGTTCGTAACAAAGCTAGATTGGTAGCCAAGGGATACCGACAAGAAGAAGGAATTGACTATGATGAAACTTTCGCGCCGGTTGCTCGATTAGAAGCTATCCGTATGTTTCTGGCTTTCGCTGCTTATCGCAACTTTACCGTGTATCAGATGGATGTGAAGACAACCTTTCTCAACGGTAAACTGAAAGAAGAAGTCTATGCATCTGAACCAGAGGGGTTTGTTGACAAAGATCGTCCTGATCACGTATATTTTCTCGATAAAGCATTGTATGGTCTGAAACAAGCACCAAGGGCGTGGTATGATGAATTATCGACATTCTTAATCAAATCCGGGTTTACCAAAGGGTCTATCGATACTACTCTTTTTATCTATCATAATACCTTGGATATATGCTTAGTACAAGTATACGTAGATGATATTATATTTGGTGCGACTAATAAATCATTATGTACTTGGTTTTCTGATCTAATGACCTCCAGATTTCAGATGAGCATGATGGGAGAAATTAATTTCTTCCTCGGCTTACAAGTGAAGCAACTTCCAGATGGTATTTGTATCAACCAGTCGAAGTACGTGTTTGACATATTGAAGAAATTCAAGATGGACAAATCTTCTTCAATTGGTATGCCGATGGCTCACGGTGCCAAAATTGGATTAGACCCAGATGGAAAAGCTGTGGACGTCAAGACTTATCGAGGAATGATCGGATCACTGATGTACCTCACAGCATGTCGCCCAGATATAATGTTCTCTACCTGCCTATGTGCCAGATTTCAAGCCAAACCAAAGGAATCACATCTGTTTGCAATCAAGCGCATATTTCGCTACATCAAAGGAACTTCATACTTAGGTTTGTGGTATCCTAAGAGTTCTGACTATAAACTGATTGCTTATTCTGATGCAGATTTTGGTGGAAATCAGTTAGACCGGAAAAGCACATCAGGTCACCTTCAATTTTTGGGTGATAGACTGATAAGTTGGGCGTCGAAGAAGCAGAACTGTGTGTCTATCTCAACTGCAGAGGCAGAATACGTCGCCACAACTAGTTGTTGCGCTCAAGTGCTTTGGAGGAAGACACAACTTCGGGATTACGGGATACTGTACAAAACAATACCTATCTATTGTGGCAGCAAATCCGCGATCGCGATATCAGTCAATCCGATTCAGCACACTAAGACCAAGCACATAGATATGCGATACCATTTCATAAAGCATCATGTGGAAGAAGGTACTATTAAATTATATTTTGTCCCAACTAAATATCAACTTGCTGATAACTTTACAAAAGCTTTAGATGAAAAACGTTTTAATTTTCTGCTTTCAAAACTTGGCATGTTGAATTTAAAAGTTTAAATCTTTACAAATTTTATTCTATAAAGTAAAAGCTTTACAGGTTTTCTTTCAATTGAATAAAATGTGTGTCTAGGATAAATTTTCAAGTTGCTTTGTTTATATTAAAGTTTTATATGTTCAACTTTCAAGTCTTACAAACATCGAAAAGTCAGCAACATGTTGAAGCTTTTGATTCTGCTTTAAAGATATGTGAGTCGGAATATTTATAGTTTACTTTGCTTTGACTACCTAATTGATCAGAATTATAGATTGTAATGAAAATATGGGCTAAGCACTTAGATGTAGAACTGAGTGATTGAGATGAATAATTCTATATATAAAATACAGAAATCTCTGAGTTTAAAAGTTTGTACCTATAGCCTTTCTGGTTCGGGAAAGTAAGTTCCATGGGATGCTTGTCATCTGGTCCCCTAAGGTCATTTGGTCTGGGAGTGATCGAACTCAAATCCTTCTATAGAACCAGATCGAAAGTCATGTTCTACTGGTATGAATGGTTTTAGGATGTGTCGATGTAGCCTTTCTGATCTGGGAGAGTAAGTTCCAAGGGGTACTTGACACCTAGTCCCCTAAGGCCATCTGGTCTGGGAGCGGCTGACCCAAATCCTGCAATAGGGTCAGATAGAAAGTTATGTTTACGACATGTTCTTTACTTACCGAACTTTTTGATTAAAAGATGCCAATGTGCACACGCTTAAAAGATGCCAAAGAGCACACTCATGTGAAGATGCCATTGTGCACAATGCTAAAAGATGCCAATGAGCACACATCTCATGATACTTGGTGATATGTTTGAGTTGCGATAAACTGTAAATTTGTGAAAGTCTTAATTTTTGATGGCTTAGTGTTAGTACATGCAAAGTTCTCTATATTATTTTTAGAA
The DNA here is from genome assembly GCA_954870635.1 of Arctium minus. NCBI lineage: Eukaryota > Viridiplantae > Streptophyta > Magnoliopsida > Asterales > Asteraceae > Arctium > Arctium minus. Next base: position 55,098,366 of record OX941092.1, read on the forward strand.
TTGCATTTTTCTTGAAGCTAATCGAAGTTCGCATGCGAGCACACTGAATAGATTGATGGAAGTTTTTGAAACTGATCATGTTTTAACTTGATATGCAATGAAACTTGTTTCTGTATCCAACAACATATGCTTGATTTCAACTGATTGATAAATCTGTGATATTTTACTAAGTAGAATTTAATTTGTTTAGTGTTTAAAATTTTATATGTTCAGTTGTTTCAAAATTTATATTCAGTATAATTTTATTTTTACACTGATGTCTTAATGTTTGTGTATCCATATTTTTGTACACTGGTCTGTGCATTTTTCAAGGGGGAAAGAACATCTGGTTGCAAAATTGTCAACATTCTGTTTTTGAGGGGGAGTGAATTTAGCTGATAAAATACTTCACGAGTTGATCAGAAATTCATCAGGTAAGTATTTCTGATATTTTTATGCAAATGCTGATCTGATTTGTTAAATTTAATGCATTTGTGTAGGGGGAGTAAAACGAGCTTGGCAGGTAAAATTTCAATTTTATATACTTTTATTTTTTTTAGAATGTTATTTTTTTAGAAATGTTATTTTCTTTTTAGTATTTTTTTTTAGTTTAGTATATATAGTGTTTGGTGTGTTCTTTATCTTTTTCTCGCTCCTTTTTCATTTTGAATATCTTTTTCACTGTTCATCTTCTTCCCTCTCTAACTCTCTACGCCGATATTTTCTCTTTGATTTCAGTTGTTAATCTTCGATCAGGTATGTCTCCCATTTTATTTTTGTTTTTGTTTTGTAGGTTGTTTAGTATACCTTTGTTTGTATTTGTTTTTGATTTCGTACTCGTTCCTTAGTGTGCTATTTCTGTTTTCACTGTTCATCGTCTCCAATCAGAACCGAGAGCTTTTCTGTTAAATCGTGTGTTGGGTTTATCTTAGATACTATTTTCGTATCTCAGGTATGTGATTTCATCCTTTGTTTTAGTTTGTTGTTGCTTTGATTTTGTGTTTTAAGCATTTCACGACTGTTCATCTTTGACTTTCGAAATTTTTCAATGTTTTGGGTTGAATATTGATTTTAATCAGTATTTCTATGGTCAATATTTACTTTTAAAATGAATGTATATGATTTTCGAATCCTATTTTTTTAAGTTTCCTTTGAATTTTTCGCAAATCAGAGATGAACTCGCGAAAAGTGAAGTTTTCTAGGGTTTTGCGTTTTTCTGGGAAAAACAAGTCAGTTTTGCGTTACCTGTTGGTCACGCAAACCTAAGTTTGCGTTATCCGTTGGTCACGCAAACCTAAGTTTGCGTTACCTGTTTCTCACTCAAACCTGACTTTGCGTTATCCTTTAGAAACGCAAACCTCGTTTGTTTTGTGTTGTTTTAGTTTGAAGTATAGTTTGCGTAACACATTGGTCACGCAAACCTTTGTAATTTTGTGTTTAAATATTTTCAGGTAAGGTTTTCTTCACAAGTTAATCACGCAAACCTCAGTTTGCGTTATGAACTGAATACGAAAACTTCAGTTTGCGTCTCATGCCTGTCACGCAAGCTTTCCTTTGCGTCTCACGTTCATCGCGCAATCCTCAGTTTGCGTTTCTAACTTGTCACGCAAACCAGACTTAGAATTTTTTTTCATTTTTGAGTTTTCTTACTTTGTCTAATTTTTCTTAGTTTTTGTTTTCCAGGTTTCTAAATGGCTTCTCAAACACAAACTGATCCTATGATACAAGACGAGAATGTTATTCTCGATGATCCATCTGATCGCGCTTCACACGAGACGCTGATGCCGTCTGTTCCTTCTGTCAGGGCGAATCTGTCTGCTTCACGACGAACACCAAACGACGTTTTTCCCACATTGATGTACATGCTTCCCTACAAGCCAAACAACTACTACATCGATTTTGACATAATCAAAATTCATCCAGTCATACGTGCTATTCTTAAAGGTCATCCGCTCGCTCCAGCTCTCACTTATTGCGCAGATGTTCCTGAAGTCTATCTTCAGCAGGCATGGCATTCAATCACAAAGAATGATCGTTCGACCTCATCGCTTTGATCTGCAGATTGATCAGTTTGAATTGTTTCTATCTTACAAACGTCTTCGTCTCATTCTGGAGCTTACTGAGCCTAATTCCAGACCTGGCCGCACTTCTTACGACCAGTTTCCTTCTGAAGAGGATGTTCTTAAAGGTATTCGGAATCTGGGATATCTAGGTAATTTGAATAGGGTGTATGCATTGTTTTCATTTCTCAACAGGTGCCTTACATCGAAGCATTCTGGCACCGACAATGTAAGTCTGCATTATCTTCGTTTGTTCCATGCAGTTGTCTATGACCTGCATGTCGACTACACATACATCTTCTGGACCGAACTTTTGGAGAGGGTGCAAGACAAACGGACGAATAAGAAGCGTAAATTCATTCCTTTTATCCGGTATTTGAAGCTGATAGTTCGCAGTATGCTCAGAAGCAATTTGGCTATCCCTCGTAGATTGAATTGGCCTCAGGTTCCAGATACAGAGATGACTTATATTCAGAAACCAAAACAGTCATTCAACTATTCCATGACAATTCCTTACGCTCTAATCGTCAACTATGCTGATATGACTAATGACAGCGTAGTTCAGTACTGCATGGAGAATGATTTTGTTGAAGCTGATCAAGATGAACCATCTCATGATGCCCAAGATGCATCCTTTCATGCTGATCAAGAAGTCGAAACAGCTTTTGATCAAGAGGTTGAAGAATCTGCCGATCAAGAAGTTGAAGCAGCCGTTGCCACTTAACAAATTGGTGTTGTTCTTGCTGATATTGTTCCTGATGTTAGTACTGCTGCTGGTATTGATATTGAGGATGATGATGATGATGCTGCTGATGATGATGATCTTGCTGGTGATAAAGATGGGGATGATGATGACACTGATGACAATGATGGAATTAAATGATGACCAACCTGATATTCGTGCTTACGAAAGGAAGACAAAGGAACCAGAAGTGATTGTTCAAGAAGATGTTATGTCTGAAGAAGAGTCTATTCCGATTAATGCTGCAGTTGTTGATATTCATGTTGATGAACTTGATTTAGCATTTGCCAATGCTTCAACTCATCATCGGGTTCAAGATACAACATTTTCTCATTCTTTTCCTGAGGTCTCTTCTACTGTCGATACTTCTTTAGTTGAAGTTCGTGATACGACGGAGAAGTTTACTACTCTGAATAAGGTTATTCGTCAATTGACTGATTGTATGGATGCTGAGAAAGAGGCACAAGTGCAGAAGCTAAAGGCTCTTTTCAAAGGTAAGATGCCAGAGATCGATACTACTTTGATTCCTCAAGAGATCCCGTTCCGAAGACCATCTGGGGTCGTTATCCGTGATTCTACTCATGTATCTACTGCTACTCCTCCGATCGTATCCATTCCACTTTCTCCACCGTTTATGCAGTCAGTTGGATTATCTTCTTCGGTTCCTTCTACAACAACTTGTCCTCCAATTTCATCAAGCATTCCAGTATCAGATCTTTCTATCTCAGAGTTGTCGGACATGCTTTATGCTCGTCTTTTGTCTATGTCGCCGCCAGACCAACAAGATAAAAATTTGATCTCTCTCTTACGGAATTTCAAACTGTTAATCAATAAATCCCAATCAATCAAGCAATTCTCATAAAAGATGAACAATATGAAGTAGAGAGAGAAACTAGAAAGAGAAAGTAGATCTTTCATTAGTCACAAATCTCACACATACAATACGTGAATAGTTCTCTAGCTTCATTACAAGATTATGAAAGCCAAACCTATATAAACCAACTAACTAACCAAGACTTAACCACTAAGGAAAGCAAAACATACAAAGACTAACTATTACAAAGACAATGTTGACTTTTACATCTTTGATTTTCCTATTAAATCTTGGATACAATATTTAGACTTAACAATCTCCCCCTTTGTATTCAAGATTTAATAAAAAATTTGATACTGAAATTCAGCTCTTGATTCTTCAGCTTTTATCTCTGGCAGCTTTGAAACTTTCACAGTCTTCACACTTTCTGCCTTTTGAAGAATCTTAAAAAGTCTTTTTAATCTTTGAAGCTTTGAAAGTCAACATGTCTTGAAATCGAAACTTGAACGCGAAACAGAATTGGAACTTTGACTTTTAAACATTGAAACAATATTGAAGAAACTTTGAGATATTCTTTGAAACCTTGAGAAATCTCTGAAATTGTATCTTCATCACTTTGATCTCAGAAACGTGTTTGGAAGAAACAAACTTTCACGAATCATCTTGAATCATCTTTGAACATTCTTTATCAGACTTAAACTTTAAATCAGCGGAAGCAATTCGAATTTCTGACTTGTCTCTTCGAACTTTGACAACTCTTCATAACTTTGAAATTGATCTTTGTATAATTCTCCCCCTTTTTGATGATGTGAGCATCATAATCATCAAAACTTCGTCAATTTCGGTACAAACTTTGATTTCCCCCTTTTTTAATCAACTAACAATCTCCCCTTTACAGTTGCCGCACTTTGATCTAAAGGGCCGAATCATGAACTGTATATATCCGAATCTTTTCAAATTCAGACATAATGAACGTGTAACCCTGATTCAACAAATGAAACAGTTAGGAATGTCTGTCAGTAACACAAAGTTACTGTGTACAACGAATGTACAATGTAAGGAGTTGGTTTGATGAAGACTCCCCAGGACTTTCATTCAATCATTGAAAAACACAAGGTTTAACTATGAATGTTCTGACAGGAAAACAGATTTTTTGTGTGCTCGTGCTTGTGTATGAAAGAATTTTAGCACAATGATTGTGTTTCATAAGGCTCAAATTGTGTAAACTGTTGAGACAGCAACATATAATACACGAACTCAATGTGCATGAAAGAGGTGCGAAGGTGGGGCAACTTTCCTTCTTTTTCAATATCTAAATCTTCCGAGTGAAGATTAGATAGCATATATGCTGCGTCCCCAAAGAAAATGAAACATTTCTTTGATAAGAAAGAAATGAGTGGTTGGTGGGGTAATAGCAAGAGTTGGCATGGGCTCACTGCCTTTTTCAATGATGGTCACCAAAGAATGTGAACCAATCAGTAGATGTGGCTGCCATGCTCAGAAAGTGGTAGGTGCATAGTTCTGATATTCTTTTAACTCTGTTCTCACACCCTCTTTCTTTTAAACATATAAGCTCACATCTAACCAATCTCTCATTTCCATTTTACCTCAGCTCACTCCCACACTCAATTCTTTTAGACCCCTCTCCCCTCAATCACTCAAAGGATTTCTTCCGGGGGTAGGAAACAATGGTTATCGTGAATCCATGGAAGATCTATTAAGCACTCACATTGAATCCCATGTTCCTAAAAGTTTGGTCAATGATTTTCTTGATATGAAAAGCACAAGAAATCATATGTCATTGTATGTATGCTCATCAAAAATCAGAAATGAAATTTAAGCAGTTTTAAACATTTAAGATTTCTCAAAACTTTATATGAAAGAAAAATCAAGAAAGAATAGAAATGTTTTGAGAATCTGACAATGATTAAAATTAGATCAAATGAAATAGCTAGGGTATCAAAGAACTGGATATTTTGTTCATATGAACAAATATAAACAATTTAGCAATAAAGGCATAAATTTGAAAAAGATGAATGATGCTCAACAACTTTGAAAGCAAACGAGGGTATTACCATCGAAAAAATTGGTTCGTTTAGAGACATGGTAATAACAAATTCAAATAAAATACTGAACCGGTGTGTGAATACTTTACAGTATATGGACAAGATAATACACAAGTATTGATCTTTGGAAACACACGGTCAGTTAAACATTAAGCTCAAAATTTGAAAAACATTTAAAATCACACTTCTAAATTCATAAAATCTTTTGAGAATAAGAAGTGGTTTGAACATTTAAGAAATTGTTTTTCATGTTCGAAAGTTGTTCTTCTTTCAAACAATCAGATATCTAGGACAAAAGATATTTACCTTTTCAGCTCCCCCTCAAATCATGAAAGAATGATTTAATTCTTTTAATCTCCCCCTGGATATTAGCGTAATATCCTTCTTTGATCATTGAAAAACGGGTCCTGATATGTCATTTGATCAAAAGCCATCACCTTTACTCCTTCTATAAATTAGGCATCTGAAATATGTCAGTTAAAACAGGATAGAGATCAGACCCTCCCTTTTGAATTGTTGACCATCATATCAGAAAAATCTATCAGTGAAAAAGAATAGGATAGAGATCAGATCAATTCTCTTGGGATGAAGACCGTCATATCCATCGGATGCAAAAACACAAGAGTAAGGTCTTTTTGATCACTGAGGTCCGAGTCCTAAACTGTTGTGTTTAGAAGTCAAATTACGTTGAAGAACGGGTCCTAAGTTGTGTACTTAGAAGCCATAATCTTGACATTGAGGTCCGGGTTTTGAACTGTTGTGTTTAAAAGCCTTTGTCTTTCAACTTTGAAGTCCGGGTCTTGAGCTGATTTACTCAAGAGCCATTGTTCTTTTACTCCCCCTTGACTTGAGGTGCCTGCAACACAGAATCAGTTTTTGGCTTTGGTACCTACTGGTATTTGGGTCCAGAAATGTTAGTTGCAATTGGTGTGGGGAATATGGAGTAAGAACCATACCAGTAATGATCATTTGTTTTATGAAAATGATCATGTGTACAGCAGATAGAACAATAATATTTCTTACCTTTAGATGCTTTGTTCTTTGCTTTGTGTTCATGTACATATGATGTGTTTCCTTTCAGCTCATCAGTCTTGTCATCTTTGACTGATTTCTTTCTCCATATCAGTTCCTCTTTCTTGGAACTTCTTCTCCTCGGATATGTATCTGAACCATCTAAATATTGATCACAGAAAATGTTAGTTCTACGAATCTGATTAAAAGATTTAACTGACCTTTGTGAAGAGACAGATTTCTGATTTGAACTTGAAACAAACTTTTCAAGCTCTTTGATCTTTGATGCAAAGTTGTCTCTTTCTTTCACAAGCAGGTCAATCTTCTTTGAAAACTCAGACTCCGTTTTCTGCTCTTTCAGCGCAGTAGTAGACAGTTCAGATAACTTTGAAGTCAGTCTTTTGATTTCAGTTTCAAAGATTGATCGTTCTTCTTCAAATCCTTTCTATGACTCATTTCTTTGGTCGGATAATTCTTTAAAGAATCCCACATTCTTCTATTCTATGGCCTTCTTTTCTTGAGCAAACTTTTCTCTTTCCAAAATAAGTACTTTCTCAAAACCAGATATTTGTTGAGAAAGTTTAATGCATTTGAGCTCCATTGACTTCTTCTCTTCAGCACTCTTCCTGGAAAACTCTGAAAACTTCTTAGTGAACTCTTTCTTTTTTACTTTCAAAATCATATTTTTCTCTGACCATCGTTTGTTCCAAGTCAGATATTCTTTTTTGAAGCTCAGCATTTGAACTTTCCAAGACAAATATATTATCTTTGAAAGCCTTCAACTTGTTTTGAAGCTCAACTGATTCTGCTTGTAGCTCAGGTGATTTCTCTTCAGTTGTCTTCAGTAGGCTTTGAAGATGTATAATCTCTCTCTCTTTCTCTTTTATCTCTTTTTCCTTCTCATAGACGATACCTGAAAATTTAAAAATATTATCAGTACACTTTATACATTCAGGAGTTTTAACACAGTTGAACAATTTAAGTTGCAACTCCTGAATCCTTTTGAGATATTCTGAATTTTTTATTTTCAGATCATTTCGTTCAGCTTCAATAACAGATATCTCAGATTTGTACAAGCTTGACATCTCGAATAAGAAAACAGCTTGATAAGAATGATCGTTCCCAAACTGTAAATTAGAAAATATTTGATCGTTACAGTTTTGAAAATTTTGACTAAGTATGGAAATGACACTGTTTGCGCAAGATTGAGTTTTGCGTAAGTAATGAGTTGCGCAAACCAAGCTTTTCGGAATCAACGTGATGCGTAAAGACAGGTTCTCGTAAGCAGAGAGTTGCGCAAAGTAAGGTTCTCGGGATAAGCGTGTTGCGCAAAATAAGTTTGCGTAGGAGCCTTGATGCGCAAAGTGAACTTTGCGTACGCCGAAGGATGCGCAAATGTGACTTTGCGTATTTTCCTTGAAACGCAAAGTAGCTTTTCGTGAAGAGTACAAGACACAAAGTGCAATTCTCTTGATCAATGTATTGCGCAAAGTACACTTTTCGGAACCCGTGGAATACACAAACTGGACTTTTCGTAATAACGTAGATGGCACTCGATGATTCTTGCGCAAACTAGATGAACTTGCGCAAATCAAGTTCTTGACTGATTCTTTCTCAAATCGATTCAAACCTGCAAATTTGAACTCAAAAACTTATAAGTAACAACGATAAATAGTACTAAACACACGAATACAAACAATTTTCGATTAAAACAACAATTCACATGAATTCGAACAAGAACAGAGTTCGAAGTCGTTATTTCAAGAAAAATTCAAAAATCGAAAATTGACATTGAAAATGAACGAATTACGATATGAAATCAAAACAAGAATCAATCACCAACATAAATCAAAATCAATGATTTCATTTTCTTGCACCTAAAAACGATTTTACACACAAAACTCAGATGAACAGTACCAATACTCGTTTTCTTGAAAAATTTTCGAAAATATTGATTTTCGATCCAAAATACTCCAGATTTCAATTCTCATCATGATCAAATCATTTCTAAAAAGTTTGGTTCAGCTCTGATACCAATTGTTAATCAATAAATCCCAATCAATCAAGCAATTCTCATAAAAGATGAACAATATGAACTAGAGAGAGAAAGTAGAAAGAGAAAGTAGATCTTGCATTAGTCACAAATCTCACACATACAATACGTGAATAGTTCTCTAGCTTCGTTACAAGATTATGAAAGCCAAACCTATATAAACCAACTAACTAACCAAGACTTAACCACTAAGGAAAGCAAAACATACAAAGATTAACTATTACAAAGATAATGTTGACTTTTACATCTTTGACTTTCCTATTAAATCTTGGATACAATATTTAGACTTAACACAAACCTACTCCAACTCCAGCATCTACGTCTACTTCTGCTCTTGACAGAGTGTCTTCCCTTTACGAGGAATTCACTGCTTTTCGTACTGAAACTCGGACGAACTTTTCAGATTTCAAGAAAGGCTTATCTCTTTTGACTCAAGCTCTCACATCTCTTTCTGATCGCTTTGATCGTCATGAACAGAATTGCAGGACTGAAGCAGGTTCGTCTCTTAAACGTCGATATGACCAGGATGATCCAGATCCTCAAGGTCATGAGGGGGAGATGAATAAGAGACAGAGGGTGGAGGGTTCGTCAGCCAGAGATGATCAAACGCAAGAAGAGGCGGCTGGTACAGAAAAGAATACTGATAATGTTCAAGATTGCAGTATTGAAGATCTCATGAATGTTATGATTGATAATGTTGATTTATCTTCCATGTCAAATGTACTGAATATTTCTGAACAGAATGTAGAAAATAATATGCAGATTGTTGTGTATGTTGATCCAGACATTTCAACAAGGGTACATGAGATTGAAGATTCTGAAGCAGCTAACGACATGAGATCCTTCTTTGCAAATTTCATAGAGATAAATTCAGATGATGATGATGACATCAGATTTGAGAAGATTTTCCATGTTAAAGAAGAGGATTGTGATGACATAGTCATTATTTCTGATACTGAAGATGATTCTGTGTTTATGTATGCTAAGGATGAAGAAACTGCGAACATGTTGTACAAAGATCTTCCTTCTCAAGATGAGATTCCTGAAACTTATCCAAGTACTGAAGCTACTCAAGTTCCAGAATCTGCTCCAGCTATTTCTTCTCCTGTTGCTAGTACAGCTCCGACTACCACTGCTCCTCCAAGCTCATTTGAAGTTGGTCAGTCGTCAAGAGCACAAGCTGATGTTCCTCCATCTGAACCTGTGATTCCTCCGACAATTCTAGAGGAAGGATCAGCTTTGACTAGACAGTAGAGACAAAGAAGTCTTCAACAAAGGTATATGGCTTCAAGGCAAAGATCCGCTTTTTTAGAAGATTCTCAGAGTAATATTTTCGTTTCTAGAAGAAGGCCGATCAACATTTATGCTATCCTTGGTGTTGAAAAGGAGTCAGAGGCATATCAGTATGAATACTTGATGCTCATCAAGTGCCAGAGCCGTAGAAACAATTTCGTTTCTTCTCCACATTTGATTGTCCGAGTTATCAGCGTCACGATAAACAAGTTAGTTAATATCTGGTATCCGGAATTTGAAGTGGAAAGAAGAGATTGCAAGTGATATACTTTCTCAGAGGCAGATTTTTCTGATCTTTCTATTGATGATATTGAGTTTTTATATGATCATTTCAGGAATCTTTATCATAGAACACATGATGTTTCTCAAGCACTGTTTGTTATCAAAAGATTCATTCGACGGCAAATCAGATTCTTCAGAGTATTTGATTTTCATATGGCCATTGAAAGCTTTCAGCCAGTTGTAAATCTTCAAAGGCTCAATCGAAGCTTGCCGGACTTAGATTCTTATCCTTTATTCACCATTTTTCAAGATCCATATGGAGTTATCTACAAGAATGGCTCAAGTCAAAAATGCTTCCTCAGATTTGAAGAAATTGATCATTACTCTGATGGAACTTTAAAGGTGATCAAGCTTCAGTTGGAGCAACGTCTGAAAGAAGTTGAAAGAAGATTTTTGGAAACAAGAAGTAATACATTTCTTATTGATAATGATGAAATTCGACTCATCAAGAAGACATTGAATACAATTCATGAGAGGTTGAATTTCCGCTCAACTCTAAGACGCCTGGAAGTTTTAATTGAACTAAATAGACTTTGTCAAAGAGAGGAGCGTCAATGATTACTAAGGGGGAGATTGTTAAGACTGTTTTTGTAGTAATCATTGTAATTATTACCGTGTGCTTATACTGTGCTTAGATAGCTTTATCAGTTGTGTTGGCCAAGGGTATTTAAGTGCCTTATGGCCTTTGTTCTTTGTAACATTGCACTCATATATTGAAGATATCAGATTACTTTGGCGCTCTCTACTTTCTCTCTCTAAGATTTAGAGATCTAGGACTTTCAGTTTTCAGACGAATGAAGATTTGATGGAGGGAGTATGTTTGGAGGCTCAGCTGAAACCCATGAGGTGGATTCAGCGTTAGGAGGTATGATGTTTGGATCATCATCAGCAACTTGAGGATCTGTATGCTGATGGTTTGAGAAGAAGGGTTCTGTTTCTCTGTAATGAGAAAACATCCAAGCATTTAGCTCTTCATTGTCAACGATTGGTTTAGTGTTCGCTGAGCGAGTTTCATCACAGGTGACATGAATGGTTTCTTCCACAGTTTATCTTCTCTTGTTGAAGACTCTGTAGGCTTTGGAGATAGAAGAATAGCCAAGAAATATTTTATCATCAGCTTTTGGATCGAACTTTCCAAGTAGATCTTTGTTGTTTAGAATGAAGCATTGACAACCAAAGATATGAAGAAAACTGATAGAGGGCTTTCTTCCATGAAATAGTTCATAAGTTGTTGTTATAGCACAGTCTCATTGGATTTAAGATCATCCAATCTGAAGATAGCAATCTGAAGCTAAAGCCGAAAAGTCGACTCTTAAATATAAGTCTGAAGTCGTTTGTAATAAAATAGTCAAAGTTAGTTTTATTGTATTTTATTGTGTTTAAGTAATTAAGTTTAAGTTAGTTAGTTAAATTATATCTAGATATTATCTAGATATTATTAGTTAGTTATTATATTAGTATTAGTTAGATAATATATATTATGTTAGTGTGTCTTAGAAGCAATCTCAAGAAATCAGATCACACACAAGAACACACACTAACGGTTAAAAACAGAGAGAGAACATCGAGAGCTAAAAACCGAACATCCATCCTTGTAATCGATTAATTATTAATCAAACAGGTTGGTAATCGTTTATGTGTTGTTATCGATAAGAACTTGATAGTATTGTGGACCGACAATTGGTATCAGAGCTTGAAAATCAGATCAAAATGAAGTTTAAAACCATCAACTCAGTGTTCTTCATTTCAAAATCATTTTCGTGATTTAAGGTGTTTTTGGGTTAGAAATCGATCAGATTGTGATCGATTAGGGTGCTAGATCGAGTTGTTATTGTTTAATTTCAGTATAACACTGAAATCGAGTTCATTTTTGGGATTTTTGTGTCTGAGTTCTCGTTCTAAAAACGACACTGTTCCATCGATCTTCTCTTCTAACAGTGGTTATTTGTTAGATCAAAGGCTAGAAATCTGTTCTACAACTGTTAGTGGTCTTTTTGTTAGAGTTTAGAACTGCTAATCGAAGTTCAAACAGGTTTTTAGATCGATTTTCGAAGTACAGGGACGTACTCGTGCAAAGCTCAAACTCGTGCCAGTTCATAGTCTCTTTTGCGCCATCAACGACTCGCGCAAACTTCTGTTTCGCGCGATCAATTACTCGCGCAAAGATCACTTCACGCGACCAACGTCTCGCGCAAACCTCAATTCGCGCCAACAACAGCTCACGCAATTCTCTCGCGCGACCTTCAACTTGCCCGAACCTCAGTTTATGCCAAACACTTCTCGCGCAAACCTTCAATTCGCGCTAAGTCACTTTTGCGCCAGCATCTTCTAACGCAAAGTTCAAATTTGCGCCATCAGCTTATCGCGCAAAATTCAAATTTGCGCCACTGCCTTCTAACGCAAACTTGGACTTTTACTGCAGTTCCATACTTAGTCAAATTATTTAGTATTTATCTGATTTTTTTCTGGACTAACGATCAGTACAAGTTCTCTTTGCATATTTTTCAAAATGAATTACAACGAAGCTAATTCAATCAGTATGGATGAGAATACACCTGTACTTTACAAAGGAAATATTTCTGCCTTGGAAGCAGAAAGAGAGGAGAAAGAGACAACACACTTGTGCTTGATGGGTCAGATGAAGATAAAAACCGAAGTTGATTCTAATGGAGAGGTATGTGATTTAAGTGAATTATATTTCTAAAATCAAATGCATGCCATGATGATAAAACTTCAAGAATTAGAGTCGAAACTCAAGCGTGAAAAGGGTGTCATAAAAGACAAAGACCGGTCAATACAGAAAAGACCATAATTCTTAAAGAGAATACTGAAACAAAGTCTAAATTGAGAAAGAGTGAGTTTGATTTCAAAGAGCTTACAAAATTGCATTCTTCAAATTCCAAAGAAAACGAATCTTTACTTGCAAAATTAAAAGCATTGGAAGAGAAGTTATACAAATTGGGTCAAACTGAACAAACCATTCATCTAAACAAACCCAAAGAGAAGAAAGAGAGCTGGGGACTTGGTTATGAGAACCCTCATTTCCTTAAAAAAGGTATATCTAAAGTGCCAGCACTTTATGATCTTACATTTTTTAAACTAGCTCGAAGAATCCCTGAGCTTGAAGTTTTCTAGACTGGACTATCTAAAGAGGATGAAGCCAAGGAAACTGAAAAATGAAAGAAATCATCTAAAGTTCACCTTCCATTTTATTATGCGAAGCTGAATAATAGTTATAATGATGATCCAAAATATCAAAAGAAATTTCTTTCAAATGACTTCTTTCAGAGTTATTCTGTAAAAGAAATGGAGGCGAAGCCTATTACAGGTAAAATTTACGTCCCTCATCTCATTTTAGAAAGTAAAATTTCTGAACTTGAGACATCTTTAACAGATGAAAGACTCTTGATTGAGATTGAACAAAAAGTTTTTTCAACTGTGCTTAAAAATGTTGTTCTTTCTAAGGCTTCAAAATCTAAAGACATGTTTAGTTCAACTGATGAAGGGTATGATTTTCTAAACTCTGACGGTGGTTTCGATGATTGTTTTGATCAATTTGATTTTAGTGCCAAACTTCCTAATCATTCATCTTTTGTCATAAAATCATTGGGAAATTCCAGTATGCTTGAGAAAGGTACAAAATCAACGAAAGTTGATAAATCAGTTTATGTGAAAACTAAGAATGCTAAAGGTAAGAAGAAATCTCAGCATTCACAGAAACCGATCACTACTTGAAAGCCAAAGAAGAAGCATTCGTTTGTTGCTCAAAATTCTAACTCACGAGTTTCAAATGTTTCAGAAATGAGCAAGAAAAAGCTCGGAGTTAAATCTCAGTGGCAACCAAAACAGGAGTTTGACGAGACTGCTAAATCTTTTTCGAATGTTGCTTGTATAAAACCAAAACTTGTCGATTCTCGCAAGGAATATTATGTACAACAATTATTCCAGTTATCTCAATCTACTAGAAAATTTTCAAATTATGGTAGATATGATCATGCTTCTCGTAAAGATCCTGCTGTTTGGTTTGGCACATATCATGTTCCCTCTTATCATTCTAACTCTTCATTTGATTCTCAAAAAGAAAGCGGACCCAAATTTCAATGGGTGCCAAAATCGTATACTAACACAGTTGGATCCAAATGGAAATGGATACCAAAGAAAAAGGATGATTCTGTGTTGCAGGTACCTACTGTCAAGAGGGAGTAGGAGAAAGAATATCGACTTCTGATTATGTACATATTAGAACTCGTTCTTCAATGAGAAAGATGGTTCTTGAGTAAAACAGCTCAAGACCCGGACATAAATGTCAAAATGGCTCTTGAATACAACAGTTCAAAACCCGCACTTCAATGATCGAAAAACCTTACTTTAGAGCTGATAAGAGATTGTACTCCAATACTCAAATGAGGAAATCAACCATCAAGGGGGAGTACATATTTGTCTGAAATTTTTTGCATATCTTTTTTAGTGATAAAGTTTCAAATGCATGATTTTAGGGGGAGTTCGTCAAATCAGGGGAGTTTGGATATGACTTCTGATTATTTCTGATCAGAACTCGTACTTTCATAGTTTTACTGCCTTTTGTTTTTTCAATATAAGTGAATAAATTTTGCTTTGACATAGATATAAGACTTTTGCAGATTTTTGAGAGATGCTTACAAGATCATATCTTTATGACTTTAAGCTTAGCTTCATAAGATGTAAGATCACACGTTAAGGTATAATCTTTTATCTTACTCTCATATATGTTTGAAAGAAGGACAACTTTCAATCATTGAAAACATGTTCTTAAATGTGCAAACCACTTCCTGAATCTCAAACCGATTTCATGAATTGGAAGTGTAACTTTAAATGTTTTACATGAGCTTACATGATAAGCTAAACCAGTTTGAGCAACATATTCTTTATAGGATATACAGGATCAGTGTGCTAGGACTTACAAGAAACTTCTATGGAATCACCTTAACCAGTGATTTCTACCCCCGAAAATAATCCATAGTGATTGAGTGTGAGAAATCAAAAGAAATGAGTGTGGCTAGAGTGAGCTTAATGTTTAAAAGAAAGAGGGTGTGAGAACGGAGTTAAAAGAATATCAGAACTCTGCACCAACTACTTTCTGAGTCGGGCAACCACAATTCTAGTGTTTCACATTTCTTTGGTGAACATTACTGAAACAGGCAACTAGCCCATGCCAACTCTTAATTAACCCCACCAGCTACTCATTTTCTACTCAAATAGAAAGTGTTTCACATTTTCAAAGGGGAAGCAACACATTTTCTATCTGATTTTCATTTGGAAAATCTGGATATTGAAACGAAGGAAGTCTGCCCCACCTTCGCACTTCAATCATGCACATTGAGTCTGTGTTTAACTTACTGTTGTCTCAGTGGTTTACACAATATTGAGCCTTATAAGTGATCATCAAGTGCTTAATTTTTTCTATCACAAGCACGAACACACAAGGAATTTGTTTCTTTTTCATAACGTTTATAGAAATTACCTTTGTGGTGTTTCGATGATTAAATGGAAGCCCTGGAGGAGTGACCATCAAAAAGCTCCTTTCCATTGTGTATTCGTTACACACAGTGACTTAGTGTTACTGACAGACATTTTTAACTGATTCATTTGTTGATTCAGGTGTTACACGACTATTTTGTCTGGATTTGCAAAGATCTGGATGAATCTCTTATGAATTGACGAATCAGAGGCTACGAACGATAGACATTTCTTGACATTAAATTTTGATGAACTCGTTCCTCTTTTCATCAAAAAGGGGGAGAAGCGCTAAAGAGCCAACACAAGAAATGTGGAACAACACAAGATTAGAGCAAGTATTCTAAAGACATGCTGAAATGCAAGAAATTCTCTTTGAAGATACTTTGCTACAACAATCTGAGCTACAACTAGAGATAATTTCTTCCCAACATCTGAAAGAGATTTTATCTACATCAAAAGGGGAAGATTATTACATTCTGAAGACTAAGAAGGAGATTGCATCTTCTGAGCTGAAAAAGAAGAAGATTGAGTTGCACAGATCTATTGGATAAATCTTTTTAAATAATGATCTTGATCCAAAGGGGGAGATCGTTAGAGCACAGTCTCATTGGATTCAAGATCATCCAATCTGAAGATAGCAATCTGAAGCTAAATCCGAAAAGTCGACTCTTAAATATAAGTCTGAAGTCGTTTGTAATAAAATAGTCAAAGTTAGTTTTATTGTATTTTATTGTGTTTAAGTAATTAAGTTTAAGTTAGTTAGTTAGATAATATCTAGATATTTTTAGTTAGTTATTATATTAGTATTAGTTAGATAATATCTATTATGTTAGTGTGTCTTAGAAGCAATCTCAAGAAATCAGATCACACACAAGAACACACACTAACGGTGAAAAACAGAGAGAGAACATCGAGAGCTAAAAACCGAACATCCATCCTTGTAATCGATTGATTATTAATCAAACAGGTTGGTAATCGTTTATGCGTTGTTATCGATAAGAACTTGATAGTATTGTGGACCGACAGTTGTCTTTCCAAATCGTTTTACTATCAGCGATCTATTTTGAGTAAAGCATGCAGTATTCACAGCTTCAGCCCAAAATTGAGTAGGGAGATAAGAATCGCTGAGCATTGATCTAGAAGCTTCAATGATCGTTCTGTTTCTTCTTTCAACGACTCCGTTTTGCTGAGGCGTTCTTACTGAAGAAAAGTTATGAGAGATTCCCTTGTTCTCAAAGAAATTGTTCAGAGAACTGTTTTTGAATTCAGTTCCATGATCACTTCTTATTGAACGAACAGTAAGATTATTCAGCACTTCCATCTTTTTAACAAAAGATATTAGTTCTTTTGGAGTATCACTCTTGCAGCGAAGAAAGATAACCCAGGTATAGCGAGAGTATTCATCTACAATGACAAGTGTATATTTCTTTCCAGCTATAGATTGTATGTTGACAGGGCCAAATAAATCCATATGCAAGAGTTGAAGAGGACTTGTCACTGAGGAAACTTGTTTAGACTTGAAACTATCTTTTGTTTGTTTTCCTTTTTCACATGCTGAAAATAGAGATTCCTTAGGATATGTGTGCTGAGGAAGACCAGAAACCAGTTCCTTAGATGAGAGAGAATTCAGGGTTTTGATGTTTAGATGAGAGAGCCCTTTGTGCCAAAGCCAGTTGACATCAGAAGAGAATTTAGAAAGAAAACATACGTTTTCAGTGGTAGAAGAGTCCATATCTATTACATAGACATTTTCTTTACGATAACCACTGAGAGCAAGTTTCCCTTTCGTATTTACCACTGAACATGCTTTCTTGGTAAAGCGAACTTCATAATCTTTGTCACATAGCTGACTGATTCTCAAAAGATTGTGCTTTAGTCCATCTACGTAAGCGACTCTTCTGAAAGTAGTTGTCCCATTGTTGAGGACACCAAACCCTCGGGTATATTTTTTTCCATTTCCACCAAAGGTCACAGAGGGACCTTTTTCTTCCTTGTATTCAGTGAGCAGGTCTTTTTGTCCTGTCATATGTGGAGAGCATCCACTATCAAGATACCAGATGCCCTTTGATCCCTGCAAACATAAGGAATATTAAGCTTTGTTTGGTACCCACTTTTCAATGGGTCCATTAGGGTTAGTGGAGATGGAAGGTTCAACAATCTTCACAACAGATGAAGATTCAGCTTCAGTGGTAACCTTCACTTTGGTTAATTTCTTAACCTTAGTGGTATTCTTCACCTTGGTCGATTTCTCAGCTTTGGTTACCTTCTCAGCCTTGGAGGCATTCATCTTCACTTTAGTTGTTTTATCAGCTTTAGTGTCAGTTGGACATTTGCTAGCAATATGGTCAGTAAATCCACAGTGATAGCATTTTCTATATTTGAATGTGGTTCTAGGACCATGAGTAGTAGGTTTTGAGAATTTAAGATGAGCAAATCCAGCTCCAAGAATGCCTTTAGCATGAGATCTGGGAGGAATTTTTATTTCTTCAGATCTCTTAGGCTTAAGATCAATCTTTAGCTTTGGAGGACAGAGATCAAAGATTTCTATCACAGAGCTAGTAGATAGATTTACTGAAGATTTAGAAGGAACTTTCAGCTTTGATTTCTTGGATGCCTTTTGAGGATGGAAAATGAATTTTCCTTTATATGCAAGCTTAGAGCCTTTAGATATTTCCTCAGGGAGGGGATTAGAAGGAGATGAAGAAGAACACTGAGCATAAGAAGTGTCAGGGATAGAAGATACAAACGTTCCAAACCTAAGCATGGAACTATCCTCTTTAGGTTCATCCTGTGGTTTCCAAAAACCAAGACCAGTTCTATCACTGCCAGGGATCTGAGCACTTATAATCTCAGTGATCTTTGTTGAGGATTTACACCATCCTTCAACAGTAGCCTTCTCTGCTTTTAGAGCAGCGATGGCTTGTTCGTGTTTTATGCTGATGATTTCATTAACAATGACTTGATCTTTCAAACTTTCCTCTAAGAGTGTCAGTTCTCTGATCTTTTCATGACATTTCTCTAGTTGTTCAGTTAAATCAATGTTTTTGTTCTCAGCTAGAGTTTTGCCGTTTAGAGCATTGTATAGATCAATCGTCAGCACATCAACAGCGCGACTTCTTTTTGCTTCAGATAGAGAGGGATTAGTAGAGATAGATACCTGAGATGATATATAGCTCATGGAAGTTTCTTGAGATTCTTCCACTTCTTCTTTAATCTCGTCCATGAGACAGATATTAGCGACTTCTTCTTCATCAGAACTTGATTCTTCTGATTCAGCCCAGTCATGTTCTTTAGCGATGAGACATTTACCTTTTCGCTTATAGTTTTTCAAATTTTGATATTTTTCTTTCAGTTTAAGGTATTTGTCACTGCTGGTTCTTCTTGAGGTAGAAGGTTTGAAGACTTTCTTCGACCTGCATTCACTTGCAAAGTGTCCAATCTTTTCGCAGTTAAAGCAAGTAGCAGTAGCCTTATCAACAGAGGTTGATTTTGGCTTGTCAGTTAGAGATAGAGGCTTATTTCTTTTGAAATTGCTCTTTCTTGCAAATCTCTTAAAAGAGTTTGTCAAGAGTGCTAAGGACTCATCAAACTCTGAAAGATCAGTGTCTGATAGTTCCTCAGATTCATAATCTAACTCAGTGATAGTGAGAGTAGATCGCTGAGATGGAATTATCTCTGAAGAGACTAAAGCAACATGAGTGCTTTTGGTGTCTTTAGAATCTTTTACAAGATTCTTCTTCAGGAGATTTGATTGCTCATAGTTGAGAAATATTCCATACAAGGTGCTAAGAGAGAGAGAGAATTTAAGTCTTTTGTCAGCTTGAGACACATTGAATAACTGTCCCAGCTTTCAGGTATACATTCTAAGAATTTAGTCAAGACCTCAGAATTAGAATAGGTCCTGCCAGCAGTTCTTAGATCAATGATAAGCAGTTAAACCTCTGGTGAACATCGGAGAGAGATTCGTTCTTACCAGAGATGAAACTTTCATACTGACGTACCAAGTTAATCTTTCGAATTTCTTGGACTTCAGTGGTACCTTGCAGGGAATCGAACCCGGGTTGAGCACTATGAACTCCCCAGGTGATTACCGCTACACCACAAGCCTTGTGGTTTTTTCACATGAAATATACTGGATAATGTTTGGTTTTGTTTGTTTTGGTTTTACGGATATATGAAGAGAGAAGCTTTCCTAAGAGCATTTCTAACAGATTCATTAAAATGAAGATTTTGGGGATTTTTTATTCCAAGAGATTTTCTAAAACTTTCTTTAAAATGGAGAAAATACGAGAGAAAGGATGAAAAAGCTCTAAATTTGGAGATTTTTCTAAAAATGATTGTTTGTGAGAGAAATGATTTTTCATTCATTCTACTAATGAAGTTGTTTGAAATTAAATGTTTAGGAGAGAGGAAAAAAATATTTTATGAGTAATATTAAATATTTTAATAATATAATTAGTTGTGTAATCTCCAAATATAAAATCCCTTAGGGTGCGTTTGGAATGCAGAACAGAGTGGAACATAACAGAACAGAATAAACTTGTCCCATGTTTGGCGTCACTATATGTGGGACTGGGACACACTAGAACTAAGTGGAACAAGCATGAGACACACTTGTCCCACTCCAACCCCCTGAAACTAAGTAGAATAACAATACTTTGACTAATATACCATTTGTTAAAAACATAAAACATGTCTTCTCATCATCCACACATGCACGCTAGAGGTGTGCAAAACCCGAATAGTCCGAAATTTGAATCCGCATCCGAACCGAAAATAAGGTGTTTTTGCAAAACCCGAATACCCCAAAATCCGATAATCCGAAACCCGACATTTGGGAGGATATCCGAGTTCGGATTGGGTTTGATCGTTGGCCACCCAACCCGTCCGAAAACCCGAAATAACATAAATCTATATTTTAAATACTATATATATATATATATATATATTTATCTAATTATTTTTTGAAAATCGTAAATTATAGTTTATTGAAATATTTTCTAAATTTTAAACTTGCTATCGATTTCATCAATCTTTCAATCGATTGTATTCATCCTAAAAAACGATTGAATTTATATATAGCTTTTGCATTATATAATACTTGAACCCGACCGACATCAATCCGAAATCCGACCAACCCAAACCCGAAACAACCTAAAATCCGAAACTTAAAATTTGGGTTTTGATTTCCATATCCAAAATCCGATCGTGATAAATTAGTTTTACGTTTTTGATAATCCATTGCACCATGTATTAGTGATGTAATCTATGATTTTTCATCAGGGGTAAATTTGTCACTTAACCGGTCTAGTCCAGTTCTGTCATGTCTTGCCAAACGCTGGACAATTGTCTTGTTTTGTTCCGTCATGTCCTGTCATATCCTGTCTGCGTACCAAACACACCCTTAGAGATGAAAGTCTTTTTTTTATTTTAGATTTTGACCTTTCACTTCGCTATTTTAAAAATTGGAGATTCTCTAATTTTGTCATCAAAAGATAGCCAATCAATTGTATTTTACCTTTTAAATCTACCTACCATAGTAGAAGTACTGTGTAGAGAAATCATCCAAAGTATAGGGGTGAGTTTTGAAACATTTTGACTTTGGGCATAGGATTGCGTGCCGGATAAACAATCTTATCTATCCATTCCGGTATCGAGCGGATAAAGACACCTCCATCTCAATACCATTTTTTGTTTATTCCATACTTTTTTAATAATTTAATTTTCATTATTAAAATCTGTATTACGAAAAAGAAGTCTGACCAAAAACAAATCAAATAACTAAATTTTATTTTATTTTAATTCATGATTTTTTAAAATTGAAATTAAAATAAAGTTTGTTGTAATTTATTTATTTGCTAACATTATACAAATAGATATCAATTATAAGTTATGAGTTAGGAGCACGTGACATCGGTCTGTTTTCGTGAGACCACATTTTTATACTTAAAACTTCAAAGTAAAACATCGTGAAGATAAAAACATCGCAGCAAAACACTGTAAATGTTCATATTTTTTTTACCTTCACAGTGTTTTACCGTGAAGTTTCAAGGGTAAAATCGTGGTCTCATGAAAACATGTTGATCTCACGTGAACCCAATCCTATAAGTTATTTATTATCTTTTTTAAAATGATGTTCATGTTTTATAAAAATATACTAC
The DNA here is from genome assembly GCA_954870635.1 of Arctium minus. NCBI lineage: Eukaryota > Viridiplantae > Streptophyta > Magnoliopsida > Asterales > Asteraceae > Arctium > Arctium minus. Next base: position 55,120,323 of record OX941092.1, read on the forward strand.
ATTATATATCATATTAAAAAACAGAAAGAATAAAATTTTATATTATTAATAAGAGCAAATAGGTTTTCGTCTATGTAATTTGTTGAAAATTGCTGTTTTCTTTCATGCATTTTTTAAATTATGATTTTTCATTCATATAATTTAAACTTATTGTTGTTTTTGTTGTATAATTTATTATTATTATTATCTTTATTCTTTTGGTTTGCAATTCAATTTTGTTTTGTTGCTCATACTTGAAGGAAAAAGTAAGTACATAAACGAAAATAACAATAAATCGCAACAACAGGGATAAAAACAATAATTTTAAAACCATAAGGACGAAAATCATAACTTTTAACAAACTATAGGGTGTAAGAGCGTAATTTACATGAAAACGCAAGCTTTAAAAGGCACAGGCACGCAACGCCGACCAGTTGACATTTTCAGTTAACAAGCATACCCTCCATATATACATACATACATATATACGTATATAATCAATCATAGTTCATCTTGATTCAATTCAACCATGTCGTCTGCAATAATCCCTTCACCCAATTCCAATCACACCAAGCTCAAAGAGTATACTGTTGATGATGATGAAGAACCCACCACCCGAAGAATCCGCCACCTGTCTCTCCACCTAAATCCGTCGCCGGACCACCGCCAGCTTCTTCAGTTGGAATCGTGTTCCGGCCGTGCCAAGATGAGCGTGAACGCCGAGAAACTGTCGAGTTACTTGAGGGGAAAACATAGGGACATCCAAGAGAGGGTTTTCGAGTATTTCAATTCCAGGCCTGATCTTCAAACCCCGCTTGAGATCTTGAAAGACGATTATCGAGAGCTTTGCATGCGGCAACTTGTGGGTGTTGTTAGAGAGGCTGGGATTAGACCTTTTAGGTATGTTGTTGAAGATCCTTCCAAGTATTTTGCAATAATTGAAGCTGTTGGTAGTGTTGATATGTCTCTTGGCATCAAATTGGGCGTCCAGTACAGGTAATTTTGTGGTTTATATCTTCTAATTAATTCTATCAATTTATTACAATTGGGGTTTTATGAATTTGAATTCTTGGCAAAATTGTTGTGTTCACAATTAGTTGTTGAGAGCTCTGGATTATGCTATAATTTAACCTATTAGAAATCATTTATGTTGGAAGATGATTGATCCAAGATGATTAACTGATGCTATAGTTTTTATATTTGTTCTTTCATTCTTTCTTATTTGTTGTTTACCTCTTGATGGTTGCAACCTCTGAATCGTTAGGAGGTGAATCTTGTTTGGTAAAAAAAATGGTCAATATGAATGATTTTGTATCTTGGCCCTCCCTTAACCGTTCAAAACAACTAGCAAACAACCATATTTCATTTTGCACTATATCATAAGAGCCTCTGACCACTTAATCATTTTGCACCAAATCATTCAGTATCTGCCAAACATCTTCTTTCTTTCTTTCTAGAATCTGAATGGTCCAGAGGTCGGATCTGCGTATATCTTACCCCCATACTCCACCTCCAGGTGGGATATACCGTGCTCGTTTGGTTTTCTCGGATTCTTATGTATGGAGATTTTGGTCTTTAGATACCAAATGTGGGATTGCATACTGAAAAAATGCAAGAAAAGTAGGCACTCTTAATCTTTGACAAGTTTAATGACTTCAAATATGTTGTAAATATGCAGTTTATGGGGAGGCTCTGTGCTAAACTTGGGTACTAAGAAACATAGGGATAAGTACTTTGAAGGTATCGACAATCTAGAGTATCTCGGTTGTTTTGCAATGACCGAGCTTCACCACGGTATGTATGCTTTTGCTTTTGTTTTACTCTATGAGATAGATGTCAGCGTACATCTTACCCACCCCAGACCCCATCTACAGGTGGGATATACTGATTTGGTTTGGCTTGGTTTGGTTTTATGCCTCTTAGAATATGTGGAATCCCATTAGATTACTCTCCAAAAGAACAAGCATAAGTAACGTACTCTCTTTTGACCGCTTGTTCTTTAGGCTCAAACGTTCAAGGCATCCAAACCATTGCTACCTTCGATCCCGTAACCGATGAATTTGTTATCACCACACCCAATGATGGAGCCATCAAATGGTGGATCGGCAATGCTGCAGTTCACGGCAAGTTTGCGACGGTTTTCGCCAAGCTCATGTTACCAACTCACGACACAAAGGTCGTTACTGATATGGGAGTCCATGCTTTCATTGTTCCAATACGGGATTTGAAGACTCATAAAACACTTCCGGGTGTTGAAATAAACGACTGCGGCCATAAAGTAGGTCTAAATGGAGTAGATAACGGTGCGTTGAGATTTCGTGATGTGAGAATTCCCCGAGATAATCTTTTGAATCGGTTTGGAGATGTGTCGAGAGATGGTACGTACACAAGTAGCCTTCCGACTGTTAATAAACGATTTGCCGCCACGCTGGGTGAGCTTGTGGGCGGGCGGGTCGGGCTCGCTTATTCCTCGGTCGGTGTGCTCAAAATTGCCGCCACCATTGCTATCAGATACTCACTACTTAGGCAACAATTTGGTCCTCCAAAGAAGCCGGAAATTAGCATTCTCGATTACCAATCTCAACAACACAAACTAATGCCGATGTTGGCTTCAACTTATGCGTTTCATTTTGCCACGGTGAATTTGGTCGAAAAATATGCTCAGATGAAGAAGACCCACGATGAACAATTGGTGGCAGATGTCCATGCCCTCTCGGCTGGACTAAAATCTTACGTGACTTCTTATACGGCTAAGTCGTTAAGCATCTGCAGGGAAGCTTGTGGCGGCCATGGCTATGCGGCTGTCAATAGATTTGGCAGCTTGCGGAATGATCATGACATTTTTCAGACGTTCGAAGGGGATAACACTGTGCTTTTACAGCAGGTTCGGATTCTAAATTCCTTCACTTCATATAATTTAAAGAAAAATCTTGATAAAAAATGAAAGGCCGCCGACATATTTCGTGGCTTGGGCCATGTTTGGCAACCATAATTTGGCTTAATTTTTTTAAGCTTATTGAGAAAACCCATTTTTTTTTGGTAACCGTGGGTGTCCGGGCTAGCTTGGGCGCACCTCGACTAATCCCAAGGGGCCGTGGAGAACAACTAGGAAAATCCCTGTTTGGTTAACCATAAGCTAGCCTTTTGAAAAGCTAGTTCAAGTAGCGTTTCAATAAGCTCACAACGCTTCTTTTTATGTTTTTGTTAATTTTTTCATATTATGCCCCTTTTATTTTTCTAATTAATATTCTAACATGTCATTTTAGGTCATTTTTCATTGTCGTTTAGCTTATCCACTGGTTTTTACCAAATATGACTAGCTTAATGACCAAAAATAAAGTTGGTGGTTTAATTGTTAAATCAAGAAAGTATCGTTTTGTTTGCGGTTTAGGTGGCCGGTGATCTCTTGAAGCAGTACCAGGAAAAGTTCCGTGGCGGGACGTTTGCTGTTACGTGGAACTACTTGAGAGAGTCGATGAATACGTATCTTTCTCAGCCGAACCCGGTGACGGCTCGGTGGGAAGGTGAAGACCATCTGCGAGATCCTAAATTCCAGTTGGATGCTTTCAGGGTAATCTTTTATTTCTTTTTGTCTAATCCCATGGGGCCCTCAAGTTAACAGTCACACAAACCCTCCGGTAGGCCCTGAACGGACTTGAGCCGGTGTCGTCTGGGGAGCAAACTAAAGTTGAGCTATCCCTCAGGGTTAATGTTGTAATTTTAAAGGATTATTCGAGTGTGTGTATATATATATATATATGTAGAGAGAGAGAGAGAGAGAGAGAGGGAGAGAGGGAGAGAGAGAGAGAGCATCCATGGAGAACCCCAAAAATAGGAGAACTGACGAACTTATCATAACGGTTGGATTGAGATGATTGGATGTCATTAAAAAGATGGTTATAACCACCCTTTATAAAAAATGATATTACCCCCCTCCCCTTCTTCCTATTTTTTAATCGAAAACAAATTCTACAATAAAAAAGATCATTTTATTCTTTTTAATTCGACATCCATATTGATATAGTTTTTCTTCTGTTTTTCATGGTTCTTTGGTTCTCCTCTTTTTTGGGGTGTTCTCCATGAATCTCACCCATATGTGTGTGTGTGTATATATATATATATATAAATATATATATAGGCGTTTGGAGATGATAGACTAAATATGTTGTTTGTCATTAACGGGTGGCTGCAGTATCGAACATCTCGGTTGCTTCAAAGTGCTGCTGTGCGACTACGGAAGCATACAAAAACTCTCGGCAGCTTTGGTGCGTGGAATAGATGTTTAAATCATCTTTTGACGCTTGCAGAGTCCCACATCGAAACCGTCATTCTTGAAAATTTCATTGAAGCGATTAAGAGGTATTGTATCTATATCTATATCCTTCGGTTGTTATGTTATTTCGTTGATGATCTCACGGTTGCTTTGTGATCCAGCTGTCCAGATGCAAGTTCTCGAGATGCTTTGAAGCTTGTTTGTGATCTTTATGCCTTGAACCGCATATGGAATGATATAGGAACTTATCGCAATGTGGACTATGTTGCCCCTAACAAAGCAAAGGTAATAACGCACAATACCATTAGCATAAATGCTCGAGTTTTGAAAGACGGGGGTCTTCACCGAAACCCTTTTGGGGTAGAGGCATGTTTTGTTCATATCTTACGCTCTAGACCCTACATTTGTGTGAGATATACCGGGTACGTCTGGTTTACCATCATCATGAATGAACATATACAGTCCCAAATATGTCGTCAAATCGCCTTTATTCTTCATAAAAGCCAAAAACACCCCTTAAACCCCATAACAAGCTAAATGTCCGTCATTCTAAGGACTTTGACACTTTGGGACAATCTGTACTCGGCCCGGTTTACTTTGGAGTCCACATCGGTTAGATTTAGACCATTTTCTCCTTCACATATCAAGAACCTTATGATTTTTACGGTTTTGTGGTGCCATTTTCATCTGAAAATCCTTTTTGTTATTTTTTTGTGTAGGCAATCCACAAGCTGGCGGAGTATTTGAGTTTTCAGGTGAAGAACATCGCTAGAGAACTTGTTGATGCATTTGATTTACCTGATAACGTGACGAGGGCACCAATCGGGAAGCAGTCGCTAGGTGAAGCGTATACGGAATACACCCAATACGTTGGCTTCTAGCCGACCAGAAATCATAGTAGTAATCAGAAAAAGAGTATGGTCAAGTTTGAAAATAACAACTCCTCAAAAGCAAGTGTAGTGTGAAAAATGTTGTAAAAGTCGGTACTTTTATTGTTTCACAAATGAAATCATGCTGAATCTCCAAAAATATCTTCAATGGCAAATTGCTGTTACAGGTCTCTCTGAATTTCATCTAACTTCTGAATTTTATTTGATGGCGAAATCAAATCAATGATAACCTAAAAGAGTTATAAACCTATGAGAACTTATCTAAAACTACTTTTTTACATGACTTTTTTTTTCCTCGTTAGAGGTTAGGATTTGTTTCATCAAAATAGAACCAACTTTCACCTTATTCTTATTTTGTGGAACTATGTTAATGACACCAAAATGATATTAAATGAATGGAATTGGGGTATGTCGAGTAGTTGAAGGCGTAGCATTGGAATAGGCTTTTGCTTACCGAGGGTTCAAATCCATGGGTTGTAATTGCTATCTTATTAGGTTCAGCCACTCTAGCCCTTCGTAACCTACAAATCATTCCGACGGTGGTCAGAATTTCTTCGAATATGTCCTAGAATTTATTCGAGGTGTGGATTAAAACTCAAATAGTCTCTTACCATAAAAATTGTTGCATGCGCAACAACTATGAGAAATCGACTTTCAGAATCATCATTTTAGGGTTTGAATCAAATTTTACATATATTTAAGAGTCTAGTTAACCTTTTGACGATGACATGAGTTAGGTTAATGCCAACTAATATACCATGTAATATTTAGAATTCAATTAATAAAATGATGACATGACGCTAAGACCATCCACACATGACTTTCAAAGCTAAATGCAATGTTCAGATCAATGGTGGTTGGTGGTGGTTCAAAACAGTGGTGGTTTAGAACAGTGGTTCAGATCGATGGTGATTGGTGGTGGTTTAGAACAGTGGTTCAGATCCGTAGTGGTCGGCGGTGGTTCAAATCGGTAGTGGTCGGCGGTGGTTCAGATCGGTGGTGGTCGGCGGTTCTTCAGATCGGTGGTGGTCGGCGGTTCTTCAGATCAGTGGTGTTCGGCGGTGGTTCAGAATGGTGGTTCATATCGGTGGTGGTTCAGATCGGTGGTGGTCGACGGTTCTTCAGATCAGTGGTGTTCGGCGGTGGTTCAGAATGGTGGTTCATATCGGTGGTGGTTCAAAATGGTGTTGGTCGGTGGTGGTGGTCGACGGTGGTGGTTGGCGATGGTGGTTTAGAATGGTGAAGCTCGACGGTGGAGGTCAGCAGTGGTTCAGGTTGGTGTTCGGCGGTGGTTCAGAACTGTGGTGGTCGGCAGTTGTTCAGATCAATGTTGGCTAGTGGTGGTCGGCGGTGATTCAAATCAGTGGTGGTCCATGGTAGTTTAGAATTGTGGTCGGCGATTCCAAATTGGTGGTGGTCCACGGTAGTTCAGCACGGTGGTCGGCGATGGTCTAGATCGATGGTGGTCGACGATAGTTCAGAATGGTGGTCGACGATGGTTCAGATCGGTGGTGGTCGACGATAGTTCAGAACGGTGGTTCGAATCTCTGGTGGTCGACGGTGGTTCATAACAGTGGTCACTGGTGGTTCAAATCGGTGGTGGTCGACGGAGGTTCATATGGATCTGGGTAAATCAAGTAGGGAAAATGGGGATAATTTTGTCTTTTTAAGAAAATGAGATGGAATAGAATTGAATTTTTTCTCAAATGTGATAGAGTGAACAAATCCATGAATGGTGGAAGGTGTTGAATGCCATTCCATTCCATGGGAAACCAAATCCCTGAATGGAATTTGGTCAACGGATTTGATCATTCCATTCCCTTCAAATTCCATCAGAATCCTACGAACCAAAAGTCTCGTTAGGGTAAGAAAAGTTTTAAATTAGTAGTTATTTTTCAGTTTTTGGGTGTTACATAATCCCACAACCTTTTTGATTTAATGTGTATTTGTGTGTGTAGTTGTTTCATCTCTTACAAAACCTACCACCTTTGTCATTTTAGTTAAGGGTGTTCATCTAAACCGCCCACACCGCAGTGCAATGTGCTTTTTATAACTTCCGCAATGTGGTTTGTGGTTTGCGGTTTGATTTTCATCAAACCACACTTTGAGGTGTTGTTTTCGGTTTTAAATCATCAAACCGTGATTCAAACATTATCGCACAACATATTTTTATATATTATATATACATAATCATCAACTAAAAATATTTAATACATTACGTTATAGCTTCCTTATTTGAGTTATCTTCTTTTGTTTTTTTATTTTCCGTCAAACATCATAGTTGAATTTATTTTCAAATTAACTTTTCAAATGTATTTGGATTGTTTATTGAACTCTTTAGTTTGCTTTACACTATTTTTAATTATGCATTTCCTACGTATTAGAACTTTTTATTGTACAAAAAAATGGAAACGTCCTTGTCAAATCAATTTTGAAGTTGTGATTTTATAGTTGGATTAATGAAGTACATTAGATATAAACCGTACCATACCGCACCGCATTTCGCGGTGCGTTTTTTTTTTGCGTTTTGAGGCATATGTGGTGCAGTTTGTGGTTTGGGAGAACCTCTAAACCACATATGTGTTGAGGTTTGAGGTTTGCGGTTTGGCCCTAAACCATACTAAACTGACCGTGAAAACCCCTAATTTTAGTTTGTGTTTATGTGTGTAAAACCATAACCCACCACCGTCATCTTCCATAGAGAATAATCAAGAATCCATCGAGGCCAATTGAGACCCGATTGAAAACCTTCGAGAACATATCGAGACCGATCGAGAACCCATCAAGATTAATCAAGAACCAATTCATTGACTTAGTGTGTATTTTTGTGTGTAAAACCATAACCCACCACCTTTATCTTCCACCGAGAACACTCTGAGACCGATCGATAATCCATTGAGAACGATTGAGGCCAATCGAGAACTGAATGAGACCAATCGAGAACATAGTAAAGAAAAATTAGAGTATGTACTATTGAAACTGTAGTATATTCATGATGAATATTATAGTGAAAATGTATATTCATGAGGAATATTATACTGATATATGAATACTGGGGAACTGTTATATACACATGAAAATACATGAATATTCTTGATGAATTGTACGTATATTCATGATGACTATTTGGTGAAGATGTATATTGGTATGTGCGAAATATGTGAAAACACAGTGGGGTTAGCAAACAGTCTACAATGGACAATGCAATTATACACTAGTCACTGTGATCATCACTTCAAGTAATAGTTTATTAAGAACCAGGACCGTGTTAACAGAGATTGGGCTATCAAGACATGGTATTTCCATTAACTTCCTTTTACGGGCTTCAATAAGAGGAGGTAAAATATTTGAGTTGGTTTGTTTGAGAGTCACTTTGACTAAATTAATATATAAAAGAAAGCAAGATTTATGGTATTATCACTCCAAGTTGGTTTTTATATATGTTTCTTTTCATCAAAGGCTATGATTTATGGTATTGATTCACATTGTGGATAAATTATATGTGAAACAGGAAATACATGTAAAAAAGTTTCACATTGTGAAACAAATAAATTTGAAACTATCACATTATGAAACAAATGTATATGAATCAACACCTTAAATCCTAACCTTTGATGAAAAAAAAATAATGTAAAAAATATTTTTATATAGGCTTCACGGGTTTATAACTTTTTTATGATTCTCATTCATTAGATTTGGCCATCAAATAAAATTTAGATGTTGATAAAAATGAAAGAGATATGTAAGAGATTCAACATCATTTCATTTATGAAACAAAAAAGTATCAACTTTTGCAACATTGTTCACACTACACTTGTTCTTGAGGAGTTGTTATTTTCAAACTCGACCACACTCTTTTTCTAATTACTACTATGATTTCTGGAAGGCTGGAAGCCAACATATTGCATGTATTCGTAAGCTTCACCTATCGATTGCTTGCCGATTGGTGCCCTCATCACTTTATCAGGTAAATCAAATGCATCAACAAGTTCGCGAGCGATGTTCTTCACCTGAAAACTCAAATACTCCACCAGCTTATGGATTGCCTATGAACAGAAAAATAACAAAAACGATTTCATATGAAAATGGCCCCACAAAATCGTAAAAGTCCCAAGATTCTTGGTTCCAATATATGTTGAGGAGAAAATGGTCTAAATCTAGCCAATATGGACTCTAACATAGACCGGGATGAGTACAGATTGTCCTAAAGTATCCGAGTCCTTAGGGTGACAGTCATTTAGCTTGTTATGGGGTTTAAGGGATGTTTTTGGCTTTTATGTAGAATAAAGGCGATTGACAATGTATTTGGGACTGTACATGTTCACTCATGATGATGGTAAACCAAATGAACCCAATATATTCCACACAGAGGTAGGGTATAAAGGGTAAGATATACACAAAGCTTGCCACTACCCTAATAGGTAGAAAGGTTGTTTCCGTGAAGACCCCGTCTTTCAAAGCTCAAGCGCTAATGGTATTGAGCGTTATTACCTTTACTTTTTTAGGGGTAATGTAATCCACATTGTGATAAGTTCCTATGTCATTCCATATGCGGTTCAAGGCATAAAGATCACAAACAATCTTCAAAGCTTCTCGAGAACTTGCATTAGGACAATTGGATCACAAAGCAATCGTTAGATCACCAACGAAATAATATAACACTCAGAGGATATAGATATAGATATGATACCTCTTAATCACTTCAATGAAATTTTCAAGAATGATAGTTTCGATGTTGGACTTTACAAGCGTCAAAAGATGATTTAAACATCTATTCCATGCACCAAAGCTACCGAGAGTCTTTGTATCATTATGTAGTCGCACAACAACACTTTGAAGCAACCGAGATATTTGATACTGTCGCCACCTGTTAAGTCCATACAACATATTTAGTTATCATCTCCAAATGCATATATAGAGGGTTGAGTTCAAAAAAGAAATCTAAATATTGTGAGAAGGGAAGAAGGGAAGGTTCATACGTGAATCATTGAAAAAACCTGAAAAAATCTTTTTGAATCCTATGTGAACCGAAGTTACAAATTATTCATATTTGTTGACATATGCATATTCAAATGAGTTTTTCAGTGATTCACATATGAACTTATCCTTAGCCTTATATATATATATATATATATATATATATATATATATATATATATAGCCTTAGGTTCATTTGAGAAATGGTAAATATATGAGAAATAGAGAAGTAATCCTAGCCATTCATATGGTCAAGATCGGATTTGACTGGTCAAATATTGCGGCTTTGACTGGTCAAAAGTTACGGCTATTCCAAAAATAGAAGGACACTTTCGTAATTTTTACAAAATACATGGGCTGTGTTCATATATGAACATGTATAATTCACGTATGAACTATATGTTCATATATGAATCAGTGTAATTCACATCTGAACTCTTTTAACTGATTCATATATGAACTAATTAACTGATTCACATATGAACTAATTAACTGTAAGTTCATATATGAATCAGTTGAACTAATTAACAAATTCATATATGAACTTTTGTGATTCATATATGAACTAATTAACTGATTCATATATGAACGTATAGTTCATATGTGAATCATATAGGTTCATATATGAACTCATCCCGCGTATTTTACGAAACTACCCCTCTACCTTCTATAGACCATGCAAGAAATTATCCGGTGTTTCGCGGTCAAAGCCGCAAATATTGACCAGATAAATGGCTAAGATTACTTCTCTATTTCTCATACATTTACATTTCTCAAACAAACCTCTCCCTATATATATATATATATACACACACACACATCTATATGTATGTATGTATGTATGTATATATAGATAACCCTCAATTTTTAGAGTTATTTACCACTCTTTTTAAATCCATTTCACCCATTTGAGCCTTTTAAATCCTTTTGGTCTAAATTGTTCTAAAATGTATGAAAAAAACAGAATGATAAATGTTAGAAGATGATGATGATGATTGAAAGAGACGATGAATATGCTGAAGGCTTGATGACTTCATTTATTGATTTAGTGAACAAACGTACAATACGGCAAATGTAATATGAAAAACTTAACCTAGACTAGAAGATACAAGGGATTTATATACAGAGACTATATGGGCCCATGGGCATGGGTCTTATACACATATATATACTAACAATAAAAAATATCGAGTTTGGTACACCATTGTGGCCACATTGTCATCACTGTGGCGGACAGTTGCACCTATATTTATATTCTGCAGATTTTTATCCCCAAATCGGTGAAATAAGGAGCATGTTTGAGCTGGGGTCAACTCTGAAGGTTTCATAAAAGTGGAGGCAAAGAAGATAAAGCTAATGAAGACAAACTTGAGAAAGAAGACAAGGGTGAAAGATCCCTTTCTTCTCTCTCAAGTCTCTTTCAACCTCTTCTCTCCTTTTCCACTACTAAAATGGAGCTTGGCTTGGCATTTGAGATATCCCCAACAATATGAAGATTCAACTTAGAGAGAAACTTAGTTTTTGCATTTCATTAGCAAGCTTGTAATTTTATTTTCTGCATCTTTACTTTCTGTCCACCACTGTAGTGAACTTGTGGCTATAGTGGTCCATTTTCGTTTAATGAAATTTGAGTATTTATTCTATTTCATCATGTCTTTTCTTTTAATCAGTAGCTAACACCCCCCTTGGGTGTGGGTGTGAGCTAAACTCGAGAGGTAAAATGAACACTTGGGTATTACCACTTTTTGCTAACTTTTCGATTTGGTCATTCAAGTTGAAGTTTTAACTCAACGCGGACAAGCCTATAACCTGTATGTGTTAATATTAGATCTTTGATCTCGAGAGGGGCGGATCCGAAATAGGGCTTGAATGATGCAAGGAGGTTTGAGAAAATCTTCAATAATCGCATATAGATATGGGTTTTTGCATAATCGGCACTAAGGTTCAATGTCTGTCAAGTTGGTGTGTCATAGAGATATGTGTATCTCTTCATACCGGTAGAACTAAGATCTTCGAGATCTACTTGGTGAGGTTGGCAAACCGAAAGTTAGCATTTGTGGCCACTTTGTGGTGAGACTGTGGCCACATCCTATATGACGTATCTTCGAGAGGAGGAAGTCGTATGGGGACATATTGTGACTAGTTTAGTCGACCATTTAAGTTACTATCATACTCTTGGGGAAAACTTACACCCATATCCGCTTTTTAATACATGTTAATTTAAATCTTTAATATTTCGCTCAACCAATATTATAAAACTCTAAACTTTGCACCTGAAGTTCGTATAAATCTCTGATTCTTAGTTAGTCCAATCCCTGTGGCTACGATTTTTGGTCCTTACCATTATATTACTTGAAAAACGAACTCAATAGTTGGTGCATACTTACATCGCTATTGTGCCACATTTTACACGTGTGTATTTTTGCTATCAATATATATATATATATATATATATAGGGGTGGGTTCAAACGAGAACATAGTGTATTAAAAAGAATAAAGGGATAGATCTCGACCCTTGATTAGATTAAATCAGTGGTTGAAATTAATCATGGCATTTTATGTAATTAATGACAACAAAATACCCTTTAAAATATGTTGGTAAATGACTTTAGGGGTAAAATTGGAATTTTTTTAATGATATCAATCAGGCGATTTTTTAGGGATGTGATGATGATATCAAATCAAAAAATTCCATCCTAATTTATCTCAACACGTCTCAATCTCTCCCCATTTTTCTGAAAATAAATTCAAAATTTGTTTATCATGGTAATCACAAGTGATTCGCTGCTATAATGAATTCAAAATTGATTAATCATGTTAATCACAAGTGATTTGCTGGTATAATGAATTCAAAATTCGTTTATCATGGTAATCACAAGTGATTCGCTGCTATAATGAATTCAAAATTGGTTTATCATGTTAATCATAAGTGATCTGCTGGTATAATGAATTCAAAATTCGTTTATCATGGTAATCACCCGTGATTCACTGCTATAATGAATTCAAAATTGGTTTATCATGTTAATCACAAGTGATATGCTGGTATAATGAATTCAAAGTTCGTTTATCATGGTAATCCTCGTTTCTCCTTCGAGAATCCACCTATAAATCCACCATCAAAATGCTTCTTTCCTTAAAAGATCATCCATAACTCAAAATTAATGGATATCAGTCTTATTGGTTTCGACACCCCTTTCTTCCACAACCTCCACCACATCCTTGAAACCACCGATGACGCCAACAACAACCAATCAAGCAACGCCAGACCATTCTCGAGCCTGCGTCCGTGACACCAGAGCCATGGTTGTAACTCCAGCTGATGTGAAAGAGTATGCCAACTCTTATGTCTTCATCATCGACTTGTCGAGTCTCAAATCTGGTGATATCAAGGTCCGAGTGGAGGACGTGAACGTGTTAATGCTAAGTGGAGAAAGGAAGAATCAGGAAGAGAGTAAGGTATAGAACACCGAAATTGCCATTGGAGAGGAAGATTGGAGAGGAAGCATTATGAATTTTATGAGAGAGATGATGTGATCTTATGATTTGAATCGTATATTAGATAGATGATGTGATCCCATGATTTTAGGAATTAAAATCTATCCATAAATAATGAATTGTAATATAAGACCAAAATACCCTTTTAACATACTTTTTGAATAAATAATTTTGATATTTAATTCATTGAATGATTGGATGAGAGCCGTTCCTTTATTCTTTTAAATTGATACCATTCTCGTTTGATCCTCTCTCTCTCTCTCTCTCTATATATATATATATATATATATATAGGACGGTAATCAAATGAAAACCAAAAATAGGTTGAGGACAGTGAAAACCGATCTAAGCCACTGATTGATTTTATTCTATGGACATTAAAGACAATGGCAATTTTGAAATAAATTATAAGTTTATGATTTATTATGGATTGAAATTAAAAGTGAAAAGGCATATTGGGTATTTAAAATATGGTATGTTGGATTATAATTGAGAAAGGTTCCAGAAGACACTACCCTCTCGTCCGCCAAACCCTTTTCGCTGGAAAAACATCTCATCCGCTAAAACCCTCTTCTCCGCCACCTCTAACAACTTCGCCAGAAAAACATCTTCGCTCATCAGAACTGTAAGATTCCAACAGGCATCCATCGGATTTGAAGAACCAGATAACATGGAGAAGAATGATCAACAAGCAAAGGAACCAGAAAAAGGGGCACGAATCACATTAAATGACTTGGATATGTTAATCTCATGTTGTAATTGATTAATAGTTTGATGTGTTTTTGGGAGGATTTAATTAGGGATGTAATTCACATTCATTTGGGGAAGGATACGCTTGGAGATCAGATGAAGAAGGATTTGGAGGAATCTATGGAGGCAACCAGTCCCTTTCTCATGAAGACGAAGATAATATTGTCCTTTTCTCATGAAGACGAAGATAATATTGTTCACGGAAATTCTTCTGTAATTAATATACTTGTAATTAACTCTGGATTTTAAATCATGAATGATTTTTGTTGTTAGAACATAAAATGTTCTAAGTTTAGAAGTTTTGTAAAGTCATCATATTTTGTATTTGGGCCTTGTATTTAGCATTGGGTTTGTGCTTAAATGTTAACAAGGGTGATGAGGGTATATATATAGGAGTTGGTTTTGTTGTTTGTAGTATTAATTCACTTTGAAAATGTTGCCAAACGTGTTCTTGGTGTTTCTAGTGAGAGAAACATTTCCCCTCTCTCTCTAGAGTTGTGAATAAAACGATCAATTCCTTCCCATTTCATCTTTGTTTATCTTATTACATTGATTAAATTGTGATCAATGGACCTAAAAAGTGGTAGCAGAGCCAAAATCGAAGAAGTCATCGTCGATACGATCAAGATCACATTAAATCAATGGAACATTAACTTCTTCGCATGAACAATACTCAAGAATTTTTTGATTTGGTCGATTTGATGCAAGTTTGGATGAGCTATCATGTTAAATTGATTCAAAGCTCAATGTCGATCTACAGAGAATCAATTACAATCATCAATTTCAACAGATTTGGGAGAATCGATCGAGTTTGAGGATTTTTGGTTCGAAAGTTTCATCTTACTGTGTTGAGATCGATTTCCATCTTAGAGGCATTATTGTTAAAGATCATCAACTACAAATGTGCTTAGAAGTTAATTTCGAACATATGCAGGGTCGTGCCAAGGGGTGTTCAAGGTGGTTCCGCGCACGGGGCCTCCGATCTTCGGGGGCCTCAAAATTATTTCGGTTTTTAATATATACTTTAATTACTTATAAATTAATAAAGTGATTCAATGTACAAGTTCTCTCTTAGTAGAGTTGGTTAGCAAGCATGTGTTGAGGTATCTAGATGGTGTAAGGTTCTAGTCCCATTAGTTACATTTTTGTAGCTAGTATTAACTTTTTTTAATAGTGCATCATTTGTGTTTTCGCAGATTTCATCTTATACATAAATATTTAGTGTTTTTTTTTACCTTTTTTACTTTTTAATAATTTTCTTTATTATTTAGCAAACTTTATAATCTTTATTGATTATTTTCATATATTCTTTGAATTTTTTTAATTTTTAATTTTAGCATTATTTTAATAACAATAAATCAATAAAAGCCTTCTTTGTTTATATGCGTTTTTTTTTGTAATTATTGATAATAAATGAATATTTCTACATAAAATAGAATGTTTTCAACTAAGTATTTGAGGGAAATTATTTCTAAGCGTAAAAAAAATGACGAACAATTTGTTAAAAATCAAAGAGAAATGAGCAAACAACTTTTGGAATGTTCAAGTATTAGTGAATCAGTTCAAGTACAACAAAATAAGCAAATCTTGATTATGAAGGTATGATAAACTATTTTGCCACTAAAAATATTAAGAAGATCTATATTGAGAAATAGTAATACCTAGTTGTATGTCTTATTTAAAAAAAATGTATATAACAGTGTCAATTGCTTATTGATGAATGAAAATCACTTATATTCACTACTAAGGTATCAAATTATTTAGGTTATATATTGTACATTGTATTTACTATGTGATTAGTTTGACTTTGTTATTGTTTAACTTTTTATTCTTATCAACAAATTAATCATGGAGATTTATGAGCATTATATAGTTAAACAATGTAAAACTTATTTTCGTTTAAATCGTGTTTACAACTACTCTATACTCCCTTACATGAAGGAGTTATTCTTGAATTTATTTATTAAAAATTTATAAATAATATAACTAAAAAAATATATGAAACTTTCAAGTTATTTGCACAAGGCCCCTAAATTGATAGGATTGGCCCTAAACATGTGTATCAAGTTTTACCACTTAATTCGAAGATTTGATGAAGATTTGAAAATTTTCCAGACAGAATTCGCAAGATCCATAAAATTCGCATGTTCTTGACAAAATTCACATGCAACAGAAGTTTGAAAAGTATTAAGGACGGATTTCGCATCATGTTATATGCGAAAAGGAGGATTTCGCATCGTACAACATACGAAAAGTGTTTTTTTAAAGTCCTAAGTGAGAATTTTACATGTGTCTTCATGCGAAAAGATGAAATCCGCATCTCACTACATGCGAAATTTGAAGGATTCGCACCTTAAAGTTTGAAAATTTTCTAAGTCCATAATTCGCACCGATACGAAAAGCTTTGATGATGAAATTTTTCTAAGTATAGAATTCGCATGAAAGAGTATGCGAAAAGCTAGATTTCGCACGTTGGTATATGCGAAAAGATTAGAATTCGCATATAGGTTTATGCAAAAAGAAGGAATCCACACGCAAGCCTATGCAAAAAGTTGAGGGTTCGGCTCATGCCACATGCGAATTCTGAGCTTAAATGTCAATGGTTTGCGAAATTCTTGATATGCGAAAAGTGTGTTCATGTGGTGTGCGAAAAGTTGCTGTTCAGAACCCATTTTGCTACAAGTTTGCCCTGTTCACGAGATTTTCTGCGTAATGCATATGTGACATCATTCCTATCTTTTGTTGGTCACATATTTTTAGCAACTGATCAAAATTTCACGAGTGCTCATGCCTATCAAGATTTTCAGTGTTCTGAAAAGCAGTTAGAAAATGAGCGTCTTTCATCAGTTGTTGAACAAATATCTGATATCTCTTCTAACCCTAGACTAGTAGTGTTTGCTACCCGTTGCTTCCTCCTATGAGCATAGCAGATTAAGTTCTTAAGCTGAATTCCTATTCAAATTGTGGTTAAGGACAAATTTGGTGTTATAAACTGGAGATGCACTTTGGTTGTCATGTCAATATTCACACATTTCTTTCTTGTGGGCATAACGAATGTGTTGTATTTACAAGAGATAAAAGCTGTCTTTTTGTGCACTCAGTCGAGGTTATTATCTACATCGAATCTTGTATTAAAGTTGAAACTCCAAAGGATAAAAGCTATCTTCAAGGGGGAGCCGGAGTTGTTTTGAAGTTTAAGTAACACTAAGTTTTCTAAAGAAATCAAGAGGGAGAAGAGCTGAAGCTGAAGAGGATGATTTCTTTACAAAACTTAGGGGGAGAATGTTAGAACATAAAATGTTCTAAGTTTAGAAGTTTTGTACAATCATCATATTTTGTATTTGGGCTTTGTATTTAGCATTGGGTTTGGGCTTAAATGTTAACAAGGGTGATGAGGGTATATATATATATATATATAGGAGTTGGTTTTGTTGTTCGTAGTAGTAATTCACTTTGAAAATGTAGCCATACGTGTTCTTGGTGTTTCTAGTGAGAGAAACATTTCCTCTCTCTCAAGAGTTGTGAATAAAACGATCAATTCCTTCCCAATTCATCTTTGTTTATCTTATTAGATTGATTTAATTGTGATCAATGGACCTAACATTTGTCTGTGCTAATCATCAATTTGAGTTGAATCCTGGATGATGAATGGAAGAGTATGATAAGACACAATGAAGCAAAGTGAAGGAGAAGGAAAAGGGTCGACACCAGACCCAAGCCAGACAAATCATGAATGTTTAGGGTTTCAGTGAATAGAAGAAATTTAGGAGGTGAGTGGGTTTAGGAAGTTCGATTTCATAAGGTGAAATGACATATTGACGGAAATTGTGTTTGATTTCATGAGTTGAAATGACATATTGACGGAAACTGTGTTTGATTTCATGAGGTGAAATAAATTATTGATGAAAATTGTGTTTGATTTCATGTGGTGAAATAACATATGTATGAACATAATGTTTGGATTATATAAGTGAAATATCATATTTATGAAAATTATGTTTTTATTTCATGAGGTGAAATAGTATGTGTTTCATCTAGTGAATCCTTATTATAAAATGACGATTATGCCCTTTTCATATGGTGAAACAACTTTTAATTAAAATCATAAGATCAAAAACAAATTACGGTTTAGATCGGTTCTCACGATTCTCAACCTTTTTTTGGTTCTCACATGAATGAGATCCAAAATGAAAATTTTGTGTTGTGTGAAATTGAATTTATGTGCAAACTTGTAAACTTCAATTCTTTTGAAATGTTGACATTGTCATGAATTTTCTTTTCTTACTTATTTTCTTCATCAGGTTCTCATTAGCTGTACACATGAATATATTGTTACTTGAAATACATATCCTTGAATATATCATTACCGTACACAATATTAAACTTTACATTATTTCCCATTACCTTACCTTTATCAAGCACGAAGGCATTTAGGAACTGCACCTTCAATTGTTTGTATGAAATTATTCATGTGATGAATCACTGTTTCTCCTATTTTGTGTAATATGAAAATCACATTTCAATTAACCATATAAACATGTATCAAGTATAAATGCAATCATGATCTTCATATATAATGGTTCACCTTATGCAAATCACATTTAATTTAGAAATTGGACATGCAAAGGATAATATTAAACTTGGCACAATATTAAACTTTCCTTTATTTCCTAGTATTGTACCTTTTTCAAGAAGGGTTGCATCAGGAACTTCACTGTAACACCCTAAAATCTAAGGAAAGAATGACTAATTTTTTTTTATAAAACATCAAATAAAGAATGAATTATTTTCTAAATGTCAACGCTTGATTACATAATATGGAAAACCAAGGTTTAACATGAACAATATAGAAAGAAACCTTACACAAGGTCTAAGGTTGGGGACATGTGTTATTTTAACCCAAAACAATCGTTATATCCAAAATAAGAAAGACGTCCACAAATATTTATTCTTCTCATGCCTCTAACCAACACTCGACTCTACACTGTGTCATTGGTACCATTCCCCAACAAGTACCTCATGAACATGCCGACAAGAAAAAGTCTTAGGCTTAATGCCTTACGAGTTCAAGTAGTTTTCATCTTTAGTAAAAAATGGTAAAACTGAAAGAATGCTATTTAAATCATAGTTTCCCAAATGAAATGTATTTGATATAAAAGCAACATCTTTTCCGAAACCCTCCATTTTCGTGATGAAAACTCAGTGACCAAAGCACCCATTTTATCATGAAAACAAAACCCAATATTCACACAAAACGTGAACAAGTTGTAATATTCAAATACAGAAAACATGGATCAAACTCTATTATCCAAAACACCCAAAACATAGATAAGGTAACAACCACTAGTACAAAAAAGGTCTTTAGTGACGGTTAAAAACCGTTACCATAGGTATTCGGTAACGGTTTTCATGGACATAAAAATCGTCACCTTATCTGCCGTCACTTTTGGTACACTTTTGGTTACGTTTAAAAAATGTTACCAAATCATATAATAAATCGTTACCATACGCTAAAAACCGTCATCTTAAATATACAAAAAAAAATTGTTTTTTCTAAAACCGTTACCATAGCATAACATACAATGACATTAATTTTTAAAAACCGTCACCATAGCATAACATACGGTGACACTATTTTATTAAAATTGTCATCGTAGCATGACATGCTTTGACGTTTATATTAAACCGTCATCGTAGCATTACATATGGTGACGTTTATTTTTTCAAAATCGTGACCGTAGCATGACATACAGTGATAGTTATTTGTCCTAAATGTTACCATAGAATGACATATAACGACCTTCATTATTCAAAATCGTCACCATAACATAACGTAAGGTGACGTTAAATTCTCAAAATAGTCACCGTAACATGACATATGATGAGGTTTCTATTTTAAAAATCGTAACTCTAACATGACGTACAGTGACATTTATTTTATAAAATAGTCACCATAGCATGACCTACGTTGACGTTTACATTTAAGAAACATAACTATAGGATGACATAAGGTGACGTTTATTTTTCAAAATCGTCACTGTAACACGATATATGGTGACGTTTATTATTTAAAATTGTCACAGTAACAGAAATATGGTGACATTTATTTATTCGAACCGTTACCATAGCATGACATACAATGACACTTATTTTTCAGACCCGTCATTGTAGTACGACGTACGGTGACATAATGTGACATTTATCGTTCAAAAGTGTCACCGTACCATGACATAATGTGACATTTATCGTTCAAAAGTGTCACCGTACCAAGACATATTGTGACATTTATTTTTTAAAACCATCACCTTAGAGTGACATACTATGACATCTATTATTCAAAATCAACACCGTAGTTGAACCTAAAGTGATGTTTTTTTTCAAAACCGTCATCATAGCACAAAATACAGTGAGATTATTTTTCAAATCCGTCACTGTAGAGTGACGTAAAGTGACGTTTATTTTTCAAAACCGTCATTATAGTATGACATATCACTACAAAAAAGGACCTTATCAGTGGCGGAAAATTTCGTCGTTAATCCGTCGCTAAAAGTCAGTTCCGTCGCTAATCCGTCGCTGAAAGTCCGTCGCTTAATATGTGGTGGGTAATGCTTATCAGCGACGGATGATGGCCAGTATTTAGCGACAGATTAGCGACAAAGTATTAGTGATGGACTAGCGACGAAATTTATTAGCGATAGAATAGCGACAAAAATTATTAGCGACGGATTTAGCGACGGATTTCCGTCTTCCGTCGTTCAATTTTTATTCATATATATATATATATATATATTATATCGTAATGAGGCGGAAGGCAAAACTTTCATTCCAAGATAAAATTATAAATTCAATTACAATATGAATCACCCCCAATTCACCATTATTGTCAAAATCCTAGACAAAAAGAATCCCGCATTCATAATTTTCGTTTCCGAACCAAATAATAAGAACCTTGTCCTTCTCAAGATGCTCTTTGATGCTAATTTTTGGACCCAAATATATATGGGTGTCATCTTCATCTTTAGTGGCATAACAAGAGGATTTAGATGCATCATCACGAACTACGGATCCAGATGGTGGGGTTTCGTTCAATTCACCATGCTTGTCGTCTTTATCTTCAGTATCACCCATGTTGCCTCAGAATCTAACAAGAAAAAATGTTATTATATGCTAAAATTTTGTAGGTCTTTCTTATTAACTAAAGTTTTTAGGTTACTACTACATATGCTAAAGATACCAGACCCCTAACCCCTAATATTTTTTAGCCTGGGTCGATATCTATTAGCATTGGCAGGAAGGTAGAATTAGGGAAGTTGAATCACTAAATTCCAGAGTATTAACAATTGCAGGTCAAATGCAAATTTAGCTTAGACAAACAAAATAGAATCAGACGAGTAAATCCATCTAGGGGTAGGGTTGTTTAGATCCCCACCCCTTAGTATACTACCCTAGTAAGAACTTCTATGAGAGATCATGTCATTGGTTGTTCATCAATTAAAGTAAAATTGGTAAAACAATTCAATCTGTTAACAGAATCTGATCATGAGATATAAAATGATAAACTTTTACTAAACATATTGCAGTAGGCTATAACATACATGGAGTCCATCGGGATAATCGGGATAGCATCTGTCAGAACTGTGGTTATAAGAACTGCAAACGGGAGACCTGCAAAAACATAAAACCAATGTTGACTGATATAGAAAAGGAAAAGTGATGTTTGACAAAAAAAAAAGATATAGATACACAAACATATATTAAAGATGAAAGGAGAAAAACTTTGGCTGATTCAATTTAGTTTGTTTCTCATCCAACAAATTTGGTTGCAAAAATCATCATCAACTGATAAAGCTGCAATAGTAATGCAACTAAACAAATAGAAACCCTTTTTAAAACTTTCAAATTATTTACCTTGCCATATCTGGTCCTTGTGACTATATCAATTGCATAAGTTTCATTCTCCTCAAAATCCACATCATCAACTCTGGTTCTGCAATATTAAAGTGAAATAAAAAAAAATGAAGTTCCATACTATACAGGATTCATCGATAAAAATATATTAAAACGAAAACTTAAAGCAATTGGTGATCACAAAGCATAAGGACATGCTAAGCATAACTCACTTTCTTCCATCAACAAAAGTCTTGATGCACGCGTCGTTAAACGCACAACACGGTTTAAATTTATAAACCTAACTCAAACCTAGTAATAGGGTAAGTCGGGTATCGTTCTTCTCAGGGAGTCAGTGGTTAAATTAACAACTTGTGTTAAGACCGAATGCATGTGTGTCACAATGATTAGCTACTCACTTTGGTCACTTAAGCTCAATGAAATTGACTAAAAACGAAAACTACTTGATACAAATGACATTACTTCAAAAGACATGGAATAAGAGCTAAACTACTAAACTAAAAATCGCAACTTTATAACTAAAGAAAACTAATAAAAGACGAGAACTTTATCCATCAACCTAACATTCAAGAAAAGAAACATAAATTCACCTAGGACTTTCATCAAACACTTGGTGTGCAAATCAACAAATCATAAACTAATGTCAAGCCTAAAAAACTTATACCAAACGCCATAGTAAAATCAACACCAACGATTGAAATCAAGCACTTGAGTAACTCAATAAACTAAACAAGATATAAATTCGAGAACACTAAGGAAGATCAATTTAAGTAGTCATCAATGGAAACGGAAAGAGAGGGATTCGAACCCTCATCCATACATAACAAATTGATGTGGTATATTCATATCATATTATATGAAAAACGAAAACCAAGATTTGCTTTATCCGATATCAAACGGAAGCTGAGCAGTTTTTGGATATCAAACGGACCTCCCGACAACAAGGTGAACTACTAAAAGGTTTAGTCAGCAGCAATATTATGTCTAGGATAACATACGATGACGTTCATTATTTAAAATCATCATTTTAACATGACATACATCGATGTTTTTTATTTGAAAACGTCACAATAACATGACATAGGGTGACTCATTTCTTTTTTTTGTTGTCAAAATTGTCACCCTTGCATAACATATGATAATGTTTATGTTTCAAAACCGTCACCATAACATGACGTACATTGACATTTATTTTTCTAAACCGTCACCGTAGCATAACAAGAGGTGACGTAATTTTTTCGAAACCGTCATTGTAGCATGACATGCAGTGACGTTTATTTTTCAAAACTGTCACCGTAGCATGAGGTACATTGTCATTTATCTTTCATAATCGTCATTGTAACATGATGTACGATGACATTTATTGTTTAAAATCGTCTCTGTAGGATGACGTACACTGATGTTTATTATTTAAAATTATCACCATAACATTACATATGGTCACATTTATTATACAAAATCGTCATCGTAGCATGACTTACGTAGACATCCATTATTATAACCGTCACCATATCATGATATACAATGACATTCATTATACGAAACCATCACCATTGAGACATATAATATTTTAAAACCATCACCATAGCATAACATATGGTGACATTTATTTTTCAAATCGTTACCGTAGAATGACATATGGTAACATACTCAAAACCGTCACATAACATGACATATTGTGACTTAATTATTAGAAACCGTCAATGTAACTTGAGATATTGTGATGTAAATGTTTTATTGCCGTTACCAAAGCATGACATATGATGACGTAATTTTTTTCAAAAACCCTTGCCATACACTAACTTTTGGTGACACAAATTTTGCAAAACCGTTGTCATAGAACTTAGTGACTTTTGGAAACGGTTTTTAAATAAGCGTTGCTATACATATTTTTGTTTTCTGTAACGCTTTTTTAAAACCGTTACGACATAAAGCAACGATTTAGATAAAAACCGTTACTAAAAGGTCTTATATGCCAACGGTTTTTAAAAACCGTCACAACATAAAGTAACGGTTTTACGAAACCGTCTGAAACCGTTACGTTAGGTAACCTTTTATTACGTTTTTATCAAAAACGTTGCTTTATGTTTCTATGTTTTTTTGTAATAGTAACGTTTCTTTATTAAAACTGTTACTAAAACAATTCTAGAATTTTTTATGTGACCTTTTGTAACGGTTTTTTATCAAACCGTTACAAACCTATTTTTTAAAACCGTCACAAAAAGTCATTTTTGTACTAGTGAACATTGGAAACGTGGATAATACATTATCAAAAACAACACCTTTCGATGACGGGGGAGACCCGGATCTATGGTAGGAGATTTCAAGATCTTAAAGAAGTAAGTTTTTTAGGTGTTTTGAGATCCAATTTGAGGATTTTGTGGATTTGAACCTTGTAATCTCATTTGGCACCTAGTTAAAGTTTGGATTGTGCTTTTGAGAAGTTTCTTTGGAGAATCTTGATTGTGGATCTCCCGCCTTAAATTCCAGAAGCTAGAGATTGGGTTTTGAATCTAGGTTTAACTTAACCTAGCAATGAGAGTTTCAAGTTAATTTGTGAAAAGCATGTACATGCCAAAAATGTTCATTTTTGAGTCTTTAAGGATGCGTTTGGTAGGTAGAACAAAACATAACAAGGGTTGTTGTCCCATGTTTGGCATGACTTAAAATGGAACAGAAAAGAACTAGAAGAAACAAACATGGGACACGTGTGTTCCACTATGACCCCCTAGAACAAGATGGAACAGAGTTTCTTTTTACCAATATACCTTTTTCTAAACCTAATAATGTTGGTCCCGAAGGTGCTTAACAAGTTTGTAGAAGGGGGGGGGGGGGTTGAATACAAACACAAGATTTAAAGTTTAATAAATTGTTTATTGATAAATCAAACATAATTTACAAGTCTGTTGCGGAATAAGATTAAGTAGAACTCAATCTAAACAAACTTAAGAAACACTAAGATGGTTGCACAAGAATATAGAGAATGGGAGATTAGAGAGTATAGAAAACAAGGGTTTCTATATTTCAGAAAGATGAAGGCTTGGGGTAACTCTTAGATATAGTTGTAATCTTTCTATTTATACCCTATGCATTAAATGCATTGCATGGCACTTTACACGTGTCTTTCATTGATTGGCTGAGAGGGTCTGACTTTGGGAGACATGCTTTCGGCCGTATCATGAACAGTGTAGTGGACAAAGTTGTTGTACGAATTGTGGCAGAGGTATGTCTGTTCTGACACATCCTACTGGGTGTGAAAGGGAAAGACAAAAGAGACTTGAGGCATAAGCTAAGTGATCATCAATCGTTGAATATCTCTTCCTTCAGAGATACAAAGAAGTTCAACTATCGCTGAAGCTTTTTCTCAGGTTTCTTCGCATGCGTAGATTTGTCTTTGCTTCACTGATATCCGCATCAGGTCAGTAGTAGACTTGTCTTTGTTCAGCAGCTTCGTCTTCGATTCAGTTATGAACATCTGTTGACGCGAAACTTGTCTTCAGGGATTACGTTTGATTGTTTACATCAGAAACTATCAGCGATACTGAACATACTCAGTATTTAACAGCTGATAGTGAAACACTAATACATATGAATGTTTACAAGAAAGATCATCAATGATAACTGAACAGACTCAGTGTGATCGCTGATGATGAAACACTAATACATATTTATTAAACGTAATTTTCACTAAGAGTAGAAAAGGTCTTTATCAAATCACTGAGAGAGCATGGATCAACAATCTCCCCCTATTTCATAATGACAAAGTAACTGAAGAAAATTACTTTTTAATTCAAAATAAGGAATAATCAGGACTCATAACATACATGTCCTAATTACTATTTTGAGGGATATTTTACAGTACTAATAGGGTTAAGTACTTCACTGAAATTTTCATTAATTCAAAGAAAGAATTACAAGAGATGAAAATATAAAGTACAAGTGAAGAACTAACTATTATAAGTTTAACTAATAGATTACAAGAAGTAAGAGAGTAATCTATCAGCTATCTAGATGAGACTTTGGAATATTGATCATATAGTCAGGTATTTCTTCTCCTCTTTGCCTTTGATCTGATGATTCTTGACGGATGATTGATTTGATCGAATCAGCTGATGGAGAGAAGTCACACCATAGACACAAAAGATCTTTGAGATAATTCAGAGGACAGATGGGAATCTCAGAGACTCTTTGAAATCGGAGTACCCCTTCATCATCTCTGAAGAATATTCCATGAGGATTGTTGAGTACTTTCCCAGGAATATATGGTCCACCAGGAGGTAGAGATAGGTCTAGAAATGAGAGATCAGGAAGAGTTCCAAACAATGCTTCCTTTGAGAATTTGATGGAGGTGTCGTTTCTGATAGCAGCGACATTTTCAGAGGAGGAAGAAGCATATTTTCTTTTGATTTGCCCTGGTTTAGGAGGAAGAGCAGATGGCACATTTAAGACTGAAGTGACTCTGTTGATGAGGGCGTCTAGGATGCCTTCAACATGGCCTCTGTAGATTGACTTTGATTTCTTCAGCGCATCTTTGAACTCTAGCCATTCCATGTAGCCAAAACTTTCAAGCTTTGAAATGAACATTGCCTTTGAGCTTGCATCCTCTCTGGTTATCTCTATAATTACAGAAATTTGGTCCTTCTTCTTTCTTCCAGAGATGACAACGGCTGTTATCTTCAATGGGTCGGAGCGATAGTCAACTTTATGCTTACACCATTCGACAGTGTTATCGCTGACCACTTGTTCTTTTGAGCGCTCCTCTTCAATTTCCTTCAGAAGTGCAACTTGAAATTCCACTGGATTCTTCTTTAATCTTTTGTCTTTGACTTGAGAAGATTGAACCTTTAGAGCAAGAGTTGCGTCTTATTGGCATTCAGCAATAAGCTTCTCAGCTCTGATGGATTCTTCTATCTCAGCTTCAGTGAGGAAATCAATTTCTTTAGATGAGGATTAAAGAGGTACTTTCAGCCGTTGACTCTCCAGATTAGAGATCATCTCTGTTCTTCTATTCAGTTCTTCCTTTGACCAATGACATGGTCTAGAGGGCCTTCCTGGGTGGATTAGGGCTTCTTCTTATTCTTCTTCTTCTTGTTCATCAATCTCACTGAATGAGATTGGGATTATTTGTTCTTCAGCTGTAGAAGCTGGGATTATTTATAGTTCGGTTCCCTTAAGCAGGGGAGAGAACTGTCTGGACAAGAAGTGAAAAGGAGTTAGTATATATTTTGGAAAGAGAAAGATAAAGGCTTAGAAAGAGACAGGGGTGAGGTAGGTATAGAAAGATATGGGTACGATAGAAAGACATACCTGAGAAGGATTCTCCCACTCAGATTGTGAGACTATGTTCAGGTTTCCCTCGACAACTATACCCTTTAGCTTGCCTTGGGAAGGAGTACCTGAAGAAGTTTCACCTCCCCCCCTGCCGTGACAACTTCTTTCGAAACTGTCGCTGAAGAGACGTTGTCGCTGAGAACCAAAGAGATTGGTCTTCCTCATCGTCGTCATCATCATCATCAGCTTGTTGCTCCTTCTCTTGATCATGAAGATCAAGATCTTCATCATCTTCTTCATCCTCCTCCTCCTCTTCTTCTTCTTCTAGAACTTGAGCAAGTACAGAAGATGGAGGGGCTTTGTCAGCAACCTTCTCCCCCTCAACATGAGAGGCAGGATCTTCCGCTTGGACTTCAACAGCAGCTTCTTCAGTATTTTCTTCGTTCAGTTCTTTCTCCCCCTCTTTGTCATTTTCACCGAGGGAGACTTCAGCAGCTTGAGGTGGAGCTTTTGCAGTAGCCAGAGATCGGACTTCAGCCTCCAAACGCTCAAGACAACCTTCAATGACAGGAATGTCTGAAGTAGTCTGATGAATGAATTCAACAGCTACATTCAGAGATGTACGATCATTCTTTGTAAAAGAAGGTGTGGGCGTTGGAGCTGGTTCGTTCATCTTTGAGAGCACTTGCTGAAGGACCATTGTGTAGGAGTCAACCTTAAGGGAAAGGTCCTTAATATCATCTCTGAAGGTGTTCTGCAAGCCCTGAATAAGTTGGACCTGTTGATGAGTCCCAACAAGGCCTTCCTTGATCTTGACAATGTCCTCCTGAATAGCTGTCATTTGAGAAGAGTCAGCCTTGGAGGAGGAGGCAACCGTCAACCTTTTGAGCTATTCACCAGCGAGATTGACAGCGCCAGTGGATTCGTTGACAGAGGTGGTGAGAGTCTCCACCTTTTCAGCAAGGGTGTTGAAATGAGCGTCAACAGTAGCAAAAGTGGGACCTGCAAGTAAAGTTAGTGGATGAGCACAACGATGCTTAGGCTTATATAGAGAGATAGGAGGTGTGTATAGGATTTTAGGAGTACCTGAATTATCAAACATATTAAAGAAGTGCAAATCTCCTTCAAAATTTTGATTATCAGGTCCTATAGGTGCAACATGAGGTTGCTGAGAGATAGAGGGAGGGTTAGAGACCAAAGAAATAGTAGGAGGAGTAATGGGAATAGAAGAAATATGGATAGTGGGAATTACCTTAAGTGGTTGTTGAAGAACTGAGGCGATGGGCGGCATCACTGTTGTTGTGTCAGCGATTGTCAACCCTGACATGGTTGTTGTAGTAGCTGCAGAGGATGTGGAGGAGAGACCCATGAAATCATCCAAAGTAGTTTGTTATGAAACTACTTCAGGAACAGAACCCGAATGGGTGATCTCCTTGGTCTTTCTGGCCTTCTTAGAGGGACCAGGAAGAGAAGTTGATGGTCGTTTGAGAGCGGTGGTAGCGGCATGGATAGCAGGAGAAGGAACCCCCTGCGTGGCCGCTGAAGTCGAAGAATGTAGAGAGAGACGGGTGCATAGAGTTGAAAGACTTACCTCGTTGGCGACCGACTTGACTTCCAGCGATTGCTGACCCACTTTTGAAAAAGTACCGCCGTGAGAAGTTGGGTACTTGTCAGCGTAGAGAAAGTGTAGGTACGCGCAGATAAAGCATACATATGGGATCTTGGGATCCTTCTCCGTCTTCTCTATCTTTGACTTAAGGTCATCAAAGATATCACCAGCGTAATCAAAGTGTTTGCCAGCGATGACCGAATAAACCATCTAGAGCTGAACTTTGCTCGCCTGATCTAGGGAGCCAATCTTCCCACTCACGCTTTGAATGATGTGTGAGAAGATGTAGTTTAGTTGGGAAGGCATGTTTTCCTTTTGGATCTTTGTCAGGCGCTTGTTGGGGATGGTGGAGCGAGACTTGTTGTCCCAGCAGTATTCCATGTCATCCAAGAACTGGATGAGTTCAGCGTCAGTAGGGAGGGCATCGAATCCAGTTTTAGTCTTCTCAGGGAGTCGAAGTGCCTTCCTGAGACCATATGCCGTGAGCATGCCTGATCCTAGTTTAGTGGTGAAGGAAATAGCGGGGACCACTTCACCCTTTTTATTGGTGATGGTGGTTTCATCAGCTGTGAACCAAAACTGTTGCAGAAGTGTTTTGGAAGGTTTTGGGTTCACATTGAGAGCGTAGGCCAAGCAAGAGTGCTTCAGAAATGCAGTTGCATCCACCAAGTGTGGGTATTTGTCAGCTTCAAAGTCCAACCTTGCGAGATGGTTGTTCTTTGGGACCTCGGATTCAGTGATAGCGAATTTGACGTTCTTGGAAGCAATGAGCGAGGCTTGGGCCATTTTGAATGTAGAAAGAAAATAGATTGGAGAGAAAGGTTTAGAGTCCAAAATAATCAAAAAAAAATTAACCAATTTCTGTATTGAGAAAGAAACAGAGAAAAAAAACAGTTATTTTTGGAGTAAAACAGTGTTCTTTGTAAAGAAGAAAGAACATGTGGAAAACCAAACGTTTTAGAGAAGATAAAATCAAAAGAAATGATTTTATTGTTTGAGAAAAATAGTTTAAAATCCATAAAAATGAAACATGTAGGATTTTAAGAAGAAGAAGAAGATAAGAATGAAATAAACAAAAACCTGTTGATCTTGAAGAAGATGAAGATTCAAAGACTGAATGGTTTTTGTTTGCTTGAATGCCTTGAGAGAGTTTTTCTTGCTTGAGAAGTTTTTTAGAAAGCGTAAAAAGATAAGAATGAAGAAGGCATTCTTTTTATATTAGGAGAGAGAGAGAGAGAGAGAGAGAGAGAAAGAATGAAAGAGAATGAGTGAGGCGGGAAAACAAATGCTCATCATGACATGGACACGTCCTACGAAGTTGATTGGATAGAAGGGTAACGGACGAACATGTCAGATAAAAAGGCATGTCGTGGATTGTCGGTTCAAATGACGTCATAGGAGAGAGAAAAAAATGTTTCATTTGTCCTTTTTGAAATCATCCCTGAAGAAAAGTCAGAGATACGTTTTCTTTTTTAAAGAATCGTTGATCAAAATTCAGAGATCGGTTTTTATTTCAAAGGATCACTGATGAGAAATATCAGTGATAGTTTTTGTTTATAAAAAACTTTTAATCATTTGAAGAAAGATTAGTGATTGAAGTTTTGATTTTGAAAAGCGTCTTACTGAATGAATATTTAGTGATTGAGAATGATAGAACATACCTGAGAGTCAGAGATATTTGTTTAAAGAGTAAGTGATGAAGGGGAACTTAGTATTACTGACATAATGCATGAAAGATGAAGTCATTCTTTAAGATTCAACATTCCAAGCTCACTGATAAGAAAGTTGAATCTTGTCTCATCAAGAGGTTTGGTGAATAGATCAGCGAGCTGATAGTCAGTAGGGATAAAGTGAAGTTCAATATCACCATTCATCACATGATCTCTGATAAAATGATATCTGATCTCTATGTGTTTTGTCTTTGAATGTAGCACTTGATTATTTGCTATAGCGATAACACTAGTGCTGTCGCAATATATTGGAATCTTTGATAGCTGAAGGTCACTAGTAGACTTGTCTTTGTTCAGCAGCTTCGTCTTTGATTCTGCTATGAACATCTGTTGATGCAAAACTTGTCTTCAGGGATTACGTTTGACTGTTTACATCAGAAACTATCAGCGATACTGAACATACTCAGTATTTAACAGCTGATAGTGAAACACTAATACATATGAATGTTTACTAGAAAGATCATCAGTGATAACTGAACAAACTCAGTCTGATCGCTGATGATGAAACACTAATACATATTTATTAAACGTAATTTTCACTAAGAGTAGAAAAGGGTCTTTATCAAATCACTGAGAGAGCATGGATCAACAAATACAATCTGGTACATTTCTTCTCACCGGCTTCTACCTACGCCTCCGTTCACGACGAGAGCTACCAAATCGATTGCTTATAGGTCAAGCTTCCAGATCGAGAGATTCCATATTGAACTTCCATCCACTTCAAGAGCTTCCATTTAAAAATCGAGACAGGTAACTGATAGCAGAAAACCATGTAGTTCCACACAGTGTCCATAGTGTTCCCATATTGGAGGCGCAATTATACACTTCAACCATGATCGCTATAAGTAATAAAATGGTAAGTATTACCAAAGATCGTTTCCATAGGGACTGAACTACTGGTAAGTATTATCTTTTTGGTTGGTGAAAACCTAAAAAATAATGAAATGTAACTTTTGAATTAAAGAATGGGTATGGGTGTAAGCTTCCCTAGAGATAAACGTAGTAACTAAATGGTCAGGCACTCAAATGCATAGGATTGTTTATAAAAATCCCGATCTCTTGAAAACGAATTTTTATAAACTATGCCCACAAGTGCCCACAATGACATACTCTTAATTTTTCCGTTTTAACTAAGTATGAAGATTTATACCCAAATATTTTTGTGATATAAATCTTGACCGACATTTGAACCTTAATAAATCATACAAAACCCCGTATCTCTACGTGGTTATCAAAGACTTTCTCAAATCTTTTTGCATCACTTAATCCGTATTTCGAATCTGCCACTCTCGAGGTCAAGATCAAATATTAACATTTCAAAGTGATCGGCTTATCCGCATTAAGTTATGTCCCAACTCAAGTGACCAAACTTAAGATCAAGTAATTATGGTGACACCCAAGTGTTGCTTACTAGTCTCAAGTTCACTCACATCCACACCTAATGGGGGTGCTTAGCTCATAATTAAAAAGGAAAACATAATAAAAGAAGAGAAATGATCAAGAACTACTTTCATAAAATTATGAGTAAACTCTAATTTTGGTGCCCGAGGTTTGTTGATTTCTTTGAAAGCGAGACATGTGGTTTCATAATTCAAGTTTTGGTCCTCATAGTTTGAATTTTGCTCTGAAAGGACCTGGTCACTAACTCCATTAAAAAGCTCCGTTAGAGCCAGGGGTAAAATCGTCCAACTATGTTTTTGTCCTTTTTCGCCTTTTTTTGTCTCTTCTTATTATTATATAAAATCATAAAAAGTTAGGGACCAAATATGTTAATAAATCTAATTTTTTATATATATATATATATGGTATGTATGTGTATATATCTATTGTAACACCCTAAAAATTAGGCAAATTAAAAATTCGAAATTTCGGCAATATAACGTCTAAAATATGGAGGTCCAATATACCCTGTAAATAAGAACAACTAAATAAGAGCAATTCCCAATTTCATGACGACTAAATACCCAAATTAAGTTGGGATATTTTGCACCAAAGTAGTTGCAAAATAAAGAGACATAACAATACGACAACCTACTTAATCTAGAATTAATTCGAACTAGATTAATTTGGGTGTTGCTATTCTACCAAAAATCTCTCTTCTCAATGATTTCCCAAAAAGACCGACACTTTAAGATCTCCTACGTGCACGGTTGCCAAACCCGACATCCTAGATTCCACCGCTAGTAGGACTGTGAGATACCCAACAACCATAGCAAGTGTTAGGACAAAGCCTAGTGAGAACTCATAAATAAAACAGTTCATAAACAAGATAATCATAATGCCAAACTTGTGTTACCGGATCTCCTTGGTGCCACAATATTATTTTTCCCACTTGCAACGATGTTCCCAAACCTGGACAATACACAAAAGAGATAACTCTTGAAATACGGGGGAGACCCGTTTCCATCGGGGTGACATGTACACTGGAGTGGAGTCACCCATGATGTTATTGGATTACACTTCATGTCCCGGTTCAAGTTCCCATGCCATCAAGACATCACAACCTCAAACCATAATATTGCCTTTATTGCCTACTCCGTTGAGTTAAACCTCAAGGTCTTACGGGAACATTATTGTCTACCTAAATCTAGATGAGTTACACCTCAAAGACTTACGTCTCCCATTGCCTACTCGCTAGTAATCCACGATGGCCAACAATAACGGGCCCAACACATATGCAAACTACATCCTCATGCACAAGGAAGTAGGTGCCAACGATCTCTAACATATAATCATATTCAAGTCAAATATGCACCTTTAGACATGTTTTACATTTCCACCGATGAGCATCATATTTATCATATGAGATTTCATTATTTCAAGGTTAGTTTACTTTATACATATGACACACCCATTTATACTTCTCAAATAACATAACCATCATATTTTCCTTAAATGTAAGAGACAATGATTACAATACTACCATCGCATTTCCATAAAACCCTAAATATTGGGTTAACCCATAAATAAGGATATATACACACATACACACACATATATATATATATATATATGTTTATACATATCAAGCATACAAGTAAGTAAGTTACGATCTACAAGTATTTATTAAGCATAAAAATGGATGAGTTAAGGTTTATAGGAGAAAACTCACAAACTAGGGTTTGTGAAGAGAAAACCCTAAAATGGATGGCTTTGTGGAGAGCTTGGCCTTTCTTGGAGTTTTAATGGCACAAAGAATCAACCTCTTGTATTCAACAACCCTTTTTGAGAGCACTAAATGCTAGGTTTCACTTGGAGCATTAAATGAGGAGGGTGAGGAGAGGGAAGAGTGAGAAATCTCCTAGAGAGAGGGAGGGTTGATCTGCAGGTTTTGAGTGTGATAAATGAGAGTGTTTTGCCCTAAAACGACTTTAAGGAGCTGTCTCATCATCCCCGTTCACGACTGTGCCTCTACGACTATGCCACGACATTGTCGCCGGGCATAGTCGCCCGTGCTACCTCGGTCTCGGTACAAACATGGCGAGAATTCCACTTGCGACTATGCCACGACATAGTCACCGGGAATAGTCTCCCCTCGTCCCCCACCTATTGTTTGATGGTCGCGATAGTGACACCAGCGGCTATGCCACAGAATAGTCGCCTGTTGGTCTCAAATGTGCTTAACAAGTTTGTAGAGGGGGGGGGGGGTTGAATACAAACACATAATTTTAAAGTTTAACAAATTGTTTATTGATAAATCAAAACAATTTACAAGTTTGTTGCGGAATAAGATTAAGTAAAACCTAATCTAAACAAACTTAAGAATCACTAAGATGGTTGCACTAGAAATAGAGAATAGGGGATTGGGAGAATATAGAAAACAAGGGTTTCTATATATTTAGAAAGATTACGGCAACACTCAGATGGAGTATTGATCTTTCTATTTATACCCTATGCATTAAATGCATGGCAGAGTACCTTACACGTGTCCTTCATTGATTGGCTACATGGGTCTGACTTTAGGAGACATGCTTTCGACCGTATGATGAACAATGTAGTTGACAGAGTTGTTGTATGAATTGTTGCAGACGTATGTCCATTCTGACAGATCGTACAAGTGTACAAGGGAAAGACAAAAGAGACTTGAGGCATAAGCTAAGTGATCATCGATTGCTGAATATCTCTTCCTTCAAAGATACAAAAAAGTTCAGCTATCGCTGAAGCTTTTCCTCAGGTTTCTTCGCATGTGTAGATTCGTCTTTGATTCACTGATATCTGGATCAGGTCATGAGTAGACTTATCTTTGTTCAGCAGCTTTGTCTTCGATTCAACAGTGAACATCTTTTATCGTGAAACTTGTCTTCAGGGATTATGTCTAATTGCTTACATGAGAAATCATCAGCGATACTGAACGTACTCAGTATTTTATCGCTGATAGTGAAACACTAATACATATGAATATTTACAAGAGAGATCATTAGTGATAGCTGAACAAATTTAGCATGATCGCTGATGATGAAACACTAATACATAATATTAAACGTAATTTTCACTAAGTATAGAAAAAGGGTCGTTATCAAATCACTGAGAGAGTATGGATCAACAATCTCCCCCTATTTGATAATGACAAAGTAACTAGGAAGAAAATTACTTTTAGTTCAAAATGAGGAATAATCAGGACTCATAACATACATGTCCCAATTACTATTTTGAGGGATCTTTTACAGTACTGATAGAGTTAAGTACTTCACTGAATTTTCATTAATTCGAAGAAAGAATTACAAGAGAGATGAAAATATAAAGTACAAGTGAAGAACTAACTACTGTAAGTCTAACTAATAGATTACAAGAAGTAAGAAAATAATCTATCAGCTATCTGGATGAGATTGCAGGACCTTGATCATGTAATCAGGTACTTCTTCTCCTTTTTGGCTTCGATCATTTGATTCTTTTCTGATTATAGTTATGATCGGTTCAACTAGAGGAGAGTAGGTACACCATAAGCATAAGAGATCCTTGAGATGATTGAGAGGACAAATAGGAATCTCAGAGACTCTTTGGAATCTGAGATGTCCTTCATCATCATTGAAGAAAACTCCATAAGGATTTTTCAGCACTTGGCGTGGGAGGAATGGTCCACCAGGAGGGAGGGATAGATCCAGAACTGAGAGATCAGGAAAAGGCCCGAACAGTGCTTCCTTTGAAAATTTGATGGAGGTGTCGTTTCTGATTGCAGCGACATTTTCAGAAGAGGAGGATGCAGGTTTTCTTTTGATTTGCCTTGGCTTAGAAGGAAGAGCAGACGACACCTTTAATACATCAGCGACTCTGTTTATGAGAGCATCATTGATCCCTTCAACATCACCTCTGTAAGTTGTCTTTGATTTCTTCAGTGCATCCTTAAACTCTAACCATTCCATGTAGCCGAAGCTTTCAAGTCTTGAGACGAACATTGTCTTTGAGCTTCCATCCTCTCTCGTTATCTCCATTGTTACAGATGTTCGGTCCTTCTTCTTTCTTCCAGAGATGACAACGGCTATGATCTTCATCGGGTCAGAGCGATAATCGATTTTTTGTTTACACCATTCAAGTGCTTTATCGCTGACGTCTTTTTCTTTTGAGCGCTCCTCTTCAATTTCTTTGAGTAGAGCAGCTTGAACTTCCACTTGATTTTTCTTTAGTTTCTTGTCTTTAACCTGAGAAGACTGAACCTTGAGAGCTAGAGTTGCATCCTTTTGACATTCAGCGATCAACTTCTCAGCTCTGACAGATTCTTCAATTTCAGCTTCAGTCAGGAAGTCGAGCTCTGTAAATGGAGTTTGAAGAGGGATCTTTAGCCGTTGACTCTCTAGATGAGAGATTGTTGGTCCCGAAGGTGCTTAACAAGTTTGTAGAAGGGGGGGGGGTGAATACAAACACAGAAATTAAAGTTTAATAAATTGTTTATTGATAAATCAAAATACAATTTACAAGTTTGTTGCGGAATAAGATTAAGACAGACTCAATCTAAACAAACTTAAGAAACACTAAGATGGTTGCACAAGAAATTCAGAGAATGGGGGATTTTTAGAGAGATAGAAAACAAGGGTTTCTATTTTGGAGTTCAAGGATTGAGCACACTTTCAGATGAAGGAGTGAGCTTCCTATTTATACCCTATGCATTAAATGCATGGCAGGGTACTTTACACGTGGCATTCATAGATTGGCTTTGGTAGTCTCACTTTTGGAGACATGCTTTTGGCCGCTTTATGAACAGTGTAGTTGACAGAGTTGGTGTACGATTTGTGGCAGAGACGTGTCCGTTCTGACACATCGTACTGGTTGTGCAAGGTAAGACAAAAGAAAACTTGAGGCATAAGCTTTGTGATCGTTGATCGCTGAGTATCTCTTCTTCCAGAGATAAAGAAGTTCAGCTATCGCTGAAGCTTTTCCTCAGGCTTCTTCGCGTAAGTAGATGTCTGATCTTCGCGGATATCCGCATCAGGTCACTAGTAGACTTATCTATTGTTCAGTGGCTTCGTCTTCGATTCAGCTATGAACTATGTTGACGCGAGACTTGTCTTCAGGGATTACGTTAACTGTGTTACATAGGAAACGATCAGTGATGACTGAACAGACTCAGTTTGATCGCTGAAAGTGAAACACATACATATTAATGTTTACAGAAAGGTCATCAGCGATAACTGAACAGACTCAGTCTGATCGCTGATGATGAAACACTAATACATATAATAACGTAATTTTCACTAAGTATAAAAGAGGGTCGTTATCAAATCACTGAGAGAGTTTGGATCAACAATCTCCCCCTATTTGATAATGACAAAGTAACAAAAGAAAATTACTTTGATTCAAAATATAGGAATAAAAAGGACTCATAGAATGCATGTCCCAATTACTATTTTGAGGGATCTTTTACAGTACTGATAGGGTTAAGTACATCACTGCTATTTTCATTTAATTCAAGGATGGAATTACAAGATATGAAAAACATTACAAGTGAGTAACTAACTACTGTAAGTATAACTAACAGATTACAGAGAAGAAAACTAATCTATCAGCTATTAAAAGAAGATTTAGGAGGATTGATCATATACTCAGGTATTTCTTCTCCTTTCTGTCTTCGTTCCAAAGATTCTTGACTGATAATTTCTTTAATTTCTTCAGCAGCAGGGAAGAAGTCACACCATAAGCATAAGAGATCCTTGAGATGATTCAGAGGACAGATAGGAATCTCAGAGATTCTTTGAAATCTGAGTTCCTCATCATCATCTCTGAAGAATATTCCATAAGGATTGTCGATTACTTGACCAGCTTGGAAAGGACCACCAGGAGGCAGAGATAAGTCCAGAACTGAAAGATCAGGAGGAGGACCAAACAGTGCATCTCTTGAAAATTTGATAGAAGTTTCATTCCTGATGATGGCGACATCTTCAGAGGAGGAGGACCCAATTTTTCTCTTGAGTTTCAAAGATTTGGGAGGAAGAGGAGATGGCAGCTTTAGTACAGAAACGAATCTATTTATGAGGGCTTCAAGAAGTCCTTCAACGTAGCCTCTGTATGTAGATTTGGATTTCTTCAGCGCATCCCAGAACTCTAACCATTCCGTAAATCCGAAGCTCTCAAGTTTTGATACGTACATTGCTTTTTGGGTTCCATCCTCTCTGGTAATCTCCATGGTCACTGAGAGTTGATCTTTCTTCTTGCGACCAGAGATAGTCACGGCTGATATTGGAAGAAGATCAGAACGATAATCCATCTTTTGTTTGCACCATTCGATAGACTTATCGTTGATCTCTTGTTCTTTGAAGCGTTCCTCTTCAATTTCTTTCAGTAGTGCTGCTTGAACTTCCACAGGTTTGCTTTTCAGCTTTTTGTCCTTAACTTGAGAGGATTGAATCTTTAAAGCGAGTTGGGCATCTCGTTTGCATTCAGCGATCAACTTCTCAGCTTTGGCAGATTCTTCTCTTTCAGCTTCAGTGAGGAAGTCGAGCTCTGTGGATGTTTGAAGAGGGATTTTCAGCCGTTGACTTTCTAGTTGAGCGATCATTTCAACTCTTTTCTTTACCACTTCCTCTGACCATTGAGATGGTCGAGAGGGCCTTCCTGGATGGACCAGGGAATCTTCTTCTTCTTCTTCATCAATCTCAGCGATAGAGATTGGGATTATTTCTTCAGCGATAGCAGCTGGAATTATTTGTAGTTCAGAACCCTTAAGCAGGGGTGAGAACTGTCTGGTTAGAAAAAGAAGGAAAGAAGGGATAAGTGTATTTTTAGAACGAGAGAGATAAAGGCTAGAAAGGAATAGGGGTTTGGAAAGAGTAGAAGAGTGGTACAATTGAAAGACATACCTGAGAAGAATGCTCCCCCTCAGATTGTGATCCAGTCCTCAAGCATTCTTCAGCGATCGGTTGCTTGTCTTTGTTTTGCAAAGGAACACTTGAAGATGTATCACCTCTCACCCCTGTTTTGACAACCTCTTGCGAAGTTGTCCCTGATACGACGTTCGGCTTAGAGAACCACATAGATTGGTCTTCATCGTCGTCGTCGTCATCGGAGGGCTGATCCTTTTCTTGATCATCAAGATCTAGATCATCTTCCTCTTCATCGTCTTCTTCCTCATCCTCTTCAAAGAGAATGGAGTGAATTGATGAGGATTCTTTTGCCTTCTCCCCCTCAGATTGAGAGGGAGGTTCCTTTGGAGTCTTAGCTTCCCCAGCAGCAGCAATAGAAGTTTCTTCAGTTTTCTCCCCCACTTTGTCATTATCAGCGGTAGGGGATTGTTCAGCTGCTGGAGTAGCTGTTGAAGCTTTTAGCACTTGAACGTCAGCCTCCAGACGCTTAACCCGGTCTTCAACCGCAGGGATGTCGCATGTGGCATCATGAATGAATTCCACAGCGATGTTGAGGTTGGTACGATCATCTTCAGTGAAGGAGGGAGGCAGCGCTAGAGCTGGTGCATTCACTTTCTGTAGAATTTGCTGAAGAAGGGACGTGCAGAGGTCAACCTTTCAAGAGAGACCCTGAACTTCAGCGGTAAGAGACTCAAATCGCCCTTGAAAGAGTCGAGAGGACTCTCTGAGTTGGACGACTTGTTCTTCAACAGCTGAAAGTTGAGAGTTCTCAGCTTTAGATGAGCAAGTGGCGGTCAACTTCTTCAGCTCCTCACCAGCCTGATTTACGGCGCTGGTGGTTTCATTGATGGTGTTGGTGAGTGCGTCCACCTTTTCTCCTAGACTGTTGACATGCGTGTCAACAGACGCCAAGCTAGGATCACCGAGAATTTGATCTATTGGGTGATCTCTTGTCCATCGCTGAGCAGGAGCATGATTGCTTAACTCAGAGGTTGGATCAACAATTGGAATGTTTACTGATGAGGACGTTTGTGGTTCATCAGCAATTAACTGTTGAGTAGGTTCACTAGAGAGGTTTCCAGATGAAGGCAGATTTGATGGTGGTAATGTGTTTAGAGGTTCAGCTGAAACCCATGAGGTGGATTCAGCGGTGGGAGGTATGATACTTGGTTCTTCATCAGCAATTGGAGTTTCAGTGTGCTGATGGTTTGAGAAAGGTTCAGTTTCTCTATAGTGAGAGATCATCCAAGTATTCAGTTCTTCATTGTCAGCGATTGGTTTAGAGTTCGCTGAGCGCGTTTCATCAAACGTGACATGAATGGTTTCTTCTACGGTTTGTCTTCTTTTGTTGAAAACTCTGTAGGCTTTGGAGATGGAGGAATATCCTAAAAATATTCCATCATCGGCTTTTGGGTCTAACTTTCCAAGTTGATCTTTGTTGTTTAAGATAAAGCACTGACAACCAAAGATATGAAGAAAGCTGATAGAAGGCTTCCTTCCAAGAAAGAGTTCATAAGCTGTCTTCCCAAATCGCTTTATTATCAGCGATCTGTTTTGAGTAAAACATGCAGTGTTTACAGCTTCTGCCCAAAATTGAGTAGGGAGGTGAGAATCGCTAAGCATTGATCTAGCAGCTTCTATGATCGTTCTGTTTCTTCTTTCAGCGACTCCATTTTGCTGAGGTGTTCTTACTGAGGAGAAGTTGTGAGAGATTCCCTTGTTCTCAAAGAAATTGTACAGGGAACTATTTTTGAATTCAGTTCCATGATCACTTCTTATTGATCGAACAGTAAGATTATTCAGCACTTCCATCTTTTTGACAAAAGATATTAGTTCTTCTGGAGTATCATTCTTACAGCGAAGAAAAATAACCCAGGTGTAGCGAGAATATTCATCTACAATGACAAGCGTATATTTCTTTCCAGCTATTGATTGGATGTTGACAGGGCCAAATAGATCCATATGCAAGAGCTGAAGAGGACTTGTTACTGAGGAAACTTGTTTCGACTTGAAACTAGCTTTTGTTTGTTTTCCTTTTTCACATGCTGAGCAGAGAGATTCTTTAGCATATGAGTGCTGAGGAAGACCAGAAACCAGTTCCTTAGATGAGAGAGAATTCAGGGTTTTGAAGTTTAGATGAGAGAGCCTTTTATGCCATAGCCAGTTGACATCAGAAGAGGCCTTAGAGAGAAAACATAAGTTTTCAGTGATAGTAGAGTCCATATCTATTACATAGACATTTTCTCTTCTATAACCACTGAGAGCAAGTTTTCCTTTTTCATCTACCACTGAACATGCTTTCTTAGAAAAGCGAACTTCGTAGTCTTTGTCACATAGCTGACTGATGCTTAGAAGATTGTGCTTCAGTCCATCTACATAAGCGACTCTTCGAAAGGTAGTTGTCCCATTGCTGAGGACACCAAACCCACGGGTAAATCCTTTTCCATTTCCACCAAAGGTAACAGAGGGGCCTTTCTCTTCCTTGTATTCAGTGAGCAGGTTTCTTTGTCCAGTCATATGACGAGAACATCCTCTATCGAGATACCAGATGCCCTTTGATCCCTGCATACATAAGGAAGATTAAGCTTTGTTTGGTACCCACTTTTCAATGGGTCCTTCAGAGTTAGTGGATAAGGAAGATTCAGCAGTCTTCACCGCTGATGAAGATTCAGCTTCAGTGGTAATCTTCACTTTGGTTAATTTCTTAACCTTAGTGGTATTTTTCACTTTGGTGACTTTATTTGCCTTTGAGGCATTTTTCTTCACTTTGGCTGTTTTATCAGCTTTGGTGGTATTTGGACACTTGCTCGCAATATGGTCAGTGAATCCACAGTGATAACATTTTCTATATCTGATAGTGGTTTTATAACCAAAAGGTTTTGAAAACTTAAGATGAGCAGGTCCAGCTCCAAGAATGCCTTTAGCACGAGATCTGGGAGGAATTTTTATTTCTTCAGATTTCACGGGCTTTAGATCAACCTTCAGCTTTGGAGGACAGATATCAAAGATTTCTGTCACTGAGCTAGAAGGTTTATCCACTGAAGGTTTGGAGGGAACTTTCAGTTTGGTTTTCTTGGAAGCCTTCTGAGGGAGAATAGACTTTCCTTTATCTGCAGGCTTAGATCTTGCAGATATCTCCTCAGGGATGGGATTAGAAGAAGAACAGGGATAGAATTGATTATAAGAAGTGTCAAAGAAAGATGTGACAAAAGTTCCAAACTTAAGCGAGGAACTTTCTTCTTTAGGATCATCCTGTGGTGTCCAAAAACCAAGACCAGTTTTATCACTTTCAGGAGTTTGAGCATTTATTATCTCAGAGATCTTTGTTGATGATTTGCACCATTTTTCAACATGAGCCTTTTCTGCTTTTAGAGCAGCGATGGCTTGTTCGCGTTCAATGCTGATGATTTCATTAATAATGACTTGATCTTTTAGCTTTTCTTCTAAAAGATTTAGTTCACTGATCTTTTCATGACATTTCTCTAGCTCTTGTGTTAAATAAACATTTTTATTTTCAACTTGAGTTTTGTCGTTTAGAGCATTATAAAGGTCAATCGTCAGCACATCAACAGCGCGACTTCTCTCAGCTT
Organism: Arctium minus; assembly: GCA_954870635.1. NCBI lineage: Eukaryota > Viridiplantae > Streptophyta > Magnoliopsida > Asterales > Asteraceae > Arctium > Arctium minus. Next base: position 55,163,087 of record OX941092.1, read on the forward strand.
CAGGCAGAGAGGGATTTGTTGAGATAGATACCTGAGATGATATGTAGCTCATAGAAGGTTCAGATGGTTCTTCTACTTCTTCTTTAATCTCAGCCATGAGGCAAAGATTAGCGACTTCTTCTTCATCAGAAGATGATTCTTCTGATTCAGCCCAGTCATGTTCTTCAGCGATGAGACCTTTACCTTTTTGCTGATAGCTTTTCAGCTTTTGATATTTGTTCTTCAGCTTATGGTATTTGTCATCACTGGATCTTCTTGAGGTAGAAGGTTTGAAGACCTTTTTAGACCTGCACTCACTAGCAAAATGTCCAATTTTTTCGCAGTTATAGCAAGTGGCTGTAGCCTTATCAACCGGAGTTGATTTTGGCTTTTTAGTAAGAGAGAGAGGTTTACTTCTTCGGAAGTTACTCTTTCTTGCAAATCTCTTAAAAGAGTTTGTCAAGAGTGCTAAGGACTCATTAAACTCTGAAAGATCAGGGTCTGATAAATCCTCAGATTCAGAATCTAACTCAGTGATGGTGAGAGTAGATCGCTGGGATGGAATTATCTCTGATGAGACTAAAGCAACAACAGTGCTTTTGGAGTCTTTAGAATCTTTTACAAGATTCTTCTTCAGGAGATTAGATTGCTCATAGTTGAGCAATATTCCATACAGAGTGCTTAGAGAGAGAGTATGTAAGTCTTTTGTCAGCTTAAGACATATTGAATAACTGTCCCAGCTTTCAGGAAGACTTTCCAAGAATTTTGTTAGGACCTCAGAATTAGAATAGGTCCTTCCAACAGTTCTTAGGTCAATGATCAGGCAGTTAAACCGCTGATGAATGTCAGAAAGAGATTCATTCTTACCAGCGATAAAACTTTCATACTGTCTTACCAAGTTAATCTTTCGGGTCTCTTGGATTTCAGTGGTGCCCTCATATTGAACACATATGGTTTCCCACATTTCTTTAGAAGTTTTTAGATGCATGATGGAATGGAAAACTTCATCAGGCAGAGCCATTGATATAATGGTCTTTGCTCTTGCATCTATGCCTACCTTCTTTTTATCTTCATCACTCCACTGTCTTATTTCCTTAACGACATATCGTTCAGGGACAGCTTCAGTGGTGGCAGTAGCGGGAACCGAAGCTATAATTCTAACAGGTTCATAGGGTCCGTTTTCTATATATTCAGGTATAGTAGGATCCGCACCTTCAAGAAATAGCATCATTCGATTTTTCCATAGAGAAAAGTTATCTCTGCTAAATCGAGGAGGTTTAGAAAGTGAACCATTATCATAGTAGTTTGTGTTTGTGTTTAGTGCCATTTTAGAATAGCAAGGAAGAGTATACAGCAAGATCTTGTTTATTAGATTAAACAAACTGCTCTGATACCACTTGTTGGTCCCGAAGGTGCTTAACAAGTTTGTAGAAGGGGGGGGGGTTGAATACAAACACAGAAATTAAAGTTTAATAAATTGTTTATTGATAAATCAAAATACAATTTACAAGTTTGTTGCGGAATAAGATTAAGACAGACTCAATCTAAACAAACTTAAGAAACACTAAGATGGTTGCACAAGAAATTCAGAGAATGGGGGATTTTTAGAGAGATAGAAAACAAGGGTTTCTATTTTGGAGTTCAAGGATTGAGCACACTTTCAGATGAAGGAGTGAGCTTCCTATTTATACCCTATGCATTAAATGCATGGCAGGGTACTTTCCAGTGGCATTCATAGATTGGCTTTGGTAGTCTCACTTTTGGAGACATGCTTTTGGCCGCTTTATGAACAGTGTAGTTGACAGAGTTGGTGTACGATTTGTGGCAGAGACGTGTCCGTTCTGACACATCGTACTGGTTGTGCAAGGTAAGACAAAAGAAAACTTGAGGCATAAGCTTTGTGATCGTTGATCGCTGAGTATCTCTTCTTCCAGAGATAAAGAAGTTCAGCTATCGCTGAAGCTTTTCCTCAGGCTTCTTCGCGTAAATAGATGTCTGATCTTCGCTGATATCCGCATCAGGTCACTAGTAGACTTATCTATTGTTCAGTGGCTTCGTCTTCGATTCAGCTATGAACTATGTTGACGCGAGACTTGTCTTCAGGGATTACGTTAACTGTGTTACATAGGAAACGATCAGTGATGACTGAACAGACTCAGTTTGATCGCTGAAAGTGAAACACATACATATTAATGTTTACAGAAAGGTCATCAGCGATAACTGAACAGACTCAGTCTGATCGCTGATGATGAAACACTAATACATATAATAACGTAATTTTCACTAAGTATAAAAGAGGGTCGTTATCAAATCACTGAGAGAGTTTGGATCAACAGAGATCATCTTTGTTCTTCTGTTTAATTCCTCTTATGACCATTGAGTTGGTCTAGAGGGCCTTCCTGGGTAGTGCAGGGCTTCTTCTTCTTCTTCTTGTTCATCAACCTCATTGAATGAGGTTGGGATTATTTGGAGTTCAGTTCCCTTAAGCAGGGGAGAGAACTGACTGATCAAAAAGAAGAAAAGAGTTAGTGTTTAATTAGGAAGAAGATAGATAAAGGCTAAGAATGAGAGAGGGGTGTGGTAGGTATAGAAGGAGAGAGGTACGATAGAAAGGCATACCTGAGAAGGATTCTCCCCCTCAGATGATGAAACAATTTTCAGATTTCCCTCGACAACTATTCCCTTCTACTTGCCTTGGGATGGAGCATCTGAAGTTGTTTCACTTCTCCCCCTGCTTCACGAATGACAACTCCTTTTGTAGCTATCGTTGATGAGACGTTTGCTGAGAACCAGAGAGATTGGTCCTCCTCATCATCATCATCATCATCATCACCATCATCAGCAGGCATGTCTTTCTCTTGATCATGAAGATCAAGGTCTTCATCATCTTCCTCATCCTCCTCCTCTTCCTCTTCTTCATTGAGAATCTGAGCTAGTGCAGAAGAGGGAGGGGCTTGATCAACGACCTTCTCCCCCTCAACATGAGAGGGATGTTCTTCCATCTGAACCTCAGCTGCAGCTGCTTCAGTATTTTTCTTCTTCGAGTATCTCCCTCTCTTTGTCATTATCCACAAGGGGGAGTCCAGCAGAGGATGGTGCAACTTTAGTAGTGGCCAGACAACGAACCTCAGCCACCAAGCATTCCAAACAACCATCAATGACAGGGATATCTGAATTAGCCTGATGAATAAATTCAACTGCTACATTCAGTGATGTGCGGTCGTTCTCTGTGAAGGAAGGTATTGGTGCTAGAGCTGGTGCATTCAGCTTTGTCAGGACTTGCTGAAGTATAGCAGTGCATGAGTCTATCTTTGAGGAGAGACCTTGTACTTCAATGTTGAGGAAGCCAAGACGTCCCTGAAGGAGTTGAGTTTGTTGGTGGTTGACAACCAAGTCCTCCTTGACTTTGACGATCTCTGCTTGAAGAGTCGTGATTTGAGAGGTGGAGGTAGCTGTCAGCCACTTCAGCTCCTCACCAGCTTGATTGACAGTGTTGGTGGTTTCGTTCAGGGAAGTGTATAGAGTTTCCACTTTGTCTGCAAGTTTGTTGACATGAGTGTCAATGGTTTCCAAATTAGGACCTAAAAGAAAAGTTAGTGGTTGAGCTAAATGTTGCCCAGGCTTATATTGAGAGATGGGAGATTTGTATTTGGGTGGAGGAGTACCTAATATGTCAAACATGTTGAATAATAGCATATCTCCTTCAAAATTTTGATTATCAGGTCCTATGGATGCAACATGAGGAGGTTGCTGCATAATAATGGGTGGGTTATTGACCAAAGAAATAGGAGAAGAGAGAGTAGTGGGGATATAAGGAGAGACAACACTAGTGACAGTAGGGTTTACCTCAGTGTGCGAAGCTTGAGGCACTGAGAGAATCGGGGTGATCACTGGTACGGTGTCAGCAGTGGTCAGCACTGGCATGGTTGAAGTTGGAGCAGCAGTTGTGGAGGAGATACCCACAAAAGCATCCAAAGTAGTTTGTTGAGAAACTACTTCAGGTATAGTTGCCGATGGGGTTGACTCCTTGGTCTTTCTGGCTTTCTTAGAGGGACAAGAGAGAGCAGTTGATTGTCATTTTGGAGCGGTGGTAGCGGCAGGGATAACAGAAGAAGGAACCTCCTACGAGGCCGCTGAAGAAGAAGAATGGAGAGAGAGGCGGGAACATAGGGTTGAAAGACTTACCTTATTGTTGACAGGCTTGATCTCAAGCGTTCGCTGACCCACCTTTGAGAAGGTACCATCATTGGAAGTAGGGTACTTCTCAGGGTATAGGAAATGTAGGTAGGCACAGATGAAACACACGTATGGGATCTTGGGATCCCTCTCCGTCTTCTCAATATTTGACTTCAGATCGTCAAAGATTTCGCCAACATAGTCGTAGTGTTTACCAGCTATCACTGAGTAACCCATCTTGAGCTGCATCTTTCTTGTCTGGTCCAGAGAGCCTATCTTCCCAGTCATGCTCTGAATGATGTGGGTGAAGATATAGTTCAGCTGGGAAGGCATGTTCGCCTTCTGAATCTTGGTCAGCTTTTTGTTTAGAATCTTGGAGCGAGGCTTGTTTTCCCATGAGTACTCTATGTCATCCAAAAACATGATCAACTCAACGTCAGTAGGAAGAGAGTCGAAGCCCGCATTGGTCTTTGCAGGGAATCTTAGAGCCTTCCTGAGACCAAAAGCAGTGAGTAGTCCGGGACCAAGTTCAGTAGTGAAGGAGATGGCAGGGACCACTTCACCTTTTTTGTTTGTCACAGTGGTCTCATCAGCTGTGAACCAGAATTGTTGGAGAAGAGTCTTTGAAGGTTTTGGGTTCATAGAGAGAGCATGAGTAATGCAAGATTGCTTCAGAAATGGGGTTGCGTCCACCAGATGTGGGTACTTCTCAACATCAAATTCCAACCTAGCAAGGTGGTTATTCTTTGGGACATCGGATTCAGTGATAGAGAACTTCACATTCTTGGAAGCAACTAGAGTAGCTTGGTCCATTTCTGAATTTAGAAATAAGTAGAGTGGAATGAAAGGTTTGGAGTCTAAAAACAATTAAAATTTTACTGGTTTCTATACTTAGAAAGAAACATAGAAAAAAAGTTGTTTTTAGAGTAAAATAGTGTTCTTTGTGAAGAAGAAAAAACATGTTGAAAAACCAAATGTTTAGAGTTTAGATAAAATCAAAAGAAATGATTTTAGATGTAAGAAACATTTTAAAGTCCAAAATAATAGAATATTGAGGATTTTAAGAATAGGTTGAAGATGGGAAGAACAAAAACCTGTTAAACTTGAAGATATGAAGATTTGAAGATTATGATGTTCTTGTTTGTTTGAATGCTTTGAAAGCTTTTTACTTGTCTGGGAAGTTTTAAGAGAGCGTAAAAAGATAAGAATGAAAAAGGCATTCTTTTTATATAAGGAGAGAGAGAGAATGAGGCGGGAAAACAAATGCTCATCATGACATGGACACGTCTTACGAAGTTGATTGGATAGAAGGGAAACGGACGAACGTGTCAGAGAAAAAGGGCATGTCGTGGATTGTCAGTTCAAATGACGTCATAGGAGAGAGAAAGAATAACGTTTCATTTGTCCTTTTTGAAAGTATCTCTGAAGAAAGGTCAGAGATAGGTTTTCTTTTAGAAAGTATCTCTGAAGAAAAGTCAGAGATAGGTTTTCTTTTTGAAAGAGTCTCAGATGGAAATTCAGAGATAATTTTTCTTTCCAAAGGATCACTGATGAGAAATATCAGTGATAAGAGTTTGTTTATCAAAAAGTTATTAATCATTTGAAGAAAATCAGTGATTAAAGATTTTATTTTTGAAAAACGTCTTACGGAATGAGATATTTGGTGATAGTAAAAGAGAGAACATACCTGAGAGTCAAAGATATTTGGACAAAGAGTAGGTGATGAAGGGGAACTATGTATTACTGACATAATGCATGAAGGATGAAGAGTCAATCTTCAAGATTCAGCATTCCAAGCTCACTGACGAGAAAGTTGAATCTTGTCTCATCAAGAGGTTTGGTGAAAAGATCAGCAAGCTGATAGTCAGTAGGGATAAAGTGGAGTTCAATATCACCATTCATCACATGATCTGTGATAAAATGATATCTGATCTCTATGTGTTTTGTCTTTGAATGTAGTACTGGATTGTTTGCTATAGAAATAGCACTAGTGTTGTCGCAATAGATTGGAATCTTTGATAGCTGAAGGTTATAGTCTAATAGTTGATTTCTCATCCATAAGACTTGAGCACAACAACTTCCAGCGGCTACATATTCATCTTCAGCTGTAGAAGTGGACATTGAATTTTGCTTTTTTCTTGTCCAACTTACCAACTTTCCTCCTAGAAGTTGACATCCACCAGTGGTGCTCTTTCTATCGAGTTTACAACCTGCAAAATCACTATCTGAATATTCAATTAGATCGAACCCTGAGTCTTTGGGATACCAAAGACCGAGGTTAGGAGTTCCTTTCATATATCTGAAGATTCTCTTTACAACGATCAGATGGGATTCCTTAGGTTCAGATTGATAGCGTGCACACAGACATGTAGAGTACATGATGTCAGGTCGTCTCGCTGTTAGATACAGCAGGGAGCCTATCATTCCTCTATAGGCAGTGACATTAACAAGTTTTCCAGCTGAATCCTTGTTTAATGTCAGTGGAGGTGCCATAGGAGTTTTCATCGTCGAAGTCTGAGTTAGATCAAACTTTTTCAGCATATCTTTAACATACTTACCTTGGTTGATAAAAGTACCTTTTTCAGTTTGCTTAATCTGAAGACAAAGAAAGTAAGTTAGCTAGCCCATCATACTCATTTTGTATTCTTTCTTCATTCTTTCAGCGAAACGAGTACACAAAGATGGGTTAGTAGAACCAAATATTATGTCATCGACATATATTTGCACAAGAACAATGTGACCTTTTATCTTTCCGAAAAAACAAGGTATTATCAATTTCACCGCGTTCAAAATTTTCAGAGATAAAAAAATATGAGAGAGTGTCATACCAAGCATGAGGGGCTTGTTTTAGACCATGAGAGCCTTATCCAATTTATATATATAATTTGGATGCATAGGGTCAGAGAACCCTAGGGGTTGTTCTACATAGACTTCTTCATTCAACTTTCCATTTAGGAATGTTGATTTTACATCCATTTGATATAAAATGAAGTCTTTGTAAACTGCATAAGCTAAGAAGAGTCGAATTGCTTCGAGCCTAGCCACAGGGGAAAAGGTTTCATCATAGTCTATGCCTTCCTCTTGTCTGTATCCCTGAGCAACAAGTCTAGCCTTTTTGCGGGTTACAGTTCCATGTTCATCTAACTTGTTTCTAAACACCCATTTGGTGCCTACAACAATTTTATCAGATGGTCTAGGAACGAGATTCCAAACTTTGTTTCGAGTAAACTCAGTCAGCTCTTCTTGCATAGCCCTGACCCAGTTTGGATCTTTGAGGGCATCATCAGTCTTCTTTGGCTCTATTAAAGAAACAAAGCTGAAAATGAGACAAATATTACCTGAACTTCATCGAGTCTGAATACCTGCATCAGGATCACTAAGAATTTGATCTATGGGGTGATCTTTGGTCCATCGCTGAGCAGGAGCATGATCGCTCACTTTAGGAGTTGGATCAACAATAGGAATGTTCACTGATGAAGAAGCTTGAGGTTCATCAGCAATTAACTGTTGAGTGTCAGATAGACCATTGTTTTCTGAGAGGTTTTCAGACGAAGGCAGATCTGATGGAGGGAGTGTGTTTAGAGGCTCAGCTGAGACCCATGAGGTGGATTCAACATTTGGTGGGACGATGTTTGGATCATCATCAGCAGCTGGATGATTTGTGTGTTGATGGTTTGAGAAGAAAGGTTCTGTTTCTCTATAATGAGAAAGCATCGAAGCATTTAGTTCTTCATTGTCAACGATAGGTTTAGAGTTCGCTGAACGGGTTTCGTGAAAGGTGACATGAATTTTTTCTTATACAGTTTGTCTTCTCTTGTTGAAGACTCTGTAGGCTTTAGAGATGGAAGAATATCCAAGAAATATTCCATCATCAGCTTTTGGATCGAACTTTCCAAGAGAATCTTTGTTGGTTAGAATGAAGCACTGACAACCAAAGATATGAAGAAAACTGATAGAGGGGTTTCTTACATGGAATAGTTCATAAGTTGTCTTTCCAAATCGCTTTACTATCAGCGATCTGTTTTGAGTGAAGCATTCAGTGTTAACAGCTTCAGCCCAAAATTGAGTAGGGAGATGAGAATCGTTGAGCATTGATCTTGCAACTTCAATGATTGTTCTGTTTCTTCTTTCAACGACTCCGTTTTACTGATGCGTTCTTACAGAGGAAAAGTTGTGAGAAATTCCCTTGCTCTCAAAGAAATTGTTCAGGGAACTATTTTTGAATTCAGTTCCATGATCACTTCTTATTGAGCGAACAGTAAGATTATTCAACACTTCCATCTTTCTAACAAAAGATATCAGTTCTTCTGGAGTATCACTTTTGCAGCGAAGAAAGATAACCCAGGTGTAGCGAGAGTATTCATCTACAATGACAAGTGTATATTTCTCTCCAGCTATGGATTGGATATTGACAGGGCTAAACAAATCCATATGCAAGAGTTTAAGAGGACTTGTCACTGAGGAAACTTGTTTAGATTTGAAACTAGCCTTGGTCTGTTTTCCTTTTTCACATGCTGAACATAGAGATTCCTTAGCATATGAGTGTTGAGGAAGACCAGAGACCAGTTCCTTAGAAGAGAGAGAATTCAGAGTTTTGAAATTTTGATGAGAAAGCCTTTTATGCCATATCCAGTTGACATCAGAGGAGGCTTTAGAAAGAAAACATACGTTTTTAGTGGTAGTAGAGTCCATATCTATTACATAGACATTTTCCATACGATAACCACTTAGAGCAAGTTTTCCATCCTCATTTACCACTGAACATGATTTCTTAGTAAAACGAACTTCATAGTCTTTGTCACATAGCTGACTGATGCTTAGAAGATTGTGCTTTAGTCCGTCTACGTAAGCGACTCTTCTGAAGGTAGTTGTCCCATTGATGAGGACACCAAACCCTCGGGTATATCCTTTTCCATTTCCTCCAAAGGTCACTGAGGGACCTTTCTCTTCGTTGTATTTAGTAAGCTGGTCTTTTTGTCCAGTCATGTGACGAGAGCATCCACTATCTAGATACCAGATGCCCTTTGATCCCTGCAAACATAAGGAAGTGTTAGTGCACATATTTGTTGGATACAAGATCATGTTTACTGAAGCTAAAAGTCAACCAAGTCAAATGATCAAAAGTCAACTCTCAAGCAAAGTCAAAGTCAACTTTGTAATAAGTCAAACGTCAAAGTCTTATATTTTCTTTTATTATTTGTAAGCGTGTGTTTCTTTAGTAATATACATATGACTAGCTTAGCAGTTAAGTTTAGTTAGAACAAGTAAGTCATAGAAGTTAGAAAGAGGATTGTACGCTGATTTTAGAGAGAGAAAGTATCTAGAGACTGTTGTATACAAAATCTGTGAATCAATTGAAATAGGTAGTTTGGTTGAGATTGATTGTGATCATCTTGTTGCTGTTGTTAATTGAAATAGATTAGAACTTGATAAACTGGGAATTAACAATTGGTATTAGAGCAAATCCAAGCTTGAAATCAAGAAAATATGGAGTCGACACTGTTCACTGAGTCTTAGATCGAATTTTGAATCTTTGTGAGTTTTTCAAGTTGTAATAGATTGATTTGAGTTCGTTTTTTGTTCTATGTTAGATCACAGATTTATTGGATTCAAGATCATCAAGATTGAAGACGGAAATTTGAAGTCAAAGCTGAAAAGGTCAACTCTCAATTATAAAGTCTAGGTCCTTTGTAATAAATAGTCAAAAGTTATTTTGTATTTTCGTTTTTAGTCCTTTTCCCTTAAAATAGGTTTATTGTTTAAATTAGGTTTTTAGGTTTTTGTTTTGTATCTGATGTGTATGAGTAGCCGCATATTTTTTAGAGAGAAAATAGAGAGAGACAGTGGCTAGAGAGAAATCAGAGAGCTTCATTGAGATAAAACCAACAAGAAGATTGTAATCGTTTGATAAAGAAATCAATATCAGGTTTGATTAATTTTGTTGTGTTTTATTTATCTTGCTATTGTTTGATTAGAACTTGAATCATTGGGACAATCAATTGGTATCAGAGCAGATTGAAATCAAAAGAAATTTTATTTTCTCGGCACTGTTCTTATTCTGTCCAGATTCGATTTTGAATTTGTGATAGTTTTTCAAAGTGTTTCTGATTGGATTTTGGTCGATTTGCTTATTCTACTGAATTAGTATTGGTTTATTTGAGTATATTGCTGCATTCGATTGTCAATTTGGGTTTTTTTTGAAGTTTTTGGTTTACATGAGTTCACGACACTGTTTCATCAATCGCTTCTTCTAATAGTGTTTGTTTATAAAATTATTTGGTCGTAATTAGTTCTATATGTGTTAGTGACCTGATTGACAAAGTTTGGGATTTCTATTCACAGTCTAGATAGATTTTTTTTTGTTTTTCGGCCGTTTTTCGAAGTTCAGTGAAGAACAACAACTTTGCGCTAGTTCATCAAGTTTGCGCCAGTTCATCGTGTGCCTCACACCATATTCAAAGGGACTTTTGCGCCAACTCACCATAGCGCAAAGTTTAGTTTTGCGCCATCTCCTCTTCGCGCAAAGTTCTTCGCGCAAAGTCCACTTCTCGCGACCTTCCTCTCGCGCAAGTCTTTGGTTTGCACGACCCTCTTCTCGTGCAAAGATTAGTTTGCGCCACCAGCTCTTCGCGCAAAGTTTATTACCAGTTTCTCGCCATCAACCTCTCGCGCAAATCTCATTTTCGCGCGACCCGCTTATCGCGCAAAAGCCTTTTTGCGCCACCCTTTACTCGCGTAAAACTCAAGGGATTCAAAGTTCATGCGAAGTCCATTTTTGCGCCAGCTTCTCTTAGCGTAACCTTCTTGTGCAGTTCAAGGTCTTAGTGTATAGCGCAAAGTTTGTCGTTTGTGTGTTTTGCGCCAGTCAAGTTCAAGTAATTAAGCGCAAGCAGTGTTTTGCGCTACTGCCTTTCGCACAAGTTCCCTTTTGCGCCAGACCCTTCTAGCGCAAAGTTTATTTTTGCGCCTCTGCCCCTTCGTGCAAGGTACTGATTTGCTCCAGCCCTTTATCGCGACAAGTCAGTTTTGTGCCAGTCTCACATAGCGCAAATCAGTCTTTTGCGCTAACAGTGTTTTGTGTTATAGTCCTCTGCGCTAATTGCACCTTTTGCGCCAATCTACTTGGAATTTATTTTCTTTTGTATTTCTAACGATCATCTCAAGTTCTTATCTTAAATCAATATCAGTAAGGATGTCATCTCGGGAAGCTCTTGCTATCGGAACCGATGTGAAGCCACCAGTACTCTTCAAGGGAGAGTGCGAGCAGTGGAAAGACATATTCTTGGACTTCATCGACAGAAATGACTTGGGAGACTACATCAGATTATCCCTAAAGGAAGGAATCATGACACCGCCTACCAAGGTTCTCACAATAGCTGGAGAGAACGGAGAAGATGAACAGAGAGAGTATCGATTACCGCTTGATGAATACTCTGATGAGCAGAAGAGAAGACACAAGGGTGAAAAATTGGCAAAATCATTCATTCTCCAAGGCATACCGAATGAAATTTATGTCAAGATTGATAGCTACAACGCTACCGGCAAGCAAATGTGGGATCAATTGGAGAAGATGATGATCGGATCTAAAGTCGGCAACCAACTCAAAGTATCCAACTGCCTGAACAACTATGAAGAATTCAAAGCTAATGTTGGAGAATCACTAGAAGCCACCTATGAAAGATTTGTGACACTATTGAACGAGCTAAGCAAGAACAAGATCAACAAATCTCAAGTTGAGTTGAATGTGAAATTTCTCAGCAACCTCCAGCCTGAGTGGAAGAGATTCACCAGACAGATGAGGCAAATGAAGGATCTGAACGACATTCCACTTCATGAAGTCTATGAAATCCTCAGACAGAATGAGGAAGAGGTGGATGAGATCAAGGCTGAGATGAAAAAGGCTAACAAAGCAGTTGCTGATCTAGTTGCACTTGTGGTCAAGAAGAAGTCTAAGAAGAAGAAGATGATAGCATCTGAATCAGAAGAGGCTGATAGTGAGGCGAATTCTGACTCTGACGATTGTGAAAATATGAAGGAAGCTATGCTAATGTTAACCAAGGTCTTCCAAAAGAAGGTCTATAAAAAGCCTAGCTCTAACAGTCAGAGGTACTCGTCTGGTCCAAATAACTACAAACACAAGGAGAAAGTTGAAGAAAAGAGACCAAAAGAGAAGAAATATAGAGCCGAAGAGCCTAAGCAGGAAGAACCAACAAAGTGCTACAACTGTGGCAAACTCGGTCACTTTGCCAAGGACTGCCGAAAACCTAAAGTCCAGAACTCCGACTACTACAAGAATAAGATGCTTCTAGCCAAGCAACAGGAGGCTGGAAAGGCATTAATGGCCGAGTATGAATACTGTCTCGACCATTCGGACCAAGAATCTGAAGAAGGAGAGAAGGACGAGACAGCACATCTGTGCTTGATGGGTAAGCAGCAGTCAGAAGATGAAGCTGATTCTGATGAAGGAGATAATGAAGAGGTATGTGACTTAACTGAATCTGATTTTCTGAATCAAATGCATGCTATGATGTCTACGCTCCAAGAATTAGAGTCTAAACTTAAGCGTGTAAGAGTTGTCATTAATGAGAAAAATCAATCTATACATAAATTAAGCAATGATATTGCTGAGAAAAATGTATTGATTGAAACTTTGCACAAAAACATTGACACCAGCGCGAAAGAGAAGACTATAATTAATAAAGAGTTATCTGAAACTATTTCAAAATATAGAGAGTGTGATTTTAAGTCTAAAGAGCTTTCTAAAATGTACTCTTCGACTTTAAAAGAAAAGAAATCTTTAATTGACAAAGTGAATGCTTTGGAAGAGAAATTATATACTTTAGGTCAAACTGAACACACTATTCATTTGAAAAAACCTAAAGAGAAACCTGAGTGTTGGGGACTTGGTTACAAGAACCCACACCACCTCAAAAAGGGTATATCTGAAGTGCCTGCTCTTTATGATTTTAGATTTATGAAACTGGCACCTCAATACCCTGAACTCAAAGTTTTCTGGACTAGTCTGTCTGAAGAGGATAAAGCTAAGGAATATGCTAAAAGAAAGAACACAACTAAAATTCAACTCCCGTTTCGTTATGAGAAGTTGAATAACAGTTATAGTTCCGACAAATCAAAATCTCTTTCAAATGATTACTTTGAGAGCTATTCTGCAAAAGAAATGGAGGCTAAACCCATTGAAGGTAAACTTCACGTTCCTCCTCTCATTTTGGAAACAAAAATTTCTGAACTCGAGATTACTCTCAAAGAAGAAAGGATCTTGATGGACTTAGAACAAACTGTTTTTTCTACAGTGTTCAAAAATACTGAGTTTTCTAAATTCTCCAAGGCTTTAAAATCTGATGATAGATCTGGAATACTTGATAATGAGCTTAATTTCTTAAACTCTGATGGTGTTTTAGATGAATGTGTTGCTCAATTTGACTTTACTAACAAACTTCCTGATCATTCATCTTGTGTGTTTGAAAATGGTGAAACATCAACGAAAGTTGATAAATCAGTTTCTGTGAAATCGAAGAATGCAAAAGGTAAGAAAAGAAAATCTCAGTATTCACAGAAACCGATCACCACTGGTAATCCAAAGAAGAAGCATTCTTTTGAATCTCACAATTCTAACCCAAATGTTTCAAATGTTTCAGATGTGAGAAAGCAACGGCATGAAGTTAAGTTGGTGTGGCGACCAAAACAGGAGATTGACGAGACTGCTAAATCTAGTTCTAGTTTTAATTTGAATAAAAAGACTTCTAGTAAAGATGAATTGATTGTGAATGTTGCTACTTCTAAATCTAATCTTGTTGATTCTCGCAAGAAATATTCCATAAAGCAATTATTCCAGTTAGCTCCATCTAATAAAAAGTTTTCAAATTTTGGTGGATATGATTATGCTTCTCGTAAATATTCTGATGTTTGGTATGGCTCATATAGTGTTTCCTCTTATCGTTATCATTCTTCTTATCATTCATATGGTTTTCAAAGACAAAGCGGGACCAAATTTAAATGGGTGCCAAAATCATGTACTGACACTGTAGGTCCCATTTATAAATGGGTACCTAAACCTCTTATTTCCTGGTTTGTTTTGTGCAGACACGTCATATGTGGTACTTGGATAGCGGGTGTTCCAAGCATATGACCGGGCAGAAGAGTATGTTGTCTAACTATACAGACAAATACTGCGACACAGTTCGTTTTGGAAATGATCAGTTTTCACCAATTTTGGGATATGGTGATGTTGTACACAAAAATGTCACGATTAAGAAGGTGAGCTACGTTGAAGGATTAGGACACAACCTATTCAGTATTGGCCAGTTCTGCGACAAAGACTTAGAGGTGAATTTAAAGGCCAAGAAATGTTCGGTACGCACTGAAGACGGGAAAGAACTCTTGGTCGGCACTCGCAAGTCAAACCTCTACACCATCAATTTGTCAAAGGTCCAGGGTGACAATTAGGTATATCTATTATCAAAGGCCTCGATGCAACAAAGCTGGTTATGGCATCGACGACTCTCTCACCTCAACTTTCGGTACATCAACAAACTGGTCAGTGGAAAGCTAGTGAAAGGACTTCATGAGCTGAAGTATGAAAAGGAACACTTGTGTGCAGCGTGTGAAAAGGGAAAGATGAAGAGAGATCCACACAAACCAAAGCCTGAACCAAGTACCAGCTCTCCATTAGAGTTGTTGCATATGGATTTATGCGGTCCTATGCGAACGCAAAGCTTAGGCGGAAAGAAGTACGTGTTAGTTATCGTGGACGACTTTTCGCGACACACTTGGGTCAAGTTTCTACAGTCTAAAGATGAGACACCAGAAGTTCTCATTACATTTCTGAAGACGACCCAAGTCAATTTGCAGAAACAAGTCAAGATTCTCAGAACTGACAACGTCACAGAGTTCAAGAATAAAATAGTTGAAGAATATCTCGAATCGGTCGGGATATCACATAAATACTCTGCTGCACGTACGCCTCAACAGAATGGAGTCTCCGAAAGGAGAAACCGTACGCTTGTCGAGGCCGCTCGAACTATGCTCAGCCAATCTGACTTACCTCTATTTCTGTGGGCTGAAGCTGTATCAACTGCATGTCACACTCAGAATCGCTCCATGATACACTGCAGATTTTAGAAGAATCTGTATGAGTTAATCAACAACCAAACACCTACAATCAAATATTTTCATATATTTGGGTGTAAGTGTTATGTTCTAAACGACAGAGAGAATCTGAACAAGTTCAGTGCTAAGGCGGATGAGAGCATCTTTATTGGCTATTCCTCTACATCTACTGCATACCGTGTTTACTTGAAGAAGTCGAAGACTGTGATCGAGAGCATCAACGTTGCATTCGATGAGGACATGGCTTCTGAACAATTCAGTTCAGAACCCAAGATAACCGGAGTACTAGCTTCTGGGCCAACCAGTCCAGGATCTGCACCTCAAGAGAACAAATCAGATGGCGCTTCATCGTCTACTTCTCAATTATCTGATTTGGATTTATTATTTGAACTATTTTATGATGAATTTCTTGGATCTAATGACACTAAATCTGGTGTGGTTGACATGATAGAAGACTCGATGACTATTCATCCAACCACTTCAGATATCTCAATTGAATCCAACTCCCTGATTCGGCAAGAAGTTCAAGTTCAAATGCCTACTTCTACAGTTGAAGTCGTGAGAAACAATGAAGAGACAGAAGTAGCTGAATCAGTTGGGTGTACTGTAAGGATTGATCAACAGACTGACCAAGTTGTACCTACTAAGACTTCTGCAACTACTACTTCAACTGAAAACCTCATTCCTTCTGAACCATCTGAAGAAGATAAGAGTGGATTCTTAGATGCTGATAATGATCAATCTACATCTAATCCACTCCCTCATGAACATAAGTGGACCAAAGAGCACCCGATACATCAAATCATTGGAGATCCTTCAAAACCGGTGCAAACTAGGTCTGTAACATCAAATCTATGTATGCATGAATCATTTTTGAGCAAGATAGAGCCTACTCGCGTATCTGAGGCCCTTGCCGATTCAGATTGGGTTACTGCGATGCAAGATTAGCTGAATCAGTTTGAAGCACTTAAATTCCGGAGACTCGTACCCAAACCTGAAGGTAAAACCATCATTGGTACGAAATGGGTGTTCAAAAACAAGAAAGATGAAGATGGTACCGTTATCAGAAATAAAGCACGACTTGTTGCCAAGGGATATAGGCAAGAGGAAGGGATAGACTATGACGATACTTATGCTCCAGTGGCGCGTATAGAGGCAATTCGGATGTTCTTAGCCTACGTAGTTCACAAAAACTTCACCGTCTATCAAATGGACGTGAAGACAGCTTTTCTGAATGGTGTACTCAAGGAGGAAGTCTACGTTTCGCAGCCAGAAGGGTTTGTGAATCCAGATAAGCCTAATCACGTTTACATATTGGATAATGTTTTTTGTGGTCTGAAACAAGCTCCTCGCGCCTGGTATGATATCTTATCTCAGTTCTTGGTCAAGTCAGGTTTTACAAAAGGTACGGTCGATACCACTTTATTCATTAAAAAGGAAAAAGGTGATATCATTCTTATTCAAATATATGTGGATGATATTATTTTTGGCTCTACAAATCCTAAAACTGTAAGAATTTTGCAAACCTCATGGTGTTACGTTTTCAGATGAGTATGATAGGTGAGATGAACTTCTTTCTCGGATTGCAAGTCAAACAATTTTCAACAAGGATTTTTATCAATCAATCTAAATACATTCTTGATATTCTTCGGAAGTTCAAAATGGAAAATTGTAAGCCGATTGGTACCCCGATGGCACCTGGTACTAAGATTGGCACCGATCCTTCGGGAAAGGCTGTTGATGTTAGGACTTATAGAGGGATGATAGGTTCTTTACTGTATCTTACTTCCAGTAGGTCGGATATAATGTTTTCTACATGCTATGTGCTAGATATCAGGCCAATCCTAAAGAATCCCATTTGTCTGCAGTTAAGCGGATTTTTAGGTATCTGAAGGGGACTGCAGATCTTGGTCTGTGGTATCCTAAAGATATAAGCTTTGAACTAACAGTTTATTCAGACGCAGATCATGCTGGTTGCATGTTAGACAGGAAGAGCACCTCAGGTCATATACAATTCCTCGGTGATAAACTAGTCAGTTGGGCATCGAAGAAGCAATTATGTGTCTCCACTTCCACGGTCGAAGCAGAATATGTCGCTGCTGCTAGCTGCTGTTCTCAGGTCTTGTGGATGAGAACACAACTGTGAGACTATGGTTTCCATTTCAATAGAATCCCGATGTATTGTGACTCGAAGAGCGCTATCGCGATTTCAGCTAATCCTGTTCAGCATACTAAGACCAAACACATAGATGTCAGGTATCACTTTATAAAAGATAATGTAGAAAAAGGAACAATTGAACTTTACTTTGTAAAAACTGATTATCATCTTGCAAAATTGTTTACCAAACCCTTAGACGAAAAGAGATTCAATTTTCTTGTCTCTAGGCTTGGTATGCTAAATCTTAAGACATAATCAGTGGTTAACTATTAAAGTTTTCTTATTGTAAATTTTTTTATCATTTTTTTATCATTAGTTCTGAAAGATATCTTCACTTTAACAGTTTGTTCATGATCTCAGGGGGAGTGTGAGAAGTACCTCATAGATGGTCAATGTTATTTTGAGGGGGAGCATATCTAATGTATGCATTGTATTTACTGATAACTTGTTAGTGATGCATGATTTTAGGGGGAGCGTACAAGTCAAAGGAGTATGGCTATGACTTCTGATTATTTCAGATCAGAACTCGTACTTTAATTGTTTTATTGCTTTATGTCATTTTAATTTTCGTGAATAAAGTTGCTTTGACTAGACCTTAAGACTTTTGCAGTTTGAGAGATGCTTACAAGATCATATCTTTATGACTTTAAGCTTGACTTCATGAGATGTGAGATTGCACGCAAAAGGTATAATTCTTTATCTTCATCTCATATATGGTTGAAAGAAGGACAACTTTCAATCATAGAAAAACATGTTTCTTAAATGTTCAAACCACTTCCCGATTCTTCAACAGATTTTATAATTTGGGAGTGTGATTTTAAATGTTTTCTGCTTCATCATTGAGCTTTAACTGATCAAGTTAACTCATCTGAGCGACATATGCTTTATAGGATAACATGGGATCAGTGTGCTAGGACTTAAAAGAAACTTCTATGGAATCACACTAACCAGTGATTTCTACCCAAGAAGTTAATCCATAGTGATTACTTGTAAGGAGTCAAAAGAAATGAGTGTGGGATGTGTGATGAGAGAAAATGTAAAAGAGAGTTTGGTTAGATGTGAGTTGAATGCTTAAAAGAAAGAGGGTGTGAGCACAGAGTTAAAAGAATATCAGAACTCTGCACCAACCTTTTTCTGAGCCGGACAGCCACAATACTAATGATTCACAACTCTTTGGTGAACATTATTGAAAAAGGCAACTAGCCCATGCCAACTCTTGACAAAAACCCCACCAGTCACTCATTTTCTTCTTAACAAGAAAATGTTTCATTTTCAAAGGGGACGCAACACATATACTATCTGGTTTTCATTTGGAAAATATGGATATTGAAAAGAAGGAAGTCTGCCCCACCTTCGCACTTCAATCATGCACATTGATTCTGTGTTTAACTAACTGTTGTCTCAGTGGTTTACACATTTTGAGCCTTATAAGCAATCATCGCGTGCTTAATTCTTTCTATCACATGCACGAACACACAAGGAATTTGTTTCTTTGTCATAACGTTCATAGAAATTGCCTTTGTGGTGTTTCGATGATTGAATGGAAGCCCTGGGGGATTGAACATCATAAAGCTCCTTTTCAATGTGTGTTCGTTACACACAGTGACTTTATGTTCCTGACAGAATCTTAACTGATTCATCTGTTGATTCAGGGGTTACATTCCAAATTTTGTCTGGATTTGCAAAGATCTGGATGCACATCTTTATGAATTGACGGATAATCAAAGGTTCTGTATACAAGCTCAGTGGTGGAAGACATTTCTTGAAGAAAAGTTTTGATGAACTCGTTGCTCTTTTCATCAAAAAGGGGGAGAAGCGTCAACCAAGAAATGGGGAGAACACAAGTTTTGAAAGAATTTCTGAAGATATGCTGTATTGAAGAAAGTTTCCTTGAAGATGATTTGCTAAAGCATTCTGAGCTAAATCTGGAGATAATTTCTTTCCATCATCTGAAAGAGATTTTACTTTTTGTCTTTTGGGGAGATTGCTATACTTTTGAAGACAAAGAGGAAGATTGCGTCTTCTGAGCTTAAAGAGAAGATTGAATTGCTAAATCCTTTTAGTAATGATCTTGATCCAAAGGGGGAGATTGTTAGATCACAGATTTATTGGATTCAAGATCATCAAGATTGAAGACGGAAATCTGAAGTCAAAGCTGAAAAAGTCAACTCTCAATTATAAAGTCTAGGTCCTTTGTAATAAATAGTCAAAAGTTATTTTGTATTTTCGTTTTTAGTCCTTTTCCCTTAAAACAGGTTTATGGTTTAAATTAGGTTTTTAGGTTTTTGTTTTGCATCTGATGTGTATGAGTAGCAACATATTTTTGAGAGAGAAAATAGAGAGAGACGGCGGCTAGAGAGAAATCAGAGAGCTTCATTGAGATAAAACCAACAAGAAGATTGTAATCGTTTGATAAAGAAATCAATATCAGGTTTGATTAATTTTGTTGTGTTTTATTTATCTTGCTATTGTTTGATTAGAACTTGAATCATTGGGACAATCATTCTAGATCAATCTTGTATAGGCTAATTGATTTCTTGCACTGCAATTTTCATCAATTTTTGAATTTTCACGAGTTTTGAGTTCACGAGTTCTTTGCACTGTATTGAATCGAATGTATAAGTTTGAGTGTATTCTGTTGTAATTCTTTGATCGAATTTGATTCTATATGTATTAGTGGTTTAATTGTCGAAGTTTCAGATTGTAAATCGAAGGTTTGATAGGATTTTGAGTGAAACAGAGGGTATTTTTCATCAAGATCTCAAGAACTCGCAGATACTTCAAGAACTCGCAAGAAGAACCCGCAGACTCATTGGATTTCTCATAGAATTCCAAGATTTCGCATCTGGAATTCGCAAATCATTAGATTTTCGCATATTTTTTATTCTGAAAAATTTCAAGTGTAGAATTCGCAGATGGGTCTTGTGCGAATTGCATAGAATTCTCATGTGTGTGTGCTAAGAATTGCCTAGAATTCGCATATTTGTTTCGTGCGAATTGTCAGAATTCGCATAAGTCTTTGTGCGAAAAGTGTTTTTGAAAAATATTAAGGATAGATTTCGCACCTGTCTCGTGCGAAAAGCTAAGACTTCGCATCAGTGTGTGATACGAATTCTTCAGATTTCGTATAAAGTTTTAAAGTTTCTTCCAATTTCAGAATTCGTATAATCTTTTTGTGTGAAAAGTTGTATTGGAAAAGTTGGATTCTCAAAAATGTTTCTAAGTCTAGAACTCGCATAGAGTTGTATGCGAATTCCTAGAACTCGTATAACCCTTCATGCGAATTCTTGGCATGCGAATTATGAATTGTTTTGTATGCGAATTCTGAAGTTTGTATTTGTGTGAATTCCTAGTTATTTTAATTGTGTGCGAATTCTGTAGTTGTGCTAATTCTAAGTGTGCGAATTCTGTGTTGTCCTTCTTGTGTGCGAATTCTGCATACGAATTCTTTGTGATTCACTGTATTCTGCGAAATCCATACTTGTGATATTTTTGGAAAGTTATTTTTCTGAATTTCTTTCTAAGTTTTTTGTATTGCTTGATTTCTATTGGACTAACGATCTTTGTCAAGTTCTTATTGTAAACTTTTTGAAACAGGATGACTTCAAAGAACTCACTTTCCTTTGTTCAAAGCGGAGTATGAGCAATGGAAGGATAGGTTTCTTGATTTTGTTGACCGGCATGCAAACGGAGAGAACATTCTCTTATCTATCATGGAGGGTCCAATGGTTCCACATACTATGGGAATACCTGATGAAGAATCATCGGACAGTGAAGACGGGAATGTTGACAGAGCTCAGAAAACAAAGACTGTTCCGAAGGACATCTCACAGTACACTGAGGAACAAAAGAGCAGACACAAGGCAGACAAGCAAGCAAGATCTCTTCTCTTACAAAGCATTCCAAATGAGATCTACATTAAGATCGACAACTACAAAGCCAATGCTAAAAAGATGTGGGATCAACTCCAGAAGATGATGATGGGGTCAAAAGTCGGAAATCAAATGAGGGTATCAAACTGCATAAATAGCTACGAAGAGTTTAAAGCTAAAGAGAATGAGATCCTGGAGGATACATACGAGAGATTTGTTCTTCTTCTGAATTAGCTGTCAAAGAACAAAGTCAAAAAGAATCACATCGAGAACAACGTCAAATTCCTCAGCATTCTCCAACCTGAATGGAAGAAACATACGAGGAGAATGAAGCAAATGAAAGACCTCAGTGATATCCCACTACATGAAGTCTATGAGACATTGAGGCCAAATAAGGAAGAGATTGAAGAGAAAAGAAATGAGAAGAAGAAAGATGAGAAAGTTGTTGACCCAATTGCTTTGGTGGGTGGTGAGAAGGAGAAGGAGAAGAAAGAAAACAAGAAGAAGAAGAAGAAAATTGTGATTCCAAGCTTAGATGATTCTGCAGATTCAGACTCTATCAGTGATGATGGCGAAAACCTAAAGCAAGCCATGTTTCTATTGACCCATGCATTTCAAAAGAAGTTCTACAAGAAGTCGGGTTCAAGCTCTCAGCGATATTCGTCTGGATCAAAGAATCACTAGCACAGAGAACGGGTGGAAGGAAAGAGATTTGAGGATAAAAGGTTTGGTGAAATAAAGATAGAAGAGAAGAAGAGATATGTGAATGATTATGGTGCTAAGAAGAAGATAGATGAACTGATTATGTGCTACAACTGCGGGAAGGTTTGTCAATATGCCAAGGACTGTCGAAAGCCTACCGTAAGAAATTCTGATTACTACAAGTAGAAAATGCTACTGGCCAAACAGAAAGAAGCCGGAAAAGCTTTAATGGCTTAGGACGAGTTCTGGCTAGACCATTCCGACGAGGAAGAAAAAGAAGAGATAACACACATGTGCTTGATGGGAAAGGAGGTGAAGTTTGACGAATCTGATGAAGAGACATCTGATTATGTACTTAATTTTTCTGAAAATGATTTTATAACCAAAATGGAAGCCATGATCGTCGAACTTCAAGATCTTCAATCTAAACTGAAAAAGGAAAAGAGAAGAGTTGCGAAGAAAAGTCAAAAGATTTTTGAACTCAACAAGGAACTTGTTGGGAACAAAAGTCTACTTGATTCTTTGAACAAATTTGTTTCTGATTTTAAAATTCAAAAAGATGGTTTTGAAATAATATTTCTGATTTTGTGTCTAAACTTTCAAAGTCTGATCTTGAAAAGAAAGAATGTGTTCTAAAAGCTCACAAATTGCAGGTTGAAAACAAGAGCTTAGAGAAAAAGGTAAATGGTTTGGAAGCAAAATTATATGCTAGAGGACAAACAGATCAAACAATTTTCTTAAACACACCTAATGAGGAAGCTGATGTGAAAGAGAAGTGGGGACTCGGTTATGATAACCCCCACTACTTAAAGAAAGCTATCAGAAAACATCCATCTTTATATAATTTTGATTTTCTATTTGCGGCTGGTAAATATCCTCATTTAAAACCCAACTTTGTTACCAAATCATCTGAAGAGGTTGAGGCCAAAGAAGATGAAAACAGAAAGAATTTAAAGAAAATGCAACTACCATTCTGCTATCAAAAGCTAAATGATAGTTATCTTTCAGAAAAGCTAAAGTTTCTTTCAAATGATTATTTTTCTAGTTATTCTACTATATAGATGGAGGCAAAACCGATTAAAGCAAAAATTTACATTCATCCACTCATGTTAGAAAGCAAAATAATGGAACTTTAAAATGTTTTATCTGATGAAAGAATTTTGGGTGATATGGAACAAAATGTTTTTTCTACTGTAATAAAGAACACCGTTTTTAAAACTGAATCCAAAGAGTGTTCAACATCTTCTAAGGCACCTCAAACTTCAGAAGTTGATTTTGATGACTTATTTGCGTCTGCAAACGATTTTTTAAATTCTGATGATGGGTGTGTTGAGGAAAGTATTTATATGTTTGACTTTAATGCTAAACTTCCAAACCATTATGATTTTATAATTAACTCTGAAGCTCTACCATGTGTGTATGAAGTTGGTGAATCATCGACTAATGTTGGTGAATCAGTTTCTGTGAGTACTTATTGCTATGAAAAGGTAAGAAGAAAGGAAACGACCCTCACAGAAACGGAACAACACTGGTAAGTTTAAGAAAAGACAAACTCATAAATATGTTTTTCCTAAAAAATCTAAATCTTTTATTTCAGATTTGAAAAAGAAAAGGTCGGAAGAAAGAACAGAATGGCGACCAAAATGACAGATTGATGAGAGTTCAGAATCATGTCTTGATACTTGTAATAGATCGATTGATAGTAGTTCTGATGTAGTTGGTACTATTGCTTCTAACAAACAAAAACTTGTAATTCCTTACAAGAAATATACAATTAAGCAATTAATCCAATTATCTCGGGTTGCTACTAAGTCATCTAACTATAGACGGAATGATTTTGTTTCTCACCGATATTCTGATGATTGGTTTGGTACTTATCATGTCTATTCTTATAAATCATATAAATCAAATGCTTCAAAGATTTTTCAAAAGATCAGAGGGTCCATATACAAATGGATGACAAAATCTTGTGCTAATCCGATAGGTCCTACTTTTAAATGGGTACCTAAAGTTATTGTTCCCTGATTTCTCCTGTGCAGACCCGTCATATGTGGTACTTGGATTCTGGTTGCTCCAAGCATATGACTGGGCAGAAAGATATTTTGTCTAATTATACAGAGAAATTCTGCGGGAACGTGCGATTTAGAAATGATCATTTTCACTTATTTTGGGATACGGTGACGTGATTCAAGACAACGTGACGATTACGAAGGTGAGATACGTGGAAGGATTAGGACATAACCTGTTCAGCATTGGACAGTTTTGTGACAAAGACCTAGAGGTAAATTTCAAGACCAAGAGATGTTTTGTGCGTACTGAAGAATGTAAGGAACTCTTGGTCGGCACGAGAAAGTCTAACCTCTACATGATCAATCTGTCAAAAGTCCAGACTGACAATGAGGTTAGTCTACTATCAAAAGTCTCGCTGCAACAAAGTTGGTTATGGCACCGAAGGCTTTCTCACCTGAATTTTCGTTACATCAACAAACTGGTCACGGGGAAACTAGTCAAAGGACTTCCTGAGCTTAAACGAGAAAGAACATCTGTGCGCAGCATGCGAGAAAGGTAAAATGAAGAGAGTCGCTCAATAGCCGAAGTCTGAGCCCAGTACAAGTTCTCCACTTGAGTTGTTGCATATGGATCTTTGCGGTCCTATGCGTACACAAAGCATTAACGGCAAGAAATACGTGTTAGTTATTGTGGACGATTATTCTCTATATACTTGGGTCAAATTTCTGAGATCAAAGGATGAGACGCCCGAAGTCATCATCAATTTATTAAAGACAACCCAAGTGAATCTGCAAAAGCCAGTCAAGCTTCTACGAACAGACAATGACACAGAATTCAAGAATAGCACTGTAGAAGATTATCTCGAATCAGTCGGGATAACACATCAATATTCTGCTGCCAGAATGCCAGAACAGAACGGAGTATTAGAAAGACGAAACTGTATGCTAGTCGAGGCTGCTCGAACTATGCTGAGTCAATCGGATCTACCTCTGTTTCTTTGGGTTGAAGCTGTATCGACTGCGTGCTACACTCAAAATCATTCCATAATACATCTCTGGTTTGGTAAAACACCTTATGCTTTGATAAATAATCATACACCTAGCATTAAATACTTCCATATTTTTGGGTGCAGGTGCTTCGTGCTGAACGATAAAGAGAGCTTGAACAAGTTCAGTCCCAAGGCTGAGGAAGGAATCTTCATTGGATATTCTCAAACATCTGCTACATACAGAGTCTATCTGAAGATGTCAAAGACTGTCATTGAGAGCGTAAATGTTATATTCGACGAAGAGTTGGCTTCTGAACACAATAGTTCAGAACCCGTACTTACAAGAGTATTAGCTTCTGGACAAATCAGTCCAGAACCTTTGGTTAATGTTACTGATACTGATAAACCCTCTACATCTACATCTCATTTATCAGAATTAGATTTATTGTTTGAATTCTTTTATGATGAGTTTCTTGGATCTAAACTGCTTAAATCTGTTGTGATTGATAGATCTGAAGAGTCAAGTTGTCATCATCCAATCACTTCAGATGTGTCTACTGAATTCGTACCCCCGATTCAGCAAGAAACTCCAGTTCAATCAACTACTCCTTCAATTGAAGTTGTACCTGAAAATGTCGAAACAAAATTGCTGACTCAGTTGTTTGCACTATAACGTCTACTCAACAGCCATATACTGTTGTACCAACTGAAACTTCTGCACCAAATACTTCAAGTGAACCACTCCCTGAACAAGAAGAAACTGAAAGTGGATACTTAGATGAGAATCGTGATCAATCTATATCAAATTCACTCCCTCATGAACACAAGTGGACCAAAGAGCATCCGATAAGCCAGATCATTGGAGATACATCTAAATCAGTGCAAACTAGGTCTGCTACATTAAATATGTGTTTGCATGGCTCATTTCTGAGCAAGATAGAGCCAACACGTGTATCTGAAGCTCTAGCTGACTCAGATTGGGTAACTGCGATGCAAGATGATCTGAATCAGTTCGAAGCATTAAAAGTCTGGAGACTTGTGCCTAAGCCTAAAGGAAAAACTATCATCAGCATGAAATGGGTATTCAAGAACAAAAAGGATGAAGATGGTATCGTGATCAGAAATAAAGCAAGACTAGTGGCTAAGGGATATAGGCAAGAGGAAGGTATTGACTATGACGAGACTTATGCTCCAGTGGCGCGCATCAAAGCTATCAGAATGTTTCTAGCATATGTCGCTCACAAGAACTTCACTGTCTACCAAATGGACGTGAAGACTGCCTTTCTAAATGACATTCTCAAGGAGAAAGTCTACGTTTCTCAGTCTGAAGGTTTTGTCAATCCAGAAAAGCCGAACCATGTGTATATTCTGGACAAAGCTCTTTACGGCCTGAAGCAAGCCCCTCGAGCCTGGTATGAAGTGCTATCTACATTCCTAGTCAAGTCTGGCTTCTCTAAAGGTAAGATCGATACTACTTTGTTTATTAAAAAGGAAAAGGCCGATATCATATTAATTCAGATTTATGTGGATGACATCATATTTGGCTCAACAAATCCAAAATACTGTAAGAATTTTTCTAACCTCATGGTGTCCAGATTTCAGATGAGTATGATGGGAGAGATAAATTCCTTTCTCGGATTACAAGTCAAACAATTTTCAATGGGGATTTTTATCAATCAATCAAAGTACATTTTTGATATTCTTAGAAAATTCAAAATGGAAAATTGTACACCTATTGGGACCCCGATGTCACCAGGAACTAAGATTGGCACTGATCCTTCGGGAAAAGTTGTCGATGTTAGAACCTACAGAGGGATGATTGGTTCTTTGATGTATTTAACTTCTAGTAGGCCAGATATAATGTTCTCTACATGTCTATGTGCTCGATATCAGGCTAATCCAAAAGAACCTCATTTGTCTATGGTCAAAAGAATTTTTAGATATCTGAAGGGCACTACAGATCTTGGTCTGTGGTATCCTAAGGATACGGGTTTTGAACTGACACCATATTCAGATGCAGACCATGCAGGTTGTATGCTTGAGAGGAAAAGTACATCGGGACACATACAATTTCTGGGCGATAAACTCATGAGTTGGGCTTCAAAGAAACAACTCTGTGTTTCCACATCAACAGCTGAGGCAGAGTACGTCGTTGCGGCGAGCTATTGTTCTCAAGTGTTGTGGATGAGAACACAACTCCGAGATTATGTCTTTCAATACAACAAGATCCCGATATACTGTGATTCAAAGAGCGCCATTGATATATCTGTGAATCCTGTTCAACATACAAAGACCAAACACATTGATGTACGGTATCACTTTATCAAAGATAATGTCGAAAAAGGTACAATCGAACTTTATTTTGTAAACACTGATTACCAACTTGCTGATTTATTTACCAAGCCTCTCGATGAAAAAGAGATTTAATTTTCTCGTTTCTAAACTTGGTATGTTAAATCTCAAGACTTAATCAGTGATTACCCACTAAAGTTTTGTTATTGTTATTTTTTTTTCATGTCTTTATTTTTATTCTGAAAGATATCTGCACTTAAGTTTGTTCATGATCTCAGGGGGAGTGTGAGAAGATGAAAAGATGATCTACATACATTTGAGGGGGAGTTCATATTTTTGCATATGTTTATCACTGATAAATTTTCTGATGCATAATTGCAGGGGGAGTAAGAGATAATGAGTACTGAATATGATTTCTGATTACATCTGATCAGAACTTGTACATTCAAAGTTTTACTGCTTTGTGTCATTTACTTTTCAATAAATGTTGTGAATAAAGCTTTGTACGTTGATTATTTTTTATTTTTGCAGAATTGAGAGAGAGCTTAAATGATCATATCTATTATGACTTAGAGCTGACTTGATGAGATTTAAGACTGAGCGAAAAGGTTTATTTCTATTCTTAATCTCATACGTGTCTGAAAGAAGGACAACTTTCAGATATGAAAACATGTTCTTAAATGTTCAAACCACTTCTGATTCTAAAAAGATTTTATGAATATAGAAGTGTGATTTTAAAATGTTTTCATTATTCTTGTGCTTTAATGATATACAAACCGTGTGCTTCCAAAGATTAATATTTGTGTATTATCTTTTCTATATACTTTCAAGTATTCACACTTTAAATTTTTGTTGAAGATGTTATCACCATGTCTCAAATTGAAAAAAAAATTCGATGGTGATACACCCCGATTGTACTTCAAAGAATTTTGAGCGTTGATTTCATTTTGAAACGTTTCTTTCGAGAATGTCTATATATTGTTCGTATAGACAAATTCGAATTTTTGCTGAACTAAGCCTTAATCGATAAATCATTCAGATATTTTGATCTTTTTCATACAATGTCAGATTTTCAAACAAGTTTCTTGTATTCATTTCATTCATTCAATATACTTGTTTTGAAAAGTCTTCAATGTTTAAAATGCTCAAATCTTCATGATTATCTCATTGAGCATACATACATCTGACTTGTATATTATGCTTTAACTGCAAAATTAAATCATTTTGAGCAACATGTTCTTTTAGGATAACAACATGGGTTCATTGTGTGAGAACTTAACAGAACTTCTATGGATTCACGTTAACCAGTGTTTCCTACCCAAGAAGTTAATCCTTGAGTGATCGAATGTGTGAGGACTCAAAATAACTGAGTGTGGGTTGAGTGATGAGGTAAAATGAAAACCGAGAGTTTGGTTAAATGTGAGCTCAATGTTTTAAAAGAAAGAGGGTGTCAGAACAGAGTAAAAGAATATCAAACTCTGCACCAACTTTTTCTGAGTCGGGCTGCCACATTTCTAGTGTTTCACAATTCTTCGTGAACATTATTGAAACAGGCAACTAGCCCATGACAACTCTTGATAAAACCCCGCCAGTGACTTCCATTGTGTATTCGTTACACATAGTGACTTCGTGTTACTGATAGACATTTTAATTGATTCATTTGTTGATTCAGGTGTTACACTCATAATTTGTCTGAATTTGCAAAGATTCGGATGAATATATTTTTGGATCAATGAATAATCGGAGGCTCGGTGTTGAAAGATCAATGGTCAGGACAGTTCAAAGACATTTCTTGTAAAGTTTTGATGATCTCATGCTTCATTCGTCAAAAAGGGGGAGCAATAATAAAGAAATGTTAAAGATGAGAGAGAAGATCAAGAAATGTTTGAAAAGTGATCAAGTATTGTGGATTTTGATAAAGTAAAGTTGAAGCTGAAAAGAAAAAAGTTCAAAGATTTCTGAAGACGAGCAGAATTTGTTGAAATTTTCTTTGAAGATATTTTGCGGAAGCAGATTGAGCGAAACCTAAAGATAATTTCTTTCCTGTATCTGAAAGAGGTTTTATAACCTTGGGGAGATTGTTCTGAGTATAAAAAAGGGGATATTGCACTTCATTGCTTATGATTATTTCTGAAGATGATCTGAGTTGACAAGAAGTCTACA
Organism: Arctium minus; assembly: GCA_954870635.1. NCBI lineage: Eukaryota > Viridiplantae > Streptophyta > Magnoliopsida > Asterales > Asteraceae > Arctium > Arctium minus. The sequence goes on from OX941092.1 coordinate 55,192,554, forward strand.
AAGGGGGAGACAAGTTGATAAAGTTCTTCATTGCAACGAAAGGAGGAGATTGTATTGCAAAATCTTTTAGAGATGATCTTGAATCCCAAGGGGGAGATTGTTAGTGCACATATTTGTTGCATACAAGATCATGTTTACTGAAGCTGAAAGTCAACCAAGTCAAATGCTCAAAAGTCAACTCTTAAGCAAACTCAAAGTCAACTTTGTAATAAGTCAAAAGTCAAAGTCTTGTATTTTCTTTTATTATTTGTAAGCGCGTGTTTCTTTTGTAATATACATATGACTAGCTTAGCAGTTAAGTTTAGTTAGAACAAGTAAGTCATAGAAGTTAGAAAGAGGATTGTACGCTGAGTTTAGAGAGAGAAAGTATCTAGAGACTGTTGTATACAAAATCTGTGAATCAATTGAAACAAGTAGTTTGGCTGAGATTGATTGTGATCATCTTGTTGTTGTTGTTGTTAATTGAAATAGATTAGAACTTGATAAACTGGGAATTAACAATTGGTATCAGAGTAAATCGAAGCTTGAAATCAAGAAAATATGGAGTCGACACTGTTCATTGAGTCTTAGATCGAATTTTGAATCTTTGTGAGTTTTTCGAGTTGTAATAGATTGATTTGAGTTCGTTTTATGTTCTAGATCAATCTTGTATAGGCTAATTGATTTCTTGCACTGTAATTTTCATCAATTTTTGAATTGTCACGGGTTTTGAGTTCAAGAGTTCTTTGCACTGTATTGAATCGAACGTATAAGTTTGAGTGTATTATGTTGTAATTCTTTGATCGAATTTGATTCTAGATGTATTAGTAGTTTAATTGTCGAAGTTTCTGATTGTAAATCGAAGGTTTAATAGGATTTTGAGTGAAACAGAGGGTATTTTTCATCAAGACCTCAAGAACTCACAAGAAGAACCCGCAGACTCATTGGATTTCTCATAGAATTCCAAGATTTCACATCTAGAATTCACAGATCATTAGATTTTCACATATTTTTTATTCTGAAAAATTTCAAGTGAAAAATTTGCAGATGGGTCTTGTGCTAATTGCATAGGATTTTCATGTGTGTGTGCTAAGAATTGCCTAGAATTCGCATATTTGTTTCGTGCGAATTGTCAGAATTCGCATAAGTCTTTGTGCGAAAAGTGTTTTTGAAAAATATTAAGGATAGATTCCGCACCTGTGTCTCATGCGAAAATCTAAGACTTCGCATCAGTGTGTGATACGAATTCTTCAGATTTCGTAAAAAGTTTTAAAGTTTCTTCCAATTTCAGAATTCGTATAATCTTTTTGTGCGAAAAGTTGTATACGAAAAGTTGTATGTGAAAAGTTGGATTCTCAAAAATGTTTCTAAGTCTAGAACTCGCATAGAGTTGTATGCGAATTCCTAGAACTCGTATAACTCTTCATGCGAATTCTTGGCATACGAATTATGAATTGTTTTGTATGCGAATTCTGAAGTTTCTATTTGTGCGAATTCCAAGTTATTTCAATTGTGTGCGAATTCTGTAGTTGGGCTAATTCTAAGTGTGCGAATTCTGTGTTGTCCTTCTTGTGTGCGAATTCTGCATACGAATTCTTTGTGATTCACTGTATTCTGCGAATTCCATACTTGTGATATTTTTGGAAAGTTATTTTTCTGAATTTCTTTCTGAGCAAGATAAAGCCAACACGTGTATTTGAAGCTCTAGCTGACTCAGATTGGGTAACTACGATGCAAGATGAGTTGAATCAGTTCGAAGCATTAAAAGTCTGGAGACTTGTGCCTAAGCCTGAAGGAAAGACTATCATCAGCATGAAATGGGTATTCAAGAACAAAAAGGACAAAGATGGTATCGTGATCAGAAATAAAGCAAGACTAGTGGCTAAGGGATATAGGCAAGAGGAAGGTATTGACTATGACGAGACTTATGCTCCAGTGGCGTGCATCGAAGCTATCAGAATGTTTCTAGCATATGCCGCTCACAAGAACTTCACTGTCTACCAAATGGACGTGAAGACTGCCTTTCTAAACGACATTCTCAAGGAGGAAGTCTACGTTTCTCAGTCTGAAGGCTTTGTCAATCCAAAAAATCCGAACCATGTGTATATTCTGGACAAAGCTCTTTACGGCCTGAAGCAAGCCCCTCGAGCCTGGTATGAAGTGCTATCTACATTCCTAGTCAAGTCTGGCTTCTCTAAAGGTAAGATCGATACTACTTTGTTTATTAAAAAGGAAAAGGCTGATACATATTAATTCAGGTTTATGTGGATGACATCATATTTGGCTCAACAAATCCAAAATACTGTAAGAATTTTTCTAACATCATGGTGTCCAGATTTCAGATGAGTATGATGGGAGAGATGAATTTTTTTCTCGGATTACAAGTCAAACAATTTTCAACGGGGATTTTTATCAATCAATCAAAGTACATTTTTGATATTCTTAGAAAATTCAAAATGGAAAATTGTACACCTATTGGAACCCCGATGGCACCATCTTCTATATCTTTTTCATCTTCGGAATTAAGGTCTTCCTCGCTCCCGACGTGCGCAAGATAGTTCTTCAGATCTTCAGAAGCATTAGCCATAGGATTTTTCCCCGTTAGGTGGCGTCTCGTGATCGCCGCCTTGGTCGTCCAACGGGTGAAGGCATCTTCTGCCCTCAGCTCCTCCTCGAGCTCCTCGATCCTGGCCTTTTTCTTGGCCTCCCTCTCCTTTGCATCTCTGGTCTCTTTTTCATTCGCGACCAGGGACATAGGAGCTCAGTCTAGCTCCTCTCGAATCCCCTCCAAGATCACGCACGATGCGTGAAGGCGTGACTGTAGGTCCGCCACCTGGTCATTGGCGACCTGTGCTACCCTGTCAGCCTCCGCACGCTTTGCGGCAAGGGACTCCACCTAGGACTGCGTTTCCTTCTCTCGGGCAATCGCAGCCTTCTTCCTGTCGAGATATGCCCTCTCCCCATCGAGAGCGCGCGGCACGGCCTGGTGAAGATGCTCTATATCCCCGAAGAGTCCAAGGGAGGCCTGGAACGCCTGTAAAATGACAACGTACGCAAGTTAATACGACAAGTAAAACAAAGGGGTAAGCATCGACCCGTACCATGAAGACTAGTCCAGAAACATGAGAGTCGATGTCGTCGATCCTCATCGTCTTAAACTTGTCCTTGAAGTGCGGGAGCAGGAATTTCGACAAGTGCGGAAATATCTTCACACGGTCAAGGATATCGTCCGACATAAAGTCAGATGGAAACGTAAAGTTAATCGTCTGAACAACTACGGGTCCCTTTCCCTCGTCACTCGACGGAAGGTCGGACTTAGAGGCCCCAGTCGCCTGAAACCCCTCAGAGGCTCCAGTCGCCTAAAACCCCTCCGAGGCCATCCACTCGACGCCGGGTTCCTTCGGAGACTCTGTTACTAGAGGTACAAAATTTATGGGGACCGCCAGAATGGGGTCGCCCCTCTTCGCCTTCTCAAGGCTTGCGACACTCGATATGTCTCCGCCCCTCGACGACGGTTCCCTCGGGAGTGTCGTCCTCTGCCTCTTCGGCAGGCCCGATCCTGCAGCCGCCGCAGCCGTTTGTCTCTTCTCTTTGCCCCTTCAGGCAAGCTCGAGATGAGCTTTCTTCGGTCGTTTATACCACCTGTCGCAGAAAACTCATGACATATTAGACAAAAGAATAAACGAAAGGAAGAAAAAGATGTGATGCAGAAACACGAGAATTACCTGTCATCTCTCTTTCCTCTACTTTTTCTTCCTCTCTCGCCTCTTCAACCGCCGCAACCTCGACGACAGGAGGTTCAATGGTGACTACCTCATCGTCGTCTACCGACGATAGTGAGGAATACGACCGGTCAGCCACACTCTAACCCAAGAATTGGGTTATCTTGAATACCGAGTCACCGTTCGGCTTGACGTCATCGAATTTGATAGCTGTCGGAAAACAAAAGAAAAACATTAGAACAGAAACGATAAAGAAGAACATGCGACAAACGAAGAAAACAAAACTTACTCGACGTATTCCAGTTAGTCTTAAACCAGTCGTTATCTGGGCCCAACGAAGCCATACGCACAAAGGCGTATCTGGACTTCCATCCACGGTCATTGACCGCGGTGTTGAGAACCAAAGTACGCTCTCGTCGGTACTTGGAATGGAGGTTGTAACGGTGGAAACCATCACCCTTTACGGAGTAGGCGGTAAGGAGATCATTGACGATGAATGGTGACTCCCAGTGCTTCGTGGGTCGTTCTATTACAGAGACGACTCTCCAAAATAGAGTCATAAGTTGCCCCGATGCGAGCTTGAAAGTCAACATAAATAACCTCAATAGCGTGGAATAGGGCCAGGTAAACCCTATCTTAAACGGGAACTCGTATATCACGAAGCCCATCGGGACACATTTCAGGCATGTCCTGACCGGGGGCATCAACAGCAATCTCCGCCGGAATCTGGGCCATGCGCCTAAGACCGTCCAGGTCGGCTGGACTCTGGATCGTACTAACGGGCTCACTGAACATCGCTCAAAATAGGCAAAAACCTAACTCCTCTAAAGGAATAACGCACTAAAAATGTGTATAATAAAGAAGGTCAAGAGAGATTGTACCTTAAGTAGACACTCTAAAACCTCGAAGGGAACCTAAAACGAGCAAGGATCGTCTGAAATCAGGAAAGAATCACACGAAAACTCAACAAAATCTCTCTAAAATAACTTGAAATCATAAAAGGAAACTGTCCCCAAATATCTCCTATTTATACGCAAGGATCGAATCGAGCAGGTACGCTCGATGGTCGACACGTATCGATCGACTCTTCAAGAGCTCGCCTGGATGATCGACACCTGTCACGCATGGTTGTCATGCGTGTTCCCCAGGCCTACATGACGTCATGCGTGTCAGAGCTGCCAGTTAGAAATGAACCGTTTCGGTTCTGAAGCAACTAAGACCCTTTCCCAAGCGACACGTGGCACTCGACAAAAAATTTAAAATTCCTGCCGAGGAAAAATTTTAAATTTTGGGGGCAAACTGTTTAGGTCAAAAATACACAATCACGACGAAGTTACATTTAATGCATATGTCACACGACTAGTCTTGTATTAAGATTAGGTCCTGTCGACCGAACATAACCCTGACCTCCGTCGAGACTAACTCGAAGGTCGGTCGAGCGTCGTATGACCATCGTCGAGATTTACACTCGACCTCGATCAATCTAACGTATAACCCAACATTCCTTTCTTGATCATTTAATGCATGTTCAATGCTCATAAGTGCCAACGGTCATAACGGCTCAACACCATCAAGATTATTTATGAAGCGCAACCGTTACAAAAGACACCTTTATGAGGAATCAAGACTATAAATACTGAAGATCCACACCTCAATCAAGGACAGAAAATTATTACTTGAAGTACACAGCTGACGAAACTCTCTGAAGAACATTCACAACCTGATTTTCACATGATAGTCATGATATTCACGCGACAATAGTACTTTTACACACAACATACACTTGTTCTTTGTTTACATACACATTTCTTGTATCGATCGTGTAATACATTGTATATCAAAGGATATCACCCCTGATTGATAATCATAGTGCACGACGACACTTGTTGTCGTCCGCGGATTTTTTCTCGAGGTTTTTCCGCGTTACCAAATTCCTTATCACTTTATTTATCTGTTTATCGCACATATTGTCGATCGGCTACTTTCTTTAGTTGGATAACGCTCCACATCGACCTTAAATTAATCTTTGGGTATTTTTTGGCATTAACACCAAGTACGCCCTGTGGCCCAAGATTTACTAGCATAAACACATACAAATTATCATAAAACACTTTGTTTATTAATTACAAGAATTACATCAAGCGATAGATCTATTAGTGATTAACCTTTCAAGATAGAATGTGTTTGTGTGTGTACTCAAAGTGTGCAACAATGTGTTCTTACTCTCTCTCAACTACCACCAAGATTACACCTTCACTTTCACACACTTACTCTCTTGCACCTTCTTTAGAAAACACAAAGACTTGCTTATATATAGGTCAACATGACCAAGCAAGGTCAAACCATCTAGGCTCATTACAACTCACACACAAACACTAATTACAACAATGACCCTCATTTAATCTTGAATACAATTTCAGTCTAACAATCTCCCCCTTTGGATTCAAGATTAAAAAAAAATTGGCAATAATCTCCAGGTCTTTATATCTTCAGAATTAACTTCAACTTCAAATCTTTTCTGGCTTTGACATCTCGAAAACTTTGACAATTCTTCAAACTTGTCTCTCCCTTTGAATTAGCTTTTACATATTCTGAATAAACAACCTTTCTTTCAAACTCTGACTTTCTTCAACTTTTTCTTTGATAAGCTTTCTTTAACCTTTGACTTTGATCATCTGAAAAATATTTATCTCCTCTGAAATCTTTAACCTTCAATCTGATCTTGAACTTTGATTAATCTCCCCCTTTTTAATGGTTTGTAAGAATCAAAATCATTAAAACACTTCAAGGTCAGATCTGTAATTGAATAAACTTCCCACTGTCTGATAAGCACATTCTTCATGAACTTTCATCTCCTCTTTTTAATAATAGACAATCTCCCCCAAATAGGAAAATTATGAATCTCCCCAAAACATGATGTGATAAAATCTGTCGTCTGATCTGAAAGAGTCGTTGAACCATGAATGTATTCATCTGAATCTTTTCAAATTCAAACGAAATAAGAGTTGTAACCATGAATCAACATATGAAACAGTTAGAAATGCCTGTCAGTAACACGAAGTTACTGTGTACAACGAATGTACAATATAAGGAGCTTGTTTGATGTTGACTCCCCAGGACTTCCATTCAATCATTGAAGAACACAAGGTAATTCTATGAATGTTCTGACAGAAAAACAAATTCTCTGTGTGTACGTGCTTGTGTTTTGAAAGAATTAGCACAATGATTGTGTTTCATAAGGCTCAACATATGTAAATCACTGAGACAGCAATGATTATACATGGACTCAACGTGCATGAGAAAGGGTCGAAGGTGGGGCAACTTTCCTTCTTTTTCAATATCAGCATCTTCCAAGTGAAGATCCGATAGATTATGTGATGCTTCCCCAGAAAATGTGAAACATTCTCTTTTTAAGAAAAGAATGAGTAGCTAGGGAGGTTTTATGCAAGAGATGGCATAGGTTATTTGCCTATTTCAATGATGGTCACGAAAGAAATGTGAACCAATCAGTAATGTGGCTACCCGGCTCAGAAAGATGTTTGGTGCAGAGTTCTGATATTCTTTTAACTCTGTTCACACACCCTCTTTCTTTTAAACATTTAAGCTCACATCTAACCAATCTCTCATTTCCATTTTACCTCAGCTCACTCCCATACTCAATTCTTTTAGACCCCTCTCCCCTCAATCACTCAAAGGATTTCTTCCGGGGTAGGAAACACTGGTTATCGTGAATCCATGGAAGATTTAGTAAGCACTCACACTAAATACCATGTTCCTAAAAGTACATGTTGTTCAATGATTTTCTTGACATGTAAAGCACAAGAAATCATATGTCGGTGTTTGTATGCTCATTCAAAAATCAGAAATGAAATTTGAGCATTTTGAACATTTAAGATATCTCAAAACTTTAGATGAATGAAAAGAATAGAAATGTTTTGAGAATCTGACAATGATTAAGATCAGATCAAATTATCATGAAGAAAAAAAAAATTGGGAATTCAAAGACGTATGTTGTTTATATGAACAATATATAAACATATTATCAATAAAAGCACATTAAAATGAAATGACGTTTGATTCAAACAACTGTGAATACCAAACGACGGGAGTATTACCATAGAAAGATAAATCATTTGATACATGGTAATAACAAAATCAATTTGAAAATACTGAACCAGTGTGTGTATGAATACTTGACAAAGTATTTAGAAAATAAAATACACAAGTATTATTCTTTAAAGAACACACGGCCAGATAACCAATGAAGTGTCCAAAAAAAATCATTTAAAATTCACACTTCTCAAATCATAAATACATTTTAAGATCGTGAAGTGGTTTGAACATTTTAAAAACATTTTTTCACAAGTGAAAGTTGTTCTTCTTTCACAAGTGTTAGAGTATAAAGATTAGAATGTTATACCTGTAAATCAGAATCCTTAACTTCCCCTGAAATGAATATATCAATTAAAGTATCCTTGACTAGATATCCTCCTCCTTGATATCTGTAAAACATCAATCTTTTTAGAAATATTATTATAAAAGATATAGCAATATAATTTCTAAACTCCCTTTCAAATGAAAAACTTCCTGAAAAGATATAATCATGAAAGCATCCTTCAGAAGAAAACATTTGAATACGGGTTTTGAACCGAATTGTCCAAAAGCCATTGTCACATAAAATATCCTGCAAGAAAAGGATTTTGGTAATCATTATAAAAATGATTCCGCTTTAGTCAGTCAACATATGATGAAATATCCAAAATATATTCAAATAAAGTACAAGGTTAGAAAACTCCCCCTAGAATCATGAAGTGGCATTTAACATACCAAGTTTGCTAACTAAAAAGTTAAACCACTTTTCATCCAACGGCTTGGTGAAAAGATCAGCCAACCGGTAGTCTGTAGTCACAAAGTGCATCTCGATATCGCCCTTTTCAACATGATCCTTTATAAAATGATAACGCACGTCAATATGTTTCGTCTTGGAATGTTGTACTGGATTAGCTGTAATCGCAATCGCACTTTTAGAATCACAGTAGATAGGGACTCGTTGGTAAGTATATCCGAAATCTTTTAACTGTGTTCGCATCCAGAGGACTTGTGAACAGCAGCTTGCGGCAGCTACGTATTCAGCCTCGACGGTGGATGTAGAAACACAATTTTGTTTCTTAGATGTCCAGCTAACCAACTTATCACCTAAGAACTGACAAGAACCAGATGTGTTTTTTCTATCCAGTTTGCATCCTGCATGATCAGCATCAGTATAGGCAGTTAAATCAAAAGACGAACCCTTAGGATACCAAAGGCGCCTAACTCAGTAGAACCTTTAAGATACCTAAGAATCCGTTTTACAGCGACCAGGTGTGATTCCTTCGGATTAGCTTGATATCTCGCACAGAAACATGTCGCAAACATAATATCCGGTCTACTCGCGGTTAAGTACAACAGTGAACCAATCATGCTACGGTACACTTTTTGATCTACTGATTTTCCAGAAAGATCTGCATCTAAAAGTGTGCCCGTTGCCATCGGTGTTTTCATCACTGAACTGTCACTCATGTTAAATTTCATTAAAATATCTCGAATATATTTTGACTGATTAATAAAAATGCCTTCGGGTAACTGTTTCACTTGAAGACCAAGGAAAAAAATTTAGTTCACCCATCATTGACATTTCAAAACGAGATTCCATGATTCTTGAAAAGTTTTTACAAAACTTTGGATTTGTAGAACCGAAAATTATGTCATCTACATAAATCTGGATTAGAATCATATCATCACCTTGCTTTTTCAGAAAGAGAGTAGTATCAATTGTACCTTTCTTGAATCCTGAAGCAAGTAGGAATTGAGTTAGAGTTTCGTACCAAGCTCTTGGTGCCTGTTTGAGTCCATACAAGGCTTTGTCTAAGACATAGACATGATCAGGGTTCTTTGGATCAATGAATCCTTCTGGTTGAGCAACATATACTTCTTCATGCAATATCCCATTTAAGAATGTGGTATACACGGGACAGAAATGGCTAATGAAAGTTTATTGAATGAACAAAAATGGAAATCGGTAAGTATTTCAAAGGTACAAGGGTTCCAATGGCATTCGAGAGGCCATGGTCTCTCCCAAACGGTTTCCCGCTAAAATCAGGTCACAAACAAAATGCCTAACCCCTAGCTAACTGCTTTATTTATACTACTCTTAGCCCGCCTACCCGCCTACCACTATTGACTAATTGACTTCTAAACCTGGAGTATAACAATACCCGCCCCTCAACATACACCTTGTCCTCAAGGTGGAAAGAAATGAAACCATCGATTCAAACTTTTAATCTTAACAATTGCTGGTGGTAGCGGTCGTGATGGTGTTAGCAGCGGTGGTGTCCACGGCAGAGGCAGCATCGATGGTAGCCACGACAGAGGCAACATCGATGGTGGCCACGGCAGAGGCAGCGGTGGTGGCCATGGTAATGGCAGATTCCAGTGGCCATCGGCCAACCCTTCTTCCCCTTCTACCGTTAAAAACACACTGATAACCTTTCCCACATAGGCCTGGGTTTCTCCTTCTAGTCTTATGTTCATTCCCAGGGACGAAATACAAGATTGTCGTGTGCTCCCTTCATTTACTATTTTCAGCTGCCCAACAGGGCCAACATGTCCGTACTTCTTTACAACAACACCCAATACCCCCCCCCCCCTAAACATCCACCTTGTCCTCAAGGTGGAAAGAAATAAAAATTCTGATGTAACTGCATTATATTGATGACTGTCGAAGTGTGGTGGAGGTAGCGGTGGCGGCAGTGGTTCCTGATGAGCATCTTCCAACCAACCTCTCCTTATCGCCAATTTCCCCCATCAACATCGATCATGACCTTTAAGTAAATTGTTTTCGGATACCCTCTTGGGTTCTGCTAATGTACCTGACTGTCTTGTGCCCATCACGATTGAACCCGGTGAGTCCGGTTCACCCACCCGTGCGGTTACATTTTTGCGACTCCAAAATTTCGTGTTTGTCAACCTCCTCAACACCATTTTTTCTTCAATCTCTAGTGCCCCCTCAGTGTCTATTAACTTCCAATATTTCCCCACTTTTGACTCCCCTTGTAACCAAACCATGAATATCCAATTTCGGCCTACGAATCTGCCCAGCTGCTGTCCCAACCCATTTTCCAGCGATCTGCCTTCATTTACACTCTCTATGGAGTTTTTATTTTCCCACCCACTTCCAATTTTATTCCTAATTGATTTTCTTATTTCCCCATTATCAAATAGCATCACTACCTTTTGTCCCTCTACACCTCCTAGTTTCATTCTTTCTAGAATAAACAACCCCACTATGGGATCTAAAGACACCTGTTCATCTTGAACAACCTCCACATATACCCCTGGACTAATCCCTACTTTGAATATTTCTCTAGAACGTACATGCAGTGGTGCGATCAAAAATTTCAATTTGCTCCTAATCAGGCCTTCCTCCTTCCCAACAGCCTTAAGTTCATGATCCTCATTGATGTTTTTATAGAAATTATAAAGAATTTCAACAACCCCAACAACAATCACAAAAACAAAAGGTTTCTCATCGTTATCTCTAACCTCGCCTTGGCAATTGAGCAAATGGTTTGACTCAAAATCTGTCATTACTTCAGCCTTCACCTCCATTTTCTTTCTCTTTTTCATCTTGTTTAATTGATTCCCTTCCTTGTCGAATAAAACATGACAACATAAGAGTTTGGATGATACGTACCCAAACCACTCAAGGCAATCGTTCACTATCCATTGTCGACTCTTCGGTCCATCTTCGGTGATCTGCCGATCACCCTCTTCCTTACGTTTCACAAAGTATAGATTCCAGAAGAAATTTGAAGATAAAAATTTCATAAGGGTGGTCTCACTGTCGTTCTTTCACTTGATGGAACCACATGTTGGAGCGATTATCGGCGACGACAGCAGTGGGGGTGGTAACGGTGGTGGAGGCGGCAGCGGCGAGGGTGTTAGCAGCGGTGCCGACAATTTCCAGCTATACGTCGTCAACGATTTAGAAGTAAACGTGGATTCGAATTTGATAAATCCATTTAAGTTGATTATAGACTTGGGCCATATTAAACTCATTATATTGGGCTTGGGCCAGATTAAAGTCGCTGGAACGAGCTTTGATACGTCATTCGTTCCTCTAGACGATGGATGAATTGTTGACAACAGGAATGTCGACGATCTTGGTAGAGGAGACGGTGGTAATGGCGGTGGAGACGGTGATGGAAGTGGCAAAGAGGACGTTGATGGCGGCAGCAGTGGCACGAGTTGGCTGTCAACGCTATCTCGATCTCTTTCTTCTACATCTTCTCCTTCATCATCAGAATCAAAACGGTCTCCTTCAATTGCTTTCTCATCCATGACCATTCCATACTCAAAGTTCGGATCTAATTTTTGAATCAGGCCTGGATTAGATTTCGGATTCATTTTCGGATATAGATTTGGACTCGGATCTGGACTCGTATTTGGCTTTAGATACAAATCTAGAATCGAATTTGGATCTGGATACGTATCTGGAATCGTATTTGGATCTGGATACGTATCTGGAACGAGATGTATTCAATTTGCTAGTCACTTCCTCTTGTTGCTTACTAACCTTCTCCAACTGTAACAAAATTGTTTGCATCTTTTTTTCAATCGATCCCACTCTACTCTCCAAATCGTCGTTTCTGTCAGCCACACAACGCGTTGCCATTGTTGGATCGTGACTGCTCTGATACCAATTTGGTATACACGGGACAGAAATGGCTAATGTTGGACAGTAATGAAAGTTTATTGAATGAACAAAAATAGAAATCGGTAAGTATTTCAAAGGTACAAGGGTTCCAATGGCATTCGAGAGGCCATGGTCTCTCCCAAACGGTTTCCCGCTAAAATCAGGTCACAAATAGAATGCCTAACCCCTAGCTAACTGCTCTATTTATACTACTCTTAGCCCACCTACCCGCCTACCACTATTGACTAATTGACTTCTAAACCTGGAGTATAACAGAATGTTGATTTTACGTCCATTTGGAAGACCGTAAAATTTTTATGTGCTGCATAGGATAAGAAGATTCGTATCGCTTCCAGTCGTGCCACAGGAGCAAATGTTTCTTCATAATCAATCCCCTCCTGTTGACAATAACCCTTTGCAACAAGGCGAGCTTTGTTTCGAACTACAACTCCAGATTCATCTCTCTTATTTCTGAAAACCCACTTTGTTCCAATAACAGATTTTCCTTTTGGAAAGTGGTATAAGTCTCCAAACTTTGTTCCTCTCAAATTGCAGAAGTTCATCTTGCATTGCCAGTATCCAATCTGGATCGCGCAAGGCTTCTGAAGCTTTCTTTGGCTCGATAGAACTTAAAAAACTTGAATACAAACAAAAATTAGCCGATGTTGCACGCGTTTGTACACCCGACTGTGCATCACCAATGATATTATGAAGTGGGTGATCTCTTGTCCATTTCATTGTACTCGGAATCAGATGAATTTCAGCTTGAGTATTATCTTCCTCATATTCATCATATACTGCAGGTAAGTCTTGATCAACCACAGATGTGCTCGGGACATCTTGTACAGCCTCTTCTGAAGTAAATATTTCCGAAGCAATAGAAGAATCACTCTCAACTTCTGTTACAGAATTTGGATCTGCATTCACAGAATCAACATTAGTACCTTCATAATGTATATGTGTAGATGTACCTGATGTGGTTGATATTGTGACATTTTCAGAAGGTCCTGAAATATCTGCGATTATAATTGGAACCTCTGAAGTTGATGCGGATATGTTTGATTTTTCAAAATTTGCACAGATATCCAGAAAAGCATCAAAAAATAATAAGTCTAATTCAGCTGTAATTTTATTTGAATTAGAAGACTTATTCTGTTTGAGTTCGGGTTCTATTCCGTCTTGAATAGAAACTTTATATTTAAGCTTGAGTTCTGAACTGTTGTGTTCAGAAGTCAACGTTGATGATTCGTCGAATGACACATTAATGCTCTCCATGATCGTCTTGGTTCGTCTATTGAAGATCCGATAGGCTTTAGACGTTAACGAATAACCAATGAAATAGCCTTCGTCAGCCTTCTTGTCAAATTTACCAAGATTGTCTCGATCATTGAGAATATAACACCTGCAACCAAAAGTACGAAAAAATTTAATATTCGGTTTTCGACGATTAATAAGTTCATACGCTGTCTTGTTATGTCTTTTGATGACAATCGTGCGGTTTTGTGTAAAACACGCAGTGGCGACGGCTTCAGCCCACAGAAACATTGGCAACTCAGAATAGGCTAACATTGTCCTCGCAGCTTCCACCAGTGTTCGATTCTTTCTTTCAACTACGCCGTTTTGCTGAGGAGTGTAGGCAGCAGAAAAATTGTGAGAGATCCCAACAGATATGAGATAACTCTGAAGCTTTTCATTTTTGAATTCCGTGCCATTGTCACTTCTCAAAGATATAACTGGCAATTGTAGTCGAACCTGAATCTTCTTTATAAACTTAATGATCAGCTCTGCTGCATCGGATTTGTTCCTTAAAAGTTCCAGCCAAGTATATCTGGAGTACTCATCTATCATGACCAAAATATATTTCTTACCATTGATAGACTGAGTTCTCATCGGGCCGCAAAGATCCATATGTATCAATTCAAGAGGTGTTGAAGATGAGAATTCTGTCTTTGCTTTATGAGATGTTCACTTCATCTTTCCCATTTCACAAGCGGGACAAAGAGAATTCTTCTCAAACCTTAGTTCTGGTAGACCTTTGATAATACCTTGTCTCGTCAACTGATTAATCGCATCAAAGTTTTGATGAGACAGACGCCGATGCCATATCCAACTTTCAGCTCGTGAAGCTTTTGCAATCAGACAAACAGGTCTTGATGCAGAAAGTGTTGGAAAATTCACAGAATAAAGATTTGCATTCCGCTTAGCCTTAAAAACTGCACGACCATCTTTATCTTCAATATAACAGCATGTATCAGTAAATCGAACTTGAAATTGACTATCGCAGAATTGACTTGTACTGAAAAGATTATGATCAAGTCCTTCTACGTATAGTACTCTTTTGATTGTCACGATGCCATTTGTTAACGATCCGTGTCCTCGAATGTATCCAGTAACCTCAGAATTTGCATAACTTACAGTACCGGCAGGTTCCTCAACATAATTATGAAGTAGATGCTTAAATCCTGTCATATGGCGCGAGCATCCTGAATCTATATACCATGTATGTGAGGCCTGCAAAAAGAACAACTCATTTCTTTTTAGGTACCCATATCCAGATGGGTCCTTCCTTGTTAGCTTTTTGCAACTTATCAACATCATCTACCTTAGCCTTAATTCGCCACTCATAGCGAGGCTTAGGTACCCATTTCCATACCATTTTAACATTAAGCTCATGAAATGTTTTCTTTTTCGAAAAATGATCAATCTTAGCATGAAAATTTTTAGCCTGATGAGTTAAGGATTTTGAAACTGATTTGACATGAGATGTTTTTCTGGCAACTTTAGATTTAGAATGAATGTAAGGAATGATAAATGCATTATCATGACATTGTTTGCAGATAAAATTCTTACGTGCAAATGTCAAAAGCTTAGATTTATCCAATGAAGTACAATCATTCATACAACTTTGACATTTGGAAACGTTTGAATTTTTACACATCAAACTACCACTATCACTGATTTTACATTTATTTTTAGCAACTTTATTTTCCTTCACATTCTTCATCCTTTCTCCTTTACCATTCTGCCTTTTTACATCTGAAACAGGAAACAGAATCTTGTTAGTGGTCTTCGAAGAAGATGATTTTGGCTTTGAATTACAAGAAGCTTCTCCTTTTTCAAAAATACTCGGAGGATATTCAGGAGTAGTAGTATAAACAACTGAAGTTTTAGAATTAACAGTATCAAACTCTGGATTAGAATGAACATTCCAGTTTGTAGAGTCAAACATCTTTTTCTCCTTTAGATTTTGTTGAAATAAATCATCTTTTAAAATATTTAACTCTCTAGAGAGTTCTTTGTTTTCTTCAGAAGACTTATCAAGTTTGAATTTGAGATCAACATTCTCATCTTCTAACTCTTCAATCGTCTTTTGAAGATCTGTGATTTGTTTCTCAAAATTAGATGCTTGATTTACCTCAGAGTTTGATTCCATCTTTTCGATAATAGGAACAGGATCTGAAGCATTCATCATTTCTGTAAAGATCTCCTCAGTCATAATTTTTGAAAAAACAGAATTAAGGTTTTGATTCATGATATTTTCATTTTTTGATCCAATTGATGAATTAGACGTGAATAAATCAGATAATAACACTTGATTCTCAACATCAGTTTCTAAATCAGATTCATCAAACTGACACTGAGATTCAGTATTATTTTCTTCAACCTTGGCTGATTCTGTTGGTAAACAAGGAGAAAATAGAGACGTAAATTCACTAAATTCTATCTTTCTTGTTTTGTAACTTTCATTTAAATCTTTATAAGCAAAACCAACAGATTTTAAACTTGAAATGGAATCAGCACAAGATGAAGTGTCATCATCATTCACAACTTTACCTTTTACAAAAGTATCATGAATATCAGGTTTTGTAGAAATAGAGCCCATTTTATCAAAATTATACAAATTTTCTGGTGCTCTTTTCAAAACAGTATTTGGTTCAAAACCTAAACCTTTTTTAACATTATAAAATCTGACATCTTGGAGTTTGTTTGTTAAAAGATTTAATGTTTGCTCAGTCTGTCCTCTTTTCAGATTTAAATCCTCCAGTTGCTTGATTTTACAATATGCCTCGTTTCTTTCTTGAAAACACGCTTCAAATTTTAGTTGAAAATCACCTTTTTCAGCATTTAAGTTTACAAGATCTCTTTCAAGCTCAGATATTTTTGAATTTAAAACATCTTTGTCCTTTTTCAAACAATCTTTCTCAGATTCTTTTTCCTTAACAACATCTTTCAATATTGAATTTTCATCACGAAAATTCAACATTGTTTGTCTTTCATGACTAAGTTTGCCTTTTAAAGTTTTAAACTCTTCTTTCATGAATTTAACTTGAGCTTTTAAGGATTGAATACGTACCTCGGAACCACAGTCGGAATGATCAGAAGATGATCCAATGTCCTCATCTACTTTGGCCATCATACACACCTGAGTAAAGTGTGCAGATTCATCATCAGAACTCTTGTAGAGCCAATTCTCTTCTTCCGCCATTAAGTTCTGACCATCTTCCACCTTCTTTGCTAACAGAGTTTTCCGAGCATAATATTCTGAATTCTTTGTACGCTTGAACTTGCAATCCTTGGAAAAATGACCTGATTTTCCACAGTTATAGCATCTTCCATATTTTGGCTCAGTCTCTTCTTTCTTTCCTTGTCTCTTCTCTTCTCGTTTCTCTTCTCGCTTTTCATCTCTTTTCTCTCCTCTTTTCTCATACTTCTTTTCAGATCTCGGTTTGTACTTGTCTTTCTTGTAACTCTCATATTTCGGCTTATACTTGTTCTTTCCAAAGCTTTTAAACTGCTTTGTGAGAAGAGCCAGATTTTCAGCGAATCGTTGCATATCCTCATCTGAATTTTCTTCACTTTCAGTAGAAAACTTATCAGTGCTTGAATCAGTAACTTCAGTTAGGAGAGCTCTGGATTTCCTTGACTTTTTCTTGTAAGAAGAACTGGACTTGAAACTTGACCCTTTCTTACGTTCAGACATTAAGGCTAGAGAATCTTTGACCATCTTCTTTTCAGCACCAAGCTGCTTTACTTCATCCTCATGCTGAGATAAAGTTGTGAAGATATCATTGACGTCTTCTTGTGCCATGTCCTTAGTCATCTGAATGTTGATAACATAGCTTTTCCATTCTGGGTTCAAGTTCTTGATGAACTTATAATTAATCTTTGATTCTGACTTATTCATTCTATTTCTCCTTAGATCATTCATAATCACATTAAAACGATTGTATGTTTCCAACAAAGTCTCTCCTTCTTTCGCATGAAAACCTTCATATGCATTTATACTCTGATTCAGCTTTGTCTGAATTGACTTCTTTGATCCTTGAAATTGTTTCTCCAATTCATCCCATAAATCTTTTGCAGATTCCCTACTATCTACTCGATTGTAGATATCATTAGGGATTGCCATAGTGAGATAGATAAGTGCCTCTTCATCTAGCTTGTGTCTTGCCTTTTCCACATCAGTAAAGAATTGATATGGTTTTGACACATATCGATCTGGGATTGCTGGTGATGTAGTTGTGGCTGCTTGTCCAGGTACAAACGATTGTGGATTTCCCGGACCATCTATGATAGATGTCATATAATCTCTGTTCTTTAGATTTAAGAACTGAATCATTCTTTTCTTCCATTGTGAATAATCTCCGACAGACAAGACCGGAGGCTTCAGATGAGATCCCATAGAGAGAAATTCATTTGCCATGATTGAAAGATGTATGTACCTTTCAAGATGAAAAATATTAGCTAGTAAAGATCTTTAAATCCAATCAAATCAAGAAAAAACTTTAAAAAAATTTAAGTACAATACAGTATGAAACGCAAATCGTGTGAATAGTGTGAAACGCAAATCGTGTGAATAGTGTGAAACGCAAACCACACTTCTCGTATCAAGTGCAGTACACAAACCAGACTTTGCGTATGTAATGTGAAACGCAAACCTTGACTTTGCGTTTGCAGTGTGAAGCGCAAACACTACTTTGCGTTTGTGCTGTGGTATGCAAATCTTAGTTTGCGTTTGTGTCGTGAAGCGCAAATGTTACTTTGCGTTTGTACTGAGGAGCGCAAACCTTACTTTGCGTGTGTACTAAGGAGCGCAAACGCTACTTTGCGTTTGTGCTGTGATGCGCAAACTGAGCTTGATCAGTGACATAAACGACTTTGCGTGTGCATTGTGTGATACGCAAACAACATTTTGCGTATGTGTGGTGAAACGCAAATAACACTTTGCGTTTGTGTGGTGATACGCAAATAACACTTTGCGTTTGTGAAGTGATACGCAAGATACAAATCAAACACAAATAAACTTTCGATGAATGATACGCAAACCAGGATGAACACGCGCAAACCAGGATGAATCAAGCGCAAAGTTTGACGAACACACGCAAACCTCTAAAATCGATCAAAATCACACCAAAAACTCATCTTGACTTCGAATTTCGATCTGAAAATTTGACAATTTACTCACCAACACATTTCGAACACAATTCTAACAAGCAATTTCGATTAAAAAACACACAAATCATCAAATTGATTCAAAAGTACGTGAAACTCGTGAACTCGAACTCAACAAAAATCACAAATTCATACTCGATTTCAGTGCAATTAACAAATCTATCCAGACATACTCGATCGATTATACAATACGAACATAACCTAATCAGATTCAACTCAAAAATTCCACTAAAAATCAAAATTGATTTTGACTTCGTAAACAGTAACGTGAACAGTGTCGACTCAAAATATTTTCTTGATTTTCAAACGGATTTGGCTCTGATACCAATTGTGGACCAAGATTTACTAGCATAAACACATACAGATTATCACAAAACACTTTGTTTATTAATCACAAGAATTACATCAAGCCATAGATCTATTAGTGATTAACCTTTCAAGATAGAATGTGTTTGTGTGTGTACAAAAAGTGTGCAACAATGTGTTCTTACTCTCTCTCAACTACCACCAAGATTACACCTTCACTTTCACACACTTACTCTCTTGCACCTTCTTTAGAAAACACAAAGACTTGCTTATATATAGGTCAACATGACCAAGCAAGGTCAAACCATCTAAGCTCATTACAACTCACACACAAACACTAATTACAACAATGACCCTCATTTAATCTTGAATACAATTTCAGTCTAACAAGCCCAAACATGTGTCTGAAGGGGTATTTCGTTGTATACGAGTACCCTTTCAAAATAGGGTTCAAATGGCCCTATTCGCTATTGTCGAGATTGTTTATGCATATATTCAACCTCGCTTCAGGCCAACTCATGCCCCAGTTCTGGAGGGTTGTCTCTGTGATCAAGCACTAACAATGGAATTGGGGTCTCCATTCGATGTGAACGATCTTCTCACGGTGTACGTCGTGAAGACTGATGGATTTCACCGTTACAGTCACTTTTCTAAGTATCGAGGTGATCGCACCTTGGTACTTAATATAGCGGTCAACGACCGTGGATGGAAGGCTAGATACGTATTCGTGCGTATGGTCTCACTGGGTCCAGACAGTGACTGGCTCGAGCCTGACTAGAACACGTCGAGTGAGTTTTACTTTAATCTTTTTTCTTCGTCGTTTGTATTTAATTTATTTGTTTACTAATGTTTTCCTTCGTCGATTTCAACAATCAAGTTCAACGAAGTAAAACCGAACAACGATTCGGTGTACAAGATAACCCGCTTTTTGGGTTATAACGTGGTCGACCGGTCGTACTCTCCCCTTTCGTCGACAGGCGACGACGATGATGTGACCATCGTCGATCCCTCTGAAGTCGAGGAGGAAGAGAGAGAACAGGAGGACGAGGAGATGGCAGGTATCGTAATTGCTTGTTGATTTTTTATTCTTTTCTCACTCTCTTTGTTTGTTGTTTTTCGTGCGTTTGACCGTTGTCATTTTTATTTTCAGTCGGTTCTCTAGGGAAGACGTCCATTGTGGCCGACCGGAGGAAGGCCCAGTTGGAGTTGGCCCAGAAAGGCAAAGAAAAGAGGAAGGCGGCTGCGACAACTGGGTCGAGCCTGCCTAAACGTACGAGTATGGCGATCCCGAAGGAACCATCATCAAAGGTTGGCGACGCATTGAGTGTCGCTATTCCTGAGAAGGCGAAGATGGGAGACCCCATTCTTGCGGTCCCCATAAACATGGCGCCTCCAATGACGGAGTCTCCGATGGAACCTAGCATCGAGCGACCTCCTCCGGAGAAAGTTCGGGCGATTGAGGCCTCTGCTTCTGCCCCCTCGTCCGACAAGGGGAAGAGACCTTCTGAGGTTCAGACGGTAAACTTTATGTTGTCGTCTGACTTCATGGCAGATGATGCCCTTGATCATGCAAGGATATTTCCCCATCTGGGGAAGTATCTACTTCCGCACTTCAAGGACAAGTTCAAGGCAATGAGGATCGACAACGTAGGATCCCACGTCTCTGGACTTGCCTTCATGGTAAGGGTCGACACTTACCTTTCTTTCTATTTGTTTGTTATTTTCTATGTCACATATTAATGTCATGTGTTCTTATTTTGCAGACGCTCCAAGATTCTCTTGGTCTCTACGGGGAAATGGAGTGTATCCATCGGGCGGTACCACTTGCTCTCGACAGAGAGAAGGCGGTTGTGGAGAGGGAGAAGGCCTCTCTCGTCAGGGATAGGGAGGCGTTGTCCCAGGTGGAATCTTTGACCATGAGTCTTGAAAAGGCTCACAAGGTTTTAGAGACCTCTGGTCGCCAGACGGTTGATCTGCAGACACGTCTTCACATGTCGTGTGAGATCCTGAAGGGGACCCGGGAGGAGCTGGAGCGGGCCCAAGTGTCCCTGGTCGTGAATGAAAAAGAGACGGGGGCCATGAAGGAGAAGGAGGCCGAACAGAAGGTCAGAATCAAGGAGCTGGAGGAGGAACTCAAGGCTGTCGAGGCCTTCACCCGTTGGACTACGAAGGCGGCGATCATGAGACGCCATCTAGCGGGGAAGAATCCTTTGTCCAATGCTGTTGAATACCTCAAGACTTACCTTAAGAATGTCAGGAATGAAAACGACTTAGATTCCGAAGATAAGAAGGACGTCGAGGTAGTCGAGGTCGACGAGGAGGAAGCCAAGGTGGATGAGACCCAAGCTGGTGATGTTTCTACGTCGCAGCCGACAGAAGACGTTCCTCCATCCTGAGTCTTTTGTTTTTATGTTTTTATCTTTATATATTTTTTGTATTTTACTTGGTCGACCGTTGGAGGTCGAACCTTCCTCGTGTAACCATTGATTTTGGTTTTATAATACAAATGGTTTTTATCTTATCTATCAAATGATACACATGATAACAACGTAAGTCGAAATGGTACATAGAACTTTTAAAATTCAAAAGTCGCACGACTAAACAAATAAAACGTCAAACATACAATCCAAAGATATTCTCAACGTAAATAATCTAAGGGTACTTGCGAATGAGGCAATCCAAGCAATTCGAAGATTCTTGTGATCAAGGCATTTATTTATGGTGAAAAATTTTCTAGGTTAAGAACTTAGACTATACATCTTCGGCATTTTGTAAGACTAAGTCGTGCGAAAGACTTACGGTCTTATGTCGTGCGATCTTGCGAGAAAATAATGTCAGAGGTTGGTCGTTGGCTAACCAACGACCCTCCGATGCTTAAGTCAGTATTGGTCGTAACAAATAATCGTAAGGAAATAATCAAGGGGCTTAGAAAAAGTACCTCTTTAGATGTATTGCATTCCAACTACGTGAAATTTCTTGTTCGTTGAGGGTTTAGAGCCTGTAAGCACCTTTTCCCACGACTTTAGATATGCGATAAGGGTCTTCCCATTTGATGGAAAGATTACCTGCGTTTGGCTCCTGAGTGTTTTGAAACACTCGATGTAAGACGTGGTCACCTTCTTGGAAGACTTTAGTCTTTACGTTTTTGTTGAAATAACGTTCAACTGATTGTCTCTGGGATGCCATTCGAATCAACGTTGATTCTCTCATTTCTTCAAGAGTGTCGAGATCGTAACTCAAATCGACTAAGTTATGGTCGATTGAGTTATGTCTCGATGTTGGTAAATGGATCTCGACAGGTAGAACCGCCTCACAACCGTAGACTAAGGAGAATGGGGTTTGTCTAGTGGATGTACGTCGAGTCGTACGATTTGCCCACAGGACTAAGGGAAGTTCTTCGACCCATCTTCCCTTTGCTGCTTTCAAACGTTTCTTGATTGAGTTTATAATAGTCTTATTGCTCGATTCTGCAAGTCCATTCGATTGAGGGTATCGTGGCGTCGAGGCCGTGAGTTTTATGCCACGATCCTCACAAAATTGTTGAGTTCTTTCGCTTATAAACTGGGACCCATTGTCGCAAACAATTTTGGATGGTATTCCAAACCTACAGATAATGTTAGTCTGAATAAAGGATATGACGTCTTTGTCCCGAATTTGGGAAAAAGCGGCTGCCTCTATCCATTTAGAGAAATAATCTGTAAGAACAAGTAAAAATACTTTTTGCCCAGGGGCAAGCGGTAGCTTACCGATGATGTCCATTCCCCACTTCATAAAGGGCCAGGGAATTAATGTCGAGTGTAAAGGTTCAGAAGGTTTGTGCGTCATAGCTAAATGTCGTTGACATGGGTCACAATTCTGCACATACCTGATGGCATTCTGTCGCAGAGTTGGCCAATAGTAGCCTTGTCGTGATATTCGATTGGCTAGACTACGACCGCCTGAATGGTTACCACACTCGCTGTCGTGCATTTCTTGTAGGATGTCCTGGACTTGTGCTCTACTAACAACACATCGTAAATTGAGTCCAGTAGATGATCGTCGATAAAGTCTACCTTGTATTACGACATATCTGGATGCCTTGAATCTGATCTTTCGGGCATCCATTCTGTCTTCAGGGAGTTGGTCGTGTGCTAAATAGTTCATTATATCGCTTGACCTATTTTCCTCTTCATTGTCGATTTGGTCGATGTTGTCGTGATCGATGGATGATGTCGTGAGATGTACCATAGGTATCGTGTCGAACAATGGTTTGCTAAGTGTCGATCCAAGATTAGCTAAAGCATCAGCTTGAGTATTCAGATCTCTTGGAATTTGTTCGATCGAGAATGCCGTAAAATTTTCTGATTTTGCCTTGGCTATTCTGGGATATGACGTCATATTCGAGTCATTTGCCGGAAATTCTCCATTCATTTGGTTCACGACGAGGAGGGAATCGCTCTTGACGTGCAACCCTTTTGCCCCCAAGTTGTGTGCCATATTCATTCCCACGATCAGGGCTTCGAACTTTGCTTCATTGTTGGTTACTTTGAAGTCACATCATATCGAGTATACCATCTTGCCCCCTTGTGGAGACTTTAAGACGACTCCCTGTCCTGTTCCTCTAGCGTTGGACGATCTGTCGACATGTAGAGTCCAGGGTTTGTCGTCGTGAGTCGCCACATAATAAGTTTTGTCTTGTGCATCTTTCTCTAGTTCAAGACTAATGTCGGCGACGAAGTCTGCTAGGACTTGCTATTTGATCGCGGTCCTGGGTTTGAAGTCCATGTCATAACTACTGAGGTATATACTCCATTTCGCCAGTCGACCTGTCAATTCTGGTTTTCTGAAGACAGGCTTAAGCGGAAAGTTAGTAACAACAGTTATAGGATGCGACTCGAAGTAATGTCGTAAATTTTTAGTTGTCGTAACTAATGACAGTAATAATTTTTCCATAGACGAGTACCTAGTTTCAGCATCGAGTAGAGATTTACTTACATAGTATATTGGCAACTGATGTTTGTCGTCTTCTCTTACCAAGACTGCACTTACTGCATTAGGGCTAACGGCTAAGTAGAGTTACAATACCTCGTTGTCCTTTGGTTTTGATAGTAGTGGAGGCGACGTCATGTACTCTTTCAACTTCTGTAGTGCTTGTTCGTGGTCGTCCGTCCACTGTAAGCCTTTGTTTTTTTGTTAGACGTTGTAGAACAAATGGCATTTGTCCGACGATTGTAAGATGAACATGTTTAAAGTTGCTACTCGACCAGTCAAACGTTGAACTTCTTTGAAATTTCTCGGCGATTTGATCTTGATTATGGCCTTGATTTAATCAGGATTAGCCTCGATTCCTCGTCTGGTCACCATGTACCCTAGAAATTTCTTGGCGCTTACTCCGAAGGAACATTTCGTTGGGTTAAGCTTCATGTGGTATTTCCTGAGGATGTCGAACGATTGTCGCAGATGTTCGACGTGGTCGATAGCTTGTCGTGACTTGACGAGCATGTCGTCGATATACACTTCCATGGTATCGCCAAGTCGATCTTTGAACATTTTGTTAACCAATCGCTGGTATGTGGAACCTGCTTTTTTCAAACCAAAAGGCATAACCTTATAACAATAAATTCCGCTATCTGTCATGAAGGTTGTCTTTTCTTGGTCGTCGACGTACATGAGTATCTGATTGTAGCCTGAGTATGCATCCATGAACGTCAAGAGTTCATGTCCAGCAGTTGCGTCGACTAGAGCGTCGATATATGGCAAAGGAAATGGATCCTTTAGACATGCTATGTTTAAATCTATAAAATCAATGTACACCCTCCATTTGCCATTTTTCTTTTGTACGACCACGACATTGGCTAACCAGTCGGGGTACTTCACTTCTCGAATCTTCCCGGTTTTGAGGAGGTTGTCGTCTTCGTCGTTGATCACCTTGTTCCGTTCTGGAGCGAACTTTCGACATTTCTGTTTAATGGATTTGATTGATGGATCCACATTCAGCTTGTGTGAAATGATGTCAGGGTCGATGTCGACCATGTCTTTGTGCGTCCAAGCGAAACAGACAGCATGTTCCTGGAAAAAATAGATTAGATCTTTTTAATTGGAGGGATCGAGGGACGAACCTATGAAGACGACTTGTTCGGCTCGCTTTAGTCCAGGACGACTTCCTCAAAACGATAGTCATCGATAGTATCGGGAGCATCCTGGTTCTGTAATTGCTAGAGGGACTGCTTTCGTGGTTTCATCGTTGTCTTGTAACAGTCTCGAGCAACTTTTGGTTCACTCTTGATCTTCTAGATTCCCCACGGCGTGGGAAATTTCATTGTCTGGTGGTACGTTGAGGGAACTGCTTTCATATCGTGGATCCAGGGTCGACCAAGGATGATGTTGTATGCTGATGAACAATCGATTACGCTGAATCTGGTCTGCTTGTTGATCCCTTTGGCATAGACTGGTAGAGTGATTTCTCCAAAGGTGCTTGTCGCATCTCCATTAAAACCTACCAGGGTCATATAACGTCGAACGATCTCCGACTTGTCTAGCCTCATAGATTTGATGGTGTCGAGAAAAATTATGTTCGCTAAGCTCCCTCCATCGACTAGCACCCTTCGGGTCAAAAAAATTGTCGATTTGGAGCTGAATGATTAAACCGTCGTGATGTTTTTGATGTAAGTCACCCAGGTCACCATGGTCGAACGTTATCTTCATTGACTCGAGTTCCAGCTCTTCTTTCGATCGAGAGGATCGAGGGATTGACTTATCGTCCACTCCCCGACTGGCGTGTCTTTTTGCCGCAGAGTATGTCAAACCACAGACGTCAGATCCTCCGGTAATGCAATTCACAATTTTTTCAGGAACGGGAGATGGTGGTCGTACATCGTTAACGAGCGCTGCTGGTTTGTCGAGTATATCTTTGAGATTTCCCTTCGAAACATGCAAAGCGAGCTCCTTTTTAAGGGCTATGCAATCGTCCGTCATATGACTATGGTCACTATGAAAGTCGCACCACTTGGTCTTATCCTTCTTGTCATCGGCTTTGTCGCTTTTCTTTGGCCATCGAATCGTCGCCTGTAGATTTCTCATTGCCTCGACCAAATCTTTCGAAGTCCCTTTGAACCCGTAGGAGGATATTTTAGGGTACTAAGGGAATTTAGTCGTGGTCGAGACTTTCTTCTTATTGAGCCTAACGTTCGATATTTGTCGTGGTGGATCTGCTTTAACTGTTGCTCTGGCCTTGAATTTAGGTTTCTTCACACTCAACGGTTTTTTGTCGCTAGAGTGTTTACGACGAAAGGCAGCGTCATCTTCGACCCTCATATAGGCCAAAGTTCTTGCTCGTACGTCTTCGAAGTTCTCTGGGGGGGGTAATTTGTCAGATCAGTGTATAGACCCGAACTTTCATCGAGACCATGTTTGTAATCTTCGATCGCAGTCTTGATGTCGCAATTATGGACACTGATCATTGTCAGGATCGAAATTCAAACAAGAATTTAACACACACTCATAAACTATGTTAAAGAAGTTGCGGAAAAACACTTTAACAGTAAATCAATGGAACAGTATCAGAATGAAAATCACAAATTATATTGATTTAACTTAATGATTACAAACAAAACCTCAATCTGTTGAACAGGCTCAACAGACGTTCAATACTTCTCTATTGAAAGGACTTCTAAGAAGCTTGAGGTTAATTCTCTCTAAAAACAAACGTATATCAAAAACTCTATCAATGTATATTTTCTAAACTATGCCTTCTATACAGTATATATACAAGACAGATTACAAGATAATTATAAAAGAAAAATTAATCTTCATGATCTATTCCATAATTATCTTCAAATCTCCTTGACTTGCGCATTAATCAAATCATTCCATCATTATCTTCTCAGCAGCTTAATCTTCATAAGCAATAGTAATTCCTCAGCAGTATTAACCATCTTGCAGTACTAACATGCTAGCAGTACTAATCTTTGTTAGTAGTATTAACTGAGTTAGCAGTAGTATTGCTTGCAGCAGCACTATTTCTGTTAGCAGTACTATTTGAAGTAGCAGTACTAACAGATTTCTTTACTTTTGGAACCCAAACCTGGACAAAGTTGTTTGCTTTCTTTTTCTTTAAGTTACTCCTTGGCTTATTTGGAGTATTTTTCTTTGAATTAGCAAACTTATTCTGAGCATGAGATTTTATAGGTGCCCTTCTCACATTCTCAGCCATATGATTCCTTATTTGCTTCCTATAACCAACAGGATTTTGTATATTTCTTTGAAAAGTGATCCTTTGGTTAATAGGATTGAAATAACAGTGTTTGGCTAGATGATTTAACTTGCCACAGATAAAACAAGGCTTTGGTCTGTTAATTTTTCTCAGATCAATTCCTTGTTTTAAAGCCCACTGATTATTTCTGTTTCTTTGATTTCCCCTTGTTTTATCATGTTGTTGGGGCTGATTCTGTTTACAAGTACAGGGATTAACAACAGTGGTTT
Source organism: Arctium minus (assembly GCA_954870635.1). Taxonomy (NCBI): domain Eukaryota; kingdom Viridiplantae; phylum Streptophyta; class Magnoliopsida; order Asterales; family Asteraceae; genus Arctium; species Arctium minus. The sequence goes on from OX941092.1 coordinate 55,220,208, forward strand.
GCATGTAATGGACTCCCTGTACCTTTCCCTTCCCTCTCTTAGAATTTTCAGCCTTCTCACTCTTTACAAAAGGTTTACCCCCCCCCCCCCCCTTCATTAGTAAGGATATGATTTTCTAAAGGGATTTCTTTAAGGTCATCCTTATTCTTATCCTTAGTGGTCTCTTCTTCAGCCTCTTCCTCAATCACTACACTGTCAAGAGGATCTACATCTGTGGCTCCTGCAGGTAAGTCTATTTTCTCTTGTCTTTCTAAGAGGTCTGAAGTGGGAGGGATATAGTTATTGTTATAGGGTGGAGGGGTACTGTTGTATCCTAAACCTCTTTTCAGGTTGTCATGGACTTGAGATTTTAGAAGTGAGTCCATTGCTTTAGAGGCATTGGAAAACTTCTCAATGTCCAGCTTGGCTTTCTCAAAATCACTCCTTATCTTCTCACATTCTTCTTCAGACTTTTTAAGCTTAAACTCTAACTGATTCTTTTCCCACTTCCAGTAGTTAGTATCATATGTATGTTGAAGTTCATTGGCTTTGTATGCCTTAATCTGTTCTTCCAAATTCTCAACAATCACAACATACTCTCTTCTATCTTTCTCTAACCTTTTTAGGTCATCACGCATGCTTTGATTGTGATCCCTGTACTTTTTAACAGTTTCTATGCAAGATTTTGAGCAAAGGTTAGATTTTACCTCTGTGGGAATATCAGTGCTTGCTGACTCTGAAACTTTAGCCATTAAAACTTGATTCTGAACTGCTTCTTCTGCTTGGTCACTCCAATCAAATCCCATTCCTTCTTGGGAAACAAGAGCTTGAGAAGAGTTCCTGTTGTTGAAGCTAGTGGACTGTGATGGTTGATGGTTGCTTGTATGCTGTTGAGGCATTCCACTTCTGCATTCTCTTGCAAAGTGCCCCAGCTTGTGACACTTGTAACATTCAACCTTGGATTTATCAAATCCAACCCCATCTTCTCTTTTTTGAGCAAAGTTATTCCTTCCAGTCCTTTTGATGAATCTTTTTACCCTCATTGTGAGCATAGCCATCTGCCATTTGATATCCATCTCTTCCAGATCATCAGCATTTATCTGTTCTAAGTCATCATTAATTAGAGTGGAATTAGCATGACTGGCTAGAAAAGCTTCTAAAACTGAGTCATTAGATCCATCTTGCTTTGATCCATAGGCAGCATTAACTGATTCTGTATTAGCAGCAGAATCAGTAGAAGATGATAAAAGAGCAACATTGTATGAGTATCCAGAGGGCCTCTTCTTTGCTTCTACCTCTGCTTCAAACACCCTAAGGTCATTATAGAGGTCATCCAGTTCCTTGTCCTCCAGTTGGTCATTCTGTCTGAAGGAGACAGTGTACATAGTCCATTCATCACCAAGAGATCTTAGAAATTTTCTGTTGACATCATCTTGATCTATCTGGACACCAACAGTAGCCAATTCACCAATTAACTTATTAAATCTATCAAAAGTTTGAGTCATGGACTCATTCTTTGTAGACATGAAGTTTTCATATTGCTGCTTCAGGATGGCCTTCTGATTTCTCTTGGTACTTTTGGTACCAGAAAATCTTTTCTCCAGTGCATTCCATAGAATTTGTGCATCAGAACAGTTACAGAACTGGTGTTGGTACTCATTAGGAATTGCCAAGAGCAGAGTGCTCAAGGCTTTCATCTCTGTCTGCCTCATCTTTCTTTCTCCATCAGTCTTTGGTGGAGGTCTCTTGCCTTCTGCGTCCATCTTTTCTCCATCTGAGGGACCATTCTCAATGATGTCCCACATTGAGAAGTCTGTGAGAAGAATGTACTGCCTGATTCTGATTTTCCACATGTCAAACTCATTGGGTTTGAGCATGGGGACTTTTGAAACAAGAACGTTGTCGCTTGATCCGTCCATGATGATTCTTGCTTTCTGAGTTACACTTGCTCTGATACCACTTGTCAGGATCGAAATTCAAACAAGAATTTAACACACACTCAGAAACTATGTTAAAGAAGTTGCGGAAAAACACTTTAACAGTAAATCAATGGAACAGTATCAGAATGAAAATAACAAGTTATATTGATTTAACTTAATGATTACAAACAAAACCTCAATCTGTTGAACAGGCTCAACAGACATTCAATACTTCTCTATTGAAAGGACTTCTAAGAACCTTGAGGTTAATTCTCTCTAAAAACAAACGTATATCAAAAACTCTATCAATGTATATTTTCTAAACTATGCCTTCTATACAGTATATATACAAGACAGATTACAAGATAATTATAAAAGAAAAATTAATCTTCATGATCTATTCCATAATTATCTTCAAATCTCCTTGACTTGCGCATTAATCAAATCATTCCATCATTATCTTCTCAGCAGCTTTAATCTTCATAAGCAGTAGTAATTCCTCAGCAGTATTAACCATATTGCAGTACTAACATGCTAGCAGTACTAATCTCACCAGCAGTAGTAATATTGAACTAGCAGTATTAATTACACAAGAAGTAGTATCTGGCAGTATTAATCATCCTTAGCTCATTTCAGACCCAACAATCTCCCCCTAACTTAACTTTTTAGATTGAGAAGTTAAGTTCTTCAAAAATTGGTCTTCATGATACTTTCAACAAGAGGGAGACCAAAGAGGATGAATCTCAGTTTGAGGGGGAGATGGGAAAAGAAGCAGAAATGGGTACAAAAGCAGAAAGCAGTAAAGCAGCAGAAATTGGCTTAGCAGCAGTAACTGAAGCAGAAGCAGTAACTAAAGCTGCAGTAGAAACTGAAACTGACAGTTGAAAAGATAGAGATTGTTGAAACACTGGTGAAGGAAAAAACAGGCACTCCCAAGGCTACTCAAAAGGCCAAGGGAGTGGAAATCAAAGAAGGAGGATTTGAAAAGAAGAGAAAAGAAATAAGTGATGCTGAGGTAAAGAGAAAAGGAAAAGAAAAGATAGTGGAACCTCTGAAGAAAACAAAGAAGTCAGTTCAAATAGCATCAGATGAAGAGGTAGCCAAACAGCTGCAAGCTGAAATAGAAGCAGAAGAAGAGTCTCAAACTGCCAAAGATAGGCAAATTGCTTTAGATCTGTCTAAAAAGCTCAATGAGGAGTACCAAAGGAGTTTGAGAGCTGCAGCTGAAGCCAAGAAAGTCCAAGCAAAAGCATATATGCCAAGGCAGCCAGCATAGACAAAGAAAAGACAACCTTCAAAGACTTTTGTTGCCAACCAAGAAAGGAGGAAAATGATCAACTTTCTAAAAGGATCAGTTGCTGTTAAAGAAGGTATGTTCACTGGTATGTCTTATGGCTGAATTGAAGAGCTTTACAAGAAAGAAATGACCAAGCTACAAGGAGACTTTATTCAAAGGGTTGAGGTTGAAAGGAAAATGAAAGAAAGGCATGATCTGCATATCCAACAACCTTTTCCTGAGAGTGAAGAAACCCCTTCTACAAAAGAAGTGGAAGAAGAACAGAAAGAAGAAACTCTTGCTCAAACAGTCAAAGCTGTCAAACGAATGAAAACCATAACTTCAAATAAACAGACCAAAAGGCCAATGATTGAAGAAGTGCAAAAAGAAGTTGAACCTGTTGTTGCAACCCCTGAAGAACAATCAAGTCAACAAGGTGCAGAACAATCTGAACAATCTGAGGTACATGTTGGTTTGTATATGACAGTGACTGATAGTGAACCTGTAAAAGCTGACCCAATATCAGTCCAAGCCCCTGAAATTATGCATTGGGATATCCTGGAAGATCAAAGGAAGAAATACTTCAGGATTAAAAGGATGAGAGACAAGTATGAGGTTTACTCTACTTGGGGCAAAATCATCAGAAGCTGTTCCAGATCTGACTTAGAAGAAATGTTCAAGGTTGGAATGAGCTTGTATGAAAAGGATTTGACAGGAGCAGGAATGAGCTTAATAAGATTAGCCATGGAGTACTTATGCATGATGTTTGATCCTAGCAAAGTTCAACATGTTGTCAGAGATCTGCATCTGGAGAATAAATTCCAAAGAATAGACACTTGGATGCTATTTGAAAGGTGTGGAGTCTATGTCATCACTATTGACAGATCTTATCATGAGTACTACCTGGTGGATAAAATTTATGATCACAGCAAAGTCAAATTGTAAGATATGTTGAAGGCTAAGCTGGTATGTTCAAAGGATTCTGAAATGGCCAAGATAGTAGTCAACAGAATCATCAATCAAAGCTTAGGTTTGGATCCTAATCTTGGGAATTGAGCTTAAAGTTTTGAAAGTATCATGAAGACCAATTTTTGAAGAACTTAACTTCTCAATCTGAAAAGTTAAGTTAGGGGGAGATTGTTGGGTCTGAAATGAGCTAAGGATGATTAATACTGCCAGATACTACTTCTTGTGTAATTAATACTGCTAGTTCAATATTACTATTGATGGTGAGATTAGTACTGCTAGCATGTTAGTACTGCAAGATGGTTAATACTGCTGAGGAATTACTACTGCTTATGAAGATTAAAGTTGTTGAGAAGATAATGATGGAATGATTTGATTAATGCGCAAGTCAAGGAGATTTGAAGATAATTATGGAATAGATCATGAAGATTAATTTTTCTTTTATAATTATCTTGTAATCTGTCTTGTATATATACTGATTGAAGTAGCTTCGAATGGTTTCCCCAGCTTTCTGTACGACGTAGTACAAATCACTAGTCTACTTATCCATCTTGCGACTACTGGCGAATTGCTAGGAAAATTGGTTCACCAATTCAGCGAATGAACCAATGGATTTTGGTTTGAGGATAATCAACCATTGGAGCGTTGCACCCGTGAGAGTCGCCCCAAAACTCTTGCAAATGCACACTTCTTGGTACTGGTGTGGGATTGACACTGTCCACATCAATTGTTTATACCGGGTAATGTGTTCAGTAGGATCCGTAATGCCAGAATATTTTGGTGTGAATGTTGGGATGTTATATTTCTTCGGGACGTCGATCAGCGCGATCTCTTCAACAAAGGGTGACGCTTGAAACCCAGTGTGAGGCTCGATGTCGACATGTACTACGGCTCCTGGAAGCTTGGCAAGTAGCGACATCATGTGTTCGTTCTGCTCTTCCAACATCTTCAAGCGTTGAGTGACGGCGTCATCGTAAGTATTCCCTTGAGCTGCTGTGGGGATGTGCCTTGAATTTTGGAAGCCATTCCGCTGCGTCGAGTCAGAAGCATCTATGTTGTAATGGAAGGTAGGCATCGGCATCGTGGGAACTGACGTTGTTGGAGGCATCATGGGAATTGGTGTCGTTGAATGAAAAAATGGTGGAATTGATGTTGTGGGTGGCATAGAGGGGATCGATGTTGTCGAGGGAATGAATGGCGGGGTTGGCGATGGTACCGTCAACATAGGCTGACTGGGGATGCCAAGGAAAGGAGGTCTAGGATAATTGGGAAGTGGGGGTCCCGACCATGGCATGTTAAACCCACTTTGATCATGTGAAGGTCCCGCCGCACTATTAGTATTCTGATTCCTCAAAGATGCAATCTCTTCCTGTAACATCCCCCGTCCCCGTGGTCCGGAACTGGTGATGTCACGAACGGGACTTAAAACAAAAACACAACTAATTCAGAGCTATTAATAAACTCTAAACATATATTACAGACTTCTAAAACATATTTTACAATCCAAACTATCATACCTCAGCAAGTCTTTATAAACTTAGAAAGTTATAAAATAAGGTGAGTCTAAGAATTCCAAAATTTCACGCTCGATCTCAAGTATCGTCCCCGTAAACGTCACTTCGAACCTGCCGTGTCAGAAAACAAAAACACGGCTGAGCACAGGGCTCGGTGAATGGATTATAATATAAATTCTTAAATAATAATGAAAACATCGATAACGAAGCGGAAGACTTAAAAATTCATTTCAAAGAATGTTCTTGAAACTCAAGTTCATAGCAAAAGAAATGTTCAGTAATATTCAAAGACAATAATTTCAAGAACGGTTCACATTTTAATTTCAAAATGTAATATAAATAAAGTCCGTCAATTCTTGTTGTGTTTGTGGGGTGATCAGCCACACGAACTGGGTCGGCGTGCGGGCATACACACACACGAATCCCCCGTGAATTTAACCACGGTCACATATTCTGTGGGTAAAAGTTCTAGGATCGATCCATCCGCCCCGGAGTCAACAAAGTCGGCCTAGTCCCCAAGAGTGGGTTCACATAAGCCACTAAGGCTTAACTCTGGTGGACCGTCATCTGCAGGACGCCATGACAACAAAGCCGTCATAGAAGGCATCCCAAATAATGTGCCCATTTATTGGGTTATTCTAAAATCAGCGAAAACTAAACATATGCCCCTTACCCAAATGGCGATCATAAAATCAAATTCAATATAGTTCACAATTTTTATAAACAATTCCATACGAGACACATTTTAATAAAACGCTAACAGTTTCAACAAATGATTCATAATCCAATCTCAATATGAGACAACAAAACACGAAAACGTTCAAACATAAGATTCAGACCAAAAATCAATGTGTATGTGTGTGTATAATTACACGTTCGTTGATAACATTCGTTTAATCAATCATAAGGCGGTGAACCACCTTTAGGAAGGGTCAACTACAACAAATAGTTGCCCATGATTCAAAAGAAATGAAATTCATACCTTAACCAAATTGAGACGTAACACTTGATCAACCGAGACTCACAACGAACTTTAACTCGTTCGATTGCCTATTTAAACCACGAATTATTATTACTCGCACAACATAAAACTTAATGGTTATTATACTAAGCTTAATCACGAAATTATATTCTCTTAGGCATTAAACCAAACACTTGGTGTGCGGTTAAACATCTAAATACAAATATCACCATTTTAAATCTAAACTTTACCCTTTTGTAATTTTGACAAAAACAAACATTCCTAAACATGTAAATAATTATAATTTTGCAATATCTAATCATAATCTACCAACCAACTTCAACTTCTGATTCATATATGAACCTTTATGATTCATATATGAACTAATTAACTGATTCACATATGAACTAATTAACTGTAAGTTCATATATGAATCAGTTGAACTAATTAACTGTAAGTTCATATATGAATCAGTTGAACTAATTAACAGATTCATATATGAACCTTTGTGATTCATATATGAACTAATTAACTGATTCACATATGAACGTATAGTTCATATGTGAATCATATAGGTTCATATATGAACTCATCCCGCGTATTTTACGAAACTACCCCTCTACCTTCTATAGACCATGCAAAGAATTATCTGGTGCTTCGCGGTCAAAGCCGCAAATGTTGACCAGATGAATGGCTAAGATTACTTCTCTATTTCTCATACATTTACCATTTCTCAAATGAACCTCTCCCTATATATCTAATATATATATATATATAATATATATAGATGTCAAGTGGATGTGATGGTCAATACATTAAAAATGACTAGTTTCAATTCTCAAAGCATTCAACACCCCTACTAAGGGGGCGTTTGGTTCGCAGAATGATTTCTGAAGGAATGGAATCTGTCAAAAGAATTGAAATCTAAAAGGAATTGGAATGGATTGTTATCAGGTTTGACCAAATGTTTGGTTGCCAGGAATGAAATGTAACCAGTCAAATGAATTGGAATATGTCTTTTTGGTTTGCAAATGAATTGGAATGGAATTCTGAAAAATGACAAAAAATACCCTTTCTTTGATTTTTATTTTAATTTTTTTAATTATAACTAATTATAAAATTAACAATTAATGAGAAAAAAATATGTAATTTACCATTTATAATCTGTCCTAATCTGTCGATTAATATAAATTAATTAACAATAGATTATATACAGTAACCTTTCATATATGTTCATAAAACCATATATAAAATGAAGATAAAATCATTGATATTAAAGCAGTGTAAAACAGAAAATCGAGAATCGATTAAAGAAATCGAGATTGCAACATATTAAAGAAATTGAGCAACTCCATAAATTGAATTGGAGCCCCCTCCCACTAACATCTGTAAAACAGTACTTCGATGGAGATTGAAGAAGAAATCCCAAAAAAAAAACGAGTTGCAGGTCTGCACTTTTGAAGGAGATTGAAGAACAAATCCCAAACAAAAGAGTTGCAGGTATGCACTTTGAAGAAGATTGAAGAACAAAACCCAAAAAAAAACAGATCAGTTTCGGCGATGGTTGAGTGCAACCGATTGAAGCAGACACGGTGGTTGTTCTCGATTGAAGCAGGGAGATATGAGAAAAGTGAAACAATCGGTTAGGGTTTTAACTTTGTTATTAGGGTATTTTTTGTTATTTTCAAAATATTGGATGAAATGGATTTTAATTCCATCACTTTTAAGAAGGAATGATCAGATCCATGTTTGATGGAATCTTTGGAATTCAATTAGATTCCATGGTTAACCAATCATCAAGATGGAATTTGATCAACGGAATTGACGGAATCTGACGAACCAAACGCCCGCTAAGGAATGCCATTAGCAATGCCCCTTTGATATCTTGGTTTATGGCAAGGAAAGAGAAAATTTTGTTTAAAAGGAATCTAGTTCTTGTCATTTTAAAAATATATTGTAAAATATATATTTAAAAGTTTAAAAATGTTTATTTAATAAATTTTAATTTAAAAAAATTATTTTGAAAAATATATTTTAAAATGCATGTCAAAATATAGATATTTTTAAACGTATCCTTTAAGGGTGCGTTTGGTTTGCAGACTGGATGGGACGGGACGGGACAAAAACTCACTGTCCCATGTTTGGCGTGACATGGGACAGGACAAAAATTCATTGTCCCACGTTTGGCGCGACATGGGACAGAGACAAAAACTGGACAAGGTGGGACAAGATTGGACAAAAAATGGTATTTTCTTGTTCCACCAAAATAGGTGGAAAAACATGGTACAAAAGTGAGACATAAACTAAAAATCATTGATCTACCGCCATTTGATGTATAATCCTAATATGGTATTAGTCATAAACCACTACCCATCGCCGCTACTACCACCATCGCCGGCCACCAGTAGCCATCGCCAACCACCGTCGGCCACCTCTAACTATCTCTCCACCATAACAACCTCCTCCACCACCTCACCATCAACGGCCACCGATAGCCACCACCAACTATCGTCGACCATTTCCACCTCTTCCCGTCGCCACCACCGATGCTCACCGTCAACCATCGTCGGTGACCTCCGCCTCTTCCTCCACTACAATAACCTCTATTACCCATGTCCACCGCCACCACCACTACCATCGTCGGCCACCTATACCTCCACCACATAAACCATAACAACCTCCTACACCACCTCGATTCATTTTTTTCTTTATATGAATCGGATTTTTTTGAACTACCATCAATTATTTCAGATTCTTCATTCAAACTTCCTACCATTGCTTTTGTATGTATTTATATGTATGAAAATTGTTTAAAAAAATAAAAATGTTTTTTTAATTAAACTATTTAAAGATATATTTTATTTGTGTTATTTATAATTATTATATGACATTCATCAAATAACTTTTAGGGAAATTTGTCCAGTCTTGTCCTATCCAGTCCTAGTCGTACCAAACACAAGACAGACATTTGTCTTGTCCTGTCCAGTCTCGTCCCGTCCAGTCCTGTCCTAGCCTCTTGTTCTGTCCAGTCCAGTCTTGTCCTGTCCCATCCAATCATGTCTACGTACCAAACGCTACCTAAGAGATCTTTTCGATCTATGAATCTTTAATGTTGTCTTTTCAAAACATGTTCCCGAAATAACAAAAGTTTGGTTGAAAGATTTCTGGGATTGCATTAAGACTATCTTTGATACGTAAACCGGACAGCACAAAGCATAGCAAGAATTGATAATCTTACCCGGTAGGTAAGTAAGCGAGAAAACTATTACCCAATAAGTGTTTAACTAAATAAAGGACGCTTAACAACAATCCATTTTGATAGTCGAGAATATTACTTGAAAATATTATCCAACGAGGAAAACAAGAGTGGTACACTTACCCAATAAGCATTTGGTAAACGACTCTATGGGGGTGTTTACTTGGGGCTTAATGAGCTTAATGGGGTGATTGGCTTATTCACGCAGACAAGTAGAGTGTTTACTTGGGGCTTAATGGCTTAATCGTGCAACTAAAAACGGCTTAATCGCACAGTAGTAAAAATAGCAGTTGTCCCCGTTAAGCCATAAACTTGACATTTCTACCCTTTAAAAAAAAGCATCAGATACGTAACCTAATCACACTCTTTCCTTTCACGCCATCACTCTTTCCTTCCACTCCTCCATCATCACCGGCGACCACTCTCACGCATCCATCGTCGGCGACCACTTTCACGCCATCGATCCATCGATTATTGTTTGATACCATCGATTCAGCACTTGTTGTTTGATACCATCGATCACTGTGTTCATCGCTTCCCTTCTCATCACTGTGTTCATCGACACCTTCTTCATCTACCCTTTTTAGATTTTGGAACCAAATCGATTCTTCATCATTGTGTTTATCGTTTCCCTTCCCTTGAAATCGAACCAAATCGATTCTGGAAATCGATTATGGAAGTTTATGTTGCTCTTGGTTTTTAGGGTTTGTATCGAACCAAATCGATTCTGAAATCGATTCTGGAAGTTGATTGATGTTGTTCTTGGCTTATTCTCGATTTTGAAAATCGATTATGATGTTGTTCTTAATCGATTTTGATGTTGTTCTGGAAATCGATTCTGGTGTTATTCTTGATGTTGTTCTTGGCTTTTCTCGATTCTGGTGTTCTGGAAATCGATACTGATGTTATTCTTGATGTTGTTCTTGGCTTATTCTCAATTTCAGTAAATCAATATTTTTATGTGTTTGTATATCGATTTAACATGGAAATTTGCTTCTATTGACGTTCTTATCGATTTTGATGTGTTTGTATATTGATTTCTACATTGGTTTCTTGCCTTCAGAAAGATGCTGAGAAGTAGAAAGATGCATTCATTATCAAATTGGACATAATACATATTGAGGGTAAATTGGCCATTTCTTTCATTCAGACAGTAAAACAACCCAAAAAACGACCAATAAAAGCCGATACATTCATATGCTATAAGCTCTCGGCGGTGCTCGATAATTCGAATACACATTTCCAAAAGTCTCGCTGTTCTGCTTCATATCTTCATACATCTTCAGTGAAGCTTCCGAGAATTTGGTCAAACGATCAAGAACCTTGGTCAAACCCGAATGAATCGTGTTCAAATTCGAAATCGTAACATCAACGTTCTTCATCTCCTCTCCATTCTCAGTAGTTGAAATCCGTTTGTTCTCCAATTCTTCCACCGAAAGCCGGTAAATATGAGATAACAAGTCTTTAATGGCATCACCGAGTTTTTGAGACGGAAGACTCCGGAACCCGGTTGACCAATCACGACAGATTACGAAAATCGGTGGGGCCACGGCTCGTCGAGGAGAAAACGCTCGTCGGTTTTTCACACGTTCCTTTGGTTGAATGATGCAGTTATGTAGCCAACCGTTGATTGATTCGATGTATGAAGAATAAGAATTTACCAAATCCGCGAAACTCGAACCGAAACATTCCATCGCGTGCTGCAGAACGACAGTAATCTGGTTTTTGGATTCGTCGTGATGAGTTGCGGTTTTTGAAATCTTTGAATGGTAAGCTAACGAGCTGGTTATATATTGAGCATGGTGGCACTCGAGCATCGACTTCCACATCCTGATTAATCTGCACCGCGTTTACTCACACGTTATAAACGAAAATTTACATTTTTGCGTTTCGCTGGACAAATGAAGCAAAGTGTATAGACGTCGTAGATATATTTGTAATGTTGATAACGGATAATAAGGTAGCTGATAAACTAGTAATGTTATGATTAAAAAAAAACTTACAAGTTACCTGACAATGTAAAATGACCTAAAAGAACACAATAAGGGGTATAATTGGGAAAAAATGAAAAGAGGCCTTGCAACTTGTTCGAAAACTAGCTATGTAAAAAGCTAGCTATTATAAGCTAGTTAAGGCTTACCAAACGAGGCTTTTTCTGTAAGCTTAAAAAATAAGATAGTTTGTGGTTTTTTTTGGAAAGGGTATGGCCCAGACTAGGGTCTTTGGCCCAGCTGCTAAAACGTGCAGCCCTGAGTTTATCCTCAGTGGCCACAAGTGCTGCGAGTGGGGCTCGAACCCGGGTTGAGCGCTATGAACTCCCCAAGCCTTTACCACCACACCACACCACAGCCCTTGTGGTTAAGATAGTTTGTGGTTGTGGCCAAAATTGAAATTTGATGCTTACCCTTGAATGAGTTCTACGAGTTGTGGTTGCAACTCATCGTCCCTCATTTTCTCAATCCTTTTCGATATGGAATCAACTGTATGCAACGCAACCCTCATACGTGAATGCAAATCTTTCGCCACGGCTCGAGTTTTATCCATCACATGAGGTTTAAGATCCTTTGCGAATTGGTGTCTAAGTTGGTCACACGTTTGGTCATACTCCTTCCTAATAGACTCACTCGCCTGCAAAACTCGAAAAACAAAACAATTCTTTTAATAGAAATGCTATTCGACCCCAAAAGTCGATCTGTATTTCAGGTCTTCGATAAAATAGCAACAAAAAATTAATTTCATGTAGAGACACATATTGAAAAGAGAATATATAGAAAGATAGATTTTTATTTGTTTTTTTCTTTTGGGGGTGGTACCTTCACTTCATCATAGAGCTTCCTTTCCCAAGCATACAATCTATCAAGAGTTGAAGAATGCCTTCCGGCAATCATGCAGAATTCTTCTACGAAATTATTCTCGTTATTATCATCATCGCTTGATGCCGTGCCCGCAGGATTCAATGAAGATGCTGATCGTTTCCATGTAATGACTTTTGGCGTATGCGGAGGTTCTACATACGGAAAAAATACACCTCAACCTTTGGTTCATAAAGACCACACAGAGATTGATACTGCTATCTTGCTCCCTTGGTTTCGTAACAAGTATCAAGGTTTAATGCAAATTTGAAACCAACAAATTTATCCCATCGTAGACTTGATTTTTGTGGGATAAAAATTTAGACTACAAGTTATTCGGTCAACCATAGGGTCTATCATTTCGATGTCTAAAGGTTCAACTCGGGTTTCATTTGGATGGTTACTTCGACTCTCAAAAGTCGAGTCTTGTTTACCTCTTAATGGTTACATTAGGGGGCCACCTCTGAATCGTTAAGAGTTGAAAACTTCAACGTTATTTTTCAATAAGTTAAATATGCTTAGCTTATAGTTATAGGTGGGAGAAGAATAAAGGAAAACTGCAAATGAACAAAACTTACCATGTAAAAAGAGTGGGCTGTCTCCTCTAAAACAAGTTAGGAGCGACAAAGATGATGGCGTTGAGGTACCTGATTCGAATCAAACCATTTACATTTACATTTACAATTACAATACGAAACAAGTAGAAAGAAATGATATATATATATATATATATATATATCTTACCTTTGGCTTCCGAATAGCTGATTTGGATTTTGTTTGCCTCCAGCATTCTCAAAACTTCATTACCCGATTTAGATGCTCTAAGGAAGTAATTCTCGATCTCTTTAATGCTCCAAACAAAATCTTTAGCTCTATGACTCATCATAAACTCTGAAGGATCCTCTGTTGGTAAACAACCATCTTTCGAATCGGTTCCATTCGCATCCGTTAGATTGTTTTTCACCGATCCAGGAGGCGTTACGTCTTTATCATTTGTATCATTGAAGTTAACTTCAAATCCATCATGACCCATAAACCTAAAGCTTCCATCTCTGGGATGAAAGTAGTCCCAAGACAATGGTGGTGGTGGTGGTGGTGGTGGTGGTGGCGGTGACATTGTGAATGACAAAGATTCAACATCATCTACATAAACCTTGTTACTATTACTAATCTTGGATGGGTTAAGATTAACAGTGACGGCAGCAGCCCCACCGGATTTCATGTAACTTAACCTCACATTGGGCGGTGGGGAACCCGATTGGCCGGTGGCGCCATTGCAGCCGATTTGCGGTGATGGGGTTTTTGAAGACGATTCCAAGGGAAATTCGGACTCTGCGAATTTACGTAAGGCGATTCCTATGTTTCCAAGGGATTGAAGATAAACAACATGTGCTGCTGCTAAGTTGTACCTTGAATCAATTGCTTGTTTCATGAATTTTTTCCGTTCTTTGCATAATCGCAAAGCTTCACAGGTCTCTGCTTTTGAATTCGAAACCCCCATTCGCTCCAATTTATTTGTAAAAATATTTTCAAATGAGGGGATATGAAATGAAGAACAAAAACAAATATGAAACCTATTCCAGAAATGGGAAACAGTAACCAATTTCTTCACTATTGTTATGGCTTGAACCCTAATCCAGAAATGAAAACGAGTTGGGTTTTTGAAGGAAAAGCAGAATGTGAGAGAATGCAAATAAAAATGGTGTATCAAAATGATTTGGGTTTTGGAAGAAAAAGAGGATGATGAGGCTGGCAGCAGGAAAAAAGTAGTTGAATATCTGGGAATCGATTAACTTTTGAAAAAGATTCGAAAAGAGGGTGGGTGATGGTGGTTTGATGGAAAAAGTTATTGGAATCTGACAGATAGATGGTGATGGTGATGGTGATGGTGATGGTGATGGTGAGTACTCATCAACACCGCCATTGTTCTTTCTCTTCTCTTCGTACAAAGGAAAGGAGTGTAGTGTCTGTTGGAGTATCTATCACCTTTCTTCTGAAAGATGCCGACTGTACTACTACTATAAAATATTAATTAATGCCAAAGATGATCACTTTATGAGATAATTATTATGAAAATATAATTTCACTTTTAGGGGTATTTGGATTACTTAGCTAAGATGTTTTTTAGTTTATCGCGGTGTGGTATCGGTGATAAGCATTTTATAGTGTTTGCATGGAGAAAAATTAAAATGGATTATAAGTCGTGCCAAACCGTTGAATAGACCTGGTAAACGTGTTGTGTCGGATTCAAAGTTAAACGAGTTAAAAATGTCTAACCCTAACCTGACCCGTTTAATAAACGGGTCAGAAAATCTCAATCCTAACCCGGCCCACCAAACCCGTTTAACATTTATTAAACTAAAACTTAAAAATCAAAAATTCACAAAAAAAAATACAAATACAAAACTCAAATGAAAGTATTATAATCCAAATTTTATAATTTAAACTAATACATTCTAACCAAATCTAAAACATTAAAAATCAAAGCATTAAAAAGAAAACTTATAATATATATATATATATATATATATATATATATATATATATATATATATATAGATAAACCAAGATCTATCTAAATCTTTAAAGAGAGAAAATAGAGAGAGAGAATAAGACGCAAAAGCTTCATATGTATTCAATATCAGTGCAAATGTTGTTTACAAGGAAAGGTAAAAGGGCCTTAAATACCCCTTGGCAAACCTTACAAGATAGAGCAAAACAAAACAATGTTGCAACAAGGAATAAATACATTGATTACTAGAAAATATAAATCTAACAATCTCCCCCTTAGTAATCAATGGCGCTCTTCTCTTTGACGTAGTCAATTAAGTCCAAGTAAAACTTCCAAGCGTCTTAGGGTAGAACGGAAATTCAGCCTCTCATCAATAGAATTCAAAGCTTCCTTGAGAAGGTGAATCTCAACATTATCAAGCACAAAAACATCTTTTCTTGTCTCTCAGAATCTTCTTTCAGCAGCTTTCAGACGATGCTCCAAATGTAGCTTGATCACCTTTAAAGTACCGTCAGAGTAGTGGTTGATCTCTTCAAACCTTAGAAAGCAGTTCTGACCAGAAGCATTTCTGTATATAACACCATATGGACTCTGGAGAATGGTGAATAGAGAGTATGTATCAATGTTCGACAAGACACGATCAGGTCTTTGAAGATTAACAATTGGTTGAAAGCTTTCAGCGGCCATCTGAAAGTCGAATACTCGGTAGAATCTGATCTGACGTCGAATGAATCTTTTTATTGCAACCAGAGCTTGTGAGATATCTTCAAACCTGTAATAAAGATTCCTGAAGTGATTGTACAAAAACTCAATGTCATCAATAGATAAATCATTGAAGTCAGCCTCAGAGAAAGTATATCTTTTGCAGTCTCTTCTTTCAACCTCAAACACCGGATACCAGATGTGAACGAACTTCTTTATAGAAACGCTGATAACCCTTACTATCAGGTGAGGAGAAGAAACAAGAAGCTTTCCGAGACGTTGGCATTTAATGAACATCAGATATTCATATTGAAAATTAGCTGACTCTTTCTCTACTCCAAGAATGGCAAAAATGTTTATCTCTCTTCTCCTAGAAACAAAAATGTTCCTTTGAGAATCCTCGAGAAAAGCAGATCTAAGTCTTGAAGCCATATGCCTTTCTTCTAAACTTTGTTGTCTTTGCTGTCTTGTCAAAGCTGGACCTTCTTCTAAGATACTCGGAGGAATCACTAGTTCAGAATTAGGAATATCAACTTGATCTCTAGACGACTGACCTACTTCAAATGTACTTGAAGGAGCAGTAGTAGTCAGAACTGGATCAGCAATAGGACTAGGAGAGACTGGAGTAGTTGCAGGAATGTCTTCTTGAGAAGGCAAGTCTCCGTACAATGTGTTAGTTATCTCTTCATCCTTTACATCAAGATAAAAGGCATTCTCTTCAGTATCAGAAATAAAAACTATATCATCACAATCTTCTTCTTTCCCTTTGCATAACTTTTCATATCTGACATCATCATCATCATCAGAATTAATCTCAATGAAGTTGGCAAAGAAAGACCTCATATCATTTGCAGCTTCAGAATCATCTATCACCGTTGACTTTGGTGCAGAGTCAGGGTCAACATATACAACAATCTGTAAGTTGTTCTCGATGTTTGACTCGGAAATATTCAATTCGTTGGCCATGGAAGAAAGATCAATATTATCAAGCATGTTGTTAACAAGACTTTCAACATTGCAATCTTGAGCAGCAGCATCAGCATTCTTCTCTTGGACAACAGACTCGGATTGTCTTTGATCTTCTTGAGCTGAAGAAATTTCCACCCGCTGTCTCTTTGACATCTCCCCCTCATGACCTTGATGATTAGGATCATCTTGGTCATGTTTCCTTTTATGAGATAGGCCAGCTTCAGATCTGCAATTCTGCTCATGACGATCAAACCTGTCAGATAAAGAAGTTATGGCTTGAGTCATTAGAGGTAAACCTTCCTTGATGTCGGAGAAATTTGTCCTTGCTTCAGACTTAAAAGTAGTGAACTCCTCATATAAAGCAGATAGCTTGTCTGATTCAGGAGCTGGAGCTGGAGCCCGATTCGGTTGGAAGTTCCGAAGTAAAGAAATAAGATCATGATGTTGTTGATCAGCTGGAGACATAGACAATAACCGTGCATACAGCATATCTGAGAGCTCAGATAATGGAATTTCCTGAATAGGAACATTTTTAGACGAAGGAGCTGTAGACACTGGAGTAGAAGGAAATACCGGAAGCGGTGGAATAGTCACCCTTGAAGGAGCAGAAGTCGGAATACTCTACGACTCTCGAATAACCACCCCAGACGGTCTTCTGAATGGAATCTCCTGTGGAATCGTATCAGCATCAATCTATACCATCTTGCCCTTGAAAATAGTCTTCATCTTCTGAATTTGTGCCTCTTTTTCAGCATCAAAACGATCACTCATCTGGCGAATGATCTCATTAAGAGTCATAAACTTGCTAGTGTAGTCGTGTACTTGAACAGAAGAAGTATCGACAGAAGAAGTCTCTATTTCAGAAGTGTCGATAACAGAAGTAGGAATGACCTTAGAAGCAGAAGGACTGGTACCAAGCTGAGTCGTGGCATTGGTAAAGACCATGTCTAGCTCATCAACCTGTAAAGCACCCACTGCATCATTTATCGAAACTGAATCATCATCAGACATCAAAGATACCTGATCAATCATAGCAGTGTCTCGAATAACCGTTTCTAGAACTTGAGAAGCAAAACGATCACCATCTCCACCTTGATCATCATCATTATCATCATCACCATCTGATTCATCTTGAATAGAATCAGGTTTTTCATCACTATCAGAAGATTCAACAACATTGTCTTGAGCATCATCACCATGTTCAGCTTCATTGGCTTGAGCGGCTTTAGCATTAGCAGGCTCAGCTTCTTCTTCATCAGCAGCTGGCAATTCAATGCCATGATCGGAGCAGTACTGAATAATACTTTCATTTTTAAGATCGGCATAACTCAAGATCAAAATCGGAGGAATTAGCATAGAGAAATTAAATGGTTTCCTTTGAGTTTGAATAAAGGTCATCTCGTTGTCGCCTACTTGATTCCAAGAAATGTGCTTTGGAATGTCTCGGTTGGTTCGCATCATGCTTCAGACGATGAGCTTCATGTAGCGAACAAACGGAATGAATTTGCGCTTCTTGTTCGTCTCTTTGTCATGAACTCTCTCTGACAACTCTGTCCAGAAGATCAGCGTATAGTCGACATGCAAATCATAAACGATTGCATGGAATAACCGAAGATAGTGCAAGCTGGCATTGTCGGTTCCCGAGTTCTTAGAAGTAAGACACCTGTTAAGAAAAGAAAACAGGGCATACCACATCGGTGGAAGGTTTGACTTCTCAAACTGGCTTACCTTAGTTAGCTCACCGACATAGCCAAGAGCTCTAATTCCAGTAAGAACTTCTGATTCGGGTGCAAAATTGTCAAACGTATTTCTATCCGGTCGAGAAGACGCCATGGGTAGATCCAGAATCAGACGAATACGGTTGTAGGTGATATAGGAATCAAATTGATCCACTTGCAGCTCAAAACGATGAGGACGAACCATCTCATTCTTGGATATCGTATGCCAAGCTTGTTGAAGGCAGACCTCAGGAACATCAGCACATAAATTGAGAGCTGGAGCAATCGAATGCCCACGAAGATTAGCTCTAATCACTGAATCAATCTTGATTTTGTAGAAGTCGACATAGTAATTGTTGGGATTGTACGGAAAAACATATAAAGCAGTGGCAAAAATATCGTTTGGAGTTCGCCTTGGAGTAGATAAGTCCGCCCCGGTAGATGGAACAGAAGGCATAGGAGCCTCTCGGGATGCATGATCAGATGGATTATGGTGTTCATCTTGGATTTGGTTCTCACCTTGTTGAACATAAACAGTGTCTGAATCCATGATAGTACCTATCAAACAGAAAGAAAAATGGAAAATATAGGAGTACATCTTCATATCAGCCCGGGAGTATTATCTCTTTTGATCATTGAAGTACGAGTCCTAAACTATTGTGTTTAGAAGTCAAACTTCGTTGAAGTACGGGTTCAAAGCTGATGTACTTAGAAGCCTTGATTCTCCTACTCCCCCTTGATAGTAGGTGTCTGCAACACAGAATCAACTTTAGGCTTTGGTACCCACTGGTATTTGGGTCCATGAATGTTAGTTGCAGTTCGAATGGGAGTAATTGAATAAGAAACATACCAGAAATGATCACCGGTCTTGTGAATAGGATCATGTGTATGGCAATAAGAACAATAGTATTTCTTACCTGACAACCTGATTAACTGATCTCTCGAGTAGATATGATCAGGTTTACCTTTACGCGCATTGTTCTTCTTGGCTTTGTGTGTATGTACACATGATTTCTTTCCTTTCAACTCATCTTTCTTCTCATCTTCAACTGGTTTCTTCTTCTTTATATCTTCTTCTTCTCCTTCTTTGTGTACTTGAACCATCTACATTTTCATCAAAGAAAATGTTAGTACTACGAATCTGATCATATGATTTAACTGACCTTTTTGAAGAAATAGTTTTCTGATTTGAACTTGAGGCTGTCTTTTCAAGCTCTTTAATCTTTGAAGCAAAGTTTTCTCTTTCTTTGACAAGCAGGTCAATCTTCGTCTTGCATTCAGACTTCGTTTTCTTCTCTTTCAGCACACACTCAGAAAGTTCAGATAACTTCTCTGTTAGCTTCTTTATTTTTGCCTCAAACATATTTCTTTCTTCTTTAAATCCCTTTTCAGCATTGTTTCTCTGGTCGGATATTTCTTTGAAAAATCCAACATTCTTTTGTTCAATGACCTTCTTTTCTTTTGCAAACTTCTCTCTTTCAAGGATGATTACTTTCTCAAAGTCAGATACTTGTTGAGAAAGCTTTATACATTTAAGCTCAACTTCTTTCTTCTCATCAGCACATTTCTTGAAAAATCTGAGAACTTCTTTGCAAATGATTTCTTTTTAGTCTCAAAATCGGATTTGTCTTTAGCAAACTTTTGCTCCAAATCAGATATTTTCTTTCGAAACTCAACATTAGCATCCTTCAGACTCTTAATCTTGTCCTCATAACTTTCAACGGATGCTTTCTGGATTTGGATAATCTGATCTTCCAAGTTAAAGATTTTTCTTGTCAGCTCTGTGTTCTCAGCTTCCAAACTCAGTATTTTCTCATCATTCAGCCCAGAAGTCTGTTTCAGAAGATCTTCATTAATTGTCTTTAATGCACTAACTTCTTCTTTCAGTATTTTGCTTTCATCATTATATTGTTTTGACCTCTTTGAGTAAAACTCAACAGATAAAGCAAGATTTTTGTTCTCTAATTTGAGCTTTTCAATCTTCGCTTCATCATCATCAGAAAAATATCCCATCTTGAACAATCTGTTACAAAAAGAAACTTTACAAAAATGATCGTTAGTCCAAAATGAAAGTTTGAAATTAGTACAAACCCAGAAATGCGTTAATAGGCAGTAGCGCAGAAAACAATTTGCGCTAAGTGAAACTGACTAAAAACCCTGAAATGCGCTAAAGACAGTTAGCGCAAGAGATGATTTGCGCTAAGTGAAGATGGCGCAAAACTCAGATACTCGCTAAGGACAGTGGCGCAGAACACTCAAGATACTTTGCACTAAAAGCACGCAAAACATGCAAAACTTCGAAATGCGCTAAACCCAGAAAAGCATTAAACCCAGAAATGCTCTAAGTGAAGCTGGCGAGAAACTCATCTTGCGTGAACCAAAACACTCAAAACATCACTTGAATCTCGCGTAAAACAAAGATGAACTGGCGCAAACTGTGGATCTGGCGCAAAATCAAGAAATCTTCTAAATCGAACACTGAATCGAATCTGATGAACTATTCCCACTCAGATACGATCGAAACTTGATTTCTAACCACAATGAACAATCAATTCAAACCTATTTGAACAAACTTTCACAAAAAATATGAAATTGAGAATCGAACAGAAAACTTTACACAAAACAGTCCAAACCCACGAAAATTCACAAATTGATCTACAATTACTGAAATTCTTGCAAATTGATGTGAAACAAAATTGATCTACTACTGATTACGAATCCAATAAACCAAATTTCAAGAATAATGAATCAAATTTCAGTAAAAATTTCTAAAAATTTCAGAAAATGAGATTTTCTTGATCAAAATCAAGAAAATCGATCAAATTTTCTGAATTAATAACCAATTCAGATTGAAAAATGATAATCTCTCAAATCTCTCAGATTCATATTGGCTCTGATACCAATTGATAAACCAAGATCTATCTAAATCTTTAGAGAGAGAAAGTAGAGAGAGAGAATAAGACGCAAAAGCTTCATATGTATTCAATATAAGTGCAAATGTTACAAACTGAAATGTTACTTACAATTACATGCTACAAAGACTGAAGGTATTTATACCCTCACACAATTACAAAGGAAACAAACAATACAATTGACTTTGACTTTATTAACTCAAGACTTTGACTTTACATGAGAATTTGACTTTCCAGCTTTGACTTCTTGTATTTTGACCTTTAGTCTTCATGATCTTGTATCCAACATATTTCTGCTCTAACAATATATATATATATGACGGTAATTAAGTGAGAACCACAAAAATGTTGAGAACCTTAAGAAAACCAATCCCTACCATCTAATTACTCCAATCTAACAACATTAATTAATGTTTCATTTATAATTAAAGAAGAACGTGATGGTAATTTTTCCTTTTCTTAATTATTTTCTACTTCCCTTTTTTTATAGATATAAAAAATTTAGAGTCAATTATTATTTTATTTTTATTCAATCTTATACGATGTAAAATTTTTTTGAACGATAGATAACACACACACGTTCCCGGGGTATCCAGACTCCCACTTAAGAGTGTCATCCGACTAATCCCCGTCGACCATGACCCGGCCCAATTAAGGGTACCACTAAGTGGCAGACCCATAATCTGGATATCGCCACATGCTCACCACGGGGTTCGAACCCGGGTAGTCAGGGATACCATCCACTGACCCCCCCAAGGATGTTACCTTACCACTAGGCTAGACATGTTTTGATTTATACGATGTAATGTATATGTAATAATAATATATTTTCATTTTCATTTTGATAATAATCTTCTATATTTCATTAATTGATTGTATTATTAATTTAATTTTTAGTCACTTACTTTCTCACATATACATTATTTAATGGTAACGTATAAAAAACATACATCTTTATTAATATATATTTGACTATTTTAAATAATAAAAATATCACATGGGAAAAAAAATATAGTAAATATAATGATAATGTAATTAAAGCATCACCTGAAATTCTTCTGGAAATGCCAAAGTTTTATTTCACAAAGTGAATAATATAATGTCGCTAAAGTTAAACAAATTTAGTATTGTTTGAGATTGTGAAAACAAGTTGATGTAAAATATGATTTGAAAGTGAAACACTAAAGTGTTCTTTAATATTGTGAAACAATATAATGTCGCTAAAGTGAAACAATAAAATGTTGTTTCACAAGGTGAAACAATGTAGTGTTTTTTCACAATTTTGAAAACAAAAGTAGACGTGAAATGTGATATGAAACACTAAAGTGTTGTTCCATATTGTGAAACAATACAATGTTGCTAATGTGAAACAATGTAGTGCAATTTCACATGGTGAAACAGTGTATTATTCTTTTATATTGTGAAATAATATAATGTCGCTAAAATGAAACAATACATTTTTGTTTCACAATGTGAAACAATGTAGTGTTGTTTCACAATTTGAAAACAAAACAAAACAAAAGTTGACGTGAAATGTAATGTGAAACACTAAAGTGTTGTTTCATATTATGAAACAACACAATATTGTTAATGTGAAACAACGTTGTGTTGTTTCACATGGTGAAACAATGTAGTGTTTTTTCATATTGTTAAATAATATAATGCCGATAAAGTGAAACAATGTAGCGTTGTTTCACAATTTGAAAACAACATAAAACAAAAGTTGACGTGAAATATGATGTGAAACACTAAAGTGTTGTTTCATATTGTGAAATAATGTGAAAAGAAACCAAAATAAAGTGAAATGTGATGTGAAATACTAAAATGTTGCTTCACCAAATACGAGTAAATCACTTTTATTTTTTCATGTAAAAATTACAATTATTAAAGAAAGTGTAAAAAAAATATAATGATACTCGTGTCAAGTTAAAGAAAATAAAATGTTCGTTTTTTTATATAATTTTTTTTGATTTAAAATTTTATTGCAATTAATATAACTTTGATTTAAAAACATGTGGTATTTAATTTAAATTATATAATTTCAATAAGAAATAGAAAGTGAAAAGATTTACTTTTATGCTATCTTAAGAGTTATGTTTGTATGTAAATGACACCATATATGCAAAATATTACCTTCCAACTCTCATCATTGATTAATCTTGATTGTGGTTGAGATTGGTTCTTATAGTTTCCAACCTTCTTTTGGTTCTCACTTGATTTAACCCCTATATATATATATATATATACGAGTTACTCGGGTCATTTTCGAGTTGAAGTTTTTAACCCTGACTTTACACGTTTAATTTTCGGGTTGTGTCGTGTCAACCCGTTTACTTAAACGGGTTGAAATGTATTACCCAAACCCGTTTATTTCGTGTCGGGTTAGCGTGTCGTGTCAGTTTTTGCTAGGTCTACCGTTGAAAAGGAGTTTTTGACAAGTTATTTGGTTTTAACTTATCAACTTATTTGAAAAATGTTTATGACTTTTTTGGTTATTTTATACGTATAAGCAATCCCAAACACCCTTAAATAACAACTTATTAGCTTATTACGTTTTGGTACCACAATAAGCTAATCCAAACACTTTTTAGAAAACTCCGATTTGACACTAAGCTCTTTTCAAAATAAGCATACATTGTTTTAAATAAGCAATCCTAAACACCCTCTTAAAGTCAAGATAATTAATTTTAAATAATTACAATTAAGCTTTATTTTTATTTTTGAGTAAATTACAAATATTTTGTGAAAAATGAAGTTAGAAGAAGCCTCTTTGTAGTTTGTATTTTATTACGAAATTCGTTCCTAGTTTTAATGGTCGTTAGAAACAACTGTTAAGAACTTACTTAAGGGGTAATTTAGCCCATTTTCATAAAATATTTTATTTATTTATTCATGTATTTAAAGGTTGATTACAAACCATTAAAGCATTTATAAAAAAGAAAACAAAACCTAAACCCCCACCTGACTCCCCCTCAATCGCTAATGACATCCATCTTCTTCCCTAGTGGTTGGTCTTCTTCTTTAGCGACTAGCTTCTCTCCAAATGTGCACAAAACCATGCACTTATGTGGTTGTGTTTGATTTACATATAGAAAACATATATCATACACCGAAAGACACACAAATAAATCTTATACAATCTCACACACATACACACATGTTGTTTGATTCTATAAATGAGTTTTAGGTGGGGATGGAGATGTGTATTGATGAAGATGGAGGGAATGAAAACAGAGGTTAAAGGGTTGATGTGGTGGGTGGAGAAGAGGGGGAACTTGCAGTCTGTTGTGGAGGGGGGAGTTATAGGGATGAATATGGGGGATGAAGACAGGGGGAGTAGTCAGGTAGGGGATTATGGTTAGGTTTTGTTTAGTTCTTTTTATAAATGCTTTAATGGTTGTACTCAAGTTCTAATAACTTTTCACTAAAAATTGTTGGTCTTAAAGGTGTTATACAAGTTTGTAGAAGGGGGGAGGGGGTTGAATACAAATACAAATTTTTAAGTTTAATAAATTGTGTATTGATAAATCAAATTACAATTTACAGTTTGTTGAGGAATAAGAGGTAAGGGAAACCTAATATAAACAAACTAGAGAATCACTAAGTAGGTTGCACAAGAACAAAAAGAAAGAGAGGTTGCGGGACTTATAGAAATCAAAGGTTTCTATAAGATACACTAAGAGAGAGAAGATTGAAAGCAACATTTCAAAATGAAGTATAACCTCCCTATTTATACCCTATGCATTTAATGAATGGCAGAGGTACTTTACATGTGTCATCACTTGGTTGGGTGCATGTTTCTGACTTTTAGCGACATGCTCCTAGCCGTATGGTGAATAGTGTAGTCTTAAGAGTTGTTGTACGATCTTGGACACAAGTATGTCTCTTCTGACACATAGTACTATTTGTGCAAAGGATAAGACAAACGAACCTTGGACTGTAAGCTTCATGATCAGTGATCGCTGATGAAGCCTTTTATCTTAGAACATGGATAAAAGTCAGCTATCGCTGAAGCTTTCCTTCTTGGTTAGTCGCGTGTTGGACTTGTCTTGGTTTCACTGATATCCGCATTAGATCATGAGTAGACTTGTCACTTGTTCATCAGCTTTGTCTTCAATGTCAGCGATGAACGTCTTTGTCGCAAAACTTGTCTTCAGTGATTACATCTAACAAATACATCAAAGATCATCAACGATACTAAACAGACTTAGTATATAATCGCTGATGGTGAAACACTAATACATACAGATGTTAAATATAATTTTCACTAAGTATTTCAAAGGGTCATCATCAAATTACTGAGAGAGTTTGGATCAACAAAATTATTTTATAAAATTATTGATAAAATGATGGAAATGCTCCTCACATGTAATGGTGATAACTGCTAGGGATGAGGTAATGAAATATAAGTCCCAATGACGTTCCTTGTAATTTTCAAAAGTCAAGGACAAAAACCAAACTTTTCACAAACCTAAAGGATTGTTTTTGTAATTTACTTATTATATTTTAATTACTTACATTTTTCGTCTATTAGTTTTTTCCTTCTTATTTTGTCTCTCAACCTCACTAACTACAAATTACTCCATGACGTTTGCAATTTCATTTAGATTTCGTCCCTCCTACTAACAGTTGTTAACTTCCAACCGTTAAATCTTAGATGAGAGTATTTTGGTATTTTTACTTAATCTTAATAAAAAAATGTATTATGTTATATAATATATTACCCTTTTCTTTCTCTCCCCTCACTTTCACCATTGCTGCACGACTTGAGATGCCCTCTCACTCCTACCGCCATCAACATCCCAAGTCCCAACTTCTCTGTTTCCTAGACAACCACCATTGCACATGCCCCAAGCGGTGACCCTAGTAACAAATACTTCTTTTGAGTAACCCTGGGTTTTTAGGCCAGATTACACGCACCGACTAATCCCTCGGGCGACCACGAATGACCTAGAGTAATCGAGGTGAACTTCCATGGCCACAACGAGTTTGGCAGTGCCTGGATTCAAACCCGTGGAAGATGATATTTCCAATACATCCCCCTGAGCCTTACCGGTGCACCACAACTACTTGTTTTCATTGTTGTTTGATCTATTCCTTGTGCCGTCGTTGCAGCACCCCAAACACCATTCCCTAATACATCATTATTTCCCTATCATGTTCCTATTATTGTTGATCCCTCTCTTCCACTGCATTCTCTCCCTGGTACCCTCTTCTTCCTCTTTTTCTAACTGTGAACTCTAAGCCATCTTCTTCCATTGCCATGACTTCGAACATTGTTTTATCCTCCCTCTACTCATTTCCCTCCTAACTATCGCAAACTCTCTATGTAACAACCTCCATCCAACCACCATTCAACCTCCTTTTTACTTGTCACTGGACCCCCTAGACCTGAGATGTAGCAAGACATAGAAGAATTCCCCCTAGAAGAGTATCCCTAAAACAAGTTTTTCGATGTTCATTTATACGGTTATGGTAAAAGGGGTTTCAATGGTGGATCTAATGGCCATTTGGGGAAGGAGAGACGGAATCGAAAGGAAATTGCAAATATTAGAGAGTGATTTGTATTAAATGAAGTTGAGGGATAAAATCCAAGAATTCTAACAAACATCAAGGATGGAAAATGTAATTATCTTTAACTAAATTTAAGGAAACAAATAAAAGTTATGTTTTGCAACCATAAGCTAGTTTATTTTTTTGATCTTATTAAAAAGATCGTATGGTAAATCATAAGATGCTTTTTTTAAAGCGATTTTAAATAGGGTTTCTATAAGTTCCC
This sequence comes from Arctium minus, assembly GCA_954870635.1. Classification (NCBI taxonomy): domain Eukaryota; kingdom Viridiplantae; phylum Streptophyta; class Magnoliopsida; order Asterales; family Asteraceae; genus Arctium; species Arctium minus. The sequence goes on from OX941092.1 coordinate 55,247,523, forward strand.
GTTGTTTTTCTGTAACATCCTGATTTTTATCCTAATTGAAGAATAGTGTTGAACCGGGTGAATCGGTAAAGGAAGAGCTAGATTTGGAGTACGGCTAAAGTGACATGTGGTTGTGACACTTGTCATAATAGCACCAATGGTACTGAGAGTATGGTCATCTCGGCTATAGTGCAATGTCGTTGTGACACTTGTCACAATAACACCAATGGTATTGAAAGTATGATTGTCTCAGCTATAGTGCCATGTGGTTGTGATATCTGTCACAATAGCACCAATGGTATTGAAAGTATGGTAGTCCCGGCTATAGTGCCATGTAGTTGTGACATTTGTCACAATAGCATCAGTGTTATCGAGTGTTTGGTCGTCCCGACGAATGTGACATGCGATTGTGACAATGGCATGATAACTGACATAATAGCATCAAATGTACCGAGAAGTTAGTGAAAGTTGGTACATCCGGCACGACTGTGACATGCAATTGTGACAATAGCACTATAGCGGGCACAATAACAACATCTGGTGCGATTGTGCCATGCGATTGTGACACTGTCACAATCTCCGGGAACTATAGCATACGGAGTACCATGATCTGGTGCATTCGGGAGATTGTGCCATGCGATTGTGACACTGTCACAATCGCGGAGCACTATAGCAAGCGGGGTCAGTGCCTTAAAATCCGATTTTTCAAGGGTTTCTTCATTTGGTCATAACTTTTTCATTGTTCATCCGTTTTAGGCAATTCTTGAGGCTATGGCTTTGTATTTTGAAGCTTATCAAGATGGAAAGAAATATGATTAATGATTCCTTGATGATTTTGGGGTTCATAGAAGTTGAAAGGTAAGCCTCTAATCTACCATCTTTTAACCTAGGGTTTTGATCTCTTTGCACCCTCAACCTCTAATCCTTCCTTATGGTATATGTTGGTGTTTTGGAAGTAAATGAAGTATTTTGGGATCTTCACATATTGTCTTGAGGATTGGTTCAAAGGATTGCTTCTCTTCACCAAAGTGAGATCAAGTTTTTCGGTAAAACCTAGATTTAGCCTAAATCTAACAAGGTGAGTTCAATTTGCTTTGTGAAAACTTTATACATGCCAAAAATATCCATTTTGAGGTATTTATGTGTTTTATTTGATTATCATAAATGTTGGATTATTTGATGAGTTTTGCGTATTTGGTACATTTGATTATTAAAACTTGTGAAATACACATATTTGAGGTTTTGGACATTTTGATAAATAAATCTTGAGAGAGTGTCATTTTAATGATTTGTTTCACGAATGGAGATTATTTGATGTAAATGCTCCCTTAGTGTTGTTGGATTTATAAACCATTTGGAACATACACATTATTGTGTTATAAAGTATTTTGGAGATACAAATAGTACGATTTCATTTGGAATAAGGTCAATGATGAGTTTTTGGGGTTAATCATACTTTTGGAGAATGTGTTACATAAACTTTGGTTAAATACGTTTTTATCGCTTATGATGACTTTTATTGAATAGTCATTGAGTTTTTGGCTTGGTTTCAACCCTGTTGGGTCTTGGGGACATTTGTCCTGTTTTAATAGCTTGATGTGGAGCTTTGGGTATGATTTATATTTATTGCCTTTTATTTTAAAATTACATGTTTCGAGTGTGTAGGTCATTCAATTTGGAGTCATGTAGTTTAGACTATAATGCAATAGATCCATAGGCATAGAAGTTGGTTTATTGGGTAAATGTGGGATAAGATCCCCAGGTTGTAATTTGGAAATAGGCATTGGCTATATGATGTAATTTATAAATGAAAAAATTTGTCTTGGATGGTGAGATCCCAAGGTAAAGACCCGGATAAGGTTAAACTTGGTGATTTTTTGAGTAAAAGACTTGGATAAAGTTGAGCTCATTATTGTATTGGACTAAAGACCTGGATAGGATTGACGTCTACAATGACTAAAGACATGGATAGGGTTGATGTCTACCATGACTAAAGACCAGGATAAAGGTTGATGTCATTGATTGTCCATCCTTGAAGCATGCTTATAACATAGATATGTGGCATACTTTTGTGTTCCCGCAACGTTCAACGGAAACGGGTCTCCCCTGGTCGTCGAAAGGTGTTATTTTGGGTATTGAGTTTTATCCATGTTTTCGGTGACGTTTTGAGTAGCTGTTTTTCTCCAGACTCCAAATCAACAGCCTCGTGGTTGGGTTGGAGATGCCTTAAGAGCCCTCACTCTCAAAAAAAAATATATGCCTCTTAATGGTTCCAAAATTCTCTTAATGATTTTATATCCTGACCCCCCTTAACCATTCAACACCCTAATTTCATCATGCACAATTAGCAAACAACCATATTTCATTTTACACTATATCATAAGAGCCTCTTAATTACTCTGATCACTTAATCATTCTACACCAAACCATTCAGCAACTGCCAACCAACCCCTTAGTATCTAATTTTAGAGGCCTATATTATTGGCCTCCAAATATATAGGGATACTTTATGGACCTCCATTTTTTAGTGTTGGATTGGAGATGGTCTTACTTACTGGATAAAATTCTCTATTCTTGGTTGAGTTAATCCAATAAGGTAAAGTGACACGATAGTCACTTACCGGATAAGCAATTAGTAAATGACCCTTAATAAAACTTCATTATGAACATTTTTATTTTGTATTTGAGATTTTTTTAAAACAAATATTTTTTATAACAATAGATATAATAGAAGCTAGTAATTTCGAGCACCTAAATTAGGGGCGATATTCGTTTGGATATATCGGTTTTCAGGTTATTTGGTTCAGTTTGTTTATTTTAACATTATCAACAATACCCAATAACCAAACAAAATAAAATTCGGTTCAATCAGTTTCGAGTTATCTGGTTTACGGGTTATCAGTTTGGAAACCGTGTTGACCGAAAAAGAGTTCATCTATACTACCTTATAATGCATTTACATCAAACTCTTAAATACAACTCTTAAAGCACAAGGTACAACTTTTTTAAGCATGATTTTTAAAAAACTATGAATTACAAGTGTTTAAGGATAGTGTACAAGTTCATAAGGCATACACTTAACTACAGACTACTTTTAACTTACCCCCACCAAATTTGAAGGTTTACTTATTTCTTTCATTTGGTGAGACAAGTCTTCCACCCTCTTCAAGCTTTAACCTGCAAAAGATACTCCCAATGCTCATCTATTCTGGTACGTTCAAAGGTTACTTTTGAAAGAAGCTGCTCTTTTAAGGAATACGCTTTTTTGAAAAGGTAACTTACAGAGGTTACTTTTGAAGAAGACCTTTTTTCCTCCCCAGTTTTAATGTATCAAGTTTAACAGGACAACTGTGACTCCAAATCATCTGTAGCATATATAATTCATTATAGGAGGTTTTGTTTTTCTCCATTTTCTAAACCCAACATCAATTGTAAGCTGACCTGTTGATATGGTCTTCAACCCATTAGGAGTACCTTCACGAATGAATGTAGGACAAATATTTGGAATCACACAAGGGTAGATTATAAACCTCTAGTAAAATGACCGCCCTATTGTTCCGATGGAGAGAGGAACCTATGATTAGCTCCTTCTTCCATAACGTGAGCTCGGAAAAGGAAGAGATAGGAGGGTAAATAAACGAGTCCGGTTGTGGAAGGGAATGGGGCGCATCCTTTGATAACACGGATTCCTATTTCCCAAATGCTTCAACTTCAACTCGAGGTAACAAATTGAGTTTGAGTTCCATATTGATTTTGATTTTGATTTTGAGTAGCTTGTGATCTTCATAAACTCCATAAATGAAATTCTCTGTATACTATAATGTATTATGTAGTTCACCACCTCTGTTTCTTTTGTTCTCTTAAACTTTACAGTTGCACAACTGTTTTTGTTAGTGATTTGTAGTTTCTAGGTGCATCAGCTTCTTCAACCCCAGGTGTGGAGCAAACAAGTCTCTTTTCATCTGGAACACCTCCATGTCCATGGCTTCTTCTTGATCCATCTTTACAATAATCATCTTCTCTTCTTACAAACTAGTTTCTTTCTTTGAGAATCAAATCTAGAAACTGTGGATGAATTGAATCCATCCTTGAATACCCACCTTCCAGATGAGAAATCTCTTTTTACTCCAAACCCAGATGGGAAATCACAAAAAAAGCTCTCCCTTTTTCAGTTCTTTAGATCACAAACATGGATGCAAACCTGAACTGTCGTATTAAAATCTTCTACTTCTCATTGTATTAATCCAAATTCATTGAGTTTTGGTACAAATCTTTCCAATCCCAAAACTTGCATTAAATTTTAAACATAAATTATATGTAATTCTTTTAACAACCTGTCATAAAAAATCTGAAAAGAAAAATTACCATAAAAACCTCATGGACTGGTCAATTTATCTTTTACTAGGCGTATCAATATGTATTTGTACTTTGTAAGATTATATTAACCTGCAAGCAAAACGATGATCAAGTTGTTAAGCGTGCTCACTACAAGAAAAGAAAAAAAATATTAAACCTGAATTATACATCATACATGAAACTAACATATAATTAATAAAATGGAAAGAGGTCCATTTGACTGTAAAGTGAAAGCCTACGTTGCTTTCTCGAAGAGACAACATGTTATATGATTTAGCAGAGTTGTTCCTCTAAATCACATAACTACAAAAAAGGCCATATGACCAAAATGCATAGGTTCTCGTAAGCTCACCTGGAAAACAGCACCACCATGTTCTTTAGCCTGGATTTGCAGTGATCTCAATAAAGATAATATAACAATTAATTTCATCTTCACCCCTGTCGAGAATATCTCCAAGCTGGACCAAGACCTGGTTAAAGGGTATATATGTAAGGAAATGCATCACTTATAAACCATCTGAACTCAAGACACCAACCAACTCAAGGGCATATTTTGCTTTGGCGATAACTGTTTCTCCATGGTGTTGATTGGGATCATCAATCAAGAAGAAATTTGAATAAATTAGAGATGAACTTAGCAAAAGGTGAAGTTAGCAGCTCCTTTTTGTGCCTTTCCCTCGCAACGTAAACCCCATTCCGACACCAGCAAACTTTACCACCGTAAACCCATTGTCAGCCACCTGCAAAACCCAAATTTCCAGGACGTAGACACAAATCCAAAACAAAATACATACTATTCATTGGTCAAAAAATACAAACTATTCACAAATCTAGATCCAAAATCAAAACCCTAAATCAAAAACTAGATCAAAAACCCAAATCTAAACTTTAAATCAAAAAATCTAAATCAAAGTTCCATTTTCTGGTGTTAACCTTAAATCAAAAATCAGATCACCGGAAGAAATGGCGAGAGGGTCGCAGGAACAGAAAGGGGGTGGTTAATAGGTCTCGTTAGGGGTGGTTCTCCACATATTTGTTTTGTGGTTTAATGGACCAAGATAAATATGTTAAATAAATATAGGCATAGTAATATATGAGGGAAGTTCAAGGGAAAACCTAAAACAAACGAAAAACTGAAGAACACTCTGATAGCCCTTCATTTGGACGATATGTACTTAGAAACTAATGGTTTAAATATCTAAATTGGATTTGGCTCCCTCTGACTTCTAATGCCTTCAACTTCTCTCTTATGATTTTAGGATTTTTGTGGTTTCGATTTAAGGATTATGCGGTTTACCAAACTCTTAGTAAATGTTTACCGGCAAGAGCACTACTTAATTTCCTTATCGGGTAACATTTTCGGCCATCAAAATATATTTTTGGTAAAACATCTTTTATTCATACGAAAACGTTATCTATGTAAGAAAACACAAAAACAACAATTTATATACAAAATCATATATGATTGCGGGCGACTTAAGTCGCGACCAAAGTCGTTCGCGTCCATTTTTTTTGCCATTAATGCCGAATCATATATGATTTTGCACATGATTTGTTTTCCTCGTGTTTTCTTAAATAATTAGTGTTCTCATTTGAACTTTTATATATAGGGTCAGGTTCAAGGGAAAACCTCAAAAAAACGGAAAACTGGTAGCTCTTCATCTGGATGGTATGCACTAGTACATACAAGTAATTTGTAACAAGCACACGTGCATATGCACTTGTGCATAAAACCAAAAAACAACATAATTTACCTGTATGCACAAGTGCATACCGTCCAGATGAAAGACTATCAGAGTGTTCTTCAGTTTTCCGTTTTTTTTAGATTTTCCCTTGAACCTCCGTCTATATATATATATATAGACCAAGGATAATTTACAACTCATATAAATATTACAATTCATGCAACCCACATCTTAACCATTGGATTCATGATAAACGATTTTTGTTTATATATATATATATATATATATATATATATATATATATATATATATATAGGGTTAGGTTCATTTGTTAACCATATTTTTTGTGTTAACTTTATGAACCAATCCAAACCCTTATCTTGGAAATCAATGGTTGAGATTGATTTTTTTTAAAAGCCTTATTAAATGTACAATTGAAGAAAATGGGGAATGAACCATAGTGATAATGGTATTTTGGGAAAAAAATCAATGAAATTTAATATGACTTTATTATCTCTCAATTAATGTTTCTTCCAATTGAATCGTAACCCCCTATTGAATTTCTTTTAAAAATTGCAATTTTGAGAAAATAATGAGGTGCCCTTATGTTTGTATTTTAGTGTTCACATATGTTTATTTGATGTCTGTTATGTCAACATATGCTAGAATACATCATAATGTACAAGTTGATTCTAATGGTTCATTAGTGTTTGTGTTCATTCTTTGAAATAAAATATGTTGCACACTAATGAACATATTCTTCTGAAAAAACTATGGTGTACACTATTGTTCATTATAGTTCATTCTTTTTGAAAAAACTATGGTGCACACTAATGGATACATTCTTCTGAAAAAAAATATGGTGCACACAAATGAACACATTCTTTTGAAAAAAACATGGTGCACATTATGGTTCATATTCAAATGAAAAAATATGAACATTATTTCTTTTAAAAGTTGAAATTTTGACCAAAAATGCAGTTCCTTATGATTTTATATTATAGTTCACATAGTTTCGTCTGAGTGGTGTAAATTGTAAAGGGACAATCATACGTGAATTTATAGAAATCATCATACTTAATCGGTGGACAAAAAACTTGAATTGAAACAAGTAGCCACTAGACTTCTTGTGATGTTCATACAATTTTAGCAATTGATTATTATAAATATTTTGTTATCAAAGAATTAGCTAGAATTATGGAATTTCAATTTTTGTAACTCCCATATAGTTATAATAAATATTGTATATATTTAGATTTACCTTTCTACCCTTTGTCATTAATGGTTAAAGGAATAAAAACAACATATCAAGGTACAATTCTATTGGTTGGAGTGGTTCACAAAGTTAACAAGAAAATGTTGGTTAACAAATGAACCTCCCTCTCTCTCTCTATATATATATATATATGCTCCCCCTATACACAAATCCTGGCTCCTCCCCTGCTTGCGCATACACGTAAATTATGTGGTAAAGACTTAAATATTTAACTGAGGTTCGTCAGAGGAATCAAAAGTAAAAAAAAAAACCACAATCACAATGATTGAAAATGTAATTTACTTAAAATATGGCCTACATTTAATAGTAAGTGGCAAGCGCATATATCAAAAATGTAATTTACTCTAAATTTTATATAAATTTTCATATACATGTTCCATTACCGATAGTCTTTTATTTATACCCTTAATATCCTTAAAAGATAAAAAAAATTATCCTCAAGTACAAACACCATATTATCCTTGATTTAACGAACCTTACCTAAATTACAGTTAAAAGATAAGATTTTGATTTTGGTTTACAAACTCAGGTAAGATTTTGATTTTGGTTTCTAATTTGATTTTGATTTTGTAACCTAAATCCATACTTACCATTGATTTGTATTCATACAAAGACGTTCAAGTTCATCAATTTGTTCATACAAAGACATCAAGTTCTTCAACCTTTCAGACGTCAAGTTTTTCAACCTTTTGATTAATTTATGTAATTTATTAAATTATAATAAAATAAATATTTTTTATTACAAAATATATTAGTAGAAAATTTTCTTCAAACATAAATGACAATTAGAAAATTTAAAAAATAAATAAAATATAGAGAGGAAGCCTTATATGATGTTTTAGAAGTGAATTAAGTTTTATTTTGAGGTTATATTGGTAAAATATAAGTCTGTTCCACCTTGTTTCATGGGTAGGGGTGGAACAAGTCTGTCCAACTTTGTTCCATCTTGTTTCTTTGTCTGTTTCACATAAAGTCCTGGCAAACATGAAACAGTGATCCATATTCTGTTCTTTTATGTTCTGTTCACTGTTTAGTGTACCAAACGCACCTTAAGTGTGAATCACTTTATGTTGATAAGCCCAAATTCTTTTCGAGGTAATCCCGATCTTTGTATTATGTAATTTTTAATTACTGGTTCCAAAAAAATTATTTCTCGCCGCTTTGTATGGATACATAACTAGAAGCTACCATTTGTACACAAACTACACAATCCAAAAATTAGTATAATAATACAAAACAAATAAGCCACACAGATCCATGAAATAAAATCGAGAGCAATGGAGAGTAAAACGAAACAAACAAAATGATTGATGATTGAGTTGTTGGCTTCAAAGTTGTGATTCACCTGCGTTGCATTGCGCGGGTATACAACTAGTATATATATATATATATATATGTATATTTATGTATATTTCCTTTAAATAATTTTCCCATGCAAAGCCCGATGTTTCCAATATATAATTTTTTTATATCTGAGAAAACCCGGTTGAACTGAATATAGAACCATCGAGCCAATAGCCTTGGACTGGACCTAGTCCGTAAACGGCAAGTTGGAGGGACTTGTATCATAACCGATTCCAAACAAATGTTGCCAGAAAGGTAAGATGTACACAAACCCACTCGATGTTACCCACTATTATTAGAGCATCTCTCAACAGTTTCCCCAAAATTTCTCCAAAATGGATAATCAAAAGTTAAAATCTCTAAAAAAAGTTACATCCATCTCCAACAGCTTCCTTATTTTGGAGATAAATCATTGATTATAATATTAAAATATTCTATATATTTAATAAAATATTATTTCTCTAATCTAAACATTTCATTTCAAAGTTTTTTATTGGTGGGATATAATAAAAAATAGTTTCTCTTTCTTGGTAATCATTTTTAGGGTTATCTCCATATTTAGAGAAAAACTCTTTCTCTCTCCTACTCTCTCCATTTTGGGGATAGTTTTGGGAAAGCTGTTGGAGTAAAATCATAACTTAAAATCCCCATATGGAGAAGCTGTTGGAGATGCTCTTAATTACTAATATTCAATAGGGTTGGGCCGGACCGGGCCTATTTTGACCATCTCTAAATTTAATTATTCATAACTATCACATTGTTGTTCAAATTCATTGTAGTTGTTCAAGTTCCTACAACCACAACAGAACCACAAACTAGTTAGGGGGAAAAGGGAATTGTTGAACCCGATCCCATATCCTATGCATTAAGCCTTGTTAAGACAAGTCTCATTGGATTCAAGATCATCCAAAACGAAGATCGCAATCTGAAGTTAATGCTTAAAGTTACTCTCAACCAAAGTCTAAGGGTTAAATTGTAATAAGCGTCAAAGTTATAATATCTAGATATCTTTTTTACTCTCAACCAGGTTGGTAATCGTTATATCTTTGTTGTTTGATTTATCTGGTAAACGATCATGGACTTACAAGCCTGATTGGTCACAAACTTCTTGACGTAATTTCTTAACATCTTGTCGTATATCTCCCACCTCACGCTAGAGCCTAGTGAAACATGGATGGAACACGTTACGCCAATCCTCAGATCGACCAAACTGTGATGGTGGCACATCTGAATCGTCCTCACGTGGAACTATATCTAGTTCATCGTCCACATCCATGTTCACATGAGCTCGGGGTTCAGAACTCTCACCAACGTTTTCTTTCCCTTTTCCGTTCATTTTCTTCGCAATATTCATCCGTCGAATTGTGGTTCCGTTGATGCCGGCACCCGGGACCTCAGTAGGACATGGCGGGAGGTCAAGATGGTAAAAAAGGTGATTCAGTAAGAGACCATAAGGTAGTTTACGGTTAGTTAGCACTATTTCATTCATTCTTTTCACTACAATATATCATATGTCTGACTTTAATAGCTTGGGCAAGACAATATAGGAGATACACTTGAAGTGCGGCTAAACGATCAGTATTTCCTCCTCTAGGGAAGATATTCGCGAGAATGATCTTATTCCAAAATTTCACATTCTTAAGCAAAGATTGATCACTAATTTGTGTTGTGGTTTCAGGGTTAATGTTATCCTCACAAATGGCTCGGATGATATCGGGACGGGAAACAAATGTAGATATCGATTCTAGGTTAGTTACGGACGTGTAAAGTTGGTTTTCGGCTCTAGGAAGTTGAAGAAAGGTGCAAAACTGATCAAGGGTCCAAGTATAGAATTTGTCTTACATTTGGGGTTCTATGGTACCCTTTGGCTCGTTATATATATATATATATATATATATATATATATATATATATATATCCGACATAAAATTCGTGAACGTGAGTAGGTTTGACGTTCCCGGAAAGGTTTAGGAACGTTTCTCATCCTATTTGTTCGAAAGCCTCTTGAACGTAAAAGTATTTTAAGCTCCTTAAATCGACTACTCGACCATGAACAAAACCACGATTTGCCAACAAATCTCTCTTCTGATTTCTTAGTTCTATTCGGCCAGGGATGTATTGGCATTTTGAGGCATGGGATTTTTGTTTCGATTTCATTTCTGCAACACAAACGAAAAAGGAAATCAATGAACAAGCCCACAATGAATCTTTAAGATCCTCACTTGACAATCATGCTCAACAATATATGCCAAGAATGTGAAGTTTTGTTTGAGGATCAAACAGAATCAAGATTCTAAACATGTTTCCAAATATAGTGCCAGAGGTTTTGTTAGTACAAAAATCCATAAAATTTGCAGAAACCTGAAGCTTTTGCTTGAGAAATTGCACATCGAGAATGCATGTTGGATTGTAATCGCATTAATCGTGTAAAACATGAATTGTTCATCCACATTGCAGAACCATTTTACTGATTCATGAAAACCCCGAATTTTTATATAAACCCTAAATTACTACAACGAGAAAACCAAGAATTTGTGATAAAATAAAGAGTTTTTTTAACATGATAAAGAAATAACTGAATCCAGTAACATAAAAAGAATTGAACACATTGAATTCAAAATGCATTAACTCTTGATCGTAAAATCGAAACCTAGGGTTTGTGTATGCGAAATGTGCAAAATAATGGTGTAAATTCGACAAAATTAAGAGAATTGAAAGAAATTTATCTTGAATTTGATGTTGGAAACAGAAGCTCTTGAGAAATTTGAGTTGTTGAGGAGATCTTTTGAAGTAAAAAAAGAGTGTTTGGATAGAGAGAAATGGCGACATGTTTTGGGAAAATATGACGGCCGTCCACGTCTAGGGTTTCTACGGACATCTGTGTAGTCACCAATGGACGATCGCAAACTTATGATTTCCAATTTTGATCATCTTGAAAGCGGGGAATGAACCTAATTCAAAGGATTTCTTCACCATCTTCATGACTTAAAACTGAAGCTCAAATAAGAAAAATCGAAAATTTGTGGATCACAACTGATCTTCTGCTTCTAAAGAACCCTAATTTGGAGGCAAAAAGAGATGGGTTTTTGAAGAAAAAGCAGAATGGGATGAAACCCAAGTAAAAAATTGTCAAGAAATCTAATCAAATGGAAAACAACAACATGAACAACTCTAATTTAGGTGGGAAACGCGTCGGGTTTTTGAAGAAAACGCAGAATAGGAAGAAACTCAATTTGTCAAGAAATTGGATTAAAATAGAAAACAAGATGAAGAACCCTAATTTAGGGGGAAACGAGTTAGGTTTTATTGAAGAAAAAGCAATCCTCATGGAATCAAATGCAGAAGCAAAATGAGTTGGGTTTCCTTTTTCCAAGAAAAGGAGGATGAAGCAACACAAATATATAGTTGGCGGATGTTTTTTTCTTCGAGTTGTTGAAATCTGAAGTAATTGGGACGTTTGGTTTATAGGATTCCGATGGAATCTAAATAAATTGGAATGATCAATTCCATTGACCATATTCTATTCATATGTTTAGTTTACCTATGGAATAGAATTGAATTCAACACATTCCTATCACATTGAGAAGGAATTCAATTCAATTTCATCCCATTTTCTCAAAAAGACAAAACCATCCCCATCTTCCTTACTTGATTTACCCAGACTCATATGAGTCTCCGCCGACCATCGCCGATCTGAACCACAACCGACCACCACCCATCTAAACCACCGCCGACCACCATCGATCCGAACTACCACAGACCACCGCCGACCACCAACGGTCTGAACAACCGCCGACCACCAACGATCTGAACTGTCGTTGATCACCACCGTTCTGATGAACCGCCGACCACCATCGATCTAAACCGTCGTCGACCACCACCGTTCTGATGAACCGTCGACCACCATCGAACACCTATCTGAACTATTTTCGACCACCACCAATTTGATTTACTACCGGCCACCACCGTTCTGACCAACCACCAACCACCACCGATCTGAACTGCCGCCGACTACCACCGATTTGAACCATCGTCGACCACCACCAATCTGAACCACCGCTAACCACCGTCGACTAGCACCGATCTAGCATTTCGGGGACATCATAGTTGGTACTTGGTAGTGGATTTTTTGCTCTGACTAGGCCAAAGGCGAAAAAGAGAGAAAATAGGCAATTCATTCTCTTCTATTGTCATAAGAAGGGTGGGGATGAGGCAGAAACACATGCCGCACGTGATAATGCTACATTAGATAGAACATTTCCCTATCAATGCAAGCCTTCTATGAATAAGGTAAGTAAATGCTACTTAAGAAGCACAAGCACCCTTTTTTATTTACTAAGGATGAGATGGTGCAGGAGCAGGTCGATGATGACACTAGGGAAGCTCAGTCAACCGATAGGGGGAAAGCTCCGTCTTTCGGACTAATGGTTGAAAAGCGAGTGAATATTCTTCTTCTTGAAGGTTGTCGTCTCATTCCCCTATCATCTTAGTCAATAGAAATGCTTTTGATTCCATCCTAGCTGTCCAATCGTCTTCGCGGTCCTGAACGACACAGCAAGAAGTCGAACACTTTCTAGTTTGATTGACTAATAGAATAATGTGGGGTATCCAGTATAACACAAAAGATAAATATAATATATTTTGGATGATAACCTGGTAGACTCGTTCATCTGCGCTCAAGCGATCTACTATACGAAGTTGTTCTTTAGCAAAAGAAGAAGGCAAGGAGTCTAGGCATCAGAACGTCGCAAGCATCAGTCCCTTGGTTGATGAAACCACCATAGGCTACCATAACCGATCTGAACCACAATAGTTGGATTCCGATTTCATAATTTTCAAAAAGAGTATTTTGGTCATTTACTAATATTTCATTCAAATTCCAAAGCTACATAATGTGAACCAAACAGACAAATTCTAATTCCTTTAATAGATTCCATTCCAATGTCTGTCAACCAAATTGGTGGTCAAACTTGATAACATTCTAGTCCAATTCCTTCAAAGTCAAATTCATTTGACAGATTCCATTTCATCCAAAAACATTCTGCGAACCAAACGCCCCTCTAAAGGGCTGTTTGGCCGTTGTTGAATGTTTGATGCAGGATGATTAAGCAGTTATAATGATTAAGAGGCTCTTATGATATACTGCAAAATGAAATATGGCTGTTTGGAAATTGTTCACAATGAAATGAGGGAACTGAATGGTTAAGGGAGACCAAGATACGAAATCATTTAGAGGGTTTTAGAACTATTAAGAGACCATTTTTTTTTTACCAAACAAGATTTACCTCTTAGCGACTCAGAGGTTGTCTTTTAATGGAACTATTAAGAGGTAAACAAACAACCCCTAAGTATTATTTCATTTCTGAATGATAAAAGGTGATTCTGAGGTCTGAAATGTAAATGGATAAAACTGTTTGTTTTCGTAAATAGATAAATATCTGAAATTGTTTAAATTGTCTATTTTACCCATCAGAATATTATAGTGTTGAATATATATATATATATGTTGGTCCCTAATACGCAAAACAAGTATTGTAGAAGGGGAAGGGTTGAATACAATACACAAAATTTTACTTAATTTTTATTCTTTATTGATATGAATATCAAGAATTACACATAGAAAACAAAGATTGTTGTGGAAAAGAACAGCTAAAGACTATTCTTACAATCTAACAAAAAGAAGACTTTTTTATCACAAAGACAAAATCTTAGAGAGAAAATACTTGCTAAAAACTTGCTGAAATTTTGCACTTGAGAAAACTTGAGCTGAAAGCGTAGCTTGCAAGGAGAGACCTTCACCCTTTATATACTACCCCATGTATTAAATGCAAAGGACACTTGGCATTTGTTGGATGGGTAGTTGAGATATCTTCAATAAATTTTAAGATATTTGAAGTGACTTATCAAAATACAAAAGGTAACTTTTGTACTATGATAAGACAAGCACATCATAAAATATTCCTGGTACAAATCTTTTTGAGATCTTTTAATAAGAAAGTCTCAATCAGATCAGAACTCAAGTGAGTATCCTCTGAGCAATAGAAGTTTCCATTCTTTTTGTCAGAAGAGCATTGGAAAAGATGAAGTATGGTCAAATCATGAGTATTTGCCATAAAGGAGTATTACCGAATTAGGGAATGATTCAGCAATGGGTTTATCTGCCGAATCTTCGGTAGGAGGCTGCCGATATAAAGGAATCGGCTTGTCTTCTGCCGAATAGAGGAGAAATCGACAAAGGCCTGCCGAAGATGTTGCATATCATTCGACAGATGTAGCTTAGTTCTTGTAAAGTTCATCTTGATCCGCATCAGTAGACTTACTTCATGTTGAATTCGGTTGGTCTTCGATTCACCGATATTTTAAAGCACAACTAAGCTATTACAAAGAACCATAAAATATTCTAAGTATGAAAGTGTACAACATTTTACATATATACAAATACAAACCGAAAGAGGAGGTCATCTTCAAATCTTGGATGACCCAACAATCTCCCCCTATTTGATGATGACATCCTATACTTAGAAATTTTGAGTAAATATATGAATAATACGGTTTGACCCTGTTTTACTCTTTTGGGTTATTTTTCACATAGACCATTCTTTTTGTTTCTTTTTGGATTTTTAAAGTATCCGACATTTACAAGTATAAAAGAAGGAAATAATGAACTATACAAGATATTTACTTTAAAACTAAAATTGTACTTTGTATTAATCTTGTGAGAAGATTACAATACAAGACAAAAAAAATACAAGTACAATAAAGTTTAAAGAAAACACTAAGATTCTTCAAATGGAAGGTGAGGAGTGAAGTTTCTCTTCTTTAGTTCAGCAGTAATAGCATTGGAGAAGTCCACAGCACCCATGGGGATGATTTGAAGAATTCCACTTAGAAAGATGCTATCGGCAATGGGGATTTGTTCGGCTCTGAAGAATCGAATATGACCGAGAGCATCATTGAAGAAGATTCCATAAGTTGGCTCAAGAATGATAGAAGTAGAAGGATGAGGAACTGTAGTCGGCAATGATATGTTAAAGTTGGAAATGTTTGGAACCTTTCCTTCCTTGGCCATAAGGGAGAAAACTCCTTCTTTCTTGGAGGACCTTGACTTCGGTTTAGAGACAGGAGGAAGGTCGACTCTGAGATCTTCAATTATTTTCTTTTCAGCAGGAGTGTGAATGATATTGTACCTTCTTCGGTAGGAACCAAATTTCTTTTGAAGACCACGAATGAAATTTTCAACTTCAGGTTTGAGAGCATTTTTGCTTTTGTCCAAGCACATCATAATCTCCATCCATTCGGTTACTCCATACCTAAGAAGAGAGTCAAGTCTCTTAACAAACCTAGAAAGATCCTCCCTTATGATGATAAGCCGAGTGGAGCTGCATTCCTTAGAGGGTTTAAGGATTTTTACATCAATGATTTTGAGAGAGTTTCTTCGGTTGGAGAGAGCCTTACGATACCAATCAATACACATAGCTTTTATTTCTTCGTTTTTCTTTGTCGATTCCTCTAGGGCACTTAGCTGAGCAATTATTGGATCGGTGGAGGCTTTTGTCAATTCAGCCTCTTCCTTGGCTAACTTCAGAGCAAGCTCGAAATCTTTATCACGTGCCATTTGAGCTATTTTTGCAGCTCTAATCTCTTCTTTAGAAATGCCTAGATTTGGAGAGGTAATCTTCGGGGGAGGAGGAAGATGTATTCCATCGGCATCAGCAAATTTCTTGATTTTAGCATCTTTAAGACGCTTTTCTTTGGCAGCTTCTTCCTCCGGAGTTAGTTTTTGTTTGCCTTTTTGTTTGTTCGACTCCGTCTCCCCCTTAGATTCTTCGAGCCTTTTAGAAGCAAGGTCGGCTCCTTTACCTTCGATGATTAAAACATCATCGGTACCCTCTTGTTTATCGGCAGATGCCAATTGTTTATGATTCTTTCGGTAGAAGGAGATCTGTCTTTTTCTTCCATTTCAAAACCGGAAGAAGAGGAAGAAGTGGTATCATCGGTGATTTTGGGATCAGAACCCTCCCCCTTAGTAGCTGCTACATCAACTTTTTCTTCCCGACACGTACTGGTAATGTTTATCTGAGGAGTAATGAGCTCCCCCTCAGATAGTTTCTCCCCCTCAGTACGTGCCGGGGAAGTGAGTCATGCTTTAGACGACACACAACCAACTCGACGATCCAGAAGGTGGAGGGTTTGCCGATCATCAAGGGTGAAAGCTGAGTTAGTGATGTCAATGTCGAGGGACTCGGCACAGTGCTGAGCCACATCAGATGGCAGGGAATCAAGCTTGGCATTGATCTTCTAAAGAGTATCCAAAAGCTAAGAATTAATAGAATCTTGAGTATCTGCCCGTTGCCGAAGCCGAATGAGATCCTGATCCCGAGCATTAGAAGCAGCTTTGAGAGCCACCATAGAACGAGTCAAAGACGTGTTGTTATGAATCAACTCCACAACCTTCTTGAGAACCGCATCAAGAGCATCACCGAGAGGTGCACGAAGACCATTAATTTCTTGATGCATGACATCCAAACAGCAGAAAATGTCTTTGTTCAGATCCACACACTCAGAATTCTACTCCTTGATGAGCTGAAGAAGCCCCTGAAGATAAGCATTATGTTCGGTAAGGGAAGCGTAAATTTAGGGATCCCTCATGGTTCTCCTTAGTAACTCATATTGAGTGCCAAGAAGGCGTACCTACCGATTTGTATCAAGAATGTCAGCAAGGACGTTGGAGGAGATCAGAATCAGTCGCTGAGGCTGTGTAGGTGCCGAAGGTTCAGCCCTGTCGGCAGTAGGTGAAGGGGGATCATGAGGCAAAGTTCGGTGAGCTGGTGGGGATTGCCTCTTTGGTGGAAAACCAGGATGAAAATCATTCGAAGAGGAATCCGAGTGATAGGGTGAGTGTTTGGGAGATGGGGATTTCTTTGGTGAGGGTTTGGTTGAGTGTTTGGGAGATGGGGATGTTTTTGGTGAGGGTTTGGGTGAGTGTGGTATTTCTTCGGTAGGTGATGGGAAACCTTCCCCTACATCAGAAAAGAGTAGATTAAAAAGATCATCGTTATTTCTACCGATATGTGCAATATCATCGGGTGTGACCCCAGGTGTCAGGCTGTGCGGTGTGGAAGAGGGACGTTGGTACGGAGAGGAAACCAACTCATCTTCGTCTCTGAATTGAAATTGAGGAGAAGGAATAACAGGGGTCTCCGATTGTGCAACCAAACCTTTTTGAGAAGATTTGGAGGAGGTAGGATTGGTTTCAACATATCCACTCGGCCCAACAGGGGGAATTTCATCTTCATCCGATTTTTGAGAACCGGTAGAAGGAGAGTCGGGTTCGGCCAAAGGTTTCCTAAGTCTCTTAGAACGAGACTTAGGTGGAGATTTTGAGCCCCATCGCTTTTGAGAAGGAGAAGAAATGACTTGGGTAGCCACCGATGGTTGTTTCGGCGGCATAGTCTTAGAAGCGAGGGCTACGTTACCGGTGACCTTTTTCTTTTTAATAGCCACCGATTTGGCTTGTGAAGCTTTGGTGGGAATGGGGACCACCGATTTTGAAGGACTTTGAGAAAGTGGAGGCCTTTCGGTACCACTTTCCACAAGAGTACCCCAAATCGGATTGGGAGATGAGATGAAGGAAATCATACCTGGAGTGATGGAGGCGTCGGAAGGCTTCACCGGTTTGTAGATGGTTTGCTTGCTGATTTGTGATGTAGGCAAGTCATACACCACCATTGGTTCAGGCAAATTGGCATCGGCACGTAGCTGTCCAGAGAGTTTCTCGTTGATAATGAGAGAGAGAAATCTTGGGAGGGCCACGTTGTGAGTCCGAGGTGGCGTAATGGCGGTGACGATAGAATCAAAAATCACCTGAGCAAAGTCAATGCGCCTCATAAAGATGAGGGCATGTGCCAACCTGGTGATAAAAGCCGGTGATTGATCCTACCCAGAAGTCTTGTGAGAGATGCAGTACAGAAGGTGCGAAAAGAAGAAATTCCAGATGGCACCCATGTTTTTACGAAGAAGAGTGTCGTAACCTTTGCTTTTCCCTTTGTGAACGTAGTTAAGAGTAACTACCACTTCATCATGTTCCCGACTAGTGGGAAATGGAGCGTAGGCCTCAAATTCAGGAATGTGAAGGATCGAGCGTACATCCTCAACCCCAAAAGTAAGGTCGGGATGTTCCTCAGAGGAGAGAATGGAGGTCGAGACTTGATGGGTTTCAGAATCATATTTGCAGGTAAGCCAAAAGTTACCAATAAGCATCTTGCTCATCTTGGTAGAAGCAGTAAGAGCATGTTGGAGAGGAGTTTTCTGAACAAAGAGAGAAACCTGATTGAACTTAGTGTGATCAACGTCAGCAGAAAGACGAGCAAGTTGGTTGCATGTCAGAAATGCAAGAGATTCCCGAGTGAGTGGTGTGTTCTTACTCGTCTTGGAGGATTTTGAGGATACCATTGAAGAAGAAGAAGCTTGAAAGAGGACTTGCAGGTTTTTAGAGAGAGAGATCGAGATGGTGTAATGGTGGGAAACTTGAAGGAGGAATGTATATATATATATATATGGTAGGAAACGTGGGGGGAAAGTTGAATTTTAAATGGATATTAAATAATATTTAAAGGTAATGATGGTTTGGGAAACATGGGGAAGTGGAATGGCCAAAAACGGATTATGTCAGAATCATGGGAGTGTCAAACGTCCCATCTTCTAAGCCACGAACCCTGAGATGCCACGTGTCATGATCTGAGAGGAGAAAGGAGAGGTGCCGAAAAAGAATTTGACAAGAAAGATGTAGATAAGTATGACACGTGGGTATATGATTTCGGCAAGAGAGTCGTGAGGAGTACCGAAATAAGAGTGAGAGGTACCGAAGAAAAGAAAGACTTCGATAAGTAAGATTTCGGTAGTAGAGACTAAGGTTCGGTATTTGTGATGGCTACCGAAATGTGAAGAGAGTTCGGTATGTGTGAGCTTCGGTAGAGGAGAGGTCGATAAATATGATGCTTATTGAAGTATAAGGAGCCGAAGATAAGTTCGGTAGGCGTGAGGCTTACCGAAGTGTCAGAGATCCGAAGATAGAGGTACCAAAAGAGTGAAGAAGTATTTTATACAAGTCTTTTTCTGCCGAATTCACTTCGGTAGATAAAGATGAAGATTTTTTTTTACTCAAAATTTAACACACCTAAGGATCCAACTAGGAAGTCGAATCTGACCTCATCCAGTGGTTTAGAGAAGAGGTCTGCAAGCTGAAGATCTGTAGGGATGAAATGAAGCTCAATATCACCTTTAGAAACATGATCTCTTATAAAGTGATATCTAATATCAATGTGTTTTGATCTGGAGTGCAACACAGGATTATTAGCAATTGCTATGGCACTGGAGTTGTCACATAGGATAGGTATTTGAGAGTAGAACTTGTCATAGTCTTGTAGTTGATTCTTCATCCACAAGATCTGAGCACAACAACTGCCAACTGCAACATATTCATCTTCAGCAGTAGATGTAGAGACAGAATGTTGTTTCTTGCTGGACTAGCTGACCAAATTTCTACCAAGTAATTGACAGCTTCCAGTTGTACTTTTCCTGTCCACCTTAGATCCTGCAAAGTCAGAATCTGAATAGCTAATGAGATCAAAACCTGAGTCTTTGGGATACCAAAGACCCAGATTCATAGTACCCTTTAGGTACCGAAAAATGCGTTTTACAGCCGCCAAGTGAGATTCCTTGGGATTGGCTTGATAACGCGCACACAGACACGTAACATACATAATATCATGTCTACTAGCAGTAAGATAAAGAAGAGACCCAATCATCCCTCTATAATTCGTGATATCAACTGGCTTACCAGCTGGATCATCATGAATTTTTAGAGGTGGTGCCATGGGAGTTTTCATGGGAGAGCAATTTTCAAAATTAAACTTCTTTAGGAGATCACGAATATACTTGCTTTGGTTTATAAAGATTCCTTCAGAAGTTTGTTTGATTTGAAGACCAAGAAAGAAATTAAGCTCACCCATCATGCTCATCTCATATTTGCTTTGCATGAGAGAGGCAAACTCCTGAGAAAGAGATTCATCAGTAGCACCAAAAATGATGTCATCCACATAGATTTGGACAAGAATGATATTACGTCTGGTTTTCTTGAGAAAGAGAGTATTGTCAATTTTACCTCGGGTATATCGGTTGGAGAGAAGAAAATCTGATAGAGTGTCATACCAGTCACGAGGAGCTTGTTTCAGACCATAAAGAGCTTTGTCTAATCTGAACACATAGTCGGGATGAACTGGATCTTCAAAACCTGGAGGTTGTTTCACATAGACTTCTTCAACGAGTTCTCCATTGAGAAATGCACTTTTAACATCCATTTGGAAGACCCAAAAATTTTTGTGAGCAACATAAGCAAGAAAATTCTTATTGCTTCAAGTCTAGCAACAGGATCAAAGGTTTCATCATAATCAATCCCTTCCTCCTGTCTGTATCCTTGAGCAATAAGTCTGACTTTGTTCCTGATGAGAGTGCCTTCTTCATCCATCTTATTTCTGAAGACCCACTTAGTACCGATAATGGTGTTACCAGAAAGACGAGGAACAAGTCTCCACACTTTGTTTCTTTCGAATTGAGAC
Organism: Arctium minus; assembly: GCA_954870635.1. Taxonomy (NCBI): domain Eukaryota; kingdom Viridiplantae; phylum Streptophyta; class Magnoliopsida; order Asterales; family Asteraceae; genus Arctium; species Arctium minus. The sequence continues at coordinate 55,268,780 of OX941092.1, forward strand.
AAATCCTCTTGCATAGCAGTGATCCAACAGGGATCTGCCAAAGCTTCTTCAATTTTCTTGGGCTCTATGATAGAGAGAAAACTCACATAGAGGTAAATGTTTCCAATACCTCTTCTAGTTTGGACACCTGCTTGCTGATCACCGATAATCTGTTCAATTGGATGATCCTTGGTCCATTTTAGAGCTGGAGGAAGAGGTGCAGGAAATGGGCTAGGAGAATATGAGGATGATGGACCGGTAGGAATGGGGTGAGTATGATGAAGAGGAGTAGAGTGAAAAGTAGGTTCGGCAGAAGGTAAGAGCCCTGCCAATCTATGGTTAATAGAAGTGGAAGCTGCTGAAAATGGAACATAGGGAGGTCTTGCAGACAAATGATTTGGGTAATCTTCTCTTATACACGAAGTGATCCACTCATAAAGTTCATTATCATCATAAGTTAAGGAAGATGTCTTATGATCGTCAAACTTCACATGTATTGATTCGTCAATACATTTTCTTCTAAGATTGTAGACTCTATAGGCTTTAGAGGATAGAGAATTGCCCATAAAGATACCTTCATCAGCTTTGGGATCGAATTTCCCAAGATATTCTCAATCATTTAGGATGAAACACAAACAGCCGAAAACATGAAAAAAACTGATATTTGGTTTTCGGCCATAGAAAACTTCATAGGAAGTCTTGTTGTGTCTTTTCACAATGATAGATCGGTTTTGAGTAAAACAAGCTGTATTGACAGCCTCAACCCAGAAGTATGTAGGGAGTTTTGATTCACTCAACATAGATCTTCCAGCTTCACATAGAGTACGATTCTTTCTTTCCACAACACCATTTTGTTGTGGAGTTCTGACTGCTGCAAAGTTTTGAGAAATACCTTTGTCATTGAAAAAGGAATCTAAGGTAGCATTTCTGAATTCGGTCCCGTTCTCACTTCTAACAGATTTGACTAATTGACCATTAAGAACTTCAGATTTCTTGATGAAATTGATGATTTCTTCAGATGTATCACTTTTGTACCTGAGAAAGAATACCCAAGTGTAACGTGTGTATTCAACAATAATGACAAGAATATACCTTTTTCCACGAAGACTAGGTGTGCTGACAAACCCACAAAGATCCATATGAAGCATCTGAAGAGGGGTAGAGATAGAGAAACACTACTTTGATTTGAAGGAGGATTTTGTCAGCTTTCCTTTCTCACATGCAACACATATCTTCTCTTTAGGAAAGGATATTTTCGGCAATCTGAAAACCAACTCTTTGTTAGAGAGAGCATTTAACGTCTTGAAATTGAGATGGGAGAGACGTTTATGCTAGAGCCAGTTCTTCTTTTCTGAATCTTCAGAAATGAAGAAGATGCTTCCTTCACCTTGATCATATTTGTTTCCCATGTTGATCACATACACGTTATCTTTTCTAAAACCAGAAAGAACAATATGAAAGTTTTTGTCTGTGACAAGACAATCTTCCATTCTAAATATCACATAGAAACCTAGATCAGATAGTTGACTTATGCTTAAAAGATTATGCACGAGTCCTTCCACATAGGCGACTTTATTGAAAGTGATGGATCCATTAGAAAGAGTCCCATAACCTTTAGTGGAATCACGAGAGTTGTCACCAAATGTTACGGTCGGTCCTTTTTCTTTCACAAAGTTTAAGAGAAGAGATTTGTTCCCTGTCATGTGTCGTAAGCACCCACTATCAAGATACCATGTATGATGATGCCCAAAGACCTACAAACATAAACAAATTAGTCCTTTGGAACCCATTTTGAGGTAGGTCCTGTAGGGTTAGAAGTAGAAGAGGAAGAAGGATCATTTTGACCTTATCTATCGATATATTCTTTTGAACAATCCTTGGCCAGATGAAAGGTATCACCACAGTTATAGCATTTTCTGTAGATGAACTTTTTCTTAGGTTCTTGAGTAGGAGCTTTGATTTTTCCTTGTGGTTTTGACTTGAGAGGTTTTGAAGTGTGAGGAAGAATGGGAGAGTTGAAAGGAATGGGAAGGGTTCAAGGCATTGGTCCAAGGATTCCTTTTTCTGAAGAAGGATGAGAACAGATGGAGATTCCTTTAGATTTCTTTAATTTCAATGCTCTAGGAATGAATTCTGTTGTATTCATAGGAGATTTACCTTTGGAAGAAGGTGTAATCTTTCTTTTGGTGGGGAGATCTACAACAACAATTTTTCATTTATTAAGGAGAGGAGCTTTCTTTGGAGGAGGAGAAGAGGATGAAGAAGAAGAAGAAGATGATGAAGAAGAACCTTCTTTTAGATTCAACGTTTTGAGGAGATCATTAACAGGTTTGGCAAAATCATTAGAATCTTGGTCTTCTTTAAGAGTGGGTTTAGACTGTTTGGCAGACACAAAGATTCCAAACTTCCTGGAATCTCGAAGATCCATGGAGTAGACAGAGTTAGAATCTCCTGAGTCGGTATCAGTCCACTCAGGAGAATAAGAGGGAAGTTTAGAAAGAGAAGGAGGATTTTGAGAGGGGGAAGGAATGTCTTTGGAAGGAGTACAATCAGCATCCTCTTTCCAATAGCCAAGTCCAAATTTATCATCACCAATAACTTGGTCTTTGAAAATCTTTTCAAGGTTCTTGGAGGAGGTGTTCCATTTATTTACAATCTCTTGTTCCTTTTGAAGACGCTTGATAAGTTTATTCTTTTATTTTGCTAAAACAAAATTTATTGTTTTTTAAGTCTTCCAGCTCAGCTTTTATCTTATCAAAGTGGTTTAGTTGAGTGAGAGAAGCTTGAAGTTGGGAAGAAAGAGATTTGATTTGTACATTAGCTCTTTTCTTAGAATCTTTTTTGTTATGATAAAGTACAATTAAAGAGTCGTAAGCTTCAATCTTTTCTTCATTGGTGAGAGAGTATAAGGGATGTACATGAGATGAGGAGGAGGAGCATTCGGCTGAAAAGTCCATCCTAGAGCTGGAATCTTTGACTTCTTCATCAAGTTTTGCCATAAGGCATTTACTTGAAACTTCTTTCTCACTGTCAGAGGTAGGCTCATCAGCCCAGTCAAGAGTCTCAACCATCAAGCCTTTTTCTTTTCGATGAGAGTTAAAGTTTCTATCCTTTTCTCTCTTGTACTTATCTTTGTACTTTTCAGCTTTGTCAGAAAGATCTTTGAAGGATGATGAAGGGAAAGATTTTCGAGAATGAGACCTACCAGTAGAGATATATCTGAATTTACTTCCCTTAGAAGAATTTGAAGAGTTAGACTTAGAGATCCTAGGAGGATTGCTTCTACACTCAGAAGCGAAATGGCCTTTCTTACCACACGCAAATCATTCCCCTTTGATTTTGTCTACATAGTTTCTAGAGGAAGAAGAAAATTTTCTGTTGTTAGTGCATAAATATGTTGGATACAAGATCATGAAGACAGAAGGTCAAAAGTTAAGAAGTCAAAAGCTGGAAAGTCAACTCTTTGTGAAAGTCAAAGTCTTTGTGTAATAATAGTCAAAGTCAATTTGTATTTTTGTTTTGTTTTTCTCTGTATTTGTAGTATGGTATAAATAGTTTGCCTTTGTAAGTAAAGTGTGTGTGAGTCAGAGAGTGTAACATTAGGTGATTCATTGTACACGGGAGCAGATTAGAGAAGGAGTCAATGTACATCATTCTAGAGTGAGAGAGTTTGTAATCTTTGATTTCCATGTTAATGACATGTGATTACGATTCATGATATTGTTTCTGTTTTACAATTAGAACTTGATCAAAACTGGGAATGACAATTGGTATCAGAGCAAATCCAATTCAAATCAAGAAAATCGATTGAAAAGAAAGTTCGACACTGTTTCATAGTAGTCCATATTTGATTTTGAGATTCTGAACATAATTTCGAGTTGTAATTGGTTCAATTTGTTCGAATTATGTTTTAGAATGATTTTGTGTAGGATAATTAGAGTTCTGCACTTATTTGATCTCTAATTTTGAGATTTGTTGAGTTCGAGTTTCACGAGTTCTTCGCACTGTAATTGGAATCAAACTGTAATAGTTTGTGATTTAGATTGAAATTCGTTGCTAGTTTTTGGTTCTAGGTGTGCTAGTGGTCAATTTGTTGAAGTCTCAGTCGAAAATCGAAGTATAAGTTGGGTTTTGAGCTAATCAGAGACGTTTCTTGAACGAGATCTGAAGAACTCGCAAGAATCTTGAAGAACTCGCAAGATTCATCAAGAACTCGCAGATATCATATTTCGCATAATTTCTTTTCTGAAAAAACTTAAGGACAGAATTCGCAGATGTATGATATGCGAATTGCACAGATTTCACAGACTAGTGTGTTGCGAATTTCATAGGATTCACAAGAGTGTTTTTCAAATTCTTTAAGTATAGAATTCGCATAAGGGTTTCTTGCGAATTTCACAGAGTTCGTATCTGTTAGATCTCAGATTTATTGGATTCAAGATCATCCAATCTGAAGTTTGGAATCTGAAGCTAAAGCTGAAAAGCCACTCTCAAGATTAGTCTAATGTTAAGTTTGTAATAATTGTCAAAGTTAATTATTGTCTTAATAATTGTATTATGTATTATTCCTAATTATCTAACTAATAGATATTTTAGGATATTTAGTTTAGATATTATATTTTTAGATATTATGTTGGTTAGTTGATATTAGGTAGATGAGATTCTAATATCTCATCTCTCTCATAATATCTTAATCATCAACACTGTTCATCAGAGAGAAACCAACCGAGAGCTTCAAGAGAGAAATCACAAACATCAAACGTTGTAATCCATTGTTTGTAATAGAAAGGTTGGTAAATCATTTGTGTCGTTGTTTTGATAAGAACTTGATTATATTGTGGACCGACAATTGGTATCAGAGCTTAAAATAGATTCAGATCAAGTTTTTCAATCATCGACTATGTGTTCTTCATTTCAAAATCATTTTCGAGTTTAAGTGTGTTTTTGGGTTTGAAATCGATCAGGTTGTGATCGAATAAGGTGCTAGATTGAGTTCTTATAATTTAATTTCAGTATATCACTGATATCGATTCCCATTTTGTGATTTTTGGAGTCAACAGTACACGACTTCAAAGTCACTGTTCCATCGATTGGATTTTCAAAAAGTGATTGTTTTTCTGATCTAAAGGTTGTAATATGTTCTAAAACTGTTAGTGGTCAATTTGTTAGAATTTGGGACTGCTAATCGTTGACAAACAGGGTTATTTGAGCGAAACAGATCTTTTTTTCGAAGAACAGGGACGAACTCGCGCAAAGTGCACAATTTGCGCCAGTTCATAGTCAGTTTTGCGCCATCAACGTCTAGCGCAAACTTGACTTTTGCGCCATCAACACTTCGCGCAAACGTCCAATTTCGTGCGACCTTCGACTCGCGCAAACCTCAGCTTGGGCCACCTTTGTCTCGTGCAAATCTTAGATCACAAGTTCGCGAAGTCACTTTTGCGCCAGCATCTTCTAGCGCAAAGTATTACTTCGCGCCACTCAAACCTCGTGCAAGTCTCTTTTGCGCCAGCTTCTTCTAACGCAAAGTTGATTTTTGCGCCACCTTCGTTTAGCACAAACCAGTCTTTTGCGCTACCTCCTTTAGCGCAAAGTTTGCCTTTTGCACCAGTACCAGACTTAGTCTTTTTCAATCAGGATGACATCAAGAGAAGCCCTAGCTATCGGAACTGACACAAAGCCACCAGTACTCTTCAGGGGAGAGTATGAACATTGGAAAGATCGATTCATGGACTTCATAGAAAGACATGAGTTGGGTGTTTTAATCAGGAAATCCTTAGAAGAAGGAGTTATGGCACCTGTAATGAGGACTCGCACGGTTAATACTATGGAGATACCAATTCAACTTAAGTTTGATGAACTAGATGGTGAAGACCTAAAGAGAGCAAAAGCTGATAGATTAGCAAAGTCTTTCATTCTTCAAGGCATTACTAATGAAATCTATGTGAAGATTGACAGCTACAAAGCTACAGGCAAACAGATGTGGGATCAGCTAGAGAAAATGATGCTTGGTTCAAAAGTTGGAAACCAGCTCAAGATATCCAACTACCTCAACAATTATGAAGAATTCAAAGGCAGAGTTGGAGAATCACTAGCAGAAACTTACGACAGATTTGTGACCTTGCTGAATGAGTTAAGCAAGAACAAGGTCAATAAATCACAGATAGAGCTGAATGTCAAATTTCTGAGCATCCTTCAGCCTGAATGGAAAAGATTTACAAGGCAGATGAAGCAAATGAAAGATCTGAACGATATTCCACTTCACGAGGTGTATGAAACCCTCAAGAAGAATGAGGAAGAGGTGGATGAGATCATGGATGAAAAGAGACAGGGTGAGAAGACAGTTGCTGACTCAGTTGCTCTTGTTGTGAAGAAGAAGAAGAAAAAGATGATTATGTCCGAATCAGATAAAGTGGAAAATGAAGCGAACTCTGACTCTGACGACTGTGAACAACTAAAGCAGGCTATGCTTATGTTGACTAAAGCTTTTCAGAAGAAATTCTACAAAAAGCCGAGCTCAAACAGTTAGAGGTATACATCTGGTCCAAGCAACTATGCTCAAAAGGAAAGGTTTGAAGGAAAGAGAATAGAGGAAAGGAAGCCAGAAAAGAGAAGGTATAAAGCAGAAGAGATCAAACATCCAGAACCTCCAACGTGATACAACTGTGGTAGACCTGGACATTTTGCAAAAGACTGTCGAATACCCAAAGTCCGGAACTCCGACTACTACAAGAACAAAATGCTTCTATCCAAGCAACAGGAAGCTGGAAAAGCATTGATGGCAGAAGATGAGTTTTGGATGGATCAATCAGACGAAGAAGATGAAAATGACGAGAAGAACGAAACAGCACATCTATGCTTCATGGGCAAGCTGGAAAAAGAAGCTGATGCTGATTCAGATGAAGAGGAGAATGAAGAGGTATGAGATTTAACTCAATCAGATTTCTTAAATCAAATGCATGCCATGATGACAAAACTCCAAGAATTAGAGTCGAAACTCAAGTGTGAAAAGGGTGTTATTCTTGTACAAAACCAGTCAATACAGAAATTTAGCAATGACCTTGCTGAGAAGAAAGTATTGATTGAGACTTTACACAAAAACATTGACACCAGCGCAAAAGAACAGACCATAATTCTTAAAGAGGTTGCTGAAACAAAGTCTAAATTGAAAAAGAGTGAGTTTGATTTCAAAGAGCTTACGATAATGTATTCTTCACGTACCAAAGAAAACGAAACTTTACTTGCAAAATTAAAAGCTTTGGAAGAGAAGTTATACACATTGGGTCAAACTGAACAAACCATTCATCTAAACAAACCCAAAGAGGAAATAGAGAAATGGGCACTCGGATATGAGAATCCACACTATCTTAAAAATGGTATATATGAAGTGCCAACACTTTATGATTTTTCATTTTTGAAACTAGCTCGAAGAATCCCTGATCTTAAAGTTTTCTGGACTGGACTGTCTAAAGAGGATGAAGCCAAGGAAACTGAAAAACGAATGAAATCATCTAAAGTTCACCTTCCATTTTATTATGCGAAGTTGAATAATAGTTATAATGATGATCCAAAATATCAATCAAAATCTCTTTCAAATGATTTATTTGGAAGTTATTCTGTAAAAGAAATGGAGGCGAATCCTATTAAAGGTAAACTTTACGTCCCTCCTCTCATTTTGGAAAGTAAAATTTCTGAACTTGAGACATCTTTAGCAGATGAAAGACTTTTGATTGATATTGAACATAAAGTGTTTTCAACTGTGTTTTCAAATACTGTTCTTTCTAAGGCTTCAAAATATAAAGACAGTTTTGGTTTAACTGATGGAGGGTATGATTTTCTAAACTCTGATGGTGTTTTGGACGATTGTTTTGATCAATTTGATTTTAATGCCAAACTTTCTAATCATTCATCTTTTGTTGTGAAATCCTTGGGAAAATCCAGTATGCTTGAGAAAGGTAAATTAACGAAAGTTGATAAATCAGTTTCTGTGAAAACTAAGAATGCTAAAGGTAAGAAGAAATCTCAGCATTCACAGAAACCGATCACTACTGGTAACCCAAAGAAGATGCATTCAGTTTTTTTCTCAAAGATCTAACTCAAAAGTCTCAAATATTTCAGATCTAAGCAAGCTAGGAGTTAAATCTCAATGGCAACTTAAACGGAAAATTAACGAGACTGCTAAATCTTTTTGTAGTGTTGATTGTAATAAGACTCTGACTAGTAAAGATGTTTTGGATGCGAATGTTTCTACTATTTTGAAACCAAAACTTGTCGTTTATCGCAAGAAATATTATATGAAGCAATTATTCCAGTTATCTTTATCTGCTAGAAAGTCTTCATATTATGATAAACATGCTTATGCTTCTTGTCAAGATTCTGATGTTTGGTTTGGAAATTATCATGTTCATTCTTATCATTCATATGATTCATTTGGTTCTCAAAAGCAAAGAGGACCCAAATTTCAATGGGTACCAAAATCATGTACTAACACTGTTGGACCCATTTACAAGTGGGTACCTAAATCTCTTGTTTCGTAATTTCTCTTGTGCAAACCTGTCATATGTGGTACTTGGATAACGGGTGTTCCAAGCATATGACAGGGCAGAAAGGAATGCTGTCCAATTATACAGATAAATATTGCGGGACAGTTAGATTTGGGAACGACCAGTTTTCACCAATTTTGGGATATGGTGATATGGTACACGACAAAGTCATGATCAAGAAGGTGAGCTATGTTGAAGGCTTAAGACACAACCTATTCAGTATAGGCCAGTTCTGTGACAAAGGCTTAGAGGTAAATTTCAAGGCCAAGAGGTGTTCTGTTCGCACTGAAGAAGGCGAGGAACTCTTGGTCGGTACGAGAAAGTCCGACCTCTACACAATTAATTTGTCAAACGTCCAGACTGACAAGCAGGTATGTCTACTTTCTAAAGCATCGATGCAACAAAGCTGATTATGGCATCGACGACTCTCTCACCTCAATTTTTGGTACATCAACAAACTGGTCAGTGGAAAATTAGTGCACGGACTTCCTGAACTCAAGTACGAAAAAGAACACTTGTGTGCAGTGTGTGAAAAAGGAAAGATGAAGAGAGCTCCGCACAAACCAAAGCCTGAACCGAGTACAAGTGCTCCTTTAGAGTTGTTGCATATGGATCTCTGTGGTCCGATGCGAACACAAAGCTTAGGTGGAAAGAAATACGTCTTAGTTATCGTGGACGATTATTCGCGATACACGTGGGTCAAATTTCTACGCTCAAAAGATGAGACACTTGATATTCTCATTACATTCCTGAAGACGACCCAGGTAAATCTGCAGAAATCGGTCAAGCTTCTAAGAACAGACAATGGCACAGAGTTCAAGAACAAAACAATTCAAGAATATCTCGAATCGGTCGGGATATCACATCAATACTATGCTGCTCGTACGCCTCAACAGAATGGAGTGGTCGAAAGAAGAAATCGTACGCTAGTCGAGTCTGCTCGTACTATGCTAAGTCAATCTGACTTACCTCTATTTCTGTGAGCTGAAGCTGTATCGACTGCGTGCTACACTCAGAATCGATCCATGATACACCGCAGATTCAAGAAGACTTCTTATGCGTTAATTAGCAACCGAACACCGACAATCGAATATTTCCATATATTTGGGTGTAAGTGTTTTGTTCTAAATGATAGAGAGAGTCTGAACAAGTTCAGTGCCAAGGCGGACGAAGGCATCTTCATTGGTTATTCATTTACATCTACTGCATTTCGTGTATATCTGAAGAAGTCAAAAACAGTTGTTGAAAGCGTAAACGTCACATTTGATGAAGAGATGGCTTCTGAACAATACAGTTCAGAACCCGTGATAACCGGAGTACTAGCTTATGGGCAAATCAGTCCAGAACCTGTGTCTCAAGCGAACAAATCAGATGGGGCATCAACGTCTACTAATCATTTATCTGATTTAGATTTATTATTTGAACTATTTTATGATGAATTTCTTGGATCTAAAATAACTAAATTTGTTGTGGTTGACAGGATGGAAGATTCAATGACTACTCATCCAACCATTTCAGATATTTCTACTGAATCCGACTCCCCGATTCAACAAGAAATTCCAGTTCAAATGCCGACTCCAACAGTTGAAGATGTGACAGATAATGAAGAGACAAAAGTTGCTGTATCAGTAGGATGTTCTGTACAGACTGATCTACAGACGGACCAAGCTGTACCTGCTGAACCTTCTTCACCTACTACTTCAACTACAATCATCATTCCTCCTGAACAACCTCAAGAAGGTACAAGTGGATTCTTAGATGATAATATTGATATATATTCATATAATCCACTCCCTCATGAACATAAATGGACCAAAGCGCACCCGATAAGCCAGATCATTGGTGATCCAACCAAACTGGTGCAAACTAGCTCAGCTTCAATGAATATGTATGTATGAATCCTTTCTGAGCAAGATCGAGCCATCTCGCGTATCCGAGGCTCTTGCCGATTCAGACTGGGTGACTGCAATGCAAGAAAAGCTGAATCAGTTTGACGCACTTAAAGTCTGGAGACTCGTACCCAAACCTCAAGGTAAAACCATTATAGGTACGAAACGGATGGTACCATTATCAGAAACAAAGCAAGACTTGTAGCCAAAGGATACAGACAAGAGGAAGGAATAGACTACGACGAGACTTATACTCCTGTGGCGCGTTTAGAGGCAATTTGAATGTTTTTGGCCTACGAAGCTCACAAGAACTTCACTGTCTTTCAAATGGACGTGAAGACCGCCTTTCTGAATGGCATTCTAAAGGAAGAAGTCTACGTCTCGCAGCCAGAAGTCTTTGTCAATTAAGTGAAACCGAATCATGTCTACATTCTCGACAAAGCACTCTATGGACTGAAACAAGCTCCTCGCGCCTGGTATGATGTCCTATCTCAATTTTTAGTCAAGTCTGGTTTTACAAAAGGTACGGTAGATACCACTTTGTTTATTAAAAATGAGAAAACCGATATCATTCTTATTCAAATCTATGTGGATGATATTATTTTTGGCTCTACAAATCCTAAGTACTGTAAGAATTTTTCAAACCTTATGGTGTCAAGATTTCAGATGAATATGATGGGAGAGATGAATTTCTTTCTCGGATTACAAGTCAAACAATTTTCATCGAGGATTTTTACCAATCAATCAAAATACATTCTTGATATTCTTCGGAAGTTCAAAATGGAAAATTCTAAACCGATTGGTACCCTAATGGCACCAGGTACTAAGATTGGCACCGATCCTTCTGGAAAGGTTGTTGATGTTAGGACTTACAGAGGGATGATAGGTTATTTGATGTATATTACTTCTAGTAGGCCAGATATAATGTTCTCTACATGCTTATGTGCTAGATATCAGGCCAATTCCAAAGAATCCCATTTGTCTATAGTTAAGCGCATTTTTAGGTATCTGAAGGGGACTGCAGATCTTGGTCTGTGGTATCCTAAAGATACTAGCTTTGAACTAACAGCATATACAGATGCAAATCATGCTGGTTGTATGCTAGACAGGAAGAGCACGTCAGGTCATATACAGTTCCTCGGTGATAAACTCGTAAGTTGGGCATCGAAGAAACAACTTTGTGTCTCCACATCAACGGCAGAAGCAAAATATGTAGTTGCTGCTAGCTGCTGTTCTCAGGTCTTATGGATGAGAACACAACTGCGTGACTACGATTTTCACTTCAGCAAAATCCCGATCTACTGTGACTCAAAGAGTGCCATCGCGATAACAACGAATCTTGTTCAGCACACCAAGACCAACCACATAGATGTCAAGTATCATTTTATCAAAGATAATGTCGAAAAAGGAACAATTGAACTTTTCTTTGTAAAAACTGATTATCAACTTGCAGATTTGTTTACTAAACCTTTAGACGAAAAGAGGTTCACCTTTCTTGTCTCTAAGCTTGGTATGCTAAATCTTAAGACATAATCAGTAGTTACCTATCAAAGTTTTCTAACTGTATACTTTTTCATCATTTCTTCATTCTTATTTCTGAATGATATCTGCACTTCAAATATTCTGTTCATGATCCAAGAGGGAGTATGAGAAGAAATTGACAGATGGTCAATATTAATTTGAGGAGAAGACTCACTAATTTATGTATTTACCTTTTTAATGTCAAATTTTTGTGATGCATGATTTTAGGGGGAGTTTTACAAGTCAAAGGAGTTAGGATATGATTTCTGATTATTTCAGATCAGAACTCGTACTTTCATTGTTTTACTGTTTTTTTTGTCTTTTAATTCAATGTGAATAACGTTACTTTGACTATGACATAAGACTTTTGCAGTTTTTGAGAGACGCTTACATGTTCATATCTTTATGACTTTAAGCTTAGCTTCATGAGATGTAAGATCGCACGTAAAGGTATAATCCTTTATCTTAATCTCATATATGATTGAAAGAAGGATAACTTTTATTCATTGAAAACATTGTTCTTAAAAGTTCAAACCACTTCCTGAATCTCAAACCGATTTCATGAATTGGAAGTGTAATTTTAAATGTTTTCTAGATCTACTTTGTGCTTTAACTGATCTAGTTAAACCATTTTGAGCATCATATGCTTTCTAGGAAAACATCGGATTTCATTGTGGTAGGACTTAACACAACTTCTATGGATACACGTTAACCAGTGTTTCCTACCCAAGAGGTTAATGCATAGTGATTGAGTGTGAGAAATTTAAAAGAAATGTGTGTGGGTTGTGTGATGAGCAATAATTAAAAAGAGAGTTTGGTTAGAGTGAGCTTAATGTTTAAAATAAAGAGGGTGTGAGAACAAAGTTAAAAGAATATCAGAACTCTGCACCAACTACTTTCTGAGTCGGGCAACCACATTTCTAGTGTTTCACATTTCTTTGATGAACATTATTGAAACAGGCAACTAGCCCATGCCAACTCTTGATTAACCCCACCAGCTACTAATTTTCTTCTTAAAAGGAAAATGTTTCATTTTCAAAGGGGAAGCAACACATTTGCTATCTGATTTTCATTTGGAAAATCTGGATATTGAAAAGAAGGAAGTCTGCCCCACCTTCGCACTTCAATCATGCACATTGAGTCTGTGTTTAACTTACTGTTGTCTTAGTGGTTTACACAATATTGAGCCTTATAAGCAATCATCAAGTGCTTAATTCTTTCTATCACATGCACGAACACACGAGGAATTTGTTTCTTTGTCATAACATTCATAGATATTGCCTTTGTGGTGTTTCGATGATTGAATGGAAGCCCTGGAGGAGTGAACATCATAAAGAGCTCCTTTCCAATGTGTATTCGTTACACACAATGACTTAATGTTACTGACAGGCATTTTAACTGATTCATTTGTTGATTCAGGTGTTACACGATTATTTTGTCTGGATTTGCAAAGATCTGGATGAATATCTTTTGAATTGACGAATCAGAGGCTCCAAATGAAAGACATTTCTTACTCAGAGTTTTGATGAAATCATTTCTCTATTCATCAAAAAGGGGGAGAACCTAAAGCTTGAATAAATGTCCATTACAAGTTGTCTTTCAAGAGACATTGAAGAAGATAAGAGCTAACCAAGAAATGGGAAAGATTACAAGCTTAGTGAAAGTATTCTGAAGACATGCTGAATTTAGAGAAATTTTCTTTGAAGATATTTTTCTAAAGCATTCTGAGCTAAAACCTGGAGATTATTACATATTGAAGACAGAGAAGGAGATTCCAACTTCGGAGCTGAAAGAGAAGACTGAATTGCTAAATCCGTTTAGTAATGATCTTGATCCAAAGGGGGAGATTGTTAGATCTCAGATTTATTGGATTCAAGATCATCCAATCTGAAGTTTGGAATCTGAAGCTAAAGCTGAAAAGCCACTCTCAAGATTAGTCTAATGTTAAGTTTGTAATAATTGTCAAAGTTAATTATTGTCTTAATAATTGTATTATGTATTATTCCTAAATATCTAACTAATAGATATTTTAGGATATTTAGTTTAGATAATATATTTTTAGATATTATGTTGGTTAGTTGATATTAGGTAGATGAGATTCTAATATCTCATCTCTCTCATAATATCTTAATCATCAACACTGTTCATCAGAGAGAAACCAACCAAGAGCTTCAAGAGAGAAATCGCAAACATCAAACGTTGTAATCCACTGTTTGTAATAGAAAGGTTGGTAAATCATTTGTGTCGTTCTTTTGATAAGAACTTGATTATATTGTGGACCGACAATTGGTATCAGAGCTTAAAATAGATTCAGATCAAGTTTTTCAATCATCGACTCTGTGTTCTTTATTTCAAAATCATTTTCGAGTTTAAGTGTGTTTTTGGGTTTGAAATCGATCAGGTTGTGATCGAATAGGGTGCTAGATCGAGTTGTTATAATTTAATTTCAGTATATCACTGATATCAATTCCCATTTTGTGATTTTTGGAGTCAACAGTACACGACTTCAAAGTCACTGTTCGATCGATTGGATTTTCAAAAAGTAATATGGCTTTTAAATGGCTTTTAAATTTTTGCAAACTGTAATATGGCTTTTAAATGTGAATTTTTTTTCTCTAGGGGCGCTGCCCCAGACCCCACAAGGGCGTTTCCCCTTGACCCCACTCGCTAACCGGGTAGTGGGACCCCCGTGCTAAGTCTGTGTAGGGGAACATATTTCTTTTTGTGATCAAAACTTCTGAATTCCTATTTCAAGTTTTCTGTATTTTTGAGATTTCATTTGGACTAACGATCAAATTCAAGTTCTTTTTGTAACAGAATGACTTCCAGTGAAGCTCCTGCAATCAGTATGGATGAGAAGCCACCAGTACTTTTCAGAGGAGAGTATGAACAATGGAAAAATCAGTTCCTGGATTTCATTGATAGACATGACTTAGGGGATCTTATTAGAATATCTCTGAGGGATGGACGTATGATAACTCCAAGGAAAGTTTTTAATGTTGTAAAGGGTGAAGAAAGAAAAAGAGAAGAACTTCCATTACCACTTGAGATGTACACAGATGAGCAAAGAAAAAGAAATAAAGCTGACAAATTAGCCAAAACTTTTATATTGCAAGGAATTTCAGATGAGATTTCAAAAGAAATTTCTATCAAATTAGAAAGTAAAAAGGCTACAGGAAAACAGCTGTGGGAACATATTGAGAAAATAATGGTAGGATCAAAGATGTCATCAAGAGTAAATCTTTTAGAAGTTGAGAACTCTGAACTAAAATGAAATATTTCTGATCTGGAAGCCCAAATCCAGAAGCAAGATTCTGTTGAGAACAATGAGAAGAAAGTTAAGGATTTGGAGAGTGCAAATGTTGATGTTCATAAGAAGATTTATGATCTGGAAGATGCTAATGCTGAGCTTCTAAAGAAAATGTATGATTTGGAACAAAAGATGGTCAAAGAAAAAGGTGTTTTTGAGAGTGAGAAGAAAGAGTTTGCTAAAAAGTTCTCAGATTTTTCAAGAAAATGTGCTGATGAAAAGAAAGCAGTGGAGCTGAAATGTATAAAGCTTTCTCAACAGATTTCTGATTTTGAGAAAGTAATCATCCTGGAAAGAGAAAAGTTTGCAAAAGAAAAGGGTTTTTCAAAGAAATATCTTATGGAAGAAAGAATGCTGAGAATGGATTTGAAGAAGAAAGAAAAATGTTTGAAGAAGACATAAAGAAACTTACTGACAAGTTATCTGAACTATCTGTAAGTGCACAGAAAGAGCAGAAAACGAAGTCTGAATTCGAGAAGAAGATTGACATGCTCATTGAAGAAAGAGACAATTTTGCTTCAGAGATTAAAGAGCTTGAAGACATTATTTCAAAGGTGGTGGTGACTGAGCAAACGACTCTAGAGTCACAAATCCATACACCTATAAATAATTCAGTTGACTTCAAAAAGACAACCTCAAGCTCACATTAGAAAACTGTTTCTACAAGAAGGTCAGTTAAATCATATGATCAGATTCGTACTACTAACATTTTTTTGATGAAAATGTAGATGGTTCAGATACATACAGAAGAAGAAGAAGATATGAAGAAGACAAGTTGGTGTGGAAGGTAAAACCAGTTGAAGATGAAAAGAAAGATGAGAAGAAAGCTGAGAAGAAAGGAAAGAAGACATGTGTACATGAGGATAAAGCTTAAAAGAACAATGTGCAAAAAGGTAAACCCGATCATGTCTACTCGAGAGATCTGTTAATCAGGTTGTCAAGTAAGAAATATTATTGTTCTTATTGTCGTACACATGATCATGTTCACAAATCTAGTGATCATTTCTGGTATGGTTCTTACTCAGTTACTCCCATTCGAACTGCAACTAACAAATATGGACCCAAATACTAGTGGGTACCAAAGCCGAAAGATGACTATGTGTTGCAGGCATCTAATGTCAAGGGGGAGTAAGAGAACCAAGGCTTCTGAATAAATCAGTTCAGGACCCGTACTTCAACGGAGTTTGATTTCTAAACACAACAGTTTAGGACTCGTACTTCGATGATCAAAAGAAAAGATACTCCCGAGCTTATAAGAGATTGTATTCAGATACTCAAAAGAGAAAATCAACCTTCATGGGGGAGTACATATATATTTTTCTGGAAATATGTATTCGGAAGATATGACGAACTACACTTGAAATGGAGTTGTAGATCTCTATCATGTGCTTTTTCACTGACATATTTTAGATGCATATTTTCAGGGGGAGTAAGAATTATGACTTCTGATTACTTCTGATCAGAACTCGTACATTCAATGTTTTACTGCTTTATGTCATTTTATTTTTCAATAAATTTTGTGAATAAAGTTGTTTTGACATGACTTTGAGACTTTTGTAGATTGAGAAAAGCTATCAAGCTCATATCATTATGATTTTCAGCTTGACTTCATGAGATTTAAGACTGAACGACAAAGGTTAAATTTCTTATCTTAATCTCATATATGGTTGAAAGAAGGACGACTTTCTATCATAGAAAACATATTCTTAAATATTCAAACCACTTCCCGATTCTTAAACAGATTTCATGAATTGGAAGTGAGATTTTAAATGTTTTCATTTTTACTTGTGCTTAAACGATTAACAAACCGTGTGTTTTCAAAGATAAATACTTTTGTATTGTCTTTTCCATATACTTTCAAGTATTCACACACACCGGTTTAATTTTTGTTAACTTTGTTCTTACCATGTCTCAAATTTGAAACATATTTTTCGATGGTAAGACACCCCGCTTGCACTTCAATGAATATTGAGCGTTATTTCATTTCTGAACGTCATTTCAAGAATGTCTATATTTTTGATTCGTATAGACAATATCAATCTTTGATGACCTAAGCCTTAAATGCTATATCATTTGATTCTGATCATTTCATACAATGTCAGATTTTCAAACAAGTCTCTTGCATTCATGTTCATTCATTCAATTTACTTGTTTGAAATAACTTCAATGTTTAAAATGCTCATATCTTCATGATTATATTCTGAGCATATACACATCTGACTTGTATTTGAGCTTTAACTATTCAAGATAAACCATTTTGAGAAACATATGCTTCTTAAGAAAATATGGGTGTTAGAGCACAGTTTTATTGGATTCAAGATCATCAATATCTAAAGATGGAAATCTGAAGTCAAAGCGGGAAAAGTCGACTCTCAACAAATAGTCTAGGGTCCTTTGTAATAAATTGTCAAAGTTTGTTTTTGTATTTTCGTTTTTAATCCTTTTCTATAAAATAGGTTTTAGGTATTTATTTGTTTATTAGGTTTTGTTTAGAAGTTGAATAGTGCAGCCGCCGTACATATTGAGAAAATTTGAGAGAGAGAGCTGCGCATAGAGAGAAAACAGAGAGATAGCTTGATCGAGTTCTGTTTCAACACTTGTAACCATTCGATTCGTTGGAATAATCATATCAGGTTTGCTTAATCTTATTGTTTAATTGTTTGGCTTGATTGAATCGTGAATCACAGGGACCCACAATTGGTATCAGAGCCTAACAGATTGAAATCAAATTTTTTTTTTCTTTTCGGTAATTTTTCATATATGTCAAGATTCAATTTTTTTATTGTGTGATTGTTCTTTCAAGCTGTTATTAATTGGGTTGTAGTCGATTTGCATATTCTGTTGAATTGGTATTGGTTTATGTGAGTATAACATTGCTTTCGATTGTCAATTTTATGATTTTGGTATTGTTCGGTTTTTCACGAGCACAACACTGTTTAATCAATCGATTCTTTTAATTGTGTTGTTTATTGAAATTATTTGATTGTAATCAGTCCTAGATGTGTGTGTGAGCCTATGTTCAAAGTTTGAGACTGATTATCGAAGCCTAGATTGGTTATTAGGATTTCCAGAGCCGTATTTCGAAGTACAGGGAAGAACAACGTTTTTACGCTAGTTCATCGTCTTTGCGCCAGTTCTTAAGGTCCTTTGCGCCACCAGCTCTTAGCGCAAAGTTTCCTTTTGCGCCATTAGTTTCTAGTGCAAAACAACTTTTGCGCCATTCAAGACTCCGGTCGACTTTGGTCAAAGTTCCACACCGGTCGATACTGGTCACAGACCCCGGTCAAAGGTTATACCGGTTGAAGGTACGCCCCGGTCGCACAACAGTCCGGTAGATCCCGGTCTTAAGCTTATACCGGTCGAAGGAACATCGGTTGCAC
Source organism: Arctium minus (assembly GCA_954870635.1). Taxonomy (NCBI): domain Eukaryota; kingdom Viridiplantae; phylum Streptophyta; class Magnoliopsida; order Asterales; family Asteraceae; genus Arctium; species Arctium minus. The sequence continues at coordinate 55,287,402 of OX941092.1, forward strand.
AAGGCACCGGTCATACAAGGCACCGGTCAAGAACTCTCTTTTGCGCCATCAAAGTGTCACGCAAACCTCATCTCGCGCGACCTGCTTCTCTCGCAATCTGACTTTTTCGCCAGCTTCGTCTCACGCAAACTGACTTTTGCGCCACCATCCTCTCGCGCAAAACTCAAGGGTGTCAAGTTCACGCGGTCCATTTTGTGCCAGCTTCTTTTAGCGTAAACCTGAACTTTACGCCAGACACTATTAGCGCAAAATCTCTTTTGCGCCACTGCCTTTTGGCGCATTTCTGCCTTTTGCTCCAGATTCTAATTTTTCATTATTAATCTGTATTTACTTGATTTTATCTGGACTAACGATCATTTCAAGTTTCTTATCAGTTCTTTGCTATAATCATATCAGTAAGGATGTCATCTCGGGAAGCTCTTGCTATCGGAACCGATGTGAAGCCACCAGTACTCTTCAAGGGGGAGTACGAGCAATGGAAGAAAGATTCTTGGATTTCATCGATCGAAATGATTTGGGAGATTACATAAGAAAATCCCTAAAAGAAGGAATCATGACACCTCCAACCAAGGTACTCACTGTAGCTGGAGAGAATGGTCAAGAAACAGAGAGAGAGAGTATCCATTACCGCTTGGTGAATACTCTGATGAGCAGAAGAAAAGACACAAATGTGACAAATTGGCAAGATCATTTATTCTCCAAGGCATCCCAAATGAAATTTATGTCAAGATTGATAGCTACAATGCTACCGGCAAGCAAATGTGGGATCAATTGGAGAAGATGATGATCGGATCTAGAGTCGGCAACCAACTCAAAGTCTCCAACTGCTTGAACAATTATGAAGAATTCAAAGCTAAAAGTGGAGAATCACTAGAAGCCACCTATGACAGATTTGTGACATTGTTGAACGAACTAAGGAAGAACAAGATCAACAAATCTCAAGTTGAGTTGAACGTGAAATTTATCAGCAACCTCCAGCCTGAGTGGAAGAGATTCACCTGACAGATGAGGCAATTGAAAGATCTTAATGACATTCCACTTCATGAAGTTTATGAAATCCTCAGACAGAATGAGGAAGAGGTGGATGAGATCAAGGCTGAGATGAAGAAGGCTGACGAAGCGGTTGCAGATCCAGTTGCACTTTTGGTCAAGAAGAAGTCTAAGAAGAAGAAGATGATAGCATCTGAATAAGAAGAGGATGAGAATGAGGCAAATTCTGACTCTGACGATTGAGAGAATCTGAAGGAAGCTATGCTAATGCTAACCAAGTCCTTCCAAAAGAAGTTCTATAAAAATCCTAGCTCCAACAGTCAGAGGTACTCATGTGGTTCGAATAACTACAAACATAAGAAGAAAGTTGAAGAAAAGAGACCAGAAGAGAAGAAGAAGGATAGATCCAAAGAGCCCAAGCAAGAAGAACCAATAAAGTGCTACAACTGTGGCAGACTCGGTCACTTTGCCAAGGACTGCCGAAAACCTAAAGTCCGAAACTCCGACTATTACAAGAATAAGATGCTTCTAGCCAAGCAACAAGAGGCTGGAAAAACATTAATGGCCAAGGATGAATACTGGCTCGACCATTCGAACAAAGAATCTGAAGAAGGAGAGAAGGACGAGACAACACACCTGTGCTTGATGGGTAAGCAGCAGTCAGAAGCTGAAGCTGATTCTGATGAAGGAGATAATGAAGAGGTATGTGACTTAACTGAATCCGATTTTCTGAATCAAATGCATGCTATGATGTCTAAACTCCAAGAATTAGAGTCTAAACTTAAGCGTGAAAAAGGTGTCATTAATAAGAAAAATCAATCTATACATAAACTTAGTAATGATATTGTTGAGAAAAATGTATTAATTGAATCATTGCACAAAAACATAGACACCAGCGCGAAAGAGAAGACTATAATTCATAAAGAGTTATCTGAAACTGTCTCCAAATATAAAATGTGTGAGTTTGAGTCAAAAGAGATTTCTAAAATAAATTCTTCGCTTTCAAAGCAAAAGAAATCATTAATTGACAAGGTGAATGCTTTGGAAGAGAAATTATATACTTTAGGTCAAACTGAACACACTATTCATTTGAACAAACCTAAAGAGAAACCTGATTGTTGGGGATTTGGTTACAAGAACCCACATCACCTCAAAAAGGGTATATCTGAAGTGTCTGCGCTTTATGACTTTGGATTTATGCTATTGGCTCCTCAATATCCGAAACTCAAACCTTTTTGGACCAATCTGTCTGAAGAGGATAAAGCCAAGGAATATGATAAAAGAAAGAACACATCTAAAGTTCAACTTCCATTTCGCTATGAGAGGTTGAATAACAGTTATAGTTCTGATAAATCAAAATTTATTTCAAATGATTATTTTGAGAGTTATTCTGTAAAAGAATTGGAGGCTAAGCCCATCGAAGGTAAGCTTTACGTCCCTCCTCTATTTTTGGAAAGTAAAATTTCTGAACTCGAGAATACTCTTACAGAAGAAAGAATTTTGATGGACTTAGAACAAACTGTATTTTCTACAGTGTTCAAAAATACTGCGTTTTCTAAAATATCCAAGGCTTTAAAATCTGATGGTAGATCTGGTTCTATTGAGAATGAGGTTGATTTCTTAAACTCTGAAGGTGTTTTGGATGATAGTGTTGCTCAATTTGACTTTACTACCAAACTTCCTGATCATTCATCTTGTGTTGTGAATTCTTTCGGTCTACCCAGTTTGTTTGAAAAGGGTGAAACATCAACGAAAGTTGATAAATCAGTTTCTGTGAAATTGAAGAATGCAAAAGGTAAGAAAAGAAAATCTCAGCATTCACAGAAACCGATCACCATTGGTAATCCAAAGAAGAAGAAGCATTCTTCTGATTCTCACCATTCTAACTCTAAAGTTTCAAATGTTTCAGATGTGAGAAAGCAAAGGCTTGGAGTTAAGTCAGCATGGATACCGAAACAGAAGATAAACGAGAAAGCTAAATCTAGTTCTAGTTTTAATTTGAATAAAAAGACTTCTAGTAAAGATGAATTGATTGTGAATGTTGCTACTTCTAAATTTAATCTTGTTGATTCTCGCAAGAAATATTCCATAAAGAAATTGTTCCAGTTAGCTCCATCTAATAAAAAGTTTTCAAATTTTGGTGGATTTGATTATGCTTCTCGTAAATATTCTGATATTTGGTATGGCTCATATAATGTTTCCTCTTATCGTTATCATTCTTCTTATCATGCATATGGTCTTCAAAGACAAAGCGGGCCCAAACTTAAATGGGTGCCAAAATCATGTACTGACACTATAGGTCCCATTTACAAATGGGTACCTAAACCTCTTATTTCATGATTTGTTTTGTGCAGACCCGTCATATGTGGTACTTGGATAGCGGGTGTTCCAATCTTATGACAGGGCAGAAGAGTATGTTGTCTAATTATACAGACAAATACTGCGGCACAGTACGTTTTAGAAATGATCAGTTTTCACCAATTCTGGGATATGGTGATGTTGTACACGACAATGTCACGATTAAGAAGGTGAGCTAAGTTGAAGGCTTAGGACACAACCTATTCAGTATTGTCTAGTTCTGCGACAAAGACTTAGAGGTGAACTTCAAGGCCAAGACGTGTTCGGTACGCACTGAAGACGGGAAAGAACTCTTGGTCGGTACTCGCAAGTCAAACCTCTACACCATCAACTTGTCAAAGGTCCAAGATGACAATCAGGTATGTCTATTATCAAAGGCCTCGATGCAACAAAGCTGGTTATGGCATCGACGGCTCTCTTACCTCAAGTTTCGGTACATCAACAAACTAGTCAGTGGAAAGCTAGTGAAAGGACTTCCTGAGCTGAAGTTTGAAAAAGAACACTTGTGTGTAGCGTGTGAAAAGGGAAAGATGAAGAGAGCTCCACACAAACCAAAGCCTGAACCAAGTACCAGCTCTCCATTAGAGTTGTTGCATATGGATTTATGCGGTCCTATGCGAACGGAAAGCTTAGGCGGAAAGAAGTATGTGCTAGTTATGGTGGACGACTATACACGATACACTTGGGTCAAGTTTCTTCGGTCTAAAGATGAGACGCCCGAAGTTCTCATTACATTTCTGAAGACGACCCAAGTCAATCTGCAGAAACAAGTCAAGATTCTAAGAACTGACAACGGCACAGAGTTCAAGAACAAAATAGTTGAAGAATATCTCGAATCGGTCGGGATATCACATCAATACTCTGTTGCACGTATGCCTCAACAGAATGGAGTCGTCGAAAGGCGAAACCGTACGCTTGTCGAGGCCGCTCGAACTATGCTCAGCCAATCTGAATTACCTTTTTTTCGGTGGGATGAAGCTGTATCGACTGCGTATCACACTCAGAATCGCTCCGTGATACACCACAGATTTCAGAAGACTCTGTATGCGTTAATAAACAACCGGACACCTACAATCAAATATTTTCATATATTTGGGTGCAAGTGTTATGTTTTAAATGACAGAGAGAATCTGAACAAGTTCAGTGCTAAGGCAGATGAGGGCATCTTCGTTGGCTATTCCTCTACATCTACTGCATACCGTGTTTACTTGAAGAAGTCGAAGACTGTGATCGAGAGCGTCAACGTTACATTCGATAAGGAAATGGCTTCTGAGCACGCTAGTTCAGAACCCGTACTAACCGGAGTACTAGCTTCTGGGCCAACCAGTCCAGGACCTGCACCTCAAGAGAACAAATCAGATGGCGCTTCATCGTCTACTTCTAAATTATCTGATTTGGATTTATTATTTGAACTGTTTTATGATGAATTTCTTGGATCTAATGTGCCTAAATCTGTTGTGGTTGACAGGATGGAAGACTCGATGACTACTCATCCAACCACTTCCGATATCTCTACTGAATCCAAATCCCCGATTCGGCAAGAAGTTCCAGTTCAAATGCCTACTCCGACAGTTGAAGTTGTGACCAACACTGAAGAGACAGAAGTAGTTGATTCAGTAGGAAGTACTGTAAGGACTGATCAACAGACTGACCAAGTTGTACCTACTACAACTTCTGCAACTACTACTTCAACTGAAACCCCCATTCATTCTGAACTATCTGAAGGAGATAACAGTGGATTCCTACATGCTGAACATGATCAATCTACATCTAATCCACTCCCTCATGAACACAAGTGGACCAAAGAGCACCCGATAAGCTAAGTTATTGGAGATCCATCCAAACCGGTGCAAACTAGGTCTGCTACTTTAAATCTATGTATGCATGACTCCTTTCTGAGCAAGATCGAGCCTACTTGCGTATCTGAGGCCCTTGCCGATTCAGATTGGGTAACTGCGATGCAAGATGAGCTGAATCAGTTTGAAGCCCTTAAAGTCTGGAGACTTGTACCCAAACCTGAAGGTAAAACCATCATTGGTACGAAATGGGTGTTCAAAAACAAGAAAGATGAAGATGGTACCGTTATCAGAAATAAAGCACGACTTTGCCAAGGGATATAGGCAAGAGGAAGGGATAGACTATGATGAGACTTACGCTCTAGTGGCGCGTATAGAGGCAATTTGGATTTTCTTAGCCTACGCAACCCACAAGAACTTCACCGTCTATTAAATGGACGTGAAGACAGCTTTTCTGAATGGAGTACTCAAGGAGGAAGTCTACGTCTCGTAGCCAGAAGGGTTTGTGAATCCAGATAAGCCTAATCACGTTTACATCTTGGATAAAGCTCTTTATGGACTGAAACAAGCTCCTCGCGCCTGGTATGATATCTTATCTCAGTTCTTGGTCAAGTCAGGTTTTACAAAAGGTACGGTCGATACCACTTTATTTATTAAAAAGGACAAAGGCGATATCATTCTTATTCAAATATATGTGGATGATATTATTTTTGGCTCTACAAATCCTAAGTACTGTAAGAATTTTGCAAACCTCATGGTGTCACGTTTTCAGATGAGTATGATGGGAGAGATGAACTTCTTTCTTGGATTACAAGTCAAACAATTTTCAATGGGGATTTTTATCAATCAATCTAAATACATTCTTGATATTCTTCGGAAGTTCAAAATGGAAAATTGTAAACCGATTGGTACCGCGATGGCACCTGGTACTAAGATTGGCACCGCTCTTTCGGGAAAGGCTGTTGATGTTAGGACTTATAGAGGGATGATAGGTTCTTTAATGTATCTTACTTCCAGTAGGCCGAATATAATGTTCTCTACATGCTTATGTGCTAGATATCAGGCCAATCCTAAAGAATCCCATTTGTCTGCTGTTAAGCGGATTTTCAGGTATCTGAAGGGAACTGCAGATCTTGGTCTGTGGTATCCTAAAGATACCAACTTTGAACTAACAGCTTATTCAGATGCAGATCATGTTGGTTGCATGTTAGACAGGAAGAGCACCTCGGGTCATATACAATTCGTCGGAGATAAACTCGTCAGTTGGGCATCGAAGAAGCAATTATGTGTCTCCACATCAACGGTAGAAGCAGAATATGTAGCTGCTGCTAGCTGCTGTTCTCAGGTCTTGTGGATGCGAACACAACTACGAAACTATGGTTTTCATTTCAATAGAATCCCGATCTATTGTGATTCGAAGAGCGCTATCGCGATTTCAGTGAATCCTGTTCAGCATACTAAGACCAAACACATAGATGTCAGGTATCACTTTATAAAAGATAATGTAGAAAAAGGAACAATTGAACTTTACTTTGTAAAAACTGATTATCAGCTTGCAGATTTGTTTACCAAACCCTTAGACGAAAAGAGATTCAATTTTCTTGTCTCTAGGCTTGGTATGCTAAATCTTAAGACCTAATCAGTGGTTACCTATTAAAGTTTCTTATTGTGTCTTTTCATCATTTCTTTATCATTATTTCCGCAAGATATCTGCTCTTTAACAGTTTGTTCATGATCTCAGGGGGAGTGTGAGAAGTACCTCATAGGTGGTCAATGTTATTTTGAGGGGGAGCATATCTAATGTATGCATTGTACTTACTGATAACTTGTTAGTGATGCATGCTTCTAGGGGAAGCGTTCAATTCAAAGGAGTATGGCGATGACTTCTGATTACTTCTAATAAGAACTCGTACTTTAATTGTTTTACTGCTTTATGTCATTTTAATTTCCGTGAATAAAGTTGTTTTGACTAGACCTTAAGACTTTTGCAGTTTGAGAGATGCTTACAAGATCATATTTTTATGACTTTAAGCTTGACTTCATGAGATGGAAGATTGCACTCAAACAGGTATAATTCTTTATCTTCATCTCATCTAGGGTTGAAAGAAGGACAACTTTCAATCATAAGAAAACATGTTCTTAAATGTTCAAACCACTTCCCGATTCTCAAACAGATTTCTTGAATTGGAAGTGTGATTTTAAATGTTTTCTGCTTCATTTTTGAGCTTTCACTGAACAAGTTAAATCATCTGAGTAACATATGCTTCATAGGAAAACATGGGATCAGTGTGCTAGTACCTAAAAGTAACTTCTATGGAATCATGTTAACTAGTGACTTCTACCCAAGAAGTTAACCCATAGTGATGGAGTGTTAGGACTCAAAGAAATGAGTGTGGGGTGTGTGATGAGAGAAAATATAAAAGAGAGTTTGGTTAGCTGTGAGCTTAATGATTAAAAGAAAGTGGGTGAGAGATCAGAGTAAAAGAATATCAAACTCTACACCAACTACTTTCTGAGCCGGGCAGCCACATTTCTAACGATTCACAATTCTTGGTGAACATTATTGAAACAGGCAACTAGCCCATTCCAACTCTTACCATTACCCCACCAGCTACTCATGTTCTTCTTAACAAGAAAATGTTTCATTTTCAAAGGGGACGCAACACATATGCTATCTGATTTTCATTTAGAAAATCTGGATATTGAAAAGAAGGAAGTCTGCCCCACCTTCACACTTCACTAATGCACATTGAGTCTGTGTTTAACTAACTGTTGTCTCAGTGGTTTACACATTTTGAGCCTTATAAGCAATCATCATATGCTTAATTATTTCTATCACTTGCACGAACACACAAAGAATTTGTTTCTTTGTCATAACGTTCATAGAAATTGCCTTTGTGGTGTTTCGATGATTGAATGGAAGCCCTGGGGGAGTGAACATCATAAAAGCTCCTTTATAATGTGTATTCGTTACACACAGTGACTTCGTATTACTGACAGACAATTTTAACTGATTCATTTGTTGATTCAGGTGTTACATTTCATTTTCTAATTTGTCTAGATTTGCAAGGATCTGGATAAACATCTTTCTGAATTGACGGATAATCGAAGGTTATGTATACAAGATCAGTGGTCAGACATTTCTTGAAGAAAAGTTTTGATGAACTCGTTGCTCTTTTCATCAAAAAGGGGGAGAAGCGTCAACCAAGAAATGGGGAGAACAAAAGTTTTTGAAAGAATTTATGAAGATATGCTGAATTGAAGAAATTTTATTTGAAGATGATTTGTAAAGCATTCTGAGCTGAAACTGGAGATAATTTCTTTCCAAGAGATTTTATTCTCATATTGCTACCTTCTGAAGACAAAGAGGGAGATTGCATCTTCTGAGCTTAAAAGAGAAGATTGTATTGCTAAATCTTTTTTAGTAATGATCTTGATCCAAAGGGGGAGATTGTTAGAGCACAGTTTTATTGGATTCAAGATCATCAATATCTGAAGATGGAAATCTGAAGTCAAAGATAGAAAAGTCGACTCTCAACAAATAGTCTAGGGTCCTTTGTAATAAATTGTCGAAGTTTGTTTTTGTATTTTCGTTTTTAATCTTTTTTCTTATAATAGGTTTTAGGTATTTATTTGTTTATTAGGTTTTGCTTAGGAGTTGAATAGTGCATCCGCCGTACATATTGAGAAAATTTGAGAGAGAGAGAGAGCTGCACATAGAGAGAAAACAGAGAGATAGCTTGATCGAGTTCTGTTTCAACACTTGTAACCATTCGATTCATTGGAATAATCATATCAGGTTTGCTTAATCTTATTGTTTAATTGTTTGGCTTGATTGAACTGTGAATCACAGGGACACACAATGGGTTCTTTGTGCTAGGACTTAAATGAACTTCTATGGATTCACGTTAACCAGTGTATCCTACCCAAGAAGTTAATCCTTAGTGATTGAGTGTGAGGAGTCGAAAAGAAATGAGTGTGGGTTGTGCGTTGAGGTAAAATGGAAAAGAGAGTTTGGTTAGTAGTGAGCTCAAATGATTAAAAAGAAAGAGGGTGAGAGAACAGAGTAAAAGAATATCAGCCTCTGAACCAACTACTTTTTGAGTCAGGCAGCCACATTACTAATGTTTCATAATTCTTCGTGAACATTATTGAAATAGGCATCTAGCCCATGCCAACTCTTGACAATACCCCACCAGCCACTCATTTTTTTCTTAACAAGAAAATGCTTCATATTTTAAGGGGACGCAACACATAATCTATCTGATTTTCATTTGGAAAATCTGGATATTGAAAAAGAAGGAAGTCTGCCCTACCTTCGCACTTAAATCATGCACATTGAGTCTGTGTCTATCTACTGTTGTCTCAGTGGTTTACACAATGTTGAGCCTTATAAAAAACAATCATCTTGTGCTTAATTCTTTCTACACTTGCACGAGCACACAAGGAATTTGTTTTCTTGTCATATCATTCATAGAAATTGCCTTTGTGGTGTTTCGATGATTGGATGGAATCCCTGGGGGAGTGATCATAACAAAAGCTCCTTTACAATGTGTATTCGTTACACACAGTGACTTAGTGTTACTGACAGACATTTTAACTGATTCATTTGTTGATTCAGGTGTTATTTTCATAGTTTGTCTGGATTTGAAATGATCTTGATGAATACTTTGTTCGAATTGGAAACGAATCAGAGGCTCCGTTTGTAAGATCAGTGGTCAGCACATATAAAGACATTTCTTGTGAAAGTTTTGATGCTATAGATGCTCTATTTATCAAAAAGGGGGAGATGAAATTAAAGAAATGCCTGAGTCAGAAATTTCAAAGTTAAAGACTTGTTCGAGATCAAAGATTAATTGTTAAAGAAGGATGCAAAGTTGAAGATTTCTGAAGATGTGCTGAGAATTTACAGAAAGTTTCTTTGATGATTATTTTGCTAAAGCAATCCGAGCTAATTCTGAAGATAATTTCTTTCCGAAGTCAGAAAGGATTTTGTGAAAGTTTTGGGAGAATTGTTGAAGAGCCTTTCTACCATAGTTGAGGAAGTTTGTTAATATTTTCTTTCAAAGACAGACTTTGGAAGAATAGAGTTAAGCAAAAGGAAGAGATTGTCCATATTGAACCAAAGGGGGAGATTGATTTGCTAAATCTTTTTGAAGATGATCTTGAATCCAAAGGGGGAGATTGTTAGTGCATAAATATGTTGGATACAAGATCATGAAGATAGAAGGTCAAAAGTCAAGAAGTCAAAAGCTGGAAAGTCAACTCTTAGTGAAAGTCAAAGTCTTTGTGTAATAATAGTCAAAGTCAATTTGTATTTTTGTTTTGTTTTTCTCTGTATTTGTAGTATGGTATAAATAGTTTGCCTTTGTAAGTAAAGTGTGTGTGAATCAGAGAGTGTAACATTAGGTGATTCATTGTACAAGGGAGCAGATTAGAGAAGGAGTCAATGTACATCATTCTAGAGTGAGAGAGTTTGTAATCTTTGATTTCCAAGTTAATGACATGTGATTACGATTCATAATATTGTTTCTGTTTTACAATTAGAACTTGATCAAAACTGGGAATAACATCTGTTGACATTGAAACGATTGGAAGAGGAGTTGTTTCTGAATTTAGAGAAGTTGGCAAGCATGCCCATTTTCCTCCGTCATTTGATCGACAGATGCATCTTCACCTTCATCATCAGCTTCACTTAGATAGGCCTCCAAAAGGTGATCTGAGTCATTATGACTCTCTGTCTGAATCATCAGAAGGATAAGTGATACGGGGAATGCACACAGTCTTTTTAGAACCATCACTGATAAGATCCATTGAAGGGGCTTTTATCTCTTTGCTAATGGATTTTCTTTGAACACGAGTTTGTTCATAATTATAAAGAGTACCATAAAGAAAGGTGAGAGGCATATGATCAAGATCCTTGGTTGTTTTTATGCAGGTGAAAATGTTCTCCCAGAAATCTGGAAGTCTGTCCATGAATTTACATAAAATTTCCTCATTATCATAAAGCTTTCCAAGAAGTTTAAGATCGTTGGGAAGACTATTAAATCTATTATAATAGTCAGAGAGGGATTCTCCTTTCTCATGGGAGAAGAGTTCGTATTTCCGAACAAGAGAAATTTTTCTTCTTTTCTTGACCTCTTCTGTACCTTCATACAGAACACATAGAGTGGTCCACATTTCTTTGGCATTAGGAAAGTTAACCAGAGAATGATACACCTCATCCGGAAGAGCTTGAGCAATAATTGCTCTAACTTTGGAGTCAAGCCCAATAATGCGCTTGTCTTCCGTAGTGTAATCCTTTGGCCTTTTCTGAACATATCATCCAGTTGCAGAAGTTCTTTCCTTGTCAGATGAGTCATCGGAAACATGGAAGAGATAGTCCTTTTCTTTTTCTTTATCCTTGGGAGTTTTGACAAATTTGTCCCATACTTTAGGGAGAAGAGGACCTTTACTAAGAACGGTCAGATAGCGACTGTCAGCCCCCTCTAAGAATAGCATCATCCGACTTTTCCAGAGTGAAAAGTTGTTCGCATTAAACTTAGGAGGTTTGACCATAGAGTCGTTATCAGTATGAAAAGCGTTTTGAGAAGCAGAAGAAAAATCAACTTTGTCTTTGGAAGATGATGCCATCACGGATCTGATTTATTGAGTTAAATCAACCGCTCTGATAGCACTTGTTGGTCCCTAATAAGCAAAACAAGTATTGTAGAAGGGGGGGGGTTGAATACAATACACAAAATTTTACTTAATTTTAATTCTTTATTGATATGAATATCAAGAATTACACATAGAAAACAAAGATGGTTGCGAAAAAGAACAACTAAAGACTATTCTTACAATCTAACACAAAGAAGACTTTTTATCACAAAGACAAAATCTTAGAGAGAAAATACTTGCTAAAAACTTGCTAAAATTTTGCACTTGAGAAAACTTGAGCTGAAAGCGTAGCTTGCAAGGAGAGACCTTCACCCTTTATATACTACCTCATGTATTTAATGCAAATGACACTTGGCATTTGTTGGATGGGTAGTTGAGATATTTTCAATAAATTTTAAGATATTTGAAGTGACTTATCAAAATACAAAAGGTAACTTTTGTACTATGATAAGACAAGCACATCATAAAATATTCCTGGTACAAATCTTTTTGAGATCTTTTAAGAAGAAAGTCTCAATCAGATCAGAACTCAAGTGAGTATCCTCTGAGCAATAGAAGTTTCCATTCTTTTTGTCAGAAGAGGATTGGAAAAGATGAAGTATAGTTAAATCATGAGGATTTGCCATAAAGGAGTATTACCGAATTAGGGAATGATTCAACAATGGTTTATCTGTCGAATCTTCGGTATGAGGTTGCCGATATAAAGGAATCGACATGTCTTCTGCCAAATAGAGGAGAAATCGGCAGAGGGAAGGCCTGCCGAAGATGTTGCATATCATTCGGCAGATGTAGCTTAGTTCTTGTGAAGTTCATCTTGATCCGCATGAGTAGACTTACTTCATGTTGAATTCGGTTGGTCTTTGATTCACCGATATTTTAAAGCACAACTAAGTTATTATAAAGAACCATAAAATATTATAAGTATGAAAGTGTACAAGATTTTACAGATATACAAATACAAACCGAAAGAGGAGGTCATCTTCAAATCTTAGATGACCCAACAATATATATATATATATATATATATATATATATATTATACCTGTATACAATTTCACATATTTATTCATCATCATTACGAAATTTGCATCCGAATTACTCCCTCCGTCCCAAAATAAATGTCCACAAAATAAATGTCCAAAATAATATGTCCACATATTTATCTGTATACACAGTTTCTCTTTCTTAATTAATTGTGGACATTTATTTTGGGACAAACTAAAATAGTAATGCGGACACTTAATTTGGGACGGAGGGAGTATTAAATTAGCATTCATTTAAACGAAAATATGCCATCTAAATTATTTTAAATATGCCATTGACGGTATTATTCATTTAAACAAGAGAGGTGATGATCGATTTGGTAAGGATCGATTGAGAAAAATGATCGATCAAGGTTAATAATGAGAAGCGATTGAGAAACGCCGCTACTGGGGTTTGGAGAACAATAAGAGGCAAATAAGGGGTTGGTTTACCTCTTAGGGGCTGTTTGGCAGTTGCTAAATGGTTAGGTGCAGAATGATTAAGTGGTCAGAATGATTAAGAGACAATTATGATATAGTTCAAAGTGAAATAGGGTTGTTTGTAATTGTTTAGAAAGAAATTAGGGCGCTTAATGGTTAAGGTAGATCCAGATACAAAATCATTCAGAGGGTTTTGGAACCATTAAGAGGCATACTTTTTTTTTTTGCCAAACAAGATTCACCTTTTAGCGATTCAGAGATTACCTCTTAATGGAACCATTAAGAGGTAAACAAACAACCCTTACTAAATAAGAGAATGATAAGACATAAATGACTCTGAAATTTTGGAAAAAACATACAGTCTTAACAGCCCTACCTCTTACCGAATCAGACATAAGAGGTTGGTAAGAAATTTTAAAAAAAACAAACAAACAAGGCCTTACATTTGCTATGAAAGAAAAACCAAAATAGAATTAAATTTGTGTTAAATTTTATTTTTCCAAATTTTTAGAGCCTGTTAGTGTTTACCAAATGCTTACCACATTTATCGGGTCAATTACCTTATCGGTTTAATATGACAAATACCTAGAATCTTACCAGGTAAATGGCATGTGCTAAGGACCAAGGATCTTACCCGATAAGTAAGGGTGAATACTATTATCAAGTTAGCATTTATCAGGTATAAAACGCTTACCAAAAATTCATTTTGTTGCTCGAGAATGTTAATGATAAAGTGAGGGTCGTGACTCTTGTCGCTAAATACTTACTCGATAAGTGTTTGGTAAAATGGCCCCTTAGCGTTTGTAACTCTTATCTACTTTGTGATTTGATCTTCTTTATCTACGCCTTATTTTATAAGGTAGTATTTAGTACTTCGATAAAAGAAAATTGAACTAAACTGGACGAGATAAAACATGACAAATTGTCTACCAAACTAAATTGAATTAAACTGCACTAGACAAATTATCTAATGGAATCACCCTTTCTCTTTGAGGATCACAATGACCAATTGAAACTATTATGTAAAGAAAAAAAAATACAAACTTGTAAAGTCACATTTATTGTTAAAATTGTATGAAAAATATTTTTTAAATATACAACCCATTATTAAGTAAATATTGATGATAAGAAACGTAATCCGACTGCCGACATGTTTTATGATGATTGTTTAGTATTTTGTCCAAAAAAGTATTCTTGTAATTCCATTCGCATAATGTGTTTACCAAAACCTTGATCATAAGAACAATTGAAAATAGTTCACCAAAGCATATCGGTAAAGATTTTTTTATTCGAATATTTTGTGAAGCATGTCGTTAAAGTTTTTTCATTAGAATATTTTGTGAAACGTGACACATTTTATTTGAAGATCTAATTAAATGAGTTCATTGAAGGATCATACACATTTCCTGTTTTATTTCTAAGTTTCAACCACACCCCATATTTTCCTTTAAATAGTCATAATAGTTACATATTTGCTTTCTATCCACATGAAAGTTGTGGATCTCTTTTAGAATTTCAGAAACTCTCTTCTAGGGGTGACAAAAAAACTGACCAAACCAGCCAACCCAACTCGAAGAAACTCAAAAAAACTCAACTCGGTGTAACCCGACACAGTTGATACAAAATTAGGCCAAACCGCATCTATTGGGTTAGGATAATTTGAACTTAAGCCAACCCGATGAACCCGGTGTCTTTTTATACTATGGATTCAATATGATTGTTTAGTCCATTATTAATATATGTACACTAGACATTAGACCAACCCGTAATTAGCTATATTCAAAATTGTATTATAATTTCAATCGTCATTTAATTTCAATCGTCATTTAATTTATTTGCAAGAACTTTCAACGTTTTTTTTTTGAGTTTGTTAGTTTTTTTACATGTTCTTATTTTGATTTTACTTTGTTTAAACATCAACACTTAGCTAGATTGTAAAAGGATGTATCAAAATATCAACCCGACCAACCCCAACCCAACCCGCAAAGTTTGGGTTGGGTTGGGTTGTACTTTTTTTTGGGTTGGGTTGGGTTGGGTTGAGATTTTTCAAACCGCAAACATTGAGTTGAGTTATTCAAATACCTTCAACCCGATCAATCTAACCCATGAGCAACTCTACTCTCTTCTAGGACATTGATTTTAGACTTCCACCTTCTTTTCCATTCAAAGCTACCTCAAGAATGCAACTTTCTAAAAAAAGTCTTCTGTTAGAGCATAAATATGTTCGATACAAGATCATAAAGACTGAAGACTGAAAGTCAAGCCAAGTCGAAGCTCAAGTCAACTCTCAAGCAGAAAGTCAAAGTCAATTGTAATAAAAAGTCAAAGTTTAGTAGTGTGAGTGTTTTGTGTCCGTGTATAAATAGGTATATGGCTATTGGTGAGCGTGTAGTTCATATAGTCATAAGAGAGCATTGCACGTGTTCATATCAAGAGAGATAAAGTTTTGAGAGAGCATACTGTTTTGATTTCTAATCTCGTAATAGAAATGGAAATTGCTAATGCATTATTTAGATCAAGTTAGTTTGTCTTTTGTAATTGTTTGACTTTGACTTTTCTAAGTCTTTGAGAGTTTCTTTTATTTTAGAGTTTCTTTTATTTGAGAGAAGTGTGCTTGTATAAATTGCTTAGCCTTGTGAGTGTTTCATGTAACCTTGAGAGATGTGCGCATACTGATTGTAACCTTGTGACTAGTTGAATACATATGACTTATTCACTCTAAATTCTCTCTCTCTAGAATCTTTGATTGTTTAGTGTTTGAATTGATTGATAATGGCTTAAATTGGACTTTTAAATTGGTATCAGAGCCTACCCAATCGAATTCAGATTGTTTTGGATCATTTTCTTGGATCGATTTTCTTGAAATCTCAAGAATACGCAGAACGACTTCTGGACCTTCACTGTTTGATCGAATTCAGATTGATTAGTTATGTTTAGTGTGTAAAAATGGTTTGATTGTATTTGTTTTTCATTCTAGATCATTTCTTATTCATATTGTTTCACTATTTTCTCACAAATTTAGATTGAATTTCTGAACTTTTGAATTTTCTTGAAAAAACATGTCGATCACTGTAATTTGGATTGATGCACTGTAATTTTCTTTTTTTGATCATTGTTGATTGTTAAGGATATGTTCGATTTCACTTTTAGAACATATTGGATCAGTTTGTGAAGAGTTTTGCAGGTTAAATTGTATTTTGGGTCGAATCCGTGTGGTAAAGTCAAGAACGCGCTAGATCTGACATACGCGCTAAGGAAGAACACGCAAGAAAAGAAGAACGCGCAAGATGATGATGTCTGAGTATTTTGCGAGTTTGGTTCAAGTTCGCGCATAGTGCTTCCTGCGAGATGTTGATTCATGCAAAGTGTTTATGTTCTTGTTGTGCGAGTTCTTGAAACTGTGCGAGTATTGATTCTGCGAGTTTGAGGTTTTCTGATTTTTTCTAAGCGTGGTTCACGCTAAAGCCTTCTGCGATTTTCAGATCGTGCGAGTTTACGTTTTGCGAGTTCCTATTCTGTGAATTTTTTTAAGTATGAAACACGCAAAGGGTCGTGCGAGTTCAATCTAGCCTGCGAGTTTACATTTGTCTGCGAGAAGTTCAAGTGTTCGAATTTTTCTAAGTCTTAAGCGCGCAAGAAGTCATCTGCGAGAAATCATTTCGCGTACAACCTTACGTGCGAGTTTCTCATTTCGCGCTAATAGTGATCTGCGAGTTTCTCGTTCGTGCATAAAGCCTCTAGCGTGAAGCTCTGTGAATAGTGTCTTGCGAGTTTGGTGTTCTGCGAGTTCTTGTGGTTTGCGATTTTTATACTTGTCATTTTTCAGAGATCGTTTTCAAGTGATATTCTGAGTTTGAGTTTTCAAGTCAACTGTTTCTGATTCGTTTGGGAGATCTTATATCAAGCCTATCATCAGTATTCTTTCTAAATCTGTTCAAGATGCCTACTACAGACGAAAGAGGAAATATTGTTCTGTCATCAAGAGATGTTGCGGTTATGTATATGCCTGAGATATAAGCAATTGAGGCAGAACGAGACAAGCTGAAAATTCAAAATGCAACCCTTCTAAATCAGATTCAGGATTTTCAAAATAAATTGTTAAAATCTGATAAAATTTCTGATTGTGCAAAATGTGCTAATCATTCCAAATCTGACTATGCAGGTATTCTCGGCACTAAAGAGAAAGAATTAAAACTGAGAGAAAGAGAGATACATCTTCTTCAAACCAAACTGAAGACAACTGAGAATAATTTTCCAGTAACTAAAGTTGAATCAGTTTTAATTTTCAAAATAGTGTAGTTAAAAGATATAAACCTATTGAGAAGTGAATTCGTAAATCTGACAAACCAGGACCCAAGTATATATGGGTACCAAAACATGTGAAATCTGTTTTGCAGGATGCACAGGTGTAGGGGGAGCAGGTAATGTGGCTTATGATTATATCAGATCAGAACCCGGACATCAATGTCAATGAATATGACTTCTGATCACATCAAATCAGGACCCGTACTTCAGTATGCTGAGCATAATGCCATATCAAGGGGGTGTACACAGACATGCACACATCAAGGGGAAGTAATAATGGAAAGTCTGTAAGTGAGTGTGTGAGTTGGTACTGATAAAAGTTTTTGAAATCAGAAAGCATTTTTTAGAGAAAAAGTTAAATTTTTGGGCTTAAAAGGTTTTTTCATAAACTTGCTATTTTGGGAAAGTGGAACAAAGTATTTTTGGAAAATTTCCATTTTTGGAAATTTCTCAGAAATTTTCTAAGTGTAGAACACGCATAGCGTTATGCGAGTTTCTAATTTGCGCAAACCATTGCATGCGCAAAGTGTAGAACGCGCACACTGAGGCATGCAAGTTCTCATTTCGCGCATAGCAAAAGCTGCGTGAAGTACAAAACTCGCAAGCTATGTTGTGCATGTTTCTACTTCGCGCACACAACAGCGTGCGAGTTTTCATTGTTTATATCTCTTCGCGCATGTAAGTTCATGCGAGTTTCTTCTTCTCGCAAGCTACATCGTGCGAGTTTCTACACTTCACGCACATCGTTCATGCGCGAAGTGCACACACAGATTTGTCATTTGTTGTGCGGCAAGTTTCTTTCTTCGATCTGCGAGAAGTATGTCATCCACTCACATCATGCCATGTGTCAACTCAAACACAGAGTATAAATATGCGAGTTTTCCCTTTTCAGACCACTTCTCTCAATTCTACTTAGCGAGTTCTTCACTTAATCATTTTTTCTCTCAACTTTCTTGTGCGACTTTTGGTTTCAGATCCTCAAAATCGAAGAATTAGTGTAGGTGTTTGAATTAATATTGTTACTTTAATGTTTCTATGCTATTTTCGCATCTTTGTATGATGTTTGCAAATTTGATTTCAATTTTTCTAGGGTTAATTTTTTCGATTTTTGTTCTTGTATCGGTTCATGTTCTTGAACGACTCTTGGGATTTTGAACATTGTTTGAATCAAATGTTGTTTGTATTGCTATTAGAACTCGATTTGTATCTGGGTTTGCTCTCTATTGCTGATTTGCAGGTTTCCTTGACTCATGGATTTATTGGACTCGAACAAATGAACTGTTTTTCTTCAAAATTTTGAACTCGAACTCTTGAAATGGAGATTTTTGGACTGTTTGATTCATATGGGCCAAGTATTGTCAACACCTAAAATGAATCTACAACTTGTCATTTAAACCTAAATTGAACTTAAAAAGGGATATAATTCAAACTTTTGGGTAAATATTTCATTTTTTTTTAAATTTGAAATTCAAATTTCTTCAATGAACAGTATATGAGTGTTTTTCACTTAGAACATTTCATGAGAGTTTTAATACTTAGGTGAGTTCTTGGATCAGTTCACAGTTCATGCGAGTTTCACATGCTTTGCAAGTTTTGGATACCTTGCGAGCTTCTTGACCTGCGAGTTTCTAGTCCCTCTCAGTGTCATGAGAGTTCTGGACTTAGAAACTTTTTCAATATTTTTCAACCTTTAAGTGTTTGTACAATACTTCAACTTTTGAGAGAACAACTTCAAAATAACAAGTGTTTTGTTCAAGATTGTATCATTTTTGGTTTACTTCTGTAATTTTTGTTCAAAGTTACATTTTGTTTCATGTAACTTTCTGTACTTATCCTTTTAAGCTTCAAAGTACAATCCTTCTGTACTTGATACTCTGTATATCAAAACGTTTTCTGAAAACAAGTTTTGAGCTTATTGACTAATACATTGGATTCCATCCAATACTTGCTATCTTTTTCAGGAAAACAATGGCGGAAGAAATCTCAAATGTTCCAAGTGTCCATATGGATGAGCATGATCCAAATGTCTCTAAGTCAACTCCTATGCCTTCTTCCAAATCTCATTTCCAGTCAGAAGTCGGAGTAGATCCTGATCTTGCCTTGATACATCAGTCTGAGTATCTATTATCATATCCGAACAACCATCATGTGGACTTTGACTCACTAAATGTCAATCCACTTGTAGTGGAAATTCTGAAGGGACATCCACTGAATCAGGCTCTGACAGATACTGCTACCATTCCGATGATCTACTTGCAGCAAGTCTGGAAAACAATGGAGCATGTGGTTGAAAGTGAAAAGGTCAAATACTTCAAGATCCGAATTGACAACTTCACATCCATCTTGACCTACCAACGACTCAGATTGATACTTGATCTACCAGAGGCAGACTCTAGATCAGGCAGAACATCTTTTGACTCATATCCAGTGGATTCAGCAGTATTTGAAGGCATCAAAGCCTTGGGATATGATGGTCCACTTACAAAGATTAGTGAATTCAAGAAGACAAATCTTCCTCCATTCTACTATCAGATGTTCTCTGTGTTCAATAGATGCTTGATTTCAAGAAATTCCGGTCTGGATAATACAAATATGCATACACTGAGGCTATTTCATGCAGTCGTGTATGATCTACACGTCGATTACTCAGTAACATTCTGGACGGAACTTTATGAGAAGGTGATCAGTAAAAGGACTTCCAAAAGACCAATCTATGTGCCTTATCAAAGATTTCTTCAGTTGATAATCCGCAACATGATCCGCTCAAACCGAGATATACCGAAAAGATCTCATCATGAGCTTGCACCAGAATATGAGATGAAGTATCTCCAGAAGCAAAAGAAGACTTTTGCAAACTCCATGCCAGTTCCAGAAGCTCTACTCTCATACGCTAATCCAACATCTGAGTGTGTAATAGAGTATAGAGAGTCTATGGGATTTCCAACGCCGGTTATCCCTACCCAAGACTCAACCCTTAGGCGAGAGGAGTCGATAAGGGTTCCTGAGATCACGGGGGTCCAGGAATGGGGAGAGATTAGGTAAAATCTAGAGAGGGTAACAGGTGGGGTTCAGAATATCATATTTGAAGCTGTGGGGACCTCGACACAAGATGCCACACGTCTAGAGGTTTCTACATCCGAACCTGAAAGGACTATAATCCGTCAATCAATTCCTCAGGAAAGGATAGCTGATGAAGATGTGAATTCTGATACTGAGTCGGATCAGCGTGCCAGATCAACAGATACAATTCCTTCGGCAACTTCGGATCATCAAGCTGAAGAACTTATTCATAATGCTGATGTTGAAGATGAAAATCTCCAACACAACTTTGATTTCTTAGATGATGTATCTCTACATCATGATGATATGGTTATAGACTCTGCTGGTAATGCAATCGAACAAGTTTTGGGAGACATAAGGAGATCTGAGGGAGTCATGGTTGAAAATACTGAAATTGTGAGGCAAATAGAGATTGCAGAAAAAGAATATGGTGAGAGAGAGTGCAACATAACCTACCGTTCCAGAAGGGCAACCACATCAAGTGCTCCGTTGCATGTGTTGCATTCGGAAGCACAAGTCATAAGTAGCCCACTTATGCAATTGCACACCTCTGCTAGCCATTCTATACCCTCTCAACAGGCCATAGTCTCAACTTCCCATGGGGTTTTAGCACAAACTCTATTTGCCTTTCACTCGAAAAGTGCAGGTATTGAAACCAGAGCTTAGCTGCCCCAGAGCTCAATTTCTTTCTGTACACCTTTGAGTCTAGAGCCTATTGGATTATCATCTCTCATTCCTAGGACACATACACATACTTCTTCTACCTTTGGATGTCTTAGTGACCCGATTGGAACATCCGTAGTAGATCCGCTATCCGGACTACGAGGATCGGATGGAAGTCATGTCATTGCTATCGATATTCCAGCTTTGAACACAGGCTACACTGTTGCATCTTCAATAGTTGTGCAAACGGGAAGTCTAAGTGACCCCGGTGTTACCTTACCTGACTTCGTGTCAAAGGAATACCTCGACGGCTCCTTAAAGGCTGTTTAGAACAATATCACTGAGAGCTTAACTGTCAAATTTCAAGAAGAATTAGTAAAAGTCAAGAGCCTACTGAAAGGGAAAGGCCCAGCGGTTGAGGAGCCTGTTCAACCATCTCCACCACCACCAGTTCAGCCGATTGATCTCTCGGTGGAGGAGCTGAAATCTCTATTATATGCCAAACTTTTATCCCAGGCACCCGCTGAGGAGTCTGATACTGATCTCATTGGCTTACTGAGAACTCAACAACCTCATGTACAGACTGACGCTGTTTCCATATCTGAGTTCCAAGTCTTCAAGACAGAAATGGTTCAGCACATCCAGGAGTTAACCAAAGTAGTTCAGGATACATGCAAAGTTCAAGCAGGTTCTAAGAAGATGCATGATCATGATTCGGATCATGACCATGAGGGGGAGATGAGTAAACGTCAAAGAACTTCTACAAAGTCTGAACATGCTATTGGTGGATCAGATAGAGGAGAGGATACTGAAATGGTTGATCTTGATAGTGAATAGCAAGTAAATATGGGTGAAGAACAGGGAATGAAGTTGATCTTGTACGTAAATGAAGATGTAGAACCATTGGTTGAAAAGCCTGTGGTTGCTACTAGAGAACAGATCATCAGACTTACTGGATTGGAGGAGATTTATGCTATAGACTTGTCTTCCGATGATGAAGAAACATCTGTTGAAAAGTATGACAAATTTTGGAAGATCAAGGAGGAAGAAAAAGATATGATAGGAGAAGGAGAACAAAGTACTCTGGACATTCTTGCGTGCTCACAAGAAGACATCCAGCTGAGTCCTGTGCACACAAAACTTCCAGAAACCACCTTTCAACAACCTGATATCCCATCCTTTAAAGTTATAAATCTTTCTGAACCTTTCAACCAACCAACCAACCTACCTAGCCTAGTAAACCAACCTCCATCAATCCTAGAAAAACAACCTACTCAAACTACCCAATTTACCCAAACTGCTACACCTAGCCAAACTACCCAAACTACTCAACCAATTTCAACTAGCCAACCTATTCCACTTACCCTAACCAATTTACCTAGCCCACACAGATTTCCAAGTCCAAATCATGATGAACCACCTAGCTTTGAAAACCTACCCAACATAAACACTGAAACTGAACCTGAAACTTTCTTTCCTTCTAACCCAGCTGAAAGCCAAACTGGTCCCTCAGACCAACCTCAAATACCTCTTGCTCCTTCTGAAGCTCAAATCAGGCAAATGAGGAATACTTTGAGGCAACCGTTTCTGGAAGAGGAAATGAAAAACATATTTGTTCACAGGATCAGAGAAATGGATAAATTCAAAGTCTTGGGTGTCTTAGATAAACCCTTGGAATATCAAGAGGAGTATGCTCGGATGATGAGCTGAGTAAGGTTGCCAGAGAAAAATGTTAAAAACAAGTCTTGAATAATAACAGTGAAGCTTGTAAGACTTGTACAGTTTGTTCATATTTGGTATCTAGTATTCCATGTGCAACGGATAGATTTGTCAGAATGTGTATTTTCTGAAGCTGACTTTTGCTTTATGAATGTTGATGATATCGAGTATTTATACCATCTTTTCAGAAATATGACGATAAGAAAAGATAATATTCTTGTTGCCTTGGATGCTGTGAAAAGATTTATGAGAAGACAGGTAAACCACACGTACTTCTATGACTTCCAACTCGGCATAGAAACAAATCAGAGTAAAGTCAACATGAATAATCTTGATCTTAGTCTGGATGGTATTTATGATTATAATCTATTTTCTGTGCTTGACAAGCCTAAACTTGGTGTAGTTTACAAGACATCTAAGAACAAAAAGAGGTTCTTCAGATTATCCGAAATCGCCAAGTTTTCAGATGGAACCTTGAAAGTGATCAAAATGCAATTGGAAAGAAAGCTTAAGAAAATAAAGAAAAGCTGAAGAAAGGAGAAAAAGGGATGAACAAGATTGTCAGAATTCGTACTGAAAGAATTGTTGATGCCATCTATGATCGTTTCAATTTCAGGAGAGGGATCAGAAATTTTGAATCGTTGCTCAGTATTCGTCAAGGAAGACTTTCTCGGTGGGGAAGACCAAATATCCAAACTTGATCTATAAGGGGAAGATTGTTAATTCATTGTTTAGATCAAGTTAGTTTGTAATTGTTTGACTTTGACTTTTCTAAGTCTTTGAGAGTTTCTTTGCTTTGAGAGAAGCGTGCTTGTATAAATTGCTTAGCCTTGTGAGTGTTTCATGTAACCTTGAGAGATGTGCACATACTGATTGTAACCTTGTGACTTTCTCACTCTAAATTCTCTCTCTCTAGAATCTTTGATTGTTTAGTGTTTGAATTGATTGATAATGGCTTGAATTTGACTTTTCAAAAATTGATTGAATTGTTTGATTAATCTTGTTATACACTGTTTCTGGGATTAATAATTGGTATCAGAGCAGAGATAAATTCAGAAACATGGATTGAATTCGAGAATTTGGTCGACATTTTGAACACTCGCAAATTATCCTGTTTATTTTTGATTTTGAGTCCCAGCGATGTTTTTGATCTGATTTTGGTATCTTTGTAATGGATTGTGCAAATAGAACACTCTTTGTATGCACTGTTTAGTCCAATTCACGTTAAATTCGTGTGAATTTTGATTCTTGTAAATTTTTGTTCGAGTTTAGAAACGAACTGTGCTAGATCGAATTTGTAATCTCTAGTGTTTTGATTTGAAATCTTTTAATTGTATTGCATTCGAATGATGTATTAGGAGATTCCTGCAAAGTTTCAGGCGATTTGGTGAAGTGTTGGATTGAATTCAAGTCGAAAAGTGGAGTTTATGTTCGAACAAGTCAAGAACACACAAGATCCAACGAACATGCAGAGGAAGAACTAGCAAGACAAACAACTCGCACAATAGTGAGAAACGCGAAAAAGGTGAAGAACTCGCAAGACTAAGCATGCGAGAAGAGAGAACTCGCACATCTCAGTGTGCGCGTTTCATTGAACTTGATCCTTTGGTGTGCGCGTATTGGTGCCTGCGAGAAGTGAAGTTGATCTGAGAAGTGTTTACGAGTTTACATTTAGCGTGAAGTGCAAAGTCGAAAATTTTTCTAAGTCCCAAACTCGCAAAGGCATTGCAAGAAGTGATTTTGGAGAAACACACAAGACATTGTCTGCGAGAAGTTCAAGAACTCGCACGTGGTAGCGTACGCGAACTGAAAACTCGCATCCTTCTTCGTGCGTGAAGTCTAAACTCACACGAGCCAGTGTGCGAGAACCTGAGTTCACGTATCCTTCTTTATGTGCAAAGTACAAACGCACATAAAGCTTCTTGCGCGAAGTATAATTTTCTGTGTTTTGCGCGTTTTACACTTAGAATATTTTCTGAGTTTTTCCAGATTTGACCAAGTTTGATTTTGTAGATTCAAGTTTATTTCTGAATTTTTTGACGATCATTCAATCAGTGTAATTCAAGATGAGTTTTTCTGATGATGATGAAGAAAAGATTGCAAAACTCAAAACAGAGATAAAAAATCTCGCTTCATCAGTTGGATACTATTCAAAGCGATCAAAAATATATCATGATGAAAGAGGATACTGAGAGAAAAAGTCAATGCATTAAAGAACATTAATGAGGATCTTCTGAAGCAGATTTCTGATTCTCAACAATTAAAGGATGGTAAAATCATTGAAGAGAAAGTACAAAATTTGGAAGTTGAGAATACTGAGTTTAATAGTAAGATCTCAGACTTGGAAGATCAAATTGTCAAAATCTAGCAAAAAGAGCTTGTTAAGAAGAATGAGAAGATAGTTGTTAGGGCACATATTTGTTGGATACAAGATCATTATTACTGAAGATCAAAGTCAAGCCAAGTCAAATGCTCAAAGTCAACTCTCACGCAAGAAAGTCAAAGTCTTTGTAATAAGTCAAAGTCAAAGTAGTTGTGTTTTAGTTTTATGCTTTGTTTGCTAGTATAAATAGTTCTTAGTTCCTGTCTTTTTATGTTAAGCTTGTTAGAGAGAGAGAGTACATACGCGGAGCAGATTAAAGAAGAGTCAATTGTTTACATTCTAGTGAGAGAAAGTGGTGAGAGAGTGGTTGTATTCTGTGAGTTTCAAGAATCAATAAATATGACATATGATTACGAAATTCTCATCTTGTTATTTTGATTGTTAGCAATTAGAACTTGATAAAACTGGGATTAATAATTGGTATCAGAGCAGATCCAAAGTGAAATCAATGAAGAAATGGAAAGTTCGCACTGTTCATCGAAGTCTTGATCGAGTTTGAATATTTGGGTGTAATTCGAGTTGTAATCGATTGAATTGAGTTTGTATTGTTGTTTAGATCAATCTTGTAATGATTTGTGGTAGAATTACACTGTAATTCTCAATTAATTTTGAGATTTTGTTAATTTTAGAGTTCACGAGTTCGAACACTGTAATAGGATCAATTTGTTCTTTTATGTGATTTTTGTTCAAATTCAGTAATTGTAATCCGTTCTAGATGTATTGGTGAGCAAATTGTCGAAATTTGAGATCAAAATTTGAAGAATTGATGGATTTTTGAGCCAAACAGAGTGGATTTTCAACGAGATCTCAAGAACTCGCATAAGTTCACGAAGAACTCGCAGATCATGAAGAACTCGCATAAGATTTGAAGATTTCGCATATAAGAATTCGCAGATCTCTTGGTTTCGCATAAAATTCTTGTCTGAAATTTTACAAGTGTTGAATTCGCATACTTGTCTTGTGCGAATTGTACATAATTCATACGTGTGGATGTTGCGAATTGCAAGAATTCGCATAAGGTTTTTGTGCGAAAAGTTTTGTGAAATTGTTCAAGGACAGAATTCGCATAACTTTTGTATGCGAAAAGTAGAGAACTCGCATAAGACTTATATACGAATTCCTTAGAATTCGCAGAAGAGTGTTATACGAATTCTTGAACAATTTGTATAAAAGTTTTCTAATATTTTTCTAAGTGTAGGATTCGTGTGATTTTGTTGTACGAAAAGTTCTTTGCGAATTCTGAAGTTCTTGTGTGCGAATTCTCGTTTGTTTAGTCTTGTGTGTGAATTCTTGTTAGAATTGTTTGTGTGCGAATTCTTATTTGTGTGTGTCTGCAAATTCTGTCATTTGTACTTGTTTGCGAATTTTGCATACGAATTCCTTACATTTCAATGTGATGCGAATTCCATACCTGGAAATTTTTTAAAATTTCATTTTCTGAATTTCTTTCTAAGATTTTCTGTATTGGTTGATTTCATTTGGAGTAACGATCATTTGTCAAGTTCTTATTGAAATAGGAATAATGGATGATTATTTCTTTGTTGAAGAATATACTACTGAAAGGCGTAAAGAGAAAAGTCAGGAACAAAAAATTTCTACTTCCAGAGAAGCTTTCACAATTGGAACTGATGTGAAACCTCCAGTGTTGGTTAAAGGCGAATACGAGCAGTGGAAGGATAGTTTTATGGATTTCATTGATCGCAATACTTTGGGAAAATATATCAGAATATCTCTGAAGGAAGGAAAAATGAAAACTCCAACAAGGACTAGCACTTTTCCAGGAGAAAATGGTTTAACAGAACGAAGAGAGTATCCAATATCACTTGATAAGTACACAGATGAGCAGAGATGGAGACATAAAGCTGACAGATTGGCAAAGCTTTTATCTTGCAAGGAATTTCAGATGAGATTTCTATCAAATTAGATAGTAAAAAGGCTACAGGAAAACAGTTGTGGGAACAACTTGAAAAGATGATGGGAGGATCAAAGATGTCTTCAAGAGAAAGAGTAAGGAGTTTGGAAACTGAGAATACTGAGCTGAAAAGAAAGATCTATGACTTGGAAAATCAAATTGTCCAGATCCAGCAAGCAGACTCTGCTGATAGTTATACTGAGAAAATTAAGAATCTGGAGTATCCTAGTGAAGAGTTGAATAAGAAGATTACTGATCTGGAGCTGAAGATGGCCAAAGACAGAGAGATCTTGAGAGTGAAAAGAAACGGTTTGCAAAGAAGTTCTCTGAGTTTTACAGGAAGAGTTTTGAAGAGAAGAACATCGTTGAGCTTAAATGTTCCAAGCTTTCTCAACAGGTGACTGACTTTGAGAAAGTAATCATCTTGGAAAGAGACAAATTTGAAAAAGAAAAGAAGACCATAGAACAAAAGAATGTTGGAATCTTCAAGGAAATATCTGGTCAAAGAAACAATGTTGAGAAGGGATTTGAAGAAGAAAGAAGCATGTTTGAAGCAAAGATAAGGAAGCTTACTGATAAATTATCTGAACTATCAGCTTATGCTTTGAAAGAACAGAAAGCGAAGTCTGAATTGAAGAAAGAGACTGACCTGCACATCAAAGAAAAGAACAGTCTATCTATCTTCAAAGATAAAAGAGCTTGAAGATATTGTTTCCAAGGTGGTAGTGACTGAGCACACGACTCCAGAGTCAAAAATCCACACACCTAGAAATAATTCAACTGATTCTGAATGTTCATTCAAGACAGCTGCAAGCTCACATCAGAAAACTGTTTCTACAAAAAGGCCAGTTAAATCATTTGATCATATTCGTACTACTAACATTTTCTTTGATAAAATGTAGATGGTTCAGATACATTTAGAAGAAGAAGAAGGAGATATGAAGAAGAGAAACTGGTCTGGAAAGTAAAACCAGTAGATGATGAAAAGAATGATGAGAAGAAGAAGGATAAGAAGAATGGAAACAAATCATTTGTACATGCATCAAAAGCAAAGAAGAAAAATGTGCGGAAAGGTAAACTTCATTTTGTTTACTCAAGAGATCAATTAATCAGTTTGTCTAAAAAGAAGTATTGTTCTTACTGTCGTACTTATGATTTTTTTCATAAAACTAGTGATCATTACTGGTATGGTTCTTATTCAATTACTCCTAATAGAACTGCAACTCACAAACATGGACCCAAATACCAGTGGGTACCAAAGCCGAAAGATGATTCTGTTTTGCGGGAACCTCAAGTCAAGGGGGAGTAAGAGAACCAAGGCTTCTGAATACTACAGTTCAGGACCCGTTCTTCAAAGATTAAGGAGTTTGACTTCTAAACACAATAGTTTAGGACTCGTACTTCAACGATAAAAGAGTTGATACTCCCGTGCTTATATGAGAATTGTTCTTCGATGCTTAAATGAGAAGATCAACCTTCAAGGGAGAGTACATATTTTTTTTTCTTGAAATATGCATTTGCAAGATATGATGATCTACACTTCAGAGGGAGTTATAGATCTCTATCATGTTTTCACTAACATATTTTATGATGCATAATTTCTGGGGGAGTATATGATTTATGATTACATCTGATCAGAACTCGTACATTCAAAGTTTTATTGATTTATGTCATTTACTTTTCAATAAATGTTGTGAATAAAGCTTTACACTTTGACGACTTTGTGACTTTTGCAGTATTGAGAGAAAGCTTAAACGATCATATCTTATATGATTTTGAGCTGACTTGATGAGATTTAAGACCGAGTGAAAAAGTTTATTTTTAATCTTAATCTCATATGTGTCTGAAAGACGAACAACTTTCAAATATGTAAACATGTTCTTAAATGTTCAAACCACTTCTGATTCTTAAAAGATTTCATGAATATAGAAGTGTGATTTTAAATGTTTTCATGTTATTCATGTGCTTCACTGTCAATAATCCGTGTGTTTCCAAATATTAATACTTGCGTATTATCTTTTCTATATACTTTCAAGTATTCACACACACCGGTTTAACTTTTATTGGATATGTTATCACCATGTCTCAAATTGAACAAATTTTTCGATGGTGATACACCACGCTTGATTTTCAAAGTTTGAGCGTGATTTCATTTCGAAACGTTTCTTTAAAGAGTGTCTATATTTTGATTCATATAGACAATATCCATTTTTTGCTGACATAAGCCTTAATAGATAAATCATTTCGATTTTGATCTTTTTCATACGATGTCTGATTTTCAAACAAGTTTCTTGTATTCATTTCATTTTTTCAATATACTTGTTTGAAATATCTTCAATGTTTAAAATGCTCAAATCTTAAGGATTATCTTCATGAGCATACAAACATCTGACATGTATTATGTGCTTTAACTGCAAAGTTAAATCATTTTGAGCAACATGTTCTTATAGGACAACATGGGTTCATTGTGAGGACTTAACAGAACTTCTATGGATTCATGTTAACCAGTGTTTCCTACCCAAGAAGTTAATCCTTGAGTGATCGAAGAGTGAGGAGTCAAAATAACTGAGTGTGGGTTTGAGTGATGAGGTAAAATGGAAAAGAGAGTTTGGTTAGAAGCGAGCTTAATGATTAAAAGAAAGAGGGTGTGAGAACAAAGTAAAAGAATATCAAACTCTGCACCAAGTTTTTCTGAGCCGGCCAGCCAAATTTTTAGTGTTTCACAATTCTTCGTGAACATTATTGAAACAGGCAACTAGCCCATGCCAACTCTTGATGAAAACCCTACCAGCCACTCATCTTTTTCTCAACAAGAAGATGTTTCAACACATAATCTATCTGGTTTTCATTTAAAAAATCTAGATATTGAAAAAGAAGGAAGTCTGCTCCACCTTCGCACTTCGATCATGCACAATCGAGTCTGTGTTTAACTGTTGTTGTCTCAATGGTTTACACTATTTTGAACCTATTATAAAGCAATCATCTGTGCTTAATTCTTTCAAACAATTGCACGAACACACAAGGAATACGTTTTCTTGTCATAACGCTTATAGAAATTCCTTTGTGGTGTTTCGATGATTGAATGGAAGACCTGGGGGAGTGAACATCATAAAAGCTCCTTTCCATTGTGTATTTGTTACACAGTGACTTCGTGTTACTGACAGGCATTTTAACTAATTCATTTGTTGATTCAGGTGTTACATTCATAATTTGTCTGAATTTGCAAAGATTCAGATGAATATCTTTTGGATCAATCGATGGTCAGAGGCTCGTTGTTGAAAGATCGGTGGTCAGGGCAGTTCAAAGACATTTCTTGTAAAGTTTTGATGATCTCATGCTTCATTCATCAAAAAGGGGGAGAGATATTAAAGAAATGTTAAAGATGAGAGAGAAGATCAAGAAATGGTTGAAAAGTGATCAAGAATTGTGAATTTTGGATAAAGTAAAGTTGAAGCAATCTGAGCGAAATCTGAAGATAATTTCTTTCCTGTGTCTGAAAGAGGTTTTTACAACCCTTGGGGAGATTGTTATTATTTTTGTAGACAGACATTGGGGAGATTACAAAAGTCTTTAAAGACAGTTTTATCAAAGAAAGGGAAGAATGTTTTGAGCATGAAGAGGAGACTGAGCTTCAATGTTTATTTTTGCTAAAGTTCTACAAAGGGGGAGATAAAGTTCTTCATCTTAACAAAGGGGAAGATTAAAGTTAAAGATCAACTGAAAAGGGAGAGATTGTACAAATTGAGCTTAAAAGAGAAGATTGAATTGCAAAATATTTTAGAGATGATCTTGAATTTAAAGCGGGAGAATGTTAGGGCACATATTTGTTGGATACAAGATCATTATTACTGAAGATCAAAGTCAAGCCAAGTCAAATGCTCAAAGTCAACTCTCAAGCAAGAAAATCAAAGTCTTTGTAATAAGTCAAAGTCAAAGTAGTTGTGTTTTTGTTGTATGCTTTGTTTGCTAGTATAAATAGTTCTTAGTTCTTGTCTTTGTTGTTAAGCTTGTTAGAGAGAGAGAGATAGAGTACATACGCGGAGCAGATTAGAGAAGAGTCAATTGTTTACATTCTAGTGAGAGAAAGTGGTGAGAGAGTGGTTGTATTATGTGAGTTTCAAGAATCAATGAATATGACATATGATTACGAAATTCTCATCTTGTTATTTTGATTGTTAGCAATTAGAACTTGATAAAACTGGGATTAATAAACGTTAAGGATTTGGAGTGTGCTAATGAAGAACTGATAAAGAAGATTTCTGAGTTAGAACTACAAATTGCTAAAGAGAGTTCATAATTTGATAAAGAAAAGAGAGGATTTGCTCAGAAGTTCTCAGAGTTTTCAAGGAAATGTTTTGAAGAAAAGAAAGTTGTTGAGCTTAAATGTACAAAACTTTCTCAACAAGTAACGGACTTTGAGAAAGTGATCATAATGGAAAGAGACAAATTTGCAAAAGAAAAGAAGGCCATTGAACAGAAAAATGTTGTGTTTTTCAAAGATATATCTGATCAGAGAAAGCATGTAGAGAAGGATTTTGAAGAAGAAAGACAGATGTTTGAATCAGAGATAAGGAAGCTTATAGAGAATTTATCTGAACTGTCAACATGTGCTTTGAAAGAACAGAAAACGAAGTCTGAATTTCAAGAAAGGATTGACCTACTCATCAAAGAAAGAGACAGTTTATCTTCAAAGATAAAAGAGATTGAAGAAATTGTTTCTAAGGTGGTGGTGACTGAGCAGAAGCCTCCAGAGTCAATTTGTAACATCCGGAATTTTAGGTAAGTATAAGGCTTTGTTAATCTTATGATTTTGTGTTTAACGAAGTAGAACTTGTATGCTTAATTGCAATATTTGGTTTAAAAGTTGTTATTGGTATTGTTTGGAAGTTTTTAGAGAAACATGGGTAAGTCAGTGAGTTACGCGACTTATGTCGCGGGTTGCCAGTCGTTCCACAAGCCGCGTAACCCACTGGAGTGCGCCTTTCAGGCCACGCGGATGACTTACGCCGCGGTTGCTAGCCACGGGGCGACCTGCAGGTCCCCAAAACCCCTCTTTGCCCGATTTTCTTTCCTAACTTTCTTATACCCTCTTTCCTCCTCACGATTTTTAGATCAAACCAAGCACTAAACACATTTATATCTAGGGTTGGGTTGGTGAATCTACTTATTGGTCATCAAAGCTCCTTCCAAGGACATTTATTGTGGATTTCTTCAAGAACATCACTCTTCTCAACCAAGGTTCATCCATTTTCTAGGGTTTCTATTTTCTAGGTTTTAAATCAAAAACCTAGATTGTGAGTTTACTAATCCTTTCTTAAAACTAGATACACATCATAATCTACTACTTGCTATCATATTGCATCCTACTTGAAACATTCATATTATATGCTCAAGTATTTGGGTTTTCTTTATGAAACCATGTTTATTTGTATCATGCTTCGAGTTATTGGGATATGTATATGCGTATCATGTTATGGAGATGATATCTTATTTGGGACCCCATTTGATGGGTCAAGACTACATGATTAAATTATGGTCATATTGGTCTTGGTATGGACTTCACAGTAAATGGCTTGTATTATTGTACCCATGGTTGGTATGGAAAATATTCTTGGTCATATTGTGCCTTGGGGCCTATTAATAAATTATGTTGGACGAACCAAGTCAGTAGACACTAGGAGGATGTAGTATTGGGTGCCACCGTGTTGGTATGTACCTAGACCTCCGTCATTCGGCTCTTTGTGTGGAACTTGATTGGTTCTATGGGTATCCCCTGTTGACTCCACATTTAATGAACAATTGGTTAACTGCTGATAAGAATCATATGTGATTTTATATGTTATTTCTTGTAGACGCTCACTAGGCTTTTTGGCCTAACACTTGTTTGGTGTCGATGTGTATCTCAGGTTCTAGTGGTGTCGCTTCTAGGCAGGCGTAGTTGCTTTGGGTGAGAGCTTGGGGATTGTTGCACATGGAAGTATATTTTTGGTGAAGACTTTGGATCTATAGATAACACCCTTTTTGTAATATTCTTTCTAATATATAAATTAGATTAGTTGGTTGTTATTTCTTTTCCGTTAAATTACAAATGTAATTAAACAGGTTTAAATATTTCCCCATTTTTGGGAGGCTCTTGCTAAGGCAATTTATATACCACTTCTCCCCTTTAGGAAAGTTTTTGTTATCCCCGTTTTTAGGGTGTT
The DNA here is from genome assembly GCA_954870635.1 of Arctium minus. Classification (NCBI taxonomy): domain Eukaryota; kingdom Viridiplantae; phylum Streptophyta; class Magnoliopsida; order Asterales; family Asteraceae; genus Arctium; species Arctium minus. The sequence goes on from OX941092.1 coordinate 55,320,914, forward strand.
ACACAATTATCTACACACCTAGAGATGATTTATCTTTTAGATCAGGTTTAATGAAGTTGTAATTAGTTAGTCCCTTGTTACTTTTGTTATGTATTTTGTTAAATTTGACTTGTGTAGGTGTCAAGTTAATTGACCCTATATATAGTCCCTTGTTATTTCCCTTTTAGGTTAAGATTTCCTTTTTAGGTTAACCCTTAGAAATTCTCTCATTCATAGTATTGTTGCCAGCCTCCTTTGTGAGACATATGAATACAGTATTTTCCCAATTAATGATCTCCTTCCTTTGATTCCTTTCTGTTAATACTATGATTATTATTGTGTGTGTGCTTGATTCTGGAACAACAATTGGTATCAGAGCTACCTCAGAAACTTAGATTCAACCAATTTGTGTAGAAATCAGTTCCAGTTTTCCATTTTCGGAAACTTCACTATTTCATTAGTGATTTTGTGATTCAGTGGATATTTTGATGAAACTTTAGGTTCAATAGATGCGTATGATGAAGATAAACATGTTTCATGTTGGTTAGAAATAGATTTTCTCAAGTTTGATTAGTCTATTTGATCAATCTTTGAGTTTTTGGAAATACTCATCTACGAACTGTCAAGAATCACAAAGTCAGATTTATTGAAGTTTCTGGAAATCAAGTGTGTTAGTGTATCAAAGTCTTGGAAAGTAAATGTATTTGATTTGTTTATAAATGTAATTGGGCCTATTGGGATTACTTGTATTGTATGGGCTTGAGCTTAATTGTCTAACAAGGGTAGTGATGGTGTTGGACTATAAATATGAGTGTTAAGCTTGTAATTCATTTCATAATTCAATATTACAAGATGTAGCCTTAAAGCATTCTCTCTCTAGATTAGTTTTCTTTCTCTCTCTAGAATAATAAAGTTCTTCTCCTATCCTACCTAGTTACATACACATATACATGAAATGTTCCAGATCTCGGACCTAACATGTGGTACCAGAGCCGAACGATGAATTTTTTTCTCGTAACGATTCTCGATCTCGACATTTCGTGTTTTTTAGCCCGATCTACATGTAAGTGCCTTCATATCTCAATTCCTCTTCATGATTTGCTCCTTATATGATTACAGATCTACTACAATTTTTGGATTCGAATTTCGTTGAGTTTTGAGTTTTTCGAAGTTTTCGGTATTCTTCGCGTCAAAATTTTCGATCCGAATTTTTCTCGCATGAGTCTATCTAATGAGCATAGATTTGTTCGTTGTTGAAAATCGAGCATCCTACATCTTTTAGATCTGAATTTAGTTGAAAATGAGTGAGATGTGAGCATTTAAAGATTGTTCGCCGGAAAATCGGATCTCACCGGAATCTGCATCTCCTCGCCGGAAAATCGATCCTTCGCCGAATTTCTAATGTTTTTCACTTCAGATCACTTTGTTTCATCATGTCTATCAGTTTGCATCTTAATCACAAGAATTTTCAGCAAGAAATTGATGTTTTTGGTTGTTGAAAGATCTTGCCGGAAAATTCTGTTACATCACCGGTTCATGATACATGAGGATATTAGTTGTTGAAAACGTTCATTTCATGTCTAAATGAAGCTATTAGATGTAATAACCAGCGAGTTTGATCATGATTCTTTGAAGAAAAGAAAAAAGGAAGGTAACAAATCGTGATTTTATGTGTTAAGTGATGATGAATAGTGAATTAACGGATCTCGTTAGTTCTGTTAGTTTTTCTAACAATTTTGGTCCAAAGTCAGCTAAATTGGCCAAATTTGTTCCTCATCCCCTACTTTATAGTGTGTGACTTATCGTTTCCTTATCGAGCATCTCAGTTACGACTCTCAACCCGAACTCCTATTCGACTCGCGGTTATCGACGGTTCCGTTGTTATAAACTAAGATTGCACTCGGTTTGTCACGTCAAATTCACTCGTTATCTTTCTTGTGGGCTTATTGGAACGAGTTATGTGTTATTGTGCACATAGTCGAGCTTACGGTGTACATCGGATCCGATTTTAAAGTCGAAAACGAAGAATGATAGCAACTTTCAAGGGGGAGTCGAGCCTACATTTGTTAACGCATGCACTAAAGTTTTTCAAGCAAATCAAGGGGGAGAGGAGATTAGAGCTTGAAGATGATTTACTTTCCAAAACTTTAGGGGGAGAATGTTAGTGTATGAAAGTCTTGGAAAGTAAATGTATTTGATTTGTTTATAAATGTAATTAGGCCTATTGGGCTTACTTGTATTGTATGGGCTTGGGCTTAATTGTGTAACAAGGGTAGTGATGGTGTTGGACTATAAATAGGAGTGTTAAGCTTGTAATTCATTTCATAATTCTATATTACAAGATGTAGCCTTATAGCATTCTCTCTCTCTAGATTAGTTTACTTTCTCTCTCTAGAATAATAAAGTCCTTCTCCTATCCTACCTAGTTACATACACATATACATGAAATGTTCCAGATCTCGGACCTAACAGAAATGGAAGTTGCATTTTAGTTATGTTCTTCCTTTTCTCTTTTTCCTTAGCTTCATCCTCTTCAGACAGTTCAGTCCACTTAACTTTGAGTTCGGGGTATTATGGTGCCAGTTTTAAAAATCCAAAGTCATAAGGCGCATGCACTTTAGAAATACCCTTTTTGAGGTAGTGTGGGTTCTCGTAACCAAGACCCCAACACTCACTACTCTCTTTAGGTTTATTTAAATGAATGGTCTGTTCAGTTTGACCTAAAGTGTAAAGTTTTTCTTCCAAAGCATTCACTTTATCAGTTAAAGATTTGTTTTCTTTTGAAAGAAATGAACACTTTTTAGCAACCTTTTTGTATTCAAATTGACACAGTTTATATTTGGAAGTAGTTTCAGATAGTTCATTGTGAATTATAGTCTTCTCTTTCACGCTGGTATCAATGTTTTTATTTAAGACCTCAATCAATACGTTCTTCTCAGCAATATCCTTGCTAAGTTTCTGTATTGATTGGTCTTTCTCTTTATTGATACCTCTCTCGCGTGTAAGCTTAGACTCTAATTCCTGGAGTCTGATCATCAAGGCTTGCATTTCATTAAGAAAATCTGATTTAGACATATCACATACCTCTTCGTTTTCCTCACAGTCAGAATCAACTTCATCTTCAGTCACTGTCTTGCCCATAAAGCACAAGTGGGATTTCTCTTCTTTGTCTTCTTCCTCATCAGAATGGTCAAGCCAGAACTTATCTTCAGCCATAAGAGCCTTGCCAGCCTCTTGCTGCTTGGCCAAGAGCATCTTATTTTTGTAGTATTCGGAATTTCGGACCTTAGGCTTTCTGCAATCCTTAGCAAAGTGTCCGAGCTTTCCGCTGTTTTAGCACTTTGTTGGTTCTGACTCTTTCTTCTCTTCAGTTCTATACCTCTTTTCCTCAGGCATCTTCTCTTCTTTCCTCTTTCCTTCTATTCTCTCCTTGTGTTTATAGTTCCTTGAACCCGAAGAATACCTCTGACTGTTCGAGCTAGGCTTTTTGTAGAATTTCTTCTGAAAGGTTTTTGTCAGCATTAGCATAGCCTGCTTCAAGTTCTCACAGTCATCAGGATCTGAGTTATCATCACTGTCCACTTCCTTGGACTCAGAAACTACTACTTTCTTTTTCTTCCTGAGGCTCATTGACTTCTTTTTAACAACCAAGGCAATCGGATCAGCAACCACCTTCTCAGCCTTTTTCTTTTCATCTTTGATCTCCTCCACCTCTTCCTCGTTTTGCCTAAGAGTCTCATACACCTCGTGAAGTGGAATCTCGTTCAGATCCTTCATGTGTTTCATTTGCCTGGTAAACTTTTTCCACTCAGGCTGGAGGATGCTGATAAATTTGACATTAAGCTCTATCTGAGACTTTCTGACTTTGTTTTTGTTGAGCTCGTTCACAAATCTATCATAAGTTGTCTCAAGAGATTCACCCTCCATTGGTTTGAACTCTTCGTAGTTGTTAAGGCAGTTGGAGACTTTGAGTTGATTGCCTATCTTAGATCCGAGCATCATCTTTTCTAATTGATCCCACATTTGTTTGCCCGTGGCGTTGTAACTGTCAATCTTGACATAGATCTCATTAGGAATGCCTTGTAGAATGAAAGATCTAGCCAATCTATCAGCTTTATGTCTTCTTCTCTGTTCATCTGTGAACTCCTCAAGTGGTAGTGGGTACTCTCTTTGTTCCTTTTCTCCATTTTCTCCTACAACAGTGTGAGTATTTGTTGGAGTTTTCATGATTCCTTCCTTCAGAGATATTCTGATAGTCGCCCAAGTCATTGCGATCAATGAAATCCAGAAAACGATTCTTCCACTGCTCGTATTCGCCTTTAAACAGCATTGGAGGTTTCACACCAGTTCCGATTGTGAGAGCTTCTTTGGAAGTCATCCTGTTTTTTTTAAATATTCAATAAGAACTTGACAATGATAGTTAGTCCAAGTGAAATGAGAAAAACTTAGAAAGAATTTTCAGAAAATTGAATTTCCAAAAATATCACAAGTATGGAATTCGCACACAAGAGTGAAATACACAATTCGCATACAGAAATTCACACACAAGCACAATTCGCACAAAACAATCTTTCAGAATTCGTATGCAAATACACTTCATAATTCACACATACACAGAATTCGCATACAATACTTATGCGAAATCTTGACTTAGAAAGAATTTTGAAAAACAAACTTTTCACATAAAACACTTTTCGCACAACGAGATTATACGAATTCTGGACTTGAATGAATTTTAAAACCTTTTTATGCGAATTCTGAAGAATTTGTATCACACACTGATGCGAATTCTTAACTTTTCGCACGAGACATAGATGCGAATTCTATCCTTAAGATTTTTCAAGAAAACTTTTCGCATAAAATGCTATGCGAATTCTAACTTTTCGCAAATAAGCTATACGAATTCGGAGGATTTCTCAATACACACATGCGAATTCTACGAATTTCGCACATCACACATATGCGAATTCTACACTTAAGAATTTTCAGAAACACAATATGCGAAATCTAATTATTATGCGAAATCCAATGAGTCTGCGAGTTCTTGGTGCAAGTTCTTGAGTGTTCTTCAGATCTTTGACCAAAATACACTCTGGTCCACTTAAAATCCCATCTAACCTTCGATTTTTAATCCGAAACTTCGACAATTCGTCCACTAGAACAACTAGAAACGATTACAATCAAATAATTTCGATATAGAACACTTACACTTACAAATGAAACCATATGAACTCGTGAACTCAAGACTCATAGAAATTCAAATTTTGATTACAAATACAATGCCATACTCCAATTAATCAATACAAGATTGATCTACACAACAATAAGAACTCAATGAACTCGATTACAACCTGAATTACGTATAAAAACTCAAAATTTGATCAATGACTCAGAACTCAGTGCGAATACACATATTTCGATTGATTTCAACTTGGATTTGCTCTGATACCAATTGATATGTCCCTAATTATCATGTTCTAATTGCTAATTTGATTACAAAACAAGATGAGAATGATTCATTAACCTGTTTTCCAATTCCACAATGAATTCATATACAATATTCTCTCTGTCACTTTCTCTCTCTAGAACTCTGCGTACACTGAATGTCTAACTTCTAACTGATACTCTAGTCATATGTATCTTAAACAAAGACACACGCGCACTAGAAACAAAATACAATACAAAAACACAATTGACTTTGACTTTTGACTTTATTACAATTGACTTTGACTTTGCTTTGAGAGCTGACTTTGAGCTTTGACTTGGTTGACTTTCAGCTTCCCATCTTCATGATCTTGTATTCAACAAATATTCTCTAATAGTCTCTCTTATACTTAACGGCAAGTAGACTGGATATCATGTTTGCCAAATGTCTCTGTGCAAGATTTCAAGCAAATCCAAAGGAATCACACCTTTATGCTATAAAGAGGATCTTTAGATACCTTAAGGGAACCAAAAATCTTGGCCTCTTGTATCCAAAGAACTCTGGCTTTGATCTAATTGAACTTGAATTCACCACAATTACAATCTCTCTCTCTATGACAATATTTCTCTCTCTATAAACTCTCTCTAAGATATGCAATATGAATCCACACACTAAGTTCTATAGCGACAACACTATTTATACCTACATCTTACAAGGAACAAAACACTAACTAAAAAAACTAAGTTTGATTTTGCTTGACTTTGACTTTCCACTTTAAGTAGCTTCGACTTGCAATCTTGAGGATTTGACTTGGGCTTTTGACTTTCAATCTAGATGATCTTGAATACAACAAATATTGTTCAACATTCTCCCCCTTTGGATTCAAGATCATCTTCAAATCAAATTCTCCCCCTTTGGATTCTAAAACTAGTAATCTCCCCCTTTATATAAATTTGTATTTACCTTCAAATGAATTTCATCTTCAACACATTCTCCCCCTTTCAAGAACATTCTTCTTCTTTATCAGCTTTTATGAAACATTCTCCCCTTTTGTTAAATTTGTCAAACATTCTCCCTCTTTGGAAAAACTCTTCTTTGAAAACACAATATTCCTCCACTTTGGGACAAATGCTGATAGTCTTTCACTCTAAAATACATTCTCCCTTGTTATTCCCAGTTTGTGCAAGATTATCAAGACGAATGATCAAATTTGATTCAATTAGTCATTTGTCATTGATCTTAAATGAATAGATTACAAACTCTCTTTCTATGATATAATGAAATATTTTTCTCACTAGATTCTCAATTGTATGCACACTATTAAGTTCCACCCACCACAATTACAAAGAAGAAGGAAACTATTTATGCCACAAACTATTACAAGGAACAAACCAAATAAACTAAACTAACAAGCTTTGATAAAGTTGACTTTGACATTCCACTTGATGACTTTGACTTTGCATTTGAAGACTTTGACTTGCGCTTTTGACATTCAATCTAAATGATCTTGAAGACAACAATCTGTGCTCTAACATTCTCCCCCTTTGGATTCAATATCATCTTCAAAAACAAATTCATCTTCAAAACAAATTCTCCCCCTTTGATTCAGAAACAAGTGATCTCCCCCATTGGATAAACTTGCACTTATCTTCAAATGAATTTCATCTTTGAAGCACGTTCTCCCCCTTTCTAGAATATTCTCCCCCTTTGAGACAAAAACTTATTTTCTCAGGCAATCAACATTCTCCCCTATTGAGATAAAATATTGATAATCTCCACTTCTTGTGAACTTTAACATTCTCCCCCAAAGGCTTTGACAAACATCATCATCTTCAGAAAAGAAATTATATTCGGTTGTAGCTCACTTTTCTCTTTCCAAAATAAACTTCAAAGAAAATTTATTGAACATTCTTGAAATATTGAACTTTATTCACAATATCTTTCTCATTTCTTGAATCTTTCTCCCTTAACTTCTTATTCATATCTTGACTTTCTCCCCCTTTTTGATGATGTAGAGCATAGAAATCATCTAAACTTCTTCAAGAAATGTAATTAACCATTTTCTGACCTCTTTCAGTATCTGATCTTTCCTTAAGATTACTGAACCATCCGTCAATTTATAAATGTATTTATCCGAATCTTTTCAAATTCAGACAAATAGGAATGTAACCCTGAATTAACAAATGAATCAGTTAAAATACCTGTAAGTATCACAGAGCCAATTTGTACAACGAATGTACATTGGAAATGAGCCTTTTAATGTTCACTCCCCCAGGGCTTCCATTCAATCATCGAAAATCACAAAGGAATTTTCTATGAACGTTATGATAAGAAAACTTAGTCCTTATGTGCGCGTGCGTAGGTAAAATGATTGAAACCACCCAGGATTTTCATATAGGCTCAAAGTGTGTAAACCATTGAGACAACAGTAATGCACATACTCAATTATGCATGATCGAAGTGCGAAGGTGGGGCAACTTTCCTTCTTTTTCAATATCCAGATCTTCTGAATGAAGTTGAGATAGATTATGTGTTGTTTCCCCAATAAAAATGAAACATTCCTTTGTAAAGAAAGAAATGAGTAACTGGTGGGGTTTAAATCAAGAGTTGGCATGGGCTGGTACCTGTTTCAATGAAGGTCACCAAATAATGTGAACTAGCAGATTATGTGGTTGCCCGACTCAGAAAAGGTTAGTATAGAGTTTTGATATTCTTTTTAACTCTGTTCTCACACCCTCTTTCTTTTAATGTTTCTTTTAATGTCAATCTCAGCACACACCCACACTCAGATATTGACTCCTCTCCTCTCAATCACTCAATGATAACTTCTTGGGTAGGAAACACTGGCTATCGTGAATCCATAGAAGTTATGTTAAGTCTCACACAATGATCCCATGTATTTGTCCTAAAAGCACAAAGTTACTCAACAGTTTAACTTTTTTCTAGTAAAACACAATAATATGGAATACATGTCAGATAGATATATGCTCAATGATATAATCATGAAGATTTGAGCATTTTAATCATGAAAGAAGTTCTCATAACAAGTATATTTCAGAGAATGAAATGAATACAAAAGACTTGTTTGAGAATCTGACAATGTATCGAAAAGATCAAATATGAATGGTATATCAAGAAAAGCTTAGGTCATGAAAAATTGGATGTTGTCGAATGAACAAATATAGACATTCTTGAAAGAAACACTTTGAATGAAATAACGCTCAACAAACTTTGAATATCAAACGGGGTGTCTTACCATCGAAAATTAGTTAAAATTTTGAGACATGGTAAGAACATGGTCAATAAAAGTACTAAACCAGTGAGTATGAATACTTGACAATATATGGAAAAGATAATACACAAGTATATATCTTTAGAAACATACGGTTAGTTTAACATTGAAGCTCATAAAATGAAAACATTTAAAATACACACTTCTGAATTCATGAAATTTGTTTAAGAATCGAGAAGTGGTTTGAACTTGTTAAGAAAATATGTTTTCATGTATGAAAGTTGTCCATCATTCAAACACATATGAGATTAAGATTAGAATATTTCTTACGCTCAGTATTAACCTCATAAAGTCAACTCCAAAGTCATGATAGATATTATCATGTAAGCTCCCCCTCAAAATATGCAAATAATCAAGAAGTCGTCAAAGTATCAAAGTCTTAGTCAAATAAAACTTTGAAATACGAGTTCTGATCTCAATTAATAAGAAGTCATTTACTCCCCCTGAACTATTGCATTCACAATATTTATCAGAAAGGATGATATGTACTCCCCCTTGAAGGATGATCATCTTTTATGCATCGGAATACGATCTCTTTTGATCTTTGAAGTACGAGTCCTAAACTGTTATGTTTAGAAGTCAAACTCTTTGACAATGAAGTTCGAGTCCTGAGTTGATTTACTCAGAAGTCTAACTTCTCAACATTGAAGAACGGGTCTTGATATGTATTATCCAAGAGCCATTATTCGTTGAAGTATGATTTCTGAACTGATGTATTCAGAAGTCTAAGCTCTTTTACTCCCCCCTTGACTTGAGGTGCCTGCAACACAGATAAATCTTTTGGCTTTGGTACCCACTGGTATTTGGGTCCATGTTTGTTAGTTTCAGTTCTGTTAGGAGTAATGTAGTGAGAACCATACCAGTAATTAACAAAATCTTTACCAACAAAATCATTTGAGCCACAGTAAGAACAATTAATTTTCCTTTTATCTAACCTGATTAATTGATTTATCGAATAAACAAGATTAGGTTTACCTTTATGCACAATGTTCTTGGCATTGAGTGTATGCCCAAATGATTTATGCTCATTCTTCTCATCAGAAGATGCTTTCACTTTTCAAACCAGCTTTTCTTTACGATTTGTTCTTCTATATGTACCTGAACCATCAACATTCCGATCATAGAAAATGTTAGTAGTACGAATATGATCATTTGAATTAATTGACCTCTTTATAGAAACAGTTTTATGTGGTGAACTTGATGTTGTATCATCTGTAGGTGTTTGAATAATTGAATCTGGAGTCTTCTGCTCAGTCAAAACCACCTTAGAGACAATTTCTTCAAGTTCTGTTATCTTGGAAGATAAACTGTTTCTTTCCTAGGTAAGCAGATCAATCTTTTTCTGAAATTCAAACTTCATGTTCTGTTATTTCGTTGCCTTTGTTGATAGTTCAGATAATTCCTTGTCAAATTCTTAATCTCCGTCTCAAAAACCTTCCTCTCTTCTTCAAAAACTTTCTCGACATTCTTTCTCTGATCATATATTTCTTTAAAAACTCCAACATTTTTCTGCTCAACTATTTTCTTTTCCTTTGCAAACTTGTCTCTTTCCATAATGATCACTTTCTAAAAATCTGACACTTGTTGAGAAAGTTTTGCACACTTTATATCAACTGCTTTCTTTTATTCAAATGTCTTTCTAGAGAATTCAGAGAACTTTTGATCAAATCCTTTCTTTTCTTTTTCAAATTCATCTCTGTCTTTGGCAATCTTCTGTTCCAACTCTGAAACCTTCTTTCTCAGCTCTACATTAGCACTTTATAAACCCTTTTCTGTCTCCTCATTCTTCTTGCAATCTATATCTTTCTCCATCTCTAAAATCCTCTTCATTAACTCAGAATTCTGTTCTTCCAAATTCTGAACTCTGTCACCTTTCAAAACTTTAATAATTCCATTCTGAAGCTCTTTTATATTCTGTTTATATTCATTAAAGAATTTGGAATATTTACTAGAGTTGGTTGCCTTTTTTATATCTGCAATATGTGTGTGGATCCACTCTTTAAGTTTATTAAAAGAAACAACTCTGTAAGTCCAAGATCAATGAATCTCTAGAGAGAGAAAGTAGAGAGAGAGAGCAAAGTAAGCGCAAAGTCACTGTGATATTCAATATGCATGAATAAGTTCTTACAAAGACAAAGACCAAAGGGACTTAAATACCCTTGGTCAATACAACACAATATACGACTTTAGACACAGTATTTGACCAAGCCTATAAATACAATGATTACAATAAAATAAGACCTAACAATCTCCCCCTTAGTAATCATTGGCGCTTTGGTCTTCAAAATTCATCTTCTAAATCAGCACAGACCATTAAAGGGACTTTGTGAAGCAATCTGAATTTTAAAAGAAAAATTCTTCTCAGCATCTTTCAGTTTGATTTGTCTTTGCTGCCTTTGACAAGTCTGGACCAGTAGCTTGTGCTCTAAACAACACACCTCTTTTGAATGACCTTGAATGAACTGTGGTGGTCGGAGCAGAAACAGCAAAAGAATTTTTTGAAGCTGATAGAATAGAATCTTTGAGCGAATCTTGATCAGCAGATAAACCTTTGAGCTCTTTGTCTCTTAATCATCTCCTTAAACTTCTCTTAATTCTCCCCCTCATGACCTTGATGATCTGGATCAACTTGGTCATGCAAATGTTGGAGACGAGACAACTTAAGATCTGCAAAATCAAAGAAACAGAGAAAACAAGGAAGGTTTGCGCTACACGCAGGTTGCGCAAAGCGAGGTTTGCGTTACACGCAGGTTGTGCAAAGCGAGGTTTGCGTTACACCAAGGTTGCGCAAAGCTGACTTAAACTCAGAAAATTTTACCTTTTTAAGCTCTTTGACTCCCCCTACACAAATGCACTAGATATGACAATTCAAGTTAGCATTCATATAAAGAAAAACAGATACTCCCCCTCGAAAACAGAAATGATCATTAAGAAAAATTCTCCTTTTTCACTCCCCCTTGAATAATGCTCAAACCCATTTGTAAAGAGAAATGAGAACACAATGAATGAAAACATCAATGTACAAAGAAAAATATACTGAATATGTATTTTGAAACGACTAAATATATAAAAATATAAACAGAAACAAATAAAATTCTACTTAGTAAAATATCACAATAAAATCCATCAAATGAAATCAAATGTATGTGTTTGAATACAGAAACAAGTTTTATCGCATATCAAGTTAAGACATGTTCAGTTTCAAAAACTTTCATCAATCTAATCAGTGTGCTCGCATGTGAACTTCGACTAGCTTCAAGAAAATGCAATTCTAAAAATATAATAGAGAACTTTGCATGTAATCACACTAATCCATCAAAAATTCAGACTTTCACAAATTTACAGGTTTATTGCAACTCAGAAATATATAACCAAGTATCATGAGATGTGTGCTCATTGGCATCTTTTAGCGTTGTGCACTATGGCATCTTTACATGAGTGTGCTCTTTGGCAACTTTTAATCTTGTGCACTTTTGGCATCTTTTTAATCAAAAAGTTTATTAAGTAAAAAACATGTCGTAAACGTAACTTTCTATTTGACCCTATTGCAGGATTTCGGTCAGCCGCTCCCAGACCAGTTGGCCTTAGGGGACTAGGTGTTAAGCACCCCTTGGAACTTACTTTCCCGGATCAGAAAGGCTACATCGGACACATTCTAAACCCATTCATACCAGTAGAACATGACTTTCGATCTGATTCTATAGAAGGATTTGGGTTCGATCACTCCCAGATCAAATGACCTTAGGGGACCAGATGACAAGCATCCCATAGAACTTACTTTCCCAAACCAGAAAGGTCACAGGTACAAACTTTTAAACTTAGAGATTTCTGATTTATAAGAATTTAAAAATCATCTCAAACACAAGGTTTTACTTCTAAGTGCTTAGCCCATATTTTCATTACAATCCAAAATTCCGACTTTTTAGGTTTTCTAAGCATTGTAAACTATAAATATTCCGTATCACACAACTTTAAAGCAATATCAAAAGTTACAAACATGTTGCTGACTTTTTGACTTTTGTAAGACTTGAAATTTGAACATATAAGAACTTTAATATAAACAAAGCAACTTAAAAATTTATCCTAGACACACATTTTATTCAAAAGAAAGAAAAATTGTAAAACTTTTACTTTATAGAATAAAATTTGTAAAAGTTTAAACTTTTAAAACAACATGCCGAGATTTTTAAAAAAATAGAAATATTTGATCGGCAAGTTTATATTTAGTTGAGACAAAATATATTTCAATAATATTATCTTCCACATAATGTATAAAGAATATATGTCTCATTCGAAGAAAAAAAATTGGGTTGAACAAATTCAAGAGTTGAAATAAATGCTCAGATTCTTTTAAAACAAAAATGAGAAAACTGGAACATCATCATTATCAGATATAAATGCAGCGGAAATTAAGTAGATGTACTCACAGTTTTTCATTAGTCAGAAGCTTAAAGCATTGAATAACGAGTCCTAGACTGATATGTCTAGAAGTCATATTCTTTGAAGCACGGGTTCTGAGCTGAAATACTCATAAGCCAACTTTCTCTTACTCCCCCTTCACGTGAGATACCTTCAACTTTGAAGCAGTTTAAGATTTCGGTACCCACTTGAATTTGGGCCCGTGTTTGTTAGTTGCAGTTCTTAAGGGGAAATATTTATAATATTTGACATTAGAAGCACGAGAAAGGTCATCAGAATAATAAGCACAATCATCAGATGAATACAAAGCATAATCATCTGAACTAGAATCAGAAGAAGAATATGAGACATTTTTTGAAATTTGAAACATTTGCTTTATAGAATATTTTGAAATTTTATTACAATAAGCAAATGAATCACTTTTATAATATTTGTCTACATATCGAACTTCATCGGTCTGAGAATCAGTAGATGTCCGCTTGGCTTTCTAGATTTGCCTTGATCGAGCTCTCAAAGTCCTATCTGTAAGAATTGAATCTGAAGAATTAGAACTGTGAGAAAGAACTTTATCTTGTTTCTTCGACTTCTTTGACCGTCTTCTTTTACGCTTAGGTTTATAATACTGAACATTGAGCGTAAAAGAATCATCAAGAATTTTAGACGAAATATTTAAATCAGAAGAAATAATTTTACCTAAGCAACCAATCTGATCAACTAATAAATCTGAATTCGCCTCGGAGTCTGAAGTATTTTGAGAAAAAAATTTAAAATTTGAAACTTCCTTTTTGTATTCTTGAAAATCAGAAGAAAGGTTAGAAATAGAAACTGAATCTTGTTTTTGAGAAAATAAATTTTCTTCAAGACTAGAAGTCGTGAAAGAAAGAATAATATCAGATTCAATTTCCTTTAAAATATTTTGATCTTCTATATTATCTTCAAGATCGATGATTGTGCTCTCTAATACTAATGGAGGAGTATATTTCTTAGAATCATAAATGATTGGAGAAATATTTTCCTTATCAGAATTAGAAGCATAAGGATCAATAAAATCATCAGATATTGAAGATTTGACAGGAGATATATCATTTAAAACTCTTCTTCCTCTCCTTGATTTTTCAGGAAAATATTTTGCATTTTCGCTAGTATAAACAAAAGGATTTTCATTTTTCTTGTTATTCATCCTTTTCTCATTTTCCAGTTCTAACACTTGCTTTTCATTAGTCCAATGAAATTTGAACTGAGGAGCATAGTGTGCAAGAGTTAGATAATCGTATTTATATAAAGTAGGAACTTCGTTTATCACTTTGTTTAAACAATGAGGATTGTCAAAACCAAGTCCCCACCTTTGTTTTAAAGCTTCTTCACTCCTCGGTTTGTTCATAAAAATTGTTTGTTCAGATTGATTTCTTCGATAAAACTTTTCTTCTAACTTATTTATTTTATCTGAAAATTCATCTTTTAAAGTAGTCATTTTAGTCAAAGACTCAAGATAAGTCTTATTTGAATTTTCCAAATCATCCAATTTCTTTTGAAAGATGTCTTTTGTGTTTTCCAAAATAGATTTTTCATCTTTCAAGAAAATTTTCAGTTTGTCAATCAAATCTGACTTTTCAGAATTTAAATTCTTTTCAGATATTAACTTAGAACGCAAATCAGATAAAGCAGTTATTATGATTTTCATCTGAGAGGTAATAAAATTGTAATCAAAATCAGTACATACCTCATCTTCATCAGAATTGGAATCATCTGACTGATCATCTCCAACCAAACACATCTGAGCGATCTCTACATTTGCAGCTTCATCGTCGGAATGATCCAGCCAGAATTCTTCTTCGGCAAGAAGAGCAGTTCCGTTCTCTCTCTTTTTAGCCAGTTCCAGTTTCTTTCGGTAGTAAGCTGAGTCCCTAACCTTCTTTGCTCAACACTCCTTTGAAATGTGCCCCGGCTTTCCACAGTAGTGAAGCGAGAAGAGTTGGAACCAGTTCTTGGTTGGAACTTTTTCTTGTAATGTTGAGAGAGAAGGATCACCGCTTTCTGCAGAGCCTCACCATCATCATCAGTTGACCCGTTGTAAGCGTTATCATACAACGCTTGTTCAGCCAGTTGGCTCGAGAGGAGTGCAACCGGGTCTACTGACTTCTTATTCTTTTTCTCCAGTTTGGCCTTCTTCTCAAGCACCAAGCTCTCATCAGTCATCAGAATCTCGTATAGTTTCTGAATCTGCATTGTGGAAATTCGAACATCGTTCCTCAGTCTGTGACATGATTTGTTCCATTCAGGCTGAAGAGCATTAAGAAATTTCAGATTCGTCTCAAGATCTGTCTTGTTCACATTTATCTTTAGCAGATCATTCAGCACTGCACAGAATCTGTCCAAAACACTCTTTATAGACTCACTTTCTTTGGCCTTGAACTCCTCAAAGTTGTTCATGAACCGAGTATGTCGGAGCTGAGTTGCGACCGAAGAACCAAGCATGATCTTTTCCAATTGTGCCCACAACAGATTTGGATAATCCTTGCAATGATCAACCCGGTTGTAGACAGATTTTGGTAAAGCTAGCATCAGATTAGCTTTCAGCTCTCGATCAGCTTTCATTCGTGAAGCCTCTTCAGATGTTGGAGGAGTCTCTTTATTAGTCTTTACGAAAGGTCCTTCAGTTAGAGACTTCATCATGTTCTCTCCATTAGCTTGACGCTCGATGAAGTTCAGAAATCGATCTTGCCATTGAGTGAATTCATTTTCATCGACAAGAACTAGAGGACGAGTTTCAGATCCCAAGGACATCATTAGATCACTTGTGTAGAACTTAGCTTGAAAGGAAAACTTTGCAGAATCCATAGCAGATATTCAGAAAAATTCTAAGTCTGAGACTGGCGCAAAGTAGAGCTTTGCGGGAGAAGCAGAAGACGCAAACTGAGATTTTCGCAAGCAACGGGAAACGCAAACTGGACTTTGCGTAGTCCAAGTGATACGCAAACAGAACTTTGCGTAAGTAGAAGGTTACGCAAACTAAGTTTTGCGTGATGAACTTGTAACGCAAACTGAACTTTGCGTAAGTCAAGTGATGCGCGAACTTAGCTTTGCGTAATCCAAGTGATACGCAAACTGAGGTTTGAGTAATCCAAGTGATACGCAAACTGAGCTTTGCGTAAGTCATTGATAACGAAAATTGGACTTCTCGTGACAAGAGGAAGGCGCAAAGTGAGTTTGCGTGAGCTGTAGAATGCGCAAACTAAACTTGAACTTTGAAATCCGCAAAATAGCTTTGCGTGAATAGCTCAATGAGAAAACCTGAAATACACTAACACAAGGATTAGAACAACAATATGAACTTGCGCAAAGTAGTATGAACTTGCTCAAACCTATATGAACTTGCGCAAACCTATATGAACTTGCGCAAAACAAAGAAAATCAAGAAAAATTCGCAAGATCGATTAAAACCAAGAAATTAATGCAAGAGTTTCACACACTGATGATCGAAAACAATTTTCTTACAACTTTCAACCAACAAATTCGATTAGAAAACACGAAATCTCAAATTCGTAAATGGAACAGTACGTGAAAACGTGTTTTCCAGAAACTCTTTAAATCTCAAAATCGACGATCTAAAACTGTTTTTCTTGCAAAATTGTATGAATCAAATATGATCAATAACCAAAAACGAGTCTAAAGAATCAAATAGGAAACAAATTCGATCACAAACACATCCGAATTTGATAAAGAATCAAGAAAACGAGATTTTCTTGAAAAATTCAAGAAAATCGATCAAATTTTCGATTAATTCAACAAATTCAGGAACGAAAAATCACTCTCTCAATTCTCTCAAGATTCAGATGACTCTGATACCAATTGTAAGTCCAAGATCAATGAATCTCTAGAGAGAGAAAGTAGAGAGAGAGAGAGAGAGCAAAGTAAGCATAAAGTCACTGTGATATTCAATATGCGTGAATAAGTTCTTACAAAGACAAAGACCAAAGGGACTTAAATACCCTTGGTCAATACAACACAGTATACGACTTTAGACACAGTATTTGACCAAGCCTATAAATACAATGATTACTATAAAATCAGACCTAACAAACCCGTTCACTCTCTAACTTCTTATAGTAATCAATCAAATTATGATTCCCAGCAATTTGCCGACAATATTTGTCGTGCTTTTGTACAATCTTTTCTTCAAGACTGGCAATCTTTGTTTTGTGTTTAGCAATCTCTTCTTTTGATGACATCTTGATATCAGCCTTGATAAAACTTACACAAATAATCGTTAACAAAAATCAAAATTTTTTATCACAATCAGAAATATTTGTCCCCCTCCGCAGACTTAGCATGGGGGTCCCGATACCTAGTTAGCGGGTGGGGTTAAGGGGCAACGCCCTTGCGGAGTCTAGGGGCAGCGCCCCGAGAGAAAAAAATTTGACAATGGAAAATCATATTTTAGCTTGTCAAAATTTGCTAAGTATGGAATTCTCACACAACTATGAAAACTACTCGCACAACACACGAAATTCACACACCAAAGTATCTAAATCTCAACTTTTCGCACACTTAAGGATGCGAAATCCTACTTTTCGCATAAGAAAGGATGTGAATTCCTAAAATTCGCACGCTGAAGGATGCGAGATTCAACTTTTCTCATGCAGTTCGATGCGAGTTTCAGACTTTTCGCATATAGTGAAATGCCAATTTCAGACTTAGGATTTTCACCAACTTGAAAACTTTTCGCACGAGCTTGTGATATGAATTCTGGACTTAGAAAAATTCTCACTCTCAAACTTTTTGTATCGATGTGAAATCCTGGCTTAGAAAATTTTCCAGACTTGATATGCGAACTCCTCAGATTGCGCACGTAATAGGATGCAAATTTCTAAGATTTCGCACACTTTGAGATGCGAATTTCTCACTTTTCGCACATAACCATATGCGAATTATGTCCTTGGTTTTCTTTGATCACAGTGCGATGCGAATTCTTTTCTTCTTGTACACTACACGATGCGAGTTTCTGACTTAGCAAATTTCAAACTTCAATTTCATGTGAGTTCATCTTCATCATGCGAGTGCTTCACTTTTTCATGCGAATTTTGTAGATCTCGGCCCAAAAACTCCAAAATTAATGCAAAATCGATCAAATCCTCTGAATGAGATTCTGAAACTTCACCAATTTGTCATCAAACATAATCTGAACAGATTACAACTGACTAATTTCAATAAAAAACAATAACAATTGAAATTTGAAGCGATTACAGTGCGTTTACAAACTCGAAGGAAAATCACATCAAATCCAAAATTCACACAAATCTGTTGTGAATTGGACGAAGCAACCTAAACAAAGCTTGATCTAAAACACAAAACGAATCCAAATCAACACATTTTACATTCACAAACACACAAATATTCAAAATCGAATATGGACAGAATGGCTTGCGAGTTCTTGAAGATTCGGCCAAAAATATTAAAAATTTGATCTTTATTTCATATTTATGTCTGCTTTGATACCAATTGTTATTCCCAGTTTGTGCAAGATTATCAAGATGAATGATCAAATTTGATTCAATTAGTCATTTGTCATTGCTCTCAAATGAACAGATTACAAACTCTCTTTCTCTAATACAATGAAATATTTCTCTCACTAGATTCTCAATTGTACGCACACTATTAATTTCCACCCACCACAATTACAAATATGAAGGAAACTATTTATACCACAAACTATTACAAGGAACAAACCAAACAAACTAAACTAACAAGCTTTGATAAAGTTGACTTTGACTTTCCACTTGATGACTTTGACTTTGCATTTGAAGACTTTGACTTGGGCTTTTCACTTTCAATCTGCAAAAGAAAGCCTCAACCAGAACCACATTCCTTTTGCGAGAAAAAGATTGCTTAATAAGATTCCTATTCGATCTAATAGTTAGAAGATCTTGAAGACAACAATATGTGCTCTAACATCCCTTTCTTGTAATCAAAATATATCTTTAACATTCTCCCCCAAAGACTTTGACAAGCATCATCATCTTCAGCAAATAATTTAACTTCGGTTGTAGCTCACTTTTCTCTTTTCAAAATAATCTTCAAAGAAAATTTCTTGAACTTTCTTGACTTCTTGAAATTTCTCCTCATATCTCTAAAAATGAACTTTCACAAACTTTCATTTCTTGATACTGACTCCCATATATATATATATATATATATATATATATATATCATTTCTTGACTTTCTCTCCAAAACTTCTTTGTCATTTCTTGAATTTCTCCCCTATTTTGATGATGTTGAGCATAAAAATCATCAAAATTTCTTCAACAAATGTCATGTACCAATTTCTGACCACTTCCGGTATCTGATATTTCCTCAAAATATGTGAACCATTCGTCAATTCATAAACTGTATTCATCCGAATTTTTTCAAATCCATACCAATAAGAGTGTAACCCTGAATCAACAAATGTGTCAGTTAAAAATGCCTGTAAGCAGCACATAGCCACTTTGTACAACGAATGTACTTTAGAAATGAGCTTTATTGATATTTACTCCCCCGGGGATTCCACTCAATCATCGAAAATCACACATGAATTTTCTATGAACGTTATGACAAGAAAAACGAATTTATTTTTTGCTTGTGAATGTGTAACAAAGATTGAAGTTGCTTACCTTTATAGGCTCAAAGTGTGTAAACCATTGAGACAACAACATTATTACATGTACTCAATGTGCATGAACGAGATGCCAAGGTGGGGCAACTTTCCTTCTTTTTCAATATCCACATCTTCCAAATGAAGACGAGATAGATTATGTCCTGCTTCCCCAAAAAAATTTGAAACGTCTTTTGTTGAGGAAAAAATGAGTAGCTGGTGGTGTTTAATTCAAGAGTTGGCATGGGCTAGTGCTTGTTTCAATGAAGGTCACCAAAGAATGTAAACCAGCAGTAGATGTGGTTGCCCGACTCAGAAAAGATTTGGTGCAGACTATTGATATTCTTTTAACTCTGTTCTCATGCCCTCTTTCTTTTAACCATTTAAGCTCACTTCTAACCAAACTCTCTTTTCATTTTTACTCAACACACCCCCACTATTTGATTTATGACCCCTCGCCTCTTGATCACTCATGGATAACTTCTTGGGTAGAAACACTGGTTATCGTGACTTGGACTTTGACTTTAATTCCCCTAACCTTGGATCCAACATATTTTTGTACTAACAATCTCCCCTTTGATTCAAGATCATCTTCAAAAGAAATTTAGCAAAAAAGAGCAATCTTCCCCTTTGTATGATCTTTAACAAATTCAATCTCCTTTGTAAATCAAACAATCAAAGTCAATTTCTTCCTTTTTTTCTTTATCTCTCTCTTTATGTCTTGACAAACAATCTTCAGAAGTACAGTATTCTCCCCCAAAGTTTGTGAAAGTGTTCTTCAAGAACTATAATAATCTCTCCCAAGGTAATAAAAACCTCTTTCAGACTTCAGAAGTGAGATTATCTTCAGACTTATCTCACTTTGCTTCAACAAATAATCTTTAAAAAAAATTCAGTAAACTTCAGCAAACTTTATTAAATTGTCACACCCCGCTAAAGCGGAAACACGAGATGTACAACTAAGGGTTTCATAGCATAAGGTGAATAAACAACACCCACCATAGAAATTACATAAAATTTAAAAAAGTTATACAAATTGTCTTGAATGTTTTATAACGGGAAAAACGACAAGGAAAGATGAATGCCATGATATCGCTACACATAATCATCATCCTAATGCAAGCTTATGTTCGTGCACCTGAAAAGCATGTCAAAAACGAGGTCAACTACTGTAGTAGTTGGTTAGATCACGGTATTTATTTGAAAGCAATGGCATCTAGCCTTGAAGCTTCATTAAAACGTCCACAAAGTGGAACAATAAAGTATCGGTTGTATAACTTATTTTGCTCAATGTTGATGTAAATGCACTAACGTGTTTTGCAATGAGCCATTACCCAAACCTAATGACCTGGAACGTCCCCATCTTGCATGTCTATCACGAACATGCAAATAAGTGTCAACAATAATCATGCACTCCAGCTTAACCGGCAATACAGAGTGGGTGGTCAACCAAATAGTACTATCCACAATTACCAACGGCTTGTGCATCGAGTTAAATAGGTAATGTAAAGAAATAACATGGTGACGTACAATTTGCGATATAAGAACTCATGCATACACGCATATATACCATAGAGTATAAGTAATCAGTAGAAAATTTCAGCATTTTCAACAAACAGATCAACCGATAGTAGAAACAATTGCAGTAGTAAACATGTTTTTCGCCCCCAAAACGTATAAAAACAGTAAAAACGGGTTGTGAACAATCACTTGTGAAATGCGAAGGTATATCCAAAAATGTCCACGGGAATGCAACCAATGATAGATCCTATCTTGCTCCTATGAATCGTAAGGACATTAGTAAGATTCTATGCTTAAACCTTAGTGAGAGTCCAAAGATCTCTGATTCATTAGAGAGAGAAAGTAGTGAGAGAAAGTGTGAAGCGCAAAGTAACTGAAGTATTGAATTGTGCGTGTCTTAATTGTTACAAAACAAAGGCGCAAAGGGGACTTAAATACCCCAAGCCCTTACAAACAGAATACACTACTAAAAGCATTAAAATCTATACAATAAATACAATGATTACTACAAAATTAGACTTAACAATCTCCCCTTTAGTAATCATTGGCGCCGTGGTCTTCAAAAACAATCTTCAATAACAGCATAGACCATCCAGGCGACTTTGTAGAATTACTGACGCTCTTCTCTTTGACGTAATCTATTCAACCCGAGTAACACTTCTAATCATCGCAGAGTAGAGCGGAAATTCAACCTCTCATTGATTTTATCCAATGCATTCCGTAGAAGTTGAATCTCATCATTTGTTATCAGAGCCCTGTTTGTTCGTGTCTCCATAAATCTTCTAACAGCATCTTTCAAACTTTGATCTAACTGTAGCCTGATTACTTTCAAAGTTCCATCGGAGTAATGACTTATCTCTTCAAATCTGAGGAAGCATTTTTGACCTGATGCATTCCTGTATACAACTCCATGTGGATCCTGAAGAATAGTGAATAATGAGTAAGAATCAATGTCTGGCAGGCTACGGTTAGGTCTTAGCAAATTCACCACTGGCTGAAAGCTTTCGGCTTCCATTTGAAAATCGAAAACCCTGAAGAACCTGATCTGACGCCTTATAAACCTTTTGATTACAAACAAGGCTTGAGAGATATCATTTGTCCTGTAGTACTGATTCCTCAATTCATTGTACAGAAACTCAACGTCGTCAATGGATAAATCATTAAAGTCAACCTCTGAGAAGATATAACGGTTGCAGTCTCTTCTTTCAACCTCGAATACTGGATACCAGATATTAACCAACCTCTGAATTTCAATTTTGATAATCCGAACTATCAGATGAGGAGAAGAAACCAAATCCCTTCCACGACGTTGACATCTGATAAGCATTACATACTCATATTTAAAATCATCTGATTCCTTTTCTACACCAAGAATGGCATGAATGTTGATCGGTCTTCTTCTTGAAACAAAAATATTGCTTTGGGAATCTTCAAGGAAGGCAGATCTTTGACGTGAAGCCATATAACGTTGTTGTAAATTTCTTCGTCTCTCCCATCTTGACAAAGCTGGTCCTTCTTCTAAAATACTTGGGGAAATTACAGGTTCAGCAGGAGGATCAACAGCTTGTGCTCTAGATGCCTGACCTGCTTCAAATGTATCTGAAGGAGCAGAGGTAGTCGGAGCATTAGCAACAACAGGAGATGAAGAAACAGGAATAGCTTCAGGAACAATAACTTCAGGAACAATAGATTCAGGAATAGTAGCTTCAGGAAGATCTCTGTACAACATATCTGATATCTCTTCATCCTTAGCATCCATGAACACCGAGTCATCTTCTGTGTCTGATATGATGATGATGTCATCACAGTCTTCTTCATTTACTTGACATATCTTTTCCAATCTGACATTTGCATCATCATCAGAATTAATCTCGATGAAGTTAGCGAAGAATGATCTCATGTCATTTGCTGCTTCAGATTCTTCAACTTCATGAATGCTAGGAGAAACATCTGGATTCATATAGACAACAATTTGCATATTATCATTAATGTTGCTTTCAGAAAAGCTCAGTTCATTATGCAAAGAAGATAGATCAACGTTCTCAATCATAATATTCACTAAGTCCTGAATGTTGCAGTCTTCAACAGATCCTCCACTCTTTCCTCTAACACCAGTCGCTTCTTCCTGAATATCCTCTCTTGCTTCAGAGGATCCTTCAACTCTTGGTCTCTTTTCCATCTCCCCCTCATGACCTTGATGATCAGGATCATCTTGGTCATGTCGACGTTAAGAGACGGACCGGCCTCAGTTCTGCAGCTTTGTTCATGAATATCAAGCCTGGAAGATAAATCAGAGAAAGCTTGAGATATAAACGATTTGAGATCAGCAAAACTTGATTGAACTTCCGATCTGAATGCTTGAAACTCAGTAGATGAAACATAGATCCTGACAGATTCCGACGAAGAAACTGGAGGCGGCGTAGGTTGGAAGTTCCGAAGCAGAGAAATAAGATCTTGATCCTGATGTTCTGGTGGCGACATAGAAAGAAGACGAGCATAGAGCAAATCTGTCAACTCTGAAATAGGAAGATCTGATACTGGAGTGTTGAAAGAAGACACAGGAATACGGGTAGATGAAGAAACACCAGTTGACTGAGTAAACAACGGAGGTAGAGAAATAGACATGATCGCTGGAGCAGAAGATTGAACAACAGAAGACGGCTCTCTTAGAACAACCCCAGATGGGTGTCTGAACGGAATCTCTGTAGGAATCACTGAAGTATCAATCTCAGGCATCTTCCCTTTGAATAAAGCTTTTAACTTCAGAATCTGTGCTTCCTTTTCAGCATCCATTCTCTCCGATAACTGTCGAATTACATCATTCAAAGTAGAGAATTTGTCAGTTGAAACCCGAACTTGATCAGAAGTAAGCTCTACAGCTGATGAAGTAGACTGAATAACTGCAAGTGTAGTTGCTGGAACTTGACTTTGAACCAATATTGTGGCTTGATCAAAAGCTGTATCCAATTCATCTACTTGAAGATGTGCAACTGAAGGATTAACTGGAACAGAATCATCATCAGAGATAACTTCTGTTGAGACAACCACTTCCGGTATCTTGGACTTCCTTTCATATACCTGAATACGCGATCGATCAGTATGATCCCTATCATCATCATCAGAATCACTTTCATCCTCATCTCTATCACTAGCAAGAATATCATCAGCAGCAGTATCAACTTCATCTTCAAAATCAAAAACAATAACATCTGAAGCTATAGTATCAATATCAGCAATAACATTCTCAATTTGCTGAGAAGCAATATCCTCTTGAATTACTTCTGTTTCAACAATAACATCAACTTCTTGCTCATTTTCAGCCTCTTTTTCAATTTCAAGCTCTTTGCCAGAAACAGTTGCTTCAACTTCAACATCTTGTTCAACAGCTTGATTGTCATGAGAAGGCTCTTCTTGTACAACTTCCATGAATTCATTGTCCATACAATATTCTATGACATCCTCATTTGCAACATCAGCGTAGTTTGCAATAAGAGCGTATGGAATAGTCATAGAATAGTTGAACGTCTTCTTTTGCTTCTGAATGTATTGCATTTCCGAGTCTGGAACCTGTGGCCAAGACAACCTACGAGGAATAGAAGGATTGCTACGGAGCATGCTTCGAACAATAAGCTTCATAAATCTGACAAACGGAATAAACTTTCTTTTCCTGTTGGTGAACTTGTCATGTACTACCTCCGAGAGTTCTGTCGAAAAGATAAACGTATAGTCGACATGCAAGTCATAGACGACTGCATGGAACAATCGGAGATACAGTAGACTTGCACTATCAGTGCCAGAATGTTTCGATGTCAGGCACCTGATGAGAACAGAGAACAGTGCGTACCAAACTGGAGGTAGATTTGACTTGTCAAAATCTGTAGGTTTGTTCAAAGTACCCACATATCCAAGATTCCGAATCCCTTCATAGACTTCCTCTTCAGATGGAAAAGTGTCATATGTATTTCTGCCTGGTCTGGAGTTCGGCTCAGGAAGCTCCATTATCAACCTCAGTCTTTTGTAGGAAAGGAAAGATTCAAACTGATCTACTTGAAGCTCAAAGCGATGCGGACGAGCCAGTTCATTCTTTGTTATAGTATTCCAAGCCTGTTGTAGATATACTTCAGGAACATCTACACAGTATGAAAGAGCAGGAGCAAGAGGATGTCCTTTAAGAATTGCTCGTATCACGGGATGAATCTTGATTCTGTCAAAATCCACGTGATAGTTGTTTAGCTTGTATGGCATGTACATGATGGTTGGGAATACATCATTTGGTGTACGTCTAGAAGCAGAAAGATCGGCCCTACAGAAGGATGTGACAGCATTGGAGTATCATGAGAAACTCGATCAGATGGATCGTCGAGAATGGCATTCTCATCTTGAATCATGGGATCAGTATTAGTTTTGGAAGCCATAAGAGACCTGGAAAACAAAATGAAAAAAGAAAAAAAAATAAAAATTAGAAGAAAAGAAGAAAGAAAAAAAAATAAAAAAAAAATAAAATAAAAAAAAAAAATTTCTAAGTATGGTTTGCGGGTCAAGTTAGAAGCGCAAAGTAGACTTTCCGTTTCTAGTTAGACGCACAAAGTACATTTTGCGTTTCTAACTAGACTCGCAAAGTTGATGTTGCGTTTCTAGTTAGACGCGCAAAGTACACTTTGCGTTTCTAACATGATCTGAACACTATACTTAGAAATTCAAAAAAAAAACAAACACTAAACAAGAAGGTTTGCGTATCAAGTTAGAATCGCAAAGTACACTTTGCGTTTCTAGTTAGACGCGCAAAGTACACTTTGCGGTTCTAACTAGACTCGCAAAGTTCACTTTGCGTTTCTAGTTAGACACGCAAAGTACACTTTGCGTTTCTAACTAGACTCGCATAGATCACTTTGCGGGTCAAACATGCTTGACACCAAAACCTTAACAAAAAACAAATAAAGAAACACAAGATAGAATCGCAAAGTAAACTTTGCGTTTCTAGTTAGACCCGCAAAGAATACTTTGCGTTTCTAACTAGACACGCAAAGTTCACTTTGCATTTCTAGTTAGACCCGCAAAGTTAACTTTTCGATTCTAACTAGACACGCAAAGTAGACTTTGCGGGTCTATCAACCTTACAAAAACCTAGAGTTCGCGATTCTCAGACCCGAAAACCACAAAAACACAAAATTAAAACAAAATACAAGAAATTAAACCAAAATAGAACATACCTGAGTGACGATTAATAGGTCTAAACAAAACCCAATATGTAAATTGATCAAAAACAACACGAATCTGGAGTTTTAGAGATCGATTGAACAGTAAAAGAACGCAAGTTAGATAAAAAAACACGAACAGAGGATGAAAACAAAACAAAGAAATAGTATACTAACAAACGACAATCATAGAATGAAAAACACAAACATACCTGAAATTCCAAAATAGCAATCTGAAAAAAAAATCAGATGAGAATTGAAGAAGAAGAACACGCAGAGATAGTGGAGGGAAGATGAATAATCAAACAAGTTCAAATGGAATAAGGAAAAGAAAAAAAAATACACACTTTTACTTCTATATATTCTAAACACATAAAAAAAATAACTATGAGAAAATTACCTGATAAGTCCCCATTACCCCCCCTACACAAATGCACAAAATTTATCAAATTAGTTTAGCATTTGCATATTAATTTCAGAACCTGATGAATTTCTGATCAGCACAAGAAGTAATTAATCAGAATCATTCACTCCCCCTCAAAAAAAAAATATTCTCAGATAAAGAACCCAGATATACACTCCCCCTTGAAAAATGTACAGACCATATAACAAAAAAAAATACAGACAGCAAACATAAAGACATCAATATTAAAGATGATCATATTGAATATAAATTTTGTAACAACTGAATATATAAACTTTTAAACACTAAACAAATTAAAATCTACTCAGTATAATATCCCAGATTTATCAATCAATTGAAATCAAACAGGAGCTGTTGAATACAGAAACATGTTTCATTGTATATCAAGTTAAGACATGTTCAGAGTCAAACACTTGCAGGTATCTATTCAGTGTGCTCGCATGCGATCTCTGATTAGCTTCAAGAAAAATGTAATTCTAAACATAAAATGAAGAACTTTGCATGTACAGACACTAAGTCATCAAGAATTAAGATTTTCACAAATTTACAGGTTTATCGCAGCTCAAAATATATCACCAAGTATCAAGAGATGTGTGTTCATTGGCATCTTTTAGCTGTGTGCTCATTGGCATCTTCACATGAGTGTGCTCTTTGGCATCTTGTAAGCGTTGTGCACTTTGGCATCTTTTAATCAAAGAGTTCATTAAGTAAATAACATGCCGTAAACGTAACTTTCTATCTGATCCTATTGCAGGATTTGGGTTAGCCGCTCCCAGACCAGTTGGCCTTAGGGGACTAGGTGTCAAGCACCCCTTGGAACTTACTTTCCCGGATCAGAAAGGCTACATCGACATATCCTAAACCCATTCATACCAGTAGAACATGACTTTCGATCTGGTTCTATTACAGGATTTCTGTTCGATCACTCCTAGATCAATTGACCTTAGGGGACCAGATGTCGAGCATCCCTCGGAACTTACTTTCCCAAACCAGAAAGGTCACAGGTACAAACTTTTAAACTCAAGGATTTCTGTATTATAAATGCTTAAAAATAAAATCATCTCAATAACGCAGATCTATATTGAATAGCTTAGCCCATATTTTCATTACGATCTACAATTTTAATCACTTAGGTTGTTCAAGCAAAGTAAACCATAAATATGCCGACTCACATATCTTTAAAGCAATATTTAAAGCGTCAAACATGTTGCTGACTTTTCGATGTTTGAAAGATTTGAACGTTGAACATATGAAACTTTAAATATAAACAAGGTGACTTGTCAAAGATTCTAGACACACATTTTATTCAACTGAAAGAAAATTTGAAATATTAAACCTTTTAGAATAAAATTAAACTTTTAAATTCAACATGCCAAGTTTTGAAAGCAGAAAATTAAATCGTTTTTCATCTAAAGCTTTTGTAAAAATATCAGCAAGTTGATCTTCAGTTGGTACAAAATATAATTCAATAGTACCTTCTTCCACGTGATGCTTTATAAAATGATATCTCATGTCTATGTGCTTGGTCTTGGTGTGCTGGACTGGATTGACTGATATAGCAATTGCGGACTTGTTGTCACAATATATTGGCACTGTCTTGTACAGCATCTCGTAATCACGAAGTTGCGTTTTCATCCACAGCACTTGAGCACAGCAACTAGCTGCAGCGACGTATTCAGATTCGGCTATTGATATTGACACGCAGTTTTGCTTTTTCGACGCCCAACTTATCAGTCTGTCACCCAGAAACTGGAGATGACTAGAAGTACTTTTCCTATCCAATTGATTACCACCATAATCTGCATCAGAATAAGCAATCAAACTATAATCAGAACTTTTAGGATACCATAATCCTAAATAAGGAGTTCCTTTAATATATCTAAAAATGCGTTTGACTGCTAAAAGATGAGATTCTTTTGGTTTAGCTTGAAAACGGGCACACAGGCACGTTGAAAACATTATGTCCGGGCGACTGGCAGTAAGATACATCAGTGATCCGATCATCCCTCTGTATGTCTTTTGATCCACAGCTTTTCCATCTGGATCCAGTCCAAGTTTGGCACCGTGAGCCATAGGCGTGCCGATTGAGGTAGACTTGTCCATTTTGAATTTCTTCAAAATGTCAAAGACGTACTTTGACTGATTGATGAATATTCCATCTGGAAGCTGCTTCACTTGTAAGCCGAGGAAGAAGTTGATTTCTCCCATCATGCTCATCTGAAATCTAGAGGTCATTAAATCAGAAAACCAAGTACACAAAGATTTGTTAGTCGCACCGAAAATAATATCATCTACGTATATTTGTACTAAGAAGATATCAAGATTAGATCTATAAATGAAAAGAGTGGTATCTATGGAGCCTTTGGTGAATCCGGATTTGACTAGAAAAGCTGACAACTCGTCATACCATGCCCGTGGAGCTTGTTTCAGACCATACAAATCTTTATCGAGAAAATAAACATAATCAGGACGATTTTTGTCAACAAATCCCTCTGGCTGAGATACATATACTTCTTCTTTCAATTTTCCATTGAGAAATGTTGTCTTGACATCCATTTGATATACGGTAAAGTTGCGATAAGCAGCGAAGGCAAGAAACATTCTGATAGCTTCCAATCTGGCGACGGGTGCAAATGTTTCATCATAGTCAATACCTTCTTCTTGTCGATATCCTTTGGCTACTAACCTTGCTTTGTTCCGAACGACGATACCATCTTTGTCTTTCTTATTCTTGAATATCCACTTGGTACCAATTATGCTCTTACCTTTCGGCCTTGGTACAAGTCTCCACACTTTTAGCGCGTCAAACTGATTGAGCTCCTCTTGCATTGCTAAAATCCAGTCCGGGTCTTCCAACGCTTCAGATACTTTGGTAGGTTCAATCTTGCTTAGGAAGCAAGTGTACAAACATTCGTTGGAAGAAGATGTTCTGGAGCGAGTAGAAACACTTGCTTGAGGATCTCCAATAATTTGATGGATTGGATGAGATCTTGTCCATTTTGTTGTATGAGGGAGAGGATCAATTACTTCTTGAAACACTTGTAATTGATGAGAGGGAGGTTCATAAACTTCTACATCAGAAGATGAAATAGAAATAGTTTCAACTTGAGGAGGAGATATCTCAAAAATCTCTGAATCAGATTCGGGAACAATTTGTTGAATAACATCATTCTGTTCTTCCTCCTGAACTGATTCCTCTTGAGCAGATTGATCTTGAATAGATTCTTCTTGAATAGGTTCTTCAAGAATTGGCTCAATTTCTGATTGAACATTGTCTGATTGATCCGATTCTTGTTGTGCCGGTTCTTGTTGAACAGGAGGTACTGGAGCATCATCATTGTCAGAGATGGATGCAGCGGAATTTGGAATAGATGAGCTCTCAGTTTCTTGATTCAAAACATTAGAAACATTTTCAGAATTAGTTCTAGACACATCATCATAAAAATTTTCAAATAGAAAATCAAGATCAGGAAAATTAGGAGAGGGAGTAGAAGAATCCTGGTTATTCGGTGAAAGAGCAGGTTCTGAACTGATTTGTTCAGAAACTAAATTTCCAGTAAGTGCGGGTTCTGAGTCTGAGTGACTAGAAACCAAATCAGCAGCTTCGTCAAACTTTATATTGACACTTTCTATGACCTTTCTTGCAGAGGTCATAAAAACTCTATAAGCAGCAGAGTTTGAAGAATAACCCACGAATACTCCTTCGTCTGCCTTTGGACTAAACTTGTTGAGATTCTCCTTGTCATTCAGAACGTAGCATTTACACCCGAATGACTTGAAATACTTGATGTTCGGTTTGATCCCATTCATAAGTTCATACGGTGTTTTGTTGAAGCGACGATGCAGAATTGATCTGTTCTGTGTATGACATGCAGTTGACACTGCTTCAGCCCAGTAAGACAAAGGTAGACCTGAATAAGCGAGCATTGATCTGGCGGACTCAACAAGCGTTATGTTTCTTCTTTCAACAACGTCGTTCTGTTGCGGAGTACGTGCAGCAGAAAATTGTTGTTGTATTCCTTGAGACTCATAGAATGCCTGAAGAATACTGTTTCTGAATTCAGTGCCATTATCAGATCTTACCACTTTCACTTGCTTCTGCTTATTTGTCTGGGTTGTCTTGATAAGATTGATGAGAACTTCAGGAGTCTCGTCTTTTGACTTCAGAAATTTTACCCAAGTATATCTGGAGTAGTCATCAACAATCACCAGAACATATTTCTTATGTCCTAAACTCTTTGTCTTCATTAGACCACACAGATCAACATGCAAAAGATCAAGAATAGCCGATGTACAGTGTTCAGGTTTAGGCTTGTGAGGAGCTTTCTTCATTTTTCCTTTCTCACAATCTTGGCATAGATGGTCTTTCTGGAAACGGAGAACTGGAATACCTCTCACTGAATCATTCTTGACCAGACGATCCATATACTTGAAGTTAAGATGAGCCAGTCGACGATGCCAAATCCAACTTTCACTGATAGAGGCTTTGGATAGTAAACACAAATCTGATGAGGTTTTAACTATGGAAAGATCAATTGTATACAAATTAGATCTTCTCTTTCCAACCATTAAGTCTTTGCCACTATCATTCTTTACAGCAACCCTTTTTGATTTGAAGCTCACTTCAAGATCTTTATCGCAGAATTGGCCGATGCTAAACAAGTTGTGACTTAGACCCTCAACATAGCTTACTCTTTTGACAGTTATGCTTCCTTGAACTAGATCGCCATTACCAAGAATTGGAGCTGTCTCACAGTTACCAAATTTCACACGACCGCAACATTTATCTTTAAAATTAGAAAGAAGTGATTTGTTGCCAGTCATATGTTTTGAACATCCCGAGTCCAGATACCATAATTGACTAAGCTGCACACACAGAAACTACACCTTTTTAGGTACCCATATGCTTATGGGTCCCTTGTTAGATTTATGCCTTTTATTTTTCACAAATTTATTTTTCATGCAAGAATGAAAGCAATTATCAATAGAAGATAAAACACAATCATCAGAATCAAAACTGGAAGAAGCATATGAGATATTCTTTGATATATCAAACATTTGCTGAAAAGAGTATTTTGGGTATTTATTACATGTAGCAAATGTATTAGTATCACAAAGACTGTCTACACAATCAACTCCTAACAGTTCAGATTCTAAAATTGGCTGTTTTATCTTCCAAATCTGCCTTGATGACTTCCTCACAGTCCGATCTGAAGAAGAAAAATCAGAAGCATTAAAATTTTCAGATAATACAGTATCATGTTTCTTTGACTTCTTTGATCTCCTTCTTTTACGCTTCTTTTTATAAAATTGAGCATTTAGAAGAAAAGAATTATCAATAATTGAATCAAAAGAAGAAACTTTATCAAAGAAATCAGTCTTATCATTTGACATTGAAGAACTAGCCTTGGAGTGAAAATTTTCAAAATTTCGCAAGTTTGGAGGAGGTTTGTGTTTCTCATTAGAAGTGCAAACTGAGTTTTGCGCGTCCAACTTCATGCGCAAACTCTCAGTTTGCGTTTCTAATGTGGAATGCAAATGGCCATTGTTTTTCAAAACTTTAGTCTTTTCCTTTGAATCTTTTGAAAATCCAGAAGAAAATTTATCTTCAAAACTTGTTTTTATTATAAAAAGAAGTAAATCATTTTCTAAACAAGTTTGAAGATTTTGTTCTTCCAATCTATCTTCAAGATCAACTATCTTACCTTCTAACACTAACGGAGGAATATATTTCTTAGTATCATAAGATACCGTAGATACATTTTCCTTTGCAGTGTTAGTAAAAATATCAACAAAATGTGTTGAAAATGAAGATTTATTGGAAGATTTGTCATTTAAAAGATTTTGAAATTTTCTGGATTTCTTAGATTGATCAGGAAAATATTTTGCATTTTCAGAGGTGTAAACAAATGGCATTTCCATTCTCTTATTTTTCATCCTTTTCACATTTTCTTCTTCCAAAATTTATTTCTCAGTTGTCCAAAAGAATTTAAACTGAGGAGCATATCTTGCAAGAGTAAAATAATCATATTCGTATAAAGTAGGAACTTCATTTTTAGCATTATTTAAAAAATGCGGATTTTCGAAACCAAGTCCCCACTTTTCCTTTATAGCTTCTTCACTCCTTGGTTTATTCATGTAAATTGTTTGCTTAGACTGTTCTCTTTTATACAATTTCTTTTCTAAAACAATTATTTTTTCAGAAAGGATTTTATTTGAAGAGGTCAGTTCAGTCAATGAATCATGATAAGTCTGATTTGAATTTTCAAGATCAACTAACTGCTTTTGAAATTTCTGTTTTGTATCAATTAAAATTGATTTTTCATCTTTTAAAGAAATTTGCAGTTTATCAATTAAATCAGACTTTTCTTGATTTTTAACTTTTTCAGAAATGAACTTTGAGCGCAAATCATGCAAAGCAGTGATAAAAACATTTATTTGAGATAAGAAGAAATTATAGTTAAACTCAGAAATTACCTCAGAACCATCTGATGATGTATCCTCTTCCTCATCATCAGAATTGTCATCACCTATAAAGCACATGGCCGCTGTTTCTTCATTCTCAGCCTCATTGTCCGAATGATCCAATCAGTACTCTTCTTCGGCCAACAGAACGGTTCCACTTTTCTTCTTTTCAGCGAGAGCCAACTTCTTTCGGTAAAAAGCAGCATCTTTTATCACTGTGACTCTGCATTCCTTGGCAATATGTCCAGGCTTTCCACAGTTAAAGCAATTCATCACCTTTTTCTCATCCTTCTTCTGTTCAACCACTTTAGCTGGTTCATACTTTGGAGTGTATGGGTTTGAAGGAGCACCAGGTTCTATCTTCCAGAAGAAAACCGTAGATTGTTAGAACCAGATTTGTGCTTGAATCTCTTCTGATAGTGTTGAGTCAAAAGTATCATGGCCTTTTCAAATGCTTCTCCATCATCATCTGTTGATCCATCATAAGTTGATTCAGTCAAAGCTTGCTCATCTAGTTGACTAGCTAAAAGAGCAATGGGATCTACTGACAGAGACTTGTTCTTCTTATCCATTTTCGCCTTCTTCTCCATAACCATAGACTCATCTGTCATCAGTATTTCGAATAACTCTTGAATAGGCATGGTTGAGATTCGAACATCATTTCTCATTCGATGGCATGACTTGTTCCACTCAGGTTGTAAAGCATTCAGAAACTTCAAGTTTGCCTCCAACTCAGTCTTGGAAAAGAGACCAAGAGTTGAAGGATCCTCTAAAGCAAGAGAGGATATTCAGGAAGAAGCGACTGGTGTTAGAGGAAAGAGTGGAGGATCTGTTGAAGACTGCAACATTCAGGACTTAGTGAATATTATGATTGAGAATGTTGATCTGTCTTCTTTGCATAATGAACTGAACTTTTCTGAAAGCAACATTAATGATAATATGCAAATTGTTGTCTACATGAATCCAGATGTTTCTTCTAGCATTCATGAAGTTGAAGAATCTGAAGCAGCAAATGACATGAGATCATTCTTCGCTAACTTCATCGAGATTAATTCTGATGATGATGCAGATGTCAGATTGGAAAAGATATGTCAAGTAAATGAAGAAGACTGTGATGACATCATCATCATATTAGACACAGAAGATGACTCAGTGTTCATGGATGCTAAGGATGAAGAGATATCAGATATGTTGTACAGAGATCTTCCTGAAGCTACTATTCCTGAATCTACTGTTCCTGAAGTTATTGTTCCTGAAGCTATTCCTGTTTCTTCATCTCCTGTTGTTGCTAATGCTCCGACTACCTCTGCTCCTTCAGATACATTTGAAGCAGGTCAGGCATCTAGAGCACAAGCTGTTGATCCTCCTACTGAACCTGTAATTTCCCCAAGTATTTTAGAAGAAGGACCAGCTTTGTCAAGACGGGAGAGACGAAGAAATTTACAACAACGTTATATGGCTTCACGTCAAAGATATGCCTTCCTTGAAGATTCCCAAAGCAATATTTTTGTTTCAAGAAGAAGACCGATCAACATTCATGCCATTCTTGGTGTAGAAAAGGAATCAGATGATTTTAAATATGAGTATGTAATGCTTATCAGATGTCAACGTCGTGGAAGGGATTTGGTTTCTTCTCCTCATCTGATAGTTCGGATTATCAAAATTGAAATTCAGAGGTTGGTTAATATCTGGTATCCAGTATTCGAGGTTGAAAGAAGAGACTGCAACCGTTATATCTTCTCAGAGGCTGACTTTAATGATTTATCCATTGACGACGTTGAGTTTCTGTACAATGAATTGAGGAATCAGTACTACAGGACAAATGATATCTCTCAAGCCTTGTTTGTAATCAAAAGGTTTATAAGGCGTCAGATCAGGTTCTTCAGGGTTTTCAATTTTCAAATGGCAGCCGAAAGCTTTCAGCCAGTGGTGAATTTGCTAAGACCTAACCGTAGCCTGCCAGACATTGATTCTTACTCATTATTCACTATTCTTCAGGATCCACATGGAGTTGTATACAGGAATGCATCAGGTCAAAAATGCTTCCTCAGATTTGAAGAGATAAGTCATTACTCCGATGGAACTTTGAAAGTAATCAGGCTACAGTTAGATCAAAGATTGAAAGATGTTGTTAGAAGATTTATGGAGACACGAACAAACAGGGCTCTGATACCAATTGAGAGTCCAAAGATCTCTGATTCGTTAGAGAGAGAAAGTAGTGAGAGAAAGTGTGAAGCGCAAAGTAACTGAAGTATTGAATTGTGTGTGTCTTAATTGTTACAAAACAAAGGCGCAAAGGGGACTTAAATACCCCAAGCCCTTACAAACAGAATACACTACTAAAAGCATTAAAATCTATACAATAAATACAATGATTACTACAAAATTAGACTTAACACTTAGGCCTTGATAACACTTAGTTATCCAAATCATCATAAAATGCCTTTGATGTGATTATAAATTGTAAATTACACGGGATTAATTGTAGTTAGTAACCAAAGTATATATATATATATATATATATACACATTATACATTTTAGATTGACGTTACCGCAATTTCGTCACAACAAGTGACGAAAAGGGTCTAAAATTAAAAGTCAATATATAGTATCTATACTACATTAATATGCATTTAGACAAAAAGTCTTAATTACAAGTCCTTAAGCATGATGTACAACAATTTTATGCATAAAATTTAAAAAACTCTTAATTACAAGTAAGAGTGCATAATGTACAAGTGAAGAATGCAACCTTTGTAAACTTCCCCTTTTTATGTTTACAACGTTTTTGCTTTACCTCACTTGAAAGTAAAAAGTTCCAGCCTTCTCCCTTTACAGACTTCTTCAAAATATTCTTTTTACCTTCCAGCTTTCTTCCTCCCTATTTACAGCTCTCACCTGAAATAAAATCAGAGGTCTCTGCATTTTAAGGAGGTTTTGGAATGCTTTCTTCCTGCTTCAGATTCTTCAGACCCATCTTCATGATTTCTCCTCCCCAAATCGATCTGATGTATCAAATGGATTTGATGTATCCTAACCTCAAACTCCCTCCTCCCTCCATATATATTCCTGTGTTCATTGAAGGTCTAACTCACACCAAACAAAATCCATATCCTCTATCGTTGCTCTCAAAAATTCAAAAGTTCGATTTAGAGACACCATTTACACATTTGGTATTTTTCTTTCCTTTTATGTTTCTTTAGTGTTTCTAATGTCCATTCACAAACACCCTTTACACATTTGGTATTTTTTGCTGCATAAATCTGTTTTTATTGAACTGCACCTGTGTGCAGGTTAATCTGAAAGTCATGGCTACCTCTGTTTTTATTGTTGTTGCAATGCAGGTCCAACTTCTAATTCCGATCAGTCTCTAACAACCAGGTCCATCATAAATATGTTTTCTGAATTGTTTTCTTCTCAATTGATTCTTCAGAAGTAATGGTCAAAACGAAGTTCAAAGAATGGAGGTCCAGATGTATGAATGTTTATTTCTTTACCCAACATCCATGTGTATCAAATGAGGTAATAAAAAAATAATTTTTATGTGGAAATATTGTAAAGATGAGTATCAACATATGAATGAAGGACAATGGATCTTGCAGAATAAAACACTCATTTGTAAAAACTCAGAAGAACAAGCCTAAACATCAATCTTAAATCCTAAAGAAAAAGGTGAAATCTTGGGAGAAAATAAAGATCATCCAAAATTTGTATTCTTTTTTTTGTACAGCAACTTGGGCTACGCCCACACACACACGCACCCGCGGTATCCGGGCTTCCAATTGGGCAGCACCGACTAATCTGCGGCGACCCGGCCCAGCCCAAATGGACTGGACCCGCCCAGGTACGACTAAGCCCGGTCAAGACCGAACCCGCATACCCATAGACTGGTATGCCCGTAAACCTGGACCCGAACCGACCCGAAGGCCGACCCAAGGTCTGGGTATCGCCGAAGTGCATCCCCCAGGATTCGAACCCTGGTAGATAGACATACCATGCACTATCCCCCCAGGGCCTTAGCACTAGGCTAGCACTTCTTTGATCAAAACTTGTATTCTTGCTAAAAAAGTTGGGAAAAGAGATGACAGATGCTTTGCAAATGAATTTTTTTTTGGAAGTTACTTTATGATGCATAGAATGAAGAAAAAGAAGGAATAAAAAATACCTCCCAAACATATGAATCTGATTCGGTCAGATGGTCATCTTCTGGAACATCACCACTCCATTCAGATGTTAAACTCTTACAAGATTATCGTTTTGTTGTTTGCGGCTACTTTCGACTTTGTTGCTTCTCCATCTTGATCATTACTGTATTTTCGACTTTGTTTAAACTCTTACAACAATAAAGTTGAATGGCTCTCTAGCTTGGACAAGAAGATAATGAAAGGAATTAGGGTGGTTTTTAAGTACTTTGTTGAAGTTTTGGGAACCGAAGATTGAGTTCCCAATGTTTACACTATTATTTAATTAAATTACAAAAAGTAACAAAAGAACACTCATCATTGTAGGTAATAATTTGAATTATATTTTGAAATATGGTTTGATGATTTCGAGTAATCATTAAAGTATTTTCTCTTTAATTGTTCAGAAAAGGGGTGCGATTCCCAATATATGGGTTATCTCATAATTTCAGTTTAATAACAAAACAAAAACATATTTTATAATTTATGCTAATTGTGTGGATGCAAATTTTATTAATACGATTTCTATTCAGTTTTTTTTTAATTTATTCAATAACTTTGAGAAAAAAAAATATTTATGTTAGTGTCAAATTAAAGATTATAATTTATTTTATATTTTTGAAGTTTGCTTAATTTTTTAAGTTATAATCTAAACATTTTATATTAAAAAATGAAGATATAATTTATTTTAGATTTAATTATAATGTATTTATACAGATAAAAATTATTGGAGTATCATGTCGTATTAATAGAACTCAATAATGATTCTTGTATTTGGACGTGTTTATTAGTTGGTCGTTAGTTGAATTTATTAATTTCGAAAAGCTATGTACTAATTATTTGTGAGCTTGAACTTTATTGAACTATTATATATACAATACTAAACGGTATATATTGCTTAATAAGTTGTTTTTAAGATTTTTACCTTAATACTTTAAAACATATTAGTTGAGAACATATTTGACGTGTTTGCATATACTATTGTAATAAACTTGTAGAAAATGGACTCCGTATACTATTGACATGTTTGCATCGCTAGAACATGTACATGCACAATGGAGCTTGACAAGTGTTCGTGTGGAGTTTGTTTAGGAAGATGTTAGAACATGTACATGCACAATCTTAGAACATGTACATGCACGATTGTGCTGTAGTCTACACATCAAGTCGTCTATCAAGAAGTTTTACGTGATGGATAAGGTATAGTAAACATTTATATTATTACACATTTGATACAATATGTTTATATTAAAATCATTGCGTGTGTTTTGCAGGACATATTCAAAGATGAGTGCTTCACGAAAACTAAACGGCATTTTTGGATATACGGATATGCATTATTTGCATATGTTTGTATTTCTATTTGTTCAGTCAAGAATTTCAAATTTTGTAATAAGTTTTGATTATATGGGTTTGGAAGTTCAATACTCATGCAGTTATTTTTCCAAGATATCTTTCTAATACACCATATTAACCTTCAATTTTATATATTAGTTGACTTGCAAATTAACCACACAAGCTCATGAAATAAAATCGAAAGTGATATAGAAACATGATTCAGAACTAAACCAATGTTTCAGAATTCGTGATTCACCCGCGCTGCATCGCGCAGGTGTACACAACTAGTATATATATATATATAGTATATATACCGCAATTTTATCACATGAAATGATGAAAAGGGTTTAAAATGCAAAATTAAAATATATAAGTTGCATACATATATAGTATATAAGTTAGATTAACTTGAATATATAATATATACACCGCAATTTCATCACATGAAGTGATGAAACGGGTTCAAAGGTTAGTTTCTAACAATAGTAAGAAAGTTGTCCTTTGCTGTCCAGAATTTGTTGTCATTTTGTGTCCAAATTTCGATGTCCATCAAAATTCCTTTGGTCATGAAAATTTTACCCAACATAAAACATTGAGTTAGGAAACTTTTGGCATAGGTTTCATAATTTTTGGAGGTATACAAGTCCATCAAAATAGTCCATAATCAGGTATATAACAGAAAGTTTGGCTGTTTGCGCACTTGTTTTGTATTCACTGTTTGGTGGTCGAAATCTTAATATTTTTCTGTGATTCCAGTTGGGTTCGAATCCTAACACATAAAATGAAATTCCAAAAGACATTTCACCCGATTTGGATAATGTATGAGTGAGATATGACTTTTCAAAATCAGTGGAAAATTCTGACAACTTGCTGTTAGAAATAAACTTTAAATAAATGCATTTATTTCATTGGTTCTTTATATGATTTTATTCTTTTTGCTAGGCCACGTTTTTTGTCAACATAAAATCATTATTTTAATATGAAATCTTTTCTTTAAACTTACAAAAGCTACATGCATGCAAGCTAGACAAGTTATCTTGTCAAAACTTTTTCAAAAATTGATCTTTTGATCTTTTGTGAGATTTGTTTAAACCCAAGCTTTTAGCTTGATTTTTGCTACATAAACTGAAGTGTTTAAACCACATGCATGAAGTTTAAAGTAGGTACTTTCATATGTATAAAAATGGTTTCATGCATCTTTGTAAAATCTATGTAAGAAAATGCTTGTATAACACGTTGCAAGTATACTAGAACTTTTTAAAAGTTCTTTCTTTGATCTTAACTTTGGTTTGATCATGGATGTTATTCCCTTTTTAAACATGTATCATGTTGTTGGGAATACATCTACAAACATTAAGCTTCAATGTGATGAAAACAATGTTATAAAGAAGAAAGAAGAATAACATCTTAAAAACGAAATAACAAGAAGAAAAGATGTAGTATTTAGTTTGGTTAGAAGGTTTACCTCAAGATTGATTGTCAAGACTTGAGTCTTGAATTTTGTTGATGGAGAATTTAGGATGATTCTTGAGAGGAAATTGAAGTAAAGTAGAGAGAAAGAAAAGAGAGAAAGAGTGTAGAGAGAAGTTAGAGAGAGAGAGAGAGTGGTTTGAGAAATGGATGGAAATGAGAGGAGTGGTGTTTGTTTTATACTTGGAAAAAGAGTGAGGAGAGAGGGGGGGGGGCATGGGTTGAGAGAGAGAGAGTGAGGTTGAGTGTTGTATTGGGTATAAGTGTATTATTGTATAAAAATTGAATTTTAAAAAGTATTGTATAATTATTGTGTATAATTCTTGTATTATACAACCTACCTTTATTATTTAAAGTTAATAATACATGTATATGTATATATTCAAAAATATATTTGCATTATATAATATTTATTTATTTATACAAAATGTTAAAAATTGGCATTTTATGAGATTTACGGATAATTCACTCATTTAAGTGAACACTAAGGGGGCGTTTGGTTCGCAGAATGATTTATGATAGAATGGAATCTGTCAATGGAATTGGAATCTGGAAGGAATTGGAATGGAATGTTTTCAGGTTTGACCAACTATTTGGTTGGCAGGAATGGAATGTAATCAGTCAAATGAATTGGAATATGTCTGTTTGGTTTACAAAGGAATTGGAATGGAATTCTGAAAAATGACAAAAATACCCTTTCTTTTATTTTTATTTATTTTTAAATGTCGAGAGATAGAGAGAGGAGAGGAGAGAGATAGAGGAGAGAGAGAAGAGAGAGGAGAGAGAGAGGAGAGGAGAGAGGAGCGGGGAGAGGAGAGAGGAGAGAGAGGAGAGAGAGAGAGAGGAGAGAGAGAGAGGAGAGAGATAGGAGAGAGAGAATGAAATTCTTGTTAGAAAAGGTTTGGAGGGTATTTTTGTCTTTTTGAAAAACCATGATGGAATGGAATTCAATTCCATCCATTTTCAAATGGAATGACCAATTCCTTAATCTAAGGATTTCATGGAATTCAATTCCATTCCTTTGGCAACCAAACAGCACGACGGAATTCGGTCAAAGGAATTGACCATTCCAATTCCACCAGATTCCGGCAGGAATCCAGCGAACCAAACGCCCCCTAAGTATTATTCTTAGATTTTTTCTAGGGATATAACCTCAATTGTTATTTCTAACACGAAACACATTTTATTATCACATCCAGTTCAGTTCTAACCTGAGATGTAAATCCGACGAATGTCACATAAATTTATTGAACTTTCTCTTTCATTCTAAGTAATCTCCCCATATGTCGGAAATATAACCTTCAAATCTGTCATATCTTGAATCTTTCTCCCCGTAACTGTTACAAGTTGTTCTTTAGACAACATTTCTTGAAATAAATTCTCCCCTTTTTTGATGATGTAGAGCATAGGAATCATCAAAACTTTCTTCAAGAAATGTCATGAACGTTTTTCTGACCACAGATCTTTCCAAATGAGCATTTGAACCATCCGTCAATTCATAATGTATTCATCAGAATCTATTCAAATTCAGACAAATAGGAATGTAACCCTGAATCAACAAAGGAATCAGTTAAACTGCC
Organism: Arctium minus; assembly: GCA_954870635.1. Taxonomy (NCBI): domain Eukaryota; kingdom Viridiplantae; phylum Streptophyta; class Magnoliopsida; order Asterales; family Asteraceae; genus Arctium; species Arctium minus. The sequence continues at coordinate 55,362,836 of OX941092.1, forward strand.
TGTAAGTAGCACAGAGCCACTTTGTACAACGAATGTACGTTGGAAAGGAGCTTTTTGATGATCACTCCCCAGGTCTTCCATTCAATCATCGAATAACACAAGGTAATTCTATGAACGTTCTGACAGAAAAACGAGTTTTCTGTGTGTCCGTGCTTGTGCATGAAATAATTTAAACATGAATTCTATATAAGGCTCAAAATGTGTAAACCATTGAGACAACAATAGTAATACACAGGCTCAAATGTGCATGATCGAAGGTCGAAGGTCGAAGGTGGGGCATAATTCCTTCTGTTTCAATATCCACATCTTCCAAATGAAGACGTGATAGATTATATGTTGCGTCCCCAAGAAAATATGAAACATTTCTTTGTTGAGAAAGAAATGAGTAGCTGGTGGCGTTTAATGCAAGAGTTGGCATGGGTTAGTTTCTTGTTTCAATGATGTTCAGGAAAGAATTGTGAAACAACAGTAATGTGGTTGCCCGGCTCAGAAAAAGTTGGTTCAGAGTTTTGATATTCTTTTAACTCTGTTCTCACACCCTCTTCCTTTTTATCATTATGTTCACTTCTAACGAAACTCTCTTTTCCATTTTTCCGCTCAACACACTGAGGTTGTTCAACCGGATGAACTTCCTCCCCCACTCTTTGAATTATGACCCCTCGCCTTTCGATCACTCAGGATAACTTCTTGGGTAGGAAACACTGGTTGTCGTCAATCCATAGAAGTTCATTAAAATCTCACGCAATTCCCATGTATTTTGTCCTAAAGCATAAAATTGCTCAATCGTTTAACATTAACAGTTAAAGCACAATATGAAATACATGTGAGATATTTGTATGCTCATTAATATAATCATGAATATTTGAACATTTTAATCATGGAAAATTTTCTCAAAACAAGTATATTGAATGAATGAAATGAATACAAATTGCTTGTTTGAGAATCTGACAATGTGTGGAAAAGATCAAATATGAATGATTTATCAATAAAAGCTTAGGTCATAAAAAAAATTGGATGTTATTTAGATAATGCAAATATAGACATTCTTGAAAGAAACGCTTTGAATAAAACAACGCTCATTGAACAATGAATTTCAAGCGAGGTGTCTTACCATTGAAACATAGTCATAATTTTGAGACATGGTAAGAACATAGTCAATAAAAATACTAAACCGGTGTGTATGAACTCGCAAAGGTTTCTTACGATAAGTAAGAACTCACATGTTGTACCCTGCGACAAGTGAAGAATTCGTATATAGGCCCTTGCGACAAGTAGGAAATCGCAAGTAAGGCTTTGCGACAGGTGGTTTTTTGGCACATGCCACTTGCGAGTTGTGCATTTTCAAGGTTAGTGGTTGTGACAGTTTTTCTGTAACAAGTTCATGCTAATGCCTTGCGACAAGTTACTGTTTACACCCAATTTTGCGACAAGTTGCCTTACGAGATTTAATTGTCAAAATTGTGAGGGGGGGCCCCCGTGCTAAGTCTCGGGAGGGGGACAATCTGTTCATGGGATTTTCACTGAACGCATATGTGACATCACTCTTATTATTAGTTGGTCACATATTTTTAGAAACTGATCATATCTTCATAGAGCTCATGCCAGTCAAGATTTTCAGACATTGAGTGTTTGGATTTGATCTCTGATTGGATTGGATTGGAATAGTAGCCTGAGTATCTGCAATCATCATTCTGGAGTTTTCTTGATGATGCTAGACCTTTGAGCGATCAATCAGAATTGTGAGTGCTTGCAATCATTGTTCTAGTGCTTTGGTTGTGATATAGAATCTTAAGTGCTTATAATCATCCAGCTGATTCGTGAAGAAAGGAGGTCTGAGTTTATTCATTTTGTGTTCTAGAAAGCAGTTAGAAAATGATCATCCTTCAATAGTTGTTGAACAGATATCAGATATTTCTTCTAACCCTTGCCTAATAGTGTTTGTTACAAGTTGCATCCTCCTACAAGCTTATCAGATCAAGTTCTTAAGCTGAACTCCTATTCAACTCGCGATTAAAAGATAGATTTTTTGCTATAAAATGAAGATGCACTGTGGTTGTCATGCAAAATTCACACATTTCTTTCTTGTGGGCGCAACGAATGTGTTGAATTTCTAGAGATAAAAGTTGTCTTGAGTTCACTCAGTCGAGGTTGTGCACATCGAATCTAGTATTAAAGTTGAAATTCCAAAAGGATAAGAGTTATATTCAAGGGGGATCCAGAGCTATTTTGAAGATACGGAACGGTAAAGTTTGTCAAGAAATCAATGGGGAGAAGACATGAAGCTGATAAGAGATGATTCCTTTACAAAACTTTAGGGGGAGAATGTTAGGAAATTTTATGTCCATGTTTAGAAAGTTTTGTAAAGGGCTTTTAATTATGTTAAAGGCCTTGTCTTAAGCATATTGGGTTAGGCTTAAATGTTGTACAAGGGTGAATGGGGGTATAAATAGGACAATGTTTGTAATAGTTTGTAAGAGAGTTTTTACAATGTAGCCATATACATGTTTTGAGAGTTCTAGGTTGTGTTTTGTGAATAAACAAACTTGTTCCTCCCCAATCTATCTCTTCTTTAATCCTTATACATTGATTAAATTGTGAATTACTGGTTCCTACAAGTTTCTTAGCATTTTTGTATCTCTTGGACCTCTATGAGTAATAATCAACTGATGAATTAAGTTTTTCATTCTCTTCTTTCAGTTTAATATATTCTTCTTCATCTTCAAAATATCTCATCTTGATAACACTTGCACAGATCGTTAAACAAATAGCAGAAAATTTCAAAATTTCTGAAAAATAGTCAAAAAATTGGCTAAGTATAGAATTTGCAAAATACTATTCACTGTACTTGTCGTAGGACACTGTAGCTCCCACTTTCCGCACATAAAAGTACTCGAGAAGTGAGAAAGTCGCAGTGAAGCCTGCGGATTCTGAACTTTTCGCAGGCTATAACGTGCGAGTTCCTACTTTTCGCAAAGCAAAGGATGCGAATTTTGGACTTCTCGCAAGATGAGGCGTATGAGTTCTTGGTTGTGGCAGGCTGAATCTTGCAAGTTCTTGACTTAGAATAATTTCCAACAACTTAGAAATGAACTTCTCGTACGCTTGCGAGTTCAACACTTAGAAAAATCCACAAAAACAACTTGTCGCAAGAGCTTGTCATAAGCTTTGGCTTGCGAGTTCTCTAACTTTTCGCAGGACGAAAGAATTGAACAGTACTTCTCGCAAGAAGAGATCTGTGAGTTCTTTACTTGACACAAGAAGAGGGTTGCGAGTTCTCTAACTTTTCGCACACAATACTCTGCGACTTCTTACTTTTCGCACGAAGACCTTTGTGTGTTCTATCCTTATAACTTATTTTCAACAAACCCAAACATAGTTGCTTGAAAGTTCTTTGAGAATGCCATAAACAGTGACTTGCGAGTTCTTTGACTATGAAGCTTGCGAATTGCTTAGATCTTATGAGTTCTTGAGTTGTTGAATTCAAAAACTCAAATTCAGCCCAAAACTTGATCCAAACTCCAAATTAGCCTCTGAAACTTTGTGAATTACACCTTGAACACTGTCTGAACACTTTACAAATGAAATATTACAATAAAAAACAACAAACAATACACATTAATCTCGATACAGTGCTTTACAAAAGTCAAACAAAAATTCACTTAAAATCCAAAATTCACACAAACAATTGTGAATTGGATCAAACAACTCAAATCAAACCTGTTCTAGATCACAAAACGATTACAGTGCAACAAATTTTACATCAAAAACATTACCAATTCAACAAATTCAATTCTTGACAGAGAATTTGCGAGTTCTTGAATATTTCGACCAAAATTCATCAAATTCTTGAAAGATTTCTGATTTCTTCTTGCTCTTATACCAATTATATGTCCCAATATGTGCAATCTAATCAAGATAAACAAACAATTTGATGCCAAATGTCATATTCATTGAACTTGAATTCACCACAATTACAATTTCTCTCTCTCTCTCTCTCTCTCTGACAATATTTCTCTCTCTATAAACTCTCTCTAAGATATGCAATATGAATCCACACACTAAGTTCTACAAGGACAGCACTATTTATACCTACATCTTACAAGGAACAAAACACTAACTAAACAAACTAAGTTTGACTTTGCTTGAATTTGACTTTCCACTTTAAGTAGCTATGACTTGCAATCTTGAGGATTTGACTTGGGCTTTTGACTTTCAATCTAGATGATCTTGAATACAACAAATATTGTTCTAACAGACCGAAAGGGAACCTCTAGAAGTTGTCAATTCTAGGTGGTAAACTTGTGAGTTAGACTTCTAAGAAGCAGAATTGTGTGTCCATATCTACGGCAGAAGCTGAATATGTTGTTGCCGCTAGTTGTTATTCACAAGTTCTGTGGATGAAAACTCAGCTCAGAGACTATGGTCTAGACATCGAGGAGATTCCCATCCTCTGCGACTCAAAGAGTTCCATAGCAATCTCTGCCTACCCTACAACACTCCAAGACGAAACATATTGATATCAGGTATCACTTTCTAAAGAATCATGTGGAGCAGGGCAAGATCGAAATGTATTTTGTGCCCACAGACTATCAACTTGCTGACTTGTTCACCAAAGCCTTTGACGAGAAGAGATTCACATTCTTAGTCGGCAAGTTGGGCATGCTAAACTTGAGTTGATCCACAGAGCCTCTGCACCTTGGTACAGAGCTTCTATTGTGTATAGTTTTATCTTTGTATGTATAGCTTCCTTTCTGGATGTATAGTTGTTCTTGTTATTTTTGTCCCACTTTTTGGTTTTTTTTATCTATGTCTTGTGCACTACTTATCATTTAAGGGGGAGCAAAAGGAGCATTTTATCGAGCAGATTGCAGAAGAGGGGAAGTTCTTTGCACATAACCCACTGTCAAAAACACTTTTCTCGGACACAAACTTCCAAACATATCCAAAATTACCCCCGTAACAAGTCAAAACTTTGAATGATCAAAACCTTTTGAGGTCTTTCTTTTATTAGAAATTTGTGGTCATAGAGCTTCTACGACCTCTCACAGAAACTCTGTGAGACGTTACAGAGCCTCTATGCCCAAAAAGACTCTCTTGATCATGTCATCAGCTTTCAAACATTTTGGGTAAAGAAAAGTTGTAATTTTGTGCGAGCTCTAGCCAACCCCCAAACCACATAAGCTCTTTCAACCACAGAGCTTTTGCCATCCTCAACATTTGTGTATTTCTTGAAAAATGTCTGGGGTGCGGGTTATTTTAAGAATCACAATCATTTATGTAAAGTCCAATTCAAGCCATTATCAATCAATTCAATACAAAACAATCAAAGATTCTAGAGAGAGAATTTAGAGAGAGAAAGCCATATGTATTCCATCTGTCACAAGCTTACAAGATATGCGCACAACTCTCAGGGTTACAAGAAACACTCACAAGGCTAAGTTATATATACTAGCACACTTCTCTCAAACAAAAGAAACTCGCACAACAATGGTTCTCTCAAAGACTTTACAAAGTCAAAGTCAAACAATTACAAAAGATAAACTAACTTGATCTAAACAATGCATTAACAATCTTCCCCCTTTTAGATCAAGTTTGGATATTTAGTCTTCCCCACCGAGATAGTCTTCCTTGACGTATACCGAGCAGTGACTCAAAGTTTCTGATCCCTCTCCTGAAATTGAAACGATCATAGATGGCATCAACAATTCTTTCAGAACGGATCTTGACAATCTTGTTCATCCCTTTTTTTTTTTCCTTTCTTCAGCTTTTCTTTATTTTCCTTAAGTTTTCTCTCCAATTGCATTTTTATTACTTTCAAGGTTCCATCTGAAAACTTGGCGATTTCTGATAATCTGAACAACCTCTTTTTGTTCTCAGAGGTCTTGTAAACTACACCAAGTTCAGGCTTGTCAAGCACAGAAAATAGATTATAATCTTTTTAGCAGAAAAGTCTAATCATTTGACCCCATAATAATGTTGCTTAGTGTATATAAACAATGCCCATTTATATACGGAACTCAGTTCCGAGCCTTATTGTACTGACGAAGTTGCGTTTTGTATACACTGCTTTGCAAGACTTCTTGTCTAAAAGAAGTAGAATCTTTACATAGAAGTGTAAAAGGGATCAAGGAAATTATAATGTATTTACATCATTTTTTGCCACTGCATCTTCTGGTTGTTCTTTTTCCCTTGTTTTTAATGTTTAGATCCATTTATACATCAAGGCTCTACGCTTCTTTTATGTTCATAATCACAGTGGCAAAAAATGATGTAAATACATTATAATTTGGCGGTAATATTGTAACGAATTTCATGATTTGATTTATGATATCTTTGTACGATATGATTCTTATACCTCATGTACACACACTCTTGATTACATATTTTCTTGATTATTATTGCTAATCACAATGCTTCTAGATTTTGCAGTCTGTTTTATCCATCATATCAGGAAATCAAGATGAGTCCTTTTATTGGTTTTTGTAGAGAGATAAATGTTATTTGGTTAACTTTAATGATGTCTTAATTCATCCCAAACCCTTTTTATTCGCTCATTTTATAGGGATTGACCATACCATTCAGGGGTGCCTCATTCCCACAATTATCCTTGAATCAGGTGCACATCTGCCTATATTATTATCCTCACATATTTACTATGTTTCTCATGTCGGTTGTCATTGTTATTCCCTTCTTTGCCAACAAAACAACGAAGACAATGCCATTGCTAGAACTAGAAATGAGCAAAGTGGGATGACAACGGGAATAACACGTGACAGTCGGGAACCTTTCCCATCAATCATGATCGCACTTGCATTCTTGAAGATACTTCTCACCTGTACCTCCCCATCAACATTGTTGAACGACAAATTTAGTTGCTCCAAGAATATTCGAATCTGTCCGGAGAAATTAGTACTAGAAAGATCGAGGTCTCTGATACCTCTTAAAGCACTCATCGTGGGAGGTATGGTTTTGATGCTACCAAATGCTTCTACAAATGTTCCATGTTCAATTTGTGAAGATGTGAATATACCACATCATATTTCATCTCCAAGCTGCTACTACTGGCCGGTCTTTTCCAAGATTTTGGTTTTTTTTATTTATTTTAAATATACAACTCATCATTCTCTTAAACATAGTTTTTTTTTTAATTTACAAATCATTATTCTAAGAGATTTCTTGTGAACTTTCTTATGTTTTTCTTCTTGTTTGGTGGTGTTGTAACACTTTTTCTATTTGTCTCGATATGTAATGGGTTGGTGTGTGTTCATACATAAAGAAAATTTGGATACATTTATTTTGATTAACTACCTTCACGGCTATTGTAGGTAATTGTTGTTTGTTATTTTGATGATAAATTTCGCCTATTGAACTACAATGAACATGCATGCGATTAGTTAGAGAGAGATGGACGGAGAATAGGGGTGTTTGGAAAGGCCAATCAATTACCATTGGAGGAACCAAATCGAACACGACTCTTTTAGGTGGTTTAGTGATTTGGTTGGGTTTAAAATTAGCAAAACCGCACGGTGCACAATTGAACCTGTTTGAGTTTTTACCTTTCGATTTAGCGATTGAATCTGTTTGCAGTTTTTACCTTTCAATATCATTTTTTAATCACTACTTGAAGTTTCTTAATTGCTAAGGTGGGCTTTTGTGCTTGATCTTCTTTTATCATACAAATACGGTCATATATGTTGTTTACATGCACACATTTTCAGGAGCATTTGGATTATGATATTGTGAAAAGCTCAAATTCAAAACTCAAATCCAGCACCATTAGACAATTCAGGTTCGTGTACATATCAAAATGGACCCTTTGCAAGCAAAAAAACATTGATCTTTAGTTGTGGCTTCAATGATTGATAATGATATTTCCTCAATTAGCCATTGCCACTTTTGACATTCCTACCAAATTAGCTGCTATTATTTACCTAATTTACTTTGTTTCCATCTTTTGTTTGTCTTGGCATGGAACTTTTAAAGTCTCCGTGGGCAATGGCCATGACTCATACCTTACACCTCATTATTTCCACGGGACAATCTATCATTTCCGCCCTTCTGTTTCGATTAGAATGTAGATGAGGAGATATTGCTACTTGAGGTATTTTCTTCTATAGCCACCTTGAACATATTTTTCGCATGCTAGCCAAGTATTGCTTTTAGACATGATTTATCCGACTTAAGTTTCTTTATCATTGCCCACTGGAACAAAAAATTGTGTGCTCATACCATGTATTACTATGATTCTATTGATGTTACAGAGAATGAATTATTTCTAATGAAAATCATTTTTCTGTAGGGGATAGAAATGTGTGGGCTGGCAGGCAAACTGGACCAAGGTTGTTTTGAATTCTATTGTTGTCTCTTATGTATGTTTTGTAGTTGACGGGTTCAAACATTTTATGGCAAGAGAATTTTGCGAGGGCAGCGAATCACAACTCAGACACGGTTGGGCAGCTATCCAGAAGATGCTAAAACATTTAAGGTATCTTCATTATTACTTGAATTAATTCTATATATTTCAATCGGTTTTATAAAAATGGTTCCCTGTTTACTTCAATTTTTTTGATCGTGTGGAAAACTTTTAAAGACATTGCCTTATGTTTTTTTATCAACCTGCATAATGCTTTAGTGATGCATATTTTTGTCATAGCAAATGTTACAAATCGTTCCACATTAGATAATGACCCGCAGACCGAGATCAGACAATATCTTTGTCAATCTCCGAGCTCTCAAATGCTTTTGTTAACCTCCCTTAGGAGCCAATTTCAGATATCAATCAATAATAACTTACAGATCATTTATCTCATATGTCTATCATATTCATCCTCAAGTGCCAAAGCTTCTATTTGTTTTTCTCTTTTTAATTTTTTAGAATTTGTCGAGCTTATGTATTGACCAGAATAGTATTGATTATAGATGCTAAAGTAAAATGGAAATTTTAAAGTTAAAGTAAAAAATCAGGAGCATATTCTTTAGTATTTACTAGAATAGTATGTAATTTCTCAATGTATGGTTTGCTTGAGGTTTATGTTTATCATACCTTGTCATTAATTCATGTACAAAGAAGTTATTTTATCTCGATCCAGACAAATTACATATGTAGACATATATTTGCAATCTGTTAGTGTGCGTTTGGCACACTGAATTGGATAAGACAGAACAGAACATGGATCACTGTCCCACGTTTGGCAGGACTGTTAGGTGGAATAGACAAGAACATAGTGGAACATGCCTGTTCCACCCCCACCCCATGGAACAAGCTGGAACAAGGCATGTTTTACCAATATAACCTCAAAATAAAATATAATTCTCTTCTAAAACATTAAATTTGTCTTCTTTTTTACGTTCGTAGACCCATACTCATCAGAGGTAAAATAGGCACAAGCATAAGAAGCGGTATATTCCGAGTTTTATTCATTCTTTAAATTTTATTTAGGGGTAAATTGATCATGTTATTTGTTCTGTTCTGTCCAGTTCTGTTTCAGTTGTTCTGCCCTGTCCCGTTCTGTTTCGTCCTGTTCTGTCTACGTACCAAACACACCCTTAAGAACCAGACTGTACTTTCACCAAGGTGCAGTCGGACAGTCTGTTGGAAAAAGTTTGGTTAACGATTGTTGCAACTAAAAATGTCATGGTGTTGACTTGTACTCTTTTTCTTCGACCTGAAAACTTTTCTATTTTTCTCAACATTGAAACTTTTCTAGCTTATTGTCTTGTATATTTTGATCACTATGGTATCACATAAATGGCTTTTCCAAATCAAGCAAAAGTGATTTGGCAATTACTTGACTGTTGAAGGATTGTTCTGTTTTATGTTGTGTTGGGTTTAATGGAGAAAATTTGTTATTAAAATTTGTCCAAACACATAGCCTCTGGAATGCTTCACTTATCACTCACAGGTTCTTGAATACCTTACTGATCACTCCAACATATTAAGGAGGCAATTTACCCAACGCTTACATGGTAAACTCTTACCGGCAAGAGTCAACACATTCACTTAGCTTACCGGGTAAGATTTTAGTCCGTTAAATGGCATCGTATGCACGAACTCATCCGATAAACGCTTACAGGGTAAGAGTCGTCGCTCTCATTTATTGGGTAAGACTCTTGGTTATTGTCATCACTTTTACCGGGTAAGCGTTTTGTAAACGACCTTTAAGTTGTCTGTTTTTGTGTGTTTTTTCACTTCACATTGTACTATTTTTATTCCCAAAGGCTTTTAACTTTAGCTCCTTGAAGCTGCATTTTTTTGGTTAAAATTTTGTTGAATTGGAGTACTAATTTCTCCAGGTTAACTTGGAGATGGTGAGTAGTGGCATGTTTGTGGAGGTGTGTGATATGTAACGACTGTTGGGATTTAAGAACCTAGAGGATGTTTGCTAATCATATGATAAATTTTTTATATAGTGTTAATTTTTAGTATGCAATAGTGGGTAAAATCAAGTTAATGTTGATGTATCATATTCGTTAAGAAGTCTTTGTATTTGTTGGGTCATTTTATTTGTTGAAGTGGTGATCTAATGGGGTTATTTTTTGTTGGATGCATCATAATGCTATCAAACTGAAGGGTTTTTGGATCTTGAAGCTGATGGCTAGAATTTGATCATGAAACTAAGCCCCAAAGTTGTGATCTTGCAAATTGATCCTCATATTGGAACTGGTGACTTAAATTTGATCACATTCTTTTTCTTATTTTAGGTTGTAGTTGTATGCATGTTTTTTTAACCTCTATGAGAAATTTATTTGTGGATTTCTTCCACGTTTTTGCTTAAACTATTATGTTTTCCCGTAAATCCAGTTAGAATGAGTACAAGGACCAGAATACCGATGGTTTTGTGATGCATAAAAAAAGATCGAGAGGCATAGAAAATAGAACAAATAAAAAACCGAGGGTTCGAGTTCATCGAGAATCCCGTAGCATTGCACGGGTACACAAAACGTAATAGTTTAAGCAAAGGCTTTCAACAAAAAATGCAGAGACAGTATTTTGATATGCAGAGGCTTTCAACAAAACGTCATTTATGCATAAATAGTTGTTGGTCAGCATGCTAGAAAGAGAGTATTTCTGTCGAGAATTCCGTTATGTCCTTCCGAAGATAACATGTTCCCATTTGAGCTAAAGAGAAAACAATTTCCATTCCGGCTTAGCTTTTCTATGACTATCAATAAAGCTCAAGGGCAGACAATTCCGAATGTAGGTGATTATCTACCGGAATCAGTATTCTCACATGGGCAACTTTACGTGGCGTTGTCCAGAGGGATATCACGGGGAAATACAAAGGTGTTAGTGAAGACTGCGAAAAAATTCAATCGTGCCGGAGTCTACACCTCAAACGTCGTCTATCAAGAAGTTTTACGTGATGAATAAGGTATAATCAACAATTATATTATCACACATGTGGTACCATATGTTTCTATTAAAATCAGTGCGTGTTTTTTGCAGGAAATATTTATGGATGATTGCATCACGAAAACTAAACAATATTCTGGATATATAGATAAGCATTATTTACAAATGATTGTATTTTCTTTGTTCAGTCAATAATTTCAAGTTTTGTAATCAGTTCTGAGTATATGGGTTTAGAAGCCCAATACGTGTGCAATTATTTTTTTCATTCGATCTTGCTAATATACCATATAATCTTTCAACTTTATATATTAGTTGACTTGCAAATTAACCACGCAAACTCATGAAATAAAATCGAAAGTGATAAAGAAACATGATTCATGGCTAAACTAATGTTTCGGAATTGTGATTCACCCGCGCTGCATCGTGCGGGTACACCACTAGTGTATATATATATATATATATATATATATATATATATATATATAATGCAGTTTATTCACAACTCAAATTAACTTTAAGACTTATGGATTATAATTTATAATTGGATGATTGTAATTAGAGCTGTAAATGAACCGAACGTTTAGTGAACCGTTCGTGAACCGTTTGGCGGGAAGTTCGTTTATGGTTCATTCATTTAATAAATGAACGAACATGAACACATTTTTTTGTTCGTTTAGTTAAATGAACGAACATGAACAATGGTCCCGTTCATTCATTTATGTTCGTGAACGTTCGTTCATTTATGTTCGTTAATGTTCGTTCGTTTGCATTCGTTTATGTTTGTTTACGTTTGTTTATTATATAAATATATTTATATATTGTGACATTAATATGTAAAATCATTAAGTAAATTGAATTTTTAGAATTCTTTTTTTATCGCTCATAAGTTTACACATATTTTCATTTTGTTATGTTAGTTTTTAGGAATGGAATGATGAGTAATGGTGGTTGTTTTTTGTTCATTTATGTTCGTTCGTTTATGTTCATTTAAATTTATTTATGTTCGTTCGTTTATGTTTGTTTAAGTATATTTGTGTTCGTTTGTTTATGTCTGTTTAAGTCCATTTATGTTCGTTTAGCATCTTAACGAACGAACATAAACGAACATAAACGAACACGAACAAACACATTTTCTTAATGAATGAACATGAACACCAAAAATTTCATTTTTTTAAGTATATAATATTTATATACGGCAAAATGCAACAAATAAACTCACATACCCTCCTCACCTTTGATGAGGTTCGAACCTCTAACCTCCTAGGAAGTCAAAAGCTCTTTTATCGCTAGGCCAAAGGCCCTTTGGTCTAAAAAAATTTCATTCGTTTACCGTTCGTGTTCGTTCGTTTGTTCGGTTAAGTTAAACGAACGAACACGAACAAGCCCTAATTGTAATAACTAATAATTTTGTTGAGAATAATTTTAGTATTATGTATCGTATTTCAATCGGCAAATTTATGTATATTACTAACCCGCCAACCCAACCCAACCTACCATAACCCGCAAGGGTTGGGTTGGGTTGGGTTATATTTTTGAATGGGTTGTGTTGGGTTGAGATTTTCCAAACCGCCATAATTGGGTTGGGTTGTAAAAACGTCCCAACCCGCCCAACCCAACCCGCGTACACCCCTAGTATACAACATTTACAAAAACCTGAGAATGTATATGAAATCAGCAACAAACTAATCTAAACATAATCTATCTAGATTACATCGGTTGTCAACCCATAATCACCAAAAGAAGGGACTTAATTAAATGTCCAACGCCAAATACTATTCATCTCCAAAAATGCCTCAAGCCCAAGATAGCTCGTCACTCAAACCCTTGGCAACCAACCGCTAAAGGGACCTTGAAAGTGTATGATCCCAGTTTATCAAGCACAATCAAATCAATATTCAAGATATGACAGTTATGTTCTAGAGAGAGAGTAGAGAGAGAAACACAAAGTCGTATTATTGATGATATGAAAGTTACAATGCTTCAAGACACTAACACTCAAAGATACAAAGCCTATTTATACCAAAGCTACTTCTCTCACAGAACTAAAACTCTCAAGCTATAGAAACTCTCACAACACAAGTTTGACTTTTACATAACAGACTTTGACTTTTCACATTAAATCTTGGATACAATAAAATACACTAACAATCTCCACCTTTGTATTCAAGATTTAATAAAAATTTGACAATCGTCTTCAGCGCTTGATTCTTCAAACTTTAACTCTGAGATCTCTGAACTTTGAAGCTCTGACAATCTTTAACCGATCAGCTTTGAAGAATCTTGAAAAGTCTATATCAAAGTCTTTGAACAGTCATTAAGTCTTGAACATTAAATCTTTGAAACTTGAAACTTCTTGAAGTCTTTGAAACTTTAAAAATCCGAGGAATCTTTGATCTCTTATCTTCATCTCTGTAATCTTTGATCAGTCTTCAGAAAAACAAACTTTCTCGAATCATCTTGACTCGTCTTTGAATAATTTCTTTTCATCAGACTCGATTGAATTGAACTTTCTGAATTTCTTCCCAAGTCTTTTTTCACTTTGAATTTTCTCTTTGAAATTGAAGTCTTTAAAAATTTCTCCCCCTTTTTGATGATTGTGAGAATCATGATCATCAAAACTTCTTCAATTTCATCATCGTCTTGGAATCTCCCTTTTTGTGAAAAACTAACAATCTCCTCCTTTATAATGATTTGACAATCTCCGCTCTTTGATCTGAGTATCCGTCAATTCATGAAATGTATGTACCTGAATCTTTTCAAATCCAGATATAAGAAATGTTGTCACCCTGAATCAGCAAATGATACAGCTAGTATGTCTGTAAGTAGTACGAAGCCACTTTGTACAACGAATGTTCATTGGAAAGGAGTTTTTGTGATGTTCACTCCCCTAGGGCTTCCATTCAATCATCGAAAAACATAAAGGAACTTCTATGAATGTTATGACAAGAAAACACATTCCTTGTGTGTACGTGCAAGTGTATGAACGATTGAAGCTACTTAGCTTGAACAAGCTCAAATTGTGTAAATTGTTGAGACAGCAACAAGTATTACACGGACTCAATGTGCATGGAAGAGGTGCGAAGGTGGGGCAACTTTCCTTCTATTTCAATATCTAAATCTTCCGAGTGAAGATTAGATAGCAGATATGTTGCGTCCCCAAAGAAAATAAAACATTTCTTTTTCGAGAAAGAAACGAGTGGTTGGTGGGGTAATTACAAGAGTTGGCATGGGCTCACTGCCTGTTTCAATAATGGTCACCAAAGAATGTGAACCAATCAGTAGATGTGGTTGCCCGGCTCAGAAAGTGGTTGGTGCAGAGTTTCCATATTCTTTTAACTCTGTTCTCACACCCTGTTTCTTTTTTTATCATTAAAGCTCACTTCTAACCAAACTCTCATTTACATTTTACCGCTCAGCACAATGAGAAAAACTCAATTGGATGAGTTATCTCCCTCACTCTTTGATTTAAAAACCCCTCACCCCTCAATCACTCTAGGATTACTTCCTGGGTAGGAAACACTGGTTAATGTGAATCCATGGAAGTTTTGTTTAAGCTCACACATGAATCCCATGTAATTTTCCTAAAAAGAATAGTTGCTTAACAATTTATCTTGAACAATTAAACACACATATGATAACATTGTCAAAATGTATGCTCATCAAATATGTGAATGAAATTTGAGCATTTGAACTTTGAAGATCTCTCAAAACAAGTAAATTGAATGAATGAAATGAAATCAAATGAATTGTTTTGAGAATCTGACAATGTATCAATCAGATCAAATAAAATGGTTGGGGTATCAAAGAACTTGACAGTTTGTTTATATGAACAAATATAAACAATTTCACAATGAACGTACAAAGATTGAATTGTTGAATGATGTTCAACAAATTTGAAAGCAAACGGGAGTATTACCATCGAAAAATTGTTTCGTTATGAGACATGGTAATAACAAATTCAAATGAAGTAATGAACCGGTGTGTATGAATACTTGACAGTATATAGATAAGATAATACACAAGTATTGATCTTTTTGAAACACACTGTCAGTTAAACATTAAAGCACTAGTAATGAAAAACATTTAAAATCTCACTTCTAAATTCATGAAATCTTTTGAGAAACAGAAGTGGTTTGAACATTTAAGAAAATATTTTTCATGCTTGAAAGTTGTTCTTCTTTCAAACAATCAGAGATTTAGATCAGAAGATACTTTCAAACTTTTGAGCTCCCCCTCAAATCATGATATATTGATTTATATTCTGATAAGCTCCCCCTGGTTATCTTTAAACATTAAAGACCGAGTCCTAGGCTGTTTTATCTAGAAGTCATAGTTCTTTAACATTAAAGTCCGGGTTTTGAACTGCTTTGTTCAAAAACCATTGATCTTGTTCCCCCTTAAACCTTGGGTGTCTGCAACACAGATTTAGCTTTTGGTACCCACTGGTATTTGGGTCCTGACGTGTTAGTTGCAGTTCTTTTGGGGGTAACATAATATGAACCATACCAGTAATTGAAAAAATTATTACTTACAAAGTCATTTGCTCCACAGTAAGAACAACAAATTTTCTTTTGAGTAATCGTGATCAAATGATTAGTATAATAAAACATATCAGGTTTACTAAAAGATTTACCTTTATGCACACTATTCTTTTTGGCATTGGATATGGATGCAGATGTTTTGTCATTCTTCTGCTCATCTGAAGAATCTTTAACTCTCCAGACCATCTGTCCTTTCTTAGAATTCTTTCCAAGAGATTTGACATAGAAGCTCACTTGACTATCAACAGTTTTATCATAGAACAAATTAGATGGACGAATCTGATTTAAATTGACAGTGTTTGGTTTGACACTTTTCTTTTTGAAAACATTTTTCTCATGAATAGAACTTGAAGATGTTTTGAAAGAACATACTGATTCTGTTGAATTATCAACAGGTGATTGATCAATCACATCAGCTGAAATCTTTTCTGACAAATTAACATTTGCAGCTTCCAAGTCATTTATCTTTTTGGATAAAATGTTTCTTTCAGCAGTAATTGTGTCAAACTTTTGTTTCAAATCAGTTCTAGCCATCTGTTCTTTAAGAATATCTGAGAATAGAACAGTTATCTTGGATGTGAGCTTAGATATTTCAGATTCAAAGTTTTGACGTTCTAACTCAAAATCTTTTTCTAAGTTCTTGGTTTTATCAGAAATTTCATTGAAGATCCCAACATTTCCCTTTTCAGATTTATTCTTTTCAATCTCAAAAGACTTTTTCTTTTCTTGAAAAGCTTTTCTTTCTTTCTCAAGTAAATCTTGTAAAATAGAGATCTGTTTGGGAAATTCAATAGTTTTGTCTTCAAGAACTTTTCTCTCTTTAGCAAATGTGTCTCTTTCTGTAATTAAAATTTTCTCAAATTCAAACACTTGCTTTGAGAGTTTAAGACATCTAAGCTCAAAATCCTTCTTCTCTTGGATAGCTTTCTTTGAAAAATCAGACAACTTTTGAGTAGCAGATTTTTCCAAATTTGCTTTGTCTTTATCTGCTTGAAATCTTTTCATCAGATCAGCATTCTTTGACTCCAAAACAGATATCTTATCTTCAAAAGCCTTAAACTTCTGTTGAAGCTCAACTGATTCAGCTTGCAATTCTGATGATTTTTGTTCAGTTGTCTTCAGTTGGCTTTGAAGATTTGTTATCTTTCTCTCTTTCAGCTTCAATTCTTTCTCACATGTCTCAATGATATTTTCTTTTAAAGCAATATTTTTCTCCTTCTCTTTAATTTCTTTCTCTCTTGCTCTGATGATACCTGCACAATCAGATTTAGTATTATTAGTACATTTTACACAATCAGGAGTTTTATCAGAATTTGACAAATTAGAATTCAACTCCTGAATTTGTTTAAGAAGAACCGAATTCTGATTTTTCAGTTTATCTCGTTTAGCTTCTATTGTTGGTATCTCAGGAACGTACATGACAGCAACATCTCTGGCTGACAGTACAGTATTCCCTCTCTCATCTGTAGTAGGCATCTTGAATGAGAAATTAGCTTGAAATGAATGATCGTTCTCAAACAATTCAGAAAAGTTGACTGAAAGTCAAACTCAGATCACCACTTGAAAAACTTTCTTAGAAAAATTCTATCTTCAGAACTCACAAACCACAAGAACTCGCAGATAACAAAACTCGCAAAGCATTGTTCACAAAGCTTCTCGCTAACAGTTATGTGCGCGAACAAGGAACTTGTAGAACACTACGTGCGCGAAATGACAACCTCACAGATCACTTGATGCGTGAAGTGAGAAACTCGCAAGTAAGGATGTGCGTGAAGTTACTTCACGCAATGCACTTTATGCGCGTATCTGACTTAGAATATTTTCGAATGCTTGAACTTCTCGCAAAAGAATGTAAACTCGCAAGTCACTGTGCATAACACTTCTCGCAGATAGCTTATGCGCGTTTTGTACTTCTCGCAAACAACACTTAGCGCAAACCACACTTAAAATTTTTGAGAATCCAAGAACTCACAGAGTATGCTTTGCGTGAACTAGCTTCTCGCACGATACTTTATGCGCGAGCTAGTCCAAATTCGTAGAAAACACTAAAACAATCATCTTGCGCGTTCTTTAGCTTTAGTGTGTTCTTGATTTGCGCGAAGAGTAGATCTAGCGCATTCTTGACTTTGTACACACAGATTCGATCCAAATCAATTTAAACCTGGAAAATTGATTTACAACTTGAACCAATACGATCGAAAAGCAATTCTAAACACTTTTCTAAACAACAATTTTATCTAAAAACTCAAAATCACAGTGCATTTGATCAAAATACAGTGATCGTGAACATTTTCAAGAAAACCAAGAATTCAAAATTGAAACAGTTCTAGTGATACGATCCGATTTACCAAGGATTGTAGTGGAACACAAAAGTAGGTCACAATCCAAGTTATGAGTGAAACACTCGGAATCCATGGCCACGAACCACACCGGTCCGTACTAAGATGTGAGGGAGGGCCCCCGAGGAATTCGTGTCATACTCGTTCACTAGAATTACACTATGATCCATGGCTAGTAACCGGTCTCACATAACCGTACCAAATAGCCCCCGAGGATCAAATATCTCAACTAGCTACAAGGGGAAAATAACATCCCAAAAGTAAGCCGACTCAATACCTATGGATCCACTAGTAATAGTCTAGACTTGTCACAATTTCATTTGTGACCAACTATAATCAAATATATAGTTCATAGAACCATTAATTCCCAAATCATATTTTTATGGTTAACTGCTGATAAAAAAATACAAAGCCCAACATAAAAAATGAGGCTCTCTTCTCCTTTCCAAATTTGTTCCCTTACCAAGTAAACACTTCAAGTGTAAAAATCATTTAAATGTAACATGGATTTCCTCAAGATTTAACCATTTGTATCCCTTTTATAAATAACACTTTCAACCCAAAATACCCAAAATATGCTTAAGACATGAACTTGGCTAAAAGCCATAAGTTGAATATTTGCTCATCAAAATGTGAGAACAACCATATTTGTAGTTTCCAAACATGAGTTATTTCTTTATTTAACAAAATGGTAAGAAACCCTAAAAATCTCCAAAATACCAAGTTAGGTCAAAATCTCATCAATAATGAAAATGTAAACAAGGAGATACTTAGAAGTCAAAATATGCATTTTAATATGTATAAAGTTTAAGAAAAGGAAAATGAACTCACCAAGTGGGTTTTTGAAAAAAACCCAAACCCTAGCTTAAAACCCTTTGGGGAAGATGACAATGGAGATGGATATTAAATGCCCCAAATCTTGAACCTTTGATTGATCTACCCAACTTCTTAGCAATAAATGTGGAGGATTCGAGCTGGTGGAACCCTAGATCTCAATAATGGAAGAGTAAATGGTTTGGGAGAGAAAGAAAGAGGTAGATGAGAAACATAAATGAGAAAAAGGGGAAGAATCCCGTCTAAAAACATCAGGGGACTCCCGCAGCTTATGCCGCGACTTCCAGGTCGCGACTTACCCCGCGCGTGCCACTTTGGTCGACACATCCAGGAGGTTACGCGGCTTAGGCCGCGGGGAAAGTCGCGCAAGCCACTGTCCTGCCCAACACACTGAAATTCTAAGCATTCAAACTTGGATCCAAACGCACGGTGCTAACGACTAACGGTAAACGCAAGGTAACTAAGATTTGACAAAATAAGATTAGAAGTCTAACGTTAGGATTATTACAACGAAAATTCGGGGTGTTACAAATACATATGTATACAATACATCTATAGACATACATACATACTTACACACATACATAGACATGATATAGACGTATGTGCTATACACATACAAGCAATACATATGTATACAATACATCTATAGACATACATACATACATACATATATACATACATACATACACATATACATACATACACACATACATAGACATGATCTATAGACATACATACACACATACATAGATATGATCTAAAGACATATATACATACATACACACATACATAGCTAGACATGATATAGACATATATATGTGCTATATACATGCATACAAACAATACATATGTATACAATACATGATCTAGACATATACAAACACACTTATACACACACACACACTTATATGCATACGACATACACGTATATACATGATATACATATATATATGTACTATATACATACATATATATGTACTATATATACATATATAAATACGTACATGTTATACACACACACAAACATACATACATACATCAACGGATCTTGGAAAAAAATATTTTCCGACGGATTTCCTAATGGCCGTCGGAAATCCGTCGGTAATTTGCGATGGATTATCGACGGATTACCAACTGAATGTAATATTTTAAAAAATCAAAAATTAAAATAATTTGATGTCCGTCGGTGATCCGTCGGAAATGTTTTTATTTACCGACGGATAGGGTATTCGTCACAAATATCTTATTTCCGTCGGTGTTCCATCGGAAATTACCGACGGATAGAGGCCGTCGGTAAACTTTGGTCGGTATTAAGCATTTTCCTAGTAATGGATGATTGTCTGTCATCGATTAGGGCTTGGTGATTGATAGTGAATCACATTGTTATCACAACCTATATGAATGCAAATCAGTGTTTACCCTTCGTTATCATATAACTATCACAATGAGAGTATCACTGTTGAGATCGCAGTTGAGTAATCGAACAGGGGAAATTATCACAACTCAATAAATCGATACCATATGTGTTCAATTAAGAAATTTTGGTCGAAAATCACAATATCTAATTATCAACAACATTCAATTAGGGTTTGATGCTTGTCATTAGAGACGATTGGACATCGATTAGGGATCGGTGATTGAATGTGTACCATGTGATTATCATAATTAACACATCGGTTAGGGATCAACGATTGAATGTGTATCACATTGGTACCACCTGATTATCACACTTCAATGAGGATTGTTATCACAAGAATCACAGTTGAATTACCATATTGATTGGTTATCACTTTGTGATAACAATTACTGGTTATGTATCATAATAAGATGAACTTATGTGTATCACAAGATTATCACAGCTAACACATCTATTAGGGGTCAATGATTGTATTGTATCACATTGGTTTCACGATTAGCACACTTCAATTAGGGCTCGATGATTATCTATCACAATTGTATTATCACACCATTGTTATCACAAATATCATAATTGGATATTGATTGGTTATCACGTTGTTATCACAATTAACACGCTTCGATTAGGTATCTATTGGTTATGAATCACATTGTTATCACGAAATATGTATCTATTGATGTTTTTTATCAGTAAACGATCGAGACGTGATCAGATTTTGATCGATAATCATGGGATAATTACAGTTAATAAAATCAACATTAAAACTGTTGAGTCAAATATTGTATTCAAGATTAAAGAGGGATCAAAGTTGTATTTATTTGTAAGTTTGTTGTAAGTCAAAGTGTTTGACTTTGACATATTGTCTTGTGTTGTAAGGTCACTTAAGTTGACCATATAAATAGGTTTTTGTTCTTTGTAAATCAAGTAGACATTAATACACAAGAACTCGCATAAGCTTTAAAGAGAGAAAGTAACGTGAGACTTGTGGCACTCTGTATCACTTGTGACTAGAAATCATTGTAATAAAAGTTTAATCAATTCATAATGATTTCTACATATTCTTGAGTGTGTTTAATAGCTTGGATCTGGAACAAGAATTGGTATCAGAGCCTAATCAGAACAAATCAGAGATCGATTTTCACTCATAAACTGAAGAACTCGCAGGCCTACTGGTTTTTGATTGATTTTGAGATTTGGTGTTGTAATTGTCAAATTTTTGGTTGTATTGGTATCGTATGATGTTTTAGATCACTTCTTATTCAGATTGTACTTGCAATTTAAGTGTAATTCTTGTTTAATTTCTCAAAATTGTAAGTTTTTAGTTAGAGTTCTGTATCGTACTGTGTTTGAATCAAGATCACAGATTCATTATTGTTTTGATGAAATTGATGCAAAAGGATTGATCAGAACATAGTCAAGATCATTTGTGTCAATTTTGGTATCAATTGGTTAAGAATTGAAGTTGATATGATGACTTTTGTGATTTTTGGGTCGATAACTTGAAGAACTCGCAAGATCTGGACATTTCGCATAAACTATCAAAGAATTCGCATGGATCTTTGAATTGACGTGTTGGTGAAAATTTAAGTACAGAATTCGCATATAGGTTTGTGCGAAAAGCCAATAATTCGCACAAGGCATTGTGAGAAAAGTCAGAATCTGCATAAAGCGTGGTGCAAAAATGGAAGAATCCGCACATAGCTTAGTGGGAAAAGTGAGAAATTCGCACATCACTTCATGCGAAAAGCTACTGTTCATCTCAGTTACGTGCGAAAATTTGAAGATTTTGCATGATGATGATCTGAATTTTTCTAAGGGAGGATTTCGTATCATTACATAAAGCTCACAAGTGGAAATTTGGCTAAGTCTGCAATTCGTACAACATCACTCTGCGAAAAGCTCAAATTTTGGAAATCAAGTACAGATTTCACATCCCTTTGTGTGCAAAAAGTAAGATTACGCATCCTTCAGCGTGCGAAAAGCTAGAACTCGCATCCCTTAGTTTTCGTATCCTTTGGCGTGCAAAATGTGCCTCTCAGTGACCCGCAAATTCCATACTTAGTTTTCGTATGTGCTAAGTCTGGGAAGGGGGACATATTTCTGAGTGTGATCAAAGTTTCTGATTTTTGTTAACGATCATTTCAAGCTAATATTTTACAGATATCAAGATGCCTTATATTGATGAGAAAGGAAATACTGTTCTAACAAAAAGAGACTGTGCTATCGCGTATATGCCTGAGATACCAGCTCTTGAAACTGAAAATGAGAAGCTGAAAAGTCAAAATATATCTCTTCAAGATCAGATTGAGAAACTAAAAGAGAAATCTATTTCTTTAGAGAAAAATTTTATTTGATCAAATTGTATTTCTAATTCTAAAATTAATTTCACAGGAATAATTGCTTCAAAAGAGAAAGAGATTTCTAATCTTCAAATCAAATTGAAGAAATCTGAAGAGGAACCAGCAAGATGGAAAGCAAATAGTTCAAACACTACATGGTCCAAGAAAGAGTTCATGCAAAGAGAGATTGATGATTTCAGAACCCGAGCAAACATTGTTGGAGAGACATGTGATGGACTGAAAAAGATAAACTCAAAGATTTTCTCTAAAAGAGACCAGCTGAAAGAAAAAGTTTTTAGTCTTGAGGTTGAGATAAACATGTTGAAAGAGAAAGCAACTCAAGAGAAAGAAAACTCAAGAGATCAAGAGGAGATGAAGAAGGTTGAAAGGAAAAGAAATGGTTTAGAAAATAGAAAATGCTGAGTTGAAGAAGAAAATTTCTGATTTAGAACTCAAATTGTCGAAGACAGGAAAGAAATTGAGAAGGAAAAGACTGAATTTGAGAGTGAAAGAAAAGGATTTGCATAGAAATTTTTTGACTTCTCAAGAAAGTCATTTGAAGAAAAGAAAGCAGTGGAGCTCAAATGTACAAAACTTTCAAAGCAAGTATTTGATTTTGATAAAGTTATTATTATGGAAAGAGATAAAGCTGAAAAAGAGAAGAAGTTGTATGAACAGAAGCATATTGGCTTGTTCAAAGAAATATCAGACAAAAGAAAATGTGTTGAGAAAGATTTTGAAGCTGAAAGAAAGATATTTGAAAAAGAGATTAAAAAGTTTTCAAAGAAGCTATCTGAACTATCAACAACTGCATTGAAAGAGCAGAACACGAAGTCTGACTTACAGAAGAAGATTGATTTACTCTCAGAGGGAAGAAACAGTTTGTCAAACAAGATAACAGAACTTGAAGGAATCATTTTCAAGGTTGAATTGAGGGCACAACGAAGTCCAGATACAATTGCTCAATCACCTATGAATGATTCAGTTGCTTCAGAATGTTTATTCAAGACAACTTCAAGTTCACTTTATGCAAATATTTCTAATAATCCTTTATTTGTTAATTCAGATGGTTCAGGTACCATTAGAAAGAACAAGTCTCCACAACAAATGATTTGGAGAAGAAAAGATGAGAAGGATGCTTCAAAGTCATTTGTTCCTACACCTCAAGTGTACCAAAAGAACAATGTTCCAAAAGGTAAATATTTTGCTAAACTTGATTTTGCTTATTCTGTAAATCATTTAATCAGGCAAGCACAAAAGAAACTTTGTTGTTCTTAATGTGGAACTGATGATTTTGTTAATAAGTATTATGCTCATAATTGGTATGGAACTTACAGAATCACTTGTCAACAAAATGAACTTAAAAGATTTGAATCTAATAAGAAGTGGATTCCAAAATCTAACTAGTCTTGACCCAAATACAAGTGGGTACCAAAACCTGTCAAATATGTTTTACAGGTACCGCAAGTAAAGGAGGAGTAAGAGCAATGGTTTTTGAACAAAGCATTTCAAGACCCGATCTTCAATGATAAAAACTATAAAAAAAATAAACTATTACATTACTGCCCTTAATGATGTATTTTTATTTATTATAATTTAAATTATTGGTTAATAAAGTTGTAGGCCCAAAATTGTTCTCGCATTTTCGCAAAACACAGTGGTTTTTGTTTGAACTCCCACCTAAATAGTATAGATATAAATATAGATATAACCATTTAAGACCTTTTATAATATAGTATAAATTCGTACGTACTTATGATATTTTATAATATTATTAGATAATTAGCTTATTTTGAAGGTATTTACGAGAAGATTTTAATGGTATAATTTGTATAAAAAAGGAAACACATTTTTAATGTACTTCAGTTAACCATTGATTATATAATTTTAATATGATAAAGGTATAAAATGGAAAACGAAAACTTAAGGGATATAAAACAAATTAAGTCATAGGTATTCATTGTATTTAATAGTATGATTAAATCCAAACATGTTCAATATTGAGCTCGTTTTGAAGGTATTGGCGAGACGATTATAACGATATAGTTTGTAAAAAACGTATTTTTTAATGCATTTTTAGTTAATATACAATTATTTATATTAATATGATAAAAGTGAAAATGAAAAATGAAAAATTATAGGTGTAAAGTAAATTAAATAACTATTTATATTGGTATAAAGTGTAATTTAGAAATAAAAAATGATTTGCTTTTAAATATATGGAAGATCGTTGGAGGTTGTGTAATTTTAAGAGCTTGCACATTATGCTTAATTAGTTATAAACTTAGGGGGTGTTTGAGATTGCTTATTTGAGGGGCTTATCAGCTTATTGCGATTTGGCACCGCAGATAAGCTCTTTTGAGTTTTTGGATGGGACAAAAAAAAAGAGCTTATAGCGGTGCCAAACCGCTAAAAAGCCATTTTTGATAAGTCATTTTGTTGTAACTTATGACTTATTGACTTATCAGAGGTTAAAGCCAAATGACCATTTTGCCCCTTTTATTTTAACCTAATTCATTTGTTCATGCGCCTCTCTTCTCCATCGATCTCTTCTCCATCGCTCTCTTCTCCAACAGATCACCATCGCTCTTCTCCCATCGCTCTTCTTCTCCAACAGATCGCCATCGCAGGCACCTTCTCCAACAGATCGCCATCAGGTATGATTTTTCTCCTCGATTTCTCTTCGTTCGTGTTCAGCTTCACCTTCGTTCGTGTCCAGCTTCCCTGTTCGTTTTTTTCTCTTCGTTTTTTTCTCTTCGTTTTTTTCCTATCGATTTCTTCGATTGGTGGCCTGTTTAGCTTATGGCTTGTTTAATTTGTTCACTGATTGTTCGATTTTTCACTGATTTTATGTTTGATTTGTTCACGATTGTTAAGTTTTGTTCACTTTGTTCACTTTCTGTTTTGATTGATTTGTCATGGATTGGATCTGTTCTGGTCTAGGTTACTCCTTATCAGTTTTGTTTGATTTGTACAAAAAAATCAATAAAATTGAAGCATGTCCTTTTTCGTCATTTTTACATGTATAAGTTAAAATTGCCAAACACTTAAAAAGTGTTTATCAGCTTATTGCGGTGTGGTACCGCTATAAGCTAATCCAAACACTTTTTAAAAAACTCCAGTTTGGCACCACATAAGCTGATAAGCACTTTTCCAAATAAACATTTTTTCAAAAAAATAAGCAATCCCAAACACCCCCTTATACATTTTAAAAATTTCAAGATTTCTAGATAACCCTAATAATACCATTTTTTTAAAGCGGTAAAAATGAGGGAAAAGAGATACAAAGATTAAAATGTTCTCTTAATTGACCTACTTAACATTTTTTTTATGGAATTAGAGACAGAGATCCAATGTATTATAAATTGAAAACCACATAGATGTAATCTATACTTATTTTAAAATAGAGGCTTGATACATTATAACATACTAGAAACGTACTCGTGTAATATAGAGAGATACATCACAATTTTAATTTTTTCTTTAATTTTTTGTTTTTTTTTGTCGATTTACAGTATGATTATCTTATATATTTTAAATTCTGTTTTGATTTAAATTAAAATGTTTATCCTGTTTTGATTATGTTTATCGGTTAGTTATGAATTCAAACATACAACTTTAGAAATTTGTACTCATGCATCATAACTTGTAATCTTGCATTTTAAGTAATGTGTATCAATAAACAATACTTAATGCATAAAAGTTTGTTTTTAAAAGTTTCTTCGATAGTTTAATAATAATGTAATTTATTTTAGTTTTAATAAAATAATGTTTTTTTATAAAATAAACATTGAATATTTTTTTTAGATTTTCTTAATTATATTTTAGATTTTTTATATTTAAAATTTGATTTTTATCTTGTATTTAATTATGTAGGGAGTGATTTTAGAGAAGTTGCAATGAGGAGTGATTTTAGGAGAGTTAAATTTGTTAGAGATAAGGATTAAATAGCAAGAGATTTTAAGTTTTTATTTTTTATTTAAGTTTTAAGTAATTAACATTAAATAGCAGTACATTAAGTTTTAGCAATTATTTTTAAGAGTTTTTTATAAATGCTTTATAATATAGTAAAGATAAATCACATAACATGTAATTTTACTCCTAAATTAATTAAGTTAATTTATACTATATTATAAAGCACGGATAAAAAACTCTTAAATACAAATTATTAGGCACAAGGTACCATCATTTTATGCAAGATTTTAAAAATCTATTAATTTATAAGTATCAAAGCACAATATACATATTACTACTGGAGGTTCTAACACCCACCAATTTGGTATGTGCAGGATCTTCATTTTATGCAGACATTTTCATGTATCACTATTAATTAATATATTATACGACTATAAATTTGTTTTAATTATATTATTAAATATGTAATCGGTTATTTTTTTTAGATGTCATTAAAATATATAAGATAAGCATTGAATTCTAACAAAATACTTAATTTTTTTATATAAAAAACATTATAATATTAAGCCTAAATTAAACGATTTTATAAAAAAAACGTTATCACTTTCGCAAAATCATCCACAATCGTACTATAAATCGACAAAAAAATAAAATTAACATTAAAATCGTGATGTATCTCGCTGCATTACGCGAGTACGCTCCTAGTCACCTATTAAACTTATAAGTTAGAATCAAAAGATTTTCTTAATTTGTTTTATTAAGAAATTACTTTAAATATTTGATTATTAATTAGATATATTTTTTAACTTATGTTAAAAAATAACATGGTAAAAAAAATTATATTAAAACGCATATTATCATGTACGTTTGCACCTTCATTTGAAACTCTCGGATGTGGCCCACGTACCTTCGGTAACTACATCTGTTTCTTCTTCTCCCAATCACAAAACCAAATTCGCAATACACACACAGAGACAGAGGCCGCCGGAATGATCATAAACTCGTCGTCGGCATGATCAACGCCACCGCCACCGCTACCACTGGTCAAATCTACGGCAGCCGTGGCACCACTCCTGGAAACTTCGTCAAGAACCAAAAGGAGAATACGGTACGTCGTCTGTGCATGGAAACATTAATTAATTTTCATTTATTTATTTATTAATAATTAAAACTCAATAATTCTGAAATTACTTGAATCTAAGAGAGATGGTGGAGGAAACGATGAATCGGAAATATTAGATTCAGATGGGGCTTTTCAAGGTAATTACTTCGATATTTCTATTTTTCTTTTTTTTCTTTTTCCTAATTTTTCCATAAAATTATACATATATATATATATATATATATACACACACATATACATAATATACACATATATATATATATATTGATTTTATTTTATTTTTATATTGTGGAAGTTAGATTCAGAACAGAAAATCGATCCCGAAAGGAATGCATTGATGGATTCATCGTCTGTAAAGAAGACGATACATCAATCAGGTATGTCTGAATTTCGAATTTACCATTTTACCCTTTTATTATTTAATATAAATTTGGGTTGGTCCACCAACAACGATAGGAACGTGACTATAAGGAACAATGAAAATAGACGTGTTTTTAAGTTTCATCTGGTATTTATAAAACGTAACCAACTGTTAATCAATTTTTTTTTTTTTTGGTAACTGTGGGTTTTCGGGCCAGCTTATGAGCACCGACTAATCCCCGGGCGACCACGAATGGCCTGGAGTCATCTCAAGTGAACCTCCATAGTTGATGATGAATCTTGTTTTATTTTATGTACAATTCATAAGCAAACGTAAACTATTTTGTAATTTAAAGAGTGAATTGTGGATTTGGTACCTGTGTTTTGATATATTTTTTGATAAGGGTTCTTATGGTATGTTTATTGTGAATTTGGTCCTTGTGGTTGTGGTATTAAATTGGTTTTGGTCATGGTTCATCAACGTCTCTGTTAACTCCGTTAAATCAAGGTCATTTTAGCATTTTTCTTATTCTTTTGTCTTATTTTATTATTTTGATATCACATTATATATACACATACACTTATGTGTATAAAAATATTGTTTTTACTTTTTTATGGGAAAAAGACAAAGGAATAAGCAAAATGCTAAAATGACCTCTGATTTAACGAAGTTAACGGAGTGTTAGGGGTTGTTTGGCGGTTGCTGAATGGTTTAGTGCAGAATGATTAAGTGGTCAGAATGATTAAGAAGCTCTTATGATATAGTGCGAAATTAAATATGGTTGTTTGCTAATTGTTCAGAATGAAATCAGGGCTCTGAATGGTTAAGACAGAGTCAAGATACAAAATCATTCAGAGGGTTTTGGAACCATTAAAAGGCAGACATTTTTTTTTGCCAAACAAGATTTACCTCTTAACGATTCAGAGGTTGCCTCTTAATGGAACCATTAAGAGGTAAACAAACAACCCCTTAGTTAGGGTGATCACGATCAAAACAAATTGAATACCATAAGGACCAAATCCACAATAAACATACCATAGGGACCAAATCCACAATTCACTCTAATATAAATTTGCACCATGGCTCAAGAATTCTATGTCAGATTTACGAGCAATAATCCTAAAAGGGCCACTACAATGATTTCATTAACAATGAATATCAAGTTTTAGATCATATATGATCGTATTAATATTTTCTTAATAAGAGTTTTTCCTGATCTAAAAATGTGTAACTAAAAAGTAGAGGTGACAAAAAAGACCATACTCGATGTGAAACCATATATATATGAATTCAGTTTGATTGCAAAATCCCTAAATTGATACCAGAAATGAAAACAAAAATCTTCAATTTTAGGAGCTTGGAATGGGGTTAGGATGGAGATGCCGCTAGGTCCCTAAACCCGAATTTTTTAGTGTAAATAATAAATTATATATAGAGAGAGAGAGGGGGGAAAGTTCAAATGAAAACTCAATTTTCATTGTGTATATGAGGACAAATCCTGGCTCCTCCCTCTCTATTGATCCGGCAACTCATATTACATAGAGTTTTTAATTAGATTAGGGATAAAAATGGAAAATAATTTAAACTTACGCCTACCATATTTGACTTTTTTTTAATTAAAAACTTTTACCCACTTAAAGTTTAAAATAAATTATTTTAAAAATTACTAATATTTTAATCAAATAAATTACATCAAAAAAACGAGAATTTTGTGCTCTTCGATATGACATTCATCTCGATATTTATTTTTTGTTGTTTTAACCGTTTTTTACGTGAAACATTATATATGTGTTATATTTATTATGAATATTTATGTACGTTCAAGTGTGTATAAACCTCGACACTGTAAGTCCGTAACTCGATATCACCTTCTTCAACGTCATAAGACATTGTGTTTCTTCATCACTGTAACCCAACACCCATCGAGACGAATCAAGAACCTATTGAGTTTCAGTCGTGAACTGAGGAACAAAATAGAGCGTATCACATCTCCACACCTTCACGGATCATTCATGTATCATTCAGGATGAACTAGTTACATACTCGCGCACAATGCGGCGCGAATCATCTTGATCCCTATTTTCTTTTCTCCAACCCTGATAGCCTTAATGCTGCAAATATGAACGGGGTCAATTATCTAGTGACTTCCTTAGCTAAGATAACAGAAAAAGTATAGGTTTTTTTATGTATAACACATACCAAAAGAGCACAATACAATATAAATTAAAATTCCAAAAAACTTCATAACTCGATGGTCGAGTCTGACAAAGATGTCTAAAATATCTTTAAAAGATAACAAACACTCTGGTCGAAAACAAGATTGATGATTTACTACCTAACGTACTTAATTATCGCCCTCTTTTATAATGGAAGGAGCTATAATCACAATCAGCCATTTCATGAAGAATATGACTTTCCTAATAATACCTGAATCCTCATCCATTTCATACGTTCCTACATCATGAAAAATCAAGCGAAGGACACCAGGAGCCTTCCCTTTAGACAGTACTTTTCTTATCTATCCAGTAACAAGAGTAGATCACTGACAACAAACATCAATTTTTCAGAAATATGAATACATCGTTACCTTGAAAACACAATGGTAGAAAGTAGAATCAAGGAGAAAATTAAATTTGGACAAAATGCTGAATATCATTGTTACCAGTGAGGCAGTGATATACATTCTCTACATGGACATAAGATTTCACCAAGGATGATCTTTTTACCTATGGTATCAGAATGTTTGGCTCCTTATTCTCATCTATGACACCACGAAATATGAATATCAGATGTATGGCTCCACATTTTAGAATAACACGGGCATTGAGACATAATAGATGTTATATACTTATATTATCATTTGTAAGTTAGTGATACAATTTGACTTCAGTGGTTAAACAAGTTAATTTTGAATATGAAACAATATAAATTTATTTCTAGTTTAAAGATAAGAAAACATTGGTATCGATAGTAAATTTCATAATCTCCTCCATCCCAAAATAAGTACAACATTTTTTTCTCTTTGGCAAAGCTCCAATCCAAAAATTATCAATTTGCCTACTATTAATCTTGGAGACCAATAAAATTTATTTTGGTCCAGAAAATTTAGATGTTTTGTCATCATTGAAGGGTATATTGAAAATATGACCAATCGTCAAACAATCTTATTAAACCGTGGAGTTGATAAAACATTATATGCATTTAGGGAGAGGGTGTATCATTTCCACCCTAGTTATCATCTAAACTATTGGTTTTGGAAACTCTGGTTTCAGAATGGTAACAACAATTTAATATATATAAAAAACTAATGTAAGCTTGAATTAACATTTTGCAGTTATTGACTTACTCTACAACATTTTCTGGTCCATGTAGAGGCAAAAGAAATTGTAACACCCCAAAAACGGGCTGACAAAATTTTCCGAAAACTGGAAATGTGGTATTTAAAATGCCATAGCATGAGCCTCCCAAAAATGGGGAAATAAGAATATATGTTTAATTATAGTTTGTAATTTTAAGGGAAAATAAAACAACAACCGACTAATCTAATTCCTCAACGGAAATAAGATTACAAAAGGGTGTCGTCTATAGTCCAATGACGTTCTCCACAAAAATGAGTATCCCCTTGCTATCCCCAAGCTCACACGGGCCCGCCTAAACCTTCTTAGATGCGACGACACTAGAACCTGAGATACACATATACACCAAACAAGTGTTAGGCCAAAAAGCCTAGTGAGGTTGTATGACAATTAATAGATGCATGAGGTTCATTCCAATGTTTATTTACCGAAGATGGATTCAACAAATGGAATTAATGGGGGAGACCCATTACACCAAACAAATTCCACCCAAGAGACAAGATACCCTAGTGTCGAACTCCATGAGTGACACCCCAAGTCCCGACACATTCGAGGGTACAACACAGGCATTGCCCCAAATGGCGGGGGTCTAGGCACATACCAACACGGTGGCGCCCAAGACTATGTCCTCCTAGTAATCATCTGACTTGGTTCATCCACATAACTCATATATGACCAATGAGCACATTATTTCTTACAATGTGTATTGTATTCAACACTAATGTAAACAGTATATCCCCAATATTATTCAACCACAAGTAGGTGCAAGGAACATAATATTATTCATACCCTACTTTAACATGTATTTGTGGCCATAGAAATAATATACCCAAAATGAGGATATTCCCCAAACACATGAATCACCATTTCATAAAATCGTATCAACATGGAAATCATCCTTTACTTGTTCACGTTACTAACATATGTACATTTTCCACCAATCAAGTAAGCCCTTCATACTCAAAATAATATTAGGTCAATTAAGCAAGATATAATAAAACCCTAAATTCCATGAGATGGAAACATCAACAAATATGCAACTAAATACATGTATCTCGTTTGGAAAGGTTTAAATACTCACTATCTAGGTTCTTCTTCCCATGTTTGGAAAGACTTACTTAATCACGGGTCATATGATCCTTCTTCCCACATTTGGCGCACTCGGGAGGACCCGAATAGGTTCTTTGACTGCATGGGCCACTGTGCTTGCCTTACATCGATGGCACCATCTCACTTCCCGGCGGGGGTCGCTTCCCCTTCCCCCGAATGCCGGTTTGAACTGACGATTAGGTTCGGATGACCCCTCCCACTTTCTCTTCTCTCCAACCATTCCCTTCTCTTCTTTTCCCGCAATCATGTCATCTTCCACAAGCAAGGACTCTTTAATTACCTCATGAAGTGTCGACCCTCTAGCATTCCTCACGGCCGTTCTCATCTCGGCCGGTAATCCTCGCTGATAAGCTTTGATTTTTGTCCGCTCGTCGGGAGCCAGGTGCCCCACTAAGTTCAGCTTCTCCAAGAAGAGATTGGAGTAGTCGGTGACCAACAAAGTCCCTTTCTTCAAGTTCTTGAACTCTTCTTCAATCTTATCCAACGTATGTTCGCTACAATATTTGTCCAAAATTTTCTGTTTGAAAACCGGCCAAGTCAGCTTAGCCAGGACTTCTGGGGTGAGGACGGATTGGGTGAGATTCCACCAAATCAGAGTCTCACCTTTTAGTAGTTGAGAGGCGAATTTGACCCTTTGTGAGTCGTCACACTCGCTCGACTCAATGGCCATCTCCACTTCCTTGAGCCAATACATACAAGTAACCGGGTTTGCGGCACCCGAAAACTCCAATGGGTTGCTCCCCAGAAAAGTCTTGTAAGTGCATCCCTTACTCTTAACCTTGCTTCCGACTACCACATGCTCTTCTGTGCCGACGCCATTTCCACCTCCCGACCCAACTACGATGTTTTTTGCTACTGTTTCGGGTCGACGATGACTGGTATTGCGATCTTCTAACAACTTCATGAAAAATTCTTGTTGTTGTGCCATGGCTGTATTCATATCTTGCATCATGCTACCCATCATTCGGCTCTCAAGGGTTACCTCCTCAATAACCGTCCCGGCGGTAGCAACGTTGTTCCTTGGAATCTGTTCCACCCCTCCGCCCAACTCTGGTGGTCTAGGTGGAGCGGTGGCAACAACAGTTGTTCTCGATTGGTCGGCCGTAGACGTCGATGCTTCAAGTATTAACCATAATGGTCTGCCACACATATGAGAAGAAGATGAGAGGTAGACTAAATATACGTATTATTGCATTCCTTAAGTATCATAACAACAATGACTCAAGTATGATCACGTAGCAATATACTCATAATTACATTAGCTAAGTGGAATTATGAATATATTATACACAAGGACTCTCAATACCGTCGCATCAATTCTCAATTCATATAATTCCGTAAGTCCTAACGCTCTCCCCACCTAAGAATTTTACCCATGGGTGGATGTCTCTTTAAAACAGCCTACAATTTAAGTCTAGGCAGGCTAAGGTCAGTACCTAGTTCACATAAACTAAAGCTCTGATACCAACTTGTAACACCCCAAAAACGGGCTGACAAAAATTTCCAAAAACTGGAAATATGATATTTAAAATGCCATAGCATGAGCCTTCCAAAAATGGGGAAATGAGAATACATGTTTAATTACAGTTTCTAATTGTAAGGGAAAATAAAACAACAACCGACTAATCTAATTCCTCAACGAAAACAAGATTACAAAAGGGTGTCGTCTATAGTCCAATGACGGTCTCCACAAAAATGAGTATCCCCTTGCTATCCCCAAGCTCACACGGGCCCACCTAAACCTTCTTAGATGCGGCGACACTAGAACCTGAGATACACATATACACCAAACAAGTGTTAGGCCAAAAAGCCTAGTGAGGTTGTATGACAATTAATAGATGCATGAGGTTCATTCCAATGTTTATTTACCGAAGATGGATTCAACAAATGGAATTAATGGGGGAGACCCATAACACCAAACAAATTCCACCCAAGAGACGAGATACCCTAGTGTCGAAATCCATGAGTGACACCCCAAGGCCCGACACATTCGGGGGTACAACACAGGCATTGCCCCAAATGGCGGGGGTCTAGGCACATACCAACACGGTGGCGCCCAAAACTATGTCCTCCTAGTGACCATCTTACTTGGTTCATCTACATAACTCATATATGACCAATGAGCACATTATTTCTTACAATGTGTATTCAACACTAATGTAAACAGTATATCCCCAGTGTATTTACCCAACCACAAGTAGGTGCAAGGAACATAATATTATTCATACCCTACTTTAACATGTATTCGTGGCCATAGAAATAATATACCCAAAATGAGGATATTCCCCCAACACATGAATCACCATTTTATAAAATCGTATCAACATGGAAATCATCTTTTACTTGTTCACATTACCAACATATATACATTTTCCATCATTCATACTCAAAATAATATTATGTCAAATAAGCAAGATATAATAAAACCCTAAATTCCATGAGATGGAAACATCAACAAATATGCAACTAAATACATGTATCTCGTTTGGAAAGGTTTTAATACTCACTATCTAGGTTTTAGACAAAAACCTAGAAAAATGTTGGAATGAGAAAGAGGTGAAGTCTTGAGATTCCAAAGCTTGAAAGTTATCCCTTAGATGCACCCTAGAAGTAGTTGAAATGGAGATTTAATGCACCCACCAATCTCTAGTGTATTAATGGAGGAGAGAGTGGGAAAGAGAGTGAAAATCGCCTCCAAGGATGCTCCCAATCGAAACCCAAAATCTGATTTTATGAAAAGTGAAGTGAAAATAGGCTTAAGGGGGGGGGGGGTTAATCGGGCAGACCACGCGGGCGATAGTGCCCCGCGAGAGTGCCACTGGCACTATCGCCAGGGCACAATCGCGCCCTCCTCCCGACTCTCGGTACAATCTCATCGATTGTGACCGGCGAAAGTGCCCAAAGGCACAATCGTGGTCACTCTCACGTGAGGTGTACCGAGACTCGTAGACCCCTCGCGATAGTGTCGCGCGACCTTGACGCATGTCACAGTCGCCGGCAAGGTCGCCGAGAGTGTCTGGCCACTCGATTTTTCGTCCGAAAAGCCTCGCTAACAGATTGTAGTGACTTATGGAATTATTCTTATGAATGAGAATAAAATTAAGTCAGATAAGACCAATTAGAGTGACACAAAGAAAATTAGACTTAAGACTTACTTAATCAAAATTCCGGGTGTTACAGAAATGCAATCGTGGAAATCAACATTCTCCTGCCATATGAAGTGGGAACATGATTCTTATTTGCATTTCCCATAAAATTTGGAAATTTAGACACTAGTACAAAAATGACCTTTTGCCACGGTTTTGGAAATACAGGCCAGCCACGGTTAAATTTTAAACTGTGGCCAAAAGTCATAAATAAAATTAGAGTGTTGTTTTAGCCTCGACTTAACTCAATAATTGTGACCTTTAAAAACACGTCCAAACATAATGTCACTGTTTTAATAAAATTGTGACTAAATGCTTCACTATGGTGACACGTTTTTTACCGTGGCCAATAAGAATAAAAAACCATGGCCAAATACAGACATATAGTCACAATTTTTTGTCTTAACCATGACTCTATGTTGTGACAGTTATAGTCTGTGACCATAGATAGACATACGGCCACATGAAGACAATTTTTTGTGGCTAAAAATAAAATATATATTGTCACGAAAACTTATTAAATGTCGCTAAAAGACAAGAGGTTTATGGCCGTTGTTTTCGTTATCTTGTGTCACCAAAAGGTAACCAATAGCTACGGTTTTACAAATTAAGCGTAACTGTAGGTCATGAATGGGCAACGATTAGTATGAAGTTTTTATAGCTAAAAGTATATAGTTAAGGACACGTTTAAAAGAAGTCGGTGGCTAAAAGGTAACCAATAGCTACGGTTTTACAAATTAAGCGTAACTGTAGGTCATGAATTGGCAACGGTTAGTATGAAATTTTTATAGCTAAAAGTATATAGTTAAGGTCACGTTTAAAATATTTCGGTGGCTAAAAGGTAACCAATAGTCATGTTTCTAATCATTTCGGTGGCACATATGAACCTACGGGTTCATATGTGAATCAATTAATTAGTTCATATGTGTATCAGTTAAAATAGTTCATATGTGAATTAAACGGGTTCACATATGAACATATAGTTCATATGTGAATCATACGGGTTCATTTTGCCACCTATTTATAAAAGATACGAAATTACCCCTCTATTTTTGGCATAGTCGCAAATTTTGACCAGTCAAAGGCGCAATACTTGACCGAACAAAGCCGCAATTCTTGATCAGTTAAATCCAATCTTGATCATATGAAGGACTAGAATTACTTCTCAACTTCTCATATATTTAACACTTCTCATTTGAACTTATATATATATATATATATATATATATATATGTAGGGGGATGTTCAAGGGAAAACCTCAAAAAATGGAAAACTGAGGGACACCCTGATAACCCTTGATCTGGACGTTATGCACTTGTGCATACAAGTTAATTAAGTTGTTTTTTAGTTTTTATGTAAGTGTGCATGTTACAAATTAGTTGTATGCACAAATGCATACCGTCAAGATCAAGGGCTATCAACGTATTTCTCACTTTTCCCTTTGTTTGAAGTTTTCGCCTGAACCTCACCCTATATATATATATACACCCTAGATTCTCACCCGTATATTACACGGGGTAATTTAAAAAAATTAAATTATGCCAAAAAACTTATCTTACAGATATGAATGATCATCGAAAGTACGATGCTATTTTTCCAAACTTTTTTCCATTCAAAGTTGTTTCTTTTGCAGCTGGTTAAATCATGTCAAAAAAATTTTTTTGTATTAATAATTGATTTTGAAAATCAATTATTAAAATTTGTGAGATAAAAGTTGAAATGAATTTTGTAAAAGGATTTGCATATGTTTGATAATACTTGATTTTCAATTTGTATTACAAAAATAATAATACGAAATAATATTTGATTTTCAATTTGTATTAGAATAAAATATATTCTATTTTATTTTTAGAAAATATAATATATTTTAATTCAATAAAAGATATTCATATTACAATTTTGATTTCTAAATTGGATTTCCGAACATATGCAATCTCATTTTCAACTTTTATTTCATACTAATTTCGACAAATTCCATAGTAATCACGACATATTAATTCGTATATATTTATGATATTTAATTATATAATTAAATCCAAAAATATTCAATGTTGGACTCATTTCGAATGTATTGACGAAACAATTACAATGATATAATTTGTAAAAAATAAAAATGTTTTTTTCAATGCAATTTAGTTCATATACATTATTTATGTTTATATGATAAGAGTCTAAAATGAAAAATAAAAAAGTAAGAGATTAAAAGTAAACTACATATCTAATTATTGTTGGAAAAAACTTGCTATGATGAACAAATCACAGGTTATAATATGAATACACTTGTTAATTGATTGATACTTGCAATTTTTGTTCATACACTTTACAAAACATTGACCCTATTTATAAACACTGAAAAGGTGCCTCCGAACCATCGCGACTGTTCGAATGGTGGCGGTTGAACCATTGTGATGGTTGGCGGTGGCGGTTCCACAGCAGCCCCCAAACGACACATCCTTTCAATTTTCTACTAATTACAAATCTGATCCCTAATCTATTATAATTTACATATTTAATCTTCGGGCAAAGTTTGAAAGATCATTGCCTTTGATGTATGTGCTTTCTTCTCATCCACCGCATTTTTAACATCAATTGTTTCCCACAGACCATGGGCCTTCAATATTGTTTCCATCAACAATGCCCACGTAGTGTAGTTTGTTTCAGTCAATTTTGGACATTGTAGTAAAACGTTTCCTTGCTCTCGAACTGATGTACTGCTTGATGCGTTATCATGTTTATCACCTGCTTTTCCTGTCATGCTTGCTTGCTTGCTTTTAACTTGCTTACTTCTTACAAATCAGAACCGAGATGGTTTCTGGTTTTTTTGCTCTTGTGTTTGATTGAAAAATAAAAAATCTTACTTGCTACTGGCCAACTTGCTAACCAGGTTTTCTTGCTAAACTTGCTTAATATTGACCAACTTACTAATCAATATTGTATTTCCAGACCCACTTGCTAATCTGGCTCTTACTGCACGTATCTGACCTACTTGCTAATCAGTTCGTGCCTCCTGACCCACTTGCTAATCAGGTTCTTACTTGCTTTGATCAAAATAATTGATCCTTTCTTGCTATTTTTCAATTAATTTGGGATTATAACCTTTTAATTTTTCAAAATCCCAGTACTTCTTCTTTCCCTTTAATTTTCCTTCCCCAAAATCGCTCCTTCAATCTGCGATTCTAATCGACCGCCCCTTGCACTTGTTCTTCTCTGTTTCTGTCCGAACCAGAAATCAACATTGGAGTTGTGTTTTTTTTGGTTCTAAATCTATATACAGAAATCGCCCCTAACTTCCTTGATTTTATTCCGGTCCTGGAGTGCCAAAATCGAAGCCTATGCTCTGATACCAATTGTTGAAAAAACTTGCTATGATGAACAAATCACAGGTAATAATATGAATACACTTGTTAATTGATTGATACTTGTAATTTTTGTTCATACACTTTACAAAACATTGACCCTATTTATAAGCACTGCAAAGGTGCCTCCGAACCATTGCGACTGTTCGAATGGTGGCGATTGAACCATTGTGATGGTTGGCGGTGGCGGTTGGTAGCCGTTCCACAGCAGCCCCCAAACGACACATCCTTTCAATTTTCTACTAATTACAATCTGATCCCTAATCTATTATAATTTACATATTTAATACTTTAAACTAAGGCCTTGTTTGTTTTTTCAATTTCAGCACTTAATAGCCACTTATCACTTATTCGGTCAGACATTTTTAGTTTCAGACCGTTTGTTTTTTTCATTTTTTCAGAGCCACTTATCACTTATTTTCATCTTACCAAATAAGTGACAAAGTTTCCACTTATTTCCACTTATTTTCATCTAATGCCTCCTCCCCCACTGTTACCCAAAATCCATCGAGACTCCATCAATCTCCTCTCAAAAATCACTCCAGACTCCATCGATCTCCTCTCAAAAAGTCATTCCAGACTCCATCGATCTCTCTCAAAATCGACTCCTCTCCAGCATCGTCCCAATTTCTCGTCCTTTTCATCGATGCTTGCTGCTGCTGTTAAACACAGAGAAGACGACAACAACTTCCCTGTCGATTTCCTTCCCTGTCGATTTCATCTGGTTTTGTAGATTTTTTGCTGGATTTGTAGATTTTTGAAATGGGTTTTGTGGAATTTGAAGGTTTGGAAATGGGTTTGTTGTAGTTTTTGTTCTTGGTGGAAGCTTTAGAAGCCATTGATGGAAATGGAAGTCATTGTTGTAGTTTTTGTTCTTGATGGAATTCGAAGGAGGAGGAGATGGAAATAGGAGCTTTAAAAGCCATTGATGGAAATAGAATCTTTGGAAACGTGGCCTATTTTTTTTTTTTTTTTTATTGTTTTGAAAAACCTCACATAAATAAAGCTACTTGATGACACACAATTGATATTGATAAATCCAAGACATGAATTATACAAAAAATTGCGAATCTTTTTTATTCAGATTTCAGACTTCAGCACCACCACTTAAAAAACAAACAGTCTTTTGTATTCAGATTTCAGACTTCAGCACCACCACTTAAAAATCAGAAGTGAAATCAGATTTCAGACTTCAGCACCACTTAAAAAACAAACGCCACCTAAGTTTAGTTTAAAATATCCAATAATTATAAGGGTAGTAAATGTAAGGTATAAATTAAAAAAATTGAATTAAGGAAAGATTAAATAAGGAATGAATATGGATTTGCTAAATGAACTTATAGTGTAAAATGCGTCCAGGTTCATGTTTAGGCGGAAAAATGAAAAAATGGAGTCACCAGAAGATGACACGTGTCACTTCCGTTACTTATTTATTATATGTATAGATATATGAGATATTCAGAAAAAGTAAATGAATATTCACAATAACTTATAATCCTACAAAACTTGAGTATTTGATAGATGAATTACCAAGTCAGACTACAGGTTTATTATCTATTATAAATTTTTAATTTTATTTTTCATATTCAACTAGGCTGAAACCGAATTAATATATAAAACAAGTATTATTTATACAAAAACTTAAAAAGGTTATCATATTAATTAATTGAGAAAACAAAAGATATTACATTAAATAAAAAGTTAAATTAAACTTTGTTACAAAACATCATATGGCTCTTGTTTAAACCACGTAATCGTTGCTTCTCGTTTTCGCTTTCTTTGTTTACGGTAGATTACCTAACATTTGACCTTTTTGTTGACTAGAATTAGTCAACTAATAATTTGAACACATTCCATGACTAGACACATGAATTTAAATCAAACAAAATTCTTATTTTCACGTGTTATACACAAAACTTTTTCTTTTTTTTTGTTTGTAAAGGGTGTCCTGGGCCTATGGCCCAGACTAATCCCTTGGCAAAGCAACCGACTGCGAAATCATGCAGCCCTGAGATTAAACCCAGTGGCCACAGGATGCGTACGCCTGGATTCGAACCTGGGGTGGATGGGATATCCCACCACATCTCCCACAGGCCTTAACCAGTACGCCACAAGCCTTGTGGTTCACAAAACTTTTACCTTACAAGAAAAATAAACCCCCCGGCCACACGCCTATCTCTTTCTCTAAACGAAAGTTTAAATAAAAACTCAATTTTTATTATTTACGTGAGGACGAATTTTGGTCGTTTCATTTTTATTGATCCAAAAATTCATATTAAATAGAGTTTTTAATTAAAATTATTAGTTAAGATGATTAGAGGTAAAAATGGAAAATAATTTAAACTCATGCTTACCATATTTGACTTTTTATTTTCTTTTTTAATTAAAAACATTTACTACTTAAAGTTTAAAATAAATTATCTTAAAAATTACTAATATTTTAATCAAACAAATTATATAAAAAAACGAAAATTTCGTGCTCTCGATATGACATCCATCTCGATATAGTTTTTGTTGTTGTTTTAACCGTCTTTTACGTTAAATGTTATATATATATATATGTGTGTGTGTGTGTGTGTGTGTTATATTCATTATGAATATTTATGTACGTTCAAGTGTGTACAACAACTCGACACCGTAAGTTAGTAACTCGACATCACTTTCTTCAACTATATATATATATATATATATATAGGGAGATGTTCAAATGAGAAGTGTTAAATGTATGAGAAGTAGAGAAGTTATCATAGCCCTTCAATCTGGTCAACATTTGCGGCTTTGACTGTGAAACATCGAATAATTTCCCGCATGCTGTGCAGAAGATAGAGGAGTAGTTTCATAACTTTTACAAATAGACGGCAAACAAGTTTATATGTGAACCTGTGTGATTCACGTATGAACTATATGTTCATATGTAAACCCGTTGATTAGTTCACATGTGAACTATTTAAATGATTCACATATAAACCTACGAATTCATATGTGAATCTCTTAAATAGTTTATATGTGAATCAGGGGCTGTTTGTTTACCTCTTACTGTTCCATGTTCCATTAAGAGCAACCTTTGAATCACTAAGAGGTGAATCTTGTTTGGCAAAAAAAAAATGTATGCCTCTTAATGGTTCCAAAACCCTCTGAATGATTTTGTATCTTAGCACTGCCTTAACCATTTAGAGCCATAATTTTATTCTGAACAATTAGCAAACAACCGTATTTTATTTTGAACTATATCATAAGAGATTCTTAATCATTATGATCACTTAATCATTATGCATTAAATCATTCAGCAACCGTCAAACAGCTCCTCAGTTAAAATAGTTCATATGAATCACACGGGTCCACATATGAACATATAGACTATGAACTAATTTGCCGCTTATTTGTAAAAGTTACGAAACTATACCTCTATTTTTGGCATAGCGACAAATTTTGACCAGTCAAAGCCGCAGTTATTGACCAGTTAAATCCGATCTTAACCATACGAAAGGTTAGGATTACTTTTCTACTTTTAATATATTTAGCATTTCTCATTTGAAACCTATGACTATATATTTATATATAATACATGCGTGTGTACACACGAATGAAACAGAAAATTTGGTGATCGGATATCCAATATGCATCAACTACTTCCATTAGGGGGAGAATTTAGCACCATGTTTTTTGTTCTAGCAATTTTACATACATGTTTACTCTATGTTATATCTTCA
Organism: Arctium minus; assembly: GCA_954870635.1. NCBI lineage: Eukaryota > Viridiplantae > Streptophyta > Magnoliopsida > Asterales > Asteraceae > Arctium > Arctium minus. The sequence continues at coordinate 55,405,739 of OX941092.1, forward strand.
TTCCTTGCATGTCCAAAACATTCCTATTCATGTTTTTCAGTTTCATTTTCTTGAATCCAGAATGTCAAAATACGTTTGTAAAACGTTCCAAAATTTTGTCAACACTTTCTGTTAATTATCATTGACAATGTGATTAGTTTCACTATTTCCGTATTGAAAAAATTTGAATGAGAAACAACGACTATAACACCGTGTTCTGGTTTCAGCAACATCACAGAGTCGTACCTCTGAGATGGAAGGCCAGAAAGTCTCGAGTCTTGATCAAGATTCGACTCCGGTGACCGTGGTTAAAGATTTTAGGTATGAACTCTTCTATGATGTATAATCATCAGAAATTTACTCACTTTTCTGTCCAATATCAGCTAAACACAAATCATTAAACCCCTCTCTCTCTCTCTCTCTCTCTCTCTCTCTCTCTCTATATATATATATATATATATATATATATATATATATATATATATATACACACACATGTAGGAACCCCCTCGCTCATGTCTCTCTTACAATGGATCTTTTAAATAGAGCTTTAAAAAAGGTTCATCATATTTTAAAATGGTATCAAAGCCAGAGTCCAGTCTTGGGCCACCATCTAGCTAGCCTTTGTTCGAGGGGGCGTGTTGCCATGTTGGAGTCTAATATCGACTAAACACGAACCATTAGAAACCTGTATATATGTGTAGGAACCTCCCTAAAGACTCTTTTATAGAGAGAGCTTCAAATGACAGGGTTTCACATATTCTAACACTATCATAATTGTCAGAAAGCATCGCTTGTTGTTGATCATGTAAAGCTTTGATTTCGATATGTAGGGTATTCGTTGCGACGTGGAATGTTGGAGGAAGAAGTCCAGATTACGCACTGGATCTTGAAGATTTCTTGCAGGTGGAAGGACCTGCAGACATATATGTGTTAGGGTATGTTTCTTCATATATGTATACGTTAACAACAGTCAGGAGGTTCAGGGAAACCGTAAAAAGAAGAAAAACTGATGAACACACTAATAATAATTCATCTTTAATGTATGCACATGCACGTACAAGTAATTTGTACGGCACGTGCATAGAAACGAGAAAACATCTTCAGTTATTTGTATCCACATGTGCATAGCGTATAGATGAATGACTTTTAGAGTTTTCCTCGGCTTTTTTTTGGGGGTTTTCTCTTGATCCCACGTAATTATTATATATATATATATATATATAATACAGGGAAGGGTTCAAACGAGATCAATACATATTCATTTTACGAAAAATGCAAGAACACCCTTTTACTAGTCAATGATACTATAATCCAATCACATGTGATATTATAGTCTATCACATATGATACTAAATCAGATATGCAGATGACCTTTGGCTCAACCTAGATTGTGGGGCAAGTCGTCCGCACACTACTAGGTCAGATCACATGTATTACCACATGTGATAGGGTGTTCTTGATATGATATTATAATCCATCACACGTGATACTAAATCAAAGATGCAGACCACCTTTAGCACTACCTAGATTGCGGGCCAAGTCCGCACACCACTACGTCCATCACATGTATTATCACGTGTGTGTGTGTGATAAGGGTGTTCTTGCCTTTTCGTAAAGTGGAGGTTTGAGTACACCATATAATATTACACATATATATATATATATATTCATTTATGAATGTGATTTGCAGGTTTCAGGAAATTGTACCCCTAAGTGCTGGAAACGTGTTGGTGATCGAAGACAATGAACCAGCAGCAAGATGGATCGCACTGATCAGCCATGCACTCAACAAACCAACACGGCCGAACCAAGGCTCGAACCGTATGACCCACGACACAAAACCCAAGTTGTTTCATAAACCATTGATGAAAAATCTAAGTAGAAACATAAAGGCAGATGGTGGCCTTCTCAAAGCCTGCAACTGTGAAATGATCATCTCTTCATCCATATCCAACAAGATGCGATCTGGATCCACCCGGCATTCCGACCCATCGGTTTCATTTCGAGCAACAATTGACGACTTACTTTTGTTAACTGAGGTGACTCCAATGCCTTACTGTCTTGTAGCCAGCAAACAAATGGTTGGACTCTTCCTTTCGGTTTGGGCTCGAAAAGAGTTGGTTCAACATATCGGACATCTCGGGATCTCTTGTGTTGGAAGAGGAATCATGGGGTATCTTGGCAACAAGGTACGATGGTAACAAACTAGATAACACGGAATCTTGTCGTGATATATATAGGGTCGGGTTCACGTGAGACCAACATGTTTTCGTGAGACCACAAATTTACAGTTGAAACTTCACAGCAAAATGCTGTGAAGGTAAAAAAATCCAAGCCTTCACAGTGTTTTGATGTGAAGGTTTTTACCTTACCTTCACAGCGTTTTGCTGTGAAGTTTCAAGTGTAAAATCGTGGTCTCACGGGTCTCACGAAAACATGTTGGTCTCACGTGATCCCAAGTCTATATATATATATATATGTGGCAAATCAAATATAAAGCGAATGATCATTGAGAAGTTGAGTTAATGGTGAGAAGTGTGAGAAGTGGATCTGAACCGTTGATCTCTTTTAATCTCAAGCCGTCCCATGAATTGCGGCTTAGAAGGGAATTGATCCGGTGCATCTCGGTGCATCTCATCCTAATGTGCGTCTATTTCTCATCCAACGGTTGATAACCACTTCTTACGTTTCTCACCGTTAACTCAACTTCTCACCGGAACCCAACCCTATATAAACCCATTAAATGTGGAAACAGGTTCTCTTTTGTTGAAACATGTGGAGCATCCAATGTATATATTGTTGGAGATGAAGTTTGATTAATGTTCTTCAAATTAGTCTTCATCTCCATTGAAGCATAATCACAGCGGACAACAAATTTACACAAACTGAAATTTTTATTGATTGTGATCTAATCCCACAGTACAGACACGATACATACATATACAACATGAAACGGTGCAATCAAACAGTCGTAACGAAACGACACAAAGAAACTGACTCTAAACTGCTATTAAATGGACTCCTAATCGACCCAATAATAATGGCCTACGACCCAAACAAACTAACCCAACAAATAAACTTAAAAATACTCTGTTTTGTCATTATCTTTTAACATTCCCCCTTAATGACAAAACATGTAAATTTCTTAATCTTTATTTGTCAAACAATGATAACAAAATCATCGAACTCATTTGAACCACAAAAGCTATCTTTTCCACTGCTACCGTCTTTTGATACTCCACCGGTAACATCCACAATTGAATCTTGATTATTAAACTTGTTTGGAGCAGCCACATTTCCCCCTTCTTGATCAACAACTTGCATACCTTTAATGGTGAACTCTCTTGGACACATTGGTCCTTTCTTTGCGAACTCATATTTTTCACAAATCACCTTAAACTTCTTCTCATACCAACCCTTGTAAGCATCATCCATCTCAACATACATATTATCTTGTATCTTTTCAACAAGATCATCATCTTTAACAATCTTCAAGTCATTCTTAAGCAAAATATCACAATAATTTGTGATGAATTCAACTTCTTCCATTTGGAGCGTTTCTCCATTCAAACCATCTCTTATTTCCTTATTTTCCGTGGTGCTTTCTTCTTGAACACCTTGGTCGATACACATGATTTATTGAGTAAATATGTTGCGAAAGTTCGAACTTCCTTCCTGCACGTTTCGACAAGCATGTGAACCGACTTTTCTTTTGGGATAATCCCATGCAAAGTGGCCCTTTCCAAAACAACGGTAATATGATGATTTTCTGTTTCTCTTCTCGCCGATTTCTCCACCGAGATTCCAACTGCGAAGTAAACTTGCTAGTTCTATACTTCTCTTTAAATTTTGAAATTTCCTCCTATGTAGACTTCGTTTGGTCATTCGTCCTTTTCGATTGATTCGCAGGTTTCTTCAATCAAACCTTGCAGTTGGATCGTTTCTTGTGTTTGCTGCCAATCGATAAATTCTTCTTGCTAATTGATCGATTCCTTCACTTTCTCCCAACGATCGGTCAACCCTTGGGCTCTGATACCACTTTGTTGGAGATGAAGTTTGATTAATGTTCTTCAAATTAGTCTTCATCTCCATTGAAGCATAATCACAGCGGACAACAAATTTACACACTGAAATTTTTATTGATTGTGATCTAATCCCACAGTACAGACACGATACATACATATACAACATGAAACGGTGCAATCAAACAGTTGTAACCCTTGGAAATGACACAAAGAAACTGACTCTAAACAGCTATTAAATGGACTCCTAATCGACCCCATAATAATGGCCTACGGCCCAACAAACTAACCCAACAAATAAACTTAAAAATACTCTGTTTTGTCATTATCTTTTAACATATACAATTTTGTTTCATATGTGAATAGCTCATGATTGTTTTGTGTGTGAAGAAAAAACACGAAAAGACATTTATATATGAAACACACACATAAACAATCATACATACACAAGAACAAGCATATGAATCAATGTGAATAGTAACTTAAAATCTAACTACTTGAATGGTTAATTTTGATTGGTTTTCATGGATTTGTAACATTTTTTGGGGTTTGTATTTGATTTAGGTCTATATATACGGTATGAAGAAGTCAATCTTTTTTTTTTGTGTAATTTGCAGGGGTGTATATCGATAAGTTTTACGTTACACCGTACAAGCTTTTGCTTCGTGTGTAGTCACTTGGCTTCTGGTGAGAAGGAAGGCGACGAAGTTAGGAGAAACTCCGATGTTGTAGAGATCTTGAAGAACAGCCATTTCCCACAGAACTGCAAGAATCCCAGTCGCCATTCGCCTGAAAGAATCATCGATCATGAGTACGTTATTCAATTCCTCCCTTTTTCAACATTTGGCTTGAACTTTGCTTGGCAAACTAAATGTTGGCCGATAAGCTAAGGGCGTGTTTGGTTTGCGGGATTGGAATGGATTTGGATTTCAAATCCATTCCAATCCTGCGTTTGGTTTACAGGAAAGGATTTCGTTGACCGGATTTCAAATCCATTGACCATTTTAAAATCCCTCATATGATGGATTTGGAAATCCTTGGCTTTGGGACTGGATTAGAAATCTAAATCCGACGGATTCTAAAGCGTGATCGAGACCAATGTTTTAAAAACGGTTTTTTTGATTGAACCGGTGTGGTAATCGGGTCACGGTTCAACCGGTTCAACCCGGTTTCAAGAATTTATTTGTATTTTTCACCAAGCTGTTTCCGTGAGACCGCGTGAGACCAAACCTTAAAACATGAAACTTCACACCGAAACATTGTGAAGGTAAAAAACATTCGAACCTTCATAATGTAATAACACTATGAAAGTAAAAAAACCTAAACCAAGTTAAAAAAAATCAAACATTCACAGATAAAAGACTGTGAAACCTTCACAGTGAAGACGCTGTGAAGGTAAAAAAATACGAACATTCACAACGAAAAACACCGTGAACGTAACATTTACGGTGTTTTCCCTATGAAAAATTCAATTTTTTTTACATTCACAGTTTTTTGGTGTGAAGTTTCATACTTTAAAGCTTGGTCTCACCGGTCTCACGGAAACTGTTTGGTCTCACGCGAACTTAAGTCTATATATATATATAATATATATATATATATAACCAAAATATTGATGTCCACAAGTTAAAACATTAAAAAACACATAACAACAAGTTTTACATCAATCCAAAAACATTAAATAAACACACATAAACATAAGTTTTTAATCAATTCAAATACATCCAAACGAAATATAACGATCAAACCTGATCATGGATCTTGAGACATTGGAGTGTTGGTTTTTAACGCTAATACGTATTGTCTATTGGACTATTCGTTTTTAACTTTTGTTACCGGATCAACAGGTTCGTTATGACCGGTTCAACCAGTTTTTTAATAGAACCGGCCGGTTCAATCCGGGTCATAAAATGGCATAAACCCGGTCTCTTCACCGGTTCGACCCGGTTTTTAAAACATTGATCCAGACGTCAAATTGTATCGATCCAAATCTGACGTTTACCAATAAAAATAAATTATTTATAAAACAAAAAAATAATTAAAAAAAAAAACTCAATCCAAATCCAAATCTTATAAACCAAACAAGACTCGTAAAGGAATGGATTTGAAATCCATTCCAAATCCTACAAACCAAACACATGAAGGGATTTCAAATCCCCCCAAATCCAAATCCCTCCTTGAAATCCAATCCATTCCATTTCTCTCCCGCAAACCAAACGCGCCCTAAGTGTTAATTACTAACTGATAAATTAGTTATATTAGATGTTAAAAGAACATAAAACCAAATATGCATTCAGTAGAATATTGTGGCTCGGAGACTTGAATTACAGAATGGCTTTAAGCTACGAGGAAACGAGAATGCTGCTAAAGAATAACGATTGGGACGCTCTCTTGGAGAAGGATCAGGTTTGTCGTTCTTTTTACTTTCAAGCTGATCCAAACATCCACCGTTTGAAAATACTTTGAAAAGTATATCTGGAAACCAAGTTCCACATTTGAAACTTCGGTCATTCGTTAATTATTTTTAGATGTTATACAGTTGAACATGGAGAGAGAAGCCGGAAGAGTGTTCAATGGTTGGAGCGAAGGAAAAATATCTTTCGCTCCAACCTACAAGTATTCACAGAATTCAGATTCTTACGCTGGAGAGACTGTCAAGTCGAAGAAAAAACGACGAACTCCAGCATGGTTTGTCCGTCTCGACCTCTCTTGCATATTTTCGCCGTCTTCAACGAATAAAAATCACCTATCCGAATAAAAATTACGTCCCCAAATTCCATCTCCCATCCTTGTCTAATCAATTATGTGAAGACACATTCGCTACTTTATTTAACAATAATTCACCTGTTTATTCTCTATGCTCAATAAAATAATGATGTATATTAACATGATTGGTGGACAGAAAGGTCGGGGACTTGTAGTTTGTGAGTACAATATGTGATGATTATTCGTTCTCAATTTTGTACCTAAGTGGGTTGACTGGATTCTAATCGTTTTTTTATTTGTTGACCGACATATATAGGTGTGATCGGATATTGTGGCATGGAAATGGAATCGAGCAGTTAATGTATATTCGGGGAGAATCGAGATTCTCAGATCATAGACCGGTTTGTGGGGTGTTTGCCATCGAAGTGGAGATGAAGAACAAGTGTACGAGGCTTCGAAAAGGCTTTTCAGGATCGAGATTAGAGTTTGGAGATTGCATACCTAAACGAAATAGTTTTGGGTTAATTTGACAACGTTTTTGTTTTTGTGTTTATATTTTTAAAAAGACGTACAAACTGAACAGAATATAACTTTTCGCAAATGTTTATATTTTTAGAAACCCAAAAATCAATTTACAAAATTTTGTAAATAATTCTAGACTGTAATTCAATTTGTTGTTGTTGTGGTTTATATAGAAAACATGTATTGACTATCTTATTTTAGTAAAGTTGAGCTTTTGAACTCTCTATATCACAATTTCTAATTTTGATTTTAGGTTTTTGAATTTATCATCAAATTGAATCCATTACGGCGATATATATATATAGGGTGCGTTTCTTTTGCAAACCAAGCAATTTGTACAAACTATGCAAACCACTATTTTAGGAAACAATAGATATATTTATGGATAATGATTATGATTCATTAATATTGATTGTGATATATATGGAAAATGTTAAGTTTATTCATTATAATCATGATTTTAAATTAGGAAATGTTAAGTTTATTCATTATAATCATGATTTTAAATTAGGAAACATAATAAAATCATATATTCATTAGACTTGATGAACGGCTAAGATTGGTTCACAAAGTTTGCACAATCTGACTGGTTTGCAAAAGATACGTTGCAACCCACATCTTAACCGTTGGTTTCATGATCGACGGTTATTTTATTTTTATTTTTCTGTTTTTTTTAATTAAAAATATTGGGCCCCATATCTATTGTAACCGCTGATCATGAACCTGACGGTTAAGATGTGGGTTGCAAGGTTTGCAACATTTTTAAGGGTTGCAAATAAAACAACCCATATATATATATATATATATATATATATATATATATATATATATATATATATATATATATATATGATGGAGGTTCAAAGGAAAACCTCAAAAAAAAAAAACGGAAAACTGTTCATCTGGACGGATACAGATAAATTATGTTGTTTTTTGGTTTTTATGCACAAGTGCATTGTGCATATGCACAAATGCATGTTACAAATTACCTGTATGCACAACGGCATACCGTCCAGATGAAGGACTACCAAGGTGTTCCTCAATTTTTCGTTTTTTTGAGGTTTTCCCCTTAACCTGACCCTATATACCCTATATATATATAGGGTCAGGTTCAGGAGAAAACTCTAAATATAGAGTTGGGTTCCGGTGAGAAGTTGAGTTAACGATAAGAAGCGTGAGAAGTGGTTATCAACCGTTTGGATGAGAAATGAACGCACATTGGGATCAGATGCACCGAGATAAGATGCACCAAATTAATTATCTTCTAAGCCACAATTCATGGGAGGACTTGAGACTAAAAGAGATCAACGGTTCAGATCCACTTCTCACGCTTCTCACCATTATCTCAACTTCTCAGTTAATTGGTTCATATATGAATCACAAAGTTTATATATGAATCAGTTAAAATAGTTCATATGTGAATTACACTTGTTCATATATGAACATATAATTTATATGTGAATTATACAGGTTCATATATGAACTCATTCCGCGTATTTTACGAAACTACCCATTTATCTTCTACAGACCACACAAAGAATTATCCGGTGCTTCACAGTCTAAGCCACAAATGTTGACCAGACAAAGGGCTACGATCATTTCTTTATTTCTCATATTTTTAACATTTCTCAAATGAACCTAATCCTATATATATATATATATATATATATATATATATATATATATATATATAGGGAGAGGTTCCTTTGAGAAATGCAAAATATATGAGAAATAGAGAAGTAACCTTAGCTTAGTCATTCATTCGATCAAGATCAACTTTGACCGGTCAAATATTGCGTCTTTGACTGGTCAAACAATTACGACTTTAACTGGTCAAAAGTTGCGGCTATTCTAAAAATAGAAGGACAGTTTCGTAATTTTTACAAATACACGGGACAAGTTCATATATGAACATGTATGATTCACATATGAATTATATGTTCATATGTAAACCAATATAATTCACATATGAACTCTTTTAACTGATTCATATATGAACTAATTAACTGATTCACATATGAACTAATTAACTGTAGGTTCATATATGAATCTTTGTGATTCATATATGAATCTTTGTGATTCATATATGAACCAATTAACTGATTCACATATGAACTAATTAACTGGAGGTTCATATGTGAATCGGTTGAACTAATTAACATATTCATATATGAACCTTTATGATTCACATATGAATTAATTAATTGATTCATATATAAATGTATAGTTCATATATGAATCAGTTAAAAGTGTTCATATGTGAATTTCACTGGTTCATATATGAACATATAATTCATATGTGAATCATACAGGTTCATATATGAAACTCGTCCCGCGTATTTTACGAAACTACACCTCTATCTTATCTACATCACACAAGGAATTATCCGGTGCTTCACGGTCAAAGCCGCAAATGTTAACCAGATAAAGGGCTAGGATCATTTCTTTATTTCTCATATTTTTTGCATTTCTCAAATGAACCTTTCTATATATATATATATATATATATATATATATATAGAGAGAGAGAGAGAGAGAGAGAGTCCCATTCATTTGTTAACCAAGCCATTGATATTAACTGTGTTAACCAATCTCAACCATTAAAACTTTTGATCAACGGCTTAAATAAAAACATTGATTCTAAAACAGATTCATACGCTTGGAATAACCATGCACATATGCACAAGGGTATAATTGTAAAAGGACACATCCAATTAAAAAAGAAAACATATTAACTCCTCATTGGTAATCAAGGAGACCTGATCTTGAAAGGAAATAAGAATATTTAAGGAAACATATTAACTCCTCTTTGGTAATCAAGGAGACCTGATCTCGAAAGGAAATAAGAATATTTAATCAAGTTTTAAAATAAAAGATATTGTGTTTTGACAAGTTCATGGAGATGATTCATGATTTAATGTATCTGTACTCTATTGATCAGCAAGCATATTTAATCAAGTTTTAAAGTAACTAATATTGTGTTTTGACAATTTCATGGAGATGATTAATGTTTTTTCGATAAGCTCGCTCAGGAATCGTCTTGTCTCGCTCGTTACAATAAGAAGACGACAATCACATCTCGCGAGATCCAGACAGCTGTTACGCTCGTGTTGCCCGGTGAGTTGTCGAAACACGCCATTTCTGAAGGTACCAAAGCAGTGACCAAATTCACCAGTTCTTAGATATGTGTAATTAGAAACCGAGAGAGATTTTGAGATTTGATTGTTTACTCGGGTGTTGTTTTCTAGAGATCTAGGGTTTCTTAAACGACTTGATTGCATTTTGATAATCGATATTTCTATTCTCAATTAAGATTACAAGGTTTGTTTGATATTTTTGATCTAGATCATCTTATTCCAAAATTCCATTGGAATTCTGTTTTTGAATGCTATTGGTATTTCTTCTCATTGATCCCAGATCTGACACCTAGGGTTTAAAGCAATAGCTAAACTTTTGTGACATTTATATGCAGTGCACACTTGTATATGTGCATACTTGCATATGTCCATATTTGCAATGCATATGTGCACACTTGCATATGTGCATACAATGCATATGGGCATACTTTGAACATAACATCAAGAACCATAATGGTGCATATGTGCATACAGTTCATATGTGCACACTTGCATATGTTGATCAAATATGCACATTAAACTTTGTTATTGAGCATATGGGATCAACTCACATTTACTTATGGTGCATATATGCATGTACACACAATCACACTAGTGCATATATGCACACTAGTTCAATTAGTGCATATATGCACACTAATCGACTGTCACACATTCTGTTATATCACAAATATTGACTTCTTCGAACACTTTTCGATTATCCAGAAAAAGAAAAAAAGCTCTTCAACTAAACAAACAGGTGCACGCCGTACGCATAAGTTTGAAAGCAAGGATTTTGAAATATTCAAAACAAGATTTTTGAAATATTCAAAACATGTGCATGTCGAGTGATAACTACCAATTTCATATTTTAAAATATTTTAATTAAAATAAATTGAGATAAATATCAATTTTAAATTTTAAAATATTCTATTTAAAATAAATTAAGATAACTACCAAATTTAATGTTTGAACAAAATATGGAAACTATTTATGCCATATCTTATTTAAAAGAAATACATATATTACCCCTACCCTATTTAATAGGCATGAACATTGACATAAACTAGTCCTAAATTCTGATTGGTTGTTGGATGGTTAACACGGTAAATACCAATGGTTTTGGTTAACAAAAGAAGGGGACCATATATATATATATATATATATATATATATAGAGAGAGAGAGAGAGAGAGAGAGAGAGAGGGCCATTCATTTGCTAACCAATCTATTAGTGCTAACCAATCTATTAGTGCTAACCATGATAACCCATTTTCAGCCTATCAGAATGCTCCTAGAGATTAGATAATGATTTTGTTTATTTTAAACTTACAAGGGTAATAAAGAAATTTATATAAAATCGGAATATTCAAATTAAGTAATCATTATCGCCTATTTAATGTGTACCATAATTATAGCAATGTTTGTTATGGTAATGATATACCATATTAAATATAAAAGTTTGAAATTTTAAATTATTCAAGATTATCTTAAATCTTAATATATCCTTTACATATATTTTTCATTATATCACAATGAGCGATATATATGGATTTTATGTTATAAAGAGTTAAATCTAATATATTTAAACGTAACTTTGATACTGTTCCAGATTTTATGTTATTAAGCTTGCACATATGCATATGTGCATATCTTAAACCATTTTTCATATGTATATACAAAAGACTCACAGTGTACATAAAAACTTATTAATGTGAACAATGCACATATGCACTGAAAGAGCAAATAATTTAATCATTTTGATATGCATATTCAAATTGCACATATGCACATCAAGACTTATTAGTGTAGACAATGCACATATGTACAACACATAAATCATGCACATATGTATTTTTGAAAATGTACATTAAGAATTATTAGTTTAAAAAATGCACATATTTACTTGACAATGAACAAATGTCCAAGTGAGCACATATGCATTTTCCGGATTTTATGTTATTAAGTTTGCACATATGCATATGTGCATATCTTAAACCATTTTTCGTATTCATATACAAAAGGCTCATAGTGTACATCAAAACTTATTAACGTGAACAATGCACATATGCACTGAAAGAGCAAATAATCTAATCATTTTGATATGCATATTTAAAATTGTAGATATGCACATCAAAACTTATTAGTGTAGACAATGCCCATATGCACAACACAAAAATCATGCACATATGTTTGTTTTGAAAATATACATTAGGAATTATTAGTTTAAAAAATGCACATATTCACAAAAATAGCAAACACTTTAAACTGTGTGGGCCTCTTTTTTTTCTTTTTTTTTTCTTTTGGTTTAAAAACAAGAATTATTAGTTTAAAAAAATCCCTACTTTTGCGCCTCTTTTTTTTGGTAACGTATTAATATGATTTTGGAAGACTATTTGCTTTTTTACATTTTTAACCCTATGCTCTTATGCACCGTAATTTCCTAGCCTTTAGTTTAATATTTCTAAAATTAAAATTCTAATTAATTGTGAACCATTGATCTAAATAACCAACGGTCCAGATTGGTTAGCACGGTTAACACCGATGCCGTGGTTAGCAAATGAAGGGGACCCTATATATATATATATATATATATATATATATATATATATATGAGGGATAATTTAGAAACCATTCTTATAATGAAAAGTTTACACACTCAATTGGACTAATTACAAAATTTCTTGTATGTAATTGTTAATTTTATTGATAAGGGCAATGTTGTATTTTTTTTAATAAAGGCATGCTATATATGGTAATTATGCATTACCTTTTTTTGGATAGTAACTGTAACACCCTTAATCTGGAAATAACAACTTATTTAAAATTTTCTAAACACATCAATAACGATTCGTCTACAATCACAGTTTAAGAATAAACCTCCATACATATACATATCCTATATAACAGTCTATGATAAGGACAGGTGCTACTAAACCCAAAGTCAGCTACTATCTCCAATCTGCGGAAGACCTCATCAACTACTTACTCTTGCACCAGGCTAAGGCTCGACTTCTCAAAGCACTGCTAGAACCGAACCTCCAACAGGAACCTGATGCACATGCCGGTAAATAAAAGGGTTAGGCTTAACGCCTAGTGAGCTCAAGAGTTTTAACATGAATGAATGCACAAGTAAAATCATGCTAGAAACAGTTACGGTTCTTATCAGCAGTTAACCAATTAATCACGTAAATGTGGAGTCAACGGGAGCGACCCATATCTCCAATCTGGTTCACCCAAAGAGGCAATGCACCTTAAAGTCACTTTCACTGACAACCCAAAGGCCCGACACGCACCGGGGACTACCGCTTAGGAAATTCCCCGACGGCGGAGGTCTAGGTACATGGGAGACTACCGCCTTAGAAAATTCTCCAAATGTCACCCACCTACATTCCTATAGTGAATCACAGACTTGGTTCGTCCACATAATGCATATAAGAGGTCTCAAAGATGTGTTTCAACCTGTTAGTCATTCAGGTATCAACCAAGAACACAATATTACCATCCTAAGCATGTAAATCCATCATATGACGTAATATCCATTCAAATACTTCGTGAGAATATAAGGTCGCCAAAAAGGAATTCCAAGGAGGAATCATCATAATACCAAGATATGCATAAATGACTCATGGCAAGTTAATCATATACAAATTTCCACATAAATCCCCAAACACTTGTACTTTAAATAAGAACACTTGAGAAATCACATCAATGACAACACTTTAGATTCAACTTATTTCCGAACCGGTTCACCCAAAGAGGCAACTTGAAATAGCAAATGCCTACACGACTCATTTTAGTGAAAACCGAGCTAAGATACTCAAAGGCCTTTTTATCAACAATTTACGTCTTCCAAATAATGAAATGCTTTTAAACATCGTTTATGAAGACACATACCCCAAAGACGTGGTTAAACCGAAACTCGATACGTATTGGGACCAAAGATTTTCCAACGGTTTTATGAATGCAACATACTTGGAATGCATAACCCATGAACTTAGGTTTCAATTGTACAAAGTCATTAAGAATGCATAATGCCATGAAATGAACTCCATTTGTACAAAATTGCTATGAACCCAAATATGAGCATTTTATATAATTTCACAACCCAAGTTTACCAAACATGAAACTTATTAAAATACCCACACTTTGACAAATATCAAGTAAAACACACTTTTACTTCAAAATACCCATTTTTGGCATGTACACCGTTTTAACAAATCAACTTGAACTCACCTTGCTAGATTTAGGCTAAATCTAGATTTTACCCCACTTTGAGCTCCTTTGAAGAAACTTGAATCTTCAAGCAAAACTTCCAAAAACCTAGATCCATAAGTTTCCAACCATCAAAACATATAAACAATCACTTAGAATCATTCCCCAAACATAAAAACCAAAATCCCCAAAAGAGATCAAAACCCTAATTTCTCCAAAACCAACAAATCCGAGATTTGAGATATCGAACCTTAAGAAACCACCAATGGAGCATTTATAGCCTTATTACAAGAAAACTTACCCTTGAAGACAAAGAGACTTCCGAGAACACCCAATCCACCACTTCAACCCGAGCTCCCAACCGATGAACTTGATGAGGAAGATGAAGATGGAGATTTTGTGGTTTAAGGTTCCAACTAGTTAGATGATGAAGAATCATGTGGTTCAAGGGGGAAACACCATCAAAATGGGTTAGGGTTCGGTTTTAGGATTTGGGAGAGAAAAGGGAAGAAGATAGAAATGAGAAAAATGAGAAGAAATGGTGAAAATCGCAACATTTAACCCACTGGTACGCGTAGGCTATTGTGCCCGGCAATAGTGCTATGGCACAATTGCCAGGAATGTACCGTGGGTGCTCAAGCTTTGGCGATTGTGCCAGGCTATTGTGCCCTCTGGCACAATCGCTGGCATAGTCGCCCGGGTGCCCCCGAACTCCAAAAATCCGACTTTTTCAACGCCAATACTCCCGATACTACGAGGGACTTTAAACAATGCATTCCCCAACAAAACCCCACTGTTTACGAGTCACAGAAATGTCTGGGTGACATTTACTTACCGAAATTTATGGGTGTTACAATCCTCCCAACCTTAGAGAATGATTTCGTCCTCGAAATATAGATTCCCATGAAACTTTGCCCGCAGAAGGATTTCCCTTAACCCACTATCAGAACCTTTGTACTGATACACACATATGCTACCCCTCTTGGGCACATTATACTCATAACCGAGCGAACACTTAACTCTCCAAAGTAACCTTTTACCCACAAGGTTACGGTCGTCTCCCAACCTTAGAGTGACAATTACTACCTCTAGGGTAGTTCGTGACCTTAACATTTCACCAATCAATTCCCTTCGGAGCATCACGGATCCGAACCCAACGTCAAAGATGGCAACCAAACTCCCATGAATCCTCAGATTCCTACTGATCCACTCCTAATATATATAAATACATTCTTCCAAGGCGCACCAAAACGTCCTTCATGCAACCGCTTAACACATATTCGACTGTCACTCAACTCCGACCCAACACCAATCTCACAACATTCCTAAAGTAACATCCTTATCACCACAGGAATGCTTAGGCACATCGATACTCAATACTCAATACCCAAACTCCTTTCAAAATCCATCACCGAAAGGTCACTATTTTCTATAATCCAACCGGGTTACATATATCCATTCCAAGATCCATTGACCTCAAGAAAAACAAGTCGACGCCTAGGACTAAACGGTGACCTCGAAACGTGGACATCTCGCCCAAAATTCTATTCCAGACGGATTGTCGCACCAAGGTTGACACCTAACAGAGAGCTAAAATTTCAAATCTTACATCTCTAACAGACAGATCACCAAAATTTTCTTTGATCGTGGACTCGCTAAGACGGTACACCAACCACATTAGCCATGGTGCCACATTGACGAGCAAACCACCAAAACGAAACCCAATCTAATCGCCAGTAATTACCTAAAACTTTAACTCGCATGATCACCGAAGCATAAAATCACCCCTTAATTAACCGGGAATACTTAAGTCTACTATTTCCATTAATACAAACGCGCATAGATTCGAAAACTGAAACCCAAAACTCAAGGCTGACCGTAAGTCGGATCATCCGACGCTTCAAAACCCAAGGGCTCCCTTAATCCCTAATTACCACTGCTCTTACGCCAAGGTTTAAATCTATAGGCCTAATGAGTTCAAGGTTTTTCAATCAGTAAGCCAATTTGAGTTTATAAAACTTTCGAATACAAAAGCTTCTTAACGATTAGACGTGCGGCAAAAAAATACACTACCGTCCATGCGATAGGTTTCAAAGTTGATTAATCACACAACGCATATGAACACATTTCCAAAAACTCGTTTGTGCAATACTTACGTTAGTAAAGACAACAATAAAACATGCGCAACAACTTACACCATATAAGAGAAAATAGATTCATGCACCACAACACGTGCAATAAAGGTTTGTACAACTCCAAAAGAGAAATTCACAACTTTAATTTTAAAAATCCTTCCTCTTTAACCAAAAGACGTTGTGGCCTAAAATTATCAACGATCCCAAACGCATTAGTTTAATCCTCAAAGCTTGGTAAAATAGTGAGAATACAAATAAAGTTTCAAATCGAGTTTAAAGCTTTAGATCGTACAGATAAACACCTTTGACCAAAAAGTAACTGCAACGATAAAAACATTGCTAACTCAATAAATGCATCGCGGAAATTTCTAACGGTAAAAGTAATTGATTGCAATATGAACAGAACAAAAGTCCTGTTTGAAATGATGTAAATCTTTTATATATTTACTTATACCGACGTTATAATTAAATCCAAATGCAAATAGTATGCAACGATTGACATTTGCATAAGCCCAAAGATAAATTGCATGATAAGGGGATTTCCCCAAAACAACATGTGGGATGACACCGATTAGTAAATCTACATTTAGACGTATGCAGAAATGTATGAACACATGCTCCAACCTTATTTATGTAACGCAAAATGACGTACGATGAGACACCATGGACCCAACTGAAATTTTCGCGAAACACATTAATGCTAAAATCATGCACTGTCAAATTTTCATCACTCAACAAAGTGTGCAAGACGACTATATGTTTAAAATGTTAATTTTCTAAGAGTTTCCTCTTTTAATGCAATGAAAGGTAAAATGACACCTTTAACAAAATTCGCATGGGACACGACGCCAAATAACTCGTAGGCTTAAAAGAAGCAACATTAAAACTCACGCATGAAAAGACATCGCATAAAACAATACTCCATGAAATTTCAACAAAATTCACACAAACTAAAATTCTCAAGAAATTCCGACTCAACACGTGGGAATAACTTTTCCTTTAAAACCATTGACATAAGTGGAGGAGATCCAATGCCTAGGTTAAGATTTCATAGCTACTTGCCCAATACTCAAATGACATTAAAACATGGATATTACAATATCCGCAAATAGCGTTAAACAAGAGACGTGAATAAAGAGATTTTTTATAACAATTTGCAATTACGTCCAACAAAACATTTTCATGAATGCTTAAGCTCACAGTTTAAAATCTGATACGTGTTAAATGCTCTACCAAAACTTTATAATATAAACCACTTTTTGTTTTACGAACATAAGAAACAGTTTATGCAGATTTATTTCGGAAATAAATTTAGTGCATGAATTTGATCGACACTTGGCATCATAGGACTACCCTTCCCAACAACCCGACAGACTATCGTCATTCGGATGCATCAAACGTCTTAAAGTCACAATCTCAATAATTTGATAAACTTACGAATTCTCCTTGAAATATAATCGGTCTAACAAACTCACAGATCTAAATCCAACCAAGATTTCCGACCCAAACGGATCAACTTAGTGACCTCTTCGTGCTTAGCTATCTCTCCCGGTGACCTTGATATAAACATCAATCCTTCCTTAGCTGACTTACTTAGGAACTTTCTCACTACCCCAACGGTCATCATTTCGAGGTAGCGCAAGTGCATATATGTAGCATGTAGGCTCACCATAACACTGGACAGGTGCTATTATGAACGTACCGTACATGACCATCCTTGCGACCCTCGACAATTTTCTCGTTTCTAGCGACTAGTTATCCACAAAGCATCTTATCTTATGGTACCTAATGTGCAACTCCACTTATCTTCGCTTATAAGAACGATAGTTTGAGTCTGGCATCCTAAAATCAATACCTAAATCTCTCAAACTTAAGCTCTGATACCAACTTGTAACACCCTCAATCTGGAAATAACAACTTATTTAAAATTTTCTAAACACATCAATAACGATTCGTCTACAATCACAATTTAAGAATAAACCTCCATACATATACATATCCTATATAACAGTCTATGATAAGGACATGTGCTACTAAACCCAAAGTCAACTACTATCTCCAATCTGCGGAAGACCTCATCAACTATTTACTCTTGCACCAGGCTAAGACTCGACTTCTCAAAGCACTGCTAGAACCGAACCCCCAACAGGAACCTGATGCACATGCCGACAAATAAAAAAGGATAGGCTTAACGCCTAGTGAGCTCAAGAGTTTTAACATGAATGAATGCACAAGTAAAATCATGCTAGAAACAGTTACGATTCTTATTAGGAGTTAACCAATTAATCACGTAAATGTGGAGTCAACGGGAGCGACCCATATCGCCAGTCCGGTTCACCCAAAGAGGCAATGCACCTTGAAGTCACTTTCATTGACAACCCAAAGGCCCGATACGTACCGGGGACTACCGCTTAGGAAATTCCCAGACGGCGGAGGTCTAGGTACATGGGAGACTACCGCCTTAGAAAATTCTCCAAATGTCACCCACCTACATTCCTATAGTGAATCACATACTTGGTTCGTCCACATAATGCATATAGGAGGTCTCAAAGATGTGTTTCAACCCGTTAGTCATTCAGGTATCAACCAAGAACACAATATTACCATCCTAAGCATGTAAATCCATCATATGACATAATATCCATTCAAATACTTCGTGAGAATATAAGGTCGCCAAAAAGGCATTCCAAGGAGGAATCATCATAATACCAAGATATGCATAAATGACTCATGGTAAGTTAATCATATACAAATTTCCACATAAATCCCCAAACACTTGTATATTAAATAAGAACACTTGAGAAATCACACAATGACAAAACTTTAGATTCAACTTATTTCCGAACCGGTTCACCCAAAGAGGCAACTTGAAATAGCAAATGCCTACACGACTCATTTTAGTGAAAACCGAGCTAAGATACTCAAAGGCCTTTTTATCAACAATTTACGTCTTCCAAATAATGAAATGCTTTTAAACATCATTTATGAAGACACATACCCCAAAGACGTGGTTAAACCGAAACTCGATACGTATTGGGACCAAAGATTTTCCAACGGTTTTATGAATGCAACATACTTGGAATGCATAACCCATGAACTTAGGTTTCAATTGTACAAAGTCATTAAGAATGCATAATGCCATGAAATAAACTCCATTTGTACAAAATTGCTAAGAACCCAAATATGAGCATTTTATATAATTTCACAACCCAAGTTTACCAAACATGAAACTTATTAAACTACCCACACTTTGACAAATATCAAGTAAAACACACTTTTACTTCAAAATACCCATTTTTGGCATGTACACCGTTTTAACAAATCAACTTGAACTCACTTTGCTAGATTTAGGCTAAATCTAGATTTTACCCCACTTTGAGCTCCTTTGAAGAAACTTGAATCTTCAAGCAAAACTTCCAAAAACCTAGATCCATAAGTTTCCAACCATCAAAACATATAAACAATCACTTAGAATCATTCCCCAAACATAAAAACCAAAATCCCCAAAAGAGATCAAAACCCTAATTTCTCCAAAACCAACAAATCCGAGATTTGAGATATCGAACCTTAAGAAACCACCAATGGAGCATTTATAGCCTTATTACAAGAAAACTTACCCTTGAAGACAAAGAGACTTCCGAGAACACCCAATCCACCACTTCAACCCGAGCTCCCAACCGATGAACTTGATGAGGAAGATGAAGATGGAGATTTTGTGGTTCAAGGTTCCAACTAGTTAGATGATGAAGAATCATGTGGTTCAAGGGGGAAAACCATCAAAATGGGTTAGGGTTCGGTTTTAGGGTTTGGGAGAGAAAAGGGAAGAAGATAGAAATGAGAAAAGTGAGAAGAAATGGTGAAAATCGCAACATTTAACCCATTGGTACGCGTAGGCTATTGTGCCAGGCGATAGTGCCATGGCACAATCGCCAGGAATGTACCGTGGGTGCTCAAGCTTTGGAGATTGTGCCAGGCTATTGTGCCCTCTGGCACAATCGCTGGCATAGTCGCCTGGGTGCCCCCGAACTCCAAAATCCGACTTTTTCAACGCCAATACTCCCGATACTCCGAGGGACTTTAAACAATGCATTCCCCAACAAAACCCCACTGTTTACGAGTCACAGATATGTCCGGGTGACATTTACTTACCGAAATTTATGGGTGTTACAGTAACCGACTATTTATGGAATTATTTTTAACATATTCCATAAATATTGACTTTGTTTTCTTCTTCAGATTCTTCCGTTGTTTTAACCGGTAACCAAAAACCTGCAACTCATTTTGATGAAGACAGAGATGAAAGCTGGAGGAAGAAGCTCCAAAAGATCGTTCCGACCACCGGAATCAAGACGACCTACATCAGAACCGGCGAACCGATGGTTGTTCTAAGAAGGGTAGTCACCGTTCATCTCTGTGTCATCTCCCATTTGTCTCCGATTTCATCTCCGTGTCATCTCTGTTTTCATCTACGTCATCTGTTAGAGCACAGATTTATTGGATTCAAGATCATAAAGATTGAAGACTAAAGTTCAAGAAGTCAAAGCTGGGAAGTCAAAGTCATTTTGTAATAAAAGTCAAAGTCAACATATTGTATTTGTTTGTTTCTTTGTATTTGTATGGGGGTATAAATACATTGTTTCCTTGTTGTTGAATTAAGAAGTTGTATCATTCAGAAGTAGAGTGAGCAGATTAGAGAAGAGTCAATTAGAATATTATTCTAGAGAGAGAGAGACAAAATATGTAGAGAGAGAATGTAACTGTGAGATTTGTAACTTGTGATTACGATCAATGCATATGCCTTTCTCATCTTGATTGTTTGTTACGATTAGAACTTGATAGATTTGGGAATAACAATTGGTATCAGAGCAGATAGAAATTCAGAAATGGATTGAATTGAAAGTTTTAGTCGACATTTTGGAAGAACATGCAAGTTACTGTTTAGATTCAATTTTTGAAATCTTGTGTTGATTTGAAGCTGAAATTGGTTGTATGAGATTCGATTTGTTGTTTAGAATGTTTTTGATTTGTTTTGTTCTTCTTAATTCACAACAGATTGTTCGAATTTTGGATTTTTCTTGAATTTGTATTCAAAGTCTGTACGCATTGTTCTTGGATTAAAATCCATTGATTTGTGTTTGTTTTGAAATTTCAAGCATTGTAATATGTTCATACACTATAATCGAGCATCCCTACAAAGTTTCAAGCCAATTGACAAAGGATTGGATCGAAATCAGATGGAAAAATCGATTTTTTGTTCGAAGAGTCCAAGAACTCGCTAGATCCATAGATCGCGCAGATCAAGAACACGCAAGTCTAAGAAATCGCTAGTGAAAAACTCGCTAGAAAGGTTGTGCGCGAAGCTAAAACTCGCACATAACTAAGTGCGCGTTTCTACTGTTCATTTAAGGTGTTTTGCTCGAAGTGTTTTTGAAATTTTCCTAAGTCCAGAACTCGCAAGATCCTGTTCTTGCGCGTTTGCATTTAGCGCGAAGTGGAATTTAAAAATTTGATTAAGTCTCGAACGCGCAAAGAGTCAAGTTTGCGCGAGCTTCAGTTAGCGCGAAATTTAGAAACTCGCAAGCTTCTGTTAGCGTGAACCTCGAACTCGCACGAGCCTATTAGCGCGAATCTCAGAACTCTCATCCTTGGTTGTGCGTGAACTTCAAAACGCGCAAATTACTGTGTTAGCGCGAAGTTGGTATTCTTTGGTTTGAGAGTTTCATACTTAGAATTTTTTCTGAGTTTTTCTGAAATTTGTCCAAGTTTGATTTTTACTAATCCATTTCATTTTTCTGAATTTCTAACGATCATTTCAAGTTTCTTTTTGTTAACAGATATTCAAGATGAGTTTTTCAGCTGAAGAGGTAAAGGATTTCACTGTAAATGATTTCATGACCACAATGGAAGCTATGATGGTTAAAGTTGAAGATCTTCAAGATAAATTGATAAAGGAAAAAGACAGAGTTGCTAGAAGAAATGAAAAGATATTTGAGCTTAATAAGTCTATTATTGGAAACAAAGATCTAATTGATTCTCTACGTAAATCTGCTTCAGATTTTAAACATGAAAAGGATTGTTTTGAAAAGAAGATTTTTGATATTGAATCTAAACTTTCAAAGTCTGATTTAGAAAAGAAAAAAAATCTGTACTAACTGTTTATAAATTGCAGGTTGAGAACGAGAGCCTAATGAAAAAGGTAAATGATTTGGAAGCTAAACTTCATGCGATAGGTCAAACAGATGACACCATTTTTCTAAATGCACCCATTGAAGAGGCTGATGTTAAAGAAAAATGGAGACTAGATTATGATAATCCTCATTACCTAGAAAAATCTATCAGAAAATAGCCAACTTTATATAATGCAAATTATATGTATTATGCTGATAAATATCCTCATTTGAAACCCAAATTTGTTACCAAATTACCAGAAGAAGTTGAGGCCAAAGAAACTGAGAAGAGAAAGAATGGAAAGAAAATGCAACTACCATTTCGCTATGAAAAGCTAAATGATAGTTACCGTTCTGACACACCAAAAGTTCTTTCAGATGACTATTTTGTTAGCTATTCTGTTACTGAGATGGAGGCAAAACCTGCAACTGCAAAAGTTTATGTTCCTCCACTCATTCTAGAAAGCAAAATAGTTGAGCTTGAAAATGTTTTATTTGAAGAAAGAATTTTGGTTGATATTGAACAAAGTGTGTTTTCCATTGTTATAAAGAACACTGTTTGTCAATTTAAATCTAAAATGTGTTCTAAAGTTTCGAAGGCACCTCAAACTTCAACTGATAACTTTGATGACTTATTTGAGTCTTCAAATGATTTTCTAAATTCTGATGCGGGGTGTATAGAGAAAATTGATATGTTTGACTTCAATGCACCACTTCCAGATCATTCTCCTTCTATCATTAATGATGAAAGTATTGAAGACAAGGAACAAAGTCTGATAACTGAGAACACTGAGCTTCAGAAGAAAATATCAGATTTGGAAATAAAAATGGCTAAGGAGAAAGGTGAGTTTGAAAAGAAGTTTTCAGAACTTTCTAAGAAGAGTTTTGAAGAAAAGAAGACTCTTGAGCTTAAGTGTATAAAGCTTTCTCAGCAAGTTACCGATTTTGAGAAAGTAATAATCTTGGAAAAAGAAAAGTTTGCCAAAGAGAAGAAGGCCATTGAACAAAAGAATGTGGGATTTTTCAAGGAAATATCCGGCCAGAGAAAGAATGTCGAGAAGGACTTTGAGGAAGAAAGGAATATTTTTGAGGAAGAGATAAAGAAGCTGACTGTCAAGTTATCTGAACTATCTGAAAGTGCGCTAAAAGAGTAGAAAACAAAGTCTGAATTCAAAATGAAGATTGACCAACTCGTCAAAGAAAGAGACAATTATTATTCAAAGGTAAAAGAGCTTCAAGATATCGTTTCCATGATGGTGGTGGTGGCTGAGCACAAGACTCCAGAGTCAATTATCCACACACCTAGAGATGATTCAGCTGATTCGGAATGCTCATTCAAGACAGCTGCAAGCTCACTTCATAAGAATGTTCCTTCCAAAAGGTCAGTTAAATCTTCTAATTAGATTCGTAGTACTAACCTTTTGTATGATAGAAAAATAGATGGTTCAGGTACACATAGAAGAAGGAGATATAAAGAAGAGAAACTGGTATGGAGAGTGAAACAAGTGGATGATAAGAGAAGAAAGATGAAAAGAAAGATGAGCTGAAAGGAAAGAAGTCATGTGTACATTCACATAAAGCTAAAAAGAACAATGTGCGTAAAAGTAAACCTGATCATATATACACGAAAGATCAATTAATTAGGTTATCACGTAAGAAATATTACTGTTCTTACTGCTGTACACATGATCATGTTCACAAGACAAGTGATCATTTCTGGTATGGTTCTTATTCTGTTATTTCCAATAGAACTACAACTCACAAATATGGACCCAAATACCAGTGGGTACCAAAACCGAATGCTGATTTTGTGTTGCAGGCACCTATTGTCAAGGGGGAGTAAGAGAACCAAGGCTTCTGAATACTACAGTTCAGGACCCGTACTTCAACGAAGTTTGACTTCTAAACACAACAGTTTAGGACACGTACTTTAGTGATCAAAAGACCTTACTCCTGTGCTGATAAGAGATTGTACATCAATACTCCAATGAGGAAATTAACCATCAAGGGGGAGTACATACTTTTCTGAAATATTTTGCATCCGATAGATATGATGAACTACATTTCAAAATAGAATTGTAGATCTCTATCATGTGCTTTTTCACTGATATATTTTTAAATGCATAATTTCAGGGGGAGTAAGAGATTATGATTTCTGATTACTTCAAATCAGAATTCGTACTTTCATTGTTTTACTGTTTTATGTCTTTTAATTTTTGTGAATAAAAGTTGCTTTGACTAGTCTTTGAGACTTGTGCAGAATGAGAGATGCTATCAACATCATATCTTTATGACTTCAACTGACTTCATGAGATTTAAGATTGAACGACAAAGGTTAAATTTCTTATCTTAATCTCATAAATGGTTGAAAGAAGGACAACTTTCAATCATATAAAACATTTTCTTAAATGTTCAAACCACTTCCCGATTCTTAAACAAATTTCATGAATTGGAAGTGTGATTTTAAATGTTTTCTAACTTTACTTGTGATTACATGATAACAAACCGTGTGTTTCCAAAGATAAATACTTGTGTATTGTCTTTTCTATATACCTTCAAGTATTCACACACACCGGTTTGACTTACTGTTCAAATATGTTCTTACCATGTCTCAAATTTGAAACATATTTTTCGATGGTAAGACACCCCGCTTGTACTTCAAAGAATTTTTGAGTGTTAATTCATTTCGAAACGTCATTTCAAGAATGTCTATATTTTGTTTCGTATAGACAATATATGTTATTTTGACCATAAGCCTTAATTGATATATCATTCATGTCTGATCATTTTTCATACAATGTCAGATTTTCAAACAAGTCTCTTGTATTCATGTTCATTCATTTCATTTACTTGTTTGAAAATACTTCAATGTTTCAAATGCTCAAATCTTCATGATTATATTTTATGAGCTTACATTTATCTGACTTGTATTCGAGCTTTAACTGATAAAGTTAAACCATATTGAGCAACTTTATGCTTTATAGGTTTACATGGGTTCTTTGTGCTAGGACTTAATTGAACTTCTATGGAATCACGTTAACCAGTGATTTCTACCCAAGAAGTTAAACCTTTAGTGATTGAGTGTGAGGAGTCTAAAAGAAATGAGTGTGGGATATGCGTTGAGGTAAAATGGAAATGAGAGTTTGGTTAGCTGTGAGCTTAATGATTAAAAGAAAGAGGGTGTGGGATCAGAGTAAAGGAATATCAAACTCTGCACCAACTACTTTCTGAGCCGGGCAACCACATTACTAATGTTTCACAATTCTTCGTGAACATTATTGAAACAGGTGCCAACTCTTGATAGAACCCTACCAACCACTCATTTTCTTTTTAAAAAGAAAATGTTTCATATTTTTCTGGGGACGCATCACATAATCTATCTGATTTTCATTTGGAAAATCTGGATATTGAAAAAGAAGGAAGTCTGCCCCACCTTCGCACTTCAATCATGCACATTGAGTCTGTGTTTATCTACTGTTGTCTCAGTGGTTTACACAATTTTTGAGCCTTAAAGCAATCATCAAGTGCTTAATTCTTTCTATCACAAGCACAAACACACAAGGAATTCGTTTCTTTGTCATAACGTTCATAGAAATTTCCTTTGTGGTGTTTCGATGATTGGATGGAAGCCCTGGGGGAGTGAACATTAAAAAGCTCCTTTCCAATGTGTATTTGTTACACATAGTGACTTCGTGATACTGACAGGCATTTTAACTGATTCATTTGTTGATTTAGGTGTTACATTCCTATTTTGTCTAGATTTGAAAAGATCTGGATGAATACATTGTTCAAATTGACAAAGAATCAGATGCTCTTGGACAGATCAGAATGGTCAACGACATTTCTTGATGAAAGTTTTGATGATACCGATGCTCTAATCATCAAAAAGGGGGAGAAGATAAAGTTTGAAGAAATGTCCATTACAAGTATTTGTTTCAAGAGATGTTTGAAAAGGAAAGTTTAATTCAGAAATGGGAAGATAAAGAAAAAGAAATGTCCGAAGTTCAAGATATGGGAGAGATGTTCAAGATTTGATTGAATTGAAAGACTTTGAAGACCTTGGGAGAGAATTTTCTGAGCTTATCAAAGAGGAATTTCATAGTGTTAAGGGGGAGAATGTAAATCATGTTTGTATCAAAGAGGAGATTACAAGAGAAGATAAAGGTTGATCAAATGGGGAGTTATTTCAATCGAGCTTAAAAAGAGAATATCACATTGATAAATCTTTTAGTAATGATCTTGATCCAAAGGGGGAGATTGTTAGAGCACATATTTATTGGATTCAAGATCATAAAGATTGAAGACTAAAGTTCAAGAAGTCAAAGCTGGAAAGTCAACTCTCATGGAAAGTCAAAGTCATTTTGTAATAAAAGTCAAAGTCAACATATTGTAATTGTTTGTTTCTTTGTATTTGTATGGGGGTATAAATACCTTGTTTCCTTGTTGTTGAAATCAGAAGTTGTATCATTCAGAAGTAGAGTGAGCAGATTAAAGAAGAGTCAATTAGAATATTATTCTAGAGAGAGAGAGAGACAGAATATGTAGAGAGAGAATGTAACTGTGAGATTTGTAACTTGTGATTACGATCAATGCATATGACTTTCTCATCTTGATTGTTTGTTACAATTAGAACTTGATAGATTTGGGAATAACATCATCTCCGTCCATCTGCGTCGAAATATAGCTGCTACACCAAAACTAGGCGCAAATAACCAACCAGACTGACCTAGTGGCCATCCATCTTTGTTTCATCTCCGTCCATCTCTATTTCCATCGGATTTCATCTATGTTAGAATATCTCTATATTATGCATTTGTAGAAAAACCATTGGTACTGCTGCAGTGACTCCTATTTGGCTTTCATTTTCATGTACTCCTTGTAGTTGTTTTACTAAAAAAAGAAATGACCAATACTTTACATATATGTTATGCATATTTGTAGAAAAAAAAGGAGATTTCAGACATTTATTCATTTATGTTTCTAATTTTTGAAATTGAATGTGAAATAGACCATTATGCCTTTCCATGGTATTTTAATTAGAATAATAAAATTATTTTATTCCTACTTAACAAAAATAGCCCAAGTTCATCTAGACCTTTGATTATTTTAATCTACGGTTATTAGGTGGATTACAAAATTTGCAATATAAGTGTGGTTTTCAAATGAAACAGACTATATTTATACACTATTAGAGCAATGGTTATACTACCCGGTTGGAAAAGTATATACTATCCGGTTATATAACCGGGTCCTATAAAGAGGCGGTAGTAGTAATGTCACTATTATACTACCCGGTTGTTCAACCGGGTTGTATTTACCTAATATAGCCCGATTTTTATTATTCAACCGGATAGTATGTAGGTAAGAATTGGCATGTATGTTGCTTAATATAACCCGATTTTTTTAAGTAACCGGGTAGTATCTTTACCGATATGACTAAGGGAAGCCTTTTTTTTAAGAAACCGGGTAGTATCTTTGCCAATATGACTAATGGAACCCGCTTTTTTATAAGAAACCGGGTAGTATCTTTGCCAATTATGACTAATGGAACCTGATATTAGTATGTTTTTCTATCATCAAAGAAGCAGAAGCATCTAATCCAATCGATACTAGAAAATCACAGATTACGTGTAATATGAAAATAAAAATTAAAAAAGACCCATAATTACACGTGGTATACCACAATAATCAACGAAAATGTAGATAAACAAAACATATATATAGATTTGTTAATGTGTGTCCCAGTAATGTGCAATCAGATTATCAAGATGACAACAATTGATCTAAATCAATAAGTAGTTTTATTAATCTTCAATCAATCAGTACAAGATGCTCTCAATATTTCTCTCTCTAAACTTAGACTCTCTCTTAGTCATATGAGTCTACGAACATAAAAGAAAACTATTTATATCCTTACAAAAACAAAGACAAAAACAAAAACAAACTAAACTAACCAACACATTGACTTGCTTGACTTTGACTTTTGCCTTGAAGGTTTGACTTGAGCTTTGACTTTAATTCCCATGATCTTGGATCCAACATATTTGTGCACTAACAATCTCCCCCTTTGGATTCAAGATCATCTTCAAAAGAATAAACATTGAAGCTCCCCTTTGATTCAGAAATAATTGATCACCTCTTTGGACAAGCAACAACAAATTTCAGCATTTACGAACAGTCTTCTTCTTTGAAACTCTCCTTTCTTTAAGCTGTCTTCAAACTTTGTGTAATCTCCCCCAAAGTCTGTGAATGTTTTTTGCAAGAATCTTTAACAATCTCACCTAAGGTAATAAAACATCTTTCAGACTTCAGAAAAGAAATTATCTTCATATTTATCTCACTTTGCTTCAGCAAATCATCTTCAAAGAAAATTTCAGCAAATATTCATCAAACTTTCAAAACTTCTTGAATTTTCTTTATTATTCTGACCACTCTCCCCATAACTCGAACAATAAATCTGTCAAACTTTGTCATTTCTTGATTATCTCATTTCTTGAAAAAAATTCTCTCCCATATTCCAAACACGTAACTTCCTCAAATTCAAACATTTCTTGATTATCCCCCCCTTTTTGATGATGTAGAGCATATAAATCATCAAAATTGTCTCCAAGAAATGTCATGAACCATTTTCTGACCAATGATCTTTCCATATGAATCACTGAATATCCGTCAATTCATAAAGTATTCATCCGAATCTTTTCAAATTCAGACAAATAAGAATGTAACCCTGAATCAACAAATGAATCAGTTAAGATGCCTGTAAGCAGCACCTAAGCTACTTAGTACAACGAATGTACTGTACAAAGATTTTTATTGATGTTCACTCCCCAGGGATTCCATTCAATCATCGAATAACACAAGATTATTCTATGGACGTTCTGACACAAAAAAAAATTATGTGTGAATGTGCTTGTGTATGAAAGAATTAAAACATGAATGTTTATAAGGCTCAACATATGTAAACCATTGAGACAACAACAGTAATATACAAACTCAATTATGCATGATCGAAGTGTGAAGGTGGGGCAAACTTCCTTCTTTTTCAATATCCACATCTTTCGAATGAAGACAAGATAGATTATGTGTTGCGTCCCCAAGAAAAATTGAAACATCTCTTTGTTGAGAAATAAATGAGTAGTTGGTGGGATTTAAAGCAAGAGTTGGCATGTGCTAGTTGCCTGTTTCAATGAAGTTCACAAAAGAATTGTGAAACAATAGTAATATGGCTGCCCTACTCAGAAAAAATTTGGTGCAAAGTTTGATATTCTTTTACTTTGATCTCTCACCCTCTTTCTTTTTATCATTTAGCTCATTTGTAACCAATCTCTCTTTTCATTTTATCTCAGCACACACCCACACTCAGATATTGACCCCTCGCCTCTCGATCACTCAAGGATAACTTCATGGGTATGAAATACTGGTTATCGTGAATCCATAGAAGTTTAATTAAGTCCTCACATTGATCCCATGCAATATTGTCCTAAAGAAAATGTTGCTCAAAGATTTAACTTCAACAGTTAAAGCACAGTACATATGTCAGATAAATTGTATATGCTCAATGAGATAATCATGAAGATTTGAGCATTTTAAACTTGAAAGATTCTCCCAAAACAAAGAAATTGAATGAATGAAGTAAAATCAATAGAAATGTTTTGAGAATCTGACAACGTATGGAAAAGATCAAATATGAATGATTTATCAATAAAAGCTTAGGTCATGAAAAATTGGATGTTGTATATAAGAACAAATATAGACATTCTTGAAAGAAACACTTTGAATGAATCAACGCTCAACAAACTTTGAATTTCAAACGGGGTTTATTACCATCGAAAAATTGTTTCATTTTGAGACATGGTAATAATAAAGTCAACAAAAGTACTAAACTGGTGTGTATGAATACTTGACAGTATATAGAAAAGATAATACACAAGTATTTATCTTTGGAAGCACACGATTAGTTAACAATGAAGCTCATAATCGAAAACATTTAAAATCACACTTCTAAATTCATGAAATCGTTTTAAGAATCGAGAAGTGGTTTGAACATTTAGAAACATGTTTTCATGTCTCAAAGTTGTTCTTCTTTCAAACACAATGAGATTAAGATTATAATATTCCTTACGCTCATCATTAATCTCATAAAGTCATCTCGAAAGTGATGATTGATATAATCATGTAAGCTCCCCCTCAAAATCTGCAAGTAGTCAAAAAGTCGTTAGAGTACAAAGTCTTATTCACAAACTTTATTGAAAAATAAAGACATGAAAGCAATAACTCTTGTTAAGAACGAGTTCTGATCAGATGTAATCAGAAGTCAATTACTCCCCCTGAAAATATGCATTCACAATATTATAAGTAGAGGTAATATGTATACTCCCCCTTAAAGGTTGATCATCTCTTTTGATGCATCGAAGTACACTTTATATTGATCGTTGAAGTATGAGTCCTAAACTGTTGTGTTTAGAAGTCAAACTTGATCTGTGAGGAACGAGTCCTAGACTGCTTTGCCTAGAAGTCAAACTCTTTGACATTGAAGAACGAGTCTTGAACTGTGTTATCCAAGAGCCATGGTTCCTTTACTCCCCCTAGACTTGAGGTGCCTGCAACATAGATGAATCTTTTGGCTTTGGTACCCACTGGTATTTGGGTCCATGTTTGTTAGTTGCAGTTCTATTAGGAGTAATATAATAAGAACTATACCAGTAATGATCAGAAGCTTTATGAACAAAATCATTTGCACAACGGTAAGAACAATAACTCTTCTTTTTAGATAACCTGATTAATTGATCTATCGAATAAACAAGATCAGGTTTACCTTTATGTACAATGTTCTTTTTGGCATTGAGTGTATGCACAAGTGATTTATGATCATTCTTCTCATCAGAATCTTCTTTCACTCTCTATACTAACATCTCATTACCATTTCTTCTTCTTCTAAATGTACCTGGACCATCAACATTACGACCATAAAAAAGTTAGTAGTACGGATCTGATCTTTTGAATTAACTGACCTTTTTGTAGAAACAGTTTTATGATGTGAACTTGACACTCTCTCATCTCTAGGTGTTTGAATAATTGAATCTGGAGTCTTCTGCTCAGTCAAAACCACCTTAGAGACAATATCTTCAAGTTCTGTTATCTTGGAAGATAAAATGTTCCATTCCTTGATGAGCAAGTCAATCTTTTTCTGAATTTCAGACTTCGTGTTCTGCTCTTTCATTGCCTTTGTTGACAGTTCAGATAATGACTTTGTAAGCTTCTCAATCTCAGTCTCAAATATCTTTCTTTCTTCTTCAAAATCTTTCTCAACATTCTTTCTTTGATCGGATATTTCTTTGAAAAATCCCACATTTTTCTGTTCAATTAACTTATTCTCCTTTGCATACTTGTCCCTTTCCATAATGATCACTTTCTCAAAATCTGACACTTGTTGAGAAAGTTTGGCACACTTCAGATCAACCGCTTTCTTTTCTTCAATAGTCTTTCTTGAAAATTCAGAGAACTTTTATGCTAAAATTTTCTTTTCATTCTCAAATCCCATATTTTCTTTTTCAAATTTTGCTTTGTCTCTTACAATTTGAGCCTCCAATTCTGAGATTTTCATTTTCAACTCAGAGTTTTCACTGTCTGAACCCTTAGTAGTCTCTTCTTCCTTCTTAATAGCATATGTTTTCATCTCTTCAATCTTCTTTAGTAGCTCAGAGTTCTCATTTTTTTAATTTCTCAACTTCGAACCACTTATCAGTTTTCAAAGCTTGAAGAATTTATGTTTCAAGTTGTTTTATATGTTCTTTATATTCAACAAAGAGTTCTGAATATTTCCCAGAATCAGTTGTCCTTTTCAGTAAAGCCACATATGAGTGGAGCCATTCTTTAAGACTATTGAAAGTAGCAACTCGGTCATTTTCTGTCTTCTTATAGTAATCAATCAGATTTTGATTTCCAGCAAGAGTTCTGAAATAGCTTTCACGCTTTTGTACAATCTTTTCTTCCAGAGAAACAATCTTGGCTTTAAGTTTAGCAATCTCTTCTTTTGATGACATCTTGATCTGAACCTTGGAAAAAAACTTGCACAAATGATCTTTAATTCGAAAAATAATCAACAATCAAAATTCTCAGAAAAATTGTGTGTCCCAGTAATACGTGAAATCAAATTATCAAGATGACAACAACTGATCCAAATCAATAAGTAGTTTTTATTAATCTTCAATCAATCAGTACAAGATGCTCTCAATATTTCTTCCTCTAAACTCAGACTCTCTCTTAGTCATATCACATACCTCTTCAGAATCCTCTTCATCAGACATCTCCTCAGCAACTTTCTGTCCCATTAGGCACATATGGGCAGTCTCCTCTTTATCTTTCTCATCATCTGAATGATCCAGCCAGTAATCATCTTCTGCCATCAGTGCTTTACCAGCCTCTTTTTGCTTTGCCAGGAGCATCTTGTGCTTGTAATACTTTGAATTCTTCACTTTAGGCTTCCTGCAATCCTTGGCAAACTGACCTATTTTACCATAATTGTAGCATTTTACTGCTCCTCTTCTTTCTTATCCACATACTTGTTCACATATCTTTTCTCTTCTGGCCTTTTCTCCTCAAATCTCTTTTTACCTTCAACCCTTTCCTTATGCTCAAAATTCTTTGTACCTGAAGAGTATCTTTGACTGTTTGACCCTGGCTTCTTGTAAAACTTCTTTTGAAATGCCTTGGAATAAAAGCATTGCTCGCTTCAAGTTTTCACCATCATCAGAATCAATCTTATCAGTTTCCTCTTCCTCACTTTCTTTTTTTTCAAACTTACTGATCTCTTTTCCTTTCTCTGTACCACCAAATCCACCGGATCAACTATTGGTTTCTCAACTTTCTTCTTCTCAACTTTTATCTCATCAACCTCTTCTTCATTCTGCCTTAGAGTTTCATAAACCTCATGTAGAGGAATCTCATTAAGATCCTTCATTTGCTTCATCTGTCTGGTAAATCTTTTCCATTCAGGTTGCAATATACTCAGAAACTTAACATTCAGCTCAATCTGAGATTTATGCACTCTATTATTGCTTAGCTTATTGAGAAGAGTGACGAATCTGTCATAAGTTGCCTCTAAGTTCTCACTTTCCTTTGCTTTAAACTCTTCATAGTTGTGGAGGTAATTAGACACCTTCAGCTGATTACCAGCCTTAGAACCCATCATCATTCTTTCCAGCTGATCCCACATCTGCTTTCCGGTTGCTTTGTAGCTGTCTATCTTCACATAGATCTCATTTGGTATTCCTTGGAGTAAAAAGGACTTTGCCAGTTTGTCAGCTTTGTGCCTCTTCTTATCTTCATCTTCATACTCATCAGGATCAATCACATATTCAACTTCTGCTCCACCATCCATTGTAGTATGAACCTTTGTTGGAGGTTTCATGAGCCCTTCTTTCAAAGATAGTCTAATATAATCACCAAACTCATGTCTGTCGATGAAGTCCAAAAATCTGTCTTTCCACTGTTCATACTCTCCATTGAACAGGACTGATGGTTTGACATTTGTACCAATTGCGAGAGCATCCCTAGAAGTCATCTTTACAATCTGTGAAATAAGAGCTTGAATTGATCGTTACTTCGAAAGAAATCAACAATCAGAGAATCTTGGAAAAAATTTCAAAAATAAAATTCCAAAAATTTCCTAAGGAAGGAATCCTCACACCATTGACACTAGAATTCTCACAACTCTCACAAAATTTGCAGATCTTGAACAATTCGCACACTGTAACATCCCGAAATCGTTGGCCGAAGAAATAGAGGAAGAAAACATCCACAGTGCCTCGCGCGACTCTCCATGCGAATTAAGCCGCGCAACGAACCACGCGAGTCTCTGTTTCCTTGCGACTCCAGTGGTCCGTATGGGCCAGGTCTCGCCAACATCCGCGCACTATGCGCTAATTAAAGATGAAAATCCGGCCTCCAACCCCATTTTCTCTAAAAACCCCCAAATTCTCTCCCACTTTCTATCCCAAACCGAACCACACCTTCCCAAATGAACCCTAACCCATTTTGAGGAGTTTTCCTCCTAAAATCTCAGGATTTCTCATCAACGAGCAAGTTTGAAGGTTAGAACCATAGTCCTCCATCTTCATCTTCTTCATCAAGTTTTCTAGAGTTTCATCCACCTTGTTCCCCTTTTTGTAGATTGGGGGTTAGTGGCCATTTTGATGATCTAGAGGTGTTTTGGCTAGTGGATTCAAGTTTGGGTTAAGGTAATCTTCTATTTTCTTCATCTATGGAATTAAGGTTTTGACATAAGTTGAGATCTTCATGTATAAAGTTTGGGGAACGATTCTTTATGGTTGAATATGATTATTTATGGTTGGAAATGTATGGATCTAGGTTTTTAGAAGTTTTCGACTTGAGGATCCAAGTGTTCTTCAAAGGAGCTTAAGTTGGGTAAAATCTAGATTTAGCCTAAATCTAGCAAGGTGAGTTCAAGTTGATTTGTGAAAACGTTGTACATGCCAAAATGTCCATTTTAAAGTATTTATGTGTTTACCATGAAATTACTACTTGTTGAGTTATTTGGTGGATTTTGACCATTTGAGGTGTTTGGTTTTAAAAAACCTTGTAAAAGTCCCACATTTGGGATTTTTGAAAATTTTTGTAGATAAATCATGTTGATATGTTTTCTTGATGATTTTACAAATATAAATGGAGTTCATTTGGTGTAAATGTCACCTTTTGTGTATTTGATCTTATAAACCTTTTGGAAATGCATATTTTGTATTATGAGGCATTTTGAAAATATAAGGGTATGAGTTCATTTGGAAAACGGTCTGCCTCGACCAATGATGAGTTTTGAGTTAATCATACTCTTGGTCATTGGGTTTGCATAACCGTTGGTCAAACGTGTTTTAATCTTTACACTGGCTTTATTGGAGATTTAAGTAAATTGTTGAGCTTTTGGCTCGGTTTTGACTAAGATGAGCCTTGAGGACATTTGTTCGGTTTAATAGCCTATTGTGGAGTCTTGAGTATGATGGCGTTTATTACGTATCATTTGAGAGTTACATGTTCTGGGTGTTTTGGTCATTCAATTGGAGTCATGTAATGTTAGACTGTGTTGCATTGGATCCATAGGCACGTAAGTCTGTCTGTTTTGGAGGGCATGTTATGCTGGTTATAACTGTTGACCGTTGGGTCACTAGCGACTAGGCAATAGAGGGCGCAAGCCTTTGAGGTGTAACTCGTCTAGATTGGATAGACACCCTTGTCTGTAAGACCTTGAGGTGTAACTCGACGGAGTTAGAACTAGAGGCATAAACGGTTTGCCGATTGTGATGGTTGTTATGGCATGGGAACTAGAACCGGGATAGGTGGTGAAATCCGATAATATTGCGGGTGACATCATTCACGTGTTCTCGTCAGCCAAGATGGAAACGTTGCGGTGTCATGCGAGTAACGTTGCATGGATGACCTATCGTTGAATTTGTGTGGTCGACGGTAAATGATGACCTTAATATTGGGTTTCCCCCGCGTATATTAAGGTTTGAATGAAATACATCATTCCCAAGTTTTGGTATTTGCTTTTCTTCCATTCTATGGTTGCGTGAGTATTGGGCCTAGTGTCCATGTTTTTTGGTGACGTATCGTATTGGTGAGTTATTAACTATGATATATGAGTTGAGTGTTTTACCACACCCGTGCTTGGGTGTTTTGGGGATATAACGATTTATCCACATTTCTTAAATTGGTAGTCAATCTCTGCTCTCGTTTCGAGTGAGTTTTGGGTTGCATCATTTTATAAAGAATGTTTTGTAATGAGGTGTTTATCTTTGAAAATGCATGATATTGGAAAAGAATCGTCTCCGTGTTTAAAGTAAATATTTTGAAAGGTTATGATTTTAAGTGGAGTTTATTCCTTTTATAAATGTTAATCAATAAATCCCAAACAATCAAGCAATTACTCAAGAATATGACAATTAAGATCAAGAACTAGAGAGAGAAACTAGAGAGAGAAAGTAGATCTTGATTAGCCACAAGTCTCATAATACAATACGATTTTTTAAGGAAAACAACAAAGCTAAAACCTATTTATACCCACTATATTAATACAAAACTTAACAACAAAGGAAACCAACTTTGACAATTCTAAACAAAGACTTTGACAATATTGACCTTACAAGATTGACTTTTCTCATTAAATCTTGGATACAATATTTAGACTTAACAATCTCCCCCTTTGTATTCAAGATTTAATAAAAATTTGATACTGATCTTCAGCACTTGATTCTTCAGCTTTTGTCACTTGAACTTTGTACTTTGAAGCTTTCACAGTCTTTACTTTTTCAGCTCTTGAAGAATCTTGGAAAATCTTTTGCACGTTGAAGCTTTGAAAAGTCAACATGCCTTGAACGCAAAACTGAATTTCTTTAAACTTCTTTGAACTTGAAACTTCATCTTTGAAACAACTTTGTATCTTCATCACTCAGATCTCTGGATTGTCTTGATTTAGCTTTGAACAAACTTTCACGAAACATCTTGATTTATCTCATTGAATCAGCGGAAGCATTTTGAACTTTTGACAATTCAGCTTTGAAATTGATCTTTGTAAAATTCTCCCCCTTTTTGATGATTGAGAGCATCATAATCATCAAAATTTCTTCAATTTCAGCACATACTTTGATTTCCCCCTTTGTGATAAAAAAACAATCTCCCCTTTGACAATTGGCGCGCTTTGATCTGAGAGCCGTCAATTCATAAAAGATATATATCCAAATCTTTTCAAATTCAGACATATTGAACATGGTAACCCTGAATCAACAAATGAAACAGTTAGAAGTGCCTGTCAGTAACACAGAGTCACTGTGTACAACGAATGTACAATATAAGGAGCTGTCTTGATGATGACTCCCCAGGACTTCCATTCAATCATTGAAAAAACACAAGGTTTATCTTTGAATGTTCTGATAGAAAAACAGATTTTCTGTGTGCTCGTGCTTGTGTTTGAAATAATTAGCACAATGATTGTGTTTCATAAGGCTCAAAGTATGTAAATCACTGAGACAACAATGATTGTACATGGACTCAATGTGCATGAGAAAGGGTCGAAGCTGGGGCAACTTTCCTTCTTTTTCAATATCAGTATCTTCTAAGAGAAGAACCAATAGATTATGTGCTGCTTCCCCAGAAAATGTGAAACATTCTCTTTTTAAGAAAAGAATGAGTAGCTAGTGGGGTTGTATGCAAGAGATGGCATGGGCTATTTGCCTATTTCAATGATGGTCACCAAAGAAATGTGAACCAATCAGTAATGTGGCTGCCCGACTCAGAAAGATGTTTGGTGTAGAGTTCTGATATTCTTTTAACTCTGATCTCACACCCTCTTTCTTTTAAACATATAAGCTCACATCTAACCAATCTCTCATTTCCATTTTACCTCAAATCACTCCCACACTCAATTCTTTTAGACCCCTCTCCCCTCAATCACTCAAAGGATTTCTTCCGGGGTAGGAAACACTGGTTATCGTGAATCCATGGAAGATCTATTAAGCACTCACACTGAATCCCATGTTCCTAAAATTACATGCTGGTCAATGATTTTCTTGAAATGAAAAGCACAAGAAATCATATATCAGTATGTATGCTCATTTAAAAATATGAATGAAATTTGAGCATTTGATCGTTGAAGATTTCTCAAAACAAAGATATGAATGAATAATCAAGAATGAATAGAAATGTTTTGAGAATTTGACAATGATTAAAATCAGATCAAATGAAATAGTTAGGGTATCAAAGAACTGGATATTTTGTTTATATGAACAAATATAAACAATTTAGCAATAAAAGCACAAATATGAAAAAGATGATTGATGCTTAACAACTTTGAAATTCAAACGGGGGTATTACCATCGGAAAAATATGTTCGATATGAGACATGGTAAAACAAATTCAAATGAAATACTGAACCGGTGTGTGTGAATACTTGACAGTATATGGACAAGATAATACACAAGTATTGATCTTTGGAAACACACGGTCAGTTAAACATTAAGGCTCAATATTTGAAAAACATTTAAAAGCACACTTCTAAATTCATGAAATCGTTTGAGAATAGAGAAGTGGTTTGAACATTTAAGAAAGCGTTTTTCATGCTTGAAAGTTGTTCTTCTTCCAAACAATCAGAGATCTAGGATCAGAAAATATTTACCTTTTCAGCTCCCCCTCAAATCATGATTAAATGATTTATATCTTTGAAGCTCCCCCTGGATATTAGCAGAATATCCTTTTCTGATCATTGAAAAACGGGTCCTGATCTGTGATGTGATCAGAAGCCATCACCTGTACTCCCCCTATAATTTATGCATTAGTAGATATATCAATTAAAACATGATAGAGATCCATAACTCCTTCTGGAATGCGGTTCGTCATATCAGG
Organism: Arctium minus; assembly: GCA_954870635.1. Taxonomy (NCBI): domain Eukaryota; kingdom Viridiplantae; phylum Streptophyta; class Magnoliopsida; order Asterales; family Asteraceae; genus Arctium; species Arctium minus. The sequence goes on from OX941092.1 coordinate 55,445,013, forward strand.
AAAATCTATCAATTAAAAGTCTAGGATAGAAATCCACAATTCTTTCTGGAATGTAGTCCATCATATCTCTCTATTGCAGAAAGAGTGTACTCCCCCTTGAAGGTTGATGTCCTCATTTGAGTGTTGGAATACGATCTCTTATGATATCACGTTAGTAGAGGGCTTTAATACTTTGAAGTCCGAGTCCTAAGCTGAGTTACTTAGAAGCCATATTCTTGACATTGAGGTGCGGGTCTTGAACTGTGTTATTCAAGATCCATAATCTTTCTTACTCCCCCTTGACGTGAGGTGCCTGCAACAAAGAATCAGATTTCTTCTTTGGTACCCACTGGTATTTGGGTCCAGAAGTGTTAATTGCAGTTCGTGTGGGGGTTACAGAATAAGAACCATACCATAAATGATCACTGGTCTTGTGGATATGATCATGTGTACAACAGTAAGAACAATAATATTTAGTACCTGAAAACCTGAGTAATTGATCTTTTGAGTATATGAGGTCAGGTTTACCTTTATGCTCTTTGTTCTTCTTTGCTTTGTCAGAATGTACACATGATGTCTTCTTTTTCAGCTCCTCTTTCTTGTCATCTTTGTCTGATTTATTCATCCAGACCATTTTCTCTTTCTTGTAACTTCTTCTCCTTGGATATGTATCTGAACCATCTAAATATTCATCAAAGAAAATGTTAGATTGACGAATCTGATCAAAATATTTAACTGACCTTTGTGAAGAGGCAGATTTCTGAATAGAACTTGAAACAGACTTTTCAAGCTCTTTGATCTTTGATGCAAAAATGTCTCTTTCTTTCACAAGTTGGTCAATCTTCTTTGAGAACTCAGACTTCGTCTTCTGCTCTTTCAGTGGAGTAGCAGATAATTCAGATAATTTTGAAGTCAGCTTTTTGATTTCAGTTTCAAAGATTGAACGTTCTTCTACAAATCCTTTCTCTGACTCATTTCTCTGATCAGATAATTCCTTGAATAATCCCACATTCTTCTGTTCTATGGTCTTCTTTTCTTTATCAAACTTTTCTCTTTCCAAAATCTGTACTTTCTCAAAATCGGAGATTTGTTGAGAAAGCTTAATGCATTTAAGATCAATTGACTTTTTCTCTTCAAAACATTTCTTAGAGAAATCTGAGAACTTCTTTGAAATTTTTTTCTTTTCACTCTCAAAATTAGCTTTTATCTTCAGCAAGCTGTTTTTCAAGATCAGATAAATTCTTTCTAAGCTCAGAGTTCTCAGATTCCAATTTCAGAATCTTCTCATCATTCTGCCCAGAAGATCTTTTCAGAAGATCTTCATTGATATTCTTTAAGGCATTGATTTCTTCTTTCAAAGAGATGATTTCAGTAAAATACTCTCTTGATTTTTGCGAATGGAAGTCAACAGCATGACCCAGATTAATGTTCTCTAGTTTCAGCTTTCTATTCTTCTCTTCAGGATCTGAAAGAAATCCCATGATTAATGAGTAATCAGCTTAATGTGAATGATCGTTCCAAACTATATATCAGAAAATCAAAAATCAGATTGAATTGAAATATTGTACAAAAAGAACTTTTGTCTCCCTCCGCAGACTTAGCACGGGGGTCCCGCTAAATTTTCACATTTAAAGGACATATTACAGTTTTGAAAAATTTGACTAAGTATGGAAAAGACACTGTTTGCGCAAGATTGAGTTTGTCGTAAGCAGAGTGTTGCACAAAGGAGCTATGCGCAAGCCAAGTGAAACGCAAAGTAGGTTTGCGTGACCCACTGGAGACGCAAAGTAAGCTTTGCGTGAGTGCCTTGATACGCAAAGTGAGCTTTGCGCAATGGTCTTGAAGCGCAAAGTGAACTTTGCGTAATGGTCTTGATGCGCAAAGTAAAGTTCTCTTGATCCTCGAATGGCGCAAAGTAAGTTTGCGTGAGACGTTGCTTTGCTTGAGACTCAGGATGCGCAAAGTAAGGTTTGCGTAATGATTTTGATTCGCAAGATGAGACTTTGCGTGAAGGTCTTGAAGCGCAAAGTGAGATTTGCGTGATCCACGTGATGCGCAAATGAAGCTTTGCGTGACCAACTAGATACGCAAACTGAATGTCTTCTTAAAGCTAGGATGATCTCACGCAAACGTCTTTGAATCTAGCGCAAAGTGTATGAATGTAGCGCAAACCATATGAATGTAGCGCAAACCGTGAATTTTGGCAAATTCTTTCTCAAATCTACTCAAACCTGCAAATTTGATCTAAAAAATTTATCAGCATCATCGAAAAACAATACCAACCACAAATATACAATCAATTTTCGATTAAAAACAACAATTCAAACAATTTCGTTCAAGAACAAAGTTCGAACAAGATATTTCCAGAAAACTCAAATTTCGAAAATTGACATTGAATTAGTAGAAATCATAAGATGTAATCAATACAAGAGTCAATCCTAATCATAAAACGAACTCAATGAATCCATTTTCTTGAACTAAAATCGATTTTTCACAAAAAAAAAATTGAATGAAACAGTGAAACCACGAGTTCGTGACAAATTTCAGAAAAACTCAAATTTCAAATTTAAAAACTCCAGATTTCAATTCAAATCATGATCAAATCATTTCCAAAAAGTTTGGTTCAACTCTGAACCAATTGTTAATCAATAAATCCCAAACAATCAAGCAATTACTCAAGAATATGACAATTAAGATCAAGAACTAGAGAGAGAAACTAGAGAGAGAAAGTAGATCTTGATTAGCCACAAGTCTCATAATACAATACGATTCTTAAGGAAAACAACAAATCTAAAACCTATTTATACCCACTATATTAATACAAAACTTAACAACAAAGGAAACCAACTTTGACAATTCTAAACAAAGACTTTGAAAATATTGACCTTACAAGATTGACTTTTCTCATTAAATCTTGGATACAATATTTAGACTTAACAATAAATATGTTCATTCGTGTAAAACTCTTGAACTCACTAGGCGTTAGCCTAACCTTTTTATTTGTCTCCATGTGCAACAGGTTTCGGTTGGGAATAATTCTAGTAACACTCTGAAGAGAGGAGTACTAGTTGTGTGCTCGAGGAGTGTATAGCTTGGTGAAGTCTTCCGCTTTTGTATTGGATGTTAAGTGACACCCGACTCCGGTTTTGTCATTGTATGTAAATGGAGTTTATAATTGTTGAGGTTAATTATAGAATTTTACCTTGAGGTATCTGAGTTTTGTTTTGTAGTAGGAAGTTTTGTTCCTCACTTGATTTTATATCGAAATTTTAAATTAGTTGCTCTTACCAAATTTGAGGGTGTTACAAGTTGGTATCAGAGCTTAAGTTTGAGAGAATTAGGTGTTAATTTTGGATGCCTAGACTCAAACTAGCGTACTTTTAAGTGATTGAAAGTGAAATTGCAACATTATGCACTTTAAGCTAGGATATTTTGAGGTCGATAGAGTCGCTAGAAACGGGAAACACGTCGAGGGTAGCAAGGATGATCATGTACAGTACGTTCATAATTGCACCTGGTCAGTGTTATGGTGAACCTACGAGTTACATGGGTATACTTGGACTATTGGGATGTGACAACCGTTGGGGTAGCGAAGAAGTTTCTAAGCGGGTAGCCGTTAGAAAAAGCTGATGATTTTAGCGTTCGTCATTTGGAGTGACAATAAGCATGGTAATTGCATTAAGTGGACCCTTTCGAGTCATAATAATTGGTTGGATTAGAACCATAGATTTTTGGAATCGACATTATTCGAGGAGAAATTGTAAGGTGAACCTAGGGAACCCTTGAATTATTGTCCTAAGATGACTGAGTATCCGGATGACAATAGTGTGCCGGGAAATTGAGGATCATTGGTCTGGGGAAATGGAGGCGAGTGGTTTCGAGACGTTGAGTGCCGATCAATTTCATGCACAAAACTTTATTCTAACATGAATTACATCAACTATTTCTCATGTTTCTGAAATCATCATGTTAAATTATATTACGAATATTGGATATATGTTTAGCATACACAATATTTTAAACCACGATGTTAAACATGCATAAAATTATTTTATTGCATGTGGTTACAAAACGTGTCGAGACTTTCTTTATTCTCGTTGTTGTCTAACGCTATTTTCGGATATTGTGATGTTGTTTAGGGTCTTGGACAAGTAACTTCAGCTCATGACTTTAACATTAGATCTCCTCCACATATTTAAGGTTTTGGACGAAGAGTTATCCTCCATTATTTTTACGGTGTTTTGCAACGCATGATCGAACATTGAAATGCGTGGGCTAGATTCTTGGCGTGTGTTGGTTTATGGTAAAAAAAATATTATTTCATGAGAGTTTTGTTGGTGGATGTTACCCCATATGCTATTTCTGGAGTTTCAGTATCGTGCGATTTCTCTTTTGAGTTTTATACGAGCATATTACACTGCACACTACTTAGTACTATAAATGATTTATGCTTTTGGTGTGAGTAAGCATATGGATGATTTATAATGGTTTGTGTTAAACTTTTGCTTTTAACATCCTTGGGTTGTTGATTTTACAGTTATGGTCTTACGCAATGCATTATAATGATTTACTCGTGTGCATGGCATTTTAGCCACCATCTTGAGTCAGAGAGCGTTTTACCCGTGTGGTTAAAAGTTGAAGTCAATTTGAATTATTTTATGTTTGACCAAATTGCAGGCACTTATCGTTTTACTAAGTTTGGGGAAATAAACCGATGTATGTGGGTCTTGATGGAAATTTTATCCCATGTCATTATATGGTTAAATAAGAAACTTTTGGGATCTGGTTATGTGGATTTCCCTTCTGGGGTTTTGTACAAACGTCTTGTTATACACTGTTTTAGTACGCAAAAGTGTTTCATTCATGGCAAAGAGATGCATGTTGGGACCATAGTGGTTTCTTTGAAAGGTTTGTTGAACGTCTTTCGTTGTCAACGTTATTAGCTTGAATGATAATTGAACGATTTTCGAAAATATTTTATACGCGCGACATTTGTGACCACTCTACACACCTACCGAGTAAGCGGTAGTGGATTTTAATTGTTATAAAGCTTTGCAATTAGGAGTTTTATAAAGTTTCAAATTGGCAAATTAGTTTGAAAAACCTTGAACTCAATCGTGGCTATAGGTTTAAACCCTTCTGTAGAACGAGTAGTTAGTAAGGACTAGAGGGGTCCTTGGAAGTTAAGTGTCGGAGGACTGACTGGTGGTTAGTTTTGAAATTTGGGTTTTTCGTTGTGAATAGGTGTGCGCATGAATGTTTGGTATATTAGAATTATGCAATCTACCAGCTATTTCAATGGTAATCTTGCTATGTCAGTAAATCTTCAGGAAAAATTCATTGGGTTGTTGCTTGATTTCGGTGGGTTATGAGCCGATGGGTCGGAAGTGTATCATCCGGTTGAGTCTTCTGGAATAAAGAAATTATGGCGATCTGTTTGTCGGAATTTAGTACCATGATAGGTGTAAACTATAATTCGTCAGTGCAGAATCTGGAAGGAATTTTATGGTGGTATATCCACAGCTAAGGTGTAACCATTTTGAGGATAGGTGTCGACACTCGATTGAGTACAGTGACCGTTGGGGTGCTTTTGTGCACTTTCGTTGAGTTTGGTGGGACTGCAAGTCATGTGGTAACCTTAAGGATACTAGGAGCTGGCAATTAGGGGTAGATCATTGGTAATTCTATAATCAACAATGTTTCCGCTGATTTACCAGTCGATGTGTTAATGCATTACGAGAGTTGTGTAACCGTGGAGTTTGGGGTAATCCGATATCTACACATGTTGTGTTTGTGTCAGTTTGAGGAACAAATTTACTGAAGATTGGATCGGACCAATCTAGTGTCAGGAATTTCGTCAGGGAGAGGACGATAAATCTTTGGTGGTATTGATTATTGGAGGAAGTAGTGAGACCATCGAAGTAGACCGTCAGTAGAATCGATTATCGAGGAGATCGTGATGTGATGGAATTAGAAGTAATTAAGGGTAATGTTCGCCTTGGGGTGACCTTGGTGGAACTGGTTAATTAAGATCGTAAGTTGCTCTTGAGGTGATAAGGGCAACCTAAGGTTGGGAGACAACCGAGATCTAAAGGATAGGAAAATTATTTGATAAGGACCGATGTACATCCTGTCATCTGTAAGGTATATCGAACGTTGAGATCGGGTGTGTAGTGGCCTGTCATGAGAAATATAGTGACAACCTTAACCGGGATGTAATCGGTTTCGTATATGAGGCAAGGTATCGTGAAAGTATCCATTTTGGATAGAGAGCCAATTGATCTCACTAAAAGCGACGTTGGGTATTTGGTCGGGGTTAGATTTCGAGGACGAAATCTCTTTTAAGATTGGAAGGATTGTAATACCCCAAAATCATTGGACGAAGAGATAGCGAAAGAAAACATCCACATCACCCCGCGCGACTCTCTGCGCGAGTTGAGCCGTGCCACGAACCGCGCGAGGCACTTTTTCCACGCGGCTCCAGTGGTCCGCACGGGTCATGTCGCGCCACCATCCGCGCACGCACACTGTGCGCTAATTAAAGATGAAAATCCAGACTCTAACCCCATTTTCTCTTAAAACCCCCAAATTCTCTCCCACTTTCTCTCCCAAACTGACCCACACCTTCCCAAATGAACCTTAACCCATTTTGAGGAGTTTTCCTCCTAAAATCTCATGATTTCTCATCATCAAGCAAGTTTGAAGGTTAGAACCATAGTCCTCCATCTTCATCTTCTTCATCGGGTTTTCTAGGGTTTCATACACCCTAGTTCCCCTTTTTGTAGATTGGGGGTTAGTGGCCATTTTGATGATCTAGAGGTGTTTTGGCTGGTGGATTCAAGCTTGGGTTAAGATAATCTTCTATTTTCTTCATCTACGGAATTAGGGTTTTGACATAAGTTGAGATCTTCATGTATAAAGTTTGGGGAACGATTCTTTATGGTTGAATATGATTATTTATGGTTGGAAATGTATGGATCTAGGTTTTTGGAAGTTTTCGGCTTAAGGGTCCAAGTGTTCTTCAAAGGAGCTCAAGTTGGGTAAAATCTAGATTTAGACTAAATCTAGCAAGGTGAGTTCAAGTTGATTTGTGAAAACGTTGTACATGCCAAAATGTCCATTTTAAAGTATTTACGTGTTTGCCATGAAATTACTACTTGTTGAGTTATTTGGTGGATTTTGACCATTTGAGGTGTTTGGTTTTAAAAACCTTGTAAAAGCCCTACATTTGGGATTTTTGAACATTTTGGTAGATAAATCATATTGATATGTTTCCTTGATGATTTTACACATATAAATGGAGTTCATTTGGTGTAAATGTCACCTTTTGTGTATTTGATCTTATAAACCTTTTGGAAATGCATATTTTGTATTATGAGGCATTTTGAAAATATAAGGGTATGAGTTCATTTGGAAAACGGTCTTCCTCGACCAATGATGAGTTTTGAGTTAATCATACTCTTGGTCATTGGGTTTGCATAACCGTTGGTCAAACGTGTTTTAATCTTTACACTGGCTTTATTGGAGATTTAAGTAAATTGTTGAGCTTTTGGCTCGGTTTTGACTAAGATGAGCCTTGAGGACATTTGTTCGGTTTAATAGCCTATTGTGGAGTCTTGAGTATGATGGCGTTTATTACGTATCATTTGAGAGTTACATGTTCTGGGTGTTTTGGTCATTCAATTGGAGTCATGTAATGTTAGACTGTGTTGCATTGGATCCATAGGCACGTAAGTCTGTCTGTTTTGGAGGGCATGTGATGCTGGTTATAACTGTTGACCGTTGGGTCACTAGCGACTAGGCAATAGAGGGCGCAAGCCTTTGAGGTGTAACTCGTCTAGATTGGATAGACACCCTTGTCTGTAAGACCTTGAGGTGTAACTCGACGGAGTTAGAACTAGAGGCATAAACGGTTTGCCGATTGTGATGGTTGTTATGGCATGGGAACTAGAACCGGGATAGGTGGTGAAATCCGATAATATTGCGGGTGACATCATTCACGTGTTCTCGTCAGCCAAGATGGAAACGTTGCGGTGTCATGCGAGTAACGTTGCATGGGCGACCTACTCGTGCGTTCCTCCACCCTCAACGTATACGAGTCTCCCTCGTCGTCGACCATTAGTATTTTAAATATTAACGTTGTATCTTGCTATCGTTGAATTTGTGTGGTCGACGGTAAATGATAACCTTAATATTGGGTTTCCCCCGCGTATATTATGGTTTGAATGAAATACGTCATTTCCAAGTTTTGGTATTTGGTTTTCTTCCATTTTATGGTTGCGTGAGTATTGGGCCTAGTGTCCATGTTTTTCGATGACGTATCGTATTGGTGAGTTATTAACTATGATATATGAGTTCAGTTTTTACCCCCCGGGTGCTTGGGTGTTTTGGGGATATAACGTTTTATCTACATTTCTTAAATTGGGAGTCAATCTCCGCTCTCGTTTCGAGTGAGTTTTGGGTTGCATCATTTTATAAAAAATGTTTTGTAATGAGGTGTTCATCTTTGAAAATGCATGATATTGGAAAAGAGTCGTCTCCGTGTTTAAAGTAAATATTTTGAAAGGTTATGATTTTAAGTGGAGTTTATTCCTTTTATAAATGTTCATTCGTATAAAACTCTTGAACTCACTAGGCGTTAGTCTAACCTTTTTATTTGTCGGCATGTGCAACAGGTTTCGGTTGGGAATAGTTCTAGTAACACTGTGAAGAGAGAAGTGCTAGTTGTGTGCTCAAGGAGTGTATAGCTTGGTGAAGTCTTCCGCTTTTGTATTGGGAAGAGCAATTTGTAATTCGGTTAAGTTACACCCGACTCCGGTTTTGTCCTTTTATGTAAATGGAGTTTATAATTGTTGAGGTTAATTATAGAATTTTATCTTGAGGTATCTGAGTTTTGTTTTTTAGTAGGAAATTTTGTTCCTCACTTGATGTTATATCGAAATTTTTAAATAAGTTGCTCTTACCAAATTTGAGGGTGTTACACACACCACTCAGACCAAAATTCGCACACCCTAAGAAATCCGCACACAATGAGATGCGAGCTCTAGAAATTCGCACGCTTCTATATGCGAATCTTGAGAAATTTGCACCCTGCTATATTCGAATCCTTATTTTAGAAACTTTCTTGATCACCAACTTTTCACACAACAGGGAGATACGAATCCTATACTTAAAAAATATTTCAGCCTCAAACAATTCGTATCGATGCGGATTGTATACTTAGAAAAATTTTCAATTCTCTATGCGGAATGTTCAAAATAAGTATGTAGAGGAATCTGTATGAAGCACGATGCGAATTACTAGAAATCGTACGCAATGCGATGCAAAATCCTTACTTTTCGTATCCAACTCTATGCGAAATCTGTCCTTAGAATAAATTCTCCCAATTTCTCGTACACTGAACTCTTCGAATTCTGAACAATTCGCACAAAGGCTTATGCGAATTCTTCCCTTAACTTTTTCAAATCTTGAGTTCTATGTGAATTCCATTGAAAACATGTTCATCATGCGAGTTCTTCGTGCGAATGGATTGAATCTTGCGAGTTCTTGATATTTCGGTCCAAAATCAATTCAATCAATCCAAAAGCACATTGATTCTTCGATTTTGAGTCTGAAATTTCACAAATTCAATCACGAACAATACACAAACCTATTACAATCAATGAATTACAATGAAATCGACTCAAAGATACATTTTGATTTCGATACAGTACGTAAGAACTCGTGAACTCAAAAATCACAAAAACATCAAATCAAACCAAAATTACAGTGCAATTGACTTACAAGCCAACTCAAAACTTGTCTAATACATCAATCGAATGCTATGGAAACAATTAGACTCACAATTACAAAGTAAATCACAAAAATCGATCAATTCACAGTGAACAGGGTGCGAAGAACATTTCTTAATGATTTTAATCGAATTCGGATCTGATACCAGTTGTGTGTCCCAGTAATGTGCAATCAGATTATCAAGATGACAACAATTGATCCAAATCAATAAGTAGTTTTATTAATCTTCAATCAATTAGTACAAGATGCTCTCAATATTTTTCTCTCAAACTCAGACTCTCTCTTAGTCATATGAGTCAACGAACATAAAAGAAAATGATTTATATCCTTACAAAAACAAAGACAAAAACAAACTAAACTAACTAACACATTGACTTGCTTGACTTTGACTTTTGCCCTGAAGGTTTGACTTAAGCTTTGACTTTAATTCCCATGATCTTAGATCCAACATATTTGTGCACTAACAGTTAAGCAATTTCACAGCTCAAAAAGGACAAACGTATTCCAACGTTAAAACACACTCTCTATCTACTAGGGGTGTTTGCGGTCCGCTTTGGGCAGTTTAACCCCTCAAACCACAAACCAAACCGCTAGTGGCGGTTTATTGATTTTTCAAACCGAGTGGTTTGACATCAAGTGCTGATAATGTCCCAATCTATCAAGTTCTAATCAAACAAACAAAATAAGATGACAAACAGTTTGATTACTCAACATGTTATTATATTCCAAATCAAGATTTCGTACACATAATGTTTTCTCTCTCTAGCTTTCTCTCTCTACAGATTCAGTCTGCGAATACTTCAATTCTCAGTTACACGCTTACCACAACACTAACTCCTAACTACATATCTATTAAAGAAAACAAATACACGCGCTAAAACATAAAGTACAAAACAAGACTTTGACTTATTGACTTATTTACAACTTTGACTTTGACTTTCACTAGAGAGTTGACTTTGATCTTTGACAATCTTGAACTTTGACCTTCAGTCCTCTATGATCTTGCATCCAACATATTTATGCTTTAACAATCTCCCCCTTTGGATTCAAGATCACCTATAAAAAGATTTTGCAATTTAATCTCCCTTTTTAAGTTCACTTTGTGCATTCTCCTCCTTTGTAGAACTTAAGTATTTGAAACCCAGTCTTCTCTTTATGCTTGAAACAATCTCTACTTTCTTTAACACAGTCTTTACAACTTTTCTGTATTCTCCCCAAAGTATGTCTTCAAAAGTAGTAACAATCTCCCCAAGGTTGTAAAACCTCTTTTTAGACACTGGAAAGAAATTATCTTCAGTTTCAGCTCAATCTGCTTCAGCAAAAATATCTTCAAAGAAAATTTATCTAAAATCTTCCTGCTTTCAGGATTCTTTGAACTTTCTCTGTAAGCTTTGAATAATCTTTCTGTTGGATCAAATAATTGTATTCAAGATTAAATTTAATAAAGGGTCTAGTTTGTAATAGTGTTTAATACCTTATGGGATATTTTAGCAAATAGTTAATATTAAGTACGTCATGTTGACCTAAGTATAAATAGTTTTATTTTCTAGGTTTAATCAGGATAGCTTAAGGAAAACAGAGGGAGCCTGATAACCCAAGATCAATGAATCTTTAGAGAGAGAAAGTAGAGAGAGAGAGCTTGAGTGCGCAAAGTAGAGAATGTGATTAATGTGCGTGAAAGTTCTTACACCAAACCAAGACCAAAGGGACTTAAATACCCTTGGTCAGATACTACACAGAAAGACTCTAAACACAGTATATGACCAAGCCCTATAAATACAATGATTACTATAAAATCAGACCAAACAGAGCTGTATTCTCTCTGTATTGTACATGCCTAAGGTACCAAGAACACATACGTATTCATTGATTAATCAAGAGATATGTGGTATGTTGATCTGATTTATTTATCTCTTGATCTTTATTATGTTGTGCTTGTTTATCAACTATTATATGGGTTCAACAAGTGGTATCAGAGCCAAAGAATCAAGCTTTTTGGATTAAAAACAGTATTTTTCGAAAATTCACTGTGTAAAGATCGATTGGTTGATTTAATGTACTTTTATGCTTAAAATTGATTTGATTTGGTGTGTTTAGTGTTATAGAACATCATTAGATTTCCTAATTGCACTTGACAACACAAATCGATTGCCTTTTGAAGATTTTTGAGAATTTTTGTTTATGAACTGTCGGGTACTGCTTCATTCAAATTGAGTGATCAAAAGTTGTTTTTAGGCATTGATTTTGATTGGGTATTGATCGATATATGTTTATGGATATATGGCATGAGTTTTATACTGTGTTTTGATCGTTCGATGTGTTTTATGGATTGAAAATCGTGTACTGGGTCGAACTGTGAGTTTGTTCAAGAGTTTTATTTTGCGCCAGATTTAAGGGTCAGTTCTTCGCGCAAAGTCTCTTTTACGCCATCAGTGCTTCGCGCAAAAGTGTATTTTGCGCCACCGTCTCCTAGCGCAAAGTTATTTTGCGCCACACAAGACACCGGTCGATACACCCCGATCGTAGGACACCGGTCGGGACACCGGTCGATACATTGGTCCGGTCGACGAGACACCGGTCGCAGACACCGGTCGGACAGACTCCGGTCGAGAACACCGGTCGACACTCTGGTCCGGTCGAGCAACACTCCGATCTAAGAAAGACACCGGTTGCTTTCTTTTGCGCCATTAGTTCTTCGCGCAAATCTACATTTTGCGCCACCCTCTCTTCGCGCAAACCTCCATCTCGCGCGACCCGCCTTTCGCGCAAAACCCTTCTTGTGCCATCCTATTCTCGTGCAAATCTCAAGGGTTTCAAAGTACTTCGCGCAAAGTTCCTTTTGCGCCAGCTTCTTTTAGCGCAAAGCTTCTTTTGTGCCAAGTTCACTTAGCGCAAAGTTGTCTTTTGCGCCACTGTCCTTTAGCGCATTCTGTGTTTTGCGCCAGATTTTCTCAGTCTCACTTTTCAGTATTATTCCGTATTTATTTGATTTTATCTATAGGTTTTTTGTGTTTTATACTGTTTGCGAATTCTTCATTTAATTATTTTTGGAAATTTATTTTTCCGAAATTTTTTTAGTGTAGTTTTTATCCAATTCTTGATTCTAAGATCTTACAAGTTGATTTAAGCGTTACAAATATCATCATGCCTTACATAGACGAGAAGGGAAATACAATGCTGACCATGAGAGATTGTGCTTTAGCATATATGCCAGAGATCCCAGCACTGGAAGCTGAGAATGAAAATCTGTAGATTCAGATTTCATCTCTTCTTGAAGAGATTAATAAGTTGCAAAACGATAAATGTTCAAAGCAAGATTTTGTTTGCTCAGAATGCATTAATGATTCTAAAATTGATTTTGAAGGAATAATTGAGTCTAAAGAAAAAGAGATCTTACATCTTCAAGCAAAGCTGAAAAGATCTGAAAGTATGAATTCTAGCTCAAGTTGGTCAAAGAAGAAATCAATGCAAAAAGAGCTAGATGAACTGAGAAGAAGAGCAAACATTTCTTGTGAGACATCTGATGGGCTGAGAAAAGTGAATTCTCAAATTTTTGTTGAAAGAGACTCTTTGAAAGATAAAATTTTCAGTCTTGAGGTTGAGATTAATATGATGAAAGAAAAGGCAACCCAAGACAGAAACAACACAAAAGCCCAAGATGCTATGATGAAGATTGAGAAAGAAAGAAAAGAATTTGCTAAGAAATTCTCTGATCTCTCAAGAAAAGCCTTTGAAGAAAAGAAATCATTAGAGCTTAAATGTGTTAAGCTTTCTCAACAAGTTTCAGACTTTGAGAAAGTTATCATTCTGGAGAGAGACAAGGTTGAGAATGAGAAGAAGAAAGCTAAGCATAAGGATGTAAATAAAGACTTTTCTAAAGAAAAGAAAATTCTAGAGACTGAGATAGCTAAGCTGACGAGAAAGCTATCTGAGTTGTCAACAAACATCTTGAAGGAGAAGAATGCAAAATCTGAGTTGCATAAGAATTTTGATCTGATTGCAAAGGAAAGAAACAGTTTGTCGTCAAAGATAAAGGAACTTGAAGAGATCGTATTCAAAGTGAAGCTGACTGAGCACAAAACGCCAGAGTCAATAGCTCAATCATCGAGAGATGATCTAACTGCATTCGAATGCTCATTCAATTCAGCAGCAAGTTCAATGTTTACTAATGTTTCTAATAATCCTTTGTTTGAAGTAACTGATAATCATACTTCTGAACATAAAGATCAAATTCGTCCTTCTAACCTTTTCTATGACAAAGATGTTGATGGTTCAGGTAACTTCAAGAAGAACAAGTTTCAGAAGAAAAGGCTCTGGAGAAGAGAAGATGAAGAAAAAGATAGTGAAAATTGGATCTGGAGAGTTACAGGATCTTCAAAGGAAAAGAAGAAAGAAGAATCATTTGTTCATACATCAAATGCTAAATGGAACTATGCCTCAAAAGGTAAAACTTTTGGCAAACCTGATCTGGTTTACACTATCAATCAATTGATCAGGTTAGCACAAAATAAAATTAATTGTTCCTATTGTGGTACAAGTGATTTTGTAAGAAAAGATTATGTGAATAACTGGTATGGTTCTTACTTTATATCTCCCAGTAGAACTGCAACTAACCCATTAGGACCCAATTACCAGTGGGTACCAAAAGCTAAATCTGTGTTGCAGGCACCCAAGGTTTAAGGGGGAGAAAGAACAACGACTTCTGATTACTACAGATCAGGACTCTTGCCTCATTGTCAAAATGATGACTTCTAAGTACAAAAGCTTAGGACTCGATCTTCAATGACTAAAATGATAACTTCTAGACAATACAGTCTAAGACTCGGACTTCAATGTCAAAGAGTTTGATTTCTGAATTTACTTTAATCCTAGTAATTCAGAACTCTGTTTCATGATTAAGGATTATGCACATATTATGGGGGAGCTTATATGCTTTATATTTTTACTGATGTGTTTTCTGATTTTTCAGGAAAAGATTAAATACTATTCTCACCGGAGAATATGTATAATGGCTGTTGAATAACGTAGTTCAAGACCCGATCTTCATTGGTAAAAATGAATGATACTATTCTCACCGGAGAATAAGTAATCATGGTTTTTGAATACTTAAGTTCAAAACCCGTACTCAAATGTTTTCTTCTAATAGGATGCTTTAATGATAACATCTTTTATAGAAGTTTTTGATTTGAGGGGGAGCTAACTGTTATATCTCTTAGGGGGAGGAGATAAATATGATTTTTACTATCATTGTCATATTTTTCTGATGACCTGTTGTTTTACAGATATAAAGGGGGAGAACATTTAAATGAAAATATTCCTTCCAGGGGGAGTTAAGGATTCTGGTTTACAGGTATATCTTTCTAATCCTTGCACTCTATCACTTGTTGAAAGATGAACAACTTTCACTTGTGAAAAATGGTTTCTTAAATGTTCAAACCACTTCCTATTCTTCAAAGATTTTCATGAATTGTGAAGTGTGATTTTAAATGATTTTTGGATACTTAATTACCAACCATCTTTAGTTTGAGGGGGAGAATTGTATTGTCAAACATCATATGTTTTTGACTTCTCCAACATTTTATTCTTCATGTTTATTTGTATTCCTCTGTGCTTACATGTACAAAAGGTTGTTGAACAACACGTCCTTTTAGGAAAGTACATGGGATTCAGTGTGAAAGCTTAACAGAACTTCCATGGATTCACGATAACCAGTGTTTCCTACCCAGAAAGTATTCCCTGAGTGATTGAGGGGAGAGGGGTCAAAAGATTGAGTGTTGGTGTGTGAAGAGGTAAAATGGAAAAGAGAGATTGGTTAGAAGTGAGATTTAAAAGATTAAAAGAAAGAGGGTGAGAGAACAGAGTAAAAGAATATCAAACTCTACACCAAACTTCTTTCTGAGCCGGGCAACCACATTATCTGATTGGTTCACATTCTTTGGCGACCATCATTGAAAAAGGAACCTAGCCCTTGCCATCTCTTGCATACAACCCCACCAGCTACTCATTCTTTTCTCAAAAAGGGAATGTTTCACATTTTCTGGGGACGCAACACATACGCTATTGGTTCTTCATTTGGAAGATACTGACATTGAAAAAGAAGGAAAGTTGCCCCACCTTCGACCTTTTCTCATGCACATTGAGTCTTTGTATAATTTGTTGTTGTCTCAACAAGTTTACATACTTTGAGCCTAAATTGAAAAGCAATCATCGGTGCTTAATTCTTTCATACACATGCACTAGCACATAGAAATTTGTTTTCTGTCAGAACATTCATAGATAACCATGTGTTATTCGATGATTGAATGGAAGTCCTGGGGAGTCAACATCAAAACCAGCTCCTTATATAGTAACTTTGTGTTACTCAGTGACTGTGTGTTACTGACAGGCATTCCAAACTGAGTCATTTGTTGATTCAGGGTTATCACTCTTTACTTATTTGAATCTGCAAAGATTGAAATAATCACTCTTTCCATTTGGGGAGACTGCTCTTATTTCCACACAAGGATCTATATATGAAGACTGCGCTTAATTGTTGATTTGGGGGAAGACATTCCTACTTTATGTGGTATGTTTTGATGATGCTGATTCTCACCACTCATCAAAAAGGGGGAGAATATAAAGAAAAAGACTCAACTGAAGAATTCTGAAGAATTCAAAGTTCAAAGTGTCTGAGCTTAATTGAAGTCTATCTGAAGATGATCGTCAGAAGAACACTTCAGTTAAAGAAAAAGGAAGATGAAGATTGTGTAAAGCTACAAGTTTTGAAGTTGTCAACGTCATATCTACTACACTTTTTCAAGAGAAGTGAAGACCCGAAGACAATTGCCAATTTTTTTTAATCTTGAATCCAAATGGGGAGATTGTTGGATCAAATAATTGTATTCAAGATTAAATTTAATAAAGGGTCTAGTTTCTAATAGTGTTTAATACCTTAGGGGGTATTTTAGCAAATAGTTAATATTAAGTAGGTCATGTTGACCTAAGTATAAATAGTTTTATTTTCTAGGTTTAATTAGGATCGCTTAAGGAAAATAGAGGGAGCCGTATTCTCTCTGTATTGTACATGCCCAAGGTACCAAGAACACACACGTATTCATTGATTAATCAAGAGATCTGTGGTATGTTGATCTGATTTATTTATCTCTTGATCTTTATTGTGTTGTGCTTGTTTATCAACTATTATCTGGGTTCAACACTTTCAATCAAAATTTCTTTCACAACCATTTCTTGAACATTTCTCCCATATTTAACATTTCATACTCAAACATTTCTTTAACTCTTCTCCCCCTTTTTGATGATTGAAGCATTGAAATCATCAAAAGTTTGCAAGAAATGTCTGTCACAATTCTGATCTGACCATTGATCTTTCATACAGAGCCTCTGAACATCTATCGATCCAAAAAGGTTTTTATCCGAATCTTTGCAAATTCAGACAAAAATATGAGTGTAACACCTGAATCAACAAATGAATCAGTTAGAAGTGTCTGTCAGTAACACAAAGTCACTGTGTGTAACGAATACACATTGGAAAGGAGATTTTTGATGTTCACTCCCCCAGGTCTTCCATTCAATCATCGAAACACCACAAAAGAATTTTATGAACGTTATGACAAGAAAACGTATTCCTTGTGTGCTCGTCCAAGTGTTTGAAAGAATTAAGCACAGATGATTGCTTTTATAAGGCTCAAAATTGTGTAAACCATTGAGACAACAACAGTTAAACACAGACTCGATTGTGCATGAACGAAATACGAAGGTGGGCCAGACTTCCTTCTTTTTCAATATCCAGATTTTCCAAATGAAAACCAAATAGATTATATGTTGCGTCCCCTTGTAATAATGAAACATTTTCTTGTTGAGAAGAAAATGAGTAGTTGGTGGGGTTTTTTTTATCAAGAGTTGGCATGGGCTAGTTACCTGTTTCAATAATGATCACGAAGAATTGTGAAACACTAGAAATGTGGTTGCCCGACTCAGAAAAAGTTGGTGCAGAGTTTGATATTCTTTTACTCTGTTCTCACACCCTCTTTCTTTTAATCATTGAGCTCACATCTAACCAAACTCTCTTTTCCATTTTACCTCATCACGCAACCCACACTCAGTATTTTGACTCCTCACACATTCTATCACTCAAGGATTAACTTCTTGGGTAGGAAACACTGGTTAACGTGAATCCATAGAAGTTTTCATTGAAGCTCACACAACGAACCCATGTAATCCTATAAGAACATGTTGCTCAATTGGTTTAACTTTTTAGGTAAAGCATGTATTTACAAGTCAGATGTCTATATGCTCATTAAGATAATCATGAAGATTTGAGTATTTTAAACATGAAGATATTTCAAAACAAGTATATGAAATGAATACAATAAACTTGTTTGAAAATCTGACATTGTATGAAAAAGATCACCAAATTCGAAGAAATATATTCATTCAGATTTGATCTTTTCAAATAAAGCTTAGGTCAGCAAAAATCAGATATAGTCTATACGATTCAAAATATAGACACTCTTGAAAGAAACGTTTCAAAATGAAATCACGCTCAAAATTCGTTGAAGTTCAATCGGGGTGTCTTACCATAGAAAATTTGTTTCAATTTAGAGACATGGTAAGAACATATTCAACAACAATTAAACCGGTGTGTGTGAATACTTGACAGTATATGGAAAATATAATACACAAGTATTAATCTTTGGAAACACACGGTTTATTAATCATTTAAGCACAAATAACATGAAAACATTTAAAATCACACTTCTATATTCATGAAATCATTTAAGAATCAGAAGTGGTTTGAACATTTAAGAAAATGTTTTCATATCTAAAAATCGTCCTTCTTTCAGATACATATGAGATTAAGATTAGAAATAAACCTTTTCCGGTCAGTTTAAATCTCATCAAGCCAGCTCTAAGTCATAACAGATATGATCGTTTAAGCTTCCTCTCAATTCCTGCAAAAATCAAAAGTCGTCAAAGTGCAAAGCTTTATTCACAACATTTATTGAAAAGTAAACGACATAAAGCAGTAAAACTTTGAATGTACGAGTTCTGATAAGATATAATCAGAAGTCATAATTAGTACTCCTTGTCTTTTACTCCCCCTGCATTTATGCATCAGAAAATATATCAGTGATAATCATATGCAGAAGTATGAACTCCCCCTCAAATGAATGTAGATCATCTTAAATTCTCCTCTCGCTCCCCCTGAAATGATGAACATACCTTAAGTGCAGATATCTTTTCAGATTAAAAATAAAGAAATGAAGAAAATAATAATAAGAAAACTTTTCAGATTATGTCTTGAGATTTAGCATACCAAGTTTGGAAACGAGAAAATTAAATCTCTTTTCATCTAGAGGCTTGGTAAATAAATCAGCAAGCTGATCATCAGTGTTTACAAAATAAAGTTCTATTGTACCTTTTTCGACATTGTCTTTGATGAAGTGATATCGTACATCTATGTGTTTGGTCTTTGTATGTTGTATAGGATTTGCTGATATTGCAATGGCGCTCTTAGAGTCACATTATATAGGGATCTTGTCAAATTTGAAGCCATAATCTCGTAGTTGTGTCCTCATCCACAACACTTGAGAACAATAACTCGCCGAAGTGACGTATTCTTCCCCAGTCGTTGATGTGGAAACACATAGTTGTTTCTTTGATGCCCAACTTACGAGTTTATCACCTAGGAATTGTATGTGCCCCAATGTACTTTTCCTATCCAACATACAACCTGCATGATCTGCTTCTGAGTAGACTGTCAATTCAAAACTAGTATCCTTAGGATACCACAGACCAAGATCTGCAGTGCCCTTCAGATATCTAAAGATCCTTTTGACCGTAGACAAATGGGATTATTTGGGACTAGCCTGATATCTAGCACATAGACATGTAGAGAACATTATATCTGGCCTACTAGAAGTTAAATACATCAAATAACCAATCATTCCTCTGTAGGTTCTAACATCGACAACTTTACCCAAAGGATCAGTGGCGATCTTAGTTCCCGGTGTCATCGGGGTTCCAATTGTTGTACAATTTTTCATTTTGAATTTTCTAAGAATATCGAAAATGTACTTGGATTGATTGATAAAAATCCCCGTTGAAAATTGTTTGACTTGTAATCCGAGAAAGAAGTTCATCTCTCCCATCATACTCATCTGAAAACTTGACACCATGAGGTTAGAAAAATTCTTACAGTATTTTGGATTTGTTGAGCCAAATATAATATCATCCACATATATCTGGATTAAAATAATATCGGCTTTTTCCTTTTTAATAAACAAAGTAGAATCGATCTTACTTTTTGTGAAGCCAGACTTGACATGGAATTTAGATAAAACTTCGTACAAGGCTCGAGGTGCTTGTTTCAAACCATAAAGTGCTTTGTCGAGAATGTAGACATGATTCGGTTTCTCTTGATTGACAAAGCCTTCAGGTTGTGAGACATAAACTTCTTCCTTTAATATGCCGTTCAGAAAGGTTGTCTTCACGTCCATCTGGTAAACAGTGAAGTTCTTGTGGGCAACATATGCAAGAAACATTCTGATAGCTTTAATACGTGCCACTGGAGCGTAAGTCTCATCATAATCAATTCCTTCCTCTTGCCTGTATTTCTTAGCGACAAGTCTTGCTTTATTTCTTATCACGATACCATCTTCGTCCTTTTTATTTTTGAATACCCATTTTGTGCCAATTATGGATTTACCTTCTGGTCTTGGCACAAGTCTTCAAACTTTTAAAGCTTCGAACTGGTTCAGCTCCTGTTGCATTGCAGTTACCCAATCCGAGTCAGCTAGAGCTTCTGATACACGTGTTGGCTCTATCTTGCTCAGAAAGGAATCATGCATACACATATTTAATGTAGCAGACCTAGTTTGCACCGGTAAAGATGGATCTCCAATGATTTGGCTTATCGGGTGTTCTTTGGTCCACTTGTTTTCATGAGGGAGTGGATTTGAAGTAGATTGATCATGATTATCATCTAAATATCCACTTCCAGTCTCTTCTTGTTCAGGGACTTGTTCAATTGAAGTATTCGATGCAGAAGTTTCAGTTGGGACAACTATTTCTGGCTGTTGAGTAGACGTCACAGTGCAACCAACTGAATCAGCAACTTCTGTCTCGACATTTTCAGGTACAACTTCAACTGAAAGAGTAATTGTTTGAACTTGAGTTTCTTGCTGAACCGGGGGAACGAGTTCAATAGACACATCTGAAGTAGTTGGATGATTAGTCGTTGAACCTTCTGACCTGTCAACCACAACAGATTTAGGCAGTTTAGATCCAAGAAACTCATCATAAAAGAATTCAAACAATAAATCTAATTATGATATATGTGATGTAGTAGTGAGGGTTTATCAGAATCAGTCGAATTAACCACAGGTTCTGGACTGATTTGTCCAGAAGCTAATACTTCTGTAAGTACGGGTTCTGAACTGCTTTGTTCAGAAGCCACCTTCTCATCAAATCTAACATTTACGCTTTCAACTATTGTCTTGGACTTCTTTAAGTGCACCCGGTAGGCAGCAAATTTTTTGTCGGTCCACAATATTATCAAGTTCTTATCAAAACAACAACATATACGATTACTAACATGTTTGATTAATAATCAATGGATTACAAGGATTGATGTTTGTTCGGTTTAAAGCTCTCGAATTTTTCTCTCTGATTTACACCGTTAGTGTGTGTGTTGTATGTGATCAGATTGTCTAGTTAGCTTCTCTAACACACTAACATAATATCTAAAACAAAACTAATATCTAAATAATATCTAACTAATATCTAATAACTTAGATATTTAGAAATAATAATAAAATACTAAAAACTAAACTTTGACATTTTATTACAAACGACATTAGACTTAAATTAAGAGTTGACTTTCCAGCATTAGCTTCAGATTGGATCTTCAGATTGGATGATCTTGAATCCAATAGATCTGTGCGCTAACAATCTCCCCCTTTGGATCAAGATCATTACTAAAAAGATTTTAGCAATTCAATCTTCTTTTTCAGTTCAGAAGATGCAATCTTCTACTCTGCCTTCCATATGTAATAATCTCCAGGTTTTAGCTCAGAATGCTTTAGCAAAGTATCTTCAAAGAAAATTTCTCTTAAATCAGCATGTCTTCAAAATACTTTGATCTCTCGCATTTCTTGGTTAGTTCTTCTCTTTTCCAATGTCTTTGGAATGTAATGGACATTTCTTCAAGCTTTAGGTTCTCCCCCTTTTTGATGAATAGAGAAACGATTTCATCAAAACTCTGAGTAAGAAATGTCTTTCATTTGGAGCCTCTGATTCGTCAATTCAAAAGATATTCATCCAGATCTTTGCAAATCCAGACAAAATAATCGTGTAACACCTGAATCAACAAATGAATCAGTTAAAATGCCTGTCAGTAACACTAAGTCACTGTGTGTAACAAATACACATTGGAAAGGAGTTTTTTGATGTTCACTCCCCCAAGGCTTCCATTCAATCATCGAAACACCACAAAGGCAATTTCTATGAACATTATGACAAAGAAACAAATTCCTTGTGTGTCCGTGCTTGTCATAGAAATAATTAAGCACTTGATGATTGCTTTTAAGGCTCAATATTGAGTAAACCATTGAGACAACAGTAAGTTAAACACAGACTCAGTGTGCATGATTGAAGTGCGAAGGTGGGGCAGACTTTTTTCTTTTCAATATCCAGATTTTCCAAATGAAAATCAGATAGTAAATGTGCTGCTTCCCCTATGAAAATGTGAAACACTTTCTTGTTAAGAAGAAAATGAGTAGTTGGTGAGGTTTGATGAAGAGTTGGCATGGGCTAGTTGCCTGTTTCAATAATGTTCACCAATGAAATGTGAAACACTAGAAATATGGCTGCCCGACTCAGAAAAAGTTGGTGCAGAGTTTTGATATTCTTTTAACTCTGTTCTCACACCCTCTTTCTTTTAAATATTTAGCTTACTCTCTTTTTCTGTATACCTCATCACACAATCCACACTCATTTCTTTTCGACTTCTGACACTCAATCACTATGGATTAACCTCTAGGGTAGAAATCACTGGTTAACGTGATTCCATAGAAGTTCAAGAAAGTCCTAGCACAAAGAAATATTGTTTTCCTATGATGCATATGATGCTCAAAATGGTTTAACTATTTCAGTTAAAGCACAAATAGATCTTGAAAAACATTTAAAGTCACACTTCAAAATCATGAAATCAGAATAAGACTCGGGAAATGGTTTGAACATTTAAGAATAATGTTTTCTATGATTGAAAGTTATCCTTCTTTCAACCAAATATGAGATTAAGATAAAGGATTATACCTTTACGTGCGATCTTACATCTCATGAAGCTAAGCTTAAAGTCATAAACATATGATCTTGTAAGCATCTCTCAAAAAATCTGCAAAAGTCTTATGTCATAGTCAAAGCAAATTTATTCACTTAAATTGAAAAAACAAAAAGCAGTAAAACAATGAAAGTACGAATTCTGATCAGAAATAATCAGAAGTCATAAGTCTTTTACTCCCCCTGAAATTATGCATCCAAAAATATGTCAGTTAAAAAGATATGCATTAAAATTTCAGACAAATATGTACTCCCCCTTGAAGGTTGATTTCCTCATTCGAGTATTGGAGTACAATTTTCATATCAGCATAGGAGTAAGGTCTTTTGATCACTGAAGTACGAGTCCTAAACTGTTTTGTTTAGAAGTCAAACTTCGTTGAAGTACGAGTTCTAAGCTGAATTGCTTAGAAGCCTCTATCTTGACATTTAAGTCCGGGTTTTGAACTGTTTTGTTCAAAAGCCTATGTTCTATGCTCCCTCTTAAAATTTGAGTGCCTACAACACAGATTTATCTTTTGGTACCCATTGGTAATTAGGTCCAACTGTTAGCACAAGATTTTGGTACCCATTTGAAATTGGGTCCTCTTTTCTTTTGAGAATCAAATGAAGAATTAGTAAGATAAGAGTGAACATGATAAGTTCCATACCAAACATCAGAATCTTGACAAGAATCATAAGCATGTTTATCATAATCTGAAGACCTTCTAGCATATGAAGATAACTCGAATAATTGCTTCATAGAGTATTTCTTGCGATAAACGACAAGTTTTGGTTTCAAAATAGTAGCAACATTCGCATTCAAAACATCTTTACTAGGCATAGTCTTATTACAATCAATACTACAAAAAGATTTATCAGTCTTGTCAATCTCCTATTTTGGTTGCCATTGAGATTTAACTCCTATCCTTTTCTTGTTCAGATCTGAAACATTTGAAACTTGTGAGTTAGACTTTTGAGCAACAAACGAATGCATCTTCTTTGGGTTACCAGTAGTGATCGGTTTCTGTGAATGCTGAGATTTATTATTCATACCTTTTGCATTCTTAGTTTTCACAGAAACTGATTTATCAACTTTCGTTGATTTTGCACCTTTTACAAACATACTTGTTTTGCCCAAGGATTTCACAACAAAAGATGAATGGTTAGGAAGTTTGGCATGAAAATCAAATTGATCAATACACTCATCTAAAACACCATCGGAGTTTAGAAAATCAAACCCTCCATTAGCTAAACTAAACAGATCATCAGATTTTGAAGCCTTTGATGATTTAGAAAGAACAGAACTCTTAAGCACAGTTGAAAAAACTTTTTGTTCAATATCAATCAAAAGTCTTTCATCTGTTAAAGAAGTCTTAAGTTCAAAAATTTTACTTTCCAAAACGAGAGGAGGGACGTAAATTTTACCTTTAATAGGTTTCGCCTCCATTTCTTTTACAGAATAACTCTGAAAGAAGTCATTTGAAAGAGATTTCTTTTGATATATTGGATCATCATTATAACTATTATTCAACTTCGCATAACGAAATGGAAGTTGAACATTAGATGTGTTCTTTCGTTTTTCTGTTTTCTTGGCTTCATCCTCTTTTGACAGTCCAGTCCAGAAAACTTTAAGCTCAGGGATTCGTCGAGCTAGTTTCATAAATGTAATATCATAAAGTGCAGGCACTTCAGATTTAGCATTTTTAAGGTAATGAGGATTCTCGTAACCAAGTCCCCAACTCTCTATTTCCTCTTTGGGTTTGTTCAGATGAATGGTTTGTTCAGTTTGACCCATTTTGTATAACTTCTCTTCCAAAGCTTTTAATTTTGCAAGTAAAGATTCTTTTTCTTTGGTACGCGAAGAAAACATTTTCGTAAGCTCTTTGAAATCAAACTCACTCTTTCTCAATATAGAATTTGTTTAAGTTATTTCTTTGAGAATTATTGTCTTTTCTTTAGCGCGGTTATCAAAGTTTTTATGCATTGTCTCAATCAATACATTCTTCTCAGCAATATCCTCACTAAGTTTCTGTATTGATTGGTTTTTGTCATTGATAACACCCTTTTCTCGCTTAAGCTTTGACTCTAACTCGTCGAGTTTAGACAACATGACATGCATTTGATTTGAGAAGTCTGATTGAGTTAAATCACATACCTCATTTTTCTCATCATCAGAATCAGATTCAGCTTCTGATTCCTGTTTGCCCATTAAGCACATGTGAGCTGTTTCATCCTTCTCTTCATTCTCATCTTCTGATTGATCAAGCCAGTACTCTTCTTCTGCCATCAATGCCTTTCCAGCCTCCTGTTGCTTGGCTAGAAGCATTTTATTCTTGTAGTAGTCTGAGTTTCTGACTTTGGGTCTTCGGCAGTCTCTGGCAAAGTGACCTATTTTGCCATAGGTGTAGCACGTTCGAGGTTCTGAATGACTGGATCCTTCAGTTTGATACCTTCCATCTTCCAACTTCCTTTCCTCTACTCTCTTTCCTTCAAATCTCTTTCCTTCAACCCTCTCCTTGTGAACATAGTTGCTTGGTCCAGAAGAATACCTCTGACTGTTTGAACTTGGTTTCTTCTGAAAAGCCTTTGTCAGCTTAAGCATAGCCTGCTTCAGTTGTTCACAGTCGTCCGAGTCAGAGTTTGCTTCATTTTCAACCTCATCTGATTCATACATAAGTATCTTCTTTTTCTTCTTTTTCATAACAAGAGCAACTAAGTCAGCAACTGTCTTCTCACCCTGTCTCTTTTCATCCAAGATTTCATCTACCTCTTCTTCATTTTTTTTGAGGGTTTCATACACCTTATGAAGTGGAATCTCGTTTAGATCCTTGATTTGTTTCATTTGTCTGGCAAACCTCTTCCATTCAGGCTGGAGAATGCTGAGGAGTTTGACATTAAGCTCTATCTGTGATTTAGTGACCTTGTTCTTGCTTAATTCATTCAGCAAGGTCACAAACATGTCGTATGTTACTTCTAGAGACTCTCTAACTCTGCCTTTGAATTCTTCATAGTTGTTTAGGCAGTTGGATATCTTGAGTTGGTTCCCAACCTTTGAACCTAGCATCATCTTCTCTAGCTGATCCCACATCTGTTTGCCTGAGGCCTTATAGCTATCTATCTTCACGTATATTTCATTTGGAATACCTTGAAGAATATAAGACTTTGCTAATCTATCACCTTTTGCTCTTCTTAGGTTATCACCTTCTAGTTCCTCATACTTAAGTTGAAACTCTGTTGCCACAGTGCCTTCCGTACGAGTTTCATAAACTGGTGCCATAACTCTCTCTTCTATTGATTTCCTGATGAATACTCCAAAATCATGTCTTTCAATGAAGTCCATGAACCGATCTTTCCACTGTTCATACTCTCCCCTGAAGAGTACCGGTGGCTTTGAGTCAGTTCCGATTGCTAGAGCTTCTCTTGAAGTCATTCTGTTTGATTTAGACTTAAGTTTAGTACTGGAGTAAAAGGCAAACTTTGCGTTAAAGGTGGTTGGCGCAAAAAAGTTTCGCGCGAGGTGTCTGTGGCGCAAAGTAACACTTTGCGCTAGAAGAAGCTGGCGCAAAAGTGTTTTGCGTGAAGAGAAGGTGGCGCGAAACAGAACTTTACGCGAGAAGAGGTTGGCGCAAAAGATCAATTTTGCGTTATGATGTGTTGGCGCAAAAGTGAACTTCGAACAAAGTTTGCGTTCTGAGTTTTACGCGAGATGAAGGTTGCGCGAATTTGAGTTTACGCGATGAACTGATGGCGCAAAAGCGAACTTTGCGCTAAAAGTTCTTGGTGCAAAGTGGAGATGATATTCTCGTCTGGTGTGAATGGCGCAAAGGTAGATTTGCGCGAGACAAAGCTGGCGCAAAAGATGTTTTGCGCGAGACGAAGCTGCAAAAGATACTATGAACTGGCGCAAACTTTCACTTCTCGCGAGTTCGTCCCTGTGCTTCAAAAAATCGACTAAAAACCACAATAAACCTATCTAGGCTTCGATTTAGCAGACCCAAATTTGACAAATCGACCACTAACAGTTTTAGATCAGATTACAAGCCTTTGATTTCGAAAACAAGCACTTTTTGAGAATCCAATCGATGGAACAGTGACGTTCTCAAAGTCGACTTTCAGACACAAAAATCACAAAAATTGAACTCGATTTAAGTGTTATTCTGAAATTAAACAATACCACAACGATCTAATACACTTATCGATCACAACCTGATCGATTTCAACACCTAAAACACACTAAAACTCGAAAAAGATTTTGAGATGAAGAACACAGAGTCAAGTTTTAAAACTTGATTTGAATATGTTTTCAGGCTCTTATACGAATTTTCGGTCCACAATATTATCAAGTTCTTATCAAAACAACAACATATACGATTACCAACCTGTTTGATTAATAATCAATGGATTACAAGGATTAATGTTTGTTCGGTTTAAAGCTCTCGACTTTTTCTCAATGATTTACACCGTTAGTGTGTGTGTTGTATGTGATCATATTGTCTAGTTAGCTTCTCTAACACACTAACATAATATCTAAAACAAAACTAATATCTAAATAATATCTAACTAATATCTAATAACTTAGATATTTAGAAATAATAATAAAATACTAAAAACTAAACTTTGACATTTTATTACAAACGCCATTAGACTTAAATTAAGAGTTGACTTTCCAGCATTAGCTTCAGATTAGATCTTCAGATTGGATGATCTTGAATCCAATAGATCTATGCGCTAACATTTTTGATAATATCCAATGAAGATGCCTTCGTCAGCCTTTGGTCCGAACTTGTTCAAGCTCTCTCTGTCATTCAGTACGAAATACCTACATCCAAAAATATGGAAGTATTTAATGTTAGGTGTACGATTATTAATCAAAGCATAAGGAGTTTTACCAAACCGACAATGTATTATGGATCGATTCTGTGTATAGCACGCAGTCGAAACAACTTCAGCCCACAGAAACAGAGGTAGATCGAATTGACTAAGCATAGTTCGAGCGGCCTCGACTAGCGTTCGGTTTCGTCTTTCTACTACTCCGTTCTGTTCTAGCGTTCTGGCAGCAGAAAATTGATGTGTTATCCCGACCGATTCGAGATAATCTGCAACAATGCTATTCTTGAATTTTGTGCCATTATCTGTACGTAGAATCTTGACTGGCTTTTGCAGGTTCACTTGGGTTGTCTTTAGAAAAATGATGATGACTTCGGGCGTCTCATCCTTTGATCTCAGAAATTTGACCCATGTGTACCGCGAATAGTCGTCCACAATAACTAAGACATATTTCTTGCCGTTAATGATTTGCGTATGCATAGGACCGCAAAGATCCATATGCAATAGCTCAAGTGGAGAACTTGTACTTTGTTCAGGCTTTGGCTTGTGAGCAGCTCTCTTTATCTTACCTTTCTCGCACGCTGCGCACATATGTTCTTTCTCGTATTTCAGCTCAGTAAGTCCTTTGACTAATTTTCCCATGACCAGTTTGTTTATGTAACGAAAATTTAGGTGAGAAAGCCTTCAGTGCCATAACCAGCTTTGTTGCCACGAGGCTTTTGACAGTAGACAAACCTGATTGTCAGTTTGGACTTTTGACAAGTTAATTGTGTAGAGGTTAGACTTTCGAGTGTCGACCAAGAGTTCTTTACTATCTTCAGTACGTACAGAACATCGCTTGGCCTAGAAATTTACCTCTAGGTCTTTGTCGTAGAACCAGCCAATGCTAAACAGGTTGTGTCCTAAACCTTCCACGTAACTCACCTTAGTAATCGTTACGTTGTCATTAATCACGTCACCGTAACCTAAAATCGGTGAAAACTGGTCATTGTCGAATCTCACATTCCCGGTAGAATTTCTCTATATAATTAGACAATAAATCTTTTTGCCTGGTCATATGCTTGGAGCAACCAGAATCCAAGTACTACATATGACGGGTCTGCATAAGAAAAATCAGGGAATAACAACTTTAGGTACCCATTTAAAAGTGGGTTCTATTGGATTAGCACAAGATTAAGCTATAAGCCATATGTTTCAAACATATGGCTTATAGGAATAGACATGATAAGTACCAAACCAATCATCAGAATATCGGTGAAAAACAAAATCAGTCCGTCTATAAGTAGATGACTTAGTAGCAGACCGAGATAATTTGAGTAATTGCTTTATTGTATATCTCTTTTAAGAAGTTACAAGGTTTTGTTTATTCAAAGCAACAGTACCAATTACAATCCATATCAGGACATGATTCTGAAGTCTCATCAACCTTCCGTTTTGGTCGCCATTCAGTTTTACCTTCCAACCTTTTCTTTCTTAAATCTGAAATAAAAGATTTAGATTTATTAGGAAAATCAAATTTCTGAGATTGTCTGTTCTTGAGCTTACCAGTGTTGTTCCGTTTCTGTGAGCGCCGTTTTTTTTGCTTCTTACCTTTCTAATAGTAATCAATACTCACATAAACTGGTTCACCAACCTTAGTCGATGATTCACCAACTTCATAGACACTTGGTAAAGCTTCATTGTTAATGATAAAAGTAGAATGATCTGGAAGTTTAGCGTTAAAGTCAAACATATCAATCTCATCAACACACCCATCATCAGAATTTAAAAAATCATTTGCAGACGTAAATAAGTCATCAAAATCAGTTTCAGAGGTTTGAGGTGCCTTAGAAGAGTTAGAACACTTTTGAGATTCAACTTTGAAAACAGTGTTCTTCATTACAGTTGAAAACATATTTTGTTCAATATCAACCAAAATTCTTTCATCTAATAAAGCATTTTCAAGATCAACTATTTTGCCTTCTAGAATGAGTGGAGAAACATAAATTTTAGCTTTGATCGGTTTTGCCTCCATCTCAGTAGTAGAATAGCTAGCAAAATAATCATTTGAAAGAAACTTTGGCTTTTCTGAAATATAACTTTCATTCAGCTTTTGATAGTAGAATGGTAGTGGCATTTTCTTTAAATTCTTTCTTTTCTCATCTTCTGTAGCCTCAACCTCATCCATTGACTTGGTAACAAATTTGGGTTTTAAATGAGGATATTTACCAGCAGCAAATAAAAAATCAAAATTATATAATGCTGGTTGTTTTCTGTTGGCTTTCTTTAAGTAATGAGGGTTATCATAACCGAGTCCCTATTTATCTTTAAAATCAGCCTCCTCATTGGGTGTATTTAAGAAAATGGTTTGATCTGTTTGGCCTCTCTTCCAAACCATTTACCTTTTTCTCTAAGTTCTTGTTTTCTACCCGCAAAATATGAGCTTTTAGAACACATTCTTCCCTTTCAAGATCAGACTTAGATAGTTTAGATACAAAATTAGAAATCTTACTTGCAAAACAATCTTTTTGCAGTTTAAAATCAGAAGCAAATTTGTTTAGAGAGTCAATCAGATCTTTGTTCCCAACAAGTTCCTTGTTAAGTTCAAAGATCTTTTGACTTTTCTTTGCAACTTTGTTCTTTTCCTTTTTCAGTTTAGATTGTAGGTCTTGAAGTTCAACCATCATGGCTTCCATTTTGGTTATAAAATCGAATTCAGAAAAATTCAATACCTCATCAGTTGTCTCTTCATCAAATTCATCAAACATCATAGTATCGCCCATCAAGCACATGTGTGTTGTCTCTTCTTTTTCGTCCTCGGAGTGATCTAACCAGAACTCATCCTAAGCCATTAGCGCTTTTCCCGCTTCTTTCTATTTTGCAAGCAACATTTTCTGCTTGTAATAATCTGAATTTTGAACTGTAGGCTTTCGGCAGTCCTTGGCATAGTGACCAACCTTTACGCAGTTGTAGTACTTAACTATTTCATCAGTCTTTTTCTCAGCTCCACCATAGTCATTCACAAACCTCTTCTTCTCTTCGGGCTTTCTATCCACATATCTCTTTTCTTCAAATCTCCTACCTTCTACCCATTCTCTGTGCTCATGATTCTTTGATCTAGAAGACGAATATCTCTGTGAGTTTGACCCCGATTTCTTGTAAAATTTCTTCTGAAAGGCACGGGTCAATACCAACATAACTTGCTTAAGATTCATTCCGTCATCAGAATCAGAATTTGAATCAGCAGAATCATCTGAACTAGGAAGTACTATCTTCTTCTTCTTCTTCTTCTTCTTCTTCTTCTTCTTCTTTTTCTTCTTCTTCTTCTTCTTTTTCTTCTCTTTTTCCTTCTGACCAGCTACCAAAGCAATGGGATCTACAACCTTCTCAGTTGTCTTCTTCTTCTCACTTCTTTTCTCTTCAACCTCCTCCTCGTTTTGCCTTAATATCTCATAAGCTTCGTGGAGGGGTATGTCACTCAAGTCCTCCATTTGTTTCATTCTTCGAGTGTACTTCTTCCACTCGGGTTGCAGAATGCTGAGGAGGAACTTTACATTGTTTTCGATTTGCTTCTTCTTAACCTTGTTCTTTGATAGCTCGTTTAGAAGAACTACAAATCTCTCATAGGTGTCCTCAAGGCTTTCGTTTTCTTTTGCCTTAAATTCTTCGTAGTTGTTGATGCAGTTCGCTACTTTCATCTGGTTACCAACTTTTGAACCCATCATCATTTTCTGTAGTTGATCCCACATCTTTTTGGCATTTGCTTTGTAGCTGTCAATCTTGATATAGATCTCATTCGGAATACTCTGTAAAAGTAGAGATCTGGCTTGTTTGTCGGCCTTATATCTGCTTTTCTGCTCATCTGTGTACTGTGCAAAATCCTTCGGAACTGTCTTTGTCTTTCTTACTCTGTCCTCATCTCCGTCTTTACTGTCGGAGGATTCATCATCAGGAATCTCCATGGTGGGTGGTACCATAGGACTTTCCATTATAGACAGAAGTATGTTTTCTCCGTTTGTGTGCCGGTGAACGAAGTCTAAGAATCTGTCCTTCCATTGCTTGTACTCCCCTTTAAACAGCACAGGGGGCTTTACGTCTGTACCAATCGAGAGAGCGTCTTTTGAAGTCATCCTGTTTCAAAATATTCAATAAGAACTTGACAAATGATCGTTAGTCCAATAGATATCTCAAAAATACAGAAAACTTGAAAGAAATTTCAGAAATCAAATCTTCCAAAATTCTACAAGTCTGGAATTCGCACACAAGAGTGGAGTACTAGGAATTCGTATGCAAAATTCGCATACAAGCACAAATCAACTAGAATTCGCACACAAGAAAAAACTTCATAATTCGCATATAGACACAAATCAAGAATTCGCATAATTCTTTTCGCATAACATACACACACGAATTCAACACTTAGAAAAATTTAAAACTTTTATTGGAAATCAATGGAATTCGTATGATACTCTTATACGAATTCCGACGAATTCATATACTAGTCTTATGCGAGTTCTCTCCTTTTCGCATACAAGAGATATGCGAATTTTGTCCTTCAACGAATTTCTTAACAAATTTTCGCACAAAAGCAATATGCGAATTCTTGCCTTGGAAAGAATTTTCTCAGAAAAACTTTTCGTAAAAACCCCTATGTGAAATCTGTTAATTCACACGGCTCACACAAGTGAATTCTATGTAATTTGCATGAGACTCATCTGCGAAATCTAAGATGAGAAATCTATTGAGATGCAAAATCTAGTGGTTCTGCGTTCAAGATGCGAGTTCTTGAGAGATATGCGAGTTCTTCAGATCTTCGAACAAAATTCACACTGATTCACTCAAAATCCCATCAAACCTTCGAATTTCGATTTACAACTTCACCAAAATGATCACTAACACTTCTAGAACCAACTACAATCAATTTTCTATAAAGAACACTAACTCTTACAATTCGAATCAATTACAGTGCGAAGAACTCGTAAAATTCGAATGACCAAAATTTCAAAATTTCACGAAAATTACAGTGCAATTCAATACCAAATCTATACAAGATTGATCTATTTACTTATACGCACACAATGAACTCAATTACAACTAGAATTACACAAACAATCCAGATTAAGTCCCAATCTATCAAGTTCTAATCAAACAAACAAAATAAGATGACAAACAGTTTGATTACTCAACCTGTTATTATATTCCAAATCAAGATTTCGTACACATAATGTTTTCTCTCTCTAGCTTTCTCTCTCTCTACAGATTCAGTCTGCGAATACTTCAATTCTCAGTTACACGCTTACCACAACACTAACTCCTAACTACATATCTATTAAAGAAAACAAATACACGCGCTAAAACATAAAGTACAAAACAAGACTTTGACTTATTGACTTATTTACAACTTTGACTTTGACTTTCATTAGAGAGTTGACGTTGAGCTTTGACAATCTTGAACTTTGACCTTCAGTCATCTATGATCTTGTATCCAACATATTTATGCTCTAACAAATGCCCAGACCGGTCAAGTCGGACCACAGTTTAGGCGGTTTGGTCGATCGGTTTAGGCGGTTTGGGCCTTTTAGTGAGCTTTAAAATTTAAACATAAAAAACATATAAAATTTTGAATTTTAAAAGTTCATTAGCTTGAGTTCATTTGAAATAAAAAAAACTCCACAACAATGTTAACAAAGTCCACAAAAGTTAACAAAATATCCCAAGGCAAAACACTAAAAAAAAGTAATATTCAAAGTGCAAATAAAATCCACAGCGATTTAAAATTATTTTTGGGCCTTTTTGTTTATATTTAAGTCTAAAGACAAATTGGATATTTGAGTTAAACAATAGATGATATAAAGATGTATATTAAAAAAATAAAAATATATATATATAGTTATATTTGGTCCAAACCGCCCAAAAAAACCTCCAAACCGCAGACCGAACCGAACCGTCTGGTTTGGCGATTTTTCAGACCAACCAGACCGCCTAAACCGCCAAAAACGGTCCGGTTTGACTTGGTTCGACCGGTTTGACTTGGTTCGACCGGTTTGAGCGGTCTAGTGGTTTTTTTGAACATTCCTACTATCTATTTATACTCTTTCGTTATAATCCAGCTACCATATCCACATAACATACCTCCACAAACTACTCATGAATGAACAACATACCAATATCAGTTCACCAGATGTTTCAGATAAACACTCGAAAAACAGGTAACCCATGTCTTAGCTATATCATCCAACATCCTTTTTGTAAGGGGTGTCTGGTCGTTCCACGGTCCCTAGATGCAAAATAAAATACTTATTGTTATAACCACAAGGTTGAGTTTAATAAACACGATGAAAATATTATTAACCCATACATACCCTTTTCGGGAAAATTGATTATTGATGTGAGGCAAAATGGAAGATGAAGTACCTAACATAATACCCACACTCCCAACCACATTCTTGTTGATTGAACTAAATTAGAAAAAAAGTGTGTATTAGAGATATTTGATAGCGGAAAATCGTATAGGTCCACAACGTGGTCACTATGTTGCCACAGTGGCGGTGCAAGTGCACACCGGACACTATGATCGCTATTAAGTAATAAAGTGGTAGAGTACCAAGATCGTTTCCACAGGGACTAGTCAACTAAGAATCAGAGAACTTTCATGAACTTCTAGTGCTTGTTTGAGTTTTGAGAACAATATCAATATTTGTGAGTTTTAAGCAAACTAAACAACGATTAAAAGGGATTAACAAGATTAAAGGTAGGATGTGGGTACAAGCATTAACTAAGACTGATGTAGTAACAATATGGTCAGAAACAAAATGACACACAGTATCTTTAAAAACCCCTTTCTCTCGAAAGTGAGTTTCCTCGAAACGTGGCCACGTTGCACCCACAAGGTCACCACTTTCGCCAACTCAAGACTTGCCGACATAACGAAGTAAACCTCTAAGGATTTCAGTTCCACCATTATGGATATAGAACCCAAATCTCTTTGTGACACCTATATCGACCGATATTTTGAACCTTAGTTAAAGTCATGCAAAAACCCGTATCTCTACGTGGTTATAAAAGACTTTCTCAAATCTTCTTTGCATCACTCAAGCTGTATTTCGGATCCGCCCCTCTCGAGGTCTATGATCTAATATTAACACTAACAAGTGATCGGCTTGTCCGTGTTGAGTTGAAGTCCT
Organism: Arctium minus; assembly: GCA_954870635.1. Lineage (NCBI taxonomy): Eukaryota > Viridiplantae > Streptophyta > Magnoliopsida > Asterales > Asteraceae > Arctium > Arctium minus. The sequence goes on from OX941092.1 coordinate 55,480,094, forward strand.
GACTCGAGCGACCAAGTCTAAGAGTTAACAAAGATGGCAGCTCATAATAAAAGTAAAAGACATGAGAGAAGAAGGAGAAGACATGAACATAAATGGCATAAATAAAACTTAAAGGCTATCACCAAAGTGCCCACAACGTGGTGACAACGTGGCAACAACTGATACAAGAAATTACAAGAATTAAATGCACTACACTACAACTTTAAAGAGAGAATGTAAACTAAATGCTAAGCTCTAGATCAAAGTAAATGCTCCTGGAAATGATGATGCTGAAATGGTGCCTCCCAAGCCTCAATTTATAGCCCAAGGAAGAAGAAGTGTTGATGTGACCAATCATAAAAAGTAGCTTTAAGGAGGAGTATTGAACCTTCCTTTGACATACAACTTTTGTCTTCTTCTTTGATTATTCTTTTGAAAGGGCTGAAACTTCATTAATTTTCTTCAAAAGGCAATTTTTCCAGAAATGTCCAAGACTTATCCATAAATTTTCAGCCAATATGGTGACAAGGTGGCCACGTTCTGCACAGAAAATTAGTAAAACCGAAAATTTTGCAAACTTGAGACTTCATCACCATGTTTGAACAATTAAGACTAAACGAAGGAGGTAAGGGACAAAATAGGTGAAAATGTGGTAAAATAAATACGAAAAGAGAGGAATTAACTCTCAAGATTTGAGAGTTATCAATATTCAACTATGAAAAAAGTTATATGAATGTAGAGTGAGATGAATTACATGCGAGAACTCCCATTTAAATGGCCTTGATTTATCCGTTTCACATGACCCTCCTTCTTCTTGACAATATATGTGTCGGCAGTCTTTCCTTCGGACATTAATGAATCCAGAATATAGACAATAGGAAGGCGAGGGCAAAACAAAAGCAAGCTCCAGTGGTTGATAGTAATGTTTAAAACTATTAGTATAACCTTGTAACGTATATATCGTAAGTCGATAACAATAAAGATGGTTGCATATGGTACCTCTGTAAGTATGGTGCGAGAAAAAACCATAGTTCTCTATTGTGAGAGATCGCACTAGCAATGTTTTTTATGATAAGATCAACGTTTTTTTGGCATAAGTCGGCATAAATCGAGGTCGGATATATGAAACCACATCTGTTGTTCGCCTTTCTTTGCATATTCTCATGTAAGAACCTACAAGACATGATAATATGATAAGGTACAATATTTTTAGAATATAGGATTGAAGATTGGTAATTTAGTAACCATTGACTTATGTTATTCCCATATTCTAGTTCCTAATAACAAACAATTAATCAAAACAAGATTTATCAATCAATTACCTGTTTGATTTCAATCTCAAATTCAACGATTACAAGTTTCTCTCTCTAGAACACTCTTTCTCTCTCTACAAATTTCTCTCTCTCTCTCTCAGATATGAACTTCTCAACTTGTTCACCAACTTGTTACAACTAAAAACAGAAATACAAGGTATTTATACCTACAACTAAAATACAAAGAAACTAAAATACAAATACAAATACAAATACTTTGACTTTTATTACAAATAGACTTTGACTTTGATGAGTGTTGACTTTCTCAGCTTTGACTTCTTACACTTTGACCTTCAGTCTTCTTGATCTTGTATCCAACATATTTATGCTCTAAAAATCTCCCCCTTTGGATTCAAGATCACTATTTAAAGATCTAGCAATTCAGTCTTCTCTTTTAAGCTCTGTAAGTACAATCTCCCCTTTTTCTTTGATGAGATTCTTTCCAAAACTGTATTCAAACGATTAAAAATCTCCCCAAAACTTTCACAAATACTTTCAGACTTTGAAAAGAAAATATCTTCAGAATCAGCTCGAATTGCTTTAGCAGATAATCTTCAAAGAAAATTTCCTCAAATCTTCAGAAATTCCTTGATCTTCTTCAAATCTTCAAATCTTTACTTTGAACTTTTCTGACTTGGACATTTCTGAAAATCATCTCTCAAAACCTTATCATTTCTTGATACCATCTCCCCCATTTTGATGATTTGAGCATCTATATCATGAAAACTTTTCTTCCAAGAAATGTCTTTGACCATTCTGATCTGTCAAACTGAGCTGTCGATTCTGTGATCCATAGCCAAGTATTCATCCAGATCTTTTCAAATCTAGACAAAATAAGAACATGTAACTCCTGAATCAACAAATGAATCAGTTAAAATGCCTGTCAGTAACACGAAGTCACTGTGTGTAACGGATACACAATATAAAGGAGCTTTTTGATGTTCACTCCCCTAGGGCTTCCATCCAATCATCGAAATACCACAAACGCAATTTCTATGAATGTTATGACAAGGAAACAAATTCTTTGTGTGTTCGTGCATGTGTAGAAAGAATTAAGCACGCATAATTGCTTTTTAAGGCTCAACATAGTGTAAACCACTGAGACAACAGTAGATAAACACAGACTCAATGTGCATGATTGAAGTGCGAAGGTGGGGCAGACTTCCTTCTTTTTCAATATATAGATTTTCCAAATGAAAACCAGATATATTATATGTTGCGTCCCCAGAAAAATATGAAACATTTTCTTTTTAAGAAGAAAATGAGTAGATGGTGGGGTTTTATCAAGAGTTGGCATGGGCTATTTGCCTGTTTCAATAATGTTCACGAAAGAATTGTGAATCATTAGTAATGTGGTTGCCCGACTCAGAAAGTAGTTGGTGCAGAGTTTGATATTCTTTTACTCTGATCTCACACCCTCTTTCTTTTGATCATTAAGCTCACTACTAACCAAACTCTCCTTTACATTTTACCTCATCACACCCACACTCATTTCTTTTAGACTCCTCACACTCAATCTCTATGGATTAACTTCTTGGGTAGAAATCACTGGTTAACGTGATTTCATAGAAGTTCATTGAAGTCCTAGCACAAAGAACCCATATTTCATATGAAAGCATAAAGTTGCTCAATATGGTTTAACTTTATCAGTTAAAGCTCATATACAAATGTCAGATGAATGTAAGCTCATAAAATATAATCATGAATATTTGAGCATTTGAAACATTGAAATATTTTCAAACAAGTATATTGAATGAATGAATATGAATCTAAGAAACTTGTTTGAAAATCTGGCATTGTATGAAAATGATCAGAAATGAATGATAAATCAATTAAGGCTTATGGTCAAGAATAATGGATATAGTCTATATGAAACAAAAATATAGACATTCTTGAACTAAACGCTTCGAAATGAAAATACACTCAAATTTCTTTGAAGTACAAGCGGGGTCTCTTACCATCGAAAATATGTTTCAATATGAGACATGGTAAGAACAATGTGAACAAAAAGTCAAACCGGTGTGTGTGAATACTTGAAAGTATAAAGAAAAGACAATACACAAGTATTTATCTTTGGAAAGACACGGTTTGCAATCATTTAAGCACAAATAAAATGAAAACATTTAAAATCACACTTTCAATTCATGAAAACTGTTTAAGAATCGGGAAGTGGTTTGAACATTTAAGAATATGTTTTCTATGATTGAAAGTTGTCCTTCTTTCAACCATATATGAGATTAAGATAAGAAATTAACCTTTTCTCACAATCTTAAATCTCATGAAGTCAAGCTGAAGTCATAAAGATATGATCTTGTCAGCTTCTCTCATCCTGCATAAGTCTCAAAGTCTAGTCAAAACAAATTTATTCACAAATTTATTCACAAATTTATTCGAAAAATAAAAGACATAAAGCAGTAAAACGATTAAAGTACGAGTTTTGATTTGAAATAATCAGAAATCATAGTCTTACTCCTTTTGACTTGGCCTATATGCTCCCCCTAAAATCATGCATTACAAAAAATTTTGTCAGTGAAATAAAATGCAGAAATTAGTTATGCTCCCCCTCAAAATAATGTAGATAACCTTTAGTCTTCTCTTATTCCCCCTGAGATCATTAGCAAACATTTAAAGTGTAGATATCCTTCAAACATAATAATAAAGAAAAATGATGAAAAATAACAATATGTAACTTTATTAGGTAACAACCGATTACGTCTTAAGATTTAACATGCCAAGCTTAGAGACAAGAAAATTAAATCTCTTTTCATCTAAGGGTTTGGTAAATAAATCTGCAAGTTGATAATTTGTTTTTACAAAATAAAGTTCAATTGTTCCTTTTTATACATTATCTTTAATAAAATGATACCTTACATCAATGTGTTTGGTTTTCGTATGTTGGACAAGATTAGCAGATATCGCAATTGCACTCTTCGAGTCACAATATATTGGAGTTTTATCGAACTTGAATCCATAGTCTCGTAGATGTGTTCGCATCCACAGGACTTGAGAGCAGCAACTGGCAGCAACTACATACTCTGCTTCAGCAGTTGATGTGGAAATGCATAATTGTTTCTTTGATGCCCAGCTAACGAGCTTGTCTCCAAGAAATTGAACGTGACCAGAAGTACTCTTTCTGTCCAACATGCAACCTGCATGATCTGCATCTGAATAGGCAGTCAGTTGAAACCCAGTATCCTTAGGATACCACAGACCAAGGTCTGCAGTGCTCTTCAGATATCTAAAAATCCGTTTGACAACAGCCAAATGGGATTCTTTGGGAGCAGCCTGATATCTAGAACATAAACATGTTGAAAACATAATATCTGTTCTACTAGATGTAAGATACATTAACGATCCTATCATACCTCTATAAGTTCTAACATCAACACTTTTACCCGAAGGATCAGTGTTAATCTTAGTACCTGGTGCCATCGGGGTTCCAATTGGTTTACAATTTTCCATTTTGTACTTCCGAAGAATATCCAAAATATACTTAGATTGGTTAATGAAAATCCCCGTTAAAAACTGTTTTACTTGTAATCCGAGAAAGAAATTCATCTCTCCCATCATACTCATTTGAAAACGTGACACCATGAGGTTAGAAAAGTTTTTGCAAAATTTTGGATTAGTAGAGCCAAATATTATATCATCAACATATATTTGAATAAGGATGATATCAGCTTTTTCCTTTTTGATGAACAAAGTGGTATCAACCTTACCTTTAGAAAAACCGGACTTGACCAAAAATTTAGATAAAACGTCATACCATGCTCGAGGGGCTTGTTTTAAACCATACAGGGCTTTGTCCAAGATGTAGACGTGATCTGGCTTCTCTGGATTGATGAAACCTTCTGGTTGAGACACATACACTTTCTCTTTAAGAATGCCATTCAGAAAGGTTGTTTTCACATCCATCTGAAAGACTGTGAAATTCTTATGAGCTGCGTAGGCTAGAAACATGTGGATTGCTTCTATACGCGCTACTGGAGCATACGTCTCATCGTAGTCTATGCCTTCCTCTTGCCGGTAACCTTTGGAAACAAGTCTAGCTTTGTTTCTTATGATGATACCATCTTCATCCTTTTTATTCTTGAATACCCATTTAGTGCCTATCACGGTTTTACCTTCTGGTTTTGGAACTAATCTCCAAACCTTTAGGGATTCAAACTGATTGATCTCTTCTTGCATAGCAGATACCCAGTCCGAATCAGCAAGAGCCTCTGATACTCGCGTGGGCTCAATCTTACTGAGGAATGAGTCATGCATACATTGATTAAGAGTCGCTGACCTCGTTTGTACAGGCTTGTTGAGATCTCCAATTACTTGATGTAAAGGATGCTCTTTGGTCCAGCGATGCTCATGAGGGAGTGGAGTAGATAATGATTAAACATGATCATCATCTTGAAATCCACTATCCGACTCTTCAGTTTGAATAATAGGAAGGGGGTTTGCAATTGAAGTTTCAGGTGCAGAAGTATCAGTTGGAACAGCAGAACCTGGCTGTTGAGTAGACATTGTATCACACCCAACTGAAATAGTTACTTCTGGATCAGCAGTTACTTGTATATCTTCAACTGTAGGAGTAATTGTAGGAATGTGAGTTTCTGACTGAACGGAGGATTCTTGTTCAGTTATGACTTCTGAAGTGACTGGATGATTGCAACTTGTGTCTTCAGACCTTTCAGTCACAGCAGATTTAGATACATTAGAACCTAGAAACTCATCATAAAAGAATTCAAATAACAAATCTAAATCAGGTAAATGTGAAATAGAAGTAGAAGCGTTATTTGAATTATTCGCTGTAGAAGCAGGTTCTGGACTAATCTGCCCAGAAGCTAATACTCCAGTGATCACGGGTTCTGAACTGAGTTGTTCAGAAGTCATTTCTTCATCGAATGTTACATTGATGCTCTCATTCTCTTTGGATTTGAATTCCTCATAGCTATTGATGAAATTTGCTACTTTCATTTGATTACTGACCTTTGAACCCATCATCATTTTCTGCGACTGATCCCACATCTTCTTAGCATTTCCCTTGTAGTTGTCTATCTTGATGTAGATGTCATTCGGGATACTTTGAAGAAGAAGAGATCTTGCTTGCTTGTCTGCTTTATATCTGTTTTTATGTTCCTCTGAATATTGACTATACTATACTCTACTGGAACTGTTTTCATCTTCTGTTCTGTTTCCTCAGTACCATCTTCACTATCGGATGAGTCATCATCAGGGATTTGAACTGTGATTGGTACCATAGGACCTTCCATGATAGACAGAAGAATATTTTCTCCATTTCTGTGTCGATCCACAAAATCCAGAAATCGATCTTTCCACTGTTCATATTCTCCTTTGGACAGAACAGGAGGCTTGACATCAGTGCCAATGGAAAGAGCATCTTTAGAAGTCATCTTGATTAAACCTGTTTGAAAAATATGCAATAAGAAACTAGAACTGATCGTAGTCCAAAATATGAAATCACAAAAATACAAGAAATCTTGAAATAGAAATTCAGAAATTTTGATCACAATCAGAATTTTGTCCCCCTCCGCAGACTTAGCACGGTGGGGTCAAGGGGCAACGCCCTTACGGGGTCGAGGGGCAGCACCCCTAGAGAAAAAAATTCACTATTAAAGGCCATCATATTATAGTTTTGAAAAAATCTCAGAAAATATTCTAAGTAAAACAAGCTTTGCGTAACACTCTGAATGCGCAATCCACACTTTGCGTGTCACACTGAATACGCAAACCACACTTTGCGTGTCACACTGCATACGCAAACCACACTTTGCGTGTCACTCTGAATATGCAAACCACACTTTGCGTGTCACTCTGAATACGCAAACCAATTCTTGTGTGTGAAATAACTTTGCGGATCTAGTTACTTGCGCAAAGCTCACTTTGCGTGACAAGTGTATTGCGCAAAGTTTACTTTGCGGGACATGTGAAATACACAAACATGAACTTCTTTTAACCCACTGATTGCGCAAAGTGGACTTTTCGATCCAAACTCAATCTTCAGCTTTTCGTTTCACGTTGAATACGCAAAACTCACTTCTCGATACTCGTTGAATACGCAAATCTTACTTTGCGTTTCACGTTGATTACGCAAACCTCAATAAAGAACACTTGATGAATTCTCGAAAAAACTTGCGCAAACCTCATATGAACTTGCGCAAACCTCAACGAACTTGCGCAAAGTTTGGATCTTGCGCAAACTTCAAAAAATCGAACAAGATTTCACTAAATACCACTCTAGACCTCGAATTACAGAACAAAAATTTGACAATTTGCTCGCCTAAACATCTAGAACACAATTCTAACAACTAATTTCGATCAAATACACAAAACGATACAAATTGATTTGAATACAGTGCTCTCGACTCGTGAACTTCAAACTCAACAAAAACCAAAATTAAAGATCGATTACAGTGCAATTCTTGAAATTACCTACACAGACTCGATCGATTATGCTATATGAACAAAACCTAATCGATTACAACTCCAAATACACACAAAAATTCGAAATTTGATTCTCGGCTCAAGAGCACAGTGTCGAACCAAACTTTCTTGAATTTCTTGATCTGATTTCGATTTGGATATGCTCTAATACCAATTGTTATTCCCAGATTCTAGTTCCTAATAACAAACAATTAATCAAAACAAGATTTATCAATCAATTACCTGTTTGATTTCAATCTCAAATTCAACGATTACAAGTTTCTCTCTCTAGAACACTCTTTCTCTCTCTACAGATTTCTCTCTCTCTCTCAGATATGAACTTCTCAACTTGTTCACCAACTTGTTACAACTAAAAACAGAAATACAAGGTATTTATACCTACAACTAAAATACAAAGAAACTAAAATACAAATACAAATACAAATACTTTGACTTTTATTACAAATAGACTTTGACTTTGATGAGTGTTGACTTTCTCAGCTTTGACTTCTTACACTTTGACCTTCAGTCTTCTTGATCTTGTATCCAACATATTTATGCTCTAAAAATCTCCCCCTTTGGATTCAAGATCACTATTTAAAGATCTAGCAATTCAGTCTTCTCTTTTAAGCTCTGTAAATACAATCTCCCCTTTTTCTTTGATGAGATTCTTTCCAAATGCACCAAGCCAGTACTACTCTTCTTTATGCCTGAGCTTCCAACATGTATGTCATCGTGCTTGGACATTTGTTGCAAGCACATTTGAAAGTGGGCATCGAATAACCTTCTTTTCTCCTCAAACTCATCATTTATGCTCTTTCGACTCTCCACCATGTAGGCATCCAATGACATTCTTTTCTCCTCACACTCGGCATCCAATAATCTTCTTTTCTCCTCACACTCGACTTTCAAAAATCTTCTTTTCTCGTCACACTCAACATCTAATAACCTTTTTTTCTCCTCACACTCGACATTAAATTCCATTCTTTTTTCCTGCGTATAAGAACAGCTAAAGTAGTTAGAAACAATTCAGCATAATAATAAAATGAAAACTCATAAGTTCTAATAAACCAGAAATTCCTTTGTTGATTTCATGGAACATAACTTTTGCCATATATCCCGATCGAGATACGGGTATACATCACAAGGATTGCGATCTTTCTTAAAGAAATCGGCAAGAAGTCTTTTCTTGAAGTTCCTCCATGAATTATGGGCTCCTTTAAGCACTGGAACTCCGTATTTGTCATCTTGTATTTGTCATCTTGTATGTTCCAATAATTCTGTTTTTTGCAAAATAAGTATGTTAGTTGTCGTTAACATATACAAATAAAACCATCACCATATGTAACAAGTATTGGATGTCATACCTTGATAGTGTGCCATAACAAATCCATTTCACTTTTATCTACCTTGTCCCAAGTTGGTTCAGTAATGGAAATTATTGATCTTGTGGTGACCCCTACCCAAGACTGGAATTTTGTATAATATCTTCCAATATCCCCACCATTCTTATCGAACTCGATATGCAAATCTTGCGTCTTTTATGTTTTTTCATCAATGTGACGCTTCTTTTACGCCTCTCTTGTCTTGGTTGAGAATCATGGATCCCTTCTATGTTTCTTGGTTGAGAACCATGACTTGCCTCCGTGCCTCCGTGTAACTTGGTTGAGAACCTTGGCTCCCCTCTGATGATGACTCGCTTTGGTCCGACATGTCTAATAAAACCATCAATGGAAGAATGTCAGTCACTTAAAGTCTATTGATGCAAACACCCTTTTTAATTCTTGAACACATCGGCTTGCAACTGTTCTTCTCATTCAAAAAATTGAAATGTTGCACTCTTTTTGTGTGAAATTTCTTAGACAATACATTTGTTGGATTGATAACTTGCCAAATTAGTAGTTATCCACACCAATTTGAAATATTTATCAAATAAATTTGAAATAAATGTGTGTATGCATTTATAGAGGAGATTGCCTTAGGGAAGAATTTAAGATCCACCAACACTTTTTCTTTGTAACATTCAATGAGTCAACCAGAGCTTCTTATCCTCTGTAAGAGCAGGAAACAACAAACAACACCCATAACCATAATCTTATAAAGGTATTTTAACAGTGTTGCAAACAGCTAGAAGAAATTTGATGGTACCAAAATCTGACAGCTAGTATACTTAACAAAGACGTTTACCACTTTTTTGGCAAAAGCAAAAAGCCCAGAAAAGTAAAATTACACAATTCGTAACTTCTCATTTATAACTAAGTTATGTCTAAAAGTTTAATACACTGACACAAATTACAGTTCTTCTCTTTATAACTAAAATTAGTTACCTAAACTACTACTGAATCATATAACTAAAAAAGTTGGTAACACAATTTCCGACATGTAATTGATAGGCATATTAATCAAATTAAAATCTTGTTTACCAAATTCTTTTTAATCAACTTGCAATTAAAAAAAAGACTAGATATTTCATTAATGGATAATTTAATAAATCAATCCTTTTTTCCACATCGAAAGTTGACAAATTCAGAACATTGTATGCAGGGGCGGAGTCAGGAATTGGTATGAAGGGGAGCACCAAATAAAATTGTATAATATAAAATAAATATTAATTTTGTAAAAACGGCAAAAACGAGGATGCTATATTATTGAAATACCAATCTTTACAGATTACCGACCTTTACAGATTCAACAGTGAATTGATTTCCATACTATTTGTATTTACAACTATATGTGTTTGCAACTGTCTATATTCAATCCATCAAGAACAATGCTAGCAAGTAGTAATCACTAGGGTTGTAAACGAACCGAACGAACACGAACGGAGGCTTGTTCGTGTTCGTTCCTTTAACTTAACCGAACAAGAACGGTAAAGGAACGAAATTTTTTGTGTTCATGTTCGTTCGTTAAAAAAATATGTTTGTTCGTGTTCGTTTATGTTCGTTCATTAAGAGCTAAACGAACATAAATGAACAATTATTAAATGTAAACGAACGAACGTAAATGGACATAAACGAACATAAATGAGCGAACACAAATGAATATAAAGTAGCCACCATTACTCATCGTTTGTTTCTTAAAAGATAACATAACAAAATGAAAAAATGGGTAAACTTAGGAGGTACAAACAAGGAACTTCAAAAAATTAAGTTAATTAATGCTTTTACACATTAAAGTCATAATATATATATATATATATATAGATAGATAGATTTAAATATATAATCAAATAAAAATGAATGAACGTTCATGAACGAACGAGACCATTGTTCATGTTCATTCATATAACTAAACAAACAAAAAATTGTGTTTATGTTCGTTCATTTATTAAATAAACGAACTTCTCGCCGAACGATTCACGAACGGTTCGCTGAACGTTCGGTTCGTTTACAACCCTAATAATCACTTGAAATCTAGTATATTACATAAATTAAAATCAAAACTACAAGTTAAGAATCAAGAATAGAGCATAGTTGAACTTGGGGCCGATTGGCGACTATATGATTCAAAAATCTAAACCCTAATGTGAAGTTGAAGTCTTAACCCGAGGTTCGGAGAAACGGTGGGCGGGAGCGGACTGTAGAGGTCTAAAGAGGCAGCCTAAACTAATAAAATATTGAGCCTATTATGTTATTAGAATAATTATCTAATTTTTATAAAGAAAATTTTAGATAAAAATAAACACCGAATATATAGATTAGGTTAAATTGTAATATTTGTTTTTTTTTAAATTGAGGGCAAGTTTTAAAAATAAACCAAAAGTATAAGGATTTAAATATGTAATTAACTCATAATGATTGCTTTAAAATTAAACACTTTTTTCCTTGTTTCTCGTAAAGCCACGACCTCCATATTTTGCAGTATATAGAAGATCAAAAAAATTATTGAAAATTTGAGGGGGAGCAACTGCTCCCTCTAGTTCCAACGTAGCTCCGCCCTTGATTGTATGTATGCTTTAAGATACTAGCACCTACATTATTCAGTCATATGCAGACACATAATTGGTATAGGTGTTCCTACCCTCCCCCTCCAAATACCACATGCTAACTCCTTCTCTCATTGCAACCTTTACCAAATACCCCATGAGTGGTTTGAAAAACCCAGCTCCAAAAACTTCCCAAAGAACAAACTGCGTGCAGCAGTAGAAACTAAAACTCTTTTGGACTAGAATTCAAAATATGTTTGTTACTTTAGTCATGAAGGGCTGCAAAACTTGATGGGAATGCCTTTTGGACTAGAATTCAAGGCATGTCAACAATAGAGGTAATATGTTTTGAATGTATGTGATATTAAATTTTACTATACTCATTAACAGCATGGCAATCAACCTCAATTTGCTACGTGCAACAATGGAAAAATTGGTTGTTGGGGATGTGCATGACAGCTTCATTATTCCAGCACATCTTCCTTAGAATAAGTCAATCTTGTGTTAATGATGAACCCCAAGATAATTCACAAGCAGTTCGAGCTATGACATGATATTCAAACTCGAAACTTGATATGAAAACTACATCCGTCTTCTTGCTTTACCATGATATTGTTGATGTAATTCTGATTTGGCAAAATGTTGACCAAGTCAGAGGGGAATAATTTTAGTCTTTTAATTAGGAAGTCATGGGTAGATTTTAAAGGGTGAACAACCCACGTTTTCTAGTAGTTAATTTTTTCCTTTCTTCCAGCAGTTTGTTTGAAGCTTATTTAAGCATTTCCTTTTATGTACTTTTCAATTCATGAGAGCAATATAGCACCAGAGAAGTTCCCAAAAAAGTCAGTGTCTTCTTTTCATTTTGCTTTGTATTTGGGTGTGTTTTGTCGATCCATAGATATCTGACTTCCAACACTTGGTATCAGAGCTTTGTTCATGCCCAAATACCTCCGGTTAGAAAATATGTCGGTCGTGACACAGGGAAGGGAAGGCGGTGGTGTACCGTTTCAATGTCCGTTGTTAACATCAACGAACTACACAACTTGGGCGATAAGGATGGAGGCTGTATTGGATGCCCAGGGGTTATGGGAATCCATTGAGCCACCGACCGGTGTGGCAGTGGACGAGAAGAAGAACAAGTCGGCGAGGGCCTTCATCTTTCAAGCATTGCCGGAGGACATCCTCTTACAAGTCGCCAAGAAGAAGAAGGCACAGGAGGTTTGGGAGTCCTTGAAGACCCGGTATCTCGGGGCAGATCGAGTCCAGAAGGCTCAGTTACATACACTGAAAAGCGAGTTTGAGGCTCTTCGAATGAAGGACGGGGAGACTATCGATGATTTCACCGGGAAATTGAGTGGAATGGTTTCCAAATATAACAGCCTTGGGGCAACGCTTGAGGATAGTGTTCTTGTGAGAAAGTTGCTCGACTCGGTCCCCGACAAGTACCTACAACTGGTAGCTTCGATTGAACAGTATTCAGACGTTGACTCCATACCGTTTGATGAGGCTATCGGTAGACTGAAAGTTTATGAAGACAGGTTACGACTTCGTACTGGCAGTGGAAGTGCTGAAACCAGTTTGTTGCTCACCAAAACCGAAGGCCAGCAAGGTCAGAAAGTTGCAGGAAGAAATTTATCGTCACGAGGACGAGGACGTGGATCGAGCGATAGAGGAGGTCGTGGAGGCCGTGGGAGAGGCCGAGGCAGAGGGGGTCGAGGCGGTTTCAACGGGCACCGGGATGGCGGGAATAACTATCACAAGCCTAGAGATAAGAAACACATCAAGTGTTTCAACTGTGAAAATTACGGCCATTATGCATCTGAATGTAAGGCCCCAAAAGAGATAGGAGATGAAGCAAATCTGACTCAAACGTAAGAAGAGGAACCGGCTTTGCTGCTTAGCGTCTGTGGTGAGAAAACAGATACGTTGGTGCTGTTGAATGAGAAGAATGTATGTCCTGTTGGTGAGACAGGAGAAGATGTTTGGTACCTTGATAACGGGGCAAGCAATCATATGACCGGAACACGGAGATTCTTTGCAGAGTTGGATGAAAAAGTCACCGGTGCGGTTTGTTTTGGGTACGGTTCAAAGGTCCAGATCGCAGGCAAAGGGTCTGTTCTGTTGGAGTGCAAAAATGGAGAACAACAACTCGTCTCGGAGGTATATTTTATCCCAGCATTACATAGTAATATTTTGAGTCTTGGACAGATGACTGAATTGGGATACAAAGTCGAGATGTTGAACAATATTTTGAAGATTCATGATGAGGTTGGTCGTCTAATCATGAGGGTGGAACGGTCGAGAAATCGTTTGTATAAGGTTGCACTCCAAACTACTCAACCCGTTTGTCTAATGGCGAACCTCGATAATGAAGCATGGATATGGCATGCCCGATTGGGTCATGTGAGCTTTCGTACTATCGAGTGGATGGTTTGGAAGGAGTTGGTTCGAGGTGTTCCCAGAATACAGCATCCTACACAAGTTTGTGGGGGATGTATGGTTGCGAAACAATCGCGACATCCGTTCCCAAATGAAGCTAAATGGCAGGCAAAGAGGCCACTCGAGTTGGTGCATACTGACCTGTGTGGTCCAATAACCCCCTCAACCGTGTCAGGTAATCGTTACTTTATGTTAATAGTAGACGATTTCAGTCGTTAAATGTGGGTTTTTATGTTGAAATCAAAGGATGAAGCCTTTGCCAACTTTGTAAAGTTCAAAGTTAAAATCGAGAAAGAAACCTCGATAAACTGAAAGGGTTACGGTCTGATCGTGGAGGGGAGTTTACCTCTAAAGATTTTACTGAGTTTTGTGAACAGGAGGGTATTCGAAGACAGCTAACGGCCCCTTACTCTCCACAACAAAACGGCGTGGCAGAACGTCGTAATAGAAGTGTTCTTGAAGCAACCAGGTCATTATTAAAAACGATGGAAGTGCCGGATATAATGTGGGGTGAAGCTGTCAGACATGCTGTGTATATACTCAATCGAATTCCGACCAAAGGGGTGAAGGGCATGACTCCATACGAAGGCCTAAGAGGAACCAAACCAACACTCGAACACCTAAAGGTGTTTGGTTGCGTTGGGTATGCAAAGAAGCCGTCGAATCAAATCTCGAAGCTAAGCGACCGTAGTATTCCAATGGTATACTTAGGTGTTGAATCGGGTTCTAAAGCCTACCGAATGTTAAATCCAGGAGAGCAGAAGGTGGTGGTCGCTCGTGACGTCATTTTTGATGAAAAAAGAAAATGGGACTGGGTCCAAGCCCACACTGGAGAGGTAGAGACAAACAGAATGTGGGTTATCGGCTCTTTTAATCATGCCATGGGGGAAGAAGTGCCAGCAAACACCACCATCGAAAATCAATTTGATTCTCCTGCTCACTATGCTGGTAACTCACCGATAACTCCAACACTTGGTTCCTCGAGTGAAGGTCGTGAGTCTTTGAGCACCGGTTATTCAACAATAGGGGCATCGCACTCCACAACTGAAACCGGGCAAAGTGTAGATTCCTCTACGTATGATCACACACCCGTTCGAGGTTTTCGATCGTTATCTGATATTTATGCTAGAGCAGAACCAATAGAGCTTGATCCAGAAGAATTAATGTTTGTAGGTGATGAACCTACAACATACACAGAGGCTGTTAATGTTCACTCGTGGCAGGAAGCAATGAAAGCTGAACTAAGCTCGATTGAAAGGAATCAGACTTGGAGACTCACCAATCTGCCTTCAGGTCATAATCCAATCGGACTTAAATGGGTGTTTAAAGTGAAGAGAGATGCTGGTGGAAATGTGGTGAAGCATAAGGCCCGGTTGGTAGCGAAGGGATACGTCCAGCGAAAAGAGGTGGATTTTGAAGAAGTATTTGCTCCGGTGGCACGGTTAGAAACCATTCGATTGTTGCTAGCCTTGGCTGCGATGAAAGGATGGATTGTTCATCATCTTGATGTCAAATTGGCATTCTTGAACGGGGAGTTGCAAGAAGAAGTGTATGTGTCCCCGCCCGACGGTTTTGTCATTAAAGGAAAGGAACACATGGTCTACCGACTGAGCAAGGCCCTTTACGGGTTACGTCAAGCACCACGAGCATGAAACATGCGTCTCGACAAAGCACTTAAAGATTTGGGCTTTACAAGGTGTTCACAAGAGCAAGCGGTGTACAAACTTCACTGCCCAAAAAATATTTTAATTGTTGGTGTGTATGTGGATGACTTGATTGTGATCGGTTCAAGTGACGACCAAGTAACTCGGTTCAAAAAGAAAATGCAACAGGTGTTCGAGATGAGTGACTTGGGGCAGCTGACTTACTACTTGGGAATAGAAGTGCGACAAAGTGAGACAGGAATCGAGATATCTCAAGTCGGGTATGCAAAGCGGATACTACAATCAGCTGGGATGTGGGATTGTAATCCAACAAAGTGGCCGATGGATTCAAAGTTCAGTCTATCCAAGGATGATGAAGAACGCCACTGACTATCGTCGACTCGTTGGTTGTCTGCGGTACTTGATCCATACGAGACCGGACCTCGCTTACTCGGTTGGGGTTGTTAGCCGGTACATGAACTCACCAAAAGAAAGTCACTTGAAGGCAGTGAAGCAAATACTCTGATACTTGAAAGGTACTGTGCAATTTGGTTTGGTATATCCAAGAGGAGGTGATGGAAAGCTAGTAGGTTATAGTGACAGCAGCCATGGAATGGATTTAGATGATCGAAAGGGCACCATCGGGACAGTATTCTACTTCTCTAATAACCTAATTACGTGGTCATCACAGAAGCAGCACACCGTGTCTCTATCATCTTGTGAATCGGAATTTATGGTAGCAACAGCGGCGGCATGCCAAGCTGTGTGGTTAAGGAATTTGCTGAAGGATTTAACCAACTGGGAAAGCTCAAGGGTGAAGTTGTACGTTGACAATAAATCAGCGATAGATCTAATGAAGAACCCGGTGTTCCACGGTCGAAGCAAACACATCGATACGAGGTACGATTTCATACGAGAATGCGTTGAGAAGGAGATAATTAGCGTGGAGCATATTAGTGGAGAGGAGCAACTAGCTGATATATTGACCAAGGCGTTACCACGGGTCAAGTATATCGAGATGAGAAACCTGTTGGGAGTGAAGAATCTTGAAGTCAAAGATCAGAATTAAGGGGGAAAGTGTTGATGTAATTCTGATTTGGCAAAATGTTGACCAAGTCAGAGGGGAATAATTTTAGTCTTTTAATTAGGAAGTCATGGGTAGATTTTAAAGGGTGAACAACCCACGTTTTCTAGTAGTTAATTTTTTCCTTTCTTCCAGCAGTTTGTTTGAAGCTTATTTAAGCATTTCCTTTTATGTACTTTTCAATTCATGAGAGCAATATAGCACCAGAGAAGTTCCCAAAAAAGTCAGTGTCTTCTTTTCATTTTGCTTTGTATTTGGGTGTGTTTTGTCGATCCATAGATATCTGACTTCCAACACTTGGTATCAGAGCTTTGTTCATGCCCAAATACCTCCGGTTAGAAAATATGTCGGTCGTGACACAGGGAAGGGAAGGCGGTGGTGTACCGTTTCAATGTCCGTTGTTAACATCAACGAACTACACAACTTGGGCGATAAGGATGGAGGCTGTATTGGATGCCCAGGGGTTATGGGAATCCATTGAGCCACCGACCGGTGTGGCGGTGGACGAGAAGAAGAACAAGTCGGCGAGGGCCTTCATCTTTCAAGCATTGCCGGAGGACATCCTCTTACAAGTCGCCAAGAAGAAGAAGGCACAGGAGGTTTGGGAGTCCTTGAAGACCCGGTATCTCGGGGCAGATCGAGTCCAGAAGGCTCGGTTACATACACTGAAAAGCGAGTTTGAGGCTCTTCGAATGAAGGACGGGGAGACTATCGATGATTTCACCCGGAAATTGAGTGGAATGGTTTCCAAATATAACAGCCTTGGGGCAACGCTTCAGGATAGTGTTCTGGTGAGAAAGTTGCTCGACTCGGTCCCCGACAAGTACCTACAACTGGTAGCTTCGATTGAACAGTATTCAGACGTTGACTCCATACCGTTTGATGAGGCTATCGGTAGACTGAAAGTTTATGAAGACAGGTTACGACTTCGTACTGGCAGTGGAAGTGTTGAAACCAGTCTGTTGCTCACCAAAACCGAAGGCCAGCAAGGTCAGAAAGCTGCAGGAAGAAATTTATCGTCACGAGGACGAGGACGTGGATCGAGCGATAGAGGAGGTCGTGGAGGCCGTGGGAGAGGCCGAGGCAGAGGGGGCCGAGGCGGTTTCAACGGGCACCGGGATGGCGGGAATAACTATCACAAGCCTAGAGATAAGAAACACATCAAGTGTTTCAACTGTGAAAATTACGGCCATTATGCATCTGAATGTAAGGCCCCAAAAGAGATAGGAGACGAAGCAAATCTGACTCAAACGTAAGAAGAGGAACCGGCTTTGCTGCTTAGCGTCTGTGGTGAGAAAACAGATACGTTGGTGCTGTTGAATGAGAAGAATGTATGTCCTGTTGGTGAGACAGGAGAAGATGTTTGGTACCTTGATAACGGGGCAAGCAATCATATGACCGGAACACGGAGATTCTTTGCAGAGTTGGATGAAAAAGTCACCGGTGCGGTTTGTTTTGGGTACGGTTCAAAGGTCCAGATCGCAGGCAAAGGGTCTGTTCTGTTGGAGTGCAAAAATGGAGAACAACAACTCGTCTCGGAGGTATATTTTATCCCAGCATTACATAGTAATATTTTGAGTCTTGGACAGATGACTGAATTGGGATACAAAGTCGAGATGTTGAACAATATTTTGAAGATTCATGATGAGGTTGGTCGTCTAATCATGAGGGTGGAACGGTCGAGAAATCGTTTGTATAAGGTTGCACTCCAAACTACTCAACCCGTTTGTCTAATGGCGAACCTCGATAATGAAGCATGGATATGGCATGCCCGATTGGGTCATGTGAGCTTTCGTACTATCGAGTGGATGGTTTGGAAGGAGTTGGTTCGAGGTGTTCCCATAATACAGCATCCTACACAAGTTTGTGGGGGATGTATGGTTGCGAAACAATCGAGACATCCGTTCCCAAAGGAAGCTAAATGGCAGGCAAAGAGGCCACTCGAGTTGGTGCATACTGACCTGTGTGGTCCAATAACCCCCTCAACCGTGTCAGGTAATCGTTACTTTATGTTAATAGTAGACGATTTCAGTCGTTAAATGTGGGTTTTTATGTTGAAATCAAAGGATGAAGCCTTTGCCAACTTTGTAAAGTTCAAAGTTAAAATCGAGAAAGAAACCTCGATAAACTGAAAGGGTTACGGTCTGATCGTGGAGGGGAGTTTACCTCTAAAGATTTTACTGAGTTTTGTGAACAGGAGGGTATTCGAAGACAGCTAACGGCCCCTTACTCTCCACAACAAAACGGCATGGCAGAACGTCGTAATAGAAGTGTTCTTGAAGCAACCAGGTCATTATTAAAAACGATGGAAGTGCCGGATATAATGTGGGGTGAAGCTGTCAAACATGCTGTGTATATACTCAATCGAATTCCGACCAAAGGGGTGAAGGGCATGACTCCATACGAAGGCCTAAGAGGAACCAAACCAACACTCGAACACCTAAAGGTGTTTGGTTGCGTTGGGTATGCAAAGAAGCCGTCGAATCAAATCTCGAAGCTAAGCGACCGTAGTATTCCAATGGTATACTTAGGTGTTGAATCGGGTTCTAAAGCCTACCGAATGTTAAATCCAGGAGAGCAGAAGGTGGTGGTCGCTCGTGACGTCATTTTTGATGAAAAAAGAAAATGGGACTGGGTCCAAGCCCACACTGGAGAGGTAGAGACAAACAGAATGTGGGTTATCGGCTCTTTTAATCATGCCATGGGGGAAGAAGTGCCAGCAAACACCACCATCGAAAATCAATTTGATTCTCCTGCTCACTATGCTGGTAACTCACCGATAACTCCAACACTTGGTTCCTCGAGTGAAGGTCGTGAGTCTTTGAGCACCGGTTATTCAACAATAGGGGCATCGCACTCCACAACTGAAACCGGGCAAAGTGTAGATTCCTCTACGTATGATCACACACCCGTTCGAGGTTTTCGATCGTTATCTGATATTTATGCTAGAGCAGAACCAATAGAGCTTGATCCAGAAGAATTAATGTTTGTAGGTGATGAACCTACAACATACACAGAGGCTGTTAATGTTCACTCGTGGCAGGAAGCAATGAAAGCTGAACTAAGCTCGATTGAAAGGAATCAGACTTGGAGACTCACCAATCTGCCTTCATGTCATAATCCAATCGGACTTAAATGGGTGTTTAAAGTGAAGAGAGATGCTGGTGGAAATGTGGTGAAGCATAAGGCCCGGTTGGTAGCGAAGGGATACGTCCAGCGAAAAGAGGTGGATTTTGAAGAAGTATTTGCTCCGGTGGCACGGTTAGAAACCATTCGATTGTTGCTAGCCTTGGCTGCGATGAAAGGATGGATTGTTCATCATCTTGATGTCAAATTGGCATTCTTGAACGGGGAGTTGCAAGAAGAAGTGTATGTGTCCCCGCCCGACGGTTTTGTCATTAAAGGAAAGGAACACATGGTCTACCGACTGAGCAAGGCCCTTTACGGGTTACGTCAAGCACCACGAGCATGAAACATGCGTCTCGACAAAGCACTTAAAGATTTGGGCTTTACAAGGTGTTCACAAGAGCAAGCGGTGTACAAACTTCACTGCCCAAAAAATATTTTAATTGTTGGTGTGTATGTGGATGACTTGATTGTGATCGGTTCAAGTGACGACCAAGTAACTCGGTTCAAAAAGAAAATGCAACAGGTGTTCGAGATGAGTGACTTGGGGCAGCTGACTTACTACTTGGGAATAGAAGTGCGACAAAGTGAGACAGGAATCGAGATATCTCAAGTCGGGTATGCAAAGCGGATACTACAATCAGCTGGGATGTGGGATTGTAATCCAACAAAGTGGCCGATGGATTCAAAGTTCAGTCTATCCAAGGATGATGAAGAACGCCACTGACTATCGTCGACTCGTTGGTTGTCTGCGGTACTTGATCCATACGAGACCGGACCTCGCTTACTCGGTTGGGGTTGTTAGCCGGTACATGAACTCACCAAAAGAAAGTCACTTGAAGGCAGTGAAGCAAATACTCTAATACTTGAAAGGTACTGTGCAATTTGGTTTGGTATATCCAAGAGGAGGTGATGGAAAGCTAGTAGGTTATAGTGACAGCAGCCATGGAATGGATTTAGATGATCGAAAGGGCACCATCGGGACAGTATTCTACTTCTCTAATAACCTAATTACGTGGTCATCACAGAAGCAGCACACCGTGTCTCTATCATCTTGTGAATCGGAATTTATGGTAGCAACAGCGGCGGCATGCCAAGCTGTGTGGTTAAGGAATTTGCTGAAGGATTTAACCAACTGGGAAAGCTCAAGGGTGAAGTTGTACGTTGACAATAAATCAGCGATAGATCTAATGAAGAACCCGGTGTTCCACGGTCGAAGCAAACACATCGATACGAGGTACGATTTCATACGAGAATGCGTTGAGAAGGAGATAATTAGCGTGGAGCATATTAGTGGAGAGGAGCAACTAGCTGATATATTGACCAAGGCGTTACCACGGGTCAAGTATATCGAGATGAGAAACCTGTTGGGAGTGAAGAATCTTGAAGTCAAAGATCAGAATTAAGGGGGAAAGTGTTGATGTAATTCTGATTTGGCAAAATGTTGACCAAGTCAGAGGGGAATAATTTTAGTCTTTTAATTAGGAAGTCATGGGTAGATTTTAAAGGGTGAACAACCCACGTTTTCTAGTAGTTAATTTTTTCCTTTCTTCCAGCAGTTTGTTTGAAGCTTATTTAAGCATTTCCTTTTATGTACTTTTCAATTCATGAGAGCAATATAGCACCAGAGAAGTTCCCAAAAAGTCAGTGTCTTCTTTTCATTTTGCTTTGTATTTGGGTGTGTTTTATCGATCCATAGATATCTGACTTCCAACAGATATTAACTTAAAAACACACTAATGATAATATTATGTAGTCTAGGGTTCAAGCTACAACCCTACAAGGTGAGTTCATTCTTATTTTTACAAGCTATATACATGTTAAAATATGGGTTTTAACCTTCTAAACATCTCCTCTTTGATTACTTCTTGATTTGGATGGGATTTCATCAAAAACCTAATTTTGGAGATTTTTAGGGTTTACTTGGATAAATATGTTTGCAATGGTGAATAACTAATATTTTGGGTTATATGTGGTTTACATATTAGTGGAACGTGTTTTTCCTCTAATCTCAAGTTCAAACACTTTGAGTCAAAAACTAGGGTTTTGGAATATTGATACTTATTGAATAAGATCTTGTTGGGATTGAGTAGTATGTGGAAATATTACTCAAAGAACTATGTGGAACCCCTTTGGAACTTTATGAAGGTTTATATGAAATCTTGATTGTGTCTTTGATGGCATCTTAATTGTTTAAGGATATTGGTTGGTTTTGCTTATATGGGATTGACTATTTGGTTGCATCTAAATGTCATGGCTCCATAATCATTTTCATCATTACGTCCGATGATGGAACGCTAGTTTTCCAAACTGAGGCACGGTTAGGCATCGACGGTATGGTATAAGTCCTATGTGCTAGTACATCTCATTGGATGAGGAAATCTCAACGTAAGGGTACCATCATATCCATTTGATAGATTAGTAAGTGGTTTTACAATACTACATGTATGGCTTCCTAAAAAAGATATGTGTATATATATATAGAGAGCAAGGATCATTTGTTAACCATCCATTTCTTGTTAACTTTATGAACCTTGTTCAATCAATAGGAATTCAAGAATTGTTGATGTTTAAATTATTGAAATTCTTAATGTTAAAGGGTATATATGTCATTTTATTTCTAACAATTTTGCATTAATTTTATTAGGAGTTACAAAAAACAAGTTTCCATAATTACATGGTAGGTTACATTCTTGTATTATCTTCATATCCTACATTTTTTTACATCATATCAATAGGATAAACACATTTCGGTGCATATGTTTGATAAAATAGTAGATCGTATAGTCGTTCTTTTCAAGAAATTTATCATATATTAACCATCATTCGTAAATCACACGAACATTCATATATTAAAGATGAACATATGTGTTTTATGCAATGTTTTATGTTTGTAAGGTGTTCATCGATGTTCCCATCTATCAATGTTTGTGTTCGTCGATGTTCCCTTCTATCAATGTTTTATGTTTGTAAGGTGTTCATCGACTATCATTTGTGTTCATATGTAATGAAATAAATGTAATGATTAAATCATTTTCTTTTCCCCATAATAAATGTTTTATATTGTATGTTATGATTAAATCATTTTCTTTTCCCCATAATAAATGTTTCATATACAATGAAATAAATGTAGTAAATGTTCATCCGTTTCTATTGTAATGAAATAAATGTTCCATTAGGCGTTTCATATGGATTAATACTATGAGCCTTTTTTTCCCCATAATACCCTTGACCAGTCATGTTCACTTTCATATGTAATAAATGAGACATTTTTTTTTAATAAAAATTAAGTATTAATCTCAACCATCCAATATCAAGATGGATGGCTTGGATTAGTTCACATAGTTAACAATAATATGAAGGTTAACAAAAGAACTCAACCCTATATATATATATATATATATATATATATATATATAAATGCCAAGCCTTGGCAAAGGTTTTCAATAAAACGCTTGTAGTTTACAGGATACACCATGCATTTATTAATATATAGCAAGGTATTAACAAGACACTTTACTTAATTGTTGCGTGAATTGAAAAGAGTAAGCGAAAAGTAACAAACATAAAAACTTACCAAAGTTGTAATCACATTGTTGTATCTTCACCGTACATTGTTCTTGAAAATAAATCAATGCCAATGGTAGGCTGCAATTCATGTCCAAATACAATGTAAGTCGGAGCTTAATTTATTTAGGGTCGTTTACCAAACTCTTACCGGGTAAGTGCTTTCCTGCAAGAGTGCCACCCTCGCTTACCATATCCGATAACATTATCGGCAGTCAAAATGGATTGTTGGTAAACAACTTTTACCCGGTAAGACTTTCTCGGTCCTTGTTATGCCGCTTAATTAGTGGGTAAGATTCTAGGTCATTGTCATTCTCATCCGGAAGGTAAGTGACACCTGTAAGCACTTACCCGGTAAACGTTTGGTAAACGACCTCTTAATACCACTTTAGAAGTTGAGATCACAAGGATGGATGGATGTATCCAATGTAATCCCACCTGTCAATTACTCTATTCTGCAAACTAAAAGTACAAATAAGATTTTACCAAAGGCAATAATTCACATACAAACATGATTATTTTTGTGTATAAAGATGTAACATTTGCATATAGATTATATGTTGAACTTCTACAATGTGTCAGGTTCACTGAAATATTTGTTGTATAGTTGCTCCTAATTCTTTCTCCATGTTGATATATGTTCATTTATAGCAGCCCCGTGACAAGTTTCAACAGTTGCTTCCCAAAATGGTTCATTCTGTTTGTTCAACCTCTAATCAGATGAGAATACTGCATATATGGTTACATTGGATATTCTTGATTTAGTTATAATGGTTTGTTTCATACACATGGTGGCTACTGTTTTTTGGTTTATCTCTCATCAAAAACTGGATTTTGGAAGGTTGTGGGTTTTTTGGTCTGGGCCATTTCCCACTAAGTGATTTATATGAACCATTAATCTTTCTTTCATGGAGTTTCTCTCGTAAATTGACTTATAGCACCTATTTTCAAGATTATAAAAGGAATTGCTTCTATTAACTTTTAAAGAGTGTCTATCCCGTAGTTCAATCCTGGGAAGGGTCAATAAGTGTATCCACCCGGTCCGGGGCATATGTGCATGTTGTGGATACTACCATTTTATTTGTTGTTTTTAACATAAGAACCTGGTTCAACATGGATGATATAAGGTACTTGGCAATTCAATTAATGAACAAATTTATGTAATAAGATTGTTGAAAGTGGGACAATCATTATTAAACACTTTGGGATGGGACGTGGACCGAGAAAATAGGATGTTATTGGGTTCTTAACAAAGGACCAAAACATCCATAGGCAAAAGAGTTTTAGAGAAGGAAGTTTTAGAGAAGGATTTGGAAGTGTATCTAAGGTGACCCTTAGGGAAGAACGTAAGGTGACTTTCAGAGAGGGATTTCGAACCAAATAATACACTATGAAAATCATCCCTAAAACTTTTAGAGACGCTTCTTACATAAATTGTCTCTAAAAATCGACAAGAAATACACATTTCAAATCGTCTCTAAAGAATAAAGTGTTTTTATTTTTATTTTATAATTAAACAAAAAGTTTTAGTTACATTTTTATAATTCTTAAAGCGCATCTAAAGGTCTCTTATTTTTAATAAATCAATTTTTTTGTATAATGAAAATATAATTAGAAAGGAAACGGAGGGGCTGTTCGGTTGTGGCTTAATGGGCTGTATAGCCTATATGGCTTATTCGCTCAGCCATAAATATTTGTTCGGTTGTGGCTTATTCGGTCAGCCAATGGCTGAATCGGTCAGCCAAAAATTATTTGTCCTCTACATTCAGCCATGAAAAAGACACATCCTACCCCTCCTCCCTTTAACCCATTTATGAAAAATCCTCAAACCCACAGACCATTGAAGATACTTTAACCCATTTATGAAAACCCTCAAATCCCATTGAAGAAAGTATCGTCGCTCCCACTCTTCCTCCCATCGCCGGTCAGTCCTTCCCTCTGCCTCCCATCGTCGGTCGTCTCCTCCCTCTGCTTCACCACCGACGACCATCCTTGCCATCGCTGGTAGCCTGCTTCACCACCGGTTGTCTGCTTCACCACCGCCGACCATCTCGATCGCTTTTGGTTTTGGGGTTTTTGGATATACGTCTGCCTCGCCGCTGCCATCTTTGATTTTCTGGTTTTGGGTTTTTAGATATAAATCTGGAGGATATAAAGGAACTGGATATAAATATTGATTTTGGATAAATCTTGAGTTGTTTGTTATATAAATGGGGATATGAAGATATCTAGGTTGTTTGGGTATAAAATTTGGATATAAATATGAAGATATTGATCTTGATTTTTTGGGTTTTTGAGTTTGGATATAAATCTGTGTTGTTTGGATATAAATATGAAGATATTGATCTTTATTTTTTGGGTTTTTGAGTTTGGATATAAATCTGGTTTTTTTGTTCTATAAATCAGACATTTGATTCTTCCATGTTTTGATTTTGATCTACAAGTTTTTTTAAATAGTCAATATATAACTAAGGGTAAAATAGTCATTTTCATCATTCAGACTGTTTATTCAGCCTAACAACCGAACAACAACTTATCAAATTTTATACAGACAGATTTATCAATACAGACAACTTTATTCATACAGGTCTTAATGAAAAATGAACCGAACAGCCCCGGAGTCATGTACGAGTTCTACAATCTCTCGTTTCAACAATCAGGACACGTCTGTTCGAGTTCTACGATTTCTCTTCCTGGAATCAATGGTTCTACGAGTACGAGTTCTATGATTTCTCTTCGAATTCTGTTCGATTTCTCTTTAATTTTTGTTCGATTATTAGATTTAGGGTTTGAGGATTCATCGATATGGTAGGTGACTTCGAATTTGTATTTATATCTTCATTTTGATGATTCATTGCAATCGATCTGGAAGATATGTTTATATTGTAAAATTATGTTTGATTTGGTTACAGGATTCATCGATTTGTGATTCAGAGGCTTTGGTTGCATTAGAGTATGTGGCTGATTCGTTGCAATCAATTAGGTTTGTTTGCTAGACCAAAGTCACCTAGCTGATGTACATTTGAAGTAAGTTATTCAATTATTTTATGCAATGCTTTCGGTATTCTGAATGTTACTATCGATTCGTAACTCTTCCAATTTCAACTCAAGTCAATTTCTAGGTCTTAGTTTCAATATCCTTCTAAATTTGAAGTTTCAATTGTAGTTTCCTACACTTAAATTGACCTTAATGAAAGATTTTATGATTTTGATTCCACTTGTATTTGTGTGATTTCAGTCTTTTCCATTTTGGTTTTGCTTAATTGATTGCACAGGGCTTCAGATGAATGAACATTTTTATTTGATGAAGACAAGATTTCAACAACATTTGGCCATTTGCATCAGAGAAAAGGTATGTCAATCTTCAACTTCATCTTGATCTCAATTTAAAAAAGGTTTTTGGTGTTTTGTAATTGATTTTAACGGTAGCGATTAGTGTTTGAAGAGATGTTTAATTTTTGTTTAGTTAGTGAAATTATGGTTTGTGTTCTTGTTTACTTATTTAAATCATTGTTTATGTGTGAATCGGTTCTCGTGAATTTGGTTGATATGCACTATTTGTTCATCTGAAATACTAAATTTCATGATTAGGGTTTTGATTGCACTTCTTGTTTTGAATTGTTTTTAGGAATCACGAAGTAATAATATGAACATAATTCTTCTATATTTGTGTCTGCAGGATTTTCGATGAAGTGACATGATTAGGGATCGTATAATTGTATGAAGCACCTTTGATTTGTTATCAAATAACTGAATTCTGAATTCTGATCCAACTTTTAATCATCAGGGTATGATTTGTTTTCCGTTATACAACACGATAATCAAAACTAACTTATATAAAGGTCAAATGAAAAATATATATAAGTTATTGAATACTAATAGTTTTAAGGCAATATATAACGTGATGAGATATTACAAGTTTCAATGAAAAAAAGCCATGTTTTGCAGACTGGGTTCACAACTACAACAAACAATTGTTTGGCAACGGTATACTTTTCATCTTGCATTTGATAAGTTTCCTACAAACTGTTTCCGAGTTATATAAGTCAAAAGTGTGGTATAGATACTGAATCTTTTTCACAATCAGGAGAGCGACTTGATGATGGCGTTAGCGGCGAGGAAGCTACACAGAAGCTCAGAGGTCATGTTGGTACCGATCAAAGTGCAAAATGTAAGCAATTTTCTTACTGAATTTTCTGTGAACAATTTCTGATGTTGGTTTGTGTTCTTCAGGGCAAAAAGTTGGCCATTGACTCTAGTTTTCGAGAGGTTAATTTGCCTCGTGAAGCTTTCACCGATATCGAGTTCCATCATTCCTCATACAACTTCAGACGAGCAGGCATGTGTCCAAGACTAGATACGTAAAGTTGTTAGCCTTCTCTCTGGTGCTTAAATTGTTTGAATCCTGTTTTAATTTATATCACATTAACAACATTTAATGATCATATTTTCAAGTGATGGTGAACAACTCGACTGTTGCTGCTGATATGAAACATGCGATTCATGAATTGGAAGATTAGACATTTTTTATCTTCGAAACAATCCGGAAAGTGCCCTACATTTCTTGAAATTTCTAGTGATGTTTTGTTTGACTTTTTTTCCCTAAGACTAATACAAGTGTGTTCTGCAGGGTGGTTTGGTGAATGCTGGACTAGATGTTGCCCAAGTATGGCAAGACACTCTCGTAAACACAATAGATCGAGATGGGAATATGCAGCCGATCAACATGATTAACGGGCATGCCCTCACTAGTCGTGCTTGTAAGTTTTCTTGAATTCTCTTTACATTTTTATCAGATTTTGATAGAAAAAACTGCTATTTCCGCATATAGGTTAATGAAGGGAGTGCAAGTGCAAGTGAAATCACGACAACGGCAGGTCAAAGCTGATCGGCAATAGAATCTTGGGGAAAGGAAAAAATCGGGTGAATCTTTTATCCATTTGGTAATGTCATAATGACATTTGTTTGGCATGGACCTTGTTTTAATTGATGTATTGTGTAGAGTGTGACTGAACTTCATGATGGATCGACTCTTTTCATAGCCGTTGCCAAGTACTTATCGCAAGCACTTGACGACATATACGACGGAGATGCTGAAAGATTCAGGGTTGATGAGGAAAAAGAGTGGAGGGTCATCATCGTAGCTTGTACATTTTTTTTATCGTTGATTACTCAAAAAAACTGAATCAAGGTTTCTCTATTCTATTCCTTCAACTCAAATAAATGAAGTTGAAATTGCCTCATCAATAATATCCTTGAATCGATGTGAATCAATCTGAGCACAACATGGAGCAGAAGAGCCTGTGGAGATTAAAACAAGAGATTTAGAGAACTAATGAAATCTAGCTAGTATGGAATAAAAATGACTACCTGTTCATATGACCTTTGTACATGTTGTAAAGATGAATCAAATTAGTTTTCTCTCACTCAGATCCTCTATAATTAGCTTCAATATTAGCTTCTGTAACCTGATTTGTTATCAGGATTTTCTATGGAGGCATCCAAACGGAATCATTAACGTAATCCTGGTGAAAAGATGGATCGGAATTTGGTAATTACTCTTCTTCTATCATTTGATTCACATTTGACTGGTGGGAAGTGCTTTACAGAGGATAACAGTGACCGAGCCTGTCTAGTTGCATCAATTCAATGTTCTAAATTAAGTCTTCGACCTTCTGAATTTGATTGGTATGCCTCTACATTTAGTTATGCGTTTGTTGATAAAATGCATGTTGAATCTCTAACTAATGTTGTGTCTAAAAGTCACTTAAAACATTATAGAGATGATGGATTTGACCTTCCAGCAGGTTTAGAGGAAAAGGGGATCTTTAACTTAGATGACATGAGATCTGTAACGTACTTCAATAAATCGAATCCTCCGCCGCTAAATTCACACCGGAAAACCGTGAATCCAGATCTGACGGTGTTTTCTTGGCTAGTGGATTTGGCGTTGGTGTTTGCTCCGTCAAGGGAAGGAAATTGTTCATGGAAGATACTCATACGATTGTTTCTTTTTCGAAGGTCGATAAGGTACATTCATAAAATCATAATCCTCCTGATCTAAGTGTGTTAATGATGAATTAATTTGTGGATGTTGATTTTTGTATTGAAGTTTTTGTTTATGTGTGATTTGATCGATTTTTGAAGTTCGATTGATTGGTTTTTATTATGTAATTAGGATTTTTTTTGGCGTTTATGATGGACATGGAGGCAGTAAGGCTGCGGAATTTGTTGCGAAAAATCTGCACTCTAACGTATTCGAGATGTTGGATAAATGCTTAGAGAATACTACAACAGAAGAAGTTGTTAAAGTTGTGTTCATTAAAACTGATGATGAATTCCTTACACAGGTTCGTATTTTCGTTTTTGTGTTGATGAACTATAATTGAGTTGCAAACAAACCATAGATGTTGCAAATGCTAAAAGTGTTATAGTCTCACATTGACTAGATTTGAACCAATTATCGCCTCGAGGGCTCTTTTGGAGATTAATCTTGGGTTTCACATAATATCTCAAAAATAAGTAAATAACACTACACAAGTAGGGTGGTTTTTTGCTCTTAGAGTTCCAAGATTTGTCCAAAATTGCTCAAGTATGATTGTCCAAAAAGTGAACCACACTTCAATTTCCTAGTTGGAATAGTGAATTATATCAACTCCTCACATTGTAGCCAAGGAATTTTTGAACAATTGTACTTGGTTGACTTCACAAACCAACCATTCTTAAGAAAATGTGTCAAAACTAAGTCCAAGGATGAGCTATATGGGATTATTTGTGGGTATGTAAATGCAAAAAGATGAGTCATAATGTTTGACATTTTCTTTATCTAAATACTGATTTTTGTAGGATTGGTATATCAAAATCTCAGTCATTCTTTTTACATTCTGATAGCTTTCTTTTACCCATGTGTCAAAGAATTCTATTTCTAAAGCAAAACAAGGTTAACATTGCATTGTTGATTGTGACAGTAATGTCAAACATGTGTTATAATAACACTTTGACTCATCTTAAAAATGCTAGTATTTTTAGATCCAGTGTTGTTAAGAGTTGTTTACATTTTTGTTTACTTTTTCAAGATCTAGACTTGGTCATCATACTAACCCAATGACAAAGTCACATACCGAACGATAAGATGGACAACTTTAAACTTTAAAATTGTAAACCTACCCAAAGAAGTTATGTTTTACATGTCCAGTAATTAATATTTGTGATTGCCAATTTAATGTTGCAGATACAAAAATGATCCCGAAATCTTGGCGATGACAAACTTGATTGCAGCATATCAACATAATGAAATATTGGAAATTGGCACCATTAGTAGTTCCCATGAAGTTATTGCATTATGGATACCACCTTTGTAGACATCTTGCAATCAGATGGGGCTTGGTCGCATGAGCAAAGTAACAAACATGGTTTACTCCAGGAGACAATATGAGATAGGGGTGCTCACGGGTTGGGTTGATCGGGTTGAAGGCTTTTTAACAACTCAACCCAATATAGGCGATTTGAAAATTTTACAACTCAACTCAACCCAATCAAAAGTACAACCCAACCCAAACCGTTCGGGTTAATCGGGTTGTGTTTAAACAAGATGAAATCAAATTTAGAAATATAAACATAAAGGAAACATTTCTTTGAAATACAACCGAATGACCGATAATTCATGAGAGTATGTAAGTTCATCAAAAAATTTACGATATTACATATAAAAATGTCTAAACCAAATGATAATATGTCAATCAACAACAATCGTTTTAGACGTCTCCAACCCTGATGCTTCACTTTCTTGGCCTTGAGGTTGGTCGTGTCATCATCAACCATTTGGTACAATTTATCCATACTTCTTAAATCTTAAATATATCACATTTAGTTAATTTTTTAGTTTGCATATATATATATATGTGTGTGTGTGTGTGTGTGTGTGTATACATTTATTAAACATATATACAAAGGAGTTATATAGAGATGAATAATAGATTGAAAATATATGTAAATGAAGAGGATACGTAATAGTGTAATTGTCTAATTTACATATTAATAGAGACTTAATAATCATATTAAATCCACAAAATAAAAGGATCGGGTTCATCGGGTTGGGTTGGGTTCAAATAAAATTAACCCGATATCAACCCAATACGGCAATACCTACGGTTTGAAGATTTTACAACTCGATTAGACATTGGGTTGATTCGGTTTGAGTTATTTCACGTTGGGTTGGGTTGGGTTGGGTTGATCGGGTTGGTCGGGTTTTTGAGCACCCCTAATATGAGACAATATAAAAAAGTTAGAAATAGATGGGAGGTTATAGGTTGAGTATCAAGTATTAATGTGAAGAGTTTAAAGGAAGATGTTAGAAAATGGAGTATGGATTGATTGAACATTAGAGATTGTTTTGAAAAATTCTTGTCTTTTATATGATAAATGTATGAAAATTTATTGCTTTAAGATTTTTTGTTGTTTTTGTTGATTACTATTATTATTTATAAATATATAATTATATATAAATATAAAGCTGAAATAAGGATGAAAATAATAATAATAATAATAATAATATGTTCTTTAGAGAATGAATTGATATTTTAAAAGTGTATCTAAAAGATAACCTTTAGAGAAAGTTTTGATAATTTGTATCTAAAGATAACTTTTAGAGAAGAAATTGATCTTTTAAGAGTGTATCTAAAAGATAACCTTTAGAGAAGGTTTTGATAATTTGTATCTAAAGATAACTTTTAGAGAAGGAATTGATCTTTTAAAAGTGTATCTAAAAGATAACCTTTAGAGAAGGTTTTGATAATTTGTATCTAAAGATAACTTTTAGAGAAGGTTTGTGAAGTGTAACTAAATGACATCTTTAGAGAAGGTTTAGGTAAAATGTCACTAAAGCCAATACCTTTAGAGAAGATTTTTTGTAAAACTTCTCTGAAAGTACCTTTTAGAGACGTTTATAAACCGTCACACTAAAAAATACTTTTAGATAAGCTTTTTAAAAAAAAAGTTGACTAACCTTTAGAGAAGATTTGAATGTGTATCTAAAGCCCATAAAAGCGTCTCTAAAAGCTAACAAAAAACCACCCTTTAAAAACTTCTCTAAAACCTTTAGCTACCGTTATATAGAGAAGCTTCATGACGGAATTGAAAAGCTTCTCTAAAACCTTTAGAGAAGTTTTTTAAACTTTTAAATACAAAACAAAACCTTCTCTAAAGGTGATTTTTCTTGTAGTGATCATTCTTTTTCTACCTACATTTATTGGTGATCTCTCAAATGTTGTGCGTAAGGATGGGGTAGGATTCAAAGTATTTTTCATGATCTGTTTGATAGCAATATCATCAACCAGATGAATGGTATGTTTAAATTGAACTAAAGAAAGTTAGTGAGATCTTTAGCATGACTTAGGCTATTGTTTTGATGACTAATACTACTAGTATTTTGATTAGATTCAATCATGATCAGATTGCTCAATATGCTTATGTTGTTTTATTTCGGATAAGAGGGTTATTACTTATCTTGGTTGTTGTTTTTGGTTTTTCTTACATCTTTTGCGGCCTCGTTCATCCGATGCATTGCAGGGGTACATTGCTAGTTGTAAAATAAGGATTAAGAGGATTTTGTTGGGTTAGACCATCTTAGCTAAAGGCCATTGTACTTTAAGTACACATTTTTTATGTTTTGAAACGTTTTTAATCATTAATCCATTAACATAAAGATGGCTTTCAAGACTATAATATCCAAAACTATATGACTTTCAAGATTGATGAAAAAAGAATGACTACGTGTTAAAAAATATGTGACGCGAAATCGAAATTTTGGATAGAAATTAATAATATGGACAGCAGTTTGAAGTTTGAACAAACTAAGTTGGAACACTATTTTAATCTCTGAGGTCTCATTTACTTTGCAGGATTATATTTGATTTCTAGGGATTTGGAATTGAATTTTATTTTGATATATAACATGTTTAGTTTGAAGGATTTCGAATTCTTGGTTTTGAAATATTGGGATTGTATTGAAATCCCGCAAACCTAGAACTTTGAAATCCCACATGGTTGGTATTTCATACGATTTCGTAGGTTTGTATGTAATAATGTTTAAATATATGTTAAAAAACAATTGTTTGTATCAATCAATTAATTAATAGGTAACTTAATTACTTTATAACTATTTATAATTTCTTTTTATAAATTAATTATAAAAAATGAAAATTTATTCCATTCCAAATCCTACAATCACATCAAAATTTCAAATCCTTTCAAATCCAAACCCCTCTGGTTCAAAATCCTTTCATGAAATCCAAATTACTCAAAACCATTTAATTAGATCAAACGCCTACTAGAGAAAATCCAGCCACCAAGAGCTAAAGGAAATGGATTAGTTAGTTAAGAACCGACCAGATAATAATTACAAAAAATAATTACAAAAAACACGGTTTTTATCGACGTGTCTTCATCTTTTTACCGACGTTAAATATTGTTTGATGTGTTTTTAGCCTAATTCCACCATTTCGAGGAATTTATAAAGCTTTTGGCTTGATTTCGACGGATTTTTTATATTTTTTTATTGATTTCGAAGGATTTTTTTCGGTTTTTTTGGTTGTTGTCAAGAGTATTTTTCAGTTTTTTGGTTGATTTCAAAAGTATTTTTTGGTTTTTTGATTGATTACGAGGTACAGTTGCACCTTATTGAAGTTTCCAAAATAATACAGTAGCAGCTCCCAAAACAATATGATTGCACCTTTCACGAACCTATAAATTTTACCTTTCGTCGGAGAAATAATACGGTGGCACGTGCCACCGTTGCCACCAAGTTGGGTCCGTCCCTGAGCCGCCGACTGGACGGACACTCTAATCTATATAAGAAATTAATCCACCAAGATTAAAAACAAAGGGAACACTTTAAGCAACCGGGATCAAAAATATTTAAAGGTAAACAAAGATTTCAAGAAATAGAGATGAATCTATTTATTTTCACAATAATCATCATAAACATTAAACATAAATACGAGAGATGGTTAACAAAGTCTAGACAAAAAAAAAATAAAAAAAATTGATGTCCAATGGAGTACAACCCACAACAAAAGGACCACGTCACTTTTCAGGTGAATTTCTTTTAAAGAAAAGTTGTTAAAAAATAGAATAATAAAAGGAGACAACCACGAGACCAATTTAAGGGTGTAAAATGGCTATTTCATCAAATTCCCCCGAATCAAATCTTAGGGCTCCAACAAATACCATGACTGCCCTCCTAATAATAATGGCTCCTACTCCTTAATTATGCTCCTAAACATACCTTTGTGCATTTCCTCCATTCTCTTCAACATACCATTGTGCATGTCCTCCATTTTCTTCAACATATCCTTGTGCATTTCCTCCATTCTCTTATGCATTTCCTCCATCCTTCTCAATATATCATCATACACCCTACCACATTCACACCTCCCTTTACCCTTAGTGTCCTTTTCTTCATCATCAACATCCTCGTCTTTTATTTCATTTTCAGATGAATTGTCATCATTTGTTTTAGCGACTTCTTGAGTGTTGCTCATATCGCTAGATGATACATGACTACTCGACACGTTCCCCGAATTCACACCAACCATATCTTCTTGTCTTGTAGACGAAGGAGTCTCCATCCCCCACAATGCAGCAACAATCTTTCGGAATAGAGGCTATAACATCATCATCAAAAAAAATGTTAATTTCACAATGAGATCAAACGTGTCGATTTTCAGCGATTGAATTGAGTGAACCCCGAGGGATAGCTCAACTTCCGATCACTCCCCAGAGGTCACATTAGTGAAAAGGATAGAAAATAAATGATCTCAAAATAGAAAAAAAAGGGTTATGATAATTTTATGACTTGGAATACTAAGGTTGTAAATGAGGTAAATATCAAGTTACTTTCGGAATTGGAGGGGAGTAAACATAGATATATTACAGTTTTATGCTGTAAAATTGCACCAAAATGTAACAAACTTTGTCGTTGTTCCTATTATCTGTAACCATGAATCAGATTTACCGATTAATGTACCAAACTTTCTAAAATTCCTATTACGGGACCAAATTACAAATTAACTGTTGAACTTACATATTTATCGGTTAATACAACGAACTTTAGCAGGTGGTTGTAATGTCCCAAAATAAGAATTTAGAAAATATGTTATTTGACGATTTTGATTCATTGTTACATATATATAAGAATAATAAAGACAAAGTTTGTTACATTTCAGAGCATTTTGCCCACCCATTTTATCATCAAACTTGCCATTCTTTCCTTTTCTTGAAAGAGTGCGATTAAATGTACACTATGTTTGTAGGTAAAGAGACGGGATTGATGAATGTTATAAGCTTGCCCTTTATGTAAAGTAAATCTAATAAATCAAACCTTGATGTTGAATCGTGCTTTTGCACTGGTTTCTATAAAGATGAATCCGAATTCACGAGCTTTGGCATCTCCTTCTTCAACGGCAACTTCTCTGTTTAATCATAAGAAATCACATCAAGTAAATAAAAACCAAACCAAATGAACCCTAAATAGTTAGGGTCTGGGAAGGGTAGGATGTATGGAGATCATATCTTACCTTATCTTACCTCTACCCCAAGGGGTATATATAGAGGTTTTTTCAGGTGAAGACCTCCGGCTTGCAAAACATAAAATAACAAGAAACAAGGGTGGTAAGGGTGCAACCAAAAAACATGTACAATGTGATGAAGCAAACTACTAACGCAAGAGGAAAACTACGTCTCCCAAATAGGTAAAACTAGTAAAACTAAGGTTGGCATACAGAAAGACACAAAGGGGCTACATACACGGGAAGCACTTACCAACAAGAATCACCATCCTACTTACCTTATTGGTTCATATTTTCGACCATCAAAATGGGTTGTTGGTAAGTGCCCAATAAGAGTATTCTCCTTCACTTACTAAGTAATATTGTCGGTTCTTGTTATGTCTCTTACCGGGTAAGATTTTGGTTCTTGTCATCCTCACCCAGTAAGGTAGTGAAGCGTTTAGTAAACGGTCCCTAAGGCTGACAAACACTAAGATCCCACAAGTTAATGAAACTCATAATTACATCATTATTGCTTCCCAGAGAATATATGACCCACAAAAATAGAAGTGTTAAATGATCAAAACTAATGGAATGTAAAACATATTTTAACCTAAAAGATGGTATTAATGTA
This sequence comes from Arctium minus, assembly GCA_954870635.1. Lineage (NCBI taxonomy): Eukaryota > Viridiplantae > Streptophyta > Magnoliopsida > Asterales > Asteraceae > Arctium > Arctium minus. Next base: position 55,516,784 of record OX941092.1, read on the forward strand.
TCATCTGCCAAGTAAACCAAACTAGTGAGGATTCCAGTCACGCTGATAAAACAAATAGTGAAAAGTAAAACTAGATTGCTAGATAAAAAAGGGTTGATGTATATTATTAGATTTGTTCTAGTTATTACTATCACACCTTTTGTCAACAAGATCACTTTTGTTCCCAACAAGGACTATAATGACATTAGAGCCTCGCTCTTTACGTACTTCTTCTATCCACTTTGTAGTGTTCAAGAACGACTGCTGATCTGCAAAATAACAAACCCGATATATGAAATGGGTTTAAACTGAACAAAAAGTGTCCCATGTGAACAAAATTCTTGTTTCAAGTAAGGGTGAGTATTGGAGCAACCATTATTGTTACACATTTGTGACTAGAAAGTGAGTTTGAGTCACTCAAAACTATCTTTCAAATTAGTGTTTCAAGTGTGATAACTATTGGGAAATTTTTCAAAATAAATTAGGAGTCTTAGTTGTTTTGGGTTGAGTCTTAGGAAGGAGAGAAAAAAAAACCATTTTAGTGGTTTTCACGTTGTCCCACATAGGTGGAAAGATGAAACAAAAGTAGGTATATTAGTGGAACCATTTTCTATATATTAATTTAATATATTGTTATTTGTGGGTGTCCACAAGGGTGCAACACACCTTTACACGCGCGCGACCGTGGGCGCTTTGATGGCGCACTTGCACTTCGCACACACGCATCACCGCGAGCCTCTTTGAGCCGCAAATTTTGTTTTCGATATTCCTATTAGCGACAGTACAACAAACAAGTGTGACTCCTCATGAACGTATGTGACAGTTCACAACAAGGTGCAACCGAACAGATACGACGGTCCAAGAAGAGGCTATTGGTTCGATGGCACCCACTGCAACAGTCACGACGCCTCGAAGCGTCGCTAATAGTCATGGTTGTGTCTGTTCGAACAAATGCGACAATCAAAGGCGTCACCTTTGGCGACTGTTGACTTTGATGGTGACTGTTAGAATAGTTGCGACAGTTCAAAGCGTCGCGAAAGGTGTCTGCTGTCACAAAAAACGTTCAATCATGACTATTCAAATGGTTGTGACGTTCTCCTATATATATCCACCTCTAGACACTAAAATCGATAAATTTTTTCATATACCAGATTACTAGATATTGTTTTGCTATAGAATTACAATCCCTCTAGTCTCGAAATCCTTGAATACTCAATAGTTTAACCGGGATAATCACCACTTGTGTGGTGTTGATAATCAATCTACATACGTTGCTTCATTGTATCTTGAGAAGCAATTTGCCAAATCCCAAAGCACCTACGGTGGGGGCGAAATTGCTTTAAGGATAGAGAGATCACTCGCCTTGAAAGCAACAAGTAGTAGAATTCCTTGTTATTCTATTTCTTTAGTTTAGAACCCTAAATCCAACAATCTTAAAGCAATTTCCAAATAAAGATGGCAACCAAGAATCTTCAACAAATGTCTTGTGACATCGTCAAGTTGGAAGGATTTGACGGTGGAGGCTTCAAAAGGTGGCAAAAGAAAATGCAATTCTTGTTGGCCACTCTAAACGTCTCCTACGTCCTCACCAAACCATACCTGGAACAACACGATGACGAGACACTTGCTTCGGCACGAGAAAGGCTCAAGTTTGAGAACGACAATTTCATATGTCGCGGTCACAACCTCAACGCTATGTCTGACTCTCTATTCGATGTTTATCAAAACATCAAAATGGCGAAGGAACTTTGGAACGCTCTCGAACAAAAGTACTTCACGGAAGACGCAACAAGTAAGAAATTTATCGTTTCCAAATTTAATTCTTAGAAAATGATAGATTCACGTCCTATTATGGATCAAATATATGAAATTGAACACATTCTTAGTATGTTCACACAACACGACATGAAAATGGATGAATCGATCCAAGTGGCATCGATCATCGACAAACTCCCTCCCACTTGGAAAGATGTTAAGAAAAAATCTTAAACATCGTAAGGACGATATGTCCTTAAAATAACTTGGAAAGCATCTTCTTATTGAAGAACAATATCGATTGGAAAATAAATCCAACGATGATGCTTCCAAAGTTCATGTGGTCGAGGAAAAGGGAGAGACTTCCAAAGCCGGTGGTAAGAAAAGTAAACGCCACGAGGAAAATGGTAAAAAGAAAAGAAATATGAAACACGTGGTTTGTTTCAATTGCAACAAGCCGGGACACTTCAAACGTAATTGTCGACTTCTCAAAAGAAGAAGAGGAAATGGTTGTGATAACACCAAGGATGGAAACTTCAAAAGCAACAACTTTGTTGCTATGATTTTCAAAGTATTCTCACTTGAGGAAGACGAATGTTGGTGGGTGGATTCGGGGGCTACCCGACATGTGTGCAACAACATGGACATGTTTAAAACGTACGAAGCTTCTAACTCCGTACTTTACATGGGAAATCACTCTACCGCTCAAGTCAAGGGAAAAGGGAAGGTTACTTTGGAATTCACATCCGGGAACACTTTGACCCTAAATGATGTTCTCCATGTTCCCGATGTTCGAAAGAACTTGGTTTTCGGATCAATCCTCAACAAACATGGCTTCAAACTCGTCTTCGAATCTGACAAGTTTATACTCTTTAAAGGCGAAAGATTCGTCGGCAAAGGCTATCTCACCGGAGGAATGTTTAAACTAAACATAAATGATGTTGTGAATAATAGTGTGAATGATGTAAATATGATTGACATAAGCAACGCAAATAATACGGTTGCTCCCGATGTACATATGATTGATGCTAATAATACTACTACTAGTTCTGCTTACTTTGACTCTTCCTTACTATTTTGGCCTGGTCGATTAGGTCACATACACTTTAAACGTTTGAAAAATATGACAAAAAGTGATTTAATTCCAAAGTTAGATGATAAAAATCATAAGTGCCTTACTTGTATGCATACTAAAATTACTAAACAACCGTTCCCTCAAATCCAAAGATCATCTAAAATCTTAGACTTAGTGCATAGTGACATATGTGACTTGCATGCTACACCCTCTCTTAGTGGCAAAAAGTACTTTGCCACTTTTATCGATGATTACTCTCGATATTGCTATGCATATCTTTTACATTCAAAAGATGAGTCCTTGAAAAGTTTAAGATCTACAAAAATGAAGTAGAACTTAAATGTGACACAAAAATAAAATGTTTAAGAACGGATAAGGGTGGTGAATATTATAACCCTAGATATTTTGAATCTACGGGAATTATTCACCAAGTGACGGCTCCGTATACACCACAACAAAATATTATTGCGGAAAGAAAAAACCGTACCTTGATGGAAATGGTAAATTCCATGATGTCATATTTTGGATTAAGTTTTGGATTTTGGGGAGAATCATTACTTACATCTTGCTACATACTCAATAGAGTACCAAACAAGAGAAGTCAAAAGACCCCTTATGAGTTATGGAATCAACGGACACCTAAACTAGATTACCTTCGGATTTGGGGATGTCGAGCAATTGTGAGACTTCCCGAATCCAAGAAGAGAAAGTTAGGAGACAAAGGTATTGAATGTATATTTTTGGGATATGCCCAAAATAGCAAAGCTTATAGATTCATGATGGTTGAACCAAATGATCACATTTCTATTAACACCATCATAGAATCTAGAGATGCTCATTTTGATGAACAAAGGTTCAAAAGCATTCCATAGGTACATGGGGTTTCTAAGGAAACCGTGTCTACCAAGATTCCCATAGATAATGAAAGGGAAGATGATGATTCCCCGAATCATCAAGTGATTGAACCTAGAAGAAGTAAACGTCAACGAAGAGCGAGAAATTTTGGACCTGACTTTGAGATGTACTTAGTTGAAAGTGATCGACATGGTTCGATAAAAGAATATCCAATAATCTACAACTTGGATGAAGAACCACGTACATATGCGGAAGCTATGAAATCTCATGATGCATCTTTTTGGAAAGAAGCAATCAACGATGAGATGCATTCCATCAAAGATAATAATACTTGGGTCTTAGTCGACCTACCCCCAGGTTCAAAGGCCATTAAGAATAAATGGATTTTCAAAAGAAAATTAAGAGTTGATGGCAGTATTGAAAAGTTTAAAGCCCGATTAGTAGCTAAGGGCTTTACACAGAAAGAAGGACTAGACTATTTTGACACATATGCCCCTGTAGCACGAACGTCAACCATTAGAATTTTGATTGCCTTAGCTTCCATTAATAAACTCGTAATTCACCAAATGGATGTCAAAACTGCATTCTTAAACGGTGAATTAGAGGAGGAAGTATATATGGAACAACCGGAAGGCTTCATAGTTCAAGGACAAGAAAATAAAGTTTGTAAACTTATTAAGTCCTTGTATGGCCTGAAACAGGCTCCCAAACAGTGGCATCAAAAATTCGACCATATCATTCTTTCAAATGGTTTCAGAATTAATGAATCTGACAAATGTGTTTACAGTCGATTTGTTAATGGTCGAGGGGTTATCATCTGCTTGTACGTGAATGATATGTTGATTTTTGGAACCGACTTAGAACAAGTGCAAATGACAAAGAAACTCTTATCTGAAAATTTTGATATGAAGGATCTGGGAGAAGCTGATGTTATTCTAGGAATAAAGATTCTTAGGAATGACAATAAATTAATCTTATCCCAGTCTCACTATATTGAAAAGATATTAAAACGTTTTAATAAACTTGATTGTTTACCTCTCAGCACTCCCTTCGAAGTAGGTTCTAGATTGACTATTAATACCAGTAGGGTGTTAGCTCAAAATGAATATGCTAAAGTTATTGGTAGTTTAATGTATGTTATGACTTGTACTAGACCTGATATCGCCTATGTTGTAGGAAGATTAAGTAGACATACTAGTAAGCCTAGAAAAGCACATTGGGATGTTGTAAATCGGGTACTCAAGTACTTAAAGAAAACCATGGACTATGGTTTAAAGTATAGTGGATATCCTTCGGTATTGGAAGGATACACGGATGCAAGTTGGATAAATGATCAAGAAGACTATGCATCTACAAGCGGGTGGATTTTCACACTTGGTGGGGTTGCAGTGTCTTGGGGATCAAAGAAACAAAGTTGTATAACAGATTCTACCATGGCGGCGGAATTTGTTGCTTTAGCTTCTTGTTGAAAAGAAGCAGAATGGTTAAGGGACTTGTTGATTAACATACCCTTATGGCCAAAGCCAATGCCACCGATATCTATACATTGTGATAGTGCGGCTACACTATCAAGGGCATACAATCAAGTGTATAATGGTAAGTCTAGACATATTGGACTTAGACATAGGCAAGTCAATCAATTAATAAATGATGGGGTGATCACCATTAGTTTCTTACGATCAAGTAAGAACTTAGCAGATCCTTTCACAAAAGGATTACCAAGAAAATTGATTGAAAGCACTTCAAAAGGGATGGGTCTCAAGCCCACCTATAAATTATCACCCATGATGGAACCTTGTCTTGACACTTGGTATTTCACCAAGTCTCAAGATTAAGTTAAAGTACATCATTTGAATGTGACGGAAAGTTCTGCAATGTTTAAAAACCATCCCTAAGCTCAGCAGAACTTGGAACCGTAATGTGAAGAAAGGTTGAATATAGTTCTTAATGGACTTGTAACACAGTATGTGTTGGAGTGTTCAAGTTACGGGAACACTCTTGACAAGGTCCACCCATCTGAATGTGGAAGTGAGGCCGCTTCCTATGAGCTAAAGGGCATGGCTCTAGAACATTCTGAGAAATCAAGATATAGACCCATGGCCAATTAACGGGTCGGCTTATAGTGGTTGAATGAATTAGAGGAAGGATATGCGTGAGGTGTTTCCGTCTAACATATAAAGGAAGATGGTTCAATGACTTTGGTTCAACCATTCTTACCCTACTTAGATTTGAGCACTTTCACTACGTAAAGGTTTAAGGTGCAAGACTCCACCTTTCTTATGCATAACACCCCCAAGGATTTCGGAATCTGGTTAGGTCCTGTCGAGTCAGTTTTTTCAAATTCAAGTCTATTTTGAAAATGGTGGGGGTTTGTTGGGAAAATTATCAAAATAAATTAGGAGTCTTAGTTGTTTTGGGTTGAGTCTTAGGAAGGAGAGAAAAAAAATCATTTTAGTGGTTTTCACCTTGTCCCACATAGGTGGAAAGATGAAACAAAAGTGGGTATACTAGTGGAACCATTTTCTATATATTAATTTAATATATTGGAATTGGTGGGGGCTCCACAAGGGTGCAACGCACCCTTACACGCGCGCGACCGTGGGCGTGGGTGCAATGTGGCGCTTTGATGGCGTACTTTGCACTTCGTACACACACATCACCGCGAGCTTCTTTGAGCCGCAACTTTTGTTTTCGATATTCCTATTACCGACAGTACAACAAACAAGTGTGACTCCTTGTGAACGTATGCGATGGTTCACAACAAGGTGTAACCGAATAGATACGACGGTCCAAGAAGGGGTTGTTGGTTCGATGGCACCCACTGCAACAGTCACGACGCCTCGAAGCATCGCTAATAGTCACGGTTGTGTCTGTTAGAACAAATGCGACAATCAGAGGCGTCGCCTTTGGCGACTGTTGACTTTGATAGTGACTATTAGAATAGTTGTGACAGTTCAAAGCGTCGCGAAAGGTGTTTGCTGTCACAAAAAACGTGCAATCATGACTATTCAAATGGTTGTGACGTTCTCCTATATATATCCACCTCTAGACACTAAAATCGATAACTTTTTTCATATACCAGATTACTAGATATTGTTTTGCTATAGAATTACAATCCCTCTAGTCTCGAAATCCTTGAAAACTCAATAGTTTAACCGGGATTATCACCACTTATGCGGTGTTGATAATCAATCTATATACGTTGCTTCATTGTATCTTGAGAAGCAATTCGCCAAATCCTAAAGCACCTACGGTGGGGGTGAAATTGCTTTAAGGATAGAGAGATCACTCGACTTGAAAACAAAAAGTAGTAGAATTCCTTGTTATTCTATTTCTTTAGTTTAGAACCCTAAATAAAACAATAACTCAATAATAACAAAGATTTATATGCATAATCAACCAACCCAACCCAGCATACTCAGCATGGGTTCTGAGAGGGTAATATGGATAAAAACCTGAACTCTACTCCGAAGAGCAAAGATTAAGATGCATAATCAAAAAAATATTCTAAGCCAGTTCAAGCTACTAGTATAGGAAAAGTGTCGTACATGAACTACAAGTCTTACTATGTTCTGAAATGCACCACAAACTCGTAAAAGAACTTCATTTTATATTCAAGAATATCTCAAATCATAAGAAATGAAATAAAGTTGGCGCTAAATGGAAAAAAAATTGTGCAAATTAAGAAGAAAAGGCTTCAACAGGTTTAGATGGATTTGTAATATATGATGCAAAAATGTCGAGGATATAATTTCTGACCGGTTAAGTGAGGTTCTATTTTACTCACTAGCGACATCATAGACAATCACTACAGTTGATGAATCTCTTATATAGCTTGGAATGAGACACCTAAATCTCTCATGTCCAGCAGTGTCCCTGAAATTTTACAAGTAAAACTGTCAAGAGGAAGATAGATAGCATTTATAGTGAATTTAATTATTAACCACTCAAGTAACATATACCTCTCTCTCTCTCTCTCTCTCTCTCTCTCTCTCTCTCTCAAACACACACACTAGAGCTTTCCCTAACAATGTCCCACTCTATTTAGAATGACTTACTCGCATAAAAGATGTAACAAATGGTAAGGATAAAATGGTCATTTTCATCATTCAGACAATTTATTAAATGCAACAAACAAACAACAATTTAGCTATGCAGACATGGATTAATGGCAAAACAACCAACTAGCACCTTAAATTCAAACTCATTACATATGTATTGCCAAGTGAATCATAAGGGGATGCGACAAATGGTGACAGCATAACACCCACATCAGGTATGGTTTTTGGTTCTTCTAGAAAATTCTCAAACTCGTTCAATTAAGAGAGCATAGGGTCAAAACTCAGAATGCAATGCCTCATCACTTGTGGTTAACATATATAATCTAGTATATATATATAAATATAGGGGAGCGATCAAATGAAACCACTCCAATTTTGCAAACAGTGGAAACGGTCGATTTCATTGGTTAAGTTAATGAAATTGTTTCATGCAATTGTTTAATTTGATGAAATTGTTTCATATAATTCTTTTATTGATGAAATTGTTGCATGTATATGTGTTTTTATGTAAAAATTAAAAACTTTCATCAGACTGCGAAAATACATGACGAAAATACATGAAACAGTTTCATCGGAATGAGAAAAAAATACATGAAACTACATAAAAAACACAAATATATTAAACAATTTCATTAACAAAAGAATTATATGAAACAACTTCATCATATTAAACAACTTTATGAACTAATTTCATTAATTTAACCAATGAAATCGACGGTTTCATAGTTTTCAAAATTAAAGTGGTTTCCAATTGAAACTACCCCAATATATATATATATATATGTGTGTGTGTGTGTGTGTGTGTGTGTGTGTAGGGGCAAGTTCAAACGAGAAATTATACATTTTGCGAGAAAGCGAGAAATCTCAATTATATATGATTACACGCGTGATACACAAGCTTAATCATATATGATTGAACATATGTACGTTAATGATATATGATTAAACACACCGAAAAGAGTGTAATCATATATGATATTGAGAGTTCTCGCAAAATGTTTAAATTCCTCACATGATCCTTCCTCTATATACATATATATATATATATGTGTGTGTGTGTGTGTGTGTGTCAAGCCTTGGCAAAGGTTTTCAATAAAACATTTGTAGTTTACAGGATACACCATGTATTTATTAATATATAGCTAGGTATTAACAAGACACTTTACTTGATGATTGTGTGAATAAGCGACAAGTAACAAACATGAAAGCGTACCAAAGCTGTAACTGAATTTGTGTATCTTCAAAGGACATTGTTCTTGACCAGAAATCAATGCCAATGGTAGGCTGCAGTTCATATCCAAATACAATGTAAGTCAGAGCTTTTAGTTTATTTAGGGGTCGTTTACCAAACTCTTACCTGCAAAAGCGTCATCCTCACTTACCTTATCAGATTACCTTGTCGGCCATCAAAATGGATTGCAACTTTTACCCGGTAAGATTATTCTCCCTCACTTAATTACCGGGTAAAAGTCTCGATCCTTGTTATATATGCCTCTTACCGGGTAAGATTATAGCTAGGTCATTGTCATGCTCACCGAGAAGGTGACACTGGCAAGTGGTTACCAGGTAAACGCTTGGTAGACGACCCCTTTAATACCACTGATCTAGAAGTTGAGATCACAAGGATGCATGAATATATCCAAAAGTAATCCCACCTGTCAATTACTCTAATCTGCAAACTAAAAGTAGAAATAAGATTTTACCAAAGGCAATTCACATACAAGCATATTAATTTGTTTTTATGTATATAGATGTAGGCAGCATATTAATATCGACTTCTATGGTAGGTGCATATATACATCAAAAGCAGGACATAAGAGGTTCCTTTAAAAGTTTAAGATCATAATTTAGGGCCGTGTACTAAACGCTTACATGGTAAGTGCTTATCAATATCAATTACCTTATTGATTGAACATGACAAGCACTGAGAAGCTTACCCGGTAAGAGACAAGGCAGGGACTAAGAATCTTAGTAGGTAAGTGCGGGAAACGACTCTTACCCGCCGGGTTTAAGATGCTTACCAACAATCCATTTTCATAGTCAATGATGTTACACGAGAAGGTAAATGTAGGTGAATCTTTTGCCAGTAAGTACTTGCCAGTAAGTACTTGCCTGTAAGTACTTGCCTGGTAGGAATATGGTAAACGGCTCCTTAATTTATCTTCAGTTTGTGGTTATAAAATGTAACTACGTACTAATTCTGCAATCTTTACTCGAATAAAAATTGACCCAGCGTTTGAACAAATTTTGCCAAAAAGGGGATCAGTAAAGACGTTGTGGGATTCGTAAGAATTCAAAGAGCAGTTGGATAAGAATATGAGATCGTGTACGATCACATTCCTTAAGCGATATTTTGACCCTTTTCAGCCAGTTACACGAAATTTGCTCTCAATTCTGAAAATCTTAAGCTATAAAGCTAAAGATAATCTCGTAATGGTTTTTTTGATTGATTTCAATAGACATGACCTCTTTTTCGGTTGATTTCTAGAGACTCTTTTGGGTGACATGAAATGAATGCAACATAGATTTTTATAAGCAATTATTACTAAAGTTTATAGAACAGGTGGCATTGAAAATCATCACGCGGGCCCAATCATGGCTCTTGATATTGAAACAAAGGTAATTAATGAAGATTCTTGAATTGCATAGAGATGAGATGATGAATTACATTAAACAGAAAAAAAAAAAGCAACAACTATATATTATACCTGATAGGTGGTATGGAATTTGTCATACATGTATCTAGTAATGATGTTGCTTTTGCCGACCAAATCATCACCCAGAAATACCACTTTAAATTTGGCAAGAGGTGACACCACCGCCATTATTGATTTGATCTGATCTTAGAGGATTTGAATCTGTAGAGAGAAAATAAAAGAGAAAGGGTGGGTTTGATTTTGCAATCGGAGAATAAACTGTCAACTATTGATTCACTTCTCGTAATTCCCTCACCATCAATATCTCTACTACTATATAAAAAAGCTAATACGTTTGTACAATAATACTTATCACCCTAAACTTTTATACAATAACACTTATCACCCTTATAATTTTACATTTACCACCCTTACAATTACTTATTTAATTCATTTTATATCGCTTATTTTTTTCATTTTTCATTTTACACCATTATCATATTAACACAAATAATCGTATATGAACACAAATGCAATGAAAAAATATGTTTCTTTTTTTTTCAAATTATATCATTATAATCGTCTCGCCAATATCTTCAAAACGAACTCAATATTGAATATTTTTTTAATTTAACCGTACTATTAAATATCATGAATATCTACGAACTAATTTGTTTTCTATCCATACGTTTTATTTTTTTCCACCGTTAGCACATTAAAAATACATAATCGTAAAATACGTTTCATTCTTATTATAAATTATATCATTATATTTTTTTTTGTCAATAATTGTAATATAAACTAATTATTGAATATCTTTATGGGTTTAGGGTTTCATAAATTGTGATTCTTAGGTCATGGTTGATTGTTGATGACATGTCTATAAGGAAGTAACATTAATTGTTCGTTATTTACTTACATTCCTCTGCATTGCGCGGGTATATGCCTAGTCTATAATAAACCAATGAAATTTAACAAACCGTACAAACCGTGGTTTTTCTTGTTTAATCGAATGAAATTATTTCATGAAATTGTTTAATATGATGAATTTGTTTCATATAATTCTTTTTTTGATGAAATTGTTTCATATATTTTTTGTTTATATGTAATAATGAAATTGTTTCATGTATTTCTCATTTTGATGAAATTTGTTTCATACATTCTTGATTAATCAACCCTCATATATTGGCGAAATTGTTTCATATATTCTTGACTAATCAACCCTCCTAATTAAGAAAAAGTGAAAAACTGAAAATTTATGATTGGTTGAACGTGGTTTGTACGGTTTGTTAGATTTCACCGTTTTGTAAAATAAACGGGCCCTATATATATATATATATATATATACTAGGCATATACCCGTGCACGATGCGGCGCGAAGCATTTTGAAATCGAAACCGAGAACTTAAAACGGTTGTGTGTCCCACAATCAGTATATATCAAGATATTAACAACGAATTATCAATTGAAACACTCTTTTATTGATTTCAGATTCAACAGTACAAACTCTCTCTCTTTATCTCAAGAACATGCACACTGCAATCACTCTAAACTCTGTTACTACTCTCACAACAAGGAACCAACCTATTTATACAAGAAAGCTACTTCATGCAAAACATTGTTCACGCACACAGAAACACGCAAACAACTAAGAAAAGAAAAAAATTACAATTTTGACTTTGACAATTATTACACAAGACTTTGACCGAGAGTTGACTTTCAGCTTTGACTTTGATCTTCAGATAAATTAATCTTGTATCCAACAGATTTATGCTCTAACAATCTCCCTCTTTGGATTCAAGATCATCACAAAAAGATTTAGCAAATCAATCTCCCCCTTTAGTTGCATCTCTCCTTTAAGCACAATCTGAGTACAATCTTCCTCTTTTGATTGATCTTTAACTTTAAATCTCCCCAAAGTCTCTTTCAGTCTTCAGACATAAATTATCTTCAGGTTTAGCTCATATTGCTTCAGCAAATAATCTTCAAAGAAAAATTTCTTCAAAAACAGCATATCTTCAAAAGTCTTTGATCTTTGCATATACATTCTTTCAAACTATCAAACTTTGAACTTTGTCATCTTCAAATCTTTTAACTTTGAGATTTCTGACTCTGACATTTCTCTAAATCATCTCCTCCTTTTTGATGAATAGAGCATCTGGTTCATCAAAACTTTCTCATCAAGAAATGTCATTGTTTGTTCCGACCACTGATTCTTTGCCAATTCGAACAATGTATTTATCTAGATCTTTGCAAATCCAGACAAAGTATGAATGTAACACCTGAATCAACAAATGAATCAGTTAAAATGTCTGTCAGTAACACGAAGTCACTGTGTGTAACAAATACACATTAGAAAAGAGCTTTTATGATGTTCACTCCCCCAGGGCTTCCATCCAATCATCAAAACACCACAAAGGCAATTTCTATGAACGTTATGACAAAGAAACAAATTCCTTGTGTGTTCGTGCATGTGATAGAAAGAATTAAGCACCGATGATTGCTTATAAAGGCTCAACATTGTGTAAACAACTGAGACAATAGTAGATAAACACAGACTCAATGTGCATGATTGAAGTGCGAAGGTGGGGCAGACTTCCTTCTTTTTCAATATCCAGATTTTCCAAATGAATAATACATACATGTGTATATGTATACTATATATATGTCGTATGCATATAAGTGTGTGTATGTCTATGTGTACATGTCTATATATGTATGTATGCATTTCTATAGATGTATGTATGTGTGTGTATATATGTATTGCTTGTACGTATATAGTACATACATGTGTATCATGTATATATGCATATAAGTGTATGTGTATACATGTATGACTATGTGTACATGTCTATATGTACATGTCTATGTATGTATGTATGTATGTATGTATGTATGTATGTATGTATGTATGTATGTATGTATGTATGTATGTATGTATGTAAGTCTATAGATGTATGTGTGTGTATATATATGTATTGCTTGTATGTATATAGTACATATATGTATATCATGTATATATGTATATGCCATATGCATATAAGTGTGTGTGTGTGTATGTCTATATGTATGTAAGTCTATAGATGTATGGATGTGTGTATGTATATGTATACATATGTATTGCTTGTATGTATATAGTACATACGTGTATATCATGTATATATGTATATGTTAAGTGTGTGTGTGTGTGTATGTCTATATATGTATGTATGTAAGTCTATAGATGTATGTATGTGTGTATATATATATATGTATACATATGTATTGCTTGTATGTATATAGTACATACATGTATATGATACACATGTTATATATATATATGTATGTATATTAATTGTGCATGTATTCTTATGTTTATACGTATATGTGCATGTATATATATGTGTGTTGGTTGCTAGCTAACTGCATAGGCATGATAGAAACGTATGTGTGTGTATACGTATGTATATGCATATGAATTGACAAAAGAAAACTTTAAGAGGACTAAAATACCCTTGATCGACCTAATTGGAATTAACGGGAAAAGATAACGGTCGTTAGAAGGATGGACCAAAACTGTTACAAAATGACACAATTTCATAACACTTTTGGTCCCTTAACTGTTTTCGTTAAGTCCATGTTCAGGGGTGTTTTAGTCATTTTAAATATAATTTGGTAAATTAATAATTTTAATATTAAATATTATTTAATAATTATTAATAGTTTAAAAACAATATAATTTAATAATTATTAATACTATAAAAGTAAATATTATTTAAACTTAAAATAGTAATTGTTTTAAATTTAAAAAAAAGAAATCCGTCGGAAATCCGTCTGTAGTCACCGACGGCCACGTTCTCTCGGTAGTTACCGACGGAATTTTCGTTGGAAATCCGTCGGTCATTTTACTTACTTTTCTTAAAAAAAGAGCGGGCATAAAGCCTTAATTTCATAATCCCTCTCAATGTCTCGATTTGTTCCTCACTGACCACCTCTTGAAAACCTCTCGATCTCTTCCTCGCCGATCACCGCTCTCCAACCTCGTCGTCGGCGCTCTCCCTCACCGCTCGAAAACCTCACTAACCCTCTATCGCACCACCCTATCTAGCGAAGCTGCCCAAAATACCTCACGCGGGGCATCCTTTGAGCCTTGGTACGTACCCTGTGATTCGATTCCCCTGTCTAACAAATTATTGGTTCTTGCTTCATTAACGTCTACGAATTTGTTTTCCTAACTGTCAGAGGGATTGCACCACCTCCACAGCCCCTGTGTTCCACTCCAGTGATTCCACTCCCGCCTTCCCAACCCTCTCTAGCGATTCCACAACACTTGTGGTTCGATTTAGGATTGAGTTCTAATCTGATGTTTGTTAAAGGAATTATGGTTTTCATGGTGGTGTTCTAATATGTTGTTTGCAGTCTTTGATGTATAGGATTTACACAATATATTGATGAACTTTTTGTGTAGAGTTCTTGATTCAAGATTTGGTATATTGATATTGATCCTCCTATGTGTTTTTTTGCTTCTTTGGCATATTAATATTGATCCCCCTAATCTGCCATGTTTATGAATCTGTAAATGTTAACAAACCCTAATTTGCCATGTTTACGAATCTGTGTGTGTTTATGAATCTGCCATGTTAATGGTCTATATAGCCCCAACACATAACTTCAACCTTTTTCATTCTACAGCAAACACAATTAATAACAATTAATAATGTATAGGATTTAGACAGTAAATATCATCATCAATGACTGCACTATATACCTTTAAGCAATACTTCATTTTTTGACCAAAACTAAAATTTTATTTGCTTGTTATATGTGTTTGAGGTTGATAAAATTAAAGAAATCGTGGACCCATTATCTACATAATAGAAATCTATACATTAGAAAGATTTATTTGGTTGTTACGATGATGGGATATCTACGCAATAGAAATCTATACATTAGAAAGATTATTTAGTATGATTTGGTTTTGGGTTTACCCAAAAACCTTGATAATTTAGGATTTGATTATGCTTGATTTTATTTCTTTATTTTAGTTGGGTTGCCAATTGTTGGGCAAACATTAGGTTGATATACGGAAATATTCATTTTATATAGCCGTTATCCTGCCGAAATTTTAAAAAATATATGTTTGCGTTTTAAACCCGTTTCTTTCATTCCAAACCATTACATGTAGTGTTTGAGTCATTCAATAGACTTCTAACTTCATTGACACCTACAATTTGATTTAAATAATCAAACCATTACCCCTAGGGTTTTAAAGTTTCCAAAACACCTTTCTTTGATTTAAACCTACGTTTTAACTTTTCAATAGTTAAACCATTACACTTAGAGTTTTAAAGTCATCCAAAACTCCTCTACACCTACGATTTGACTTTCAACTAGGCAAACCATTACATGTAGTGTTTTCAAGTCTAATTTGGTAAACTGTACGGATTAGGAAGGAGGAGTACCCGGACATAGATCCCGACACTGTTCCTCCCAATGACACAGAGTTGTGGGAGCGTAGTGTCGGAGGACGACATAAAGACTGCTTGTTTGGATTCGGAAGATCCCCTATATTCTATGTCCGGTGATTCAGGTTCCATACGAGCGGGAGCTTGCGCGACCATCGCGATGAAGAGGTATGTTTGTCAAATGGTGTCTAACTTTGTTATATAGTTGTCAAATGTTGTCTAACATTGTTATATGTTTGTCAAATGTTGAATTTCAGATAGATGAGCTAAAACAAAAGTTACAAAAATAGACAGCAGCGAGGCTCCGGTTGGAGGGGCAAATGAAGGCGGTTGAGGCCTTCATGAAGAAGTTTGAAGATAAAAGCCCCCCCCCCCCCGGGGCGGTTTTAGGCTATTTATCCGCAATTACTACAATTTGTATATTTTATTTTTGATAATATTACGTTTTGGAATTATTTTATTTTAATTTTTGGATATTAAATGGAAAATCGGCAGGTTTTGTACAAGTTTTGTACTGGAAATTATCAATTTTAATTATCTATACATATAATAAATAAGTAACTAGCATGCCATGTGTCGTCTTCTGGTGAGTCGACTACAGTATTTTCCCGCCTAAACATGTATTTAGACGCAATTTACATTATAAGTTAAATTAGCACACCCATATTTACTCATCTTTAAATCTCTTCTTAATTCAATTTTTTTAATTTATACATTACATTTACTACCCTTATCATTAGGTATGTAGTTTACTTTTAATCCCTTACTTTTTTATTTTTTAATTTTAGACTCTTATCATATAAAATAAATAATGTATATGAACTAAAAATGCATTAAAAACATTTCTATTTTTTACAATTATATCATTGTAAACGCTTCGTTAATACCTTCGAAATGAGCTCAATATTGAATATTTTTGGATTTAATTATATTATTAAATATAAAAAATATATACGAATTAATGTGTCGTGATTAGTATGTGATTTGATACAAATAATCACTAAATTGTCGTGATTTTCTTTTTACAATTTTATATTAATTTTTACTTCAAAGTCGAATTTCTTTGACGAATTACAATTCTATCAAATTCCATTTTATCAACGAAACACCCTTAGAATTATCATAAGAGATTTAATGACTTGGAAAAAAAATATTACTTATCAACTGACTTTTGGATTATGAGTTCGAAGCTTTTTCAAAAATATAAATATGCAAATATTTTAGTATAGTATATTTAATTATTTATATTTTCTTAATCATGATTATATTATTTCCCCAAATTCTAATTGAACTACATAATATCAGTTATCAACAGATGGTTGATTAGGTAATGATATTTTGAAAGTCAAATTGTTATAATTCCCATCAATTCACTTTAAATTAGTCTTTCATAATAGTTGATTTGGTTATAATTATATAAAAAAATTTATTGATATTATTATAAAATATAAGTATACGATTGATATATTACAGAATAATGGATGGAAAGAATATTACTCTTATTAACGACCTTGATATACCAAAAGATGATTTTACTGTCAAGGTTAGAATTATTCGTTTGTGGATTCAACCACTGTTCAAGAATCCTGAACAAATATATTCTATCGAGATGATATTAATGGATGAAGAGGTAAATAATTACTTGTATTCGAATCTTTACTATCGTATTCATCATATTTTTTTATTAGCTCTGATTCGTAATATTTTTGTATTATTCATGTATAAACAATGTTATCAACGAAGTAAATAACTACGTGCATTTGATTATGTTAATATAACAACGCTAATTTTATTCGGGAACTTCAAATATCATGTAAATTCCGAACATATATTTATCTTCGTATTTTCATTAGTTTCGTAAATTCGTATTTTATTCGGATTATTCATGTATAAATAGTTGCCATTTTTAGCTTCGTATTCATCATTACCGATTCAATGGATCCTACATTTTCATTAATTGAATTTTTCTGTCCTTCTATTATTATAATTGTCAAGAATTCATCATATTTTCAGGAAACAACAATACTTGCACCCCAAGCATGAAATCGTTCAAGAAATAAATGATCGTTTGCTATAATTGTTTCCAGGAGATGAAAAGGAGTACCTAAGTTCAGATAGTCTGTGTGAATCAGAGCATCTTCACGAACAGTTTGATGAAACTTTGTACTCACCTGATGTCTTAAATGGTCTTAAATTATCGGGTTTGTCAAACCATAAGATAGTACTAAAAGTCGGTGTTCTAGTTATGTTACTAAGGAATATTGATCAGAAATATTGGTTATATAATGGAACTAGACTACGGGTGTTATTTTTGGGAAATCGGGTTATAGAATCAGAGATCATATTTGGAAGAATATTGGAAGTCGAACATTTATTCGAAGAATGTCTTTGACACCTACAGACAAAAGGATTCCGTTCAAGTTTCAAAGAAAACAATTTCCAATTGTTGTATGTTTTGCCATGACCATAAATAAAAGCCAGGACAGTCATTATCGAAGGTACGTTTGTTTCTGAGACAACCAGTCTTCACCCTTCACCCATGATCAGTTGTATGTTGCTTTATCTAGAGTAAAAAGTAGGCAAGCTAGGTTTAAAAATATTAATTATAGATGATGAAAGTATAATTAACAATAGAACAATGAATGTTGTATATAAAGAAGTATTTGCTAATTTATGATATGTGGTTCTTATTTTATTAATATTTTAACTAGGAGTGAGCAAAGGCGGGTACCCGCCTAAAATTTCTGAACCGGTCCCGAACCGGAGCCGGTTGTTCCTGGAATGAAGGAACCGGAACCGGAACCGGTTACACCGGTTCTTTATATTTGGGAACCATTCTCGGAACTGCTGGTCCGGTACCGGGTACCCGCTGTCTATTTTTTTATCATTTATATCATAAAAAAAGTAAAATTAATGTACTACAATGTCCCAATGTAAAGAAATAAATAGCAGAAACGTGAAAACTAATACAATAAAAACTAATAAATACTACAAACGATGCTTACAAAACAAATAAATATTACAAACGGTGCTTCCAAAAAAAATACTATAAGCTATGCTTCCAAAACACTTCACGTCATTAAAATTAGTTTATGCTAATAAATATTACAAACGGCGCTTCTCTAAAAAGTAGTTTATTATACTATTATAAATAAATAAAATATATTTTATTAAAAAATAGTGGGTACCCAGAGGTTAACCGCTCCAAAAAAACGAGAACCGGAACAGTCTCAATCGGTTCCATATTTTAGGAACCGGAACCAGAACCAATCACATCGGTTCCGGTTTCAAAACAGGCAGTTCCGAAGCGGTTCTAGTTCAAAAGCAAGTAACCGCTTCCGATGCTCACCCCTAATTTTAACTATGTACTTTTCCATAATTTTATTTACGTTATATTATAAATTTTGTTTTATAAATTCTTAATATTTATTCATTTTTTGCAAAACATTCTTTGTGAAAACTGACTAAAACAATAACATTTTATAACCAACTGCATTAAAAACAACTCTGAAGGGGAAAAGAGCTTGGAAAAGTAGCATCGCATTTTCGATGATCATTCATATCTGTAAGATAAGTTTTCTGGTATGATTTAATTTTTTTAAATTACCCCGTGTAATACACAGGTTCGAACCTAGTTTTTTTAATAAAAAATTAAATTACCAACGAATTATCCGTCGGTAAAGGTTTTTAATATTACATTATATTTTTTTAAATCAAATTAAACCTGTCTGAGAACCGTCGGAAGCGTTGTCCGTCGGTAATCCGTCAGAAAATTAGGACCGTCGGAGATCCGTCGCTAAAATCCGTCGATGATCCGTCGGAAAATCTATCGCCCACGAGATATTGTGCGAGAGGCTGTCACCATCGGTGATAGCCCCCTGTTTCGTATGTTTTGTAGTGTCACCATGATTGGTCTGAACCGGTAATAGTTCGTTTCTTTGATGCATGAGTAATTAACATGAGATGAGTGTAAAAACTAGTAGTAATTTCCGGCCAATAGGTCTAACCAGAGCGATTTTGTATTGCTTTTTTTAAATTCAAAAAATTCCACTATTGTTTTCATTGAAGCAAGTTGGGAGGCTTGAACTGTCAAAATTTGGGATTTGAATGGGCCCAAGTTAGTCATGGAGACCGCTTGATTTTGAATTCTTAAACGGACCTTATTCAATCTCCTGTCTCAAATCCTTAAGTGAATTTTGCCTAGAGGCCAGACCAGCCTTTTAACCAATATTTGAAGGGTCCGTCCTTCCATGTCCATCTCGGTCCCGAATCGATTTATAGGCTTTTAAGTCGCTTACTGGGCAAACGCTTACTTATATGGGGTAACATTCTTGGCTATCAAAATGGATCTATGGTTAGCGTTTATAACCTGGTAAATGCTTACCGGGTAAAAGTCATCACCTTTACTTACCGGGTAAGATTCTCGTTTTTTATCATGTTCATCCGGTAAGATAATAATTGAACAGGTAAGTTCTTACCAAGGTAATCATCAATATATATATATATATATATATATATATATATAGGACGAGAATCGAGAACCAAAAATAGGTTGAAAACCGTAAAGACCGATCTACACCATTAATTGATTTTAATCCATGGACATTAAAAGCAATGACAATTTTGAAATAATTAAGAAGTTTATGGTTTATTATGGATTGAAATTAAAACTCAAAGGGCATATTGGGTATTAAAGAATATGATTTCTTTGGATTCTAATTGAGAGCGTACAGATGCACAGCTACCCACAAAATTTTTTCTTTTCTTTCTTCAAAATTCAAGCGATCGGCCAGTTCTTCGGTCCAAAACAATCCCATCTTCCTCCTAAACCCTACCTTCTTCTTCGTCATCAGCAGCGGCGACATCGTCTAACTCCGTCGGGAACATCGACGATGACGATGAGGCAGAGCACAACGGCGGAGTTACTCATCATTCCCCTACTCAAATCCTCAAAAACTTCAACGAGATTCAGTTTCTCAAAATTGAGCTTCCTAGTGGTGAGTTGGTATTGAAGACGACATCCTGTTGAGATGGCGAGCCGATTACAAATCAACCCTAGACAATTGCGTCATGCTCTGTGTATTCTCTATGATCTACCCTGATA
Source organism: Arctium minus (assembly GCA_954870635.1). Taxonomy (NCBI): domain Eukaryota; kingdom Viridiplantae; phylum Streptophyta; class Magnoliopsida; order Asterales; family Asteraceae; genus Arctium; species Arctium minus. The sequence goes on from OX941092.1 coordinate 55,537,693, forward strand.
ACATCGCATCTAATCGATCCAATTTCGACTCCACCATTTGTAGGGGTGTGCATCGGGCGGGTCGGGACGGTTCGGGTGGAAAAACCAAAATCCCAATCGGATTTCGGATATGGAAATCAAGATCCGAATTTTAGGTTTCAGATTTCGGATAGTTTTGGGTTCGGGTTGGTCGGGTTGATGTCGATCGGGTTCGGGTATTATATAATGCATATATATATATATTCAATCGATTTTGAGGATGAATATAATTGACTGAGAGATTGATGAAATCGACATTAAGTTTAAAAATTAGAAAATATTTCAACATACTAGAATTTATGTTACAAAAGATAATTAGATAAAATAAATATATATTTAAAATAGGGAATTTAATTAAAATAACCGTATTTGAACATCGTATTACCGAAATGCCCCAAATCTCGTCGAGTTTGCCAAAATACCCCTTATCTACGGGAAACGAGGCCGGGAATCCCGGGTCAGGTCGCGTGGCCGGGAAACCCGGGTTTATGGCCGGGAATCCCGGGGTTGGGGGCCGGGAAAAGTGGGTATGTGGTGATCGATGGTATTGAACGGTTTGGATTAAAAGGAATTAGGGTTATAAGTGTTGGGTTCGATTATAAAAGGGAGAGGGGGACCATTTGACACCCCACACAACATTCTAACTCTCTCCCTCATTTCTAACTCTCTCATTGCAATCGTGTATATCACGCTCGGATATGTCTCGTCTACTTACTTCTGTAAGTTTTCTTAACCCTATTGTAGTTTTATATTTTCTAAAATATTTATTGTATGTTTGTTAGACTATATGTTCGATTATGCTTTTATATATGAGATTATGTGTTATGTTTACGTCGGATAATATGTTATTTTTTATAAATATTTTAGAGATGACATGTTTTTTGGAGATTGGGTTTATTTTAGAGATGACATGTTTTTTGGAGATTGGGTTAATTTTAGAGATTGCGTTAATAACATGTTAGAGTGTTACGTTTTTTTAGAGTGTTGTGTTTTTTTATAAATATTTTAGAGATGGCATGTTTTTTGGAGACTGGGTTAATTTTAGAGATTGCGTTAATAACATGTTAGAGTGTTACGTTTTTTTAGAGTGTTGTGTTTTTTTTTTTTATAAATATTTTAGAGATGACATGTTTTTTGGAGAATGGGTTAATTTTAGAGATTGCGTTAATAACATGTTAGAGTCTTACGTTTTTTAGAGTGTTGTGTTTTTTTTATAAATATTTTAGAGGACATGTTTTTTGGAGATTGGGTTAATTTTAGAGATTGCGTTAATAACATGTTAGAGTGTTACGTTTTTTTAGAGTGTTGTGTTTTTTTTATAAATATTTTAGAGATGACATGTTTTTTGGAGACTGTGTTAATTTTAGAGATTGCGTTAATAACATGTTAGAGTGTTACGTTTTTTTAGAGTGTTGTGTTTTTTTTTTATAAATATTTTAGAGATGACATGTTTTTTGGAGATTGGGTTAATTTTAGAGATTGCGTTAATAACATGTTAGAGTGTTACGTTTTTTAGAGTGTTGTGTTTTTTTTATAAATATTTTAGAGGACATGTTTTTTGGAGATTGGGTTAATTTTAGAGATTGCGTTAATAACATGTTAGAGTGTTACGTTTTTTAGAGTGTTGTGTTTTTTTATAAATATTTTAGAGGACATGTTTTTTGGAGATTGGGTTAATTTTAGAGATTGCGTTAATAACATGTTAGAGTGTTACGTTTTTTTAGAGTGTTGTGTTTTTTTTTATAAATATTTTAGAGATGGCATGTTTTTTGGAGACTGGGTTAATTTTAGAGATTGCGTTAATAACATGTTAGAGTGTTACGTTTTTTAGAGTGTTGTGTTTTTTTTATAAATATTTTAGAGATGGCATGTTTTTTGGAGACTGGGTTAATTTTAGAGATTGCGTTAATAACATGTTAGAGTGTTACGTTTTTTTAGAGTGTTGTGTTTTTTTTTTATAAATATTTTAGAGATGGCATGTTTTTTGGAGATTGGGTTAATTTTAGAGATTGCGTTAATAACATGTTAGAGTGTTACGTTTTTTTAGAGTGTTGTGTTTTTTTTATAAATATTTTAGAGATGACATGTTTTTTGGAGACTGGGTTAATTTTAGAGATTGCGTTAATAACATGTTAGAGTGTTACGTTTTTTTAGAGTGTTGTGTTTTTTCTTTATAAATATTTTAGAGATGGCATGTTTTTTGGAGATTGGGTTAATTTTAGAGATTGCGTTAATAACATGTTAGAGTGTTACGTTTTTTAGAGTGTTGTGTTTTTTTTATAAATATTTTAGAGGACATGTTTTTTGGAGATTGGGTTAATTTTAGAGATTGCGTTAATAACATGTTAGAGTGTTACGTTTTTTTAGAGTGTTGTGTTTTTTTTATAAATATTTTAGAGATGACATGTTTTTTGGAGACTGGGTTAATTTTAGAGATTGCGTTAATAAGATGTTAGAGTGTTACGTTTTTTTAGAGTGTTGTGTTTTTTTTATAAATATTTTAGAGATGGCATAGGCCCCTTAACTTTGATAAACTTATAACTTAGGCCCCTAGGCTTTGGTTTATTACAACTTAGGCTCCTAGACTTTGGTTTTTTACAATTTAGTCCCCTTAACCTTGGTAAATTCAAAACATATCGATTTGGATTTTGTCAAACGGGTGTAAATAGCCCTAAGGTTTGTAGGGATTTAAGCAATCCACGTGATTCCCCTACTACCTGGAAGTCCAATAGATTGAGTGGCTTCTTTTCTAAACTCTCTCACTAGACGAAATCAACAAAACTTAGGCCTCCTTAACTTTGTAAAAAACCATAAATATTAACTATAACCATAAGTCGTTGTCTTTTATTCGTTACTATGTAGGAGGATTTTCATTACGTCGATCTGTCTTTCAAATCACGCCTTGGCTTCGCCAAGGAAATTAGAGATATTTTTGCAGCGTTTCCACCTGAACGGGCACAAAATTTACACCAAATATTTGGACGGACGCCTTTTAGTCCATGGCTGGAGCTTACAAATACTGCACAGGACTCCCTCCTAGTGTACATGTTTCTACAGTTTGAGGTCGACGTCCTCAATGCGGCTTCGGAGGAAATGTATTTCAAAGTCCTTGGGAAACACATGCGCTTTGGTCGTCTTGAGTTTTGTCTTATAACAGGACTCCTTTTCGGCCCAACACCCTCCCTACCTGTCATATCGGAAGGGTCCTTCGTTAGGAGGCTTTGGCCTGATCACGCCCCCGATCATTTGAAGGTGAAAACCGTCGTCCAGACGATGAGAGACGGCATGCAGTACCTATCCGATGAGGATGTTGTGCGTGTTTGCTTGGTAGTGATGGTGGAAGTCATGTTTATGGGTCGTGAGCTAAACCAGCTGGTTTCTGACACTGTCCTTAGGGCCGTCGATGACCTTATGACATTTGACAGCTACCCGTGGAGATGATGAAGCGCGATGTCAGGGAGAAGCAAAAGGAGATTAAAAAATTAGAAGATGAATTGGTAGAAATCAAAGAAAACTACACCGGCATGGAGGAGCAGATGAAGGCAAAGGCTGGCTGGGTCAAGAGCATCCGAGAAATCTACCCGTAGTAGGTTTCTCAAAGGGTGGTTAATCTACCCGTAACGATGGCCTAATGTTTTTGTTTCTTTATTAATGTTTTCTTTATTAATGTTTACTTTATCGATGCTTTAATAAAAGGATGCTTTAATGTTTAACTTGTTTTTACACAATATATTTCCACAACCACGAAAAGGTGGATAAAATCAACAATGAACATAAATATCATATCACTTCACACTAAAATAAATTACTTGTTAACTACTTGCACAAAAATAAAGAGAGAAATAAGCTACAAGATGAGGTCGTTACAATCAAGGGAAATCTATGTTAAGGTCAATGCTATCATGCCTTAGGGTTCCATGTGGTTCTAGGCTCGATGGCCCCTGAGAGCGAAATCTTTGGCTACTTGTAGCTCTGCTCCTGGGAACGGTTGAAGGGGCAGGAGTTGGACATTCACCACGAGTGTGTCCTACTGCTCCACACCTAGTACACGTTCTCTGTATCGGATCCTCACCTCGAGATGGACGCCGATCGTTCTTGCTTGGCCTCCCCGCACGTCTCTTGGTTATTAACGGTGGATAGCATGGAGGAAGGGGCACGTGCGGCAAAACCCATGACTGAGGGGGTCCAACCGGATTGATTACTTCCTGATATGTTGACTCGTAAGTATGGGACGTGAAGTAACCTAGAGCTAGATCGCTGCAATCTCTACGACTCACCGACCTTGCAGCTGCGATGGCATGACCGCATGGTAACCCATAATATTGCCATTGCTTACATTCACAAACACGGTTAAGCATATCGACAATGGCGTGTCCACTGGTATCCCGAATATCGAACCTATCATATCCAATCCCTCTAACCCTCCATTGCGCAGATTTTCCTGCCCTTTTGAGAATCTTTGCCTCCGCCATTGGTGTAAGATGATTACACATTTCACCTACAAACATGTGTGTGTTAATTATGCTATGATTTATAAATAACAAAAGAAAAGCAAATAACATATAAGTTCAAGATTTCATAGTTTATCAACCTCCCTTTTGTCGTCGAAGTAGGTACCACTCTTGTTGAAAATTTCGGAAGTACTCCATAAGCCCGACAATCGGTAACCTACGAGCAAAACGGGACAGTGCATTCACCGACTCGGCACTATTAGAGGTCATTATATTATACCGATGTACAGGAAAATGGGCCCTTGACCACCTCTCCTTACCAGCAGCGTCCATAACTTGTGCTCCACGATCTACTTCATATCGTAGTGCATCCATGTACCGGTCAAACTCCGTAACCGTATATGCTTTGCATGCCTTCCAGTAGGTCGAGCGGTTTGTAGTAATACGTCTGTCCGCACTTCTCACGTTCATCTCCAAATGTCGACAACATAGGGCATGAGGGGTCGATGGGTACACCGCAGAAATTGCGGCACTTATTGAAGGAGACCTGTCCGACATAAACACCAACCCTTCCGGGACTCCGATACATTCTCTCAACCTGGACAGAAACCAACCCCACTCCTCCCCCGTATCGGACTTGCCTACTCTGAAAGCCAAGGGCACGATGTTGTTATTTCCGTCCATGGCAACCGCCAAGAACATCATACCTAGGTAAGGTCCCTTTAAATGGGCCGCGTCTATTACGATGACAGGACGCAGGTTTGCCAAAAACGTGCGGATCTGCAAATAACGTAGGTGGAGCAAATTTGTAAATATTATAATTTATAATATCTAAATATATGTCGTGTTGATATACATACCGCACATCCAAGAGCAGCGAAACACAACTCAAAACGTCCGTGCGAATCTGTCCTTATTCTGGTGCATGTACCCGGATTCTTCAGTTCCAAATTATATAAGTACATAGGGAGTCGTTCGTACGACTCCTCAGGTGTGCCTCTCACCATTAGTAGGGCCTTTCATCGCGCGCGCCATCCTTGGTGGTAACCAATGTTGAGTCCGTACTGCTGGTTGATATCGTCGACGATGTCATTCGGCCGAAATGACCTGCTAGCGTCAATAAACTTACCTTTCAATATGTGGCCCAAAGTCCTTTTGTTGGCCTGCCGGTGTCTGGAATTCAGTTGCGTCCTCGAACAAGTGTGTACATCGTTCAACTTCCTAACGACAAACATCCATCCTTTAGGGCCCACGGACTTCGCCGACATACGCCACTTACAATTTGTTTGCTCACAGACAGCCACATATCTGCTTTTGTCGGATTTCTCCGTTCTAAACACGAAACCCTCTTCCAAGAACTTAATTCCGAGCTGTATGGACATTTGCTCCTTCGTATCAAATAGCTGTCCTTCATGTATACTTGTACCGCGATTGTAAGGTACGGGTTGGTAGGGTGGTATATTGGTCTCCCGGTTTGGAAGGGAAGGAGGCATATCAAAATAATCGTTTAACTCACCAAGTGATTTATTGCTAGGGGTATATGTCTCTTCTTCTTCGTCCTCATCAATATCGGTATCTGATCTGTCTAGATCAGATATACCCGTTGTGAAAACATGGGTTTCGTCATGAGCAACTCCAGAAAACCGTCTTTCTTCGTCTTCTTCTTCTTCAACTTCTTCTACTTGTTGTTCTTCTTCTTCTAGTTGCGTCTCCGGAACAACATCGGGATAAGAGTCGTTAGGATGATATGAATGATCAGCATAAAGTGTGGTGTCGTATGATGCCTGGAATTGATGATCAGGCTCATTTTGACTACCACCGACGTGGATTTCGTCATCACCTCCGGCATCATCTTCGTCATCACCTTCGTCGCACATCAATGTTGCGTCATACACAAAGACTTTTAGAGGTCTTTCAGAATCGATTGCAATTTGCATAAAACCAAGTATCACTTCGTCGTTGTTTAGCTCCACTAGTGAGCGATCTGCACGTTTGAACACCAACTTGCAAGTATCAGAATCTTCGATTCCACATTTTTCCATGGCGTAACGAAGAAACCTCTTATATGTATAGATTACTGGAATCTGTACACCACGCTTTGTGTACCCAATATAATCCCACTCATTGTTGTTTTGAACCCACTGACCATTGAAACATAAATAGAGCTTAGCTTTTACAACATGTGAACTCATTTTTTCAATAGTATGAACAATGAAGGAAGAAAGAAAAATGGAATGGATGTGATGATGAACGTATTTACCTTGAATTATACTGACTCTTATAGGAAAAATTTATAGCCAACGATGAAATTGAATCGTACATTCGATGACAAGTATATATTTATTTTACGAATAATGGAAAAAAACGTGGAAAAACAATTGAAATCAGGCAACAAACACGTGAAAAACAATGAAAACACATAAAATGATAGTTCCCACCTGAAACCCTAATTTTTTTCTCAAACCCTAAAAATCCCGGCCATGACAACCCCGGGAAACCCGACCATTAACCCCGGGAAACCCGGCCCCTAACCCCGGGAAACCCGACCCCTAACCCCGGGAATCCCGGCCTCATCCCGGACATAACCCCGGGATTGAACCCTTTCCCGGCCGAACCACTTTAACCCCGGGATCGAGCCTCATCCCGACCACGGATCCCGGACATATGGGGTATTTTAGCAAACTCGACGAGATTTGGGGCATTTCGGTAATACGATGTTCAAATACGGTTATTTTAATTAAATTCCCTTTAAAATATATATGTATATTTATTTCGGGTTTTCAGACGTGTCGGGTGGACAAAGATCAAAACCAATCCGAACCCAAGTATCCCTCCAAAAGTCGGCTTTTGGATTATCGGATTTCGGGGTATTTGGTTTTTAAAAAAACACTTTATTTTCGGTTCGGGTTCGGATTCGGATTTCGAACTATTCGGGTTTTGCACAACCCCTAACCATTTGTGCTAATGCAATCGTTAATGGCAGCAATGATAACGGTAGTATCCCCGAATCGTTTTACACCAACGATGGTCTGAAATTGAGAGTTGTATGGACGATAAGCTCATTTATTGCAGCATCTGCAAGACATTCTTACTTCAACCCATAATTTCTGAACACAAAACACTAGATTTTCTGGTTTTAACAGATGCATATGGGCAAGGGTGTTGTGCATGAATAGGGAGCACGAGGAGGATTGAGGGTAAATCCATTATGCTTCTCAACGATTTTCATTGACATTGATTTAGGCATTTTTGTTTTCCAAAATTTTGTTTGATTTAATGGGGTGAAATAACATATACGAAAGTTGTGTATGATTTCATGAGGAGAAATAACATATAGAAGAAAATTACGTTTGATTTCATTAGGTGATATAGATTAAACATGAAAATTGTGTTTGATTTCATGTAGTGAAATAACATATATCTATACTATATTATAAAACATGCATAAAAAACTTTTAAAAACAATTGGTAAAACTTAATGTACCCTATTTAATACTAATTATTTAAAATCTCTTAAAAATAACCATTAAAGTTTTATGTACTATATTTAATGGTATTTATTAACTCTCAATCCTTATCTCTAACCACTTTAACTCCTATAAAATCACTTCCACTTCAACTCCCCTAAAATCACTCCCCTCATAAAATTTTAAATATAAAAAATATAAAATATAATTAAGAAAATCTAACAAAATATTTAATGTTTATTTTATAAAAAAAACATTATATTATTATTAAACTATCAAATAAACTTTTAAAAACAAACTTTTATGTATTAAGTACTATTTATTGATACACATTACTTAAAAATTAAGATTACAAGTCATGACGCATGAGTACAAATTTTCTAAAACTATATATTTGAATTCATAACTAACTGATAAACATCAAAACATGATAAAATCTCAATTTAAATATAAAGAATTTAAAATATACAATATAATCATTAAATTCTAACAAAATACTTATTCTTTTAATTAGAAAAAATATATTATTAAGCCTAAATTAAACAAATTTATAAAAAAAATCATTATCGCTCTTTCAAAACAATCCAAAATCGTATTTTAAATCGACAAAGAACAAAAAATAAAATGAAACATTAAAATTGTAATGTATCTCGCTGCATTACGCGAATACGCTTCTAGTATATATATCTGAACATTATGTTTGGATTTCATGAGGTGAAATATCATATTTATGAAAATTTTGTTTTTATTTCATGAGGTGAAATAATATGTGTTTTATCCGGTGAATTTATGTTACCAAAATGACGAGTATGCCCTTTTCATGTGGTGAAACAACTTTTAATTAAAACCATCGGATATTACGGCTGAGATCGGTTCCCACGGTTCTCAACCTTTATTCGGTTTTCACATGATTTAACCCCTATATATATAACTATATATATATAGGGTGCGTTTCTTTTGCAAACCAAACAATTTGTACAAACTATGCAAACCAATCTTAACCGTTCATCAAGTCTAATGAATATATAATTTTATTATGTTTCCTAATTTAAAATCATGATTATAATGAATAAACTTAACATTTTCTAATTTAAAATCATGATTATAATGAATAAACTTAACATTTTCCATATATATCACAATCATTATTAATGAATCATAATCATTATCCATAAATATATCTATTTTTCCTAATATAGTGGTTTGCATAGTTTGTACAAATTGTTTGGTTTGCAAAAGAAACGTACCCTATATATATATATATATATATATATATATATATATATATATATATATTAAAAGAAGAACCAAAAGGTGGTTTAATGGGAATCCTTTAAGCACATTTATCTTTTTTTCTCCTTATTTTGATTTATTTTTAATATAGAATCAACACATTAGTTGTCAAACCTTTCATTTTCTTTCTTTTTTTAATTTCATTTTTCATTTTTTATAAATGAAATTAGAATCCATAAATATATAAAACTACACATATTTTTATTTACATCAATATATATATATATATATAGGGTCCCCTTCTTTTTTTAATCACACCATTGGTACTAACTGCATTAACCAACTTCAACCGTAGATGCATCAGATCAATGAGTAGGATTAATAAAGGTAATTTTGGTAAGTCACACGTGTTTTGCATTTTGTGCATATACGCATAGGGGTAATTTTGTCAAAACACAAAAATCATAAACATGCCAAGTGCTATCCATGGTAACTGGTTTCCGAAACAATTAATTTGTGCATGCATGAACAAATTCAAACAAAATAACTACCAAATTTAAAAACTAAAAAAATATGGAAACAATACATGAAAGAAATCTTGAATTTGTGCATACATGAACAAATTCAAAACCGGACATTAAACTATTACTTGAAATTCGTAAATAGAAAAAATAAATTAATACACAATATCAAAACTTAATTTGTGCATACATGCACAAATTTAAAAACAAACATTAAACGATTTACATAATTTGTGCATACATGAACAAATTTAAATAAAATAACTACTAAATTTAAAAAAGAGAAAAATATGGAAACAATATATGGAGGGAATCTTAAATTTGTGCATACATGAATAAATTCAAAAACAGACAATAAACATAGTTAGATGGTTAAGCATTTGTGTATTTATGAATATGTGCATTTGTGTGTATATGTGCATGTGTGCATTTGTGCATTTAAATTAAAAACAACGTATTAATCAGTTAAAACATCTATGTAGATCGATATCTTCTTTGATATTAAAAAATATTTTAAATAAAATAGATTTCGAAAATTGTTGATCCCAAATATGATGTTCTTAACTTGACAAACTTTTCACTACACCCAAACTAATAAATAAGAGTGCGGAAGCGTTTTTGATATGTAGAGAAAATAGAGCTTGTAAGGTAGTAGACACACTAACAAATAATGAACAATAACATAAAATGTAACATGATGATTACTGAAGAAACTGTTTCATTGATTTGCTCAAGAACACCAAGAACACGCACTGGTATGTGCAAATATGCTCAGGAAAATACAATCTTCTCTCAGAAAAAGTGTGTGCTCGCTTTCTACAACAAAGGTGGTGCTCCTATAATATACAAGGAGGATGCACCCCGTAGTACAAGATAAAGGCTGACATTCCATAAACGGAATGCCACCTGGAAAGGTAAACAATCGTGCGCTGCGTAAATGATCTGGAAAATCTTCGTACAACAGGCTTCACGTGTTCTGCACGTGACCTTGTCTTGAACTGTAGCCACGAAATCTTCGAACTTTAGTCTCCAGAGGTTAGCCATCATAGAGGCTCTGTGCGTGATCACAGAGGCTCTGTGATCTGAAAATCATCTTCAGGTTACGAGTCCTCTGGCAGAAAGTCGACAGAGCCTTCTTAGATTGTGGCTTCTGTGGTGAGCTTGGTTGTTCTGAGCAGTCTTCAGCAGTTCCTACACTTAGCCTATTTTTCAATACTTTTGAAAAAGTAAGTTGGAGCTAACAATCTCCCCCTAAGTATTGAAAAATAAAGATTTGCAATATTGGGTGTTTGGCTAAGTTAGAAACTAAAAGAGGTGAAAGAAACTCAACCTTCGAAGACAAGATTTTCATTCAAAAAGAGATGCCAGAAGGCAATTACATCTGAGTTCATGTACAAGAATGAAAAACTATTCTATTACAAGGATTATTTTGGGAAATCATCTATCACATTGGTGAAGCTTTCAGCTAGGGTCTTCTTCATCGACAGAATGAGCTCCCTGTACTTGATCTGAGCATCTATGTCTTAGATCATCCTCTCTGCAGGCCCCTCTTGCACTGTCTCTGATCCTCTTTTCCTCATAATAGTGTACTTGATCTTCAGATAGTTGGGGACTCGGTTATGAGAATCCACACTATCTCAAAAAGGGTATATCAGAAGTGCCTGCTCTTTATGATTTTGGATTTTTAAAACTGGCACCACAATACCCTGAACTTCAAGTTAAGTGGACTAAACTATCTGAAGAGGATGAAGCCAAGGAAAACGAGAAAAGAAAGAACACAACTAAGGTTCAACTTCCATTTCGATATGAGAGGTTGAATAATAGTTATAGTTCTGATAAATCAAAATTTCTTTCAAATGACTATTTTGAGAGTTATTCTTTAAAAGAAATGGAGGCTAAGCCTATCGAAGGTAAGCTTTACGTCTCTCCTCTCGTTTTGGAAAGTAAAATTTCTGACCTCGAGAAAACTCTAGCAGAAGAAAGGATTTTGATTGATCTTGAATAAACTGTATTTTCTACTGTGTTTAAATATATTGATTTTTCTAAATCATCCAAGGCTTTAAAATCTGATGATATGTCTGGTCTATTTGATGATGAGTTTGATTTTTTAAACTCTGATGGTGATTTAGATGACTGTGTTGCTCAAATTGATTTTAATGCTAAACTTCCTGATCATTCAAAATTTGTTATAAACTCTTTTGGATTACCAAGTGTGTACGAAAAGGGGGAAACATCAACGAAAGTTGATAAATCAGTTCCTGTGAAAACCAAAGTTGCCAAAGGTAAGAATAAGAAATCTGGGCATTCACAGAAACCGACCACCACTGGTAAGCCAAAGAAGAAGCATTTTCTTGATTCTCACAGTTCTAACTCTATTGTTTCAAATGTTTCAGATGTGAGAAAGAAAAAGAATGGAGTTAAATCAACTTGTTTCAAATGTTTCAGATGTGAGAAAGAAAAAGAATGGAGTTAAATCAACTTGGCTATCAAAGAAGAAGGTTGACGAGACGGCGAAATCATTACCTAATTTTTCTTGTAATAGAAATACTGATAGTACTTATGATGTAATTGAGAATGTTGCTTTCAATAAACAAAAACTTGTAACTCCTTACAAGAAGTATTCAATAAAGCAATTATTCCAATTATTTCCGTATGCTAGAAAGTTTTCTAATAATCGACGGAATGATTTTGCTTCTTGACAACATTCTAATGATTGGTTTGGCACATATCATGTATATTCTTATCATTCATATGGTTCAACTGTTTTTCAAAAAGCAAAAGGGTCCATTCTTAAATGGATGCCAAAATCTTCTTGTGCTAACATTGTAGCACCCGTTTTTAAATGGGTACCTAAAGTTGTTGTTCCCTGATTTCTCTTATGCAGACCCGTCATATGTGGTACTTGGATAGCGGGTATTCTAAGCATATGACTAGGCAGAAAACTTTATTTTCTAATTATACAGAGAATGAAAAACCATTCTATTACAAGGATTATTTTGGGAAATCATCTATCACATTGGTGAAGCTTTCAGCTAGGGTCTTCTTCATCGACAGAATGAGCTCCCTGTACTTGATCTGAGCATATATGTCTTGGATCATCCTCTCTGCAGGCCCTCTTGCACTGTCTCTGGTCCTCTTTTCCTCATAATCGTGTACTTGATCTTCAACAGAGTGTTGTTCGAATACTTGTGACTCTGATTTGGCTTGAACATCCTTTTGAGCCCATCATCGTCTCTGTAAATAAACTCGAACTCAGACTCTGTGATTAGAGAAATTGAAGGTACATCTTCGATTCCGGGGAATTGATCATTTGGCTTAGTAATTGATAGCTTTTCGACTCCGAGCGGTAGAGCCACCTCAAAGTCCATTTTGCTATGATACTTCACATGTCGCACATAACCTCTTTGATCCTGCCATTTGCTATCATATAATCCTTCCTCTTTTCAAGTCTTTGTTCAGTGAAGGCATGTAGTTGAGGAAGATCATAGGCGCAGAGGTTCTTCAGATCAGCATCTGTGAAGGTGTACTGTCGCCCATTCTTTCTCTCGACTAGGTACTTGGCGTACATGATGGACTTGTTGGCGAAGGAGTGCAGAGACATCCTCATCACAGTCTTTATGTCCTCTGTGGAAAATACCTCATCCTTTTCTTGGGCAGTTTGCTTGAACCGTCTTCTGATGTCTTCTTTGATTAAGGGATGCATATTTGGTGCCATGAAATCGGCCTCGGGCTCTGCGCTATAGAGGTAGGTGTGAATATTCTCGTGGAATTTAAGTTCTTTCGGTAGGGGCCTTGGGATGGGAATCCTCATGGCATCCATCGATTGAACAATTTGCTTCACCCTGTCCTCTTGTTCTTTATGCTCTGAGGATTTCTTCATCTTTGGTTCAGAGGGTGTTAGAGCATAAATATGTTGGATACAAGATCACAGAAGACTGAATGTCAAAGCTAAAGTCAACTCTCAGCATCAAAGTCGAAGTCTAGTGTAATAAAGTTAAAGTCAAATCTTGTATTTTCTGTTTAATAATGTTTGCGCGTTTTAGTATTGTGCGTGAACAGTTGTTAGCGCGTTTGTGAGCGTGTGTATAAATAGTAGGTTGTGCGTGTAATCTTGTAACTAGAATTCATAACAACAGATAACATTGTAAGAGTTTCAGAGTAGAGAAAGAAAGTGCATCGTGAGCATATTTTGTAATTGAAATGGAAATTAATCAAAGTATGATTTGATGGAATTATTTGTCATCTTGTGATCTCATTGTTATCTGGGAATAACAATTGGTATCAGAGCAACCAAAGTTCAGAAAACATGGATTGAATTCAAGATTTATGATCGACATTTTTTTCAAGAACTCGCTATTCACTGTTCAGAATTAATTTTTGAATTGTAGTGATGTATTTGATTTGATTTTGATATCATTGTAATCGATTTTGAGTATAGAACAGATTTCGTTTGTACTGAATTATCTAATTCACATCATTTAGGTGCGAATTTTTGAGATTGTTTGTAATTTGGTTCAAAGTCTGTAAATGTACTGTATTAGGATCAAAGTTGTAATTCTAGTGAATTAGACTGTAATTGTTTGATTGTAATTGGTTCGAATCATGCAGAGAATGATTTCTACAAAGTTTTAGTCGAATTGGTTGAAGTTTAAATCGAAATCAGTGTAAAAGTCGAGTTTTTGGAACTGCAAGTCAAGAACTCGCTAGATCCATAAAACTCGCAGAGGAAGAACCCGCAAGGACAAAGAACACGCTAAGGAAGGAACTCGCACACTGGTAGAACTCGCAGACAAAGAACTCGCAGACAAAGAACTCGCAAAGACCTAATTTTTGTTTGAAGTGAAGAACTCGCTAACAGAGTCGTGCGAGAAGTAGAAACTCGCACAACACTAGGTGCGAGTTGTTACTGTTCACGTGACTTGTTGTGCGCGAGGTGTTCCTGAGAGAAGTGTTTGTTTTGCGCGTTTCTCATTTAGCGCGAAGTATCCTTGATTAAATTTTTCTAAGTCTAAAACTCGCAAGTCCTGTTCTTGCGCGTTTGCATTTAGCGAGAAGTTGTTTTTGAAAATTTTCTAAGTCTCATTCTCGCAAGGTTTATTGCGTGAAGTTCCAAAACTCGCACATAGTGGAGTGCGAGAACTAGGAACTCGAATAAGCCTTTGTGCGTAAATTTTGTTTCACACAACCTTGTTGTGCGCGTACTTCAGTTCTCGCATCTTATGTCTTGCGCGAACCACAAACTCGTATAACCTTGGGTGCGAGAAGTGTGTTCACTTGATTCTTTTGTGTGCGCGAAGTTTAATACTCGCATAGAGTGTTTTGCGCGAAGTGTATCATTTCAGTGTCATGCGTGTTCTGTCCTTAGTGAATTTTTCTGAAATTTAACTGAGTTTGATTTTTGTAGATCCAACTTTATTATCTGAATTTTGACGATCATAAAAGCAGTGTAGATCAAAGATGACTTCTAGAGAAGCACTTGCTATTGGAACCGATATTAAACCACCAGTACTCTTCAAGGGAGAGTATGAACAATGGAAAGATCGATTCTTGGATTTCATTGACAGAAATGACTTGGGAGCTTATATCAGAAAGTCATTGGAGGAAGGTGTTATGGAAATTCCAACAAAGACTCGTACTGTTGGTAATGAGCAGAGAGAGTACCCACTTCCACCTGAAGAATACACAGAAGAACAAAGAATGAGAGTAAAAGCTGATAGATTGGCAAAATCATTCATTCTTCAAGGCAAACCAAACGAGATATATGTCAAGATTGATAGTTATAATGCTACCGGAAAGCAAATGTGGGATCAACTGGAGACAATAATGCTAGGATCGAAGATTGGCAACCAGCTTAAGATCTCTAACTGCCTCAACAATTATGAGGAATTCAAAGCCAAAGAAGGAGAATGTCTGGAAACCACTTATGATAGATTTGTGACCTTGCTGAATGAGTTTAGCAAGAACAAAGTGAAGAAGTCACAAATTAAGTTGCATGTCAAGTTTCTCAGTATCCTCCAACCAGAATGGAAAAGGTTCACTAGACAGATGAAACAAATGAAAGATCTGAATGAAATTCCACTCCACAAAGTCTATGAAACCTTAAGGCAGAATGAAGAATAAGTAGATAAGATTAAACAGGAGAAGAAAAAGGCTGATAAAGCAATTGCTAATCCGATTGCTCTAGTTGTCAAAAAGAAGTCTGTAAGTTTGAAGAAGAAGAAAAAGGTGATAATTTCTGAATCAGAAGAGGCTGAAAGTGAGGATAACTTTGACTCTGACGACTATGAGAATCTGAAGCAGACTATGCTTATGTTGACCAAGGCTTTTCAAAAGAAGTTCTACAAAAAGCCTAGCTCAAACAGTCAGAGATATTCATCTGGTTCAAGGAATTATGATCACAAGGAAAGAATTGAAGGAAAGAGATTAGAGGAAAAGAGGCCAGAAGAGAAAAGGTATAGAGCTGAAGAAAAGAAGCAGCTAGAACCGACAAAATGCTACAACTGTGGCAAAATCGTACATTTTGTAGAAGATTGCCGAAAGTCAAAAACTCCGAGTATTACAAGAACAAAATTCTCTTGGCAAAGCAACACGAAGCTGGAAAGGCATTAAGGGCGGAAGACGAGTTCTGGCTCGACCATTCAGATGGAGAAGTTGAGAAAGAAGAAATAACTAATATTTGCCTCATGGGAAAGACAGTGGATGAAGGTGAAGATGAAGTTGAGTCAGATGATGAAGACAATGAAGAGGTATGTGATATGTCTTAATCTGATTTTCTTAATGTCATGCAAGCCATGATAGTTGAACTCCAAGAAGTAAAGTCTAAACATGAACGCGAGAAAAGTATCATGAAGAAAACAAACAATCAATACTGAAACTTAGCAAGGATCTTGCTGAGAAGAATGTATTGATTGAAGCTTTACATAAAAACATTGATACTAGTGCAAAAGAGAAGACTATACTTCATAATGAATTATCTGAAACTGTTTCAAAATATAAACTGTGTGAGTTTGAATCAAAAGAGATTGCTAAAATGTATTCTTCGCTTTCAGAAGAAAACAAATCTTTCCTTGAAAAGGTGAATGTTTTGGAAGGGAAATTATACACTTTGGGTCAAACTGAACAAACCATTCATCTAAACAAACCCAAAGAGAACAATGAGTGTTGGGGACTCGGTTATGAGAATCCACACTATCTCAAAAAGGGTATATCAGAAGTGCTTGCTCTTTATGATTTTGGATTTTTAAAACTGGCACCACAATACCCTGAACTTCAAGTTAAGTGGACTAAACTATCTGAAGAGGATGAATCCAAGGAAAACGAGAAAAGAAAGAACACAACTAAGGTTCAACTTCCATTTCGATATGAGAGGTTGAATAATAGTTATAGTTCTGATAAATCAAAATTTCTTTCAAATGACTATTTTGAGAGTTATTCTTTAAAAGAAATGGAGGTTAAGCCTATCGAAGGTAAGCTTTACGTCTCTCCTCTCGTTTTGGAAAGTAAAATTTCTGACCTCGAGAAAACTCTAGCAGAAGAAAGGATTTTGATTGATCTTGAACAAACTGTATTTTCTACTGTGTTTAAATATATTGATTTTTCTAAATCATCCAAGGCTTTAAAATCTGATGATATGTCTGGTCTATTTGATGATGAGTTTGATTTTTTAAACTCTGATGATGATTTAGATGACTGTGTTGCTCAAATTGATTTTAATGCTAAACTTCCTGATCATTCAAAATTTGTCATAAACTCTTTTGGATTACCAAGTGTGTACGAAAAGGGGGAAACATCAACGAAAGTTGATAAATCAGTTCCTGTGAAAACCAAAGTTGCCAAAGGTAAGAATAAGAAATCTGGGCATTCACAGAAACCGACCACCACTGGTAAGCCAAAGAAGAAGCATTTTCTTGATTCTCACAGTTCTAACTCTATTGTTTCAAATGTTTCAGATGTGAGAAAGAAAAAGAATGGAGTTAAATCAACTTGGCTACCAAAGAAGAAGGTTGACGAGACGGCGAAATCATTACCTAATTTTTCTTGTAATAGAAATACTGATAGTACTTCTGATGTAATTGAGAATGTTGCTTTCAATAAACAAAAACTTGTAACTCCTTACAAGAAATATTCAATAAAGCAATTATTCCAATTATCTCCGTATGCTAGAAAGTTTTCTAATAATCGATGGAATGATTTTGCTTCTCGACAACATTCTAATGATTGGTTTGGCACATATTATGTATATTCTTATCATTCATATGGTTCAACTGTTTTTCAAAAAGCAAAAGGGTCCATTTTTAAATGGATGCCAAAATCTTCTTGTGCTAACATTGTAGGACCCGTTTTTAAGTGGGTACCTAAAGCTGTTGTTCCCTGATTTCTCTTATGCAGACCCGTCATATGTGGTACTTAGATAGCGGGTGTTCTAAGCATATGACTAGGCAGAAAGCTTTATTGTCTAATTATACAGAGAAATACTGTGGGACAGTTAGATTTGGAAATGACCAATTCTCACCAATTTTGGGATATGGTGACATTATTCAAGACAAGGTAACGATAACGAAGGTGAGTTATGTTGAAGGTTTAGGGTACAACCTATTTAGCATTGTCCAGTTCTACGACAAAGGATTAGAGGTGAACTTTAAAGCCAAAAGTTGCTCTGTACGTACTGAGGATGGGAAGGAACTTTTGGTCGGCACTAGAAAATCCAACCTCTACACAATCAATCTTTCAAAGGTCCAGACTGACAGTGAGGTTTGCTTACTGACAAAAGCCTCGATGCAGCAAAGTTGGCTTTGGCAGCGAAGGCTGTGACACCTGAATTTTCGTTACATAAACAAATTGGTCACTGGAAAGTTAGTGAAAGGACTTCCTGAGCTGAAATATGTGAAAGAACACTTGTGTGCACCATGTGAAAAGGGAAAGATGAAGAGAGCTCCACATAAGCCGAAACCTGACCAAAGTACCAGTTCTCCACTCGAGTTGTTGCATATGGATCTCTGTGGTCCTATGCGCACACAAAGCATAAGCGGCAAGAAGTATGTTTTAGTTATCGTGGACGACTATTCGTGGTACACATGGGTAAAATTTCTAAGATCAAAAGATGAGACGCCCGAAGTACTCATCACATTTTCTGAAGACTACCAAGTGAACCTGCAAAAACCAGTCCAACTTCTAAGAACAAACAACGGCACAGAGTTTAAGAATAAAATCGTTGAAGACTATCTCGAATCGGTCGGGATAACACATCAATTCTCTGCTGCTCGTACGCTAGAACAGAACGGAGTAGTAGAAAGGCGAAACCGAACGCTAGTCGAGGCCGCTAGTACTATGCTCAGCCAATCCGATCTACCTTTGTTTATGTGGGCAGAATCTGTTTCGACTGCGTGCTATACTCAGAATCGTTCCATGATACATCGTCGTTTTGGAAAGACTCCTTATGCTTTGATCAACAACCGGACACTAACAATCAAATACTTTCATATCTTTGGTTGTAAGTGTTTTGTGCTTAATGATAGAGAGAGTCAGAACAAGTTCAGTGCTAAGGTAGATGAAGGAATTTTCATTGGTTATTCTCAATCATCGGCTGCATACCGGGTATTTTTGAAGAAGTCAAAGACAGTAATTGAGAGCGTTAATGTCACATTCGACGAGGAGGTGGCTTCTGAATAACACGGTTCAGAACCCGTACTTACCGGAGTGCTAGCTTCTGGGCAGATCAGTCCAGAACCTGTACCGACAAAGAAGAAATCAGATGAAGCATCAACTTCCAATGCTCATTTATCTGATTTAGACTTATTATTTGAACTATTTTATGATGAATTTCTTGGATCTAAAGTGACTAAATTTGTTGTGGTTGACATGATGGACAACTCAACGAATAATAATCCAACCGCTTCAGAGTTATCTACTAAATCCAACTCCCCGGTTCAACAAGGAATTCCAGTTCAAATATATGCTCCGATAGTTGAAGATGTGAACAATAACGAAGAGACAGAAGTGGCTGAATCAGTTGGGTGTATAATAGAGACAAATCAACAGTCTGAACAAGTTGTATCAACTGAAGCTTCTGTACAAGCTAATTCAACTGAATCACTCCCTCCTACTGTACAACCTGATGAAGTTGAAAGTGGATTTTTAGATGATAATCATGATCAATCAACATCTAATCCACTCCCTTATGAACATCGCTGGACCAAAGAGCACCCTATTCACCAAATCATTGGAGATCCGACCAAGCCGGTGCAAACTAGGTCAGCAACTTTAAATCAATGTCTGCATGACTCATTCTTGAGTAAAATAAAGCCAACTCGCATATCAGAAGCTCTAGCTGACTCGGATTGGGTGTCTGCTATGCAAGAAGAGTTAAACCAGTTCGAAGCCCTAAAGGTCTGGAGACTTGTGCCAAAACCAGAAGGTAGATCAATAATCGGCACCAAACGGGTATTCAAAAATAAAAAGGATGAAGATGGTATTGTAATTCGAAACAAAGTAAGACTTGTTGCCAAAGGCTACTGGCAAGAGTAAGGCATCGATTACGACGAGAATTATGCTCCAGTAGCACGTATAGAAGCAATCCGCATGTTTCTAGCGTACGCTGCTCACAAAAACTTCACAGTCTACCAGATGGACGTGAAGACTGCCTTTCTAAATGGCATACTTAAGGAGGAAGTGTACGTTACACAACCAGAAGGCTTTGTGAATCCAGATAAACCAGATCACGTATATATCCTGGATAAAGCACTTTATAGGTTAAAACAAGCGCCTCGAACCTGGTACGATGTCTTATCAAAGTTTTTGGTCAAGTCGGGCTTCACTAAAGATAAAATCGATACTACTTTATTCATTAAGAAAGAAAAAGCCGATATCATTCTTATTCAAATATATGTGGATGATATAATATTTGGCTCTACAAATCCTAAATACTGTAAGAACTTTTCTAATCTAATGGTGTCAAGATTTCAAATGAGTATGATGGGAGAGATGAACTTATTTCTCGGATTACAAGTTAAGCAATTTTCAACGGGGATTTTTATAAACCAAGCTAAGTACATTTTTGATATTCTTCGAAAATTCAAAATGGAAACTTGTAAACCAATTGGAACCCCGATGGCACCAGGAACTAAGATCGGCATGGATCCTTCGGGATCCACTCCCTCACGAACATAAGTGGACCAAAGAGCACCCGATAAGCCAGATCATTGGAGATCGAACTTTACCGGTGCAAAGTAGGTCTTCTACTTTGAATATGTGTATGCATGACTCATTCCTGAGTAAGATAGAGCCTACTTGAGTATCAGAAGCTCTAGCTGACTCAGATTGGGTGACTGCAATGCAAGAGGAGCTGAACCAGTTTGAAGCTTTAAAAGTCTGGAGACTTGTGCTAAGACCAGAAGGTAAATCCATTATAGGCACCAAATGGGTATTCAAGAACAAAAAGGACGAAGATGGTATCGTAATTAGAAACAAAGCACGACTTGTCGCAAAAGGCTACCGGCAAGAGGAAGGAATCGATTATGACGAGACTTACGCTCCAATGGCACGCATTGAAGCGATCAGAATGTTTCTTGCGTATGTTGCTCATAAAAACTTCACTGTCTACCAGATGGACGTGAAGACTGGCTTTCTAAATGACATTCTTAAGGAGGAAGTCTACGTATCACAACCAGAAGGATTTATGAATCCAGATAAACCAGATCACGTATATATCCTGGATAAAGCACTTTATGGTTTGAAACAAGCGCCTCAAGCCTAGTATGAAGTTTTATCAAAGTTTTTGGTCAAGTCGGGCTTCACAAAAGGTAAAATCGATACTACTTTGCTCATTAAAAAGGAAAAAGCCGATATCATTCTTATTCAAATATATGTGGATGACATCATATTTGGCTCTACAAATCCCAAATTCTGTAAGAACTTTTCTAACCTTATGGTGTCACGTTTTCAGATGAGTATGATGTGAGAAATGAATTTTTTTCTCGGATTACAAGTCAAGCAATTTTCAACGGGGATTTTTATAAATCAATCAAAGTACATTTTTGATATTCTAAGAAAATACAAAATGGAAAATTGTACAACTATCAAAACCCCGATGGCACCGGGAACTAATATCGGCATGGATCCTTCGGGAAAAGTTGTCGATGTTAGAACCTACAGAGGGATGATTGTTATTTGATGTATTTAACTTCTAGTAGGCCAGATATAATATTTTCTACTTGTTTATATGCTAGATATCAGGCTAATCCCAAAGAATCCCATATGTCTGCAGTTAAGCGCATTTTTAGATATCTGAAGGGAACTGCAGATCTTGGTCTGTGGTATCCAAAAGATACCGGTTTTGAACTGACGGCTTACTCAGATGCAGATCATGCAGGTTGTATGTTAGACAGGAAGAGTACATCGGGTCATATACAGTTTCTTGGAGATAAACTCGTAAGTTGGGCATCAAAGAAACAACTGTGTGTTTCCACATCAACGGCTGAGGAGGAGTATGTTGCTGCTGCAAGTTGCTGCTCTCAGGTGTTGTGGATGAGGACGCAACTACGAGATTATGGCTTCAAATTTGACAAGATTCCGATATACTGTGACTCTAAGAGCGCCATTGCAATATCAGCAAATCCTGTACAGTATACAAAGACCAAACACATAGAAGTAAGATATCATTTTATCAAAGACAATGTTGAAAAAGGTACAATAGAACTTTATTTTGTAAACACTGATTATCAGCTTGCAGATTTATTTACCAAGCCTTTAGATGAAAAAAGGTTTAATTTTCTTGTCTCTAAACTTGGTATGTTAAATCTTAAGACTTAATCAGTGATTACCTACTAAAGTTTTCTTCTTGTTATTTTTCTTCATTTCTTATTTTTAATCTGAAAGATATCTGCACTTTAAGGTATGTTCATGATTTCAGGGGGAGTAAGAGAAGATGAAAAGATGATCTACATTTATTTGAGGGGGAGTTAACCATTTTTGCATATATTTGTCACTAACATATTTTCTGATGCATAAATGCAGGGGGGTAAGAGTATAAGAGTAAGGAGTAAGAATTATGACTTCTGATTATATCAGATCAGAACTCGTACATTCAATGTTTTACTGCTTTATGTTTTTTTACTTTTCAATAAAGTTTTTGTGAATAAATTTTGTACTTTGACAAAAATTTGACTGATGCAGATTGAGAGGATGCTTACAAGATCATATTTTATATGACTTAAAGATTGACTTTATGAGAGTAAAGACAGATCGAAAAGGTTTATTTCTAAATCTTAATCTCATATGTATCTGAAAGCAGGACGACTTTCAGGTATAGAAAACATGTTTTTTAAATGTTCAAACCACTTCTGATTCTTAAACGATTTCATGAATATAGAAGTGTGATTTTAAATGTTTTCATGATATTTTTTTTGTGCTTAAATGATTATAAACCGTGTGTTTCCAAAGATTAATACTTGTGTATTATCTTTTCCATATACTGCCAAGTATTCACACACACACCGGTTTAAAATTTTGTTGAATTTGTTCTTACCATGTCTCATAATTGACACAAATTTTCGATGGTAAGACACCCCTATTGAATTTCAATGAGTTTTGAGCTTGATTTCATTTCGAAACGTTCTTTCAAGACTTGTCTATAGTTTGGTTCATATAGACAACATCCAATTTTTGCTGACCTACGCCTTAATCGATAAATCATTCTATTTTATCTTTATCATACAAAGTCAGATTTTCAAACAAATCTCTTGTCTTCATTCTATTCTTTCAATATACTTGGTAGAAAATATCTTTCATGTTAAAAATGCTCAAATCTTCATGATTATATCTGTGAGTTAAACCAGTTGAGCAACATGTTCTTTTAGGACAACATGGGTTTCTTTTGTGAGGACTTAATTGAAACTTCTATGGATTCACGTTAACCAGTGTTTCCTACCCAAGAAGTTAATCCTTGAGTGATCGATTGTGTGAGGAGTCAAAATACTGAGTGTGGGTTAAGTGATGAGGTAAAATGGAAACGAGAGTTTGGTTAGATGTGAGCTCAATGTTTAAAAAGAAAGAGGGTGAGATAACAGAGTAAAAGAATATCAAACTCTGCACCTAACTTTTTCTGAGTCGGGCAGCCACATTACTAGTGTTTCACAATTCTTCGTGAACATTATTGAAACAGGCAACTAACCCATGACAACTCTTCATAAAAACCACACCAGCTACTCATTTTCTTCTCAACAAGAAAATGTTTCAATATTTCAAGGGGACGCAACACATAATCTATCTGGTTTTCATTTGGAAAATCTGGATATTGAAATAGAAGGAAATCTGCCCCACCTTCACACTTCGATCATGCACAATAGAGTCTGTGTTTAATTACTATTGTCTCAGTGGTTTACACAATTTTGAGCCTTATAAAAACAATCATCATGTGCTTAATTCTTTCAAACACTTGCACAAACACACAAGGAAATTTGTTTTTCTTGTCATAACGTTCATAGAAATTCCTTTGTGGTGTTTCGATGATTGAATGGAAGACCTGGGGAAGTGAACATCACAAAAGCTCCTTTCCAATGTGTATTCGTTACACACAGTGACTTCGTGTTACTGACAGGCATCTTAACTGATTCATTTGTTGATTCAGGTGTTACATTCATAATTTGTCTGAATTTGCAAAGATTCGGATGAATATATTTTTTGGATCAACAGATAATCAGTGGCTCTTGTTCAAGATAAATGGTCAGAAAAGATTTTGGAGACATTTCTTCTAAAAGCTTTGATGATTTCAGTGCTCTAATCATCAAAAAGGGGGAGAAGTTATGTTCAAGAAATGTCTGGAAAGAAAAGTTTGTATCAGATATGGGAGAAGGTATCAAGAAATGTATGATTCAGAAATGTTGTAGATATGTTATAGATGGGGAGAAGATCAAGAAAGTTATTGGAAAGTGTTCAAGAATTATTGATTTGAGAAAGACTGTTGAAAGCTGAAAGTGAAAGTTCAAAGAATTCTGAAGATGAGCTGATTTTCCAGAAATTTTCTTTGAAAACATTTTACTGAAGCAAACTGAACTGAACCTGATGATAATTTCTTTCTGAAGTCTGGAAAGAGGTTTTATAACCTTGGGGGAGAATGTTATTATTCTTGAAGAATAGGCTTTGGGAAGATTACTGAATTTTTTTGAAGATACTGTTTTTGTCAAAGAAAGGGGAGAATGTCTAAAGCATAAAAGAGGGAAGAGAATTTGGAAGAGAATGCACAAGTTGTTTTTAAAGTAAGAAGATTGATTTGCAAAATATTTTTGAGATGATCTTGAATCTAAAGGGGAAGAATGTTAGAGCATAAATATGTTGGATGCAAGATTATAGAAGATTGAAGATCAAAGTTCAAGAAAGTCAAAGTTGAAAGTCAACTCTCATGCAAAGTCAAAGTCAAATGTCAAAAGTCAAAGTCTTAGTTAGTTAATTTTGTTTGTCAGCGCTTGTAGTTTTGTTTTATAGACTTGTGGCTCGTATAAATAGATATAGCTTTTATTATCTTTATAGAATCTGAGAGAAAGAGAATCACTTGTAACAACAAGAACTGAGATTATACGCAAAGTATTAGAGAGAGAGTTATTGAGAGAAAGTCTTCTGTACAAGATCTTGAGTTGAATTGAATCAACAGGTTGGATAATGAATCTGTAATCATATTGATCTTGTTTGTTTGTAATTGAATCAGTAAGAACTTGAATCAGGGACATTATCAACTCCCCCCTCCTCCTCTGCACCTAGACAAATCGAATGAGCCCAAGACTTGAATGAACCAGAGAGGAATCCCACCTCTGCTGATGACCAACCATTCACCATAATCTTAAGATCTCCAGTACCTGTCATCCTAAGATGATTTACTTCACGGGCGAGGTCTCTGGTTCAAGTCCAGGATGGCCCAGCTGCGCCAGGGAAGAGAATAGAAGAAGCGTCTGAATGACCCGGTCTAGCCCATTCCTCGAATGAAGTTTTTATGTGATCCCTATCTACCAAAATTTTTACTTCTGGTAAATATACCATTCCAAAAATGGAAACATTTGGGATTTTTTTTAGAAATTGGATGCAGTTACTAATTCATGATATGCATGTACAGAATGAAAACTTCATTCTTTGCATCCTATTCGTCAAGTTATGTGCACGTTTCAAACTTCTGTACTAATAAGTTAAACTTCTGTACTAAACCCGGGACACCCGAAACCCGGGAACCTGAGAAACCGGGATACCTGTGAACCGCCCTTAGCTCCCTTATAAAACCAAAACTCGGGGTTTTCGACCCCGGGACCTCTCCATCTCTCTCTCTCTCTCTCTCTCGTTTTCACACCTCTCGCTCTTTTTCTCCCTTTTCAATCTCGATCGACATATACCAGGTATTCCTCTCTGTCTCTTTTGATTTCTATGTTAATCGACCCCCCCCCCCCCCCCCCCCGTTTAGGTTTTCATGAGGCGATTGCCGCCGTGGCCGGCGGCAAACCCATACGGGTTACGATCTTCGCACCATCACCGCCAAACCCATCAATTTAGTCGATTCAGGGAATCTCAGCCGCATATTTATCCAAATTTGATTATGATCAAGTGTTTAGATCTCATCGATGCCCATAAATTGATTTAGAGTTTGGAGTATTTTATTTCTGTGTTTTAAATCGATTGTGGGTTATGTAATCTGTTAGTTCGACTATGGCTTTATGAGTATTGGCTCTGGCTGTTCGATTGTCGATATTCGAGATTGTAGTTCATGAGATGGTGTTTGATTATGTTAACGATTATCTTGTGGGTTGTTAAGTCGATTAAGTTTGTCTTATTTCGACCGATGTTTGGTTAGAGGTGATTTTGTTATTCGATTTTCTGGTTTATAGATTCCCGAATCATATACCGGGCTGTGGTCGTCTTAAGGCATCACGTTTCCAAACCCGGGACTTATATGTCCTCTAATTGCTTAAATCCATCTACCGGGACACAAACTCCCGGTACACCATCCTTCCCGGTTCGGCATCCTAACTACCGGTATGGGATTGTTTCCCGGTATGAGCCGACTCCCGGCACACCCGTCTACCGGGACTAGTTACTCTCGGCCCTAAGTCCCGGGACTTTGACCGACTATCCACCCGACTCCCGGGGTCTACCAACCCATCTCCCGGGACCTCACCAACTCCCGGCTCCGAATTTCCCTGAGTCGCGTACCGACTCCCGGTGTCCGCGGCTCTCGGACCCGTGCCGACTCCCGGCCTTTCCCGGTACTAAACCACGGACATCTTCTTTCCAAGTTTTCGTTTCATGGAAATTAGTAAATGAATTCTAATCGCCAATGTTTCGAGATTGGTTGATGCAAAGCTTTTACCTTCTTTGCGATATTAAGATGTAAAAAGTTATTGTTTAACCTGGATGTAAATCTTGCAACCAAGTTCTCACATTAAGTTTCTAGGACTCTAGTATTTGTCTGCTTACTTGTACTCTCAAAGCTTACTTCTTTAATTTTATAGGCACAATGGCTCAGAATCCCGCTCAAGGAACGAGCTAATTCATTCGGATCAATACCTCCCGCTCACTCCGAACAATTTCCACATGGACTTCGCCACCCTCCAATGCCAACACCAGGTGGTGGTTGAAATCCTCCGAGGCCACCCTCTCTCATATGCTCCCACCGCGACTGCCGAAGTTCCTCAGATATATCTTCAGCAATTCTGAAGATCGCTTATCCACATCGAAGAAGAAGATGGATTCCATCTTGAGTCCTGCATAGACGACACGTAGATACTCCTCACTCGGGATCTCTTTCGACATTTTCTCCACCTACCCACCGCTGACTCCATACCGGGTAGAGACAATTTCGATCCAATCGTCTCAGATGCCACATTGTGCACAGACATACACTCTTTGGGATATGCGGTACCTCTATCATTCCCTTCTTCTTTCAACCGACGACACTTAACGCCATTGTGGTACACACTCTTCATACTTTTGAACAGGAGCTTATCTTCCATCACCAAGGGCATCGATCAAAGTAGTGTCAACTTCCTGCGACTATTTCATGGTGTTGCCTTCCACCGCTACGTCGACTATGCCGACATTCTTTGGTACGAGCTAGATTAGAAGGTCTGAGACAACGCCACAAAACGACGGAACTTCATACCGTTTATGAGGTTTCTTCAGCTATCACCCGGAGCTATATGGAGATTCACCCCACTATTGCTCACCGACCCTCACATCAGATATATCCTCAAAACTCCACTCATTGAATTCAGAGTAGAGTCAAAATCGCCAACATCGTAACGAGACGAATTCCGGATGGCCTACTATCCTATGCATGTCCTACCGCACCGAGTGTGATATAGTATAGGCACACACACAACATAGCTGCTCCTATGGTCCATCCAGAATCGAAAGGACCCCCCCAAGGAGCAATACCTGAGCGGCGTGAGGGTCCACGCACGAGAGGTGGGAGAGTTTGGAGAGTTGGGGCTCCTAGACAGGGTGTGTTGAGAGAAAATCTGGTGAGAGGAAATGTCAGTACTTCACGCAGACCGCCTACCCCACCTCAGACAGATCCTAAGATTCCGAAGGAGGATACCGCGACCGAGACTGTCGCTACACACTCTACATCCGACACCACGACTAAGACCGATCATGTCCATTCCTCTTCCCACACCGAATCTGACGCTGCCAATGATCAATCAACCACCCAAATGACGAGTCATCTGACTCTGATGATGACGATGACCAACCCTTACCTGGAGATATAAGGAGAGCGGAGGGAGTACGAGTTGAAAATGAAGATATTCATAGAGAGAGGGAAAGGAAAATTAAACATAACTTTGAGCGTATACGAGTGATGAGGCAACCACCTCAGGTTGACCTTCCCCTAGCCAGTGTCAGCCAGGTAGCCACATCTGCTACCCAGTATCATTTGTTGGGACAGGGTATTGAAAAAGCTGTCGTGGACCTAGGGACGCATTTGCAAACCCCACATAGCCACTCCGACATCTCTCAACAGATGTTGGTTTCACTTTCTCACGGGGAGTCAACACATATTCTACCTGTCTCTCATTTAGAGAGTTCCGGTACTGAAACTAGAGGACACTTGCCCTAGTCCTCGCCATTGTTTAGTGCACCATTAAGTCTAGAGCCACTTGCAGATATCCTTCCTTTGGCTAGGATGCAATCACCACAATCGGCTACTGCTGGACGTCTTAGTAACCCAGCCGGAACACCCATAGTAACTCTACCTATTGGTGGATTATGAGGATTGGGTGGAAGTTCTACCACAACTATCATCACGCCAGTTGTGAACGTAGGCGGTACGACTTCCACAGTCGTTACCACAACTGAAAGTCTATGTGACCCATGTGTTAGCTTTCCCAAATTTGTCTCAAGAGATTATCTGGACGGCGCCCCAAAGGCTGTCCACTCTCTCATGAGATCCAAAATGAAAGAACAGGTGGATGCGTTGAAACGAATGATGAAAGGCAAAGTTTCGATGACTGAGCCTAAAACACTGCCACCACCACCTCCACACACCGATTATTCAATAGATGACCTCAAATCCATGTTACTGGCCCAGCTATTATCCCAATCCCAAACTGAGCCTTCCCAAGATGTCGACCTAATCTCTCTCCTACGTTCCCAAATATCACCACCTACACGCCCACCCACTATATGACCTGATGTTATCCCGAACCTAACCACCACTCTTTAGTCTGTGCAGCAGTCTCTAGCTACATTCACTGACAGGGTTACATCCTTGGAGACGACCTGCCGAGGTTAGGCAGAAGGGCTCAATCGCAGACATGATGACCAGGATGATCCTGATCACCATAAGGGGGAGAAGCGCCAACGTACATCCGAGCCCAAGAGAGCACAGGCAGTGGTTACCATAGAGGGACAGACAGAGATGGTTATAGATACACGGAACGAAGGACAATGTCAGGCTCAGGATCAGGTTATGGATTTAGTTTTATACGACACCAATCCAACGGTTGAAAAGCCCGAGGACTGTGACATAGGTTCATCCGATGATCCGGATAATTGGGCGATTATTGTTGATCCATATTCAGATATAGATCCTTCAGATGAACCGATTGACACGGAGAAAGCAATAGTAGTCTTTTAAGCTGAAATTGATGAGTTATTCAATTTCGAAGGTGAAGAGTATATGCAACGAGAAGACTACGACAACTTGTTCGAGCATGTGGTTTAAGATCATCATTCAGCCGAACAATCTTCTGCCGGTGTACCCCTTCTTACCTATTCAACAGGTCATCCCGATCAATCTCAGTCAGATCACCCCATCCGATCTCCGCCAGTCACATCAGTTCATGAAACCACAAGCACTCAGCCTGATCCACCATTAAAATGGGAAAGAGTGAGAATCAACATTCCATTTCTTGAAGAAAGTCAGAAGAAGCTCTTTGCCCATTGGATTCGCCCGTATTATGAGGTCGCAATGTATGGTCTTCAGTCAGTGACAGACAGAAAGAAGCAACGCGAGTATATATTTATGTACAAAAGTCTAAAAAACGTGAATAGCCCTGACAGAACAAAGCACAGAATCAGATCGGTTGATCAGATTTATTCATGCCGCTTTATGAGCACATGGTATTCGTACTTTGTTGTGACTAGAGAAGATGGAAATCAATGGCAGTTTTCTGAAGCTAATTTTGTAAGTCTCGAGTTGCTAGATCTTCTATTTTTGCTCCGAGACATGAAGACTAGAACTATTCGATGTGCTGGAAGCTGTCAAGCGCTACATGATGTGTGCCATGAAGCTTGCATCTATTGAAGACTTCCAGATTGGGTTAGAAAACAACCAAGCAAAGATCAATCTACTCAAGCCTGATCAAAGTCTTCTTCCCAATGTTCATAATGTACTTGCTTATACAATGATCAAATATCCAGAATTCGGCATGACTTACACTAATGGTAAGGGTGATATGCGATTCATTCGATTAAGCCAGATTGCCCGATATTGTGATGGTACACTGATTTTGCTTCGAGACAAACTGAGGCGTTTCATTGATCAAGATGACAAAGGGGCCCAGTCTTGGGCTTCGAATTACAGATGCCTTGTCCTCAAAGCTTTGAGTCAGATAAAAGAAAGGTTGGAGTACAGAACTTCACTTAGACACTTCAAGATCAGCTTTGGTTTTCGAAAGACAAGTGTTACAAACTGGCAGGATTACGAACTTCAATTCAAAGGGAGAGATTGTTAGGGTGAATTTATGTTGAATGGAAGTTCGGGATGCAAAATGTAATTTTTCTTATTCTTATTTTGTTTCTGGGCTTTTGGGCCTTGGATTTTGTGCGTATCATATATATAGGTTCCTAAACCTAATTTCTCGGTTTAATGGTCATTGTTAGGGTTTACTTAGCCGTATCAGAAATTCTCTCTGTAAACCTTAAACCCTTTATTGATAAATCAAATCATATGACCAGCAGTTGTGATTAAATCTTCATTGCTTATTGATTATTATTGTGTTTGCACTGTTTCTGGGATCTACACAATTACTTGATTTCGACCCGTACACTTGCGGTTAGATTAAAGGGGGGGGGGGGGGGTTTAAAACCCACCTATTTAACCCCCTATCAGTGAAACCGATACTCGATCTCAAGGTCGATCGTGAAGCCAGGCTCAATCTTAGAGTAGACCGTGAAACTGAGCCTCGGTATCAAGATTGATTGTGAAACCAGACTCGATCTCAAGGTCGACCGTGAAGCTAGACCCGATCTTGGAGTAGATCGTGAAGCCATACTCGATCTTGAAACCCAAACTCAAACTCCCCTAACTCAAACTCCCCTAGGTGGATTTCAAACAGGTTCTGATGATCGATCTTTATCTGATTTTTTTTGCTTTTATCATTTTGAAGATTGACGATCTTTATCTGATCGTTCAAAATGTGAAGCTCTTAATGAAAACCAACCCCACAGTTTTAATTTTTTTAAGCCCTCCGAAAGTTCAGATCTGGGCATTCAGTTATATATTCTCCAAGTTCTTTAGTTTGAAGTATGAAGATTACATATTCACTGCTGCTTGTTTTAGTTTATCTGGGCTTGTTTTTTGTTTCTCTAGGCTTGTTTTTATGATTGTTGATGAGAATGTACAACATTCTATTCATATGGTACAAGTCATTACATTATGATTAAAGATTTTCTAGAAATAGAATGAACTTTTCAACTCAAATTGATTTTGGTTCAAAGTTAAACAATGATAACGTAGTTTATTATAGTTATAATTTGAATGTGTTAAGACTTCATACATTTATCTGATAACAAAAACAAACAGTTTTATTGATTCAACTTTCAAACTTCAACACCACCTCTTATCAATAAGAAGTGAAATAAGACTTCAGACTTCAGCACCTCTTAAAAAACAAAATCCACCCTACTCAGTAATAATTTATAGTCAAATATCTTATTAAAAAAAAGACAAATTAAATTAGGTAAGAAAAAACAAAAAAGAAACTATATTAAATTACTACATACTTGCATAAATGATCTATTGTTGTCTCTCTTGATCCTTTTTGCTCTTAACAAGATTGTTCGAAAAAGAAACGGACTTTATTGAAATTTAATTTTGGAAAACCTATTTAAAATATACGATACTTTGTCTACTAAAACATACCATAGTCAAAACATGAAATAAAGGATCAAATAAGAGCATCCAACAAATTATCCGATTTTTTTTAAATGAAATCAAAAATTAAAATCTAATAAAAAAAAATTCAACTCCAACGGTTTCTCTTCTCAGTTTTGGATATTACAACATTAACTATATCATTAAAATATTCGATATTAAGGATTGTTTTTTTTTTGGAAGACATAGCGGCATCGAACCAACGAACGACTACCACGAACACATGCACACACGCACGTACACCTCCCCGGCGGTATTGGACATCCACGGGCAGCCCACTAATCCGTCGTTGTCCCGACCCAACTTACGCTGAACCTAGAGCCCAACCACAGTCTAAGACTGGGCTGGAGGCAGCCCAGTCAACGACTGGACCGGCCCAAGGACTGGGTATTCCTCATGCCCTCAAATTGACTCCCCTTGGAATCAAACTCGGGTAGATTGGGATACCATCCACACCCAACCCCCCCCCCCCCCCCCCCCCCCCCGGGATGTTTTTATCGAGATAATAAAAACTTATCATTCTCTTCTAAGCAATCATTTTCAGACAAGTGTGGATAATTTTATCATCTGTCTTCTACTTTCTTCATTTCAATTGGAAGAGAAAAAAAATCCCCAAAATAGAACCAAATATACATATGATTTTGGAATTCATGTTACTCCATAAACAATTTGAAGAACACTTAAGTGATTACCTTCTTTCATGGTTTCAATGCAGCAGCATCTCAGCATACTTTTCTTTATAAAGGGCCAAATTCTGAAGAAGAAAAAAACAAATAACCAACAAAAGTCATCACGCAATTATAGTATAAATCATAGTAATTTTATCATAATGATAATGCTATCACTGCTTATACATAATATAGCAAAATTACCGAGCCCGAGTTTTTGAAAACCTGAAAAACAAGATGTCAAAAACCTTGATGCTCTTACAGGTTTTCGAAAAGTTTAGGCCCCTTTTGGTTCGTAGGATTCCTATGAAAGAATTGGAATGACAAATTATGTTTAACTAAATCCCATTCAGTTCTATGTTTGTACATGGAACGGAATTGAATTCCATAGATTCCACCGTTCAACTCCATCACATGTGTTCGGAGTTAAATTTCATTCCCAACCATTTTATCAAAAAGACAACTACCCAAGAAAACCCTAGCATGTATACATGACCACCACCACCACCGTACCACCAATTAATATTATCATTATATGGTATATATAAATTAAGGCAGTATGAAAATGTCATAAAGGGGTATTTTGGTCATTTATTATATTATTTCACTCCAATTCCGAAACTACATTATCCCAACCAAATATGCATATTCCAATTCCAATTCCATTCCAAATCTTGTCAACCAAACGCGTGGTCAAACTTTATTGAATTCCAATCCAATTCCTTCGATGGATATCAACTCCACCAGGTTCCATTTTTGCGAACCAAATGCCCCCTTAGAAACCATCTACTCCCCACCTCCGAGCGGGATATTTTGGGTTAGTATAGTTTGGTTTAGTCTGGTCGAATTCTTCTGGTAGACATCAATTTTGGCTAAAAAGACAAGTGGTAAAATTTCAGATGTAACTGTTTGTTATTTTAGGTATGCCACCACCTAGAGAGGACATCCTGAGTTTAGTTATCTTTGTATCCTTTGCCGTATGTTGCTAAAAATTGGAAGGCTAATGATAACAAGTCCAGGTCTAGGGGTATTTGGTCTTGTTCCTTGTGTTGTTTAGGATCTTAGATAGTCCTTACTTCTGTTTGATGAATTCTCTATTTTATTTGTAAAAGATGAATGAGTATTTTATTACAGATCCACAAGGTTTATGAATATGACTCTAGTATCACATGAAGTATTATGTGCTTACACCCCTCAACACAATGGTATTGTTGAACACAAGAGCATGCATTGTTAAAAGGTGTTCAGATCATGTTGATTCATCGTACTTGTTAGAATATTTGGGTTTGTGGTTCCAATCACTTGGATAAGATCTATGGATCGTGTATCAGATGCACTTACCAAATACAATATCTCAGTCCTTGAGCGTTAGGTTGCCCAAAATATGTATTGGGATAATCCAAGATCTCACTCTCGTATTAAGGCAGAAACTCAAGTATTCAACCTAGGATTGTTTTCAGTTACGTCTGTGTGTATATATATATATATGATGACCCAACAGCTGATGCTGCCACAGATGCCTTTGTTTCTACTGTCTCTGATACCCATAAGATGCAACTGCCATTGATGTAAATCGTGAAGGGCTTAGATACAGTAATTCATGCATATCCCACAGGGGCTTTGCGCCTTGGTACCCCACAAGGAGGCGCGACCCCTTGACCCTGCTATATGACGATCTAAGGTGCATGGCGGCATATACAAGTGGGCACTCCACACCACCACACTTGTCTTAATTCTCAACCTTTTGAATCTTCATCAAGATCTCAAT
Source organism: Arctium minus (assembly GCA_954870635.1). Classification (NCBI taxonomy): domain Eukaryota; kingdom Viridiplantae; phylum Streptophyta; class Magnoliopsida; order Asterales; family Asteraceae; genus Arctium; species Arctium minus. The sequence goes on from OX941092.1 coordinate 55,572,449, forward strand.
TGCACCAAAATGCTTGATGGGACTAAATCACCATCAATAATGTTTTTTTTATCCTTTCTCTAGAGGGATGCAATTTTGATAGTTAACCATCTAAAGAATTGTATGCCATCAATGGACTTAAAAGGACAAATAGCGATTCCTTTTCTCATGTTGATCCAAAAAAGTTTTGTCATCCATGTCATGCAACATGATTCTCATCCTAGTTTGCTATGCAGTTAATAGCATGCTATAGCGACGCTATAGCGGTAAGATAGCGGATAACGGTCTAGGAATTGCGGTGTATTATAGCGGTACCGCAAATAGCGGCCGCTATTACCGCTATTTAGCACTATTTTGACCAAATAGCGGTCTGCTATTACCGTTTCTTTTGGGACTGTTTTGGATTTTTTTTTTGTTGGACTAAATTTTAAACAATGCTTTTGGGCTTTTGTGTGGGCTATTTAAGATCAAGCATGCAAACAAAAAGGAAACAAATTAAATAAACAATTAAATAGAACTACAAAAGAAACAATTAAATTAGGTCAAACTTTATCGATTCCAATTAAGTTAGTTGTTTATGAGCTTTATAAACTCTATTACTATGTTGCTTGTGTGGTCTGAATTGTTTGACTTGATATGTATTAGGCATACAATATTTTACTATGTTGCTTGTGTGGTTTGAATTGATATTTATTATGCAAACAATATTTTAAGTTATATATATATATATTCATATTTATTTTATGAGCATATTTTTTCCCGCTATCTCACCGTGATAACTGCTATTTCAAATCAAGGTCCCGACCGTTATTTCCGCAATCGACCTCATTAAATGCTTAGCTAGTTTATTGTCCGTGATGCTATTGAGGAACTTGTGCTGTCTTTGTTGGGTACTCCATATTGAAGAACGGATAAATCTTTATATTCCAAACTTCAAGAAATATAGTGTGTTGATGCAACTTTATATTCCCTGAATCTCCCCTGACAATGACCTCGTAGGTCATGCATAACAAGGAAGAAAGAGTTCAATAGATGCTCAAACTGTTGGTGGATATCCAAGGTCCATTTGGTATACATACAGGATAGGACAGAAGACAAGAGTCAGGTAGGCAGGTGATAGAATTGTGGAAGGTTTTAGGGTTTTAAACTAGCATGCCCTCATGGATAGTTTAGTAAATTATCAATTTTGTCTCATCTCCCCAATTGTTGTTCGCTTTATTTGGCGGGACTAAAAAAATGCATTTTTGTCCCACTCAGTCATGTGCTATCCCAATCTAACATTGTGTCAAACGTGGGACAAGAAGTTTTTGTTCTGTCATGTAGCATCCAACGTACGAAATGCGCCCTCACAGAATGAGAGTCCTACTCCTGTGGTAATCGTCACACGAATGATATATAAACCTAGCAGGGTATGATTTAATTCATTCTTAATAAAACTGAGAAAACTTATAGTTTCCCCCAAAGAATCCCCGTCTTAGTGATTTGCTAGTCCTCATTGTTGTACAAGCTTGATGTACCCAATTTTCGACAATCAGATCTCTTCAAGATGTGTATGCAGTTTTTGGACTGCATCATTTTGTATAACCTTACATAAGCTCCTAGGATTTGGTATTCTCAGTTTCTTCAAGCTTTGGGAGAAATTTAAGATGGCACATTGGCGTATTTCAAACTCTGACATGGCAGAAAGATTGTTCTAATCTTCTATGTGGGGATTTTAGATCAGAAGTTGTTCGGGTAGGATACAAGAAGTTACATGGATCAGGTTTCTCGCTTCAAGATGAATAAACTAAAAGGCCTAAAAGGATGGCATAGATAAGACACCTAAGGGGGCTCATCCATGAAGAAACACATTAACCAAAATACTCTCTACTCTCCAGAGACCTTCATAATTTAAAGAAACAACACTTGGACATTCTATAAATTGAAGATAACAATACTTGTAAAAGAAAATAACACTTCATTTCACTCAAACACATAAACACTCTCAACCAAACTTAATCTCCATGAATTAAGGTAACTCCCAAACAAGAAGCAGGTCGAGTGGTCTAAATTCCTTCACATCCATCTGAATCCCACTAGATCTAGCATCGTTAGAACTTTGTCATTGAAATAGGAAGACTCCATGATTCTCAAGTACTTGGTTAGATTCTGTAGCCATATCTTCCCTTTTGAGTGGAAGAATGTATTGATATCATGGTCAAGGTTGATGTACTTTGCATTTCTGTAGCAAACTCTATAATCATTCCGAGCGTCAAGATTTTATCTAAATGACTATGTGCCTCTTAACAATATAAGATCCACCACGATAGACTAGATAGGTCGCAAAAAATGAACCACCTCACTATCTTTAGGATTAAAATTTCTTCTCCATATGTATATCAACTTGGTTCATGTCTTCCTTTGTACTACTCATTGAGATGTGATATTGCCAATATGAGGCATCTCCAATGTAAATCATGTTAAGATTTTTTTCATACAAAGAAGGGGCAAACTTGAATTACAAGTTATTCAAATACAGGTTGCGTAGGATGCCCATTTAACAATACTCACAACTCGGTACTTGTGTTTTCGTATACAATAAATCCTTGAAAATAATGAACATGATGTTTCTCTTCCCAATTTCTAGGTCTGACTATTGACTGATGAACTATGACACTGACAACTTGTCACAAGTGAGCACAGGCATGTCATTTGGTGCATGAGTTGTAAGATTTGATTTCTATTTTGATGGAGATGTACTATGGTAATAATCATACCACACATATTTAGATAGAGTTTCATTTTGTTTGTGAAACGGTGATTGACACTTCCAAAAACCCCATTTATGGAGATAAGGAAACTCCTATTTTCACAATAGCTCTACATAGGACTCAAATTGATAATCATGTAGCATTTTTTGGCATATATGGTCCAATATTCTATGTGTTTGGGTGCACTATTGTGCAATGTCTATATTTGGTATTCTTGGTTATGTTTCTTTCAGAGTCCACATACTAGGCCCATTGTCCCACTTTTTGAACTTTATTTACTGCCACCTTTACTCGTGATACATACATACTTTCTTAAGATCATTTTTTATGGTAGACGATTCAATAAGTTATACAACCATTTAAGCAATAACAATAATAACTATAATTATAATAATAACAATAACAATAACAACAACAACAACAACAACAATAATAATAATAATAATAATAGTAATAATAATAATAAACACAAAGAGTACATCTTTTATACGAGGTCAACAATTGATACCGAAGCAAAAGCAGAAAAAACATTCCTGTTGAAGTTGTTCAAGTGTTGGAAATTTAAGGTATATATATAGATATATATATATAGTGCTTGTGCATTCTTATGTTTGGCATTGCAGTTATCATATATTTAGACTTTAAGATTCTCTTCTCGTTGGCACACATTGCACAGGGTTTATTCTTGCCTTGATTGATAAGACACATAGTTCTAGACAACTACTTAGAGTAAACTATGCCTACCATTAAAACAAAAAATAAACCTAGATATTTTGTGGAATTATAGGCATCATATCCAAAAAAGTATATATCGTGATTGATAAGTTTTGCAGTTCATACCCAAGTATAAGCATAAACACCAGCCTCATTAGGTCCTGCAGGACTTCCCCTCCTGATGAATTCTCCATCTTTATAGATGTACAACATTGGCACCCCAGTAGATAGCTCTAAGTTGATAACCTTTTAGCAGGAAAAATAACATGATCAAAAAACATATTAGAAATGTGGAAGACATAAACACTCTGCAAGGACAGATTTATTACCTCTTGAGGAGTTAGATTGTCAAGATACATTATAATAGACCTTAGGGAATTTGCATGGGCAACAACCATCACATGCTTTCCAGCCATAAGTTGTGGTTCTATCTGTGCGGTAAAACATTTTCAGCAACGTAATTTTATGATAAACTTGGTTAGTTCTAATTTTCAAAGCATGATGAATCGAAGTCCTAAAGATGTTTCAACCACACTCAGTTGAAAATATAAAAGAAACAGTCAGCGTACATTGTCTTTAAAAAAGGCAACCGCTCGTTGTAAGCACATTTCCAAGCTTTCACCATTGGGTGGCCGTACTTCATAACTTCTACGCCACTTGTGAACTTGCTCCTTACCAAATATTTCTGCAGTTTCTTGCTTGTTAAGACCTTGAAGGTCACCATACCTGATAGAAAAAGAAGGGGGGAAATCAGAAACAAATTTACAAAACCCAAATGAGGAAAGGAAAGAAAGCAATCTCATTTTATTGATTTGCAGAAACCCTTATATTACATGTTGAACATGAGAGAGAGGGAGAGATAGAAAGACACACAAGATTACATTCTCTCATTTAATTGCCATGCTTTAACAACTGGAATAGACTGATTCTTGGTGTCTTCGCTGTAGATTTGACTCCAAACTTTGGCCTCTTCATTCTCATTATGAATTATTATTGGAACCTGCAAGTTCCAATCGCATTGGAGGTAAAAGATTACAACTGCGCTTTCTCAAAGCATTTTTCCATTCATTAGTGTGTTTTGAAAAACAGCATGCATGTAAAATAAATGGTTTTGAGCTTGAAAAAAGAGTAATGTTAAGGAACTCACAAGGTGATTGCATTAGTTATAAATTTAACAAGAACCCACGTAAATATTCCAGAGTATCTTTCTAAGCCCTCTCATGTATATTTCATTACCAGTTTGGTATCAAAGGCTTCTTGTTGTATCTCATTTGGATTAGGACGTTAGGTAAATTTCAGATAAAAAAATTACAAAACTACCTTCCTGCAGCAGTGTTGGGTCAGAGCAAGCATGGCTGTCATTTGAGAACGAACCAATGCTGATGTGTATACAATATCGAACGGTATTGTACTGATTCTCTTGCCAGCTTCGATTGCTTCTTCTACACCTTTTCTTGTTAGGGGCACATCAACACAGCCAGTAAACAGATTCTTTTCATTCCACATCGATTCTCCATGTCGAACTATGATCAGAGTTGATTCATCTGTCTTGCACAGTACACAAGACAATTTGAAGAACAATCACTTGAGTAACTCAATTTGAAGAACCACGTCCTTTGGGGGATTTGCCACGATATATTAGGTATAGTCAATTAAATCACAAGGGAAAAAACTAAAGAATATGGTTCTGATTCTGGATTATCACTTACTTGTCATCCTCAATGGTTCATAATTCTTGGTCTGCATGGACGATGTGATTGGATCACAAAGTGAAGAGCAACATTTGAATGTTTGGTTCATTCTTATTTGTAGTGGCAAGTTGATTCTTCTTAGTGATGCCTTATCAAATACATCACGTTTAAATAGTAACCCAAAATGATGTTTCCTTGATGTTGTACTAGAACCACCCAAATCACCAATATTTCTTTGCACCCAGCTGAACCCTGTTGCTTGTTGACAAGCAGCCAAAGCCATTCTGATCATACATCAAACATAACGGTGTTAATAACTTACTATAACAGAACACTTGAAATTACAGTATTACACCCTTCATTCAGAAAAGACGTAAGTTAACTTTTAAGTAATAAACCTATACCATTTCAAATAAAAAAAAATTGTAATGAATACTTTCACAGTACCAGAAAATATTGTATATCTGGTATTTGTTATAAAGCTATTCATAGCTCAGTCAAACATTCTGAAAGATATAAGAATGTATAAAGTCAAATTCCATCTCTGCTTTAGAAGAAGTGACTCTTTAAGCATCATTTTTAGCATACATCAGGATCAATCAGGATGAACCTGGTAGCACGAGACAGTCACCATATCATTTCAATTTCTGATTCATTGACAAGATGAAGGAATCAGGGACAATTTTCAAAATAATTCAAAAGAAAGCATCTAACCAATTGAATTAACCATGCTAAACTTTTTGTTAAATAGTTAATGTAATAGAACAGAAAAATGGAAACTTACAGCAATAGTAACGCTCAGTGAGATCCACAAATGGAACACATAACAATACTACACAAATAGCATTTTTATTTGAATGGGGACACGATACACACATGCCAAACTTCTTTGTTTTCTTCAAGATATAATTAGAACCATGCCCTCCTATTAAACATCCCCCCCCCCCCCCCCTCTTCTCAGTAGGGAAATATACTTTGGTTTTTTAAATTACACCCACCACTTTCAACAGAAATTTAGATTTTATCACAAAATTTAAAACCAACAGTAGCTCTAAAACTAACACCATTCATCCCAGAATGAATTATCCTTTTGGTTTTTGGTTTTTGGCTTTTGATTTTTGATTTTTTAAAATATTAAACAACCTTTCCAAAAAAATTAACATATGATGCAACACTTACATCTTCACTACCCAATTACCCTCTGTATACATAATACTACTTCTCATAATCACCAAATTTAGGTCAACTGAGTATGCCTTTCGTCCAATATCACACATAATTGCTCACAAGTTTTTCTATTAAGTTGATTAATACACAATGTTTTTGTGTTTGGTGACAACATCATTTTTAATCCTTATAAACATATTAATAGGGGCATGGTATTATTAAATCATCAAAGTGATTAAAAAGATGATTTCATAAACCACAAGATGATTTTTAGCAATTTTCATGTCAAAATAAAACCAATTCGATCGATCTTAATGCATACTTCGTGTAACATAGATCATGTAATCAGATATTGCATTTACAATTACATCAGATGAATGTGATCGCTGTAAGAATGAACAACCAAGGGATGAAACCTTGGAAGAATGTAATCGTAACCAAAGTAGCAGGTCTAGAAATACTTACGTTTATAGGTAGGTCATGCAGAAGGGAGCTAAGAGGCAAAAAAAATTGGCAATACCAGTGATCTGTTGACCGTTGATGTAGAGTTTCAAGCGATCATCGTATCACAGAGGTCAAGATCGCCCATGGTGCAACTGCAAGAACTGAAGGAAAAATGGGACCATGCTTTCGGCTTTTTCTTGTATTGTAGTTAGGCCCAAAACTTGTTGGGCTTTGGAATCTTGTGGTTTGCAAGATCTTACCTTTGCGAGTGAAATTCTCGTAAAACATATTTTGACAAATTACATTTGGTATATAAGATTTCACAATCTCAAATATTTAAATATTTTTTTTGAAGGGTGTTTGATTGGTTTTTCATTAAGTCTTATATAAATAAAATTTGTGTGAATTAATATGTCTATGTATATTGAAAAAGCTTTTTTAGAGGGTTTTTCATAGATAGAAGGAACATTTTTTTTATAGGGACGGACAAATTTAAAAAAAAAAATTGGGTTTTTACATAAAGCATCCTCCTAGAAGCTTACTAAATAAGCCACTTTATTTATCATTAAGTCATTACCAAACAGTCAAGTATAGTTGACCAAAAAAGTTACGAGTCTTATTAAGCTGCTAACAAATAAGCCTTAGTTAGGTTATGTTTGATAAAATAGCTGATAAATGTTGTTTGATCAACTAGCTGATAAGCTAGCGGAGATATGTAAAATGATAAATCATGTTACAAAATTAGTCAATTTTAACATTATATAATATAAACCACAAGGGTTATGTCGTAGGCTCTTGGGGATGTGGTGGAATATCCCATCTGCACAAGGTTCAAATTCAGTCGTTCACAACAATTGTGGTCACTGAAGTTTAATCAGGGTTGATGTCTTACAGTCATAACTTGTCAAGAGATTAGTCTAGGCATAGCATATGACACCCTTTCAAAAAAACATTATATAATATACTTAAAACAAATAAATAGTCATATAATATGTTAACTAACATAAACCAAGTGGTAAAGAAAATTAAAAAATAGAAAATATTAATTAATAGAAGTTCAATTTGATTATTAATATAATATATAGGGGTCTTCCTTTGATAACTTTCTAATTTTTCAGATATGTGAGATCCAATTTACACCACAAAAACTAGTTGAAAAACACTAATATAAATTAAAAATTAGGAGTGCTCATGGGTTGGGTTAGTCGAGTTGAAAGCATTTGAACAACCCAACCCAATATTTGTGTTTTGAAAAATTTTAACCCAACCCAAACTATACGGGTTGGTCGGGTTGATACTTTGGTGTTTCAAAATATTCTCCTAACCTTAAATATGTTGTTTTCACTACTCATACTTCATTTTTCATCATCAATCATTTTGTACAATTTATACAAACTCCTTAAATCTTAAGTATATATGTTGGTCCTAGAAGGGTAATGACTAACACAGAAAGTGGTTGTAGAATGGGGATTGAATACAGACACAACAGATTTTTACTTTTTAATTATGCATGTTTAGTAAAAACAAAGAATTATAGATTTATTGTGGAAGCTAAAGAGGTAAGACCTGGTCCAAAACAATCTAGCTGGTGATAAATTTGAAAAAGATTAAAAGGGCAAGAGAAGAAGGTTCATTTTCAGCTTTGAAGACTGACTTAGTCCTACAGATGGTTGACGCCTATCAGAACTAGTGAATTGCAACACATGATAAGGATGACCTTTGTATAGCAACCCTTGTCTGTACTCTACATTCCAGCCTTTGAGAGTGATGTAGACGTTTGTTAACCCATCTCATCCTTCTGTATTTAAAGGGAACTGTAAAGAACGTATGGTACTAATAAAATAGTACTTTAGAACTTACTCTGTCTGACATACCACGCATGTTCCCGTACCAGGATAAGAGTTGGTAGAGTTGATGAGCCAAACTTGCTGGATAAGTTTTCACTCTGAAATCGGCTTGCTAGAAGTAGTATTTGTCAGACTACTTTTGACTTTATCTTGCATTGATCTTCTTTCGGGTAGATGACAAACCAATCCGCTTTGGTGACAATCTTGATTTCTCTTCAACTAGTCTTCGATTTTGTTGAAGCCTTTTTGTTCTTAGATCAATATGGATAATAATAAGACTTATACAAAGGGAAAATCCTATCGATTTTATATGAGAAATATAAGTTGTATTTCGGATTGCAGCTAGACTGGTTAAGAAGTATTGAATTTTAATGTTACAATACAATTTTGGATTATATTGTTTTTGGAAACTAGATCCGGATGTTGGATCCGGATACCAAATCCAGATACTAGGTTCAGATGGCATATCTTGATACTAAATCCAAATATCAACTATGAATGTCAAATTCGGATATTAATCCGAACACTAAGTTCGGACAATGAATCTGAATATCACATCCGAGAGGATTTCTTACCAACTTGGATATAAAACATGTGAATCCAGTTTGTTCTAAGGTAGATGTTAATTCTAAGAATATTTCTAAGTGTCAAATCAGATGTATTTGTATTATTATCAAATCATAAGGTTGAGATACACAATCTCCTGCTATTTTAATACAAATAGATGTATAAGATAACATAACACTTAGAATTAAAGAGATACTTAAACTCATAAGAGAGATAGATTCGAACTCATAAATTAAGTGATCCGTTTTGGATTCTTTTGCCTCTTTTTCTTTGTGTTCTTTTCTGTTTTTCATATGGTTTTGAAGGTTTTTTCTTCTGTTTTCTATTTTTCTTGTCTTTCTCTTGTTTTTATTTTATTTCTTTTTTCTTTTTTCAGATTACATGAGGAATAATATAAATGTGCAAGGACACAAGATACTTAAATGTAGACTTTCATTTATCTAGACATAATTTAACAAATCATACATTAAAATTTACAGAGGATCAAATATATTGAAGTTCATCCACATAACTCATCTTTCCTCTTCCTTTGTCCACTACATTTAGATGAGGGACTGAATAGTGGTCTTCAGGTGTTTGCTCCCCTTCAGATGGTTTGTGTTATCCGGCTTCCACCAGCTCAATATTTTCCTTCCGCTTGTTATCCTTTACATTATCTGAACTGTTGGAATGGTTTGAGTTGGATTTCTTTCCCTCAACAACACCCAATGAAGAAAGGATTTAGCCAACCTATGCTGAAATCAGTCGCAGAGAGATGTCTATCCTTCCTGATGTTCCCCAATTCGGATAATTCTTGCTCGATCCTTAAGTATGAAGGACACAGAAAGAGAGGATGTCAGATTGTCTTGGAACAACATCTGAACCAAGTTGGATTGAAAATTGGCTTCATTGTGAAGTTCTCCAAAGAGGTACCAAAACATTGAACCAAATTGGTGGTCATTTCTTCTTGGAGCTTAAACCCCTCACCAATAGTTTTGTCAGAGGAGTTGTGAGCTGCTTGTAGACTAGAAATTTTTCATTTTAGGTCTTCAAGGTGTTGACTTATGGAAGTTGGAAGTGTGAAGGATAAGGAATGTGGGTGTACAAGAGGAGAAGTATGCAAAAAGGATGAGATGGGTTGTTGTTGGGTCCCATATTTAATCTTATAACAATGATATAAACAATAATATAATAATAGCGGAAGCAATACAGTTTAATATCAAAGCATATTCAAATCACAGTTAATAAGAAGATATCCAATAAGCTAAATATAAGAACAAGCTTAATATTCACTGGATAAATCAGGTAGATTAATAAGTACACCAAAAAGGTGGATAAATCGTACAAGATCTTCTTAGAATACTTTTCAGTATATTAAAGATAATGCAAATGCAAGATATAAGGAAAAGCACACTTCAAGAAATGGGGTGATGGTCCTATCTATAGGACCATAAAGTGAACAGTGTACTATCCTGACATAAGAAGCATGCTTGGACAATGTTTTACCTAAAAGGTAAACTCAAGACATGCTTCAACAGTAACATACTATAAAAAGTAAATCTCATCACTATGTGACGTGTCATCTATTCTTCTGTCAATACTTGTAGAAAACATCATCATATTCTTCGGAGAGGAGGTCTTCAGAGCTCTGATGAAGCCATCTCTAATGTTCTTCTACTGAATCTCTATCTCTGAAATCTACTTCAGAGGCAGGCATGTCCTTGAAGTCTATCTTTGGAAGTCCTCTGAAATAGGACTTAGAATATTTTCAATACTTTTTACATTTCAGAATTGGGGCTAACAATCCCCCCCTAAGTATTGAAAATAAAAAATTGCAAAATAGCAGAGATAAAAATATTTAATCTAGAAAACATAGAGAAGAAAATCATCCTATTAAATGTTACTTCTCAAATGATAGGAATTACAAATGGAGAAGATAACAAACCAAAAAAAATATACAAGGAAAGAACTAAAGTCTATCTCTAAAGCAGATCCTATGAAACTTCATTATTAGCTCTCTGAAATTAATCATTGACTTAATTTCTAAGTCTAGTTTGGCCAATAGGTCAGCTTTGTGTCATTCTTCCTTCACATGTATGATCCTTAGTACACCTCTCAAAGTCTCATTTGAATACCTGGACACCTATGAAGCCAGGATGATTTTCTTGACAAGATTTCTTCTATATATGAATCCCAGAGGCTCTGGAATTATTGAACCAGTCTTGTACTTCTCTAGATCTGTAATTGTCTCCACAGGTTCAGTAACTCCAAGTCTTTCTTCTCTCAAATTCAGAGCTATCTGAAAATCCAATCTTGCCCTTAGTTTAACATGTGCAGTCATAACTCTCTGAACCTCATATTGACCCATTCTGAATGCCCTCCCATGTTCATATTTTATAGAGCAGAACGCATAGAGATGAAGTAGGTCATAAGGGTTCAGATTGACAAGGTCATTGTCATTAAATTCATACACTTTTCCATCAATGCGAATGACCTTGTACTCCCTATAGATTAATTTGTTATAGGCAAAGCTCTTTTCAGAGATACTGTGAACTGCAGTTATTGCTTCTTCTGAGCGAACCTTTGTTCTGGGGCTTGTCTTGCTTTGAATGAACCTCTTTCTATAATCTTCCATGTTCTCCCTTATTCTTGGATTCAGAGGTAGTATTTGGGTGTCTTCCAAATTGAATTCGCAGTAGAGATGTCTGAAGTGGTCTTCTACTGATATCTCTGGCTCAGAAGCAAGGAAAATTGGAGGTTGAGTAAACCTGGAGAGAGCAGGGATACCAATGCTTGTCTTCTGAACAGGTTCCTCTAGAGGGGCCTGTTCATCAACAACCATGGTGTTATCTTCAGCAGACAACTGGGTTGTCTCTGGTTCCTTTGGTTGTGCCTGTGGTGATTGTGGAGGTGTTTCGTTGATGGCAGAGGAGAATAGAATTTCCAAATTTGTAGTGTCTTCAACTCTGTGTTCTACCTCTGATGCAGAAGGATGATGAGCTTGAGCATTCTTGTAGACATACTCTTCAACTTCAACTACCTCATCTTCCTTTGCTTCTTCCACTTCAACAACTTCTTCTTCAAACTCTGACCCAAATGCATCTCTCATTTTTATAGTTGACCTTTCAAGTGATGAGAATGCGTCTTCAGAGCTAGAGAAGTCAATCAATTACTCATCTTCTTCTTCTTCTTCTTCCAGAGCACCTATAGTCTCTAGAATAGCATTTACTACCTAGATGACATGTGCCTTTGAAGTTGATGGAGCTAGAAATACAACAGGTACTGGAGATTTCAAGATTGTTTGGTTGTCTTCAGCAGAGGTGGAGTTCCTCTCTAGTTCACTCTTTTTCATTCCTTTATCTTTGTTGGTGGAAGAGGATGGAGCAGAGCCACTTTTATTCTCTGCTACTCTTGGTGGACTCTTCTCCCCCTTTTGAGGACCTGATGACCCCTGTGGTTGGTCATCATCACCTTTGTCATCAGTGTCATCAAATCTCCGCTTCTTCTTAGCCTTTTTAGAGCAAGCAGTCTCTGGAATCTTTCTTTTGAACAACCCTTCTTCTGAAGATAGTGCTCCCTTCAGAAGATCTTGAACTATCTTGGTCTGATAGCCTGCTTTGGCAACAAACTTACTCGAAACTGTCATCATTTTGTTGGTGACATATTTTGAGAAGTGTTGTTGATCTGCCTTGGTGATCAAATTATGTGGCTCTGAAGGCTGAGGAGTGGTCGATGGAGTAACAACTGGAATGGAGATCCTGGCAATAGACTATGCTAGTATCTTGAGCATTTCTCGTTTGAAGTTGGAGAAGTCTTCAGAGGTAACAGAGGGAGCAGAAGGTGCTGGAATGGCTTTGAGTACCTTCTCTTTGACGTCTTGTATGTCCTTGGACAAAACTGAGGAGTTACCAATTACCAACTTCTCCAGAGCCTCTATTTTGTTGTTGTTGGAGTTCAACGCTGCACGCAGCTTAGAGACCTCTGAAGTTAATTTGACAACTTCAGAGTTCGAGGTAGATGCCTCTGAGGTCTTTTCCATTTGAAGTTTTAGATCCTTCAGAGATCCTTTGGTTTCATCACCAAGGACTTTGAACTCTTCCTTGGTGACATAATCAGAGTGGGTAACCTTAGAATCAACACATGATTCTAATTTTCTCTCGATAACAGAGGGGCCTTCTTTCAGAACTTGTTTGACTTTGGTTCCGGAAGGACTTCCCATTAATCCTTGAGGGTCCTTTTGCAAGAACTTCTCTATAATGGTTCTGATTGGTTTCCCATCATCTGAATCAGAGTCAGAGGAGGAGAACCGAATGTGAGTAGACACCTCGTTGTCCAGTAAAATGAGTCTTTGTGTTACTAATTTGTGCCATTGTCTCTCTGATAGACACTCCTTACGAGAGATATTAAGTCTCTCATGGACTAAAGGATGGTCACCTAATGTATGAGCCACATAGACATCATGTGTGGATTTGGGTATCGTACTCTGGGGCAACCGAGTACTTTTATCTTTAGCTAAGTCCTTTTGAGAGGACTTAGTCAGGTCAGAGGATTCCCCGTGGATGTGTGCTTCAGAGGCTGAAGTAGGTGCCTCTGAGCGGATGGTTTGGTAAGGATTCGAGGTGTGCACCTCTTGTTCAATATCCATTGGTTCTGGACAACCTAGGATAGGAGATGTGGTAGAACTGGGAGGTTGGCTGTGGAATCTCTCATTCGTACCTTCAGAGGCATCTTTTCCTACCTTACTCCTCTCGACTTCTAAGTTCAGAAACTCACCCTCTGGAGTACTCTCAACCTCACACTGAACTCTGACAGAGTTAATCTCTTCGTCAGAGGGAGGGTTCTCTTTTCTTTCCTCACTTCTCACAATAGAGCCACCCTCTGGTTGTTCTCTGTTGTCATGTTGAGTTGTTTCATAGATTTCACTCTCTGACTCAAACTCAGGCTCAGAGCCTAAATGTGTTGGGGATCCCACCATCGGCTCTGATGGTTGGGCAACATGACTAAGGTATAGGCGGGTTTCAGAGTCAGCAGGGAGGTATTCGAGCATTGTGTGAGGAAATCTTCTTTCATTAGGGTAAGGATGAACAGTCGTGGGTTGAAACGAATTCATTACAAAAAGAGGTGTTCTTTGGCCCTCCTCTGTAAAAGACTTCATTTCCATTGCTCGTTGAATTACCAAAGAAATGAACCTAGGAAACAACACTGAGATTGGTTGTTTCCTTTTTGTGAGATCCTTATTCTTTCTGTCCACAACAGTTAATAGTTCACAAAATAGTATGTTAGACATGTTGATACTTCGATTGAAGAAAAGGGCGTACATGATGGCTAAAATGGTTGGATGTGTTTGATCTTGACTGCCAATCTTACATGTCAGCGTGCGATTTAACACACTAAACATGAAATTCCATGTGGGAGGAAGATGTTGTCGTCTGAACTGGCTTAAACGTGTAATCTCGTTGTTGTAACCCAGATGTTGAAGAAACTGTAGAAGAACTTCAGGGGATGGAGGTTTTTCAAATTGCTGGATTTGAAGTTCTCTTGTCGTTGGTAGGCATAAGCGTCGAGTTAAGGTGTCAGGAGTGATACGAATGTGGATTCCTTGATCACCTAGGTCAATGTAACCAACCAATCCTTCTCGTTCTTCACTGTATTCACATGAATTCCACATATGCAGCTCTGAGTTTTTACTTCAGAGGTACTAGCTTCAGAGACCTCTGGTTCTTTAGTGATAAATGAATCAAATGTAAAGATCTCTTTGAGATCATTGCTCCGAGGTTTTGAAAAATGAACCTCTGAAGTTTCTTTTTCTATCTTTAAGATAGGTTCTGAAATAGTTTTTACTTTAGAGTATGAGATATTTTTAAAATTTAGAGTTCTGACTTTTGATCCCTCTAAGGTTCTTATCCTTTTGAAAATGTTAGATTTATCTAGAGATGGAAATTCAAGCCTCTGGACCTTTCTTATACAGAAAGTGGAAGAAAGTGAAGTTTTATTCAATCCAGTGAATGGATCCAATTCATTGAATCCCAAACCTTGAGTATCCATCTGAGAATTGATTTTAATGTGTACATCTTGTGCATCTTGATAACTCTTGATCTGAAGTTCCTTTCTTTCCAGAGATTGATGTAAGATTTCTCTTTCCTTTTGAAAGAAATTAGTTAAGGCAACATAATTGAGCCTTTCATACTCAGATTTTCTCACTTCTTCTTCTTTTGCCTTTAAGACCTTTTCAAGTTCTTTGATTTTTTCAGGAAAAATTTTTCCTTTTGTCTCTGAGATTTTTCAAGTTCAGATTTTCCAATAAAAATTTCTTTCTTTTCTTATTCAAGAAGATCTTTTTCCCTTTTGTAAAAGTTTAGGTCTTTTGTCGTTTGCTTTCTCTTTTCTTTTTCTTCAATGAGTTTTTGCTTTAAACTCTGAAACTCATCTATTAATTTAAGAACATCCATTTCAAGTTCACTTTCAGAGGTGGATGGAGAATTTACCTTTTTAGAGCAGTCCTCTAATGATCCATCAGTCTGATCACCATCTGCAATAGCCATACCACAGAGGTTGGTAGGCTATTCCTCTCCATCACTTGTAGAGTCTGACATCCAGTCTTCCATTTCTACAACAAGTACTATCTCTCTGATATTGTACTTGTACTTGTTTTTATAGTAGTCTTGATCCTTGATTAGTATTCCTCTGCAGTTTTGCAGAAAATGGCCTGGCTTCCCACATCTAAAACATCTCCCATCATTTTGATTTGGTGGAAGAGCAACAATTGTTTCAGTCTTCTAAGTTTGAGGTTGGGGTTGGAAGTACCTCTGAGGTTGAGGATACTTTCGTTGAAATGGTTGATGAGTTCTTGATTGTTGAACAACTTCATGATTGTTGAAATGAACACCCTTTTGATCACTATGCAGAGTAGATCTGGGTTCTTGTTGATATTCAACTTTTTGAAATCTTCTTTATGGATTTCCTCTCCTTTCTTCATCATCTCTTCTTCCTTCAAAAACTTTCTTACCAAATTTCTTGTTGAATTGATGGGTAAACAAAGTAATAGATTTGGCAAAAGCATTAATGCCTTCATCTGAGTCTGAATGATCATCTTCTTCAGCTATCATGGCCATTTTGGATTTCCTTTTTGACTCTCTTCTTAATGACTTTTCTTTTGAGTTCACCACCCTTTTGTTTTGAAATGAGGGCAAGTGGTCCACCTAAAGATGTTTTTGACTTTTGTTTAACAACTTCTTTTTCCTGGGCAACTAGGGTGCCATAAATGTCAGTTAATGACCAAGATTCAAGATTTTGATTGGCTTGAATAGACATGGACAATTGTGACCATTCTTCATTTAAGCTTTTAAGGAAAAGAACATTGTATTCCTCTTTTGTCCTCATTACTTCAAACTTCTTGCATTTATTGATCAAGATGTTAAATCTGGAATAAGTTTGGTGCAGGGTTTTTTCAGGTAGTGTATGAAAGTCATGGTACTCATTAATGCATTGAGTTCTCCTGTTTTTCTGAGTTTGTAGGCCACCTTTAAGTTGGTTTAATAACAGATCCCATATCTCTTTTGCAGTTACACAAGAATATAGTTCTTGAAAGATATCATTGGGGATGACCATAATCAACAGTCTAACTACTTTAGAGTTATTTTCCATCATGTTCTTTTCTTCATCAGTGAAGTTTGATGTTTTCTTTTCATAATATGCAGGTATTTCAGCAGTATCGCCTGTTACAGGAACTCTAGGCACTAACACCATTGGTTGGTGTGGTCCTTCAGTTACGAATCTCATTAGATCCCTGTCCACACCTTCAAAAAAGTTGACCATCCTGATCTTCCATTGGGGATATTCATTCCTGAAAAGAGTAGGAGGTTTTGTCAAAGATCCAGCTGTATAAATGACACTTATACTGGAGTTTGCCATATTTGAAAAAAAATGAGGATTTGAAGAACTGATGCTTTAAAGAAGATCATTTACCAACAAGTAATATTGTGAGTGTTTTTCAAACCTGGAGCATATGAAGTTCTTTAAATAAACCAGACTTTATATGAACATGCACAAATTATGAAAGCTTGAATCAAAAAGATATAAATCTATCCGAGTATGAAGATATGATCTTGTTTGTTTTAGAAAACAAAGAAGACTCTGATACCAATTGTTGGGTCCCAGATTTAAACTATAACAATGATAAAAACAATAATAATAATGACAGCGGAAGCAATACAATTTAATATCAAAGAAAATTCAAATCACAGTTAATAAGAAGATATCCAATAAGGTAAATATATGAACAAGCTTAATATTCACTAGATAAATCAGGTAGATTAATAAGTACACCAAAAAGGTGGATAAATCATACAAGATCTTCTTAGAATACTTTTCAGTATATTAAATATAATTCAAATACAAGATATAAGGAAAAGCACACTTCAAGCAATGGGGTGATGGTCCTATTTATAGGACCATCTGTGTTTCAATAAGTGCAATCAATCAAGATGATAATACGAATTCAATCACAAAGTTCATTTTATTAATCTTGAATTCAATGTTACAAAGATGCTCTCAATATTTCTCTCTCTACAATTAAGCTCTCTCTTAGTCATATGAGTCTACCAACCAAAACAAAGTATTTATACCTACATCTACAAAGACAAAAACCAACTAATAATAGTTCATTACAAAGACTTTGGCTTTTAACACTTTGACTTTGACTTTTGGCATTAAGAGGCTTTGACTTAAGCTTTTGACTTTGACATTCAATCTTCATGATCTTGGATCCAACATAACTATGTACTAACAATCTCCCCATTTGGATTCAAGATCATCTTCAAAACAAAATCTCCTCCTTTGATTTAGAAACAAATGATCCCCCCTTTTGGATAAACAAAAGCAAATTTCAGCTATCACGAACAGTCTTCTTCTTTGTATGGTCTTGACATATTCAATCTCTCACTTTATCATCTTCACAAGGATAAGCATTTCATCTCCCCTTTCTTTAAACTGTCTTCAAACTTTCTGTAATCTCCCCCAAAGTCTGTGAATAACTTCTTCAAGAACTTTAACAATCTCCCCCAAGGTAATAAAACCTCTTTCAGACTTCAAAAAGAAATTATCTTCAGATTTAGCTCACTTTTCTTTAGTAAACAATCTTCAAAGAAAATTTCAGCAAATTTTCATCAAACTTTCAGAATTCCTTGAACTCTCTTTATTATTCTGACCATTCTCCCCATAACTCGGACAATAAATCTTTTAAACTATGCCATTTCTTGAATATAATTCTCTCCCATATTCCAAACATGTAACTTCCTCAAATTCAAACATTTCTTGATCATCTCCCCCTTTTTGATGATGCAACATAGAAATCATCAAAACTTCTTCAAGAAATGTCATGAATCTATTTCTGACCACTGATCTTTGCAAATGAGCCGCTGAACATCTGTCAATTCATAATATATTCATCCGAATCTTTTCAAATTAAGACAAATAAGAATGTAATCCTGAATTAACAAATGAATCAGTTAATATGCATGTAAGCAACACGAAGCTACTTAGTACAACGAATGTACTATAGAAGGAGTTTTATTGATGTTCACTCCCCAGGTCTTCCATTCAATCATCGAATAACACAAGATTATTCTATGAACGTTCCGATAGAAAAACAAATTTTCTGTGTGTTCGTGCTTGTGTATGAACGAATTTAAACATGAATGTTTTATAATAGGCTCAAAATGTGTAAACCATTGAGACAACAACAGTATTACACAGACTCAATTGTGCATGAACAAAATGCGAAGGTGGGGAAGACTACCTTCTGTTTCAATATCCACATCTTCCGAATGAAGACGAGATAGATTATGTGTTGCGTCCCCAAGAAAAATTGAGACATCTATTTTTAAGAAAAAAATGAGTAGCTGGTTGGGTTTAAGCAAGAGTTGGCATGGGCTAGTTGTCTGTTTCAATGAAGTTCACGAAAGAATTGTGAAACAACAGTAATGTGGCTGCCTGACTCAGAAAGTAGTTTTGTTGTAGAGTTTGATATTCTTTTACTCTGATCTCTCACCCTCTTTCTTTTTATCATTATGCTCATTTCTAACCAAACTCTCTTTTCATTCTATCTCAGCACACACCCACACTCAGATATTAACCCCTCGCCTCTCGATCACTCAAGGATAACTTCATGGGTAGGAAACACTAGTTGTTAAGTCAGATTTTATAGTAATCATTGTATTTATAGGCTTGGTCTAATACTGTGTTTAGAGAGCTTATCTGTGTTGTATTAGCCAAGGGTATTTAAGTCCCTTGTGGCTTTGTGTTTTGAAAGAAACTCATGCATTCATCTAATACAATCCTACTTTGCGCTTTCATTCTCTCTCTCTACTTTATCT
This sequence comes from Arctium minus, assembly GCA_954870635.1. NCBI lineage: Eukaryota > Viridiplantae > Streptophyta > Magnoliopsida > Asterales > Asteraceae > Arctium > Arctium minus. Next base: position 55,591,960 of record OX941092.1, read on the forward strand.
TTCTAAAGATTTGGTAGATCTTGGATTATCACTAGTTATCGTGAATCCATAGAAGTTCAAATAATCTCACACAATTCCCATGTATATTGTCCTAAAAGCAAAATGTTGCTCAATTGGTTTAACTTCAATAGTTAAAGCATAGTATGAAATACATGTCAGATATATGTATGCTCAGTAAGATAATCATGAAGATTTGATCATTTTAATCATGAAAGATTCTCCCAAAAACAAAGAAATTGAATGAATGAAGTGAAATCAATAGAAATGTTTTGAGAATATGATAATGTATGGAAAAGATCAAATATGAATGATTTATCAATAAAAGTATAGGTCATGAAAAAATGGATGTTGTCTATAAGAATCAAATATAGACATTCTTGAAAGAAACGTTTTGAATGAATCAACGCTAAAAAATTTTTGAATTACAAACCGAGTTTATTACCATCGAAAATTGTTTCATTTTGAGACATGGTAATAATAAAGTCAACAAAAATATTAAACAGTGTGTGTGAATACTTGACAGTATATGGAAAAGATAATACACAAGTATTTATCTTTAAAAACACACAGTTAGTTAACAATAAAAGCTCATGTAAGAAAACATTTAAATCACATTTCAAAACTCATGAAATCTGTTTTGAGAATAAGAAGTGGTTTGAACATTTAGAAACATGTTTTCATGTATGAAAGTTGTCCTTATTTCAAACACAATGAGATTAAGATTAGAATATGCCTTACGCTCATCATTAATCTTATAAAGTCAACTCGAATGTTATGATTGATATGATCATGTAAAGCCCCCTCAAAATCTGCATGTAGTCAAAAAGTCGTCAAAGCAACAAAGTCTTATTGAAACAAAAACATTTATTGAAAATTAAAAGACATAAAAGCAGTAAAACATTTTAAGAACGAGTTATGATCAGATGTAATCAGAGGTCAATTTCCTTACTCCCCCTGAACATATGCATCACAAAATATGTCAGTGAAAAATATATGCAAATCTCTATAACTTCCCCTAGAATGTAGATCATCAAAAGTTTGTATCACACTCCCCCTGAAACCATGAGCAGAACCTTTCAGTGTAGATATTGTTCAAATTAAAAATAAATAAATGAAGAAAAATAACAAAAATAAACTATACTAGGTAACTACAAATTATGTCTTGAGGTTTAACATGACAAGTTTCGAAATGAGAAAATTAAATCTCTTTTCGTCCAATGGCTTGGTAAACAAATCAGCAAGTTGATAATTTGTGTTTACAAAGTAAAGTTCAATTGTACCTTTTTCAACATTATCTTTGATAAAATGATATCTCACGTCAATATGCTTGATTTTCGTGTGTTGGACAGGGTTCGCAGATATAGCAATAGCGCTCTTAGAATCACAGTAAATCGGAATTTTGTTGTATTGGAAGCCATAATCTCGGAGTTGTGTTCACATTCACAACACTTGAGAACAACAGTTAGCCGCACCTACGTACTCTACCTCGGCTGTTGAAGTAGATACACACAGTTGTTTCTTCGAAGTCCAACTCACGAGCTTATCTCCCAAGAATTGTATATGTCCCGAAGTACTCTTCCTGTCTAACAAACAACCTGCATGATCTGCGTCTGAATACGCTGATAGCTCAAAACCTGTATCTTTAGGATACCACAAACCAAGATTTGCAAATCCCTTCAGATATCTAAATATTCGCTTTACAGCTGAGAGATGGGATTCTTTAGGTGAAGCTTGATATCTAGCACATAAGCATGTAGAGAACATAATATCCGGTCTACTTGCCGTTAAGTACATTAAAGAACCTATCATTCCTTTGTAAGTCCTAAGATCAATAAATTTTCCCAAAAGATCAGCTCCGATTTTAGTACCTGGTGCCATCGGGGTTGAAATTGGAGTACAATTTGACATATTAAATTTCTTTAAAATGTCAGCAATATACTTTGATTGATTTATAAAAATCCATGTAGAAAATTGTTTAACTTGTAATCCGAGAAAGAAATTCACCTCTCCCATCATACTCATTTGAAAACGTGACACCATGAGGTTAGAAAAATTCTTACAATACTTCAGATTTGTTGAACAAAATATTATATCGTTCACATATATTTGAATTAAAATGATATTATCTTTTTCCTTTTTAATAAAGAGAGTAGTATCGATTTTACCTTTTGAAAACCCAGACTTGACTAAAAACTTTGATAGAACATCGTACCAAGATCGAGGAGCTTGCTTTAAACCATAGAGAGCTTTATCAAAAATGTAGACATGATCTGGTTTTTCAGCATTGACAACCCCTTCTGGTTGTGAGACGTATACTGTAACACTCTAAAATTTAAGCGGAAATAAAAATTCGAAATTTCGACAATATGACATTCGAAAATGGAGAAACCTGTCACCCTAAAATAGGGGATAATTTAAACCTGTGAAAAGGTAGGACAATTCAACCCAAGTGTGTCATCCCATAACGTAGTATAAAGTAAGGCATTTACAATCCCAATGATGAAGCATAAAACGACCACCTATTAATCTAAATTTGTTTAACTAGATTATGGTCGGGTGTCGCAATCCTTCCAAAAGTATATCTTCAAAAATCAAGGTATGTTGGTCACTATGTTTCCTCAAAAAGACCACTCACGACCCCAAGGTCGTACCCTCAGTCCCGGCGTGCCCCACCACTAAGATGACTTGTCAGACATGACAACAAAGAACAAGTTTTAGGCTAAAGCCTAGTGAGAACAAATCAAACAGGAATGGAAGTACTAAACCCATTCGGAGTCACGCGGAGGATATAGCCATGAGCTAAAACCAATAAATCAAATAAACCATTAGTGATTAAAACATGGTACAAATAACACCAATCACATAATGAGCTCAACTCCTCTAAGTCTATTGCTCGAAAACATCAAGTCAACCCCTCTAGGTCTATTCTTGAGAGTTCCAAAACGGGGAACTCTAGCACAAGGGAATTACACCTTACTGCCCATGAGACGCTGCCCGACCGTATAGGTCCACACCTTACTTATCATGGTGACCCGATGCCTATTCTGTGCTAAAATGGCGAACCTAATGTCCAAAACGGGGACATAGGAACACCGTGCCTATGGATCCATCACACTTAAGAACAAACCAAAACATGCTAGCACATACACTACTCATATTAAATCATGCATATAAGTGGGTCGTATGTATAAGAGTACCAACATAAAAATCTTGGCTCTCGAATGAGGAGACTTAGAAATATAACCCATCAATGATATACCATATACATTCCATTTTAAGAGTCATGAGTATGATTAGTTAACCCAATACTATCATTTCCCAAAACCCTAATTTCCCACTTTGGGTTCATCAACATCCCATGCGGAAGATTGTTGAGATTCATAAGTGTAGAAAACACAAGAACTTAGAGATTTTATTTTTGAAGTACAAACCTCATCATTATTGTTTAAAATACAAAAAACCCCAATGTTTCAAAACATACTTGTAGGTCAAAATACACATAAATCCCAATGTATGTATAGAAAACATCACATAGAGTTACAACTAGCAAACCTTAATATATATGTAAAATTAAGGGTAGGAAAACTCACGTTGTAGAGTTTGTAGAAACCCTAGATGACGACTCTTGAAAGGAAAAGACAGATGACACTTGAACTTGAAACACAACCTCTTAAACACAACCACTAACCTAAATTATGATTCCCTGATAAAACCAAGTTTCTAAATGCATATCAAACAATCAAACAAGAATGATTAAACAAACCTGTTTTGATTCAATTCTCAAATCACAGATTTGCAATATGTTTTTCTCCTCTTACTCTCTCTCTATACGTCTCTCTCTCTCTACAAATCTCTCTCAATAAGAAAACCTAATTTTCCTTTCCACACACTACTCCTCACTCTACAAAAGAGCAAAAACACCCTATTTATACCTACTAACAAATACAAAGGAAATAAAAACAAATACAATTGATTTTGACTTTTATTACAATTTGACTTTGACTTTCCATGAGAGTTGACTTTCTCAGATTTGACTTCTTGACTTTAATCTTCAACCTTTATGATCTTGAATCCAATAAATCTGTGCTCTAACAATCTCCCCCTTTGGATCAAGATCATTATTAAAAAGATTTAGCAATTCAGTCTTCTCTCTTTAATCTTCAAATTGAAATAAACTCCTCCTTTTGATCAACCTTTATCTTTCAGAAATAAGGATAATCTTTGAAGTACAATCTCATTCCCCCCTTTTGTGCATGGAACATTTTCCCTTCTTTGATAAGCACAATCTTAAAAAATACTTTGTTCTTCAAGAATATAGGAAATTTCTTCAAACACTATGGTCTCCCCATTTTTGATGAATAGAGCATCGACACCATCAAAACTTTTTCCGCAAGAAATGTCTTTGACCATTCTGATCTGTTCAAGAGCCTCTAATCCTTTGCCAATTCGAACAATGTATTCATCCAGATCTTTTTAAATCTAAACAAAATAGAAATGTAACACCTGAATCAACAAATAAATCAGTTAAAAATGCCTGTAAGTAACACAAAGTCACTGTGTGTAACGAATACACATTGTAAAGAAGCTTTTATTATGTTCACTCCCCCAGGGCTTCCATTCAATCATCGAAACACCACAAAGGCAATTTATATGAACGTTATGACAAATAAACAAATTCCTTGTGTGTTCGTGCAAGTGATTGAAAGAATTAAGCACGAATGATTGCTTATAAAGGTTCAACAATGTGTAAACCACTGAGACAACAGTAGATAAACACAAACTCAATGTGCATGATTGAAGTGCGAAGGTAGGGCATACTTCCTTCTGTTTCAATATCCAGATTTTCCAAATGAAAATCAGATAGTAAATGTGTTGCGTCCCTAGACAATATGAAACATTTTCTTTTTGAGAAGAAAATGAGTGGCTGGTGGGGTTAATGTCAAGAATTGGCATGGGCTAGTTGTCTGTTTCAATAATGTTCACCCAAGAATTATGAAACATTAGAAATGTGGTTGCCCGACTCAGAAAGTAGTTGGTGCAGAGTTTGATATTCTTTTACTCTGTTCTCACACCCTCTTTCTTTTTATCATTAAGCTCACAGCTAACCAAACTCTCTTTTACCTCGACGCACAACCCACACTCATTTCTTTTCGACTCCTCACACTCAATCAATAAAGGATTAACTTCTTGGGTTGAAATCACTGGTTAACGTGATTCCATAGAAGTTACAATTAAGTACTAGCACAAAGAACCCATATTTTTCCTATATAATATGTTGTTGCTCAAATGATTTAACTTTATCAGTTAAAGCTCAAATACAAATGTCAGATGGTTGTATGCTCAGAAGATAATCATGAAGATTTGAGCATTTGAAACATTGAAGTATTTTCAAAACAAGTAAATTGAATGAATGAACATGAATACAAGAGACTTGTTTGAAAATCTGACATTGTATGAAAAATGATTAGAAATGATATGGCGATCAAGGCTTATGGTCAAGAATAATAGATATTGTCTATACGAAACAAAATACAGACATTCTTGAAAAACGTTTCGAAATGAAATGACGCTAAAAAATTCTTTAAAATACAAGCGGGGTGTATCACCATCGAAAAATTGGTCAATATGAGATATGGTGATAACTTGTTCAACAAAAGAATTAAACCGGTGTGTATGAATACTTGAAAGTATATAGACAAGATAATACGCAAGTATATATCTTTAGAAACACACTGTTTGTAAAGTATTTAAGCACAAAATAAAATGAAAACATTTAAAATTCACACTTCCAAATTGTAAAAGCTGTTTAAAAATCAGGAAGTGGTTTGAACATTTCAGAACATGTTTTCTTATGATTGAAAGTTGTCCTTCTTTCAACCATATATGAGATGAAGATAAAGAATTATACCTTTTGCGTACAGTCTTACATCTCATGAAGTCAAGCTTAATGTCATAAAGATATGATCTTGTAAGCATCTCTCAAACTACAAAAGTCTTAAAGTCATGTCAAATCAATTTTATTCACAAAAATTAAAAGACATAAAGCAATAAAACAATGAAATGAACGAGTTCTAATCCGAAGTAATTAGAAATCATAATTCTTTTACTCCCCCTGAAATTATGCATCAGAAAATTATCATTGAAAAATATAAACATTTACTCCCCCTCAAATGTAGAACATCATATCTGTCAGATGCATAAAATTTTAGACAAAAATGTACTCCCCCTTGAATGTTGATCTTAGCAGATATGTATCTAGGAGTACAATATCATTTAGTTCAGGAGTAAAATCTTTTGATCATTGAAGTGCGGGTCTTGAACTGTTGTATTCAAGAGGCATTAAGTCTCTTACTCAACCTTGACTTGATTTTCCTGTAACACAGATTCAACCTTTTTCTTTGGTATCCATTTGCATTTGGATCCAACTGTGTTAGCACTTGATTTTGGCACCCATTTAAACTTGGGTCCGCTTTTCCTTTGAAAATTATAAGAAGAATTAGAATGATGAGAATATACAAAATATGTGCCAAACCAATCATCAGAATATTTCTGAGAAACATAATCATTTCTATCATAATTGAAAAACTTTCTAGTGGACAAAGATAACTGGAATAATTGCTGTCTTGAATATTTCTTGCGAGAATCAACAAGTTTTGTTTTAGAAATAACAACATCCACAATTATATCATCTTTACTAGTAGTAATCTTATTACAATCAGCACTAGAAAATGATTTATCCTTCTCATCTATCTTCTTCTTAGGTTGCCACGCAGACATAACTCCATGCGTTTTCCTTCTCACATCTGAAAAATTTGAATCTTCATAGTTAGACCGGTAAGAATCAAACAAATGCTTCTTCTTGGACTTACTAGTGGTGATATGTTTCTGTGAATGCCCAGATTTCTTCTTATTACCTTTGGCAACTTTCTTTTTCACAGGAACTGATTTATCAACTTTCGTTGATGTTGCACCTTTTTCAAACACACTTGGTAATCCAAAAGAATTAATAACAAAAGATGAATGATCAGGAAGTTTAGAATTAAAATCAAATTGAGCAATACATTCATCTAAAACACCATCAGAGTTTAAGAAATCAAAGCCATCATGAAGTAATCTAGACATATCATCAGAATTTGAAGCTTTAGAAAAATCAGAATTTTTCAACACAGTTAAAAGCACATTTTGTTCTAAACTCATCAAAATTCTTTCTTCTGACAGAGTATTCTCAAGTTCAGAAATTTTACTTTCTAAAACGAGAGGAGGAACATAAATTTTTCCTTCAATAGGCTTTGCCTCCAACTCTTTTGAGGAATAACTCACAAAATAGTCATCTGAAAGAAATTTTGATTTATTAGAACTATAACTACTATTCAAACTCTCATATCGAAATGGAAGTTGAACTTTAGTTGTGTTCTTTCTTTTAGCATATTCCTTGGCTTCATCTTCTTCAGATAGTTTAGTCCACTCAACATGAAGATCAGGGTATCTTGAAGCAAGACTTAAAAATGTAAAATCATAAAGTGCAGGCACTTCAGATATAACCTTCTTAAGATAGTGTGGATTCTCATAACCGAGACCCCAACACTCTTTGTTCTCTTTGGGTTTGTTTAGATGAATGGTTTGTTCAGTTTGACCCAATGTGTATAATTTTCCTTCCAAAGCATTCACTTTTTCAAGTAAAGATTTGTTTTCTTTTGAAAGTGAAGAATGCATTCTAGTAAGTTCTTTTGAATCAAACACACTCAGTCTATACTTAGAATTTGTTTCATCTAAGTCTTTAAAAATTAGAGTCTTTGCTTTAGCGGTGGTATCAATATTTTTATGTAAAGTCTCAATCAATACTTTATTCTCAGCAATATTCTCGCTAAGTTTCTGTATTGTTTGGTTTTTGTCTTTATTGATACATTTTTCACGCTTAAGCTTTGACTCTAGCTTTTGAAGTCTAACCATCATGACATTTATTTGATTTACAAAATCCGATTCAGTCATGTCACATACCTCATCGGTTTCTTCTTCAGCTGACTCAGCTTCATCTTCAGCTTCATCCACCATCCTTCCCATTAAGCACAGGTGTGCTATCTATTCCTTCTCTTCTGTCTCATCCTCTTCGTCTGAGTGATCAAGCCAAAACTCATCCTCTGCCATCAATGCTTTGCCAGCTTCTTGTTGCTTGGCTAGAAGCATCTTATTCTTGTAATATTCAGAGTTTCGAACCTTTGGCTTTTTGCAATCCCTAGCAAAATGACCCAGTTTGCCACAGTTGTAGCATTTAGTTGGCTCTGGCTGCTTTTTCTCTTCAGTTCTAACAATTCTTTCCTCTGGCTTCTTTTCTTCCAACCTCTTTCCTTCAATTCTCTTCTTATGCTCATAGTTATTAGACCCAGAAGAGTATCTTTGACTGTTTGAGCTTGGATTTTTGTAAAACTTTTTCTGAAAAGCTTTTGTAAGCATCATCATGGCCTTCTTCAAACTTTCACAGTCATCTGAATCAGAGTTATCTTCACTCTCTGCTTCTTCTGATTCAGACAGTATCACTTTCTTTTTCTTCTTCAGACTTACACTCTTCTATTTCACAACTAGAGCAACTGGATCAACAACAACCTTTTCAGCCTTTTTCTTGTCACCCAAAATCTCATCAACCTCTTCTTCATTCTGTCTAAGAGTTTCATAGACTTCATGGAGTGGTATGTCATTCAAGTCCTTCATCTGCCTAGTAAATCTTTTCCATTCATGCTGTAGAATACTGAGGAACTTCATATTAAGCTCAATTTGTGACTTATTTACTTTGTTCTTGCTGAATTCGTTCAACAAAGTCACAAACCAGTCATAAGTAGCCTCCAATGATTCACCCTTCTTAGCCTTGAACTCTTCATAGTTAGGCAATTTGAGATTTTGAGCTGGTTTCCAACTTTTGATCCAAGCATCATTTTCTCCAGCTGATCCCACATTTGCTTTCCAGTGGCTTTGTAGCTGTTAATCTTGACATATATCTCATTTGGTATGCCTTGAAGAATGAAAGACTTTGCCAGTTTATCAGCTCTTGATCTATCTTTCTCCTCATCAGTGAATTCATTAAATGTAAGATTATATTCTATTTGCTCAGTTCCAACAGTACGAGTCGATTTTGGAATTGGCATAACTCCTTCTTCTAAAGATATCTTGATAAGTTCACCCAATGCATGTCTGTCTATGAAATCCATGAACCTATCTTTCCACTGCTCATACTCTCCCTTGAAGAGTACTGGTGGCTTTGTGTAAGTTCCAATGGCAAGAGCTTCTCTGGAAGTCATCCTGTTTTGAAAAGATATGCAAATAAGAAACTTGAAAAATGACCGTTAGTCTGAATGAAATCAATCAAATCAGAAAAACTTGAAATGAAAATCAAAAATTGAAATTTCCAAAAATTCTCAAGTCTAGAACTCTCAAGCCAAAGAAAATCAAGAAATTCGCAAATAACACTGAATCACACAAAATTCGCAAGTTATAGAAAGAAATAGCAAGGAATTCGCAGATAACCCAACCATACACAGAATTCGCAAGATATACAAAACACACAAAACCCGAAATTCGCTAAAGGAAGCTTGTGAGTTCTAAGGTTCGCGCTAGATGAAGCTCGCAAAAGCTTGAGGTTTTCGCGAGCCGAAAGCTTGAGGTTTGCGCTAAGAGCAATGGCGCAAAAGGACATTTTTCGCTAAAGGCACAACTGCGAAACCTTTGGTTTTCGCAACACAAACACTTGCGAATCCTCTTCTTATGATCTATGAATCCTGCACTTGGCGCAAAATATAGACCTACGAAAACTTAGAAATTCGCTAAGGCATTGGCGCAAATTTAGACTTTGCACTAAAGCTCTCTGCGAATTATGAGGATTCTCAATATAGAGCCCTGCGAATCTTAGGGAATTCGCAACCAATTAACCTGCGAATTTCACACTTAGCAATTTCAGAAAAATAAACACAATGCGAATTCTTTTTCAAAGGGTCTACGAATCCTTTGATCAACCTGCGAGTTCTTCCCCTTTACCTGACTTGCGAGTTCTTCACTTAAGCTTTGAAAATCGACCCCGATTCAAACAAAAATCTATCTAGACTTCGAATTTCAGAATGAAACTTTGAGAAATCGATCACTTATACAACTAGAACAAATTATGACCAATTAATCTAAAAAACAAATACTCTAAATGAGATTCGATCGATGTAACAGTGTTCATGAACTCGTGAATACCAAAAACTCCAAAATCACCAAAAATCTATCGATTACAGTGAAATTGATAAATCAAACAATACAAACTCGATTTAAAACATGATTCGATCAAAAACTGATCAATTGCAAACCGAAAAAATGCATTAAAACTCAAAATCAAATTTGTGAACTCGATGAACAGTGCGATGAACAGTGTTTGAAAATATTTTCTGAAAAATGAATTTAAATTCAGATCTGCTCTGATACCAATTATGATTCCCTGATAAAACCAAGTTTCTAAATGCATATCAAACAATCAAACAAGAATGATTAAACAAACCTGTTTTGATTCAATTCTCAAATCACAGATTTACAATCTGTTTTTCTCCTCTTACTTTCTCTCTATACGACTCTCTCTCTACAAATCTCTCTCAATAAGAAAACCTAATTTTCCTTTCTACACACTACTCCTCACTCTACAAAAGAGCAAAAATACCCTATTTATACCTACTAACAAATACAAAGGAAATAAAAACAAATACAATTGATTTTGACTTTTATTACAAATTGACTTTGACTTTTCATGAGAGTTGACTTTCTCAGCTTTGACTTCTTGACTTTAATCTTCAATCTTTATGATCTTGAATCCAATAAATCTGTGCTCTAACATAAATCAACCCAAAAAATGCATAAGAACCTTGCATTTAGTAGCAATCAATGAGGGGGAAAGGAAACCCTACCTTTGGCTCTTCCAAAATCGTCCTCAAGAATCCCAAAATGCAATTACTGAGAAAAGGGGAAAAATCCTCGTATTTAGCCTGCAGACGTTTTCCCACGGATTTGGCCGCGGCTATGAAGTCGCGGTGTAATCCACGCGTGTCCTTGGCCTGCAGACTCCATAGAGTCTTGCGGCTTTGGTCGCGGCCTCCAAGTCGCGCGGTAAGCCGCGTAAGCCTCTGGAGTTGCCTCAAACTCCTAAAATCTCAAACACTTAAACTTTGGAAACTTTCCTACCATGGGGAGCAACACATGCAGTTGGGAGAGAATATACATACCTCGAATATCCATATGTCCCTGATGTGAAAGCCGAAATTTACGGGTGTTACAATCCTCCCCAACTTGAAGGATATTTCGTCCTCGAAATCTTTCCTAGGTGAAGAGGTGTGGATATCTCCACTTCATATCCTCTTCGGCCTCCTAAGTCACGTTGGCACCACGATGGTGTTTCCATTGAACCTTCACCATAGTGATTTTTTTGTGATGAAGCTTCTTCGTCTTCTTCTCCAAAATTGCGTCGGGTTCTTCGATGCAACGGTTTCCCTCATCGACTCTAATCTCGGAGAGTGGGATAACACTCTCCTCCTCTACTAGACATTTACGAAGGTAGCACACATGAAATGTGTTATGGATTCCCTTCATCTCCGGAGGGAGTTCTAATTGATAGGCTTGAAGTCCTATCCGCTTAATCATAGTGAAAGGTCCAAGGAAACGAGGATTCAACTTCCCACGCTTTCCAAACCGGATAATACCCTTCCAAGGGGACACTTTCAACATAACACGGTCACCCACTTGGAACTCCATCGACCGCCTTTTCTTGTCGGCATAACTTTTCTGCCGGTCTTGAGCCGCCTTTAGACACTCGTGTATACCCTTCACTTTGTCCGCCGTCTCTTGCACAATCTCAGGCCCGACAAACTGCTTTTCTCCCGCTTCAAGCCAACACACGGTAGTTCGACATTTTTGCGACCATACAATGCTTCGAACGACGCCATTCCAATACTCGAGTGGTAGCTATTGTTGTACCCGAACTCCACCAAAGGTAGGTGCGAGTCCCAACTACCCCCGAAGTCGATCACACAATACCTTAACATGTCTTCAAGTGTTTGAATTGTCCTCTCACTTTGACCGTCGGTTTGGGGATGGTAGGTCGTGCTCAACTTCACGCGTGTACCCAATTCCTTTTGTAATCCATCCCAAAAATGTGACGTAAACCGACTATCGCAATCCGAGACAATCGATAGTGGCACGCCATGACGATATATCACTTCATCAATATACAACTTTGCAGTTTGTCCATAGGTAAAGTCTCCCGCATGGCCAAGAAATGAGCGCTTTTGGTCAAATGGTCTACTATCACCCAGATGGTGTCTTGACCGCGCAAGGTCTTTGGCAATTTCGTCACGAAATCCATCATGATGTGCTCCCACTTCCACTCCGGAATCTCCAAGGACTGTAGACTTCCATAAGGTCGTTGATGTTCGGCCTTCACTTGCAAACAGGTCACACATCGCTCTACGTAGTGTGCAACATCAAGCTTCATGACCGGCCACCAATAATGCAATTTCAAGTTTCGGTACATCTTCGTGCTTTCCGGATGGATATAATAATTTGATTTGTGGGCATCCTCGAGAAGAAGTTCTCGATTACCCCCGATCTTAGGCACCCAAATTCGCCAGTTGAAAAGTTTCACCCCTCGACTATCTTCAGTCAATAGAAGATGTTGTTTTGTCATGACTTCTCCGTTGAGGTTTTCTTATAGTAAGGCCTCGACTTGCGACATATTGATTCGGTCGATGAGTGTTGAAGTTAACTCAATTCGTGCAAAGGTGACACGGGAATTTCCTTCGTAGTCCTTTCGACTCAAAGCGCCGGCGACGACGTTTTCCTTACCCGGATGGTAAAGCAACTCGCAGTCATAGTCATTTAGTAGCTCCAGCCACCTCCGTTGCCTCATGTTCAATTCCTTTTGATCAAATATGTGTTTCAGACTCCTGTGATCCGTGTAGAGAGTGCACTTTGTGCCGTAGAGGTAGTGTCACCATAACTTTAATGTGAACACCATTGCCGCTAATTCCAAATCATGCGTAGGATAGTTGATCTCATGAACTTTGAGTTATCTCGACGCATAAGCAATTACCTTCCCCCTTTGCATAAGAACACAACCCAAACCCATTTTCGACGCATCACTATACACCACAAAATCTTTCGTCCCATCGTGTAAGGATAGGATTGGAGCTTCGCAAAGCTTCCATTATAGAGTTCGTAACGCCTTCTCTTGACTCTTGGTCCATACAAACTTAACATTCTTACGCGTTAGGGTCGTCAATGATGAAGCTATCATTGAAAAGTCTTGAATGAATCTTCGGTAGTATCCCGCCAATCTTAGAAAGCTTCGGATTTCAGACGGGATCTTGGGAGGTTCCCAATTCATCATCGCTTCTATCTTCGCGGGATCCACCTTCACTCCTTCCTTCGTGACCACATGGCCCAAAAACTGTACTTCTCGAAGCCAAAAGTCGCACTTCGAAAACTTTGCGTAGAGTCTCTCCCGCTTTAACACTTCTAAAACTTCCCGAAGGTGATGCTCGTGATTTGCTTCTTCTTTAGAGTACACAAGGATGTCATCGATGAACACAATTACCGACTTTTCAAGGAATGGTCGGCACACTCGGTTCATCAAGTCCATAAATATTGCTGGTGCATTAGTTAGGCCGAACGTCATCACTAGAAACTTGTAATGACCGTACCGCGTCCTAAACGTTGTCTTTGGAATGTCATCCTTCGCCACCTTCACTTGATGATATCCCGACCGAAGATCGATCTTTGAGAAGCAACCCGCGCCTTGCAGTTGATCAAACAAGTCATTGATCCTCGGGAGCGGATACTTGTTCTTCACTAATACCTTGTTCAGTTCCCTGTAGTCGATGCACTTCCTCATTGAGCCGTCCTTCTTCTTGACGAACAAGACTAGAGCTCCCCAAGGCGATGAACTCGGTCGAATGAAGCCCTTCTCAAGAAGGTCTTGAAGTTGATTCATCATTTCTTGCATCTCGGTAGGAGCTAATCGATACGGAGATCGAGCAATTGTAGCCGCTCCTGGAATGAGGTCGATTCGGAATTCCACTAAGCGATCAGGTGGCAACCCGGGCAAGTCTTCCGGAAACACATCGGAAAACTCGTGCACCACCCTAACCTCGTCTAGTTTCCGTTTCTCAAGTTTGGTGTTGATAGCATAAGCCAAGATGGATGAGCTTCCTTTCGCCAAACATTTTCGAGATTTGATCATCGAGATAATCGCCACTTCACCTCTCCTTCTTTCGCCGTAGATTATTGTCGCCTCTCCGTTCGCCACAGGTAATCGGATCATCTTCTTGGAACACACAATTTCGGCTTGGTTCTTCGATAGCCAATCCATACCCACAACCACATCGAACCCACCAATGTGCATAGGCAACAAGTTTATGGGGAATTTCTTTCCTTCTAACTCAAGGGTGCAACCTTTAATGATATTTCGGATTAATACTTGACCCCCATTTGCTACTTCTATAACTATAGCATCCTCTAGATTACCCATAGACATAGCAAGCTTTTGACATAAAATATCGGATATAAACGAGTAGCTAGCACCCGAGTCAAATAACACACGTGTAGGTGCGGAGTTTAGAAGAAACGTACCCGACACCACATCGGTCGATGCCTTAGCCTCCTCTAATGTCATCTGAAAAGCTCTTCCGCCCGCCCGCGGGGGTTCCATCTTCTTCCCGCCGCTTCCCCCGGTCTTGAGCTTCGGGTATTCCGCCCTCACGTGCCCCGGTTCCTTGCACTCGAAACATATTTGCCCCTTAATAGGGCAATCTCGAAACGTATGACCCTTCTTTCCGCATTTGTAGTACGTTCCGGGAACAAAGTTGCATGGGCCGAAATGTTTGCTTCGTCATTTAAAGCACCATTTGGCATCACGCCTGGGATCAGCTCCACATTGATTATTGTTGGCGTATCTAGGCTTCTTTGAGGGCATAGGGCTACCCTCCCATCTCCTCTGTTAATCCCTGAAATCAAGTTTCTAAAATATAAACAATCAATCAAACAAGATGATTAAACTACCTGATTGATTCAATTCCACAAATCAAATGTATACAAATCTATTTTCTCTCTTTCTCTCTCTACAACTCTATTTCTCTCTCTAAAACTCTCTCTGATATGTAAACCTAATTTCTTTCCACACTTCTAATAAACAGCAAACAACACTATTTATATCTACTACAAATACAAAGGAAATAAAACAAAATACAATTGATTTTGACTTTTTATTACAAATTAACTTTGACTTTCCATGAGAGTTGACTTTCCCAGCTCTGACTTCTTGTACTTTAATCTTCAAACTTTATGATCTTGAATCCAATAAATCTGTGCTCTAACAATCTCCCCATTTGGATCAAGATCATTACTAAAAAGATTTAGCAATTCAATCTTCTCTCTTTAAGCTTCATTTTGAATAAACTTCACTTTTGATCAACCTTTATCTTCTCTTGTAATCTCCTTGTTAATCCAAATCATCTTCAAAAATAAGGATAATCTTTGAAGTACAATCTCCCCTTTAGAAAATTCATTCTCCCCTTTTGTGCATAGAACATTCTCCCTTCTTTGATAAGCACAATCTTCAAAACTTTGTTCTTCAAGAATAGTAACATTCTCTCATAAACTTTGCATTTCTTGAATACTTCTCCCATCTTTAACTTCTTACACATTTCTTGACTTTAGGACATTTCTTCAAACATTATGTTGTCCCCCTTTTGATGAATAGAGCATCGACATCATCAAAACTTCTTCCAAGAAATATTTTTGACCATTCTGATCTGTCCAAGAGCCTCTGATTCTTTGCCAATTCGAACAATGTAATCATCCAGATCTTTTCAAATATAGACAAAATAGGAATGTAACACCTGAATCAACAAATGAATCAGTTAATATTCCTGTCAGTAACACTAAGTCACTGTGTGTAACGAATACACATTGTAAAGGAGCTTTTGTTATGTTCACTCCCCCAGGGCTTCCATTCAATCATCGAAACACCACAAAGGCAATTTCTATGAACGTTATGACAAAGAATCAAATTCTTTGTGTGTTCGTGCATGTGATAGAAAGAATTAAGCACAGATTATTGCTTATAAAGGCTCAACATTGTGTAAACCACTGATACAATAGTAGATAAACACAGACTCAATGTGCATGATTGAAGTGCAAAGGTGGGGCAGACTTCCTTCTTTTCAATATCCAGATTTTACAAGTGAAAATCAGATAGTAAATGTGCTGCTTCCCCTTTGAAAAATGAAACATTTTCTTGTTAAGAAGAAAATGAGTAGCTGGTGGGGTTATAATCAAGAGTTGACATGGGCTAGTTGCCTGTTTCAATAATGTTCACGAAGAATTTTGAAACATTAGTAATGTGGCTGCCTGGCTCAGAAAGTAGTTGGTGCAGAGTTTGATATTCTTTTACTCTGATCTCACGCCCCCTTTCTTTTTATCATTAGGCTCACATCTAACCAAACTCTGTTTTCCATTTTACCTCATCACACATCCCACACTCATTTCTTTTTGACTCCTCACACTCAATCACTAAGGACTAACTTCTTGGGTAGGAGACACTGGTTAACGTGAATCCATAGAAGTTTCAGTTAAGTCCTAGCACAAAGAAATCCCATGTTGTCCTAGAAAGCATATGTTGCTCAATATGGTTTACCTTGAACATTTAAAGCTCAAATACAAATGTTAGATGTATGTATGCTCATAATATAATCATGAAGATTTGAGCATTGGAAACATTGAAGTATTTTCAAACAAGTAAATTGAATGAATGAACATGAATACAAGAAACTTGTTTGAAAATCTGACATTATATGAAAAATGATCAGAATTAAATGATATAGCAATCAAGGCTTATGGTCATGAAAAATGGATATTGTCTATATGAACCAAAAATACAGACATTCTTGAAATGAACGTTTAGAAATGAATTAACGCTAAAAAATTCATTGAAGTACAAGCGTGGTGTATCACCATCGAAAACTTGGTCAATATGAGACATGGTGATAACTTATTCAACAAAAGAAGTACACCGGTGTGTGTGAATACTTGAAAGTATATAGACAAGATAATACGCAAGTATATATCTTTAGAAACACACGGTTTGTTAAGCATTTAAGCACAAATAAAAAAGAAAACATTTAAAATCACACTTCCAAACCATGAAATCAGTTTAAGACTCGGGAAGTGGTTTGAACATTTAAGAACATGTTTTTCTTATGATTGAAAGTTGTCCTTCTTTCAACCATATATGAGATGAAGATAAAGAATTATACCTATTGCATGCATTCTTACATCTCATTAAGTCAAGCTTAAAGTCATAATGATATGATCTTGTAAGCATCTCTCAAACTGCAAAAGTCTTAAAGTCTAGTCAAAACAACTTTATTCACAAAAATTAAAAGACATAAAACAGTAAAACAATGAAATGAACGAGTTCTGATCTGGAATAATTAAAAATCATAATTCTTTTACTCCCCCTGAAATTATGCATCAGAAAATTATCAGTGTAAAATATAAGCATTAACTCCCCCTCAAATGTTGATCATCTCAGATATGATCTAGGAGTACAATATAATTCAGCTTAGGAGTAATAGTCTTTTTATCATTGAAGTGCGGGTCTTGAACTGTTGTATTCAAGAGCCATCAAATCTTTCACTCAATCTTGACTTGACATTCCTGTAACACAGATTCATCCTTTTTCTTTGGTATCCATTTGCATTTGGATCCAACTGTGTTAGCACATGATTTTGGCACCCATTTAAACTTGGGTCCGCTTTTCCTTTGAAAACCATATGAAGAATTAGAACGATAAGAATATACAAAATATGTGGCAAACCAATCATCAGAATATTTCCGAGAATCATAATCATTTCTATCATAATTGGAAAACTTTCTAGCAGACAGAGATAACTGGAATAATTGTTGTCTTGAATATTTCTTGTAAGAGGATACAATCTTTGTTTTAGAAATAGCAACATTCACAATCAAGTCATCTTTACTAGTAGTATTCTTATTATAATCAGTACTAGAAAATGATTTAATATTCTCATCCATCTTTTTCTTTGGTTGCCACTCAGATTTAACTCCATGCCTTTTGTTTTTCACATCTGAAAAATTTGAAACTTCAGAGTTAGAACAGTGAGAATCAAACAAACACTTCTTCTTTGACTTACCAGTGGTGATCTGTTTCTGTGAATGCCCATATTTCTTCTTCTTACCTTTAACAACTTTGGTTTTCACAGGAACTGATTTATCAACTTTCGTTGATGTTTCACCTTTTTCAAACACACTTGGTAATCCAAAAGAATTAACAACAAAAGATGATTGATCAAGAAGTTGAGCATTAAAATCAAATTGAGCACTACATTTATTTAAATCACCATCAGAGTTGAAGAAATCAAACCCATCATTAAGTAACCTAGACATATCATTAGAATTTGAAGCTTTAGAAGAATTAGAAAAATCAGAATTTTTCAACACAGTTAAAATCACATTTTGTTCTAAATCCATCAAAATTCTTTCTTCTGACAGAGTATTCTCAAGTTCAGAAATTTTACTTTCTAAAACGAGAGGAGGAATGTAAATTTTACCTTCAATAGGCTTTGCTTCCAACTCTTTTGAGGAATAACTCTCAAAATAGTCATCTGAAAGAAATTTTGATTTATCAGAACTATAACTATTATTCAACCTCTCACATCGAAATGGAAGTTGAACTTTAGTTGTGTTATTTCTTTTCTCAAATTCCTTGGCTTCATCCTCTTCAGATAGTTTAGTCCACTCAATATGAAGATCAGGGTATCTTGAAGCTAAACTTAAAAATGTAAAATCATAAAGTGCAGGCACTTCAGATATACCCTTTTTAAGATAGTGTGGATTCTCATAACCGAGTCCCCAACACTCTTTGTTCTCTTTGGGTTTGTTTAGATGAATGGTTTGTTCAGTTTGACCCAATGTGTATAATTTTCCTTCGAAAGCATTCACTTTGTCAAGTAAAGATTTGTTTTCTTCTGAACACGAAGAATACATTTTAGTAAGCTCTTTTGAATCAAACTCACACACTCTATATTTTGAAGTTGTTTCAGCTAACTCTTTAAGAATGAGAGTCTTTTCTTTAGCGCTGGTATCAATATTTTTATGTAAAGTCTCAATCAATACTTTATTTTCAGCAATATTCTCGCTAAGTTTCTGTATTGATTGGTTTTTGTCTTTGTTGATACCTCTTTCACGCTTAAGCTTTGACTCTAACTTTTGAAGTCTAATCATCATGACATTTTTTTGATTTAAAAAATCTGATTCAGTCATAGCACATACCTCTTCAATTTCTTCTTCAGCTGACTCAACTTCATCTTCAGCTTCATCCACCATCTTTCCCATTAGGCAGATATGAGCTGTCTTTTCTTTCTCAACCTCTTCGTCTGAGTGATCAAGCCAAAATTCATCCTCTGCTATCAATGCTTTGTCAGCCTGTTGTTGCTTGGCCAAAAGCATTTTATTCTTGTAATACTCAGAGTTTCGAACCTTTGGCTTTCTGTAATCCTTAGCAAAATGACCCAGTTTGCCACAGTTGTAGCATTTAGTTGGTTCTGGCTGCTTTGTCTCTTCAACTCTAAACTTTCTTTCCTCTGGCTTCTTCTCTTCCAATCTATTTCCTTCAATTCTTTCCTTGTGCTCATAGTTCTTAGACCCAGAAGAGTACCTCTGACTGTTTGAGCTTGGCTTTTTGTAAAACTTTTTCTGAAAAGATTTCGCAAGCATCAACATGGCCTTCTTCAAACTTTCACAGTCATCTGAATTAGAGTTATCTTCACTCCCTGCCTCTTCTGATTCAGAAAGTATTATTTTCTTCTTCTTCTTAAGACTTACACTCTTCTTCTTCACCACAAGAGCAACTGGATCAATAACTACCTTCTCAACCTTTTTCTTTTCACCCATAATCTCATCAACCTCTTCTCCATTTTTTCTAAGAGTTTTATATACTTCATGGAGGGGTATGTCATTCAAGTCCTTCATTTGCTTCATTTGCCTAGTAAATCTCTTCCACTCAGGCTGCAAGATACTAAGGAACTTGACATTAAGCTCAATTTGTGACTTATTCACTTTGTTCTTACTGAGTTCGTTCAACAAAGTCACAAATCGGTCATAAGTAGCCTCTAGTGATTCACCCTCCTTAGCCTTGAACTCTTCATATTTATTGAGGCAGTTGGATATTTTGAGTTGGTTCCCAACCTTTGATCCTAGCATCATTTTCTCTAGTTGATCCCACATTTGTTTTCCGGTAGCATTGTAGCTGTCAATCTTGACATATATCTCGTTTGGTATGCCTTGAAGAATGAAAGACTTTGCCAATTTATCAGCTCTTGCTCTATTTTTCTCCTCATCAGTGAATTCATTAAACTTAAGTTCATATTCTATCTGCTCAGTTCCAATAGTACGAGTCGTTTTTGGAATTGGCATAACTCCTTCCTCCAAAGATATCTTGATAAGTTCACCCAATGCGTGTCTGTCTATGAAGTCCATGAACCTATCTTTCCATTGTTCATACTCTCCCTTGAAGAGTACTGGTGGCTTTGTGTCAGTTCCAATGGCAAGTGCTTCTCTGGAAGTCATCCTGATTGAAAAGATATGCAATAAGAAACTTGAAAATGACCGTTAGTCCAAATGAAATCAAACTATTCAGAAAAACTTGAAATGAAAATCAGAAATGAAATTCGCAAAATTTTCAAGTCTAAAATTCTCAATCTACAAAGAGATGTAAGAAATTCGCAAACAACACAGATATTCACACAGAATTAGCAAGCTAAAAGAAAGAATAGTAAGGAATTCACAAATAACCCTAAAACACACAGAAATTCGTAAGCCTATAGAATTCGTAAGATTCAGAAACTCAGATTTCGCAAGCAACACCTACGAATCCTAAAGTTTTCGCAAGTCACTCTCATGCCAAAACATGAAATTTGTAACACTTAGGCCTACGAATTATACACAATTCGCAATATAGCACTCTACGAATCTTATACTTAAGAAATTTTAGAAATTAAAGCACAATGCGAATTCTAATAAACTTCTACGAATCCTTCGCGAAACCCTTTAAGAATCCTGCGAAAACTTTAACATTCTCAATTAACATATTAACGAATCATGCACTTGGAATTTTTAGAAATTATTATCAATCTGCGAATCCTTTTCTCGAGCCTCTGCGAATTCTTGAATGACCTTGCGAGTTCTTCAGATTGGTTGCGAGTTCTTGAGACTTACGACTAAACACATCTCTGAATCAACTGAAAACCTAACTGGACTTCGAATTACAACTCAAAACTTTGAGAAATCGACCACAAACACATCTAGAACCAAAATCTAGTACTGAATTTCAATAACAAACACTTAAAATACAAATCGATCTATGAAACAGTGCTTTGAACTCATGAACTCTAAAACACCAAATTCATCAAAATTAATGATCAATTACAGTGCAATTGATGAATCAAATCATACAGACTCGATTGATAACACTAAACGTATAAAACCTGACCAATTACAACTCGAAAAATGCACTAAAACTCAGATTCAATCTATGAACTCGATGAACAGTGTCGAACATTTTCTGGAAAAATTGATTTCAATTCAGATCTACTCTGATACCAATTGTTAATCCCGGAAATCAAGTTTCTAAAATATAAACAATCAATCAAACAAGATGATTAAACTACCTGATTGATTCAATTCCACAAATCAAATGTATACAAATCTGTTTTCTCTCATTCTCTCTCTACAACTCTATTTCTCTCTCTAAAACTCTCTCTGATATGTAAACCTAATTTCTTTCCACACTCCTAATAAACAGCAAAAAACACTATTTATATCTATTACAAATACAAAGGAAATAAAACAAAATACAATTGATTTTGACTTTTTATTACAAATTGACTTTGACTTTCCATGAGAGTTGACTTTCCCAACTCTGACTTTTTGTACTTTAATCTTCAAACTTTATGATCTTGAATCCAATAAATATGTGCTCTAACATCCTCTTCTCAACCTGACGTCTGCCTTCTTCTTTGCCAAGGTTATAGGCGTCTTCCATGAGTTGTGCCTCTTCAACCGTCTCTCGAAGAGTGGAGGCCTTGGACACACGCACCATCGACATCATTTCCAATGGAAGGCCCTTGATGTAAGCCTTAATCTTATCTTTCTCTGTCGGGACCAAGTGTCCCACAAAACCCAATTTGTCCATGAAGAGCCGATTGTACTCCTTCACAGACATATTACCTTTCTTCAAAGTTTGAAACTCTTCTTTGATCCGATCCCTTGACCTCTCGTTACAGTACTCCTCTAGCAGTTTCTCTTTGAATGTTGCTCAAGACAGTCGATCCAAAACAGTCGACTCAACTAAAGTGGAGTACACATCCCACCAAGTGAGAGTTGTACCCCTTAACATATGGGAACCAAAAATCACTTTCTGACCTTCTCCGCATTCACTAGAGCAGAAATCCTGCTCCATCTCCCAAATCCAACTCATGCAGTCCACGGGCTTATCCGATCCCTTAAATTCCGACGGTCGGCAACCAAGAAAATCTTTGAATGTGCAAGTTTTTGTCGCTTGCCCGACTCCCAGGGTTGTGATTGCATCAGTGTGGATCCCAGGTCCGGTGCCCCCGGATCCCGCCACAATGATGATTTCGTCCACTGTTTCATGTCTACGGTTGTTGGTGTCCCGGTCCTCAAGGTGTTTGAGGAACATTTCCTGTTATTGTGCCAGGGCCCTGTTCATGGCTAACATTGTTGGATCCCAGATTTAATCTCACAACAATGATATAAACAATAAGAGTAATAACAGCGAAATCAGTATAGTTAATATCAAAGGAGATTCAAATATCACAGTTCATAAAGCAAATAGATAAACAAGATATTCTTTGAATAAAATATTCAACTTATATTATCAGTTATAAGACTTCTTAAGCACACTTTGAACAATAAGGTGATGGTCCTATTTATAGGACCATAAAGTAAACAGTGTACTTATCTGACAAATAGAAGCATGGCTTGAACAATATCTTACATAAGAGGTAAGATCAAGTTATTGAACAGTGTCTTACCTAAGAGGTAAGATCAAGACATGCTTGAACAGTGACCTACTCTAGAAAGTAAATCTTATAACAAGGTGACGTGTCATCTGTTCTTCTTTGTCATCAATTCAGAGTGAACATCTTCAGAGCTCTGAAGTAGGATCTCTGATGAGGGGCTCTCTGATGTCTTTCTGAGAGACTGTCTCTGAATTGACTTCAGAGACAAACATACTTTCTTCAGACTGACTCTGAACTGACTTCAGAGACAGACTTGCTTTCTTCAGACTGACTCTGAACTGACTTCAGAGACAGACTTTCTTTCTTCAGACTGACTCTGAATTGACTTCAGAGACAGACTTGTTGATGTCCTTTGAAAGTCTTTAGATGAAGGCTTAGTTATTTTCAATACTTTCATTGGTTCAGATTTGGGGCTAACAATCTCCCTCTAAGTACTGAACATAAATAAAGAACACATAAAACATTTAACTAGAAAGCGAAGAGGAGAAAGTCATCCTCTTTAAATATTACTTCTCATAGGAATTTGGAATTACAAGAGAATAATATTAAAAAAAATTCAGAACCTATCACTAGAACATATCCTATGAAACTTCATGATTAGCTCTCTGAAGTTAATCATTGAGCCAATTTTCAAGTCTAGTTTCGCCAGTAGGTCTGCTCTGTGCGGTTCTTGCTTTACATGGATCATCTTTTGTACGCCTTTCAAGGTTTCATCAGAATACTTCGCTACTTGCGAAGCTAGAAAGATTTTCTTCTCTTGGCTCACTTTGTAGACAAAACCCAGAGGTTCTTCAATGATTGATCCAGTCTTCAGTTTGTCCAGGTTTTCGATGGTTTCCTCTGGTTCAGTCACTTGGAGCTTTTCTTCACCCAAGTTCAGAGCTATCTGAAAGTCTCGTTTGGCTCTGTGTTTGATGTAAGCTTCCATTGCCCGTCTTACTTCAACCATGCCCATTCTTATCTCCCTTCTTCCTGAATCGTATCTTGCAGAGCAGTAGGCATAGAGATGAGTCAGATCATAAGGATTTAGATTTACGAGATGATTATCATTGAACTCGTAAATCTTCTGATCAGCTCGAGTGACCACATAATGCCTATATATGATTTTGTTGAAGGCGAATGTCTTTTCAGTGATTTTCTCAACTTTTATTATTGGAGCATCGTTGAGAACCGACTTTCTTGGTGATGTCTTTGACTGTATGAATCTTCGTTCGTAGTCTGGCATATCCTCTCTGATTCTTGGATTCAGAGGGATTACTTGAGTGTCTTCCAAATTGAACTCACAGTATATATGCCGAAAGTGATCTTCTATCGATGCTTCAGGAGTGGATTCTAAGAATGTAGGAGGATGAGTGAAGACCTTGGCTGGTAAACCGATGCTTGTTTTCTGAACAAGATTCTCTTGAGAATCCTGTTCATCAACAACCATGGTTTCTTTGTCCTTGAGCTGTGACTGAGTTATCTCTGAAGGCTGTTCAGAGATATATCCATCTATCTCTGGAGATTCTCTTAATTTTGAAGCTGTTGAGATATGATGAGGTTGAGCGTTTTTTAAAACATACTCTTCGACATCAATTACCTCGATCTCTTCTCCAACAGCTTCTTCCTTTCTGTCAGAATCTTTTTGTTCTTTCTCAGACTCTGAGTCAAAGGCATCTCTCATCACCATTGGTTGTATTTCGGGTGATGAGAATGCATCTTCAGAGGATGTAGAGAAGTCTACAAGTTGTTGTTCTTCTTCTTCTTCCAGAGCTCCAATTTTCTCTGGAGTTGCATCGGTAACTGGAGTGATAGGAACACCTGGTGTTGATGAGGCGAAAAGTATTACCGGTGCTGTGAATGATTGCAAAGTTCGGTTTTCATGAGAAGAGGTGGTGTTCCTCTCTGGTTCCTTATCTTGAACTGGTGCAGAGGGAGCAGCTTTAAAGGTGTACGCGGTTGTATCTCTGATCTCCCTATCTTGTGATTCAGAGTGCTCATCATCATCAGAATCCTCAGAATCATCAAATCTGGCTTTCTTCACTGCATCGCTACAAGTCCCACCAGAAAACTTGCGTTTGTATTTGGAAGAGCTTGGTTCAGCGATTCCTTTTCCTTTGGGATCCAGAAGTGTCTTCTGAATGGATTCGATTGCCTCTGAAGCAGTAGTTCAGATTTCAACAATCTGGTTCTCTGATTTATAGTTGTGAAGTTCCAGAGTAGCTTTGACCTGCTTCTGAGCAATTGTAGAGATCTTGGAAGAACAAGTCAGCATTCTGCTCATTATTGCGGATTTGAAAGAGGCCAAATCACTTTTAGTGATGAGGTCTTCAGAAGTTCGAGGTGGCGGCTGTGGTGTTGCTGATGGTGCGGTGACTTCTGGTACAAAGGCTTGAATTGTAGTTTTGATGAGGTCAGAGATAGAGTCCATTTGATCTGTTGAGAGTGAAGATGATCTGGTGGCTACTACCTCGTTCCTTAGTTCTTGTAGAGCCTTCTGGACATCGATGGTTGTAGATGCTTGACTTTGAAGAGATGTATTCTGAGCTTTAAGATTGGCTATCTCCAGAGATGATTGAGCCTTCTGTCTGAACAGTTCTTGTTCCAACTTGTTGGATCAAATAATTGTATTCAAGATTAAAGTTAAAGTTCAGGGTTTAAACTGCAATTGTGTCAAAGTTATTTAGAGGGTTTATTATGTAATATGTTAATAGTTATTAGCTATTGGGCCTCAAGCCCATAAGCCCATTAGGCCTAAAAGCCTGGGTATTTAAAGTTATGTTTTGTTTAGTTTTAGGATTAACCTTTCATAATTTCATAATCATTGTTCATAGAGAAAGGTAGCCATATTATTCTCTGTATTCAAGGGTATCAAGAACACTCAAGGGTTTCATTGTTTATTCAAGGGATTGGTATGTTACTCTGATTTAAATATCTCTTGATTATTATTGTGTTGCTTGATTACTTGATTGATTATTTATCAACTAGATTAAACTGGGATAACACAACTCTTGGATTCTGTTTGAGGAGTCCAAAAGTTGGGTCTTCAGAGTGGAAACCTTTGCTCTGAGGTTTGTATTTTCAGAGCGAAGAGCAAAGGTCTCTGAACCGTCAATTCTTTGAAAGTTATGCTCATTCAAGGAACCTCTGACTTCTTCACAGAATCTCTGGAACTCAGATTTTGTGAGAAGTTCAGAGAGGGGTACATTGGTTACAACACATGTAGCCAATTTTTCCTCGAGTTCAGAGGAGCCTTCGTTCAGAGTTGTTTTGATGTTGTCTCTGGAAGGACTTCCACTTAATCCTTGATGTTCCGGAGAATCATCTCTGAGTGTTCTGTTCTCATCCAAGTCCTCCTCCTCAGATTCAGAGGATTGGAAGTGAATGTGGGAGTTGAGCTTGCGATCCAGGCAAGTCAATCCTTGTGCTTGTAGGTCAAGCCATTGTCCCTGAGTTGGACAACTACTTCTGGATATCCTAAAGGGTGAGAGATGAGCCACAGAGGCATCATTATGTGTAGGATTTCCGGATGTACTCTGAGGCAACTGAGTACTTAAAGTATTGGCTAAGTCCTGTGAAGAGGACTTATCCAAAATCTGAGTTTCCTCAGTTAAGTGAACTTCAGAGGTGGAAAAAGGTACCTCTGAAGTGGTTGGCTGGTTTGGGTTCGAGGTGTGCACCTCTGATTCAATAACCATTACGTCTGGATCAGGTAGGTTAGATTGTGTGGTTGGACTGGGAGATGGGGTTGGTGTCCTAAAATAAATGTGCCTTGAGGCATCTTTTTGTATGGAAGGGGAAGAACTCTCAGGTTTCTCCAAGTCCTTAGAAGACTTGCTCTCTTCCCTCTGAGAATCTTCAGAGCTAGTCTCTGAAGATTCATCCTCACACTCCTCAGAGCTAGTCGAGCTATCCTCTACACTAGCAGATGAGGTTTCTTCCCTTACTTCCTCATTGACAGCCTTTTCAAGTGCTCTGTCATCTCTCTCAACTTCGGTTTCTCTAGCAAGAGTACCCTCTGGTTCACTCTTGTGAGAGCTCTGTACTTCAGGGTCCTCAGATCCCTCTAAAGCCGAGATGCTCTTACTCTCCATTCCAGGTTCAGGACCTAAGTGTGTTGTGGTTCCCAGAAGTGGTTCTAGTCCTTGGGCAACACTGAGATAAGAAGCTAAGGCTACAGATTGAGGATTTACCTAATTCAGCATGTGGTGAGGGATCCTCCTTGCTTCTGGATAGCCTTCAGATAGAATCGTCGGTTTGAAGCTGTTCATTATGTAGAAAGGAGTTTTGGGTTGTTTAGGGGCAATCAAAATATGAAGCTTCTCGATTGCAGCATGGATGATTAGAGACAGAAATCTTGGGAATGTTATTGAAGGAACTTTGGATGATTGGGTCGTTTGTTCAGGGTCCTTTGCCAAGAATTTGTTCTTCTTCTCTATTGATGTCAGAATCATATCAAAGATTATGCCGGCCATGTCCAAGTTGCGATTGAAGAATAGGGCATACATGATTGACAGTATTTCTGGTGTTGCTTGATCCATGCTCCCCAATTTGCAGGTGAGAGTTCTGTTTAGGACAGAGAACATGAAGTTCCAGATTGGTGGTAGGTGTTGTCGTCGGAAGTTGCTCAATCTGGTGATTTCAGTGTTGTAACCTAGCATTCGAATAAACTGTAGTAGGGTTTCAGAAGTTGGGCATTTTTCAAACGCGTGATTTGAAGTTCCTCAGCTGTTAGGAGTGGGAGAACTTCTCTTAGAATAGTAGGATTGATGAGTATTCGATATTTTACGACTTGAGATATGTCGAACTCGTCGATTATTCCGTTATGTGCATCGCTGTAGTGACTTGAAGAATACCATTCTTGAACAAACGAGAGTGGACATTCATTGGTAAAAGCAGTTAGGGCTTGAGTCAGTTCACAGTTGGAGAAGAACTCGCAGATTATTCAGTATTGTTCCTCAAATTTGGGAGAATCAAGCTGAATCATATGATTGTTGTCTTTGATTGGAAAACGATACAATCTTGAAGGTTCACCAGATTTGGGAAAAAGCTTGCACCATTCATTTGAAGACGCCATTTTTGAGTTCAAGTGAAGAAGATGAAGTTCAAGTTCTTTTTGGAGAGAAAGAGAGATTGTGCTCGAGAGTAATTTTTAAAAATGAATATCCGGATTTTAAATTGGTTTTGTATCCAAATTTAGAAAAAGATACACTCGAGTACATAAGGTGAAACGACAGTGATTTGACCTTTTGGATAAAGCCGTTTGGCCTTTCACTCATTCCTTTTTGTGACACGTGGCCTTGAAAATTGTTGTACCTACGAATGTAGGTTCCAAGAAAATAGGAAAGGGGCGCCATTTTTCAATAAAAAATTGAATATCTTCTTTGTGCTGACTAGACAAACCTTTCGCCTTAAGAAGTAATTTAAGATATTACTTGAAATAATAAGGTTCAGTTAAACTGAAATTTTAATTTCAAATGATATCAAAAATTGCTTATTTATTAAAAGGTTCTTGTTTGAGGAATGTCTTGGCCTGAAAGTTGTTGACTCCCCCTTGACAGATGATTTGTGAAAAAAAATCCTCAATTTCAGAGACTCTGAGATTAATTTCAGAGACCATTTTCAGAAACTCTGAGAAAAATTTAATTTGATTCAGAGACAAAATTCAGAGATTCTGAGTTGACATTTGAAAAATTCTTTTGAGACAAAATTCAGTGAATCTGAGATGAAATTCAGAGACTCTGAGTTATCTTCTGAAAAGTTCTTTTTCTCAATTTCAGAGACTCTGAGATGAAATTCAGAGACTCTGAGATGTCGTCTGAAAAAGTTCTTTTTCTCCCCCTTGACAAAAAAACAACTTTTTTATTTTTCTCCCTTTTGTTGTGTTTGGAGAACATTCAGAGACTGATATTGAAATATGCTACTTGGTTCAGAGGCTCTGATTATTTGATCAAGAGACTCTGAGTTTCTTCCTTGTTAGGTAGACATATTCAACATTCCTAACTTGCTAATTAAAAAATTGAACCTTCGTTCATCTAAAGCTTTTGTGAAAATATCAGCAAGTTGGAGATCAGTTGGTACAAAATACATTTCTATTGTTCCCCTTTCAACATGATCTTTTAAGAAATGATACCTTACATCAATGTGCTTTGTCTTTGAATGCTGTACTGGATTGGCAGAGATGGCTATGGCACTTTTTGAATCACACAGAATGGGTATTCTTTCATATTGTTGGCCATAATCTCTGAGCTGAGTTTTCATCCATATTACTTGAGAGAAACAACTAGCAGCAGCAACATATTCTGCCTCTGCAGTTGAAGTTGAAACACAGTTTTGTTTCTTGGATGACCAACTTACCAGCTTATTGCCCAGTAACTGACAACACCCAGAGGTACTTTTTCTGTCAAGCTTACATCTTGCATGATTTGCATCAGTGTAAGTTGTTAGATCAAAACTAGAAAGTTTTGGATACCAGAGGCCTAAAGATGGTGACCCTCTTAGGTATCTGAAAATTCTTTTGACAGCAGATAAATGAGATTCTTTTGGATTTGCTTGATATCTAGCACAAACACATGTTGCAAACATTATGTCAGGCCTACTTGCAGTTAAGTATAATAGTGAACCTATCATGCCTCTGTAGGTTTTTATATCCACAGATTGTCCTAAAGGATCAGAGTCAAGTTTGACTCCGGTGGCAAGAGGCGTTTTCATAGTAGTTGAATCATTGAGTTTGTACTTTTTCAAAATTTCAGAGACATATTTAGTTTGACTTATGAAAGTGCCTTCTGAAGTTTGTTTTACTTGTAAGCCTAGAAAGAAAGTTAATTCTCCCATGAGGCTCATCTCAAATTCACTCTTCATCAACTCTGAAAACTTGTCACAATACTTTTGATTTGTAGAGCCAAATATAATGTCATCAACATAAATTTGTACTAATATCATCTCATTTCTGTACCTTTTGATGAATAATGTTGTATCAATTGTGCCTTTGTCAAATCCATTTTTAATCAGAAAAGTGGACAGAGTTGCATACCAAGCTCTTGGAGCTTGTTTAAGTCCATACAGAGCCTTATCCAAATAATAAACATGATTAGGAAACTCTGTACTTTCAAATCCAGGTGGTTGTTGGACATAAACTTCTTCATTTAATTTACCATGTAGAAAGACAGATTTAACATCCATCTGATAAACTTTGAATCCTTTGTGTGCAGCATAGGCTAAGAAGATTCTGATTGCTTCTAGCCTAGCTACAGGTGCAAAGGTTTCATCATAATCAATACCTTCTTCTTGGCAATATCCTTTAGCAACCAACCTGGCTTTGTTCCTGATTATAATTCCATCCTCATCCTTTTTGTTTCTGAAAACCCATTTTGTTCCAATTGCAAATTTTCCTTTGGGAAGGGGAACTAGGGTCCAGACTTTGTTTCTTATAAACTCTTGAAGTTCATCCTGCATTGCAAAAATCCAATGAGGATCTTCAAGAGCTTCTTTTACGTTCTTTGGTTTAATAATGCTCAAAAAGTTTACGTAGAAGCATTCATTGATTGTTGCAGATCTTGTTTTAACTCCTTCTGATGAGGATCCAATGATTTGTTCAATTGGATGATCTTTTGTCCATCTTGAGATTGGAGCAAAGATTTGGGGTGGAGTTTGAGCTTCAGAGATGACAGTTGGTGACATCTCTATTGTGCTGTTCATAGGCTCTGAAGTTGGTTCCAGAGATGGTGAAGCAGATTCTTGAATTTCTTCACTATTTGTTTCTGGAGTTACTTCAGACAGTCCTTGATCACTCTCTTTTTGATCTTCAGCTTCTTCTGATTCACTTTGCTGATCTGAATTTGGTGAAACAGAAGGTGTTAATTCAGAGGGTCCAGAAAGGGTTGTACCTGTTTCTTGGGGTCCTTCTGAATTTTCTCTTGGTCTATCTCTGAAGTTTACTTCTGGGTTATATTCATCAAAGGATTCTTCAAATATTATGTTTAATTCAGATTCTCTTGATGATTCAGAGATAGGTGTTGAGAGACTTTCTTGTTGTTCAGAGCTTTTATTGTCATCAAAAGTGATATTGATGCTCTCTTGGATGGTCCTTGTTCTAAGATTGAACACTCTGAAAGCTTTTGAAGCTAATGAATATCCAATGAATTTGCCCTCATCAGCTTTCTTGTCAAACTTTCCAAGAGATTCTCTATCGTTCAGAATGTAACACCTGCATCCAAAAACATGAAAATATTTAACATTAGGTTTCCTATTGTTAATGAGTTCATAGGATGTTTTCTGAAATCTCTTGACAATTGTAGCTCTATTCTGAGTAAAGCAGGCTGATGCCACTGCTTCTGCCCAAAAATTTGTTGAAAGATCAGATCCATCTAGCATTGTCCTTGCAGCTTCAACAAGTGTTCTGTTCTTCCTTTCAACTACTCCATTTTGCTGAGGGGTTCTTGTTGCAGAAAAGTTAGGAGTAATGCCTTCTTCTGGTAGATATGAATTGATTTTGGCATTTTTGAACTTTGTTCCATTATCACTTCTTAGTTTCTGAACTTTTCCGCTGAATAGAACCTGTAATCTTTTCAACAATCTTATCAAAATATCAGCTACATCAGATTTGGCTCTGATGAATTCTATCCATGTGAATCTGGAAAATTCATCAATTAGAACCAGAATGTATTTCTTACCTGCTAGACTATGTACAGAGATAGGACCATAGAGGTCCACATGTAGCATGTGCAGAGGTCTAGGACAGTTGTTTTCACTTTTGGTTTTATGGGAAGATCTTTTCATTTTTCCCATCTCACAAGCAGAACAAAGATGATCTTTGTTAAACTTCAGAGATGGTAATCCCTTAACCAAATTAAGTTTAACTAATTTATCAAGTGAGGAAAAGTTTAGATGTGAAAACTTTTTATGCCAGAGCCAAACTTCTTCACTATTCAGAGATACAAGACAAAGTTTCTCTGAATCAGTGTCGTTTATTTTGGTAAAATTCATTCTGTAGAGGTTACCTTTTCTGTCTGCTCTTAGTAATTCTTGACCTGATTCTGAGTGGAGAAGTGAACAATATTTTCTTTGAAATTTCACATCAAAACCATGATCACAAAGTTGACTTATGCTGATCAGATTGTGTTTTAATCCATCCACATAAGCAACCTTTGATACTAAAACATTTCCTCTTGACAACTCAACATATCCTTTAATCTGTCCTTGCACATTGTCTCTAAAAGTAACTGCTCCTCCAGATTTTGCTTTGAATGAGGATAGCAGTTCCTTATTTCCAGTCATATGCCTTGAACATCCAGAATCTAGGTACCAGATTGGCATTGACTGATTCTGCAAGACAAATTATTGTTTCTTAGGTACCCATCTCATTATGGGTCCTTTTTTGTTAGACTTTGGTGGATTTGTATGACTTTTTGGCATTTCATATTTTGATGTCTTGCCGTTTGTTGTCTTCTGTTGAAATATTTTCTCTGAGATATTTTTCAGAGATTGATTCAGAAGACAATGTGATCCTCTGAAATGATTTTTCAGTTTGATCAAGAGATGAATGCAGTTGCAATTAATAGAACAAAAAGAAGTAGGAGCAAAGTTTTTCTTTTTATTAAAAGCATTTGTTACATTTTGATTTCTTTTGAAACTAGCATTAGGAATATTACATGTATCCCTAACTACTTCTTTCCTTTTTGCTTGAAAGACAGTCTTCTTTTCAAGTTGCTTTTTCTTGATCAAAAACATCTTCTTTTCTTTGCTGCTTACTGCACAAACAGGATCAATATGGTTAATTTTTGTCCATTTGCCTTTTTGTTCATGAGAGAATTTTATTGTTTTATAGGTGTAAGAATTAGAAGTTTTTGTTTTATTCCTTGCCTTTTCTTGTAATTCTTTTTCAAGTTCTAGAGACGTTTTTGCATGTAAACACATATTTGCAAAATCAGGACTTATTGGAATTCTGGTTTTGGTTTTCAAAATTGAAATTGGAACATTCAAAATACCAGACTCAACAGTTTCTATCTTTTTGTGAATTACATTCTCTAGTTTACAAAAAAATATGTTCATCAATCTCTTGATCATATTCTGAATCAGAATCAAGAAAGTCTCTCTTAGTTTTAATAGAGATAGATACCTCTATTGGTTTTTCAATTTCTTTTGTTCTAGAGACTTTAATGATCCGTTTCATGCTTTCTTTTCTTTTTAAGTCCTCCATGACATTTTCTTTCCATATCTTTTTAACATCATCTTCAAATGTAGTTCTGATGTTTTCATCTGACTTTGGTGAATACAGAGGGGCATACGAATTAAGTGAACTCTGAGATTCATTTTCAGAAGTACTTGTATAAGAGGTACTTGGTTCCGATGTCTCTGATTTATTTGAGATGAAAACATCAAATCTGAAAATTTCTTTGGGATCATAGCTCTGAGGTTTTGTGAAGTGTACCTCTGAAGTTTCTTCTTTTATTTGTAACACAGATTCTTGAAAGTTTTTTACTTCAGAGTATGTAGTATTTTTGAAATTTAGAGCTCTTGCTTTTGATCCCTCTGATATTTTCATTCTTTTGAAATTATTCAGAGATGGACCTTCAAAGCTTTGGACCTTTCCCATACGGAAAGTGGAAGAAAGTGAAGTTTTCTCCAATCCAGTGAATGAATTCAACTCATTGAATCCCAACCCTTGAGAGTCCATTTGAGTTTTTATTTTGTCGAAAACACCTTGTGCATTAACATAGCTTTTGATTCGAAGATTTTTTCTATCTAGAGATTGATGTAGGATTTCTCTTTCCTTTTGAAAAAATTTGGTTAAGGCAATAGAATTGAGCCTTTCATACTCATATTTATTTACTTCTTCTTCTTTTACTTTTAAAACTTTCTCAAATTTTCTTATTTCTTCTGAAAATGAATTTTCTTTTAGCTTGTGAGTTTCTTCAAGTTTGGGTTTTTCAAGAAAAATTTCTTTCTTTTCTGATTCCATAAGATTCTTTTCTCTTTTGAAAAAGATGAGCTCTTTTGTCACTTGCTCTCTTTTCTTTTTCTCTTCAAGAAACTTTTGCTCTAGATCTTGAAGTTCATTAATTAATTTAAAAGCATCTATTTCAGGATCACTGTCAGAAGTGTAAAGAGAGTTTACCTTTTTAGAGTTGTCTTCTGATGCTCCATCAGTTTGATTTCCATCTGAAAAAGCCATACCACAGAGATTGGTAGGTTCTTCCTCGCCGTCACTTGTTGAGTCTGATAGCCAGTCTTCCATTTCTGCTACAAGAACTCTTTCTTTTACGTTGTACTTGTATTTGTTCTTGTAGTAATCTTGATCTTTGACAAGTTTTCCTCTGCAGTTTGCAGAGAAATGGCCTATTTTTCCACATCTGAAACATCTTCCATCATTTTGATTTGTTGGAAGAGTGGTAGTACTTGTCTCTGGCTTCTGTTCTTGAGGTTTGAAATATCTCTGTGGTTGTGGATACCTTGGTTGAAATGATTGTTGAGGTCTTGATTGTTGAGTTGCATCATTGCTGTTGAAGTTTGTACCCTTTTGATCACTAAATGGAGTGAATCTGGGTTCTTGTTGAAATCTGACAACATCTTGTTGAAATCTTCTTTCAGGATTTCTTCTTTCTTCATTCTCTCTCCTTGCTTCAAATACTTTCTTGCCAAATTTATTGTTAAACTGATGAGTGATTAATGCAAGAGATTTAGCGAAGGCATTGATATCTTCTTCTGAGTCTGAATCTGAATGATTTTCTTCTGCCATTAGGACCTTTTTGGATCTTCTTTTTGTTTCCAAACCTTTTTGTGACTCTTCACAGTTGTTTTCTTTCGAAATTTGTTTTGAAACAAGTGCAAGGGGTCCACCTAAAGACAATTTTGATTTTTGCTTCATAACTTCCTTTTCATGTGCAACAAGAGTGCCATAAATGTCAGTTAATGACCATGACTCAAGATCTTGATTGGCTTGTATAGACATGGACAGTTGTGACCATTCTTCATTTAAGCTTTTCAAGAAAAGAACGTTGTTTTCCTCTTTTGTTCTTATCACTCCAAACGTTGTGCATTTGTTGATAAGAATGTTGAATCTTGAGTAAGTTTGGTGTAATATTTCTTCTGGTAGAGCATGAAAATCATGATATTCATTGATGCATAGATTTCTTCTATTTTTCTGGGTTTGTAGGCCTCCTTCAAGTTTATTTAACAACTGATCCCATATTTCTTTTGCAGTTTTACAAGAATCAAGTTCTTGAAAGATATCATTGGGAATGGCCATTATTAGTAATCTAACAGCTTTTGAGTCATTATCCATCATATTAGTTTCTTCATCAGTGAAGTTTGTGGTTTTCTTTTCATAATATGCAGGGATTTCAACAGTATCTGCTGTTGCAGGAACTCTTGGAACCAACACCATTGGAATGTGAGGTCCAACGTTCACTGATCTAAAGAGATCCTTGTCCATACCTTCTAAGAAATTTACCATCCTTATATTCCATTGGGGATATTCATCCCTTAAAAGTGTAGGAGGTTTTGTTAAAGACCCAGCTGTATAAATGGCACTTATGCTTGAGTTTGCCATTTTTTAAGAAAAAGATGAAGATTTGAAGAACAGATGCTTTTTGTATTGAACATTGATTTACTATCAAATCTTGAGCATATGGTGTTCTTTAATAAACCAGGTTTATTTGAACATGCACAGATATTGAAAGTTAGAATCAATGAGATGTAAATCTATCCGAGTACGCAGATGCGATCTTACTTTGTTCAGAAAACAAAGAAGGCTCTGATACCAATTGTTGGATCCCAGATTTAATCTCGCAACAATGATATAAACAATAAGAGTAATAACAGCGGAAGCAGTATAGTTTAATATCAAAGGAGATTCAAATATCACAGTTTATAAAGCAAATAGATAAACAAGATATTCTTTGAATAAAATATTCAACTTATATTATCAGTTATAAAACTTCTTAAGCACACTTTGAACAATAAGGTGATGGTCCTATTTATAGGACCATAAAGTAAACAGTGTACTTATCTGACAAATAGAAGCATGGCTTGAACAGTATCTTACATAAGAGGTAAGATCAAGATATTGAACAGTGTCTTACCTAAGAGGTAAGATCAAGACATGCTTGAACAGTGACCTACTCTAGAAAGTAAATCTTATCACAAGGTGACGTGTCTTCGTTCTTCTTTGTCATCAATTCAGAGTGAACATCTACAGAGCTCTGAAGTAGGATCTATGATGAGGGGCTCTCTGATGTCTTTCTGAGAGACTGTCTCTGAATTGACTTCAGAGACAGACATACTTTCTTCAGACTGACTCTGAACTAAGTTCAGAGACAGACTTGCTTTCTTCAGACTGACTCTGAATTGACTTCAGAGACAGACTTGCTTTCTTCAGACTGACTCTGAATTGACTTCAGACACAGACTTGTTGATGTCCCTTGAAAGTCTTTAGATGAAGACTTAGTTATTTTCAATACTTTCATTGGTTCAGATTTGGGGCTAACAAACATCATGCGGTCCATCATTCTCGTCTATGCCGTTACTTCCTCCATAACAGGTTCTTCAGTCTCTAAGTTGCGTCGGGGAATGTGCTCGGGTCCTCCACCCAACACATTAACCCGACGAGAGGGTTCCTCTACCGCAGTCACTCGCGGATGGTTGGCCGTGGATGTTGTGGCCTCTTGACCTTCTGGTCGGTTCCTGGTATTAACTATTAATCTGCCACACATATACGCGAAATAGGATAACAAATGGGATATGCTCCCGTAAAACATCTTCATAATGATTTCAAATTTTCAAATTCTTCCAAGCCACAACTATTTGATGATGATGATGATGATGACTTATTTGCGGATGAAAATGATTTTTTTTTAAATTCTGATGGATGTTTTGATGAAAGTGTTGATAAGTTTGATTTCAATGCTAAACTTCCAGATCATTCTGCTTTTGTGATTAATAATGATGCTTTACCTAGTGTCATTGATAAAGGTGAAACATCAACTAAGGTTGATGAATCAGTTCATGTGAGTACCTATTACGCTAAAGGTAAGAAGAAAAAAAAGGTGCTCACAGAAACGGACCAACACAGGTAAGCACACGAAAATACAAACTCTTACATCTCATGTTTTTAACAAGTCTAAATTTTGTGTTTCAGAATTGAGATGGAAAAAGTCTGAAGCAAGACTGGAATTGAGACCAAAAAGGAAGATTGAAGAGACTACAAAATCATTTCCTGATACAGACTGTAAAAGGACTACTGTTAGTCATTCTGATGTACTTGGTCATATTGTTTCTCATAAAACAAAACTTGTAACTTCTTACAAGACTTATACAATAAAGCAATTGATCCAATTATCTCATTTGTTTATTAAGTGTTCCAAATACGGTCAAAATGATTTTGTGACTCGCCAATATTCAGATTGTTGGTTTGGTACTTATTATATACATCATTCTAATGTTTTTGAAAAACAAAGAGAACCCAAATTCAAATGGGTGCCAAAATCTTGTGCTAACACGAAAGGACCCATCTATAAATGGGTACCTAAACCTGTTGTTCCTTGATTTTTCATGTGCAGACCCGTCATATGTGGTACTTGGATTCAGGATGTTCCAAGCATATGACAGGCTAGAAAGATATTCTATCTAACTATATAGAGAAATTTTGCGGCAATGTAAGATTTGAAAACGACCAGTTTTCACCTATACTTGGATATGGAGGTGTAGTGCAAGAGAACATAATGATAAAGAAAGTGAGTTATGTTGAAGGATTAGGACACAATTTATTCAGCATTGGTTAGTTTTGTGACAAAGATTTAGAGGTGAACTTTAAGGCCAAGAGATGTTGTGTTAGAACTGAAGACGACAAAGAACTATTGGTCGGCACGCGAATGTCAAACCTCTACACAATCAATCTCTCAAATGTCAAGCCAGATAATGTTGTATGTCTACTGTCTAAGGCCTCTATGCAACAAAGCCGGTTATGGCATAGAAGGCTATCTCACCTCAACTTTATATAAATTAAGAACTTGGTGACTGGGAATTTGGTGAAAGAACTTCCAGAGCTGAAATATGAAAGAGAACATGTTGGGTCTGATTATGCTAAGTATGGTTTATGCTGCTGATTAATGTTGCTAAGTAATTACTACTGCCAGACTATCAAGATTACTACTGCTAGTAGAATTAATACTGCTTGAAGAGTTAGTGCTGCTACTTGAATAGTTAGTACTGCTTGGAGAGTTAGTACTGCTAGTAGTTAGTACTGCTGAAGATTAATGCTGCTGAAGATGGTTAATACTTCTGAAGATAATTAGTGCTGCTTCTAAAGATAAAGATGATTTGGAGATAAAGACAAGCTGGAGATAAGACTGAAGATAATTATGGTATTGATGCTGAAGATCAATTGTATTTTGATAATTATCTTGCATTCAGTCTTGTATATATAGTATAGAAGTATTTGATAGTAAAAAAAATAATAATTCATTCATATGTTTTGTTAGAGAGAATTAACCTCAAGACTAGTTTAGATCCTTTCTATAGAGAAGTATAGAACGTCTGTTGAGCCTGTTCAACAGATTGAGGTTTTGTGTATAATCATCAAGTTGAATCAATATAAACTTGTGATTTGAGTTTGATATACTGTTTCATTGATTGTTAGTGTTAAAGTGTTTTTCCGCAACTTCTTTAGCATTGATTCTGAGTGTGTGTGAATTAAATTCTTGTTTGAATTTCGATCCTGACAAGTGGTATCAGAGTAGTTGTTAAACTCAGAAAAACAACAATCATCATGGACGGTTCAAGTGATAGTGTTCTGGTCTCAAAGGTTCCAATGCTCAGATCTAATGAGTTTGACATGTGGAAGATTAGGATCAGGCAATACATTATTCTCACAGATTACTCTATGTGAGACATCATTGAGAATGGCCCATCTAATGAAGGAAAGATTGGAGCAGATAGAAAAAGAATCCCACCAAAGACAGATGGAGAGAGGAAGATAAGGTAGACAGAGATGAAAGCCTTGAGCACACTGCTCTTGGCTATTCCTAATGAGTATCAACACCAATTCTGCAACTGCACTGATGCACAGATGCTTTGGAATGCTCTAGAGAAGAGATTCTCAGGTACCAAAAGTACCAAGAGAAATCAGAAGGCAATAATGAAGCAACTGTATGAAAACTTCATGTCAACTAAGAATGAGTCCATGACTCAAACTTTTGACAGGTTTAACAAGCTGATTGGTGAACTAGCTACTGTTGGAGTGCAGATTGATCAAGATGATGTAAATAGAAAGTTCTTAAGGTCCCTTAGAGATGAATGGACCATGTATACTGTCTCCTTCAGACAGGATGACAAGCTGGAGGACAAAGAACTAGACGATCTTTATAATGACTTAAGGGTGTTTGAGGCTGAAGTTGAAGCCAAGAAAAGACCATCTGGATACACTCATAATGCTGCCCTTTTATCATCATCTTCTTCTACTGTTTCTGCTGCTAATACAGAATCAGTTAGTACTGCTTATGTATCTAAGCAGGATGTATCTAATAACTCTGTATTAGAAGCTTTTCTTGCTAGTCATGCTAATTCTAGTTTAATTAATGATGATCTTGAACAAATTAATGCAGATGACCTTGAGAAGATGGATATAAAGTGGCAGATGGCCATGCTAACTATGAGGGTAAAGAGATTCATAAAAAGGACTGGAAGGAACAACTTTTCTCAGAGGAGAGAAGATGGTGCTGAGTTTGACAAGTCAAAGGTGGAGTGCTACAAGTGTCACAAGATGGGACACTTTGCAAAAGAATGCAGAGGAGGAACTCCTCAACAATATGGCAGCAACCACCAGCAAGCACATTCCTCAAGCTTCCAAAACAACAGAAACTCCACTCAAGCTCTTGTTTCTCAAGAAGGAATGGGATTTGATTGGAGTGATCAAGCAGAAGAAGCTGTTCAGAATCAAGCCCTGATGGCAGAAGTCTCAGAATCTTCAAGCACAGATATTCCAACAGAGGTAAAAACTAAATTATGCACTAAAGAGTTGTTAGAGCTTAAATCTGTTGGATACAAGATCAAGAAGACTGAAGGTCAAAGTTCAAGAAAGTCAAAGCTGAGAAAGTCAACTTTCATTAAAGTCAAAGTCTTTTGTAATAAAAGTCAAATGTATTTGTATTTTGTATTTTAGTTTCCTTGTATTAGGAGTTGATATAAATACCTTGTCTTTGTAGTTAGTTAATAGAGTTAAGAAGCCAAATTGTAATATCAGATAGAGAGAGATTCGTAGAGAGAGAGAGGGTTCTAGATAGAGAAAGTTGTAAATTGTGGAAATTGAAAGTGAAATCAAAACAGGTAATTGATTCTTGTTTATGTTTTGTCTTGATTAATTGATTAGAAACTAGAATCTGGGAATATCAATTGGTATCAGAGCAGATTCAAAGTGAAATCAGATCAAGAAAAATCAAGAAAACAAGTTCGACTTTGAGTTCGACTGTGCAAAATCATTTTTAGAGTTTTTCTGCGTTTTTTGAAGCAGATGTTGATTAGGAATTGTTCGAAAAGTGTAATAGATCGAGTCTATGTACTTCAATTTCTGAATTGCACTGTAATTCTCATGAATTTGTGATTTTTGTTGAGTTTTTGTTTACGAGTCGATATTCACTGTTTCATTGTTCATTTTGTATTGTGAGTGATTGTTTGTGAAATTCTTGTGTTGTAATACGTTCCAGTATTGTAATCGAGCAACAATTCAAAGTTTTAGACCAGTTCATAAAAGTTTAGATCGAAAACAGATGGAAAACTCAATTTTTGGGTCGACTTTATGAAGAACGCGCTAGATCTCCAGAACGCGCAAGTTCATCGTTCAAACGCGCAAGATTCATCCGTTAGAACGCGCAAGTCGAAGGGAAGATTTTGGTCTCAAACGCGCAAGTAACAATCTGCGAGTTCTAGAAACTCGCTGATCGAAGTCTGCGAGTTTGGAAAAGTTGGAAAATTTTCTAAGGATCAGAACGCGCACGTAGTGGTTAGAGAGTTCTTCAAACACGCTAATCGAAGGGTGCGAGTTTGAAGAGAAACAGTGATCTACGAGTTCACTCAACGTGCGAGTTTGAAATTTCAGGAAAAAGTTCTAAGTATGGAAACGCGCAAGTATAGCTAGCGAGTTTGATTCAAAACGCGCAAGCTTTGACAAGTGAGTTTTGGAAACGCGCACGCCTCAGTTAGAGAGTTTCATCTTGAATAGTAATCTGCGCGTTTAGGCGTTAGCGAGTTTCAGAGGAAATAGTGTCTTGCGAGTTTCTTCGATCTGCGAGTTTGAGCTCTGCGAGTTTATCAGAACACGCAAGTTTGTGTTTGCGAGTTTCTCAAACGCGCATGTTTTGATCTGCGTGTTTCTCAGTGTCTGCGAGTTTAAGGGCCTGAGAGTTCAATAGTGACATGCGAGTTTTGACACTTAGTCAATTTTTTCGAAATTTCTGATTTTTTTTTAATTTCAAGATTTTTCTTGTTATTTCATATTTTGGACTAACGATCAGTTCTAGTTTCTTATTGGATATATTTTTCAAACAGGTTTAATCAAGAATACTTCTAAAGATGAACTTTCAATTAGTACTGATGTCAAGCCTCCTGTTCTGTTTAAAGGAGAGTATGAGCAGTGGAAGGATAGATTCCTGGATTTCATAGAACGACATGCAAATGGGGAAAATATTCTGCAGTCAATTACAGATGGTCCTATGAAACCAATCATAGTTCATGTACCTACTGATGATGATTCATCTGATAGTGGACATGGTGATGATGATTCATATGAGTGTCTTCAGACTGTTCAAAAGTACAGGGATCATAACCAAAGCATGTGTGATGACCTTAAAAGGTTAGAAAGAGATATAAGAGAGTATAAAGTGATTGTTGAGAAGTTTGAAGATCAAATCAAGGCTTACAAGGCCAATGAACTTCAGCATTACTATGACACAATTTACTAGAAGTGGGAGAAAGATCAATTAGAGATTCAAATAGAAAAATCTAAAGAGGAGTGTGAGAAGATAAAGAGTGAGTATGAGAAAGCTAAGCTTGACATTGAGAAGTTTTCTTATGCTTCCAAAGCAATGGAATCTTTGCTTAAAGCTCAAGTTCATGATAAGATCAAGATTGGTATAGGATACAATGCAACACCTTCACCTTATAACAATAATTATATGCCTCCCTCTTCAGATCTCTTAGAAAACAAAAATAAGGAGGACTTACCTATTGGAGCAACAGAAGTAGATTCTATAGATAGTGTGGTGGTTGAAGAAGAGAATGAGGAAGAGAATTCTGAGAATAAGAATGCAGAAGAGATTCCTGTAGAAAATCATATCCTTACCAATGAAGGGGGAGGTAAGCCATTCATCAAGAGTGAAAAGGTGGATAGCTCAAAGAGAGAAAAGGGAAAGGTACAGGGAGTCCACTATATGCAGACCACAGTTGTGAATCCCTGTACATGTAAACAACATCAGCCCCAAAAACATGATAAAACAAGGGGTAATCAAAGAAACTGGAATAATCAGTGGGCACAAAAACAAGGGGTTGATCTGAGTAAAATTAATAGACCAAAATCTTGTTTTATTTGTGGAAAGCTTAACCATATTGCCAAATACTGTTATTTCAATCCTATGAACCAGAGGATAAACTTTCATAGACATATACAAAATCCTGTTGGTTATAGGAATCAAAGAAGGAATCATATGGCTGAAAATGTAAAAAGAGCACCTTTAAAAGCTCATGCTCAAAACAAGTTTACAAAATCAAAGAAAAATACTCCAAATAAGTCAAGGAGTAACTTAAAGAAAAATGAAGCAAACAACTTTGTTCAAGTTTAGGTTCCAATAGTAAAGAAATCTGTTAGTACTGCTACTTCAAATAGTACTGCTGACAGAAATAATGCTGCTGCAAGCAATACTACTGCTAACAATGTTAGTACTGCTAATGAAGTTAGTACTGTTAACAAAATTAGTACTGCTAATCCAATTAGTACTGCTAATGATGTTAGTACTGCTAACAAAGTTAGTACTGCCAATCAAGTTAGTACTGCTTCTAGTAACAAACCCATTATTGTGACAAAGTATTCAAGCCATAAGATTCCCCAGTCTGAAAAGCTCATCAAAACTGATTGTGAATATGTTGATGAGAATGGGAAACCCAGGACCACTTTGGCTTGGGTTCCTACTAAAAACTAACTGTTCCACTTTATGTGCAGGGCAACCAACAACTAAAAGGGAAGAGCATTTGGCATATTGATAGTGGTTGCTCTAGGCACATGACAGGCAACAATTCCTGCCTACAAAACTTCAGAAGAATTGATGAAGGACATGTTGCATTTGGTGATAATCCATCTGGAGGAAATATTAGTGGAAAAGGTATTGTGTCAAAGGGTAAGATGACCTTTGAGGATGTCTACTATGTTGAGCAATTGAGATACAACTTGTTAAGTGTATCACAGGTTTGTGACAAGAAACATAGTATATTGTTTACTGATACTGAATGTATTATCCTTGCTAAAGGGTTCAAGGTAGTTAATGAAAGTATGATACTACTGAGAACACCAAGAAAGGACAATGTTTATTGCTTGGATTTAGAGAATGTATCTAACGATTCATCATTTAATTGTCTATTTTCAAAAGCTTCTGTTGATGAATCATCTCTATGGCACAGACGGATGTGTCACATGAACTTTAAAACAATGAATAATCTTGTGAAAAACAACCTTGTAAGAGGTTTACCACAAAAGGTATTTTCATGTGATGATCATTGTGTTGCATGTCTTAAAGGAAAACAGCACAAAACTTCTCATAAGTCCAAAGAGATAAATACAATCTCTTCACCTCTTATCTTACTGCATATGGATCTGTTTGGCCCTACAAATATGATGAGTATTGGCAAGAAATCTTACTGCTTAGTTATTGTTGATGATTTCTCTAGATTCACTTGGGTCTATTTTCTGAGGACAAAGGATGAGACAAATGGACTGATCAAATCCTTTTTTCTCAGATTTGAAAACCAAACAAATCAAAGAGTTAAAATCATTAGGTCTGATAATGGAACTGAATTTAAAAACCATGATCTAAACAGTTTCTGTGAGTAAAAAGGCATTGAGAGACAATACAGTGCTCCTAGGACCCCTCAACAGAATGGAGTTGCTGAGAGGAGAAATAGGACACTGATTGAAGCTGCAAGATCCCTGTTGGC
The DNA here is from genome assembly GCA_954870635.1 of Arctium minus. Classification (NCBI taxonomy): domain Eukaryota; kingdom Viridiplantae; phylum Streptophyta; class Magnoliopsida; order Asterales; family Asteraceae; genus Arctium; species Arctium minus. Next base: position 55,636,263 of record OX941092.1, read on the forward strand.
AGATTCAAAACTGCCAGTTACATTTTGGGCAGAAGCAGTTAATACTGCTTGTTATGTTCAAAACAGGGTTCTAATAGTTAAATCTCAAGGCAAGACACCATATGAACTTTTTAACAAGAAGAAACCTTTTATTGGATTTTTCAAACCATTTGGGTGTCCTTGTACAATTCTTAATACCAAAACTCACTTAGGCAAGTTTGATAGAAAAGCAGATGATGGATTTCTGGTTGGGTACTCATCCCATAGTAAGGCTTACAAAGTATTTAATACCTCTTCTAGAATAATTGAGGAAAGTGACAATGTCAAATGCAATGAGAGCACACCAAATAAACTTGGTACATGCCCTAATTGGCTTTTTGACATTGATTCACTAACTAATTCTTTGGGTTTCAGTTATGAGAATAATGCAGGAACAGGGACAGAATCAGTACAAGTCAAAAGACAAGAGTTTGTGCTATTCCCAATTCCTACAGCAGATTCTATTGAACTCTATGTTCAAGAGAAGAAAGATGCTTCAGATTCAAATGATACTGCAACTGCTAGAATGAAGAGGAGAGAGGTGAAAAGGAGGATCAACTTTTGACTTCAGAGCATCTATAACCTGAGATGCCTGCATTGGCAGAAGATAATAGTGATAATGAGAACTCCTCAGTGTTTGGTGGCAGCTCTCCTGAAAAGAATGACTCTAATCTGAATGCAGAGATTAATGTAGAGGCTATTCATCAAACAAAAGTGCATAAAGATCATCCTCCTCAGTTGGTGATTGGTGACATCAATTCTCCAATCATCACAAGGAATCAGAGTAAGTTGGGAGGATTAAAAGACATACAATCAGGCTTACTATTTTGCTTTCTATCTCAGGTTGAGCCCAAAAAGGCACATGATGCAATGAAAGATCCAAGCTGGATAGAAGAAATGCAAGAGGAGCTGTTGCAGTTTGTACTGCAAAATGTATGGGATTTGGTAGAACTGCCTAAAGGACATAGAGCTGTAGGGACAAAATGGATTTTCAGAAACAAGAAGGATGAGAGAGGGATAGTGATCAAGAACAAGGCTAGATTGGTAGCACAGGGGTACACTCAAGAAGAAGGAATTGATTATGAAGAGGTTTTTGCACCAGTGGCTAGGATTGAGGCAATTAGGCTGTTTTTAGCCTATGCTTCTTTCATGAAGTTCAAAGTCTACCAAATGGATGTGAAAGGTGCTTTTCTATATGGCAAAATTGAAGAAGAAGTATATGTATGTCAGCCCCCAGGGTTTGAAAATCCCAAGTACCCTGACAGAGTATACAAATTGAAGAAAGCACTGTATGGACTACATCAAGCACCAAGAGCTTGGTATGACACATTGTCTACCTATCTCTTGGAAAATGGTTTTGAGAGAGGAATCATTGACAAGACTCTTTTCATTCAAAGGAAGAAAAAGGACATCCTGTTAGTGCAAATCTATGTGAATGACCTCATCTTTGGATCCACAAAAGATGAATTGTGCAGAGATTTTGAAGAATTAATGCATAAGAGATTCAAGATGAGTTCTATGGGTGAACTTACTTTCTTCCTTGGGCTACAGGTTAAGCAGAAACAAGATGGAATCTTCATAAGCCAAACCAAGTATGTGCAGGACATTTTAACCAAGTTTGGGTTCTCAGATTCCAAGCCTGCAAGCACACCCATGGAGACACACAAACAAATAACTGCAGATCTTGAGGGGGAGGATGTGGATGTTCATTATTACAGATCCATGATTGGCTCTCTCATGTATCTCACAGCTTCTAGACCAGATATCATGTTCCCTGTTTGTATATGTGCAAGATTTCAAGTTAGGCCAAAGCAATCACATCTTCAAGCAGTCAAGAGGATATTCAGATATCTCAAAGGTCAACCCAGATTAGGACTTTGGTATCCTCATGACTCACTATTTGACCTACTTGCATATTCAGATAGTGATTTGGGTGGAGCTAACTTGGACAGAAAGTCTACAACTGGAGGATGTCAGTTTTTGGGTGCAAGACTAGTATCATGGCAGTGTAAGAAGCAAACCACAATGTTCACTTCAACAACAGAAGTAGAATACATAGCTGCTGCAAGATGCTGCTCACAAGTGCTATGGATTCAGAATCAAATGATGGACTATGGTATGACATTTCTTCACACTCCTATTTTCATAGACAACAGCAGTGCTATTAGCATTGTTAATAATCCTGTCAAGCATTAAAAAACAAAGCATATAGAAATAAGGTACCATTTTATCAGAGACTGTAATGAGAAGAAGCTAATTCAGGTTCAGAAAGTACACACAAGTAACCAGTTTGCTGATCTATTCACAAAAGCTTTTGATGTGGGTAGATCACATTCTTGGTCACAAGTGTGGGCATGATGAACAATGAATAAGTATATTCTCATTCTCTTTATGTACCTATATAGATTCCTCCTTAGTTACTTTCATTAAATTGGTGCTATTAACCCCTGTGTGTTTAAGTGTTTCAGATTGTTTGGATTGGATACTTGGTACTTCTCGTTCAGTTAATACTGATCACTGCATTACTCATAATAATAGTTCAAAAATGGTTAAGTATGGTTACTACTGCTAGGTGGTTTATACTGCCAGTGCAAAGTTACTACTTCTTGCCTTATTTATACTGCTAATCGTTGTTACTACTGCTGGTACATGTTAATACTGCTAGTATGTGTTAATACTGCTAGTCTGTGTTAGTACTGCTAGTCTGTGTTAATACTGCTAGTCTGTGTTAATACTTGTTGGTCCCGAAGGTGCTTAACAAGTTTGTAGAAGGGGGGGGGGGTTGAATACAAACACAGAAATTAAAGTTTAATAAATTGTTTATTGATAAATCAAAATACAATTTACAAGTTTGTTGCGGAATAAGATTAAGACAGACTCAATCTAAACAAACTTAAGAAACACTAAGATGGTTGCACAAGAAATTCAGAGAATGGGGGATTTTTAGAGAGAGAGAAAACAAGGGTTTCTATCTTTGGAGTTCAAGGATTGAGCACACCTACAGATGAAGGAGTGAGCTTCCTATTTATACCCTATGCATTAAATGCATGGCAGGGTACTTTACACGTGGCATTCATAGATTGGCTTTGGTAGTCTCACTTTTGGAGACATGCTTTTGGCCACTTTATGAACAGTGTAGTTGACAGAGTTGGTGTACGATTTGTGGCAGAGACTTGTCCGTTCTGACACATCGTACTGGTTGTGCAAGGTAAGACAAAAGAAAACTTGAGGCATAAGCTTTGTGATCGTTGATCGCTGAGTATCTCTTCTTCCAGAGATAAAGAAGTTCAGCTATCGCTGAAGCTTTTCCTCAGGCTTCTTCGCGTAAGTAGATTTGTCTGGTCTTCGCTGATATCCGCATCAGGTCACTAGTAGACTTATCTATTGTTCAGTGGCTTCGTCTTCGATTCAGCTATGAACTATGTTGACGCGAGACTTGTCTTCAGGGATTACGTTAACTGTGTTACATAGGAAACTATCAGTGATAACTGAACAGACTCAGTTTGATCGCTGAAAGTGAAACACTAATACATATTAAATGTTTACAGAAAGGTCATCAGCGATAACTGAACAGACTCAGTCTGATCGCTGATGATGAAACACTAATACATATAATAACGTAATTTTCACTAAGTATAAAAGAGGGTCGTTATCAAATCACTGAGAGAGTTTGGATCAACAATCTCCCCCTATTTGATAATGACAAAGTAACAAAAGAAAATTACTTTATGATTCAAAATATAGGAATAAAAAGGACTCATAGAATGCATGTCCCAATTACTATTTTGAGGGATCTTTTACAGTACTGATAGGGTTAAGTACATCACTGCAATTTTCATTTAATTCAGGGATAGAATTACAAGATATGAAAATCATAAGTACAAGTGACTAACTAACTACTGTAAGTATAACTAACAGATTACAGATAAGAAAACTAATCTATCAGCTATAGGAAGATTTGGGAGGATTGATCATATACTCAGGTATTTCTTCTCCTTTCTGTCTTCGTTCCAAAGATTCTTGACTGATAATTTCTTTAATTTTTTCAGCAGCAGGGAAGAAGTCACACCATAAGCATAAGAGATCCTTGAGATGATTCAGAGGACAGATAGGAATCTCAGAGATTCTTTGAAATCTGAGTTCCTCATCATCATCTCTGAAGAATATTCCATAAGGCTTGTCGATTACTTGACCAGCTTGGAAGGGACCACCAGGAGGCAGAGATAAGTCCAGAACTGAAAGATCAGGAGGAGGACCAAACAGTGCATCTCTTGAAAATTTGATAGAAGTTTCATTCCTGATGATGGCGACATCTTCAGAGGAGGAGGACCCAATTTTTCTCTTGAGTTTCAAAGATTTGGGAGGAAGAGGAGATGGCAGCTTTAGTACAGAAACGACTCTATTTATGAGGGCTTCAAGGAGTCCTTCAACGTAGCCTCTGTATGTAGATTTGGATTTCTTCAGCGCATCCCAGAACTCTAACCATTCCGTAAATCCGAAGCTTTCAAGTTTTGATACGTACATTGCTTTTTGGGTTCCATCCTCTCTGGTAATCTCCATGGTCACTGAGAGTTGATCTTTCTTCTTGCGACCAGAGATAGTCACGGCTGATATTGGAAGAAGATCAGAACGATAATCCATCTTTTGTTTGCACCATTCGATAGACTTATCGTTGATCTCTTGTTCTTTGAAGCGTTCCTCTTCAATTTCTTTCAGTAGTGCTGCTTGAACTTCCACAGGTTTGCTTTTTAGCTTTTTGTCCCTAACTTGAGAGGATTGAATCTTTAAAGCGAGTTGGGCATCTCGTTTGCATTCAGCGATCAGCTTCTCAGCTTTGGCAGATTCTTCTCTTTCAGCTTCAGTAAGGAAGTCGAGCTCTGTGGATATTTGAAGAGGGATTTTCAGCCGTTGACTTTCTAGTTGAGCGATCATTTCAACTCTTTTCTTCACCACTTCCTCTGACCAATGAGATGGTCGAGAGGGCCTTCCTGGATGGACCAGGGAATCTTCTTCTTCTTCATCAATCTCAGCGATAGAGATTGGGATTATTTCTTCAGCGATAGTCGCTGGTATTATTTGTAGTTCAGAACCCTTAAGCAGGGGTGAGAACTGTCTGGTTAGAAAAAGAAGGAAAGAAGGGATAAGTGTATTTTTAGAACGAGAGAGATAAAGGCTAGAAAGACATAGGGGTTTGGAAAGAGTAGAAAAGTGGTACAATTGAAAGACATACCTGAGAAGGATGCTCCCCCTCAGATTGTGATCCAGTCCTCAAGCATTCTTCAGCGATTGGTTGCTTGTCTTTGCTTTGCGAAGGAACACTTGAAGATGTATCACCTCTCACCCCTGTTTTGACAACCTCTTGCGAAGTTGTCCCTGATACGACGTTCGGCTTAGAGAACCACATAGATTGGTCTTCATCGTCGTCGTCGTCATCGGAGGGCTGATCCTTTTCTTGATCAACAAGATCTAGATCATCTTCCTCTTCATCGTCTTCTTCCTCATCCTCTTCAAAGAGAATGGAGTGAATCGATGAGGATTCTTTTGCCTTCTCCCCCTCAGATTGAGAGGGAGGTTCCTTAGCTTCCCCAGCAGCAATAGATATTTCTTCAGTTTTCTCCCCCACTTTGTCATTATCAGCGGTAGGGGATTGTTCAGCTGCTGGAGTAGCTGTTGAAGCTTTTAGCACTTGAACGTCAGCCTCCAGACGCTTAACTCGGTCTTCAACCGCAGGTATGTCGCATGTGGCATCATGAATGAATTCCACAGCGATGTTGAGGTTGGTACGATCATCTTCAGTGAAGGAGGGAGGCAGCGCTGGAGCTGGTTCATTCACTTTCTGTAGAACTTGCTGAAGAAGGGACGTGCAGAGGTCAACCTTGGAAGAGAGACCCTGAACTTCAGCTGTAAGAGACTCAAATCGTCCTTGAAAGAGTCGAGAGGACTCTCTGAGTTGGACGACTTGTTCTTCAAGAGCTGAAAGTTGAGAGTTCTCAGCTTTAGATGAGCAAGTGGCGGTCAACTTCTTCAGCTCCTCACCAGCCTGATTGACGGCGTTGGTGGTTTCATTGATGGTGTTGGTGAGAGCATCCACCTTTTCTCCTAGACTGTTGACATGCGTGTCAACAGTCGCCAAGTTAGGACCTGAAAATAATGTTAGTTCAGATATGGGCTTATTTGGAGAGGGGGGGAGAGAAGTGTTTAGGAGTATAGGTGTACCTGACGTATCAAACATTTTGTAGAACTGCATAGATTCCTCAAAAGTTTGATGCTCAGGTCCTATAGGGAAAGAAGAGGTGGCAGGTTCAGAGACCAAATGAGGAGAGAAGGGAAGAGTTTTGGGGATAGAAGTAGGGGTGGGGTTAATCTCAGGGAATGAGATAGTAGGTGGGGTTACTGATGATGTGACAGCGAGTGAGATCGCTGACACGGCAGTATGAGTGACTGCTGAAGTTGTGGAGGAAAGACCCACAAAAGCATCTAAGGTAGCTTGTTGAGAAGCTCCCTCAGGTATAGTACTAGAAGGTGTACTTTCCTTAGTCTTTTTGGTCTTTTTGGAAGGACCAATTGGACTAGCTGATGGTCTTTTAGAAGTAGTGGTAGCGACAGGGATAGCAGACGAAGGAACCGTCTGCGTGGTCGCTGAAGATGAAGAAGAATGGAGAGAGAGACGAGAGCGAAGGAGAGAGATACTTACCTCGTCGGCGAGTGGCTTGACCTCCAGTGATCGTTGACCAACCCTGGCAAAGGTGCCATCATCTTTGGTGGGATAGGTGTTGGGATAGAGGAACTTGATGTACGTACATATGAAACGTACGTACGAGATCTTGGGATCTCGTTCAGGCTTCTCTAATCTCGACCTCAGATCTTCAAAGATGGCTGTGGCGTAGTCAAAGTTTTGACCAGCGATAACGGAGTATGCCATCTGCAGTTGTGTTTTGCTGGCTTGATCCAGCGAACCACTCTTCCCACTCATGCACTGAATTATGTGCGAGAAGATAAAGTTCAGTTGTGATGGCATCTGAGCTTTAAGAATCTTGGTGAGCTTCTTGTTAGGAATAGACGATCTTGGTTTGTTTTCCCAACAATAGCCCATTGCGTCCAGGAAGAATATCAGCTCATCATCAGTGGGGAGTGCGTCGAATCCACTCTTTGGTTTGTCAGGGAATCGTAAAGATTTCCTGAGGCTAAGAGCGGTCATGCTCCCTGGCCCTAATTCCGTGCTGAACGAGATAGCAGGGACTCGTTCGCCTTTCCTGTTGGTAAGTTCAGTTGCATCAGCAGTGAACCAGAACTGCTGAAGTAGAGTCTTGGAGGGCTTAGGATCCACAGTGATCGCGTAAGCTATGCATGACTGCTTGAGGAAATTAGCAGCTTCCACCAGATGTGGGTATTTGTCAGCTTTGAAGTCGAGTCTGGCCAAATGATTACATTTAGTAATCTCAACTTCAGTGAGAGCGAATCGTACATGCTTGGAAGCAATGATTGAAGACTGTGTCATTTCTGTTATGGAAAGAGGCATAATAGAAGAAATGATTTAAGAGAAAAAAAAATAGTGTTCTGGGTAGAAAGAATGAAGAACACTTTAAAACCAAAAGGTTTTTTTTTTTTTTTATTTAAAAACATAAAATCAGAAGGAATGATCTTTAGTTTTTACAAAAAAAACGTTTTATAAAATCCATAGAAAGCGAGTAGGATTTTAAAAAGAATAAAAAGCATATGAACAAAGCATATAAACATGAAATAAACCTGTGTATCTTGAAGAGAAAGAGTTGCAGATTCAATATTCTGGGTTTACTTGCTTGAGTGTTCTTGAGAGAATGTTTCTTGCTTTGAAAGTTTTGAAAGCGTAAACCGTATAAAGGAGAGAAGAATTCCTTTTATACGAAGAGAGAGAAGAGAGATAAGAGAGAGAATGAAGCGGGAAAAGAAATCATCATGACATTGACACGTTCCACGAAGTTGATTGGATAGGAGGGCAACGGACGAACGTGTCAGAAAAAGCATGTCGTGGATTGTCGGTTCAAATGACGTCATAGAGGAGAGAGACTGTTCATTTGTCCGTTCAAATGATCACTGAAGAAAAGTCAGTGATAGATTTTCCTTTTTAAAAGTATCCCTGATTGTAAAGATAGGGATAGATTTTCCTTTTAAAAGATCACTGATTGGAAATATCAGTGATTAATGTATTTTTCAAAAAAAAACTTTTAATCATTTGAAGAAAGTTCAGTGATTAAAGTTTATATTTTGAAGAAAAACATCTTTGAGGGAGAGAGAACATACCTGAGAGTCAGAATGTTTATCAGAGAGAATGATGAGGGGAACTTTTGATTACTGACACAATACATGAACGCTGAAGAATTATTCTTCGAGGTTCAGCATTCCAAGCTCACTGATGAGAAAGTTGAACCTTGTCTCATCAAGAGGTTTGGTGAAAATATCAGCAAGCTGAAAGTCAGTAGGGATAAAGTGAAGTTCAATATCACCATTCATCACATGATCTCTGATAAAATGATATCTGATCTCTATGTGTTTTGTCTTTGAATGTAGCACTGGATTATTTGCTATAGCGATAGCACTAGTGCTGTCGCAATAGATAGGAATCTTTGACAGCTGAAGATCATAATCTAATAGTTGATTTCTCATCCATAGGATTTGTGAACAACAGCTTCCAGCGGCTACGTATTCAGCTTCAGCTGTGGAAGTGGACACAGAATTTTGCTTCTTGCTTGTCCAGCTTACTAGCTTTCCTCCCAAGAGTTGACATCCACCAGTGGTACTTTTTCTGTCAAGTTTACAGCCTGCAAAATCACTATCAGAATAACCAGTTAGATCGAACCCTGAGTCTTTGGGATACCAAAGACCGAGGTTAGGAGTTCCTTTCAGATATCTGAAAATTCGCTTTACAGCGATCAGATGGGATTCCTTGGGTTCAGATTGATAGCGTGCACATAAACAAGTAGAGTACATGATGTCAGGTCGGCTTGCTGTAAGATACAACAATGAGCCTATCATTCCTCTATAGGCAGTGACATTAACAGGTTTTCCAGATGGATCCTTGTTAAGTGTCAGTGGTGGTGCCATAGGAGTTTTCATCGCTGAAGTTTGTGTTAAATCAAACTTCTTCAGCATGTCTTTAACATACTTACCTTGGTAGATAAAAGTACCTTTGTCAGATTGTTTAATCTGAAGACCAAGAAAATATGTCAGCTCACCCATCATACTCATTTTATATTCTTTCTTCATTCTTTCAGCGAAGCGAGTACATAGAGATGGGTTAGTAGAACCAAATATTATGTCATCGACATATATTTGTACAAGAATTATATGACCTTTTATCTTCCTGAAAAATAACGTATTATCAATCTTGCCACGTTCAAAATTTTCAGAGATAAGAAAAGATGAGAGAGTGTCATACCAAGCACGAGGGGCTTGTTTTAAACCATAGAGAGCCTTATCCAATTTATAAACATAATTTGGATGCTTAGGGTCATAGAACCCTGGTGGTTGTTCTACATAAACTTCTTCATTCAGTTTTCCATTCAGAAAAGCTGATTTTACGTCCATTTGATAAACGATGAAGTCTTTATAGACTGCATAAGCTAAGAATAGTCGAATTGCTTCGAGCCTGGCCACAGGGGCAAAGGTTTCATCATAGTCTATGCCTTCCTCTTGTCTGTATCCCTGAGCAACAAGTCGAGCCTTGTTGCGGGTTACAATTCCATGTTCATCTAACTTGTTTCTAAACACCCATTTGGTGCCTATTACAGTTTTATCAGATGGTCTAGGAACGAGATTCCAAACTTTGTTTCGAGAGAATTCAGTCAGCTCTTCTTGCATAGCGCTGACCCAGTTTGGATCTCTGAGGGCATCATCAGTCTTCTTTGGTTCAAATAAGGAGAGAAAGTTTACAAAGAGACAGATATTACCTGAGCTTCGTCGTGTCTGAATACCTGCATCTGGATTACCAAGAATTTGATCTATGGGGTGATCTCTGGTCCATCGCTGAGTAGGAGCAAGATTGCTTATTTCAGCGATAGGATCAACAATAGGAGCAGTCGCTGATGAAGATGCTTGAGGTTCATCAGCTAGTAATTGTTGAACATTAGATACACCAATGCTTTCAGAAGGGTTTTCAGACGTAGATGGATTTGATGGTAGAAGTGTGTGTAGAGGTTCAGCTGAAATCCATGAGTTGGATTCAGCGGTGGGAGGTATGATACTTGGTTCTTCATCAGCAGCTGGAGTTTCAGTGTGCTGTTGGTTTGAGAAGAAAGGTTCAGTTTCTTTATAGTGAGAGATCATCCAAGTATTCAGTTCTTCATTGTCAGCGATTGGTTTAGAGTTCGCTGAGCGCGTTTCATCAAACGTGACATGAATGGTTTCTTCTACGGTTTGTCTTCTTTTGTTGAAGACTCTGTAGGCTTTTGAGATGGAGGAATATCCTAAAAATATTCCATCATCGGCTTTTGGGTCGAACTTTCCAAGTTGATCTTTGTTGTTTAAGATAAAGCACTGACAACCAAAGATATGAAGAAAACTGATAGAAGGCTTCCTTCCAAGAAAGAGTTCATAAGCTGTCTTCCCAAATCGCTTTATTATCAGCGATCTGTTTTGAGTAAAACATGCAGTGTTTACAGCTTCTGCCCAAAATTGAGTAGGGAGGTGAGAATCGCTGAGCATTGATCTAGCAGCTTCTATGATCGTTCTGTTTCTTCTTTCAGCGACTCCATTTTGCTGAGGTGTTCTTACTGAAGAGAAGTTGTGAGAGATTCCCTTGTTCTCAAAGAAATTGTTCAGGGAACTATTTTTGAATTCAGTTCCATGATCACTCCTTATTGATCGAACAGTAAGATTATTCAGCACTTCCATCTTTTTGACAAAAGATATTAGTTCTTCTGGAGTATCATTCTTGCAGCGAAGAAAAATAACCCAGGTGTAGCGAGAATATTCATCTACAATGACAAGCGTATATTTCTTTCCAGCTATTGATTGGATATTGACAGGGCCAAATAGATCCATATGCAAGAGCTGAAGAGGACTTGTTACTGAGGAAACTTGTTTCGACTTGAAACTAGCTCTTGTTTGTTTTCCTTTTTCACATGCTGAGCAGAGAGATTCTTTAGCATATGAGTGCTGAGGAAGACCAGAAACCAGTTCCTTAGATGAGAGAGAATTCAGGGTTTTGAAGTTTAGATGAGAGAGCCTTTTATGCCATAGCCAGTTGACATCAGAAGAGGCCTTAGAGAGAAAACATAAGTTATCAGTGATAGTAGAGTCCATATCTATTACATAGACATTTTCTCTTCTATAACCACTGAGAGCAAGTTTTCCTTTTTCATCTACCACTGAACATGCTTTCTTAGAAAAGCGAACTTCGTAGTCTTTGTCACATAGCTGACTGATGCTTAGAAGATTGTGCTTCAGTCCATCTACATAAGCGACTCTTCGAAAGGTAGTTGTCCCATTGCTGAGGACACCAAACCCTCGGGTAAATCCTTTTCCATTTCCACCAAAGGTCACAGAGGGACCTTTCTCTTCCTTGTATTCAGTGAGCAGGTCTCTTTGTCCAGTCATATGACGAGAACATCCGCTATCGAGATACCAGATGCCCTTTGATCCCTGCATACATAAGGAAGATTAAGCTTTGTTTGGTACCCACTTTTCAATGGGTCCTTCAGAGTTAGTGGATAAGGAAGATTCAGCTTCAGTGGTAATCTTCACTTTGGTTAATTTCTTAACCTTAGTGGTATTTTTCTTCACTTTGGCTGTTTTATCAGCTTCGGTGGTATTTGGACACTTGCTCGCAATATGGTCAGTGAATCCACAGTGATAACATTTTCTATATCTGATGGTGGATTTATAACCAAAAGGTTTTGAAAACTTAAGATGAGCAGGTCCAGCTCCAAGAATACCTTTAGCACGAGATCTGGGAGGAATTTTTATTTCTTCAGATTTCACGGGCTTTAGATCAACCTTCAGCTTTGGAGGACAGATATCAAAGATTTCTGTCACTGAGCTAAAAGGTTTATCCACTGAAGGTTTGGAGGGAACTTTCAGTTTGGTTTTCTTGGAAGCCTTCTGAGAGAGAATAGACTTTCCTTTATCTGCAGGCTTAGATTTTGCAGATATCTCCTCAGGGATGGGATTAGAAGAAGAACAGGGATAGAATTGATTATAAGAAGTGTCAAAGAAAGATGTGACAAAAGTTCCAAACTTAAGCGAGGAACTTTCTTCTTTAGGATCATCCTGTGGTGTCCAAAAACCAAGACCAGTTTTATCACTTTCAGGAGTTTGAGCATTTATTATCTCAGAGATCTTTGTTGATGATTTGCACCATTTTTCAACATGAGCCTTTTCTGCTTTTAGAGCAGCGATGGCTTGTTCGCGTTCAATGCTGATGATTTCATTTATAATGACTTGATCTTTTAGCTTTTCTTCTAAAAGATTTAGTTCACTGATCTTTTCATGACATTTCTCTAGCTCTTGTGTTAAATAAACATTTTTATTTTCAGCTTGAGTTTTGTCGTTTAGAGCATTATAAAGGTCAATCGTCAGCACATCAACAGCGCGACTTCTCTCAGCTTCAGGCAGAGAGGGATTTGTAGAGATGGATACCTGAGATGATATGTAGCTCATAGAAGGTTCAGATGGTTCTTCTACTTCTTCTTTAATCTCAGCCATAAGGCAAAGATTAGCGACTTCTTCTTCATCAGAAGATGATTCTTCTGATTCAGCCCAGTCATGTTCTTCAGCGATGAGACCTTTACCTTTTTGCTGATAGCTTTTCAGCTTTTGATATTTGTCATCACTGGATCTTCTTGAGGTAGAAGGTTTGAAGACCTTTTTAGACCTGCACTCACTAGCAAAATGTCCAATTTTTTCGCAGTTATAGCAAGTGGCTGTAGCCTTATCAACCGGAGTTGATTTTGGCTTTTCAGTAAGAGAGAGAGGTTTACTTCTTCGGAAGTTACTCTTTCTTGCAAATCTCTTAAAAGAGTTTGTCAAGAGTGCTAAGGACTCATTAAACTCTGAAAGATCAGGGTCTGATAAATCCTCAGATTCAGAATCTAACTCAGTGATGGTGAGAGTAGATCGCTGGGATGGAATTATCTCTGATGAGACTAAAGCAACAGCAGTGCTTTTGGAGTCTTTAGAATCTTTTACAAGATTCTTCTTCAGGAGATTAGATTGCTCATAGTTGAGCAATATTCCATACAGAGTGCTTAGAGAGAGAGTATGTAAGTCCTTTGTCAGCTTAAGACATATTGAATAACTGTCCCAGCTTTCAGGAAGACTTTCCAAGAATTTTGTTAGGACCTCAGAATTAGAATAGGTCCTTCCAACAGTTCTTAGGTCAATGATCAGGCAGTTAAACCGCTGATGAATGTCAGAAAGAGATTCATTCTTACCAGCGATAAAACTTTCATACTGTCTTACCAAGTTAATCTTTCGGGTCTCTTGGATTTCAGTGGTGCCCTCATATTGAACACATATGGTTTCCCACATTTCTTTAGAAGTTTTTAGATGCATGATGGAATGGAAAACTTCATCAGGCAGAGCCATTGATATAATGGTCTTTGCTCTTGCATCTATGCCTACCTTCTTTTTATCTTCATCACTCCACTGTCTTATTTCCTTAACGACATATCGTTCAGGGACAGCTTCAGTGGTGGCAGTAGCAGGAACAGCAGCTATAATTCTAACAGGTTCATAGGGTCCGTTTTCTATATATTCAGGTATAGTAGGATCCGCACCTTCAAGAAATAGCATCATTCGATTTTTCCATAGAGAAAAGTTATCTCTGCTAAATCGAGGAGGTTTAGAAAGTGAACCATTATCATAGTAGTTTGTGTTTGTGTTTAGTGCCATTTTAGAATAGCAAGGAAGAGTATACAGCAAGATCTTGTTTATTAGATTAAACAAACTGCTCTGATACCACTTGTTGGTCCCGAAGGTGCTTAACAAGTTTGTAGAAGGGGGGGGGGGGGGTTGAATACAAACACAGAAATTAAAGTTTAATAAATTGTTTATTGATAAATCAAAATACAATTTACAAGTTTGTTGCGGAATAAGATTAAGACAGACTCAATCTAAACAAACTTAAGAAACACTAAGATGGTTGCACAAGAAATTCAGAGAATGGGGGATTTTTAGAGAGAGAGAAAACAAGGGTTTCTATCTTTGGAGTTCAAGGATTGAGCACACCTACAGATGAAGGAGTGAGCTTCCTATTTATACCCTATGCATTAAATGCATGGCAGGGTACTTTACACGTGGCATTCATAGATTGGCTTTGGTAGTCTCACTTTTGGAGACATGCTTTTGGCCACTTTATGAACAGTGTAGTTGACAGAGTTGGTGTACGATTTGTGGCAGAGACTTGTCCGTTCTGACACATCGTACTGGTTGTGCAAGGTAAGACAAAAGAAAACTTGAGGCATAAGCTTTGTGATCGTTGATCGCTGAGTATCTCTTCTTCCAGAGATAAAGAAGTTCAGCTATCGCTGAAGCTTTTCCTCAGGCTTCTTCGCGTAAGTAGATTTGTCTGGTCTTCGCTGATATCCGCATCAGGTCACTAGTAGACTTATCTATTGTTCAGTGGCTTCGTCTTCGATTCAGCTATGAACTATGTTGACGCGAGACTTGTCTTCAGGGATTACGTTAACTGTGTTACATAGGAAACTATCAGTGATAACTGAACAGACTCAGTTTGATCGCTGAAAGTGAAACACTAATACATATTAAATGTTTACAGAAAGGTCATCAGCGATAACTGAACAGACTCAGTCTGATCGCTGATGATGAAACACTAATACATATAATAACGTAATTTTCACTAAGTATAAAAGAGGGTCGTTATCAAATCACTGAGAGAGTTTGGATCAACAATACTGCTAGTCTATGTTAGTACTGCCAGTATGTGTTACTACTGCTGTTATGAGTTAATACTGTGAGTTCGTTAATACTGCTAAGGTAATTAGTACTGCTTCTACCATACTCCTTCCACCTATAAATACCCTGTGTGACCGCCAAATTACAAACGGCTCTTTGAATTTCCTACTAGTGTACTCTCTCTCTTGTTCTCTTGAATTCTCTTTTACCAGTACATAACCCTAGCTTCGACCAATCGCTCAAGAAGATGGCTGAACTGATGTTTGTCAATGAACACAATGAATTGGCAATGCTACTCAAACCAAAGCAAGCAGAGGGATTTCATCAGATTGTGGATTTCCTAAGATCCTCACACATAGCCCACGCATTTACTGTCAATCCCACAATCTGTGTGGAACACCAAAGGCAGTTTTGGGCCAATGCTTCTATTCATACTGAGGATGGCAATCAGGTCATCAAAACAAGGGTGTGTGATAAACCCCTGACAATCACAGAAGGAGCAATTCGCATTCATCTACGACTAGATGATGCCTCAGGTATAACCTCTTTACCCAAGGAAGATCTCTTCCAAGCTCTTAGTAATATAGGGTATGAAGGTCCCACTGATGTCTTCAAATTTTTCAAGAACAGATTCTCACCACAGTGGAGATTCTTTGTTCATACCCTTCAGCACTGTATTTCAAGGAAAACAACTGGTTGGAGTGAGTTCAGCAGTACCATTGCTTATGCTATGGTCTGCTTAGCAACCTCCAGGAAGTTCAATTTTTCACAAATGATCTTAAATGACTTACTGTCAAACCTGGATACCAAAACAAAATCTTTTTATATGTATCCCAGGTTTGTGCAAGCTTTATTGAATAAAGAATTGACGGATTTACCTCATTTTAATGAGGTATATGTACCAAAGGTCCTGAAAGGGAAGGTGTTTTCTAATATGAGGAGGCCTAGTAAGGACTTCTCAGGTATTGACACATCATTGTTCTCTACAATGATGGGTGTGTCTCCTTCCCATGGTGAGGCATCAGTGTCAAAGCCCTCATCTGACAACCAAACTGATGACCTACCCACACCACTCATTTCTATTAACATCCCTCAGTCCCTTCTTAAAAAGCCAACATCACCCATCACTCACACTTATATAAGAAAAAAGGTAAAGAAGGTTCCTTCCCTTCTTGTACCTTCACCCCCACAACCTTCAAGTCCTCTAATGGAGCATTCTCCATTAGAGAATATCCAAAGGGAAACCACAGGGGTGTCTCCCAACCCCAAGAAGGTGCTCAATAAGGAGAAGGAAGAACATATGGGCTGTAAGGCTCACACTACTGACTTTGCACAAAGTGCAGGGCAGGACAGTGTGAACATATCTAAGACCTTCCCCATGGCAACTTTGGGTGAGCAATCATCCAAAGGTCCCAGGTGCCAAGAAACCAAGGGGGTAGAGGGTGCTTCTGCTAGGCAGAAGACCTCTACTACTAAAAGATCGAAGGATCCTTCAAGGGTGGTAAACACACCCAAAGGAGGTGAGGACAGATATAACTACCAGGAATTGATTGATACTATGGGAAACATTAATCTTGATGTCATCAAGCAAGGATCAGATATAGAGGAGATGAAATTGGTAATTCTGTCTCAACAAGTGCAAATTACCAAATTGAAGAAGATGTTGATGAAGTTGGTACAGAAAAAGAAAAGAAAGCAGTATGTCTTGAAGAAGAGGGGAGATGCTTTCAACAAGGGGGAGAAACAAGATGAAGGGGAGAAACACAGTCCTATTGGTATGGAAGCTCAGTTTGAGGGGGAGATAAATAAGGAAACAGAAAATAGCAAAGCAGCAGTAACTGAGAAAGAAGTAGAAACAGAGAAAACTGCAGCAGAAACATCATTGTCCAGAGAGGAAATGGAGATTGCAGAAACCTTGGTCAAAGCTAAGAATTACACTCCCAAAGCCACTCAAAAGGCTAAGGGAGTAATAATCAAAGAAGGAGGTTTAGAAAAGAAAGAAAAAGAGGTCAGTATGGAGGATGCAAAGAAGAAGGGAAAGGAGAATATGGTTGAATCTGAGCAACCTTTAAAGAAAAAGAATCAGATAGAGTTAGATGAAGAAGTGGCCAAACAGCTTCAAGCAGAGTTGGCAAAGGAAGAAGAAATTCAATCTGCCAAAGACAGAGAGCTTGCACTGGATATGGCTAAAAAGCTCAATGAAGAATATCAAAAGAGTTTGAAGGATGCAGCTGCTGCTAAGATTGTTACAAAGAAGGCTTCAAGGCAAAGGCTGGCATTAAAGCAAAGACAGAGACAACCCTCAAAGACCTTCCTGGCTAATCAAGAAAGGAGGAAAATGATAAACTTCCTAAAAGGAGCTCTTGGAGTTCCTGAAGGAATGTTTACTAACATGGCCTACGGTAGGATAGAGGAGTTGTATACAAAGGAGATGTCAAATCTGAAAGGGGACTCCACTCAAAGGGAAGAAGCTGAAAGGAGGATGAAAGAGAGGCATGATATGAACATACAACAACCCTTCCCTGAAAGTGAAGAAGGCACTCCTATCAAGGAAAAGAAAGAAGAAAAGAAAGAAGAGACTTTGGCTCAGCAAATTGGAGTCATCAAAAGAAAGAAATCTATTGCCACCAAGCCAGAGGCAAAAAGGGCAAGAATTGAAGAAGAAAGAGCAGAAACAGAAGCAGAACCTAATGTTACACCTTTAGTAGAACCAGAGCAGACTCCAGAGCAGTCCAATCAGCAACCAAATGAGCAGTTTGACTTGTATATGACTGTGACAAATGAAGATCCTGTACAAGTTGACCCAATTTCTGTCTAAGCCCCTGAGATTATCTTTTGGGACATCCTGGAAGATCAAAGAAAGAAATATTTCAGGATTAAAAGGATGGGAGATCAGTATGAGGTTTACTCTACTTGGGGAAAAATCATCAGAAGTTGTTCCAGATCAGATTTAGAAGAAATGTTCAAAGTTGGAATAAGCCTGTATGAAATGGTTTTGACAGGAGAAGAAAGGAGCTTAATCAGATTAGCCTTGGAGTACTTATGCATGATGTTTGATCCCAGCAAAGTTCAACATGTGATCAGAGATTTGCATCTGAAGAATAAATTCCAAAGAATAGAAAGTTGGATGCTATTTGAAAGGTGTGGAGTCTATGTCATCACTATAGACAGAGCCTATCATGAGTACTACCTGGTGGATAAGATCTATGATCACAACAAGGCTAAACTTTAAGCAATGTTGAATGCTAAGTTGACATGTTCAAAGGATTCAGAAATGGCCAGGATAGTAGTAAGAAGAATGATCAATCAAAGTCTGGGACTGGATCCAAATTTGGGCAACTAAGCTGAAGTGTTGAAAGCATCATGAAGACCATATCATGAAGAACTTAACTTCTCTTTCTGAAAAGTTAAGTTAGGGGAAGATTGTTGGGTCTGATTATGCTAAGTATGGTTTATGCTGCTGATTAATGTTGCTAAGTAATTACTACTGCCAGACTATCAAGATTACTACTGCTAGTAGAATTAATACTGCTTGAAGAGTTAGTGCTGCTACTTGAATAGTTAGTACTGCTTGGAGAGTTAGTACTGCTAGTAGTTAGTACTGCTGAAGATTAATGCTCCTGAAGATGGTTAATACTTCTGAAGATAACTAGTGCTGCTTCTAAAGATAAAGATGATTTGGAGATAAAGACAAGCTGGAGATAAGACTGAAGATAATTATGGTATTGATGCTGAAGATCAATTGTATTTTGATAATTATCTTGCATTCAGTCTTGTATATATAGTATAGAAGTATTTGATAGTAAAAAAAATAAATAATTCATTCATATGTTTTGTTAGAGAGAATTAACCTCAAGACTAGTTTAGATCCTCTCTATAGAGAAGTATAGAATGTCTGTTGAGCCTGTTCAACAGATTGAGGTTTTGTGTATAATCATCAAGTTGAATCAATATAAACTTGTGATTTGAGTTTGATATACTGTTTCATTGATTGTTAGTGTTAAAGTGTTTTTCCGCAACTTCTTTAACATTGATTCTGAGTGTGTGTGAATTAAATTATTGTTTGAATTTCGATCCTGACAGAACATCTGTGAGACGCGTGTGAGAAAGGAAAAATGAATAGAGCTTCACATAAGCCAAAGCCTGAACCCAATACTAGTGCTCCTTTAGAGTTGTTACATATGGATCTATGCGGTCCTATGAGAACGCAAAGCATAAACGACAAGAAATATGTTCTTGTGATCGTGGATGATTATTCAAGATACACTTGGGTCAAATTTTTAAGATCAAAAGATGAGACGCCCGATGTCATCATCTCATTTTTAAGACCAGCCAAGTGACCTTGCAGAAGACAGTTAAGCTGCTAAGAACTGATAATGGCACAAAATTCAAGAACAAAATAGTTGACGATTATCTCGAATCGGTCGGGATAACTCATCAGTTTTCTGCTGCCAGAACGTTGGAACAAAATGAGGTAGTTGAACGCCAAAATTGGACTCTTGTTGAGGCTGCACGAACGATGTTGAGCCAATTCGATCTACCTTTATTTTGTAGGCCGAAGTTGTTTCTACTGCATGCTATACTCAAAACCGTTATATCATCCATCGTCGGTTTGGTAAAACGCCGTATGATTTGATTAATAATAGAATACCTAGCATTAAACATTTTCACATATTTGGATGCAGGTGTTTTGTGCTGAATGATAAGGAGAACTTGAACAAGTTCAGTCCCAAGGCTGATGAAGGCATTTTCATTGGATATTCTCAGACGTCTGCTGCATACAGAGTTTACTTGAAGAAGTCAAAGATCGTTGTTGAAAGCGTTAATGTTACGTTTGATGAAGATATGGCTTCTGAGCATATCAGTTCAGAACCCATTATTAATGGAGTTTTAGCTTCTGGATAGATCAGTCGAGAACCTACGGTTCACGTCTCTAATTCTGATAAAGCATCAACGTCTACGTCTCATTTAACAGAATTAGATTTATTGTTTGAATATTTTTATGACGACTTTCTTGGTTCAAAAGTGACTAAACCTGTTGTGATTGACAGATCTGAAGATTCAAGTAATCATCATACAATCACATCAGATGTATCGACTGAATCAGATTCCCCGATTCAAGATGAAACTCAAGTTCAAACACCTACTCAGTCAGTTGAAGTTACACATTATAATACAAAAATAGAAGTCATTCATTAAGTTGGATGTACTGTAATGCCTACTCAACAAACATCTAGTGTCCAATCATCTGAGATTTCTGTACAAGTTCTTTCAACGAACCCCAACAAAAAGAAGACAATGGATATCTAGATGATCAACATGATCAGTCTACATCTAATCCACTCCCTCATGTCACAAGTAGACCAAAGAGCACCCGGTACATCAAATTAGTGGTGATCCATCAAAGCTGATGCAAACTAGGTCTACGACTGCAAACGAGTGCATGTTTAATTTCTTTCGGAACAAGATAGAGCATACCTGAGTATCTGAAGCTCTAGCTGATCCAGATTGGATAACATCTATGCAAGAAGAGCTCAATCAATTTCAAGCGTTTAAAGTCCGAAGAGTCGTACCTCGTCCGGAAGGAAAAACAATTATAGGTACGAAATGGGTATTCAAGAACAAGAAAGATGGGGATGGTATCGTGGTAGAAAATAAAGCAAGACTTGTCGCTATAGGATATTAGAAAGAGGAAGGCATAGATTACGACGAGACATATGCTCTAGTTGTGCATATAGAGGCCATAAGAATGTTTCTAGCCTACGCTGCACACAAAAACTTCACTGTCTACCAAATGGATGTGAAGACTGCCTTTCTTAATGGCATATTGAAGGACGAGGTATATGTCTTACAGGCTGAAGGGTTTGTCAATAGTTTAAAGCAAGCTCCTCGTGCCTGGTACGATGTTTTATCCAAGTTTTTAGTCAAGTCTGGCTTCTCGAAAGGTGAAATCAATACCACTTTCTTTATCAAAAAGGAAAAAGATGATATCATTCTTATTCAAATATATGTTGATGACATAATTTTTGGTTCAACAAAGCCGAAGTATTGTAAGAACTTTTCCGCTCTAATGGTGTCCAAACTTCAAATGAGTATGATGGAAGAGATGAATTTCTTTCTTGGATTACAAGTTAGACAATTTTCAACGGGGATTTTCATTAATCAAGCGAAGTACATTTATGATATTTTGCGAAAATTTAAAATGGAAAATTGTACTCCAATTGGTACCCCGATGGCACCGGGAACTAAGATCGGAGGTAATCTTTTGGGAAAAGCTGTTGATCTTAGAACATTTAGAGGAATGATTGGTTCTTTAATGTACTTAATGACAAGTAGACGGGATATTATGTTCGCTACTTGTTTATGCGCTAGATATCGAGCTAAGCCCAAAGAATCCCATCTTTCGGCAGTTAAGAGGATATTTAGGTATCTGAAGGGAACTGCAGATCTTGGTTTGTGGTATCCTAAAGATACTGGTTTTGAGCTAACAACATATTCAGATGCAGATCATGCAGGCTGTATGCTTTACAGGAAGAGTACTTCGGGACATATACAATTCTTGAGGGAGATAAGCTCGTGAGTTGGACTTCGAAGAAACAACTGTGTGTATCTACTTCAATAGCAGAGGCAGAGTACGTAGCTGCGGCTAGTTGCTGTTCTCAGGTGTTGTGGATGCGAAGACAACTTCGAGATTATGGTTTCAAGTACAAAAAAAATCCCGATTTACTGCGATTCCAAGAGCGCTATTGCTATTTCTGCTAACCCTGTTCAACATACGAAAACCAAGCACATTGATGTGCGATATCACTTTATCAAAGACAATGTCGAAAAAGGTACAATTGAACTTTACTTCGTAAACACAGATTATCAACTTGCTGATTTTTTTACCAAGCCGTTGGACGAAAAGAGATTTAATTTTCTCATTTCGAAACTTGGCATGTTGAATCTCAAGACATAATCTGTAGTTACCTAGTACAGTTTCTTTTTGTTATTTTTCTACATTTATTTCTTTTTGTTTTAATCTGAACGATATTTTCACTTAAGGTTTGTTCATGATTTCAGGGGGAGTGAGACAAAGATTAGATGATCTAAATTCGAGAGGGGAGTATGAGATATTGCATATGTTTTATACTGACATATTTTTATGATGCATATTTTTTAGGGGGAGTAAGGACATTGATTTCTGATTACATCGGATCAGAACTCGTTTTTTAATGTTTTACTGTTTCCATGTCTTTAATTTTCAAATAAATGTTTTATTTTCAATAAGACTTTATTGCTTTGACAATGTTTTTGACCATTTGCAGTTTTTGAGGGGGAGCTTACATGATCATATCACTCATGATATTGGAGCTGACTTTATGAGATTAATGTTGAGCATAAGCAATATTCTAATCTTAATCTCATATGTGTTTGAAAGATGGATGACTTTCAAACATGAAAACATGTTCTTAAACGTTCAAACCACTTCTTATTTTCAAATGATTTTATGAATATTAGAAGTGTGATTTTTAAATGTTTTTATACATGAGCTTTATTGTTGAACTAACCGTGTGTTTCCAAAGATAAATATTTGTGTATTATCTTTTCCATATACTGTCAAGTATTTATACACACCGGTTTAGTACTTTTATTGACTATGTTCTTACCATGTCTCAAAATTGAACCTAATTTTCGTTGGTAAGACACCCCGTTTGATATTCAAAGTTTGTCGAGCGTTAATTCATTTTAAAGCGTTTCTTTCAAGAATGTCTATATTTGATTCGTATAGACAACATCCAATTTTTCATGACCTATGCTTTTATTGATATATCATTCATATTTGATCTTTTCAATACACTGTTAGATTCTCAAACAAGTCTTTTGTATTCATTTCATTCTATGAATCTATTTGTTTTTGAGAAAATCTTCCATGATTAGAATGCTTAAATCTTCATGATTATCTTATTGAGCATACATACATCTGACATATGTACTGTGCTTGAACTATTGAAGTTAAACAATTGAGCAACATTCTTTTTAGGATAAAATACATGGGATCAATGTGTGAGATTAATATAACTTCTATGGATTCACGAAACCAGTGTTTCCTACCCAAGAAGTTATCCTTGAGTGATCGAGAGGCGAGGAGTCAATATCTGAGTGTGGGAGTGTGTTGAGGTAAAAATGACAATAGAGGTTGGTTAGAAGTGAGCTCAAATGGTTAAAAGAAAGAGGGTGAGAGATCAGAGTAAAAGAATATAAAACTCTGCACCAAACTTATTCTGAGCCGGGAAGCGACATAATCTGTTGGTTCACATTCTTTGGTGACCTTCATTGAAACAGGCACTAGCCCATGCCGACTCTTGAATTAAACCCCACCAACTACTCATATTTTTCTCAACAAGAAGATGTTTCATATTTGATTGGGGATGCAACACATAATTTATCTCGTCTTCATTAGGAAGATGTGGATATTGAAAAAGAAGGAAGTTTGCTGCACCTTCGCACCTCGTTCATGCACAATTGAGTCTATGTATTACTATTGTTGTCTCAATGGTTTACACATTTTGAGTCTTATAAAGAAATATGTTTAAATTCGTTTTTCTGTTAGAACGTTCATAGAATTACCTTGTGTTATTCGATGATTAAATGGAAGACCTGGGGAGTGAACATCAATAAAACTCCTTGAATAGTACATTTGTTGTACTAAGTGGCTTCGTGTTGCTTACATGCATTTTAACTGATTCATTTTGTTAGAACAAAAAATGTTCTATTTAGAAGTTTTATAAAGTAATCTTTGTTATTGTATTTTGGGCCTTGTATATTGGGTTTGGGCTTTAATGTAAACAGGGGTGTGAGGATATATATAGGGATTTGTTTGTAATTTTGTTTGTAAGTTTCCATATTCAAAATGTAGTCGTGTAAAGTGCTTTGTGTTTCTAGAGAGAAACATTTGACTCTCTCTAGATTAGTGAATAATCAAACAATTTCCCTCCACAATCCTCTTGTTAATCTTGAAATTGCAATTCCGAGATTCAATCAAGCAATCAAACAAACAATCTTAATGAAGATTAATAGATGTAACAGTGAAATTCTAGAGAGAGAGGGGAGAGAGAGAAAGGTTCTGTCATATATCTCACAGTTGAATGTTTTCAATGAAGGTTACTTCTGTCACAACACAATGTACTAAGTATTTATCCTTCATGTTGTAGCCCAGTGGTTTGGTAACATCCTGGGGGGGTCAGTGGATTGTATCCCTGACTACCTGGGTTCGAACCCCGTGGTGAGCATGTTGTGATATCCAGATCATGGGCCTGCCACTTAGTGGTACCCTTAATTGGGTTGGGTCGTGGTCGATGGGGATTAGTCAGGTGGCACCCTTAAGTGGGAGCCCGGATACCTCGGGAACGTGTGCGTGTGTTAACTTGCCATTCAAAAAAAAATGTACTAAGTATTTATACCACCTACTTCTCTCATATACCTATTTCTAAGGCATACAAGACAAACTCTCATAACACAAATTCTAAACAATTCTCTCAAAGCTAAACAACATTTACTTATACTTTGTTGACTTTATTTGACTTGACTTTTCTTATTAAATCTTGGATACAATTATACACTAACAATCCCCCCCTTTGTATTCAAGATTTAATAAAAATTTGACACTCGTCTTCATCGCTTGATTCTTCAATCTTTGACTCTGACAACTTTGACCTTTTCAGCTCTGACATTCATTAATCTCTGAAGCTGTTGAAGAATCTTGAAAAGTCATTCACGTTTAGCATCTTTGAAATGTCAACAAGCCTTGAACACAATTCTGAAGTCTTGAAACTCCTTTGATCTCCAGAAAAACTCTTTGATATCTTTATCTTTCAACTCTTGAAACATCTTTGAGGAATCTCTGATCTTGTATCTTCATCTCTCTGATCTATAGATCGTCTTCCGAAAAACAAACTTTATCAATCATCTTGATTTAACTTTGAATAATCTCGGAATGATTTCTTTTCATTAGACTTTAGAATTTCTTCACAAATCTTTTCAACAGACTTTGACATCTTTTTATCTTTGAAATTGATCTTTGTAAATTTCTCCACCTTTTTGATGAATTGTGAGAATCAAAATCATCAAAGTTCATCAATTTCAGTTTAGTATTTGAAACTTCTCCCCCCTTTTAAACAATTTAGAACAGTCTTCATGATCTGAACAATCTCCTCCAATTGATCTTGATAAAGAGCCGTCAATTCATGAATGTATTTATCTGAATATTATCAAATTAGACAAATTTTGAGTTGAAAACCTGAATCAACACATGAAACAGTTAGGAATGCCTGTCAGTAACACAAAGTTACTGTGTACAACAAATGTACAATTTAAGGAGCTAGTTTGATGTTGACTCCCCAGGACTTCCATTCAATCATTGAAAAACACAAGGTTTAACTATGAATGTTCTGACAGAAAAACATATTTTATTTGTGCTCGTGCTTGTGTATGAAAGAATTAGCACAATGATTGTGTTTCATAAGGCTCAAAATATGTAAACCATTGAGACAACAATGATTATACATAGTCTCAATGTGCATGAGAAAGGGTCGAAGGTGGGGCAACTTTCCTTCTTTTTCAATATCAGTATCTTCCAAGTGAAGAACCAATAGATTATGAGCTGCTTCCCCAGAAAATGTGAAACATTCTCTTTTTGAGAAAAGAATGAGTAGCTGGTGAGGTTGTATGCAAGAGATGGCATGGGCTAGGTTCCTATTTCAATGTCGTTCACGAAGAAATGTGAAACAACAGTAATGTGGCTGCCCAGCTCAGAAAGAAGTTTGGTGTAGAGTCTGATGTTCTTTTACTCTGATCTCTCACCCTCTTTCTTTTAAACATTATAGCTCACTTCTAAATAATCTCTCTTTTTCATTTTACCTCATCACACACCACTCTCAATCTTTTTACCCCTCTCCCCTCAATCACTCAAAGGATTACTTCCGGGGTAGGAAACACTGGTTATCGTGAATCCATGGAAGTTCTTTTAAGCACTCACACTGAATCCCATGTATTTTCCTAAAAGCATGGATTGCCTCAATGATTTTCTTGACATTAAAGCACAAGAAATCATTTGTCAGTATGTGTATGCTCATTAAAGATAAGAATGAAATTTGAGCATATGAAGCATTTAAGATTTCTCAAAACTTTGTATGAAAGAATAGAAATGTTTTGAGAATCTGACAATGATTAAAATCAGATAAAAATTCATAAGAAATAGATTTTGGGAAAACAAAGACGAAAGTTGTTTATATGAACAATATATAAACATTTTAGCAATGAAAGAACATGTAATAATGAAATGATGTTTGATTCAAACAATAATGAATAACAAATGGCGGGAGTATTACCATAGCAAGATTTATCATTTGATACATGGTAATAACAAAATCAATATTAAGTTTTGAACCAGTGTGTGTGAATACTTGAAAGTATATGGAAAAGATAATACATAAGTATGTATCTTTGGAAACACACGGTCAGTTGAACTTTAAAGCTCAATTATGAAAAACATTTAAAATCACACTTCTAAATTCATGAAATCTTTTAAGAACAAGAAGTGGATTGAACATTTTAGAAAGTTTTTCATGTTCGAAAGTTGTTCTTCTTTCAAACAATCAGAGATTATGATCAGAAGATATTTACCTTTAAGCTCCCCCTCAAATCATGATATAATGATTTAGGTCAGATAAGCTCCCTTGGATATTTTCAGAATATCCTTGACTTTAAACATTTAAGAACGGGTCCTGATCTGTTGTAATCAGAAGCCAAAATTCTTGACATTGAAGTGCGGGTCTTGAACTGAATTATTCAAGAGCCACAGTTCTTTGAGGTACGAGTCCTAGACTGTTTTGTCTAGAAGTCAAACATCATGCCCCCCCTTAAACTTTGGGTGCCTGCAACACAGATTTAGGTTTTGTTACCCACTGTTATTTGGGTTCTGATGTGTAAGTTGCAGTTCTTGTGGGGGTAACATAATATGTTGGGTCTGAAATATGCCAAGGATGGTTACTACTTCTAGTTCAACATGGTTACTACTTCTGAAGTTAATGCTGCTAGAAGAACTTGGTTAATACTTCTGAGGTTACTACTTCTGTGGTTAATGTTGCCAGTTGTAGTTAATGTTGCTGGAACAAAGTTAATGCTGCTAGAAGAAAACAGTTAATACTTCTAGTTAGTACTTCTGTTATTAATGCTGCTAGTTGATGGTTAATGTTGCTCAACAAGATTAATGCTGCTAGTTCAAAGTTAGTACTGCTTGAAGAGATTAATGCTGCTGAGCATGGTTAGTACTGCTAGAGTTAATACTGCTCAGAGTATTAATGCTGCTTATGATTAATACTGCTTATAAGATGGAGATCTGTATGGAAAGGATGACAGCTGGATAAACTGAAGATATTCATGGAAGCTTAGAGATAATGATGGAAGATATTCTGGAGATATTGTATAAATTGTAATTATCTTTTATCTTCAATATATATATTGTATTGTTTAGAATAGTGAGTATAAAAAACTTTCAGTTTTCATTCTTTTAGAGAGACAATCAACCTCAAGGCATAGATCCTAATTCTAGAGAAGTAGAATTCGTATTGGTGAGCCTGTTCATCAATATTGAGGTTGAGTGAGTAATCTTGTAACTTCAAAGCATTAAATACAAGCTTACAGTTTGTTGATTATATTCTGTCTTTATTTTCTGTTTGATTAAATATCAAAGTGTTATTCCGCAAACTTCTTTGATATTGTTTCTGAGAATTAATTCTTGTTAAGAATTCGATCCTGACATAATAAGAACCATACCAGTAATTAACAAAATTATTGCTTACAAAGTCATTTGCTCCACAGTAAGAACAACAAATCTTCTTTTGAGCAACCCTGATCAAATGATTAGTAGAGTAAAACATATCAGAATTACCAAAAGATTTACCTTTATGTGCTCTGTTCTTTTTAGCATTTGATGTGCATGCAGATGCTTTGTTCTTCTTCTTCTCATCCAAAGAATCTTTAACTCTCTAGACCATCTGACCTTTCTTTGATTGCTTCCCAAGAGATTTACATAAAAGCTTGCTGAGCCATCAACATATTTGTCATAAAATAGATTAGATGGTTGAATTTGATTTGAGTTAACATTATTTGGTTTGACACTTTTGTTTTTGAAAACATTTTTATCATGAATTGAACTTGAAGTTGTTTTGAAAGAACAGACTGATTCTGTTGAAATATCAACAGGTGATTGACTAATCACATCAGCTGAAACTTTATCTGACAGTTCAACATGTGCAGCTTCCAAGTCTTTTATCTTTTTGGATAAAATGTTTCTTTCAGAAGTTAGTGTGTCAAACTTTTGTTTCAAATCAGATTTAGCCATCTGTTCTTTTTGTTCATCTGATGATAGAACAAATATCTTGGACATGAGCTTAGAAATTTCAGATTCAAAATGTTGACGTTCAAGCTCAAAATCTTTCTCTAAGTTCTTGTTTTTAGCAGAAATTTCATTGAATATCCCAACATTTCTCTTTTCATATTTATTTTTTCAATATCCAAAGACTTTTTCTTTTCTTGAAAAGCTTTTCTTTCTTTCTCAAGTAAGTCTTGTAATGTAAAAATTTGTTTGGGAAATTCAGAAGGTTTATCTTCAAGAACTTTTCTCTCTTTGGCAAAAGTGTATATTTCTGTAATCAAAATCTTTTCAAAATCAGACACTTGCTTAGAGAGTTTAAGACATCTAAGCTCAAGATCCTTCTTCTCTTGGTTAGCTTTCTTGGAAAGTTCAGACAGCTTTTGAGCAGAAGATTTCTCTAAATTTGCTCTGTTTTTATCTAATTGAAAGCTTTTCATCAGATCAGCATTTTTGGCTTCCAATACAGATATCTGATCTTCAAAATCCTTTAACTTGTGTTGAAGCTCAACTGATTCAGCTTGATGTTCTGATGCTTTTTGTTTAGTTTTCTTCAGTTGGCTTTGAAGATTTACTATCTTTCTCTCTTTGAACTTGATTTCTTTTTCACAAGTCTGAATAGTATTTTCTTTTAAAGCTATCATTTTCTCTTTCTCTTTAATCTCCTTCTCTTTTGCACTGATGATACCTGCAAAATCAGATTTAACAGTATTAGTACATTTAGCACATACAGGAGTTTTATAAGAGTTTAACAATTTAGACTTAAACTCCTGAATCTGATTTAGAAGAGCTGAATTCTGATCCTTCAGTTTATCACGTTCAGCCTCTATTGCCGGTATTTCAGGCATGTACATGATGACACAATCTTTCCCAGATAAAACATTAGACATCTTGATATCTGAAAAAATTTACTTCAAAATGATCGTCAAAAATCAGAAAAAAAATTATGATCACTATCAGACAAATGTCCCCCTCCGCAGACTTAGTACGGGGGTCCCGCTACCTGATTAGCGGGTGGGGTCAAGGGGCAACTCCCTTGCGGGGTCTGGGGGCAGCGCCCCCAGAAAAAAAATCTGGCATATTGAATGTATGCTTGAAATGATCGTTCCCAAAATATTCAGAAAAAAAATTGACTTGAAAATCAAAATTGAACAACACTTGGAAATAGATCAGAAAAATATTCTAACTCTAGAACTCGCAGACTACTAAAACTCGCAAACCACTATTCACTATACTTCATGCTAGAAGCTTTGTGCGCGAACAAGAAACTCGCATGAAACTGCTTGCGCGCATTGAGAAACTCACTAAAAGGATGTGCGCGTTTTTGAACTTCTCGCAAATCAAGACATGTGCGTTCTATACTTTGAAATATTTTTGACAAATAAGAACTCGCAAAATGGAAACTCGCAACACTAGGAAACTCGCAAGTCACTGTATATGACACTTCTCGCAAGATGGCTTAAGCGCGTTCTTAGTTCGTGCAGACAACTATGTGCGCGTTCTTCGTTGCTTTTGCGCGTTTAGTGACGTGCGTGTTCTTCAGGATGAATCTTGCACGTTTTTCCAATCTAGCATGTTCTTCAGTTTCACTCACAGAATTCGATCAAATATCCAATTAACCTGCAAATTAATTCTTAACCTGAACCAATATGATCGAATTAAAAAATAGAACACTTTTCTAATGCACTAAACCAACTACAAACTAGAAATTATAGTTCCCATCGTGATTTACAGTGTTCGTGAGAAATTTTGAAAAACTTCAAAGAAATTCAAAATTGAATATAATTGAGTGATTAAATCGTGATTAGATGTAAACAAGAAAGATTCTATTACATCAAACGAATCTTATAACACCAATTTTACATCCAAAATACAACAATCTAAAACGAATTTGATCAAGATAGAAAACTCAGAAAAACTCGTCTGCGTGTTCTTGAAATTTCAAGATTTCGATCTAAACAAGTGTAATCAAATTCTCTGAATGATTTTGGTCTCGCTCTGATACCAATTGAAAAAGCAATTCCCAGATTCAATCAAGCAATCAAACAAACAATCTCAATCAAGATTAATAGATGTAATAATGAAATTCTAGAGAGAGAGTAGAGAGAGTAGAGAGAGTAGAGAGAGAAAGGCTCTGTCATATATCTCACAGTTGAATGTTTACAATGAAGGTTACTTCTCTCACAACACAATGTACTAAGTATTTATACCACCTACTTCTCTCATATACCTATTTCTAAGGCATACAAGACAAACTCTCATAACACAAATTCTAAACAATTCTCTCAAAGCTAAACAACATTTACTTAGACTTTGTTGACTTTACTTGACTTGACTTTTCTTATTAAATCTTAGATACAACTATACACTAACAAATCTTTCTTAATCAAACTAACTGTGATCATTGGATCTAACAAGTGGTATCAGATCCTAAATCGAAGAAATCTTTCATCGATTCGATCAAGATCACATTTTTTTGATTGAACAGTTCACTTCGCATGTACAGTTTCTGTGGATTTTTCAATTCTCAGTTTTAGAGATTAATTGGTCGAACTTTGATGTTAAATTGACTCTATGCTTATAGTCGAATCATAGAGAGTCAATTACATTGTTCAATTTCAACAAACTTCGAAGAACTGATAGAATTTGAGATTTTTGGTTCGAAATATGTAATATACTATGTGATGATCGATTTTCTTTTTAGAGTGCTTTCCATACAAGATCATCAACTACAAAAGTGCTCCAATGTTAATTTTGAACATGCATACAAATTTTAAGACTCAAATTCGATGAACTGAAGATTAATTCGAAATTTTTTGGGATAACAATCGTAGATCTCAAGAATTCACATGATTATCGAAGAACTCGCATGAAGAAATCGCATGAAGAACTCGTATGAAGAATTCGCATGATGAAGAAGTTGAGGAATTCGTATGAAACATCCTTGGACACAACAATTTTTTATAAGTCAGGAATTTGCATGTAGCCTTATGCGAAAAGTGAAGAATTCGCATGCTACTGTGCTTATGTTGTGTGAGAATTGTGAAGAATTCGCAAGTCACTTGATGCGAAATGTCAAGAATTCGCATAATGTTATATGCGAGAAGTGGCTTCCAGGATAAATTTTTGTCTAAGTATAGAATTCGCTTGATAGAGATATGCGAAAAGTTCAGAATTCGTTTATAGTTTTATGCGAATTGCGAGGAATTTGCACATAGGCGTATGCGAAAAGCTAGAATTCGCACGCAAGCCTATGCGAGTTTTTGGGATTCCGGCTAAAGCCTCATATGAATTGTGCCCTTAATGTTCAATGATCTGCGAATTGTGTGTGCTATGCGAAAAGTTTTTGATGTTATGCAAAAAATGACTATTCTGAACCCATTTTACTACAAGTTTGCCCTGTTCCTGAGATTTTCCGTGTAATGCATATGTGACATCATTCCTATCTTCCGTTGGTCACATATTTTTAGCAACTAATCTAAATTTTCACGAGTGCTCATGCTTGTCAAGATTTTCAGTTACTGGATGTGTGGATTTAGTCTCTGTTTGGATTGGATTAGCAGCTTGAGTATCTGCAATCATCAGTCTGGACTTCTCTACGATGTTAGACCGTTGAGTGCTCTTAATCGCTCTTCTGATCTGATCAATTAGAAGTGTGAGTGACTGCAATCATTGTTCGGATGCTTTGATTGTGATTCGGAATCTTGAGTGCTTATAATCATCCAGCTGATTCGTGAAGAAAATAGTTATGAGTTCATTCGTTCAGTGTTCTGAAAAGCAGTTAGAAAATTAGCGTCTTTCATCAGTTGTTGAACAAATTTCAAAATAATCTTCCAACCATTGCATTATAGTGTTTGCTACAAGATGCTTCCTCCTGCAAGCTGATCAGAATAAGTTCTTAAGCTGAATTCCTATTCAACTCGTGGTTCAAAGACAAATCCGGTGTTATAAACTGAAGATGCACTTTGGTTGTCACGTCATAATTCACACATTTCTTTCTTGTAGGCATAATGAATGTGTTGGATTTATAAGAGATAAAAGTTGTCTTTATGTGCACTCAGTCGAGGTTATTGTCTACATCAGATTTGGTATTAAAGTTGAAACTTGAAGGATTAGAGTTGTTTTCAAGGGGGAGCCAGAGATGCTTTGAAGTTTAAGCAACACTAAGTTTTCTAAAGAAATCAAGGGGGAGAAGAGCTGAAGCTGAAGAGGAGGATTACTTTACAAAACTTAGGGGGGGAATGTTAGAACATAAAATGTTCTATTTAGAAGTTTTGTAAAGTAATATTTGTTATTGTATTTTGGGCCTTGTATATTAGGTTTGGGCTTTAATGTAAACAAGGGGGTGAGGATATATATATATAGAGATTTGTTTGTATGTTTGTTTGTAAGTTTCCATATTCAAAATGTATCCGTGTAAAGTGCTTTGTATTTCTAGGAAGAGAGAAACATTTGACTCTCTCTAGGTTGTGAATAAACAACATTTCCTATACCCAATCTATCTCGTGTTATCATCTTTATGTTCTAATTAATTGTGAATTCATGACCTAACATGTGGTATCAGAGCACTACATTCAGGGTTACATTCCTATTTGACTGAATTTGCAAAGATTCAGATGAATACATTATGAATTGACAGATTGTTCGATATTCTTGTGGAAAGATCAGATACGGAAAGAGGTCAGAAAATGGTACATGACATTTCTTGGACCCAATTTTGATGATTTCTATGCTCTACATCATCAAAAAGGGGGATAATTACTTTTAAGAAATGTTGTCTGGAGAACAGATTGTAACAGTTACGAGGAGACATGATCAAGAAATGTTGGATTTGGAGAAAGTTCTTTGTTTGAAATATTAAAGAGATACAAGAAATTGTCGTGAATTGCAATTTATGGGGAGTTTGTACAGTTTGGAAAGTGAAGATTCAAATAATTCAGAAAGTTTGTTGAAAATTTCTTTGAAGATTATTTGCTGAAGCAAAGTGAGCTAAATCTGAAGATAATTTCATTTTTGAAGTCTGAATGAGGTTTTCATAATCTTGGGGGAGATGGTTATAGTTCTTTAAGAGCATAATCATAGACTTTGGGGACAATTGCTGAATTTTTGAAGACATTTCAAAGAAAGGGAAAATTGTTTTTGAACTTGTTAATGTTCAGACAAAGGGAGAGATTGTTTGTTATCATCAAATTTCTTTTGAAGATGATCTTGAATCCAAAGGAGGAAATTGGTAGTGCACAAATATGTTGGATCCAAGATCATGGGAATTAAAGTCAAAGCTGAAGTCAATTCTTCAAATGCAAAGTCAAAGTCAAAGTCAAAGTCAAAGCTCAAGGAATAAAATGCCAAAGTCTTTGTATTTTCTAGCTTAGTGTGTTTAGTTTGTTTTGTAATCTTGTAGGTATAAATAGTTTTTGTTTCTTTGTTATGCTAGTAGCACATACTGAGAGAATACAGAATCCGCATCCTTGAGAGAGAAATATTGTAACTTTGTGAGCATTTGTAATCTGTGAATTGAATTCAATCATATGGCAAGTTGGATTAAATTCTTGTGTTGTTCATCTTGATTTGCACATAGATTAGGACTAATAGCAACCATCCATCATTTAAGCTTTTTAAGAAAAGTACATTGTTTTCCTCTTTTGATCTAATGGCACCACACTTTCTGCATTTATTAATCAAGACATAAAATCTTGTGTAGGTTTGTTGGAAATTTTCCTCAGGATGAGCTTTAAAGTCATGGTACTCATTAATGCACTGTGTCCTTCGATTCTTTTGGGTTTTAATACCCCTTTCAAGTTGATTTAGAAGTTGGTCCGATATTTTTTTTGCAGTTACACAAGAGTAAAGATCCTGAAAGATGTCATTTGGTATGGCCATGATCAAAAGACGAACTGCTTTTGAGTCATTTTCCATTTTTTTTAACTCATCTTCAGTGAAGCCAAATGTCTTTTTTTCAAAATAAGCTGGGAATTATGTTGTTGTTTCTACAGTTGGAACTCTTGGAACCAAAACCATTGGTTGGAAAGGTCCATTGTTGACAGGTCTCGTTAGATCTTTGTCCATCCCTTCCAGGAAGTTAACCATCCTAATTTTCCATTAGGGATATTCATCCCTCAGAAGAGTAGGAGGTTTTGTCAACGATCCAACAGTATAAATGGCACTTATGCTTTGATTTGCCGTTTTTTGAAACAGAAGAAAAATGAGTAGTTCTTTTTGTTTTTAAGATGAGATGAACTTGATATCTTTGAATTGTAATAAAGATAGGTGGCTTTTAACAAGATGGAATACGATGAGTATTTTTCAAATCTGAAAAAGAGATTCTTGCATGTTTATCATGACATGTAATATTCTTGAGTAAACAACAAATAGAATGAATGTGCATAGAAATGAAACACTGGATCTCAAGAAAAGAATCAACCTGAGTATGTCAGATTTGATCTTATTTGATTTAAGAAAATCAAACAAGCTCTGATACCAATTGTTGGATCCCAGATTCTTTCCTAGATGATTAATCAAGCAATTATATGAAATTAAAGCTGAAGCAAATATTTTTTAAATCATACTTTTGATCCATACTCAAAGAGAAAAAGATATATCCAAAAGATAGACAAAGAAATGCCTTATATTCATTGGATAAAATGTAGATTATCAAGAAAACCATAAAGGTGGTCAAACAAATCTTACAATATCTTCGTACACGATTGACCATACGAAAGATAATTCTTTATACAAGTAGGTAGAAAAAGCACACTTTTAAACAGTGAAGCGCACGTCCTATTTGTAGGACTCAAAAGGTGAAGAGTGTACTATCCTGACACTAAAGGCATGTGTGAACAGTAGTTCTACCTAAAAGGAAAATCTTATCTTTAGGATGACGTGTCTTCTGAACTGGTGTCAAGAGTTGTAAGATTTCTCAGAATTAACTTCTGAGATAATGTCTTCAGAGCTCTAGATTAGTATCTCTGAAGAAGATATCCCTGATGTCTTTTAGAGTTGATGAGTCTATCTTTGAACTGTCTTTAGAGGTGGACTTGGTGTTCTTGATAACTATCTCTGGAAGTCTTCAGAGGAAGACTTGGAATATTTTCATAACTTTCACATTCTGTGAAATGGAGCTAACAAATGTCCTTTCTTTGCAAGTTCTGATGCAAGAACTATCTTTCCTTTTGAAAGTAATTCTTCAATGCCAAAGAGTTTAGCCTTTCATACTCCGATCTCTTTACCTCTTCATCCTTATCTTTTATGGTTTTCTCAAGTATTTCATATTTGGCAGTAAGATTTTGTTCTTTATAAGCTTTCTTCTCTTCATGCTCAGATTTTTCTTTTGAAATCACTTCCTTTTCTTCTTCTAGAAGTTCTTTTTCACTTTTGTAAAAAATCAAATCCTTCTGATCTTGTTTAAGTTTATCTTTTTCATCAGAAAGTTTCTTTTTGAATTCAGGAATTCTTCAGAGAGTTCTAAAGCATCCATCTCAAGTTCAGATTGAGTATTGTCAAAGTCAGAGATAGAGCATACCTTCTCATCGGATCCAGAAGATTCTTGTGACTGGTCATCTTGATACAAGTCTTTATTCTGATCATATGTTGTAAGATCCACGCCGCATAAATGTGCATGCTCTGGTTCATCATTAGAGGAGGAATCTGACACCCTGTTCTCTATCTCTGCAACTAGGCTCCTTTCTCTGACATTGTACTTGTACTTGTTCATGTAACAATCCTTGTCTTTAATAAGACAACCTTTACAATTTGTAGAGAAATGACCTAGTTTCCCACATCTGAAGCATCTCCTATCATTTTGGTTCTGGAGAGTGTCAGTAGATTTTTGCTTCTGAGGTGCTTCTGGTGCAACTCTGGTTTGGAATTGAGTTGGTCCCTGATCATAAAATTGAACTTGCTTTTGATCATAGTTTTGAACTGATCTCTGAGTCTGGTAGTGCACAGGTCTTTGATCGTGTTTGTAATAAGGTTTATGATATCCTCCTCTTCTCTCCACATTGTCATCTCTTCCATACCGTATTTCCAAATTTTTTGTTAAATTGTTGAGTGATTAATGCAAGAGATTTGGCGAAGGCATTGATGTCTTCATCTTCATTATGAGAGTCAGGAGACTCTTCGTCCTCACTATTTGCTATACGCGCTTTTTTGCCTTTCTTTTTTTCATTTCTTTCTATGATGGATTTTTCTCTGAGTTCATTTTCTTTGGTAGAATTGCCATTTGTTTCAGAGATAAATGCTAGGGAGCCACCTTTTGAGGTCTTTTACCTCTTTTTACCACGTCCTTTTCTTGAGCTGCTAGAGTTCCATAGACATAATGCAAAGACCATACCTCCAAGTATTGATTTGCCTATAGAGACATTGAAAGTTGTAGCCACTCATCATTCAGACTTATCAAGAACAACACGTTGTTGTCTTCCTTAGATCTGACCACCCCGTACTTCTTACATTTGTTAATCAGCATATTGAATCTATTGTATGTTTGTTTAAGAGAGGAAGGACATCATAGAAAATACTCCAAAGTTTGTAGCCATTTGTATATAACAAATATCAGGAGATTTCAATTAAGAACACCAAGAACACATAGTTACTAGGTGAAAATATCTCACTGAAATTCTCTCTCTCGCTCTCTCTCTCTCTCTCAAGGTAGTACAACTGCACGAAATATGGTAGTGGAATTGTGTGTGTGCGCGTACCTATCCTGCAGTCTTTTCTCTTATATATAGCCTAAATCAAGAGGGGCAAGACACTGACCATTCCTAATGTGCCATGTGTGAAGGTGAAATAACCGCTTTAGAGTTGACATGGAGGCTTGATAAGAGAATCCACACTTGGAGAGTTTAGATAGAGCAGTCTATGAAGTCAACTTAGTCTTCTAAAGTTGTCTTTGCTCTGTCTCTGAAGCATCTCTGATGCTTCAAGACTTAGTACATTTTCAATACGTTTACATTAGAGATACTTGGGGCTAAAAACAGTTATGTCATATTAATTTGAAATGTTACATGCTTTGAGTGCGTTGTCATTCATTTGAGGTCATGTAAATTTAGACTATATGCAATGGATCCATAGGCATATGAATCAGTCTTTGTTGTTTAAAATGGGATGGTTGTTTCCATGTTGTGGCCAGGAATAGGCATTGGGTCTTCGGGGGAACTATGGTGTGGGCTCTTGTCGTCTAGCATCTTCCATTGACGATAAGGTGCAATTTCTGAGTCAGTTTTTATATTGTAGCGAGAAATAGGCATTGGGTCATCGAGGGCAACTTGGTACGGTCTTATGGGAGCCGGATACTAGCCATTGGCCGCATGGTGTGATTTCTAGTGAATGAGTGTACCTAGGATCATCGGGGGCCTCGTGTATGAATCCCAAATAACTCATCCCATTGGGGCTATTGATTCTTAGAATGAGCTCTATAACGTGGAATGGTGGCCTACTTTTGTGTTTTTTGCCACTAACCATGGAAATCGGGTCTCCCCCGTCACCGAAATGTGTTGTTTTGGGTATTGAGTTTTATCCATGTTTTCGGTGAGGTTTTGAGTATGGAGTGTTCTCCATAAGTTATGATTTGGAGTATTGAGTCTTACTTATCTTTTGGTATTTTGGATAATAACGTTTTAGTTGAATTTCAGTAATTGAGCATTAATCATTATTCATGTTTTAGGTGAGTATTGTGTAGCAAATTCGTATTTTAATTAAAATTTTGTATTGGAGTTTTCATCACGAAAATGGTGGGTTTGAGGAAAAATGTTGCATTCATATTTTATACTTTACATTTTGGAAATTGGGATTTAATAACATTATTTTAGTTTACTGTTTTATATAAATGATAAAAACTTTTGAATTCACTAGGCGTTAAGCCTAACCTTTTTATCTGTCGGCATGTGCATTAGGTTCTCGTTGGAGAATGGTACTAGTGACGTTATGAAGAAATAAGTGCTAGTTATAGACACAAGAAGTAATTAGCAAATTTCAGATAGCGACTGTTGTTGTAGTTTTGTAACACCCGCCCTTAATTAAACTATATGTAAGGCTTGAATTGTTTATTGTTGATGTTAAATATTAGATTGTTATAGGTAATGAAGTGTTGACTTTTAGAAAGGAATTATTTCTTATTTGATGTATTATCAAAAATTTAAATTTAGTCGCTATTTTCATATTTGAGAGTGTTACGAGTTGGTATCAGAGCATAAATTTGAGAGATTTAGGTGTTGAATTAGGATACTTAGACTCAAACTAGCATTTTTCTAAGTGGATGAAAGTCATATTATACTATTAGGAAATTTAAGATATGAGATTTTGAGGCCACTAGAGACACTAACATCGGTAATCATGACGATGGTCGCAAGGATCCTCATGTATGGTACGTTCATAGTTGCACCTGACCAATGTTTTTATGAATTCACAATTACATGTGTGTGTTTGAATTGCCTTCATACGATGATCGATTGGGTAGTGAGTGAATCCTCAATGAATAATCCATAAAAGAATTGATGTTTGTAGTGTTGCCACTTTGAGTGACAATTAAGTAGGATGATTTCGTTAAGCCGACCATTGTGGGTCGGAGATATTGGTTAAGATCGAACCATAATCATCATTCATCTGGGGAGAAATTTTAAGGTTAATCAACTTGGTTGTGGATTGTCGACTTAAGATATTTTGAGCTTTCCGATGTCGGTTATGTGATTGGTAGACTTGATGGGTGTAATACTAAGACTTCGGGTTTCGACCAAGTCAATGCACGATATTTATCTCACAAAAAATGCATAAATTATCTTGAGACTTGTTAAGTCATTTCGACAT
Source organism: Arctium minus (assembly GCA_954870635.1). Taxonomy (NCBI): domain Eukaryota; kingdom Viridiplantae; phylum Streptophyta; class Magnoliopsida; order Asterales; family Asteraceae; genus Arctium; species Arctium minus. Next base: position 55,675,384 of record OX941092.1, read on the forward strand.
GACATATAGGAATTTAGAGTATGTTTTGGCGCACTTAGAAGTGTAACCCATGATTTGAAATACATGAATTGTTTTATTTCATATAATTTTATAATTTGAGTAGCTTTAAATTTAAAAACAAAATGAAATTATTTCATGTTATGCCCATAATACACATTCTCATTATGTTGTAGATTTTGAATTTGTAATTTGATGTATGTGATAAGTTTGGTAAAGTTTCTAAATACATGACATCACTTGCTTTCATCGGGTCGCATGCAACGTTTTATTTGAAGCCTTACCTCATGTCGTTTTGGAGTTAAAAAGAAATTTTTTGAAGAGGGCACAAGTTTGTCTTATTGCATGGGTTTGCATTCATCGAATGATTTTGATATTTTATTGAGAATTTGATCCAATGCGATTTTATCATTGGAGGTGAGAATCTTGATATCATTCGTTTGTATAAATCCCATTTGAGTTTTGTTGGAATTTTATTTCATGTCATTTTGTTGCTAAATGAGAAATTTTGGAAACACAATTGTTGTGCGACCTTTACTTATTGATTTATAAATTGACGCACAAAATATTTGAGTCAAAATTTTGAATACACAAAATCACTTGATTGCAGATGCTTATATGCAAAGTTTTGTTAGAATTTTACTTTGTGTTTAGTGGTTCATGGGCAAAAAAAATTAACAATAATAAAAAAAAACTTGAATTGCAGATGATTTATTTTATCGCATATGTTTACATATAAAGTTATATAGAGAAGTTATCCTATGTGATTTCGTTTTTATCATTTGTTGTTGTCATTGTTTTTGACTACATAAATTCATTTTATTGTTCGATTTTATGTGTATGATATTTGTGGTCACCTCGCACGATTATCTAGTAGTGGTAGTAAAAAATCGTGTGTGAAATAGTTATAAAGATTTTATGTGGTGTAAATCTTTTAAAATTGCAAATTGGGGTAATTGTTGAGTCTTGTACTTGAAAAAGAAAAAAAAAACTTGAACTCTCTAGACCCATAGATATAAACCCTTTGGGGAATGTGCTGTATTTGAGGAATAGAAGAGTCCTTAAGAACTGAAGCGTCGAGTGACCTTGACTTGTAGATGGTTTTGAATCTTGGGGTTCCATCTTGAGAAGTCGATGCATGTTTAAAATTGAGCTATTAGATTTATATGATAGCTAGGTTATTGAAGAAGCAATCTTTGTTGTTCGGTATCTACCGGTTGAAAGTTATATGTGAATATTTTCCTTTGGAATTGGAGTTAAGGGACGACCCGGTTGACATAATGTTGTATGTTAGTGGTGTGCCTTCTTGGTGGGTCTTCTTGAATGAACAAGATTATGGGGTTCGTTTCATTAGATAGATGTAGTTTAGGGATTCTAGTTCACATGTTAGGTGTCAACTTTAAGTCAATACCAGGGATCGACATAGTGCAAGTCAGGGAGGAGGTACTGGTTGGCGTAACCATGTTTGTGGTACGGTCATTCCAGGATATTAGGTATCAACTTTTGATTTTGGAGGTCAATGACCATTGGGGTAGTCGTGAGTATTTCCCTTGAGATATTAAAAACACTTGCAATATAAGTGATAACTCTAAGGGGGCGTTTGGTTCGCAAAATGGAATTTGATGGAATTGGAATCCATTGAAGGAATTGGAATGGAATTTGATGAAATTTGACCACGCGTTTGGTTGGTAGGAATCATATGGAATCCAATTCTTTCACTTTAGGCAAGGAATGATGAATTCCTTGATTTATGGAATTCAAAGGATTCCATCATGATCAATATGTGAACCAGACAAAGGAATTGGAATTTGGTCAAAGGAATCATCCATTCCAATTCCTTCAAAATCCATGAACCAAACACCCCCTAAGGAGATTAGATGTTAATAAATAAGCATCGATGATAAAAGATTTTCTTGATTGGTAAGGATTTTCACAATTGGATAGATTTTCTTTATGGGAGTTGTGAAATCTATGAGTTCGGGGATAATTGAATATTTATAGACTATTGGTACTGTGAGTCCAAGATATCTAAATCTAGTAAGAGAAAGTAGAGAGAGAAAGTAGAGAGCGCCAAAAGGTTACTGTTCTATTCAATTCAAGCTTCAAAGTTACAAGGAAACAAAGCCTAAGGGGACTTAAATACCCCATGTCAAAACATAACAAATAAGCAAACTAAACACTGTTTAGACAGCAGGAAATAAATACAATGATTACTACAAAATCAGTCTTAACAATCTCCCCCTTAGTAATCATTGGCGCAGTGGTCTTCAAAATCAATCTTCTAAATCAGCATTGACCAACTAAGCGACTTTGGTGAATCATTGACGCTCTTCTTTTTCACGAAGTCTATTCAGTTCAATTAAAACTTCCAAACGTCTTAGAGTTGAGCGGAAATTCAATCTCTCATGAATTGTATTCAATGTCTTCTTGATGAGTCGAATTTCATCATTATCAATCAATATGTATTACTTTTTGTTTCCAAAAATCTTCTTTCAACTTCTTTCAGACGTTGCTCCAACTGAAGCTTGATCACCTTTAAAGTTCCATCAGAGTAATGACCAATTTCTTCAAATCTGAGAAATAACTTTTGACATGAGCCATTCTTGTAGATGACTCCATATGGATCTTGAACAATGGTGAATAAAGGATAAGAATCTAAGTCTGGCAAGCTTCGATTGGGCCTTTGAAGATTTACAACTGGCTGAAAGCTCTCAACGGCCATTTGAAAATCAAATACTCTGAAGAATCTGATTTGTCGTCGAATGAATCTTTTGATAACGAACAGTGCTTGAGAAACATCCTGTGTTCTATGATAAAGATTTCTGAAATGATCATATAAAAAGTCAATATCATCAATAGAAAGATCAGAAAAATCTGCCTCTGAGAAAGTATATCGCTTGCAATCTCTTCTTTCCACTTCAAATTCCGGATACCAGATATTAACTAACTTGTTTATCGTGACACTGATAACTCGGACAATAAAATGTGGAGAAGAAACGAGATTTTTTCTACGGCGCTGGCACTTGATGAGCATCAAGTATTCATACTGATATGCCTCTGACTCCTTTTCAACACCAAGGATAGCATAAATGTTGATCGGCCTTCTTCTAGAAACGAAAATATTATTTTGAGAATCTTCTAGAAAAGCAGATATTTGCCTTGAAGCCATATACCTTTGTTGAAGACTTCTTTGTCTCTGTTGTCTAGTCAAAGCTGGTCCTTCCTCTAGAATTGTCGGCGGAATCACAGGTTCAGATGGAGGAACATCAACTTATGCTCTTGATGATTGACCAACTTCAAATGAGCTTCGAAGAGCAGTGGTGGTCGGAGCTGTACTAGCAACAGGAGAAGAAGTAATTGGAGCAGATTCTGGAACTTGAGTAGCTTCAGTACTTGAAGAAGTTTCAGGAATCTCTTATTGAGAAGGAAGATCTCTTTACAACATGTTTGCAATTTCTTCATCTTTAGAATCCATAAACATAGAATCATCTTCAGTATCAGAAATAATAACTATGTCATCATAATCCTCTTCTTTAACTTGGCAAATCTTCTCATATCTGATGTCATCATCCTCATCTGAATTTATCTCTATGAAATTTGCAAAGAAGGATCTCATGTCATTAGCTGCTTCAGAATCTCCATTCTCATGTACCCTTGTTGAAATGTCTGGATCAACATACACAACAATCTGCATATTATTTTCTACATTTTGTTCAAAAAAATTCAGTACATTTGACATGGAAGATAAATCAACATTATCAATCATAACATTCATGAGATCTTCAATACTGTAATCTTGAACATTGTCAGCATTCTTTTCTGTATCACTAGCCACCTCTTCTTAAGATTGAAGAAGATCCTTCCACTCTCGGTCTCTTCACCATCTCCCCCTCATGGCCTTGATGATCTGGATCATCTTGGTCATGTCGGCGTTTAAGAGACGGACCTGCCTCAGTTCTGCAACTCTGTTTATGAAGATCAAATCTATTAGAAAGTTCAGAAAAGGCTTGAGTCATGAAAGACTTAAGATCAACAAAATTATATTGAACTTCAGATCGGAAAAACTAGAACTCTTCAGATAAAGCAGTAATTCTCTCAGAATCAGACGTAGGAACTGGAGGCGGCGTAGGCTGGAAATTCCTTAGAAAAGAAATCAGATCTTGATCTTGATGTTGTGGCGGTGACATAGACAATAGACGAGCGTAAAGCAGATCAGTCAACTCAGATATTGGAAGATCGTGAAGACAAAATCGTGAAGATGTACCAGTAGGAACTGATGCAGAAATACCTGCAGACTGAGTAAACAAAGGAGGAATCAGAAGAGATACAATCGGTGGAGCAGTAGTTGAGACATGTGCAGAAGACGGTTCACGAATAATAACACCAGATAGTCTTCGAAAAGGAATCTCTTGAGGAATCACAGAAGCATCAATTTATGGCATTTTTCCTTTAAAGAAAGTCTTCAGCTTTTGAATCTGTGCCTCTTTTTCAGCATCCAACTTATCTGACAATTGACTAATCACCTCATTCAGAGTGGTGAATTTATCAGAAGAAACCCGAGCTTGAACAGAAGAAAGCTCTACATCTGAAACGGTTGTAGAATGAATAGCAGCAAGAGAAGTTGCTGGAGCTTGACTCTGTATCTGAGTTGAGGCTTGAGCAAACGCTAAATCCAATTCATCCAATTGAATACGAGCAACTGAATGATTAATAGAAACAAATTCATCTTCTGATACAACCTCTCTTGAAACATCTACTTCTGGTTCCTTGGATTGCCTTGTATATACCCGAAGACTTGGTTGATGACCGTCATTTCCATCATGATCATCATTGTCATCATCTTCACTGCCAGGAATATCATCATGAATATCATCATCAGCATCTCTATCTTCAGCTTCATCAGCATTAACATCAGCAGTATCAGAAACATCATGAACAGCCGGTTCAATGACAATATCAGCAAGAACATCATTGATTTGTTTATCTGCCACATCTGCTTCAATCTCTTGTTCTCCGACCTCTTGTTCTACATTAGCAGGTTCTGCTCGTTCATCATTAATCGGCTCATCTTGATCAGCTTCCACGAAATCATTCTCCATGCAGTACTGAACTACGCTGTCATCTGTCATATCAACATAGTTTGCAATTAAAGCATACGGAATTGTCATGGAATAATTGAATGACTACTTCTGTTTCTGAATATAAGTTATTTCTGTATCCGGAACCTGAGGCCAAGATAATCTACGTGGAATAGCCGGATTGCTTCTGAGCATACTGCGAATGATCAGCTTCAAATATCTGATAAATGGAATGAACTTGCGCTTCTTGTGAGTAAGCTTGTCTTGCACACTCTCCGAGAGTTCGGTCCAAAAAATATATGTGTAATCGACAAGCAAGTCATAGATGACTACATGGAACAACCGGAGATAAAGCAGACTTGTATTGTCCGTGCCAGAGTGTTTCGATGTAAGGCACCTGTTGAGGACAGAGAATAATGCATACCACACTGGAGGAAGATTAGACTTGTCAAAATCACTAACTCTATTCAATGTGCCAGTATATCCGAGATTTCGAATTCCGTCGAGAACATCCACTTCAGAAGGGAAGCTGTCGTAAGAAGTTCTGCCTGGTCTGGAGTTGGGCTCAGGAAGCTCCAGAATGAGACGTAGACGCTTGTAGGATAAGAATGACTCGTACTGATTGATTTGCAAGTCGAATCTGTGTGGACGAGCGAGTTCATTCTTTTTAATTGAATGCCACGCTTGCTGAATATAAACCTCAGGAACTTCAGCACAAGAGGTAAGAGCCTGAGCGAGAGGATGACATTTGAGAATAGCTCGGATTACCGGATGTATCTTGATCTTGTCAAAATCGATGTAGTAGTTGTTTGGCTTGTAGGGAAGCATGTACATCAATGTGGGAAAAACGTCGTTCGATGTTCGTCGTGAAGCAGATAGATTCGCCCCGACAGAAGGAACAGACGGCATCGGCGTCTCGTGTGAAGCTCGATCAGATGGATCATCGAGAATAACATTCTCGTCTTGTATCATAGGATCTGTATGAGTTTGAGAAGCCATAGAACTACCTGAAAAACAAAAACGAAGAAAAAAAATAGACAAAGTAAGAAAACTCAAAAACTGAAAAATTTTCTAAGTCTGGTTTGCGTGACAAGTTAGAAACGCAAACTGAGGTTTGCACGATGAACGTGAGACCCAAAGAATAGTTTGCGTGGCAGGCATGAGACGCAAACTGAAGTTTGCGTATTCAGTTCAAAACGCAAATCAAGGTTTGCGTAAACCACTTGTTACGAAAACTTGACCTGAAAGACTAACACAAAACCACAAAGGTTTGCGTGACACGTAGGTGACGCAAAGTAGACTTTACGTGACCAACAGATAACGCAAAGTAGACTTTGCGTGACCATTGTGTTACGCAAACTACACTTGAAACAAAAAAACAGCACAAAACAAACAAGGTTTTCGAGTCAAGTAGGATACGCAAAGTACACTTTGCGTGACCAATGGTAACGCAAAGTAAACTTTGCGTGACCCACAGGTTACGCAAACTGAATATTGCGTGACATGTTGGTAGCGCAAACTTAACTTTGCGTAACCAACAGGTAACGCAAACCTAAGTTTGCGTGACCAACCTTGATACGTAAACCCTAGAAAACATACACTTTTCCCGAGTTCATCTCTGATTTGCGAAAATTCAAAGGAAACTTAAAAAATATGATTCGAAAATCATATACATTCATTTAAAAGTATATATTGAACATAGAAATACTGATTAAAATCAGTATTCAACCCAAAACTTTGAAATGACAATAGATGCGAAAAATTCAAAAACACAAAAACAAAGCAACAACAAACTAAAACAAAGGATGAAATGACATACCTGAGAATCGAAATAAGCAACTAAAACAAACCTAACACCCAATTTGAGCAAATAAGCTCGATCTGATGGTGAAAACGATGAACAGTAAAAAAATCAAAAATACGCACAGTAAAGATTCGAACAAGAAATCAAAATCAAAGTAAGAACAACATTACACAAATCAAATACAAAAGAAGAAACCATATACCTGATCGATGAACAAGGAACTGAAACAAGGAAAATAAATCGGCGCAGATTGAGAAGTGAGAGGGAATATGAAAAGTAAATGGATTTTCAAATGTGAAATGGAGCGAGAAAAAATGAAATGGAACAAACCAAATACTATTAATACTAATATAAAAAAATCACTAAAAAAAATACTATAAAAAATAACACTTCATAAAAAAAAATCAGAAAGAAAACTTACCTGCCAAGCTCCTTTACTCCCCCTATACAAATACACAGAATTTAACAAATCAGATCAACATTTGTATAAAAATATCATAAATACTTACCTGATGAATTTCTGATCAGCACAAGAAGTATTTTATCAACTATATTCACTCCCCCTCAAAAACATAATGTTCACAAAATTGCAGTCAGAAGTTCTCTCCTCCTCGAAAAATGCACAAACCAGTGTACAAAAATATGGATACACAAACATTAAGACATCAGTGTAAAAAGAAAATCATACTGAATATAAATTTTGAAACAACTGAACATATAAAATTTTAAACACTAAACAAATTAAAGTCTACTCAGTAAAATATCACAGATTTATCAATCAATTGAAATCAAGCATATATTGTTAGATACAAGAACAAGTTTCATTGCATATCAAGTTAAGACATGTTCAGTTTCAAAAACTTCCAGCAATCTATTCAGTGTGCTCGCATGCGAACTTTGATTAGCTTCAAGAAAAATGCAATTCTAAAAAAAATATTATAGAGAACTTTGCATGTACTAACACTAAGCCATCAAAAATTAAGACTTTCACAAATTTACAGGTTTATCGCAACTCAAACATATCACCAAGTATCATGAGATGTGTGCTCATTGGCATCTTTTAGCATTGTGCACATTGGCATCTTCACATGATTGTGCTCTTTGGCATCTTTTAAGCGTGTGCACTTTGGCATCTTTTAATCAAAAACTTTGGTAAGTAAAGAACATGCCGTAAACGTAACTTTCTATCTGACCCTATTGCAAGATTTGGGTCAGCCGCTCCCAGACCAGATGGCCTTAGGGGACTAGGTGTCAAGCACCCCTTGGAACTTACTTTCCCGGATCAGAAAGGCTACATCGACACATCCTAAACCCATTCATACCAGTAGAACATGACTTTCGATCTGATTCTATAGAAGGATTTGGGTTCGATCACTCCCAGACCAATTGACCTTAGGGAACCAGATGACAAGCATCCCACAGAAATTACTTTCCCAAACCAGAAAGGCCACAGGTACAAACTTTTAAACTCAGAGATTTCTGTATTTTATATATAATATTTTCATCTCAATCACTCAGTTCTACATCTAAGTGCTTAGCCCATATTTTCACTCCGATCGATAATTCTGATCATTATGTAGTCAAAGAAAAGTAAACTATAAATATTCCGACTCACATATCTTTAAAGCAGAATCAAAAGCTTCAAACATGTTGCTGACTTTTCGACTTTTGTAAGACTTGAAAGTTGAACATATAAAACTTTAATATAAACAAAGCAACTTGAAAATTTATCCTCGACACACATTTTATTCAACTAAAAGAAAATCTGTAAAGCTTTTACTTTTACTTGTAAAGATTTAAACTTTTAAATTCAACATGCCAAGTTTTGAAAGCAGAAAATTAAAACGTTTTTCATCTAACGCTTTTGTAAAGATATCAGCAAGTTGATATTCAGTTGGTACAAAATATAATTCAATAGTACCTTCTTCCACATGATGCTTTATGAAATGGTACCGCATATCTATGTGTTTGGTCTTAGTATGTTGGACCAGATTGACTGATATCGCGATCGCGGATTTGCTGTCATAATATATAGGCACAGTTTTGTACAACATCCCGTAATCTCGAAATTGTGTCTTCATCCAAAGTACTTGGGCGCAACAACTAGCTGTAGCGACGTATTCTGCCTCTGCAGTTGAGATAGACACAAAGTTCTGCTTCTTCGACGCCCATCTTATCAGTCTATCACCCAAAAATTGAAGGTGACCTGAAGTGCTTTTCCGGTCTAACTGATTTCCACCAAAATCTGCATCGGAATTAGCAATCAATTTATAGTCAGAACTCTTAGGATACTACAAATCTAAGTATGGAGTTCCTTTGATATAGCGAAATATGCGCTTGACTGCTAACATATGTGATTCCTTTGGTTTGGTTTGAAATCGGGCACATAAGCAGGTAGAGAACATTATATCCGAGCGACTTGCTGTGAGGTACATCAGTGATCCGATCATTCCTCGATAAATCTTGACGTCCACAGCTTTTCCATCTGGGTCTAATCCGATTTTGGCACCGTGAGCCATTGGCGTGCCGATTAAAGTAGATTTCTCCATCTTGAATTTCTTCAAGATGTCAAATACATACTTTGACTGGTTGATGAAGATTCCCTCTGGAATCTGTTTCACTTGTAAGCCAAGGAAGAAATTGATTTCTCCCATCATGCTCATCTGAAATCTAGATGTCATTAAATCAGAAAACCAAGTACATAAAGATTTGTTAGTCGCACCAAAGATAATATCATCTACGTATATTTGAACTAAGCAAATATCCAAGTTAGATCTATAAATGAAAAGAGTGGTATCGATGGATCCTTTGGTAAACCCATATTTGATCAAGAAGGCTGACAACTCATCATACCATGCCCTCGGTGCTTGTTTCAGGCCATACAACGATTTATCGAGAAAGTAGACATGATCTGGATGATCTTTGTTAGCAAACCCCTCTGGTTGAGAAACGTAGACTTCTTCTTTCAGTTTCCCGTTCAGAAAAGTTGTCTTCACATCCATCTGATATACAGTAAAGTTCCGATAAGCAGCGAAACCCAGAAACATCCGGATAGCTTCTAATATTGCGACCGGCGCAAACGTTTCATCGTAGTCAATTCCTTCTTCTTGTCGATAACCCTTGGCTACCAATCTTTCTTTGTTCCGTATAACGATACCATCTTTGTCTTTCTTATTCTTGAATATCCACTTTGTTCCAATTATGCTCTTTCATTTTGGCCGTGGTACAAGTCTCCAAACTTTGAGCGCGTCAAATTGATTGAGCTCCTCTTGCATTGCTATAATCCAATCTGGATCCTCCAATGCTTCAGATACTTTGGTTGGTTCAATCTTGCTTAGAAAGCAAGTGAAGAGACATTCGTTGGAAGTTGCCGTCTTGGAACGTGTAGACACAATTGCTTGAGGATCACCAATAATTTGATGAATGGGATGAGATCTTGTCCATTTGGTGGTATGAGGGAGAGGATCCATAATATCTTGAACAACTTCTAATTGTTGAGAGAGATGTTCAGGAGCTTCTATGTTACTTGAGGAGATAGAGATAGTTTCAACTGGAGGAGGAGGTAGCTTAACAATATCTGGATCTGATTCTGGAAGAGTTGGTTGAATATCAACAGTTTGTTCTTCTTCCTGAACTGATTCCTCTTGAACAGGTTGTTCTTATACAGATTCTTCTTGAACAGATTGTTCTAGGATTGGCTCAGTTTCTGATTGTGTCTGATCAGGTTCAGAAATAATGTTTGAAATGACAGGAGGAACTGGAACAACATCAGTATCAGTTTCAGAGATAGATGCAGCGGAATTTGGAGAAGATGTGCTCACAGTTTCCTGATTCAAAACATTTGAAATATTTTCAGAGTTAGATCTAGGCACATCATCATAAAAATTTTCAAACAGAAAATCAAGATCAGAAAGATTAAGTAAAGAAGTAGAAGAATCCTGATTTGACGGTTGTAGTGAAGGTTCTAAACTGAGTTGTTCAGAAGCTGAATTCCCTGTGGGTGCGGGTTCTTGATTTGATTGACCAGAAACCAAATCGGTAGGTTCGTCAAATTTGACATTGATACTCTCTATCACTTTTCTTGCGGAAGTAAGAAAGACTTGGTAAGCGGCAGAGTTAGATGAATAACCAAGAAAGATACCCTCATCTGCCTTTGGACTAAACTTGTTGAGATTGTCTCTGTCATTCAGAACATAACCTTTACACCCAAATGACTTGAAGTATTTGACATTCGGTTTGATACCGTTCATAAGCTCATATGGTGTTTTGTTGAATCGGCGATGTAGAATTGATCTGTTCTGAGTATGACAAGCAGTTGAGACAGCTTCAGCCCAATGAGACAAAGGAAGACCCGAATAAGCAAGCATCGATCTAGTAGCTTCTACAAGCGTTCTGTTTCTTCTTTCAACAACCCCATTCTGTTGCGGTGTTCGGGCAGCAGAAAACTGTTGTTGAATGCCTTGATCCTCGTAGAATGCCGGAAGAGTGTTGTTCTTGAATTCAGTACCATTGTCAGATCTGACAATCTTGACTACTTTTTGCTTGTTGGTCTAGATTGTTTTGATGAGGTTGATGAGAATGTCGAGAGTTGCATCTTTAGACTTGAGAAACTTAACCCATGTATACCTTGAGTAATCATCAACAACCACCAAGACATATCTTTTCTTTCCAATACTCTTTGTCTTCATCGGTTCGCATAAATCAACATGAAGTATATCAAGAATGTCCGAAGTGCAGGGTTCAGGCTTTGGTTTATGAGGAGCTTTCTTCATCTTTCCTTTCTCACAATCTTGATAGAGGTGGTCTTTCTGAAAATGAAGTATTGGGAGACCTCTCACTGTATCAGTCTTGACAAGGCGATCCATGTATTTAAAGTTGAGATGAGCTAGTCGCCGGTGACAAATCCAACTTTCATGAACTGAAGCTTTAGATAGCAAGCAAATGTCGGATGGGATTTTAACCTTAGAAAGATCAATGGTATACAAATTGGATCTTCTTTTTCCAACTAGTAAATCCCGGCCACTATCATTCTTTACAACAACTCTTTTAGATTTGAAGCTTACTCCAAGATCTTTATCACAGAACTGACCGATGCTGAATAAGTTGTGGCTTAGACCTTCGACGTAGCTGACTCTCTTGACTGTTATATTGCCTTGAACAAGATCACCATAACCTAGGATAGGAGCCGTCTCGCAGTTTCCAAACTTAATACGACCGCAACATTTTTCTTTAAAATTTGAAAGTAGTGATTTGTTGCCCGTCATGTGTTTGGAACACCCCGAATCCAGATACCATAAATGACTAAGCTGCACATACAGAAACCACACAGATTTAGGTACCCATATGCTTATGGATCCCTTCTTGTTAGATTTGTGTCTTTTATTTTTCGAAACTTTAATTTTCAAACAATCAAGAATGCAATCATCAATAGAGGAAGAAACATAATCATCAGAATAAGAATTAGAAGAAGAATATGAGACATTCTTTGCAATATGAACCATTTTCTGAATTGAATATTTTGTGTTTTTATTACAAAAGGCAAATGTATCAGTTTCACAAAGACTCTCTACACATTTATCTCCTAAGAATTCAGACTCTGGTGATTGCTGTTTAACCCTCCATATCAGCTTCGGTGACTTCTTCACAGTCCGATCTAAAATAGAAGAATAAGAAGAATTAGAATTTTCAGACAAGACACTATCATGTTTCCTTGACTTCTTTGACCCTCTTCTTTTAAGCTTTGTTTTTGTTTTATAATACTGATCATTTAGCATCAAAGAATCATCAACAATTGAATCAGAAGATGAAACTTTATCTAAGAAATCAGACTGAGTATTCGACATAGAATAACTAGCCTTGGAGTGAGAATTTTCAAAAATGCACAAGTCAGGAGGAGGTTTGCGCGACCCTTTTGTGGCGCAAACTGAACTTTGCGCGATCAACGGCTGGCGCAAGGTGTCGGTTTGCGTGACCTACTGGTGGCGCAAATGCACATTGTTTTGAAGAACTTGAATATTTTCCTTAGAATTGATAGAAAATCCAGAAGAAATTTTGTCTTCAAAACTTGTTTTCATTATAAAAAGAAATAAACTGTTTTCTAAATCAGTTTGAAGACATTGTTCTTCCAATTTATCTTCAAGATCAACTATCTTACCTTCTAACACTAATGGGGGAATGTATTTCCTAGAATCATAAGAAACCGGAGATACATTTTCCTTATTAATATTAGCATATATATCAACAAATTCAGTTGGTAATGAAGATTTATTGGAAGACTTCATATTTAAAACATTTTGAGATTTTCTGGATTTCTTTGATTGGTCAGGAAAATACTTGGCATTTTCAGAAGTATAAACAAATGGCATTTCCATCCTCTTGTTTTTCATTCTTTTCTCATTTTAACTTCCAAATTTTGTTTTTCACTAGTCCAAAAGAATTTAAACTGAGGTGCATATCTTGCAAGACCAAGATGATCATATTCATATTAAGTAGGAACTTCTATTTTAGCGAGATATAAAAAATGCGGATTTTCAAAACCGAGTCCCCACTTTTCCTTTATAGATTCATCACTCCTTGGTTTATTCATGTAAATGGTTTGCTCAGTTTGTTCTCTCTTATATAAATTTTCTTCTAAAACAATTATTTTATCAGAAAGATTTTGATTTAAAGTGTTCTGTTCAGTCAAAGAATCACGATAAGTCTGATTTGAATTTTCTAAATCATCCAACTTCTTTTGAAATTTCTCTTTTGTTTCGTTTCATCTTTCAGAGAAATTCACAGTTTTTCATTTAAAACAGACTTTTCTTGATTATCAAACTTTTCAGATGTGAAGTTTGAACGTAAATCATGTAAAGCAGTGATAATAACGTTCATTTGATATAAGATAAAATTATAATCAAACTCAGAAATTACCTCAGATTCAATAGTTGAGGTGTCCTCATGTTCATCATCGCTCTTGTCATCACTTATGAAACACATGGCAGCAGTCTCTTCTTGTTCAGCTTCATTATCAGAATGATCCAGCCAATATTCTTCTTCAGCAAGCAGGATGGTGCCATTCTCTCTCTTCTCTGCCAGTTCCAGCTTCTTTCTGTAGAAAGCAGAATCTTTGACCACCTTCACCCGACAATCTTTGGCTATATGACCCGGTTTCCCACAATTGTAACAGTTCGTAACCTTCTTATCATCCTTTTTCGGTTCAACCACTTTTGCAGGCTCATATTTTGGTACATATGGTTTTGATGGAGCACCGGGTTCCACTTTCTTTGTGTCGGAAGTGAAACGAAGATTGTTTGATCCTGATCTACGCTGGAACTTTTTCTGATAATGTTGTGAGAGAAATATCACTGCATTTTCCAAAGCTTCACCATCATCTTCTGTTGAACCATCATAAGCATCTTCTGTCAAAGCTTGTTCGGCTAGTTGACTTGCTAAGAGGGCAATTGGATCAACAGTCTTAGGCTTGTTTTTCTTATCAAGCTTAGCCTTCTTTTCCAACACCATGGTTTCATCGGTCATCAATATTTCATATAATTCTTGAATGGGCATTGTGGATATCCTGACATCATTCCTCATCCGATGACAGGATTTGCTCCATTCAGGTTGGAGTGCATTCAGAAATTTCAGGTTTGCTTCCAATTCAGTCTTTGTGACTTTGATCTTATACAGATCATTGATGATTGCCCAAAATCTATCAAATACATTCTTCAAACTTTCTCCGTCTTTCGCCTTGAATTCCTCAAAATTATTCATGTACCTGGTCTGACGAAGTTGAGTTGACACGGCTGTACCAAGCATTATCTTTTCCAATTGAGTCCACATAAGCATAGGATTCTGTTTGAAATAGTCAAATCTGTTGTAGATTGAATTGGGTAGTGCAAGAATCAGATTAGATTTTGCCTGGTTATCAGCTTGATATCTTAACAGATCTTCAGCTTCATACTCTCTTAAAGCTTTCTCAACTGTTGTAGTCGGAGTAGTAGCAGTATCTGGAATTACTTTCATAAGCCTCTCTATAGGACCCTCAGTCAGAGATTTCATCATGTTATCACCATTCGGTTGTCTCTCTATGAAGTTAATGAATCGGTCCTGCCACTGTTCAAATTCATTTTCGTTAATTAGTACGGGAGGCCGAGTGTCAGACCCCAAAGACATCATCAGGTCATTCTTGTATACTTGAGCTTGCAAAGACATTCTGATCAAAAACATAGTCTGAAAAACTTGAAGTCTGAAAGTTGAAATATGACGCAAACTTGAGATTTGCGTGAGCAGATAGTGACGCAAAGTAGACTTTGCGCATGCCAAGGGAGACGCAAAATGGACTTTGCGTGAGACATTGAAGACGCGAACTGAGCTTTGCGTGAAATGTTGATCGCGCAAACTGAGCTTTGCGTGATAAGCGTGAGGCGTAATCTAAACTTTTCGCGAACAAAGAGAGACGCAAATTGATCTTTGCGTGATGCGCTGATAACGAGAACTAAACTTTGCATAAGTAGCTTGAGACGCAAACTGAAGTTCTCTCAAATAGAAGGAGACGCAAACGGTACTTTGCGTGATGTACTGGAGACGCAAAGTAGCTTCTCGTGATGCAGGGGATACGAAAGGTTCACTTCTCGCAAACAGAAGGAGACGAAAAGTTAGCTTTGCGTGAATAATCCAAAACGAATACCTGAAACACTAACACAGAGATTAGAACAATATGAACTTGCGTAATCTAGTATGAACTCGCGCAAACCTATATGAACTCGCGCAAACCTAAGTAAATCAAGAAAAACTCGCAAGATCTGATTATAACCATGAAATTAATCCAACTAAAACACACAGATTTGAACGAAAACAGGTTTCTAACACAATTAAACCAACAATATCGATTAAAAACCACAAAATCAAGATTTCAAGAATGTAACAGTACGCAAGAATGGGTTTTCCAGAAAATCTTTAAAACTCAAAATCGAAGATCAAAACTTGATTTTCATGCAAAATTATATGAATCAAATTTGATCTCCTAACAAAATTGAGTCCAATGAAACAAATTGCAAACAAATTCGTCCAGAAACTAGTCCAAATTTGATGAAAAAGCAAAAAACGATATTTTCTTGAAAAAAATCAAGAAAATCGATCAAATTTTCTACTTTAATCCACAAATTCAGAAACTGAAACGATTTCTCTCAGTCCTCTCAGATTCAGATTAGCTCTGATAACAATTGTCAGTCCAAAATCTCTAAATCTAGTGAGAGAAAGTAGAGAGAGAAAGTAGAGAGCCCCAAATGGTTATTGTTCTATTCAATTCAAGCTTTAAAGTTACAAGGAAACAAAGCCTAAGGGGACTTAAATACCCCATGTCAAAACATAACAGATAAGCAAACTTAACACTGTTTAGACAGTAAGAAATAAATACAATGATTACTACAAAATCATTCTTAACAGGTACGTTCCGGGATGAAACATTAGATCAATGGCAATAATGGTTTGATTTAGAAATTTTTGGGAATTCTTACGGTTGGCGTGCTTTGTGACGGTTTGGAGTGCATATCCAAATTGTCTCAAACCCGACCGGTATAGCACTAAGAATTCCATCAAAAGACTGTAAAAAAAAATCAAATGTTATGTCGAGGAATTAGATTTCGAGAACGAAATCTCTTTTAAGGTTGGGAGTATTCTAACACCATGATTTTTGGTTTGGAACACTTTTGAGTGATATATATAGCAAAAATAAGAATCATATCTCACTCGTCTTAGCCCCGATTTAAGTGATTCAAGTTCCTACGGAAATTCACCATATATCACTACAATCTTCGTGTTTTGTGTTTTTGCAAATTCGAGTCACATAAGATCCGAAACTAATGCCGAAGTTGGGAGAAATGTACGGTCTGGTGGAAATAATATTAAAAGAATTAAAGAAGTTATTATAATAACAGAAGAAAGACTTGCGGATTGGCAAAGGCATGTAACTACATGCTATTGGTCCCATGTTCACATCTTAGTGGAAGCTCATTTTTTTATATTTATAAATATAACAGTTTTGGCCCAAGTGATGTTCAAGGCCCAATGTGTGAAGCCAATCCCCATAGACATATAGCTCAACTCATTTCCATCGTTGGCCCAGTTCACTAGTTGTATTAGGGCTTCATTAATTCTTTTTATATAAAAGAAAGAAACTAGAGGAGGCTTTAATTAGTTGAAGGGGGAAACATCTAGCAGCCGCCGACTGCTATATTTCCTTCTCTTTTATTTTTTAGACATATATATATATATATAAATATATACATATATATCAAATAAATTTGAGTTGATTCATTGTAACACTGGATTGAAGAACCAAGTTGAGGATTTTAATGGAGATGCAAGGCTAGTTGTTCAATGAGGGATTGAAGAGGATTAAAGTTTCTTGATAATTTGTGATTCCTAGAAGTTGAAAGGTATAAATTCTTTAACCGATTAATCTAAGTCTTCTCTAATTATTGGGTAGAAATTTAAGGTTCTTGGGGTATTATGATTTTGATGTTTATTAAAGTTCTTTGTTGGAAGAAATATCTCATATGGTAAATAATAGGTTTAGTATTTTCAAATGAATTAAATTGAGGCATTTACTTATTGATAAGTTCTGTTGAGTCAATATTGTATTCAAGATTAAAAGAGGGTCAAAATGTAATTGTTGTAAGTATAAGGGTTTTGTTGTATTTGTTTGTATGTCAAAGTCAATGTGTTTGACATTTAGTTGTGTTGTAAGGTGAATCCTATTGACCATATAAATAGTTGTTGTTCTTGTAAACTTGTAAGCACGCACAAAGAACATATACACAAGATACACATAGAGAGTTTTTGGATTACTAGGTCAATAAGGCTTTAAACTCGCCCTTTGTGACATAGGTATCTATGGTAACCTCTGGAACAACACATGTTCCAGATTTGGCCAACGAGTCTTTGGCACCTTCAGAGCCTGTGGGTATGATGAGCTCTGGAGGATTTCCTTCTAATCCTCGATGTTCCACAAAGGAATCATCTATAGAAGTTCTGTCGACAGACTTCTTGGGAGAGGGTTCAGAGACTCTCTCAAGGTTTCTGTCGATTGAAGTCTGTGGATGTTCTAGATCCACAGAAGTATCGTGTACTTTCACTTCCATCTCTGAAGCAGTTTGGTGGTCACTCGTGTGTATGACAGAGGCAACAAATGCCTCTGTGTGTGGTGGTGTTGTGTCCTGGGGCAATAGGACACTTATGTTTGCACCTTCATCCTTTTGAGAGTATGAAGTGGATTTGGGTACCCCATCTAAGTGTGGTACAGAGGATGAAGGAATATCCTTTGTCCGGTTGGTAGGGGTAGGATTCGGATCGTGTCATCCTGTTTCAATACCCTGCTGCACTAGAACTGCAGAGGTAGAAATGTGGGTTGCACTGGGAGTTTGGCTAGGTTGTGTGCTCAAGGCATCTTTTATACGACTATCCTCCTTCGATTTTTCCATTCCCTCTAACCCCTCATCTTCACTCTGGGACATACCCGTCACGTCCTCAATCTCCAATTCGACCGTTTGCCCTAGACCTCCAGAGTACCTCTGCGTGACCTCTTTAGCAATTTCACTGACTATTTGCAGAGGACTCCGAGGTCTTTCTTCTTGAGTATCTTCGAAGACAAAGGCCCTTCGTCTTATCCTCTGCAGAGGTTCTTCAGCAACCTGGCCTAGTCTCAGTCTTAGCTTCCTTGGCCTAGTCCTTCTCTGCCAATTTCCTCAATTTCTTTTTCTTTTTAGAGGACTTAACCACCTCTGTGGTTTTTACGGTGTCCTCTGCCACAACTTTTTCTTTCCTTAGCTTCTTGGCCTTTGGAACCTCTTCTTCTGCGGTTCTCTTCTTCTGTTGTTTATTTTTCTTCTTCTTATCACTCCCCACCCCCTTCTTTATTTCTACTATCTTCTCACTCACTTTCTGTGCCTCTGTGGCCACATCCTCTGCTCCGTTAAGATTCTCATCCCTAAGATATACTGCTATCTCTCCAACCTGAAATCCTACACGCGGGGGGGGGGGGGGGTTGCAGGACTCGGTTCAGGAGTCTTGTGCCCACGAATGTAAGCCTGAATGCCCTCTTCACTACCCAAATATTGCAGAAGTCGAGCTGGCAGAGGTCGGGTTGCTGGGTACCCTATCTTTAATGTGGTCGGCTTATGAGACTTCATCTCATGGAGCTTGATGACCTTGTCCTCTGCGGGTAATTTTTCTTCACTAACCTGGTCATCCCCAAGAAGTAAAACCAAGAATCTTCCGAAGACCAGGTTCTTTGGTTCTGTGCCCATGTCTTGATCTTGTTGTTTAGCTATGACTGCATTCCTTATTTCTCTGAAGATCAATCCTGCATAGTGGAGTGGAAGATCATAAAAGATCCCGTACATGATGGCCATAATCGTATGGCTCGATTGGTCAGGACTGCCTACTTTGGAGGTTAGGCATCTGTTAAGTATGGAAAACAGAACGTTCCATAGAGGGGGAAGGTTTTGTCTTCAGAAGTCAGTCCTCTTAGAGATAGGGATGGCATAGCCTATGAACCGTAAGAATTCCAGGAGTTCTTCTTCTGTGGGTTCTTCAGAAAACTTTTTGAGGTTTAGATTATCTTTGGTGGGCAATTCAAAGACATCAGACAACCTTCTCCTATTTATCCCCAAATCCAGTATCTTCTCCGTCGATGGATGAGTTGCATAGCCTATGATGCAATACCCATATCCGTCCATTTTCACATGGCGTGCACTCAGCCAGAATTGGATGTAGGACTTAGGGACATCATTCCTCTTCATGGTCAGGGCTTTGGTAAGGAAGTGATTCTTCAGAATATTGATCAATGATTCACCTTCAGTGGGAAACCCTTTTGGGTCGAGAGTGACAAAATGGTTGTTGGGCTTAATGGTCATTTGGTTTAGATGATAGTCGTGCCTCGTGAAGGATAGCATTCGGCTGGTCAGTACTTGTTCTTGTTCAACGGATTGAGAATCAGCCTTTTGTGCTACGGAATGTTGAGAGTGTTTTGAGGCCTTAGATCCTTGGGAGTTCTTGGATGAAACAGAAGGAGACGCCATTGTAGAAACTAAGGGAAAAAGGAAAGAAGTTCTTGCTTTGAGGTTCTTGAGAAAAGAAGAATTGCAGGTAGAGTAAAAAGGAAAAGATGAAAAAGAGGGGATTATATACTGAGAAGGGTAAATATTTAGGCAGTAAATAATGAGAATTTGAAATCCGTAATGAGTACAAACGGATAAGGAGCGGTTTCTGAAAAACGACGGTACAGATACGGACTAATGAAATTTTGCCACGTCGGGATGGGCGGTCCACGATCGAGTACGTGCGCCTCCCCCTATTCTCACGCGCGTGGCATTTACTATACCCACATAACAGTGACTTTCAAAAATAACCCGCATTGAATGACCATATAGTAAAAATTTTCAAGAGATGAAAATGGCAGAAGCTTTGTGGGTTTAGAGCTTTTGAGGTCATGAGTAGGGTTCTAAACACCAAGATGACCTAGACAATTTCGAAAGACTATGAGATGATCGATCACAAACCATATTTCATGCTCAATGGATGGGAGACCCCTTTTTGAGAGGTGTAGAGGCTCTGTGATAGGTCACAGAGGCTCTGTGGACGACCTTAGAGGCTCTGAGATCCGAAATTTCTAATTAGGAAAAGATTGGAAAGTATTGATCACTCAAGATTGGAAAAGATTTGAAGGGCATAGAGAGACATATTTGGAGTATAGTTACGAGCTCCCCCATGAATTGTCAAGGTCACCTATTTTAAATCCCCCTTGATATGTGCTTGGATCTTCAGAAATAGGCATTTGAGAAGACACAAAGCAAGAGAGTTTTGAAGAAATTTACAGGAAAGGAATTGTACAAACAGAAGAAAGAAAAAGAAAAACAACAAAAATTGTTAGGTCTGATTTTATAGTAATCATTGTATTTATAGGGCTTGGTCAAATACTGTGTCTAAAGTCATACTGTGTTGTATCTGACCAAGGGTATTTAAGTCCCTTTGGTCTTGGTTTGTTGTAAGAACTTCACGCACATTAATTTGATTTTGTTACTTTGCGCATTCAAGCTCTCTCTCTACTTTCTCTCTCTAGGATTCATAACTCTCCACTTGTCAAGATCGAAAAATTCTAATGAAGAATTTAATTAACACACTCAGAAACAATGTTAAAGAATTTGCGGAAAAACACTTTAACACTCAATCAATGAAACAGTACTTGAATGCAAATCACAAGTTATATTGATTAACTTAATGATTACGAACTCAACCTCAATCTGTTGAACAGACTCAACAGACGTTCTAAACTTCTCTAAAGAAAGGATTACAATTCATCTTGAGGTTAATTCTCTCTAAAACAAACGTATATTTAAAACTCTATCAATGTATATCTCTCTATCAAGGACTTCTAGACTATATATACAGAATTAATTACAAGATAATTATCAAACCAAAATTGATCTTCATTCCATAATTATCTTCATCTCTATCTCCAGCTCCTATTCTTTCTCTTCAAGCATTATCTTCATAAGCAGTATTAACTTCATCCTTATCCAGGAGCATTAACATCATCAGCAATATTATCAAGCTTGCAGTATTAACCTTTCACTTGCAGTAGTAATCTTTAAGCAGTACTAACTACTAGCAGTACTAACTCTCCAAGCAGTACTAACTATTAAAGTAGCAGCACTAACTCTTCAAGCAGTATTAATTCTACTAGCAGTAGTAATATTTCATCTTGCAGTAGTAATACCTTTCAAGTAGCAACAGTATTCATCCTTAGCACATTCAGACCCAACAATCTCCCCCTAACTTAACTTTTCAAAATGAGAAGTTAAGTTCTTCAGTATAGGGTCTTCATGATGCTTTCAACACTTCAGCTTAATTTCCCAAATTTGGATTCAATCCCAGACTTTGATTAATTGTCCTTCTAATCACAATTTTGGCCATTTCTGATCCTTTAGCACATACCAGCTTGGCTTTCAACATCCCTTCCAACTTAGCTTTGCTATGGTCATAGATCTTGTCAACCAAGTAGTACTCATGGTAGCTTTTGTCAATTGTGATCATGTAGACACCACAGTTTTCAAATAACATCCAATGATCAATCTTTTTGAAACCATACCCATGATGTAAGTCTTTGATCTTGTACTTCACTCTTTCAGGATTAAACATCATGCATAAGTACTCCATGGCAATCTTGATTAAGCTCATTTCAGTCCCTTGCAATACAGACTCATACAACTTTATTCCAACTTTGTACATTTCCTCCAAGTCAGCTCTAGAACAACTTCTGATCAACTTGCCCCAAGTTGCATAAACCTCAAACTAATCACCCATTCTTTTGAATCTGAAATATTATTTTCTGTTGTCCTTCATAATATCCCAAAAGATAATTTCTGGTGCTTTCATAGAGATAGGGTCATCTTGCACTGGTTCTTCATTTGTCAAAGTCATGTACAAATGGAATTTCTCATTGGATTGTTGATTGGACTGCTCTTGATTCTGCTCTAGCTCTGCTAAAGGTTCTGCTCTTGCACTTTCAATCTCCTTTTCAACTTCTTCAATTCTTGACCTCTTTACCTTAGGCTTGGTAGCAATAGATTTCTTTCTTTTTATAGCTCCAATCTGTTGAGACAAAGTCTCTTCTTGCTTAGCTTCTGTCTTTTCTTTGATAGGAGTGCCTTCTTCACTGTCGGGGAAGGGCTGTTGTATGTTAAGGTCATGCCTTTCTTTCATCTTTCTTTCAACCTCTACCCTTTGAGTGAAATCCCTTTGTAATTTGGCCATCTCCTTCTTATACAGTTCTTCTATTCTACCGTAAGACATGTTGGTAAACATCCCTTCTTTGACTCCAACAGACCCTTTCAGAAAGTTGATCATCTTTCTTCTTTGTTGATTGGCCATAAATGTCTTTAAAGGTTGTCTTTGTCTTGTCTTTAATGTCAGCCTTTGCCTTGAAGCCTTCTTTGTAATTTTCTTAGCAGCAGCAGCCTTTAAACTCCTTTGAAATTCCTCATTAAGCTTTGTAGATAACTCCAAAGCAATCTCTCTGTCTTTTGAAGATTGGATTTCTTCTTCCTTTTCCATTTCTTCTTGCAGTTTCTTTGCCAACTCTTTATCTAAATCAATCTGTTTCAGCTTCTTCATTGGTTTCTCAGACTCACCCACTTTCTCTTCCCCTTTCTTTTTGATCTCTTCCTCAGTGATCTTTTTCTTTATCTGTTCTAATCCTCCTTCTTTAATGACCACTCCCTTAACCTTTTGAGTGGCCTTGGGAGTGTCATTCTTTGCCTTTAAAAGAGTTTAAGCAATTTCAATCTCTTCCCTGGATAATTCTGTTTCTGCTGCTGTAGTTACTACTTGTTCAGTTTCTGCTGCAGATTCAGTTACTGCTGCTTTCACAAAAGTTGCTGCTGCTGATGTAGTTTCTACTTCTTTTGCTGTTTTTGCTTCTGCACCAATCTTCCTCTCAAAATGAGATTCCATTCTAACAGGGCTTTGCTTTTCAAATTCAGCTTGACTCTCCCCCTTTTTGGAAGTATCATGAGGAATGATCCTTTTCTTCAATACAAACTTGTTAAGACACAGTCTCATTGGATTCAAGATCATCCAATCTGAAGATCGCAATCTGAAGCTAAAGCCGAAACGTCGACTCTCGATATTAAAGTCTATGTCGTTTGTAATAAATGTCAATGTAATTGTTTGTTATTTTAATAGTTAAGTTAATATCTAGTTTGTTAGATATTAGTTAACTTAGTTTTCTATTAAATATTAGATCTAGTTTAACTTAGTTAGTTAGTTAGTTAATAGTTAGATATTAGTTTAGTTTTAGATATTAGTTTTATTGTTTAATATTGCAACTTGTTGTTGCAAGTTGTTTAGGTAGTGTGTTAGACACACTTGAGATAATATCTCTGATATCTCTCAACAATTAGATCATATATTATCAGATCACATACAAACACACACTTAAAGGTGTAAAAGAGAGAATACACAGAGAACACAATCAAAGCTTTAATCGATCATCCTTGTAACCATTTTGTTATAATCAATACAGTTTGGTAATCTTTATGTGTTGTTTAGTCTAAGAACTTGATATAGTATTGTGGACCCACAATTGGTATCAGAGCCTTATTAAGATCAAAATCAAGTTTTTCAGAAAACGACTCTGTCTTCTATTTGAAAAAGTGATTTCGAGTGTTAAAGTGTTTTAGGTGTTAAAATCGATCAGGTTGTGATCGATTAGCTTGCTAGATCGAGTTGTTGTTGTTTGATTTTACTTTTAAGCTTTAATCGAGTTCCATTTTGTGATTTTAGTGAGAAAACAGTCGAGAACATAAAGGTACTGTACGATCAAATTTTTCTTCAAAAAGTGTTTTTTATTGAGATCTGGTGCTCACATTCAGTTCTAGAAGTGTTTCTAGACATAAGGGTAGAGTTTGGTATTGCTAATCGTTTCAGGAACAAGTTTTTAGACAATTTTCGAAGTACAGGATGAAACTTGCGCAAACTAGAAGACGAACATACGCAAAGTCCAACTTTGCGCGTTCAACATCATACGCAAAGGTCACTTTGCGCTCCCCAAGTGAAACGCAAAGATCAACTTTTCGCATCTCAAGCCATACGCAAAGCATACTTCTCGGATCCAAGAGCATACGCAAACCTCGACCTCACTTCTCGCACCAAGTAAGAAACGCAAACCTCAGTTCACGTGTTCACTCTCTTCTCGAAAAGATCAAGGCAAGTTTGCGCAACCCTCTTGAAACGCAAACTCAACTTTGCGCTTCCCACTTGAAACGCAAACCTTACTTTGCGCTTCCCACGTGAAACGCAAACCTTACTTTGCGCTTCCCACGTGAAACGCAAACCTTACTTTGTGCATCCCACGTGAAACGCAAACCTCACTTTGCGCACTGTGCTTGACACGCAAACCTTGAAACGCAAACCTCTTTGCTCCAATCCAGACTTAGAATTTTCTTCAGAATGACATTCAGAGAAGCCCTTGCAATAGGAACTGACACCAAGCCAACAGTTCTCTTTAAAGGAGAATACGAACAGTGGAAAGATAGGTTTCTGAACTTTATTGACATACATGAGCTGGGTGAATTCATCAGGAAATCTATAGAAGAAGGGGTTATGAAACCAGTCACGACGACTCGCTTGGTTGGAAATGTGCCGACTGAAGTTGAACTTAAGTTTCATGAGCTACGAGATGATAACCTCAGAAGAGCTAAAGGCGACAGATTAGCTAAGTCATACATTTTACAAGGAATTCCAAATGAAATTTATGTAAAGATTGACAGCTACAAATCCTCCGACAAAGAAATGTGGGATGAGCTTGAAAAGATGATGTTGGGTTCGAAGGTTGGGAACCAGCTAAAAATCTCCAACTGCCTAAATAATTATGAAGAATTTAGAGGCAGGGTGGGAGAAACATTAGAAGAAACCTATGACAGGTTTGTGACTTTGCTGAACGAACATAGCAAGAACAAAGTCCAGAAATCTCAAATTAAGCTGAACGTCAAATTCCTGAGTATTCTTCAACCGGAATGGAAAAGATTTGCTAGGCAGATGAAGCAGATCAAAGATCTGAATGAGATTCCACTTCATGAGGTGTATGAAACCCTCAGACAAAATGAAGAAGAGATGGATGAAATTCTAGAAGAAAAGAGACAGAAAGGAAAGACAGTTGACGACACAGTTGCTCTTGTAGTCAGGAAGAAGAAAAACAAGACAATTGTGTATGAATCAGAAGAAGATGAAGGTTATGCAAACTCTGACATGGAGGAAAATGAACAACTGAAGCAAGCAATGATTCTGCTGTCAAATGATTTTCAGAAAAAGTTCTACACGAAGCCAAGTTCAAACAGTCAGAGATATTCTTCTGGTCCGAACAACTGCATCCACAAGGAAAGGGTTGAAGGAAGCAGATATGAAGGAAAGAGATCTGAAGGGAAAAGAACAGAGGAAAGGAAGCTTGAAGAGAGAAGATATCAGTATGAAGGAAAAAGAATAGAGGAGAGGAAACCATAAGAAAGAAAGTTCAAAGCTGAAGGATCCAGTCAGACAGAACCACCAACGTGCTACAACTGTGGCAAAACAGGTCACTATGCCAGAGACTGCCGAAGGCCAAAAGTCAGAAACTCCGATTATTACAAGAACAAGATGCTTCTTGCAAAGCAACAGGAGGCTGGTAAGGCACTGATGGCTGAAGATGAATACTGGCTTGATCATTCAGATGATGAAGAAGAGGATGAAGAGAGAGATGAAGCCGTCAACATGTGTTTGATGGGACAGATAGAATCAGATGTTGAAGTTGATTCAGATAATGAAGACGAGGAGGTATGTAATTTATCAGATTCAGATTTCATGAATAAAATGGATGCCATGAGTTTAAAACAAAAAGAGTTAGAATCTAATCTTGAGCAAGAAAATGGTGTCATAACTGACAAAAACCAATTGATACAGAAACTTAGCAATGAAATTGCTGAGAAGAAAGTATTAGTTGAGGTTTTACATAAAGATAATGACACCAACGCTAAGGAAAAGACAATAATTCTAAAAGAGAATTCTGAACTCAAGTCTCAATTGCTAAAAAGTGGGATTGATTTATATGAGCTTAAAGAATTGCATTCTTCATGTATCAAAGAAAACTTTTCTTTACATGGAAAATTAAAAAGTTTGGAAGAGAAGTTATATAAAATGGGTCAAACTGAACAGACTATTCATCTGAACAAACCCAAAGATGAAATAGAGAGATGGGGAATCGGTTATAAGAATCCTCACTGTCTATAAAAAGGGATGTCTGAAGTGCCAGGACTTTATGATCATCTTTCTATGTAATTAGCTCGTAGAATCCCTGAGTTTAAAACTTTCTGAACTAAATTATCTGAAAAGGATGAAGCCAACGAAACTGAAAAACGTTTGAAATCATCTAAAGTTCATCTTCCATTTTATTATGCGAAATTGAATAATAGTTATGATGAAAATCCAATATATCAAAAGAAGAAAACTATTTCAAGTGATTTCTTTCAAAGTTATACTAAAAAGGAAATGGAGGCGAAGCCTATTGTAGGTAAACTATATGTCCCTCCTCTCGTTTTAGAAAGTAAAATTTCTGAACTCGAGAATTCTTTATCAGATGAAAGACTTTTGATGAATATTGAGCAAAAAGTTTTTTCAACTGTGTTTTCAAATTCTGTTATTTCTAAAGCTTCAAACTCTGAGGACATGTCTGGTCTAGCTAATAAAGAGCTTGATTTTCTGAACTCTAACGGTGGTTTAGATGATTGTTCTGAACAATTTGATTTTAATGCAAAACTTCCTAACCATTCATCTTTTGTTAAGAAATCTTTGAATAAAACTAGTATGCCTGTTAATAGTGCAAGATCAACGAAAGTTGATAACTCAGTCTCTGTGAAAGCTAAACATGCTAAAGGTAAGAAAATATCTCAGCATTCACAGAAACCGAACACTACTAGTAATTCTAAGAAGAAGTAATCGCTTGTTGCTCACAGAAACCGAACACAGAAACCGAACACTTCTGCTTTCTCTTCTTTTGTTGCACCAACCTCAAAACCATCTTCTTTAATTTGCTTATCTGCACTTGTTGTGATAGAATCACCAGTTTCATCTCCTCTATTTCTACACCCTGTTTGAGTACATCCAGATTGACATTCACAATAGTTTCCATCAATTCCTCATAGTTATATCTATCCTCACCTTCTTTAGGTGTGTTTACCACCCTGGAAGAATCCTTGGAAGTTTTAGTAGGAGTCTTCTGCCTAGCAGAAGCACCCTCTATCGCCTTGGTTTCTTGGCACCTGGGACCTTTGGATGATTGCTCACCCAAAGTTGTCGTGGGGAAGGTCTTAAAGATGTTCACACTGTCCTGCCCTGCACTTTGTGCAAAGTCAGTAGTGTGAGCCTCACTGCCCACATGCTCATCCTTATCCTTATAGAGCACCTTCTGGGGGTTGGGAGACACCCCTATGGTTTCCCTTTCGATATTCTCTAATGGAGAATGCTCCATTAGAGGGCTTGAAGGCTTTGGGGGTGAAGATACAAGAAGGGAAGGAACCTTCTTTACCTTCTTCCTGATATATGTTTTGGTGATGGGGGATTTGGGCTTGACAATAGGGATCTGAGGTATATTAACTGTTGGGAATTGAAGATTTGTTTAAGTATGATTACTGCTGCCAGTACAACATGGTTACTACTGCCGAGACAAGTTACTACTGCTGAGCCAAATTACTACTGCTTGTAGAAATTAATACTGCTAATCATAGTTACTACTGCTGGTGAAGATTAATACTGCTCAGAGTGTTAATGCTGCTATGACTTTATACTGCTTATGTGATAATCTTGGTAAGCCGCGCAGATCAAGGTTTGAAGATAATCATGGAAGGTTTGAAGATAATTATGGAAGAATATACTGAAGATCTTTTATGTTTTGTAATTATATTTTATTTTCATTATATGTATAGTATTATTCAGAATAGTTTGTTACACGAGTATTCTGACTTTTTGTTTTGAGAGAGAATTGACCTCAAGGTTTACAACCCTAGTTCTAGAGAAGTAGAATTCGTCTTGGTGAGCCTGTTCATCAAGATTGAGGTTTTGTGTGAAAGCTTGTAACTTTAATCATTTAATAAAGTTTACAAGTTGTGATTTCTACTTTACTGTTACATCGATATTTGAATATTAAAGTCTTTTTCCGCAACTTCTTTAATATTGTTTCTGAGTTTCAATATTCTTGTTAAGAATAAGATCCTGACATTAACAGAATGGAATGGTGTGGGTAGGTCATCAGTTGGGTGGTCAGATGTGGCCTGTGACCCTGATGCCTCACCATGGGAATGAGACACACCCATCATTGTAGAGAACAATGGAGTGTCTTGTCCAGAAAAGTCCTTGGAAGGACTTTTCATGTTTGAGAACACCTTCCCTTTGGGAGGTTTTGGTACATACACCTCTTCAAGAGAGGGTAGATCCGTCAATTCCTTTAGTAGAATCTCTTGTACAAACCTAGGATACATATAAAATCTCTTTGTTTTGGTTTTGGTATCCAGGTTTGACAGTAAATCATTTAAAATCATTTGAGAGAAATTAAACTTTCTAGAGGTCTCTAAGCAGACCAAAGCATAGGCTATGGTGCTGCTGAACTCACTCCAGCCAGTTGTTTTTCTTGAAATGCAGTGTTGTAGGGTATGAATAAAGAATCGCCACTGAGGTGAAAATCTGTTCTTTTAAAACTTGAATACCTCTGTGGGACCTTCATACCCCATTCGATTTAGAACTTGGAAGAGATCTTCCTTAGGAAGAGAGGTAATACCTGAGGCATCATCTAAGCGTAGATATGCACGTATGTTGTCCTCTGATATGGTAATGGGTTTATCACAAACCCTTGATTGGATGACCTGCCCTCCTTCCACTGTCTGAATTGAAGCATTTGCCCAGAACTGGCGTAGATGTTCCACATAGATTGTGGGATTGACAGTGAGGGCATAAGCAATGTGTGACGATTTGAGGAAATCCACAATCTGATGAAAACCTTCAGCCTGTTTGGGTTTTTGCAGCATAGCAACCTCATTGTGTTCATCAATGAATTCTAGTCCTGCCATCGTTTTGATTGATTCTAGGGTTCGAATCACTACTAGGGTGTACACTGGTGAGCACGAAATCGAGAGAGAGAGAGAGAGAGAGAGAGAGAGAGAGAGAGAGAGAGAGAGAGAGAGAAAGAAGCAATGGAAGTTCAAAGAGTCGTTTGTATTTTGGCGGTCACAAAGGGGTATTTATAGGTGGAGGGTTTCAGTTAGAAGCAGTACTATGTACCCTAGCAGTATTAACAGGCCCGCAGTATTAACTCAGAATAACAGTAGTAACACATACTTGCAGTACTAACACAAACTAGCAATATTAACACAGACTAGCAGTATTAACACCTACCAGCAGAGGTAACACTGATTAGCAGTATAAATAAAGCAAGCAGTAGTAACTTTGCACTGCCAGTATAAACTACCTAGCAGTAGTAACCATATTTAACTCTTTTTGGACTGTAATCATGAGTAATATAGAGAGCAGTATTAACTGAACTAGAAATACGAAGTATTCAATTTAAGAAATCTGAAACACTTAAACACACAAGGTTAGCAGCACCATGCACAATAAAATATGAGAAAGTAGACAAGAAGGAATCTATACAGAAATGGTACATAGAGCATATCAAAGGAGGCTTATTCAGTGTTTATCATGCCCACACTTGTGACCAAGAATGTGAATCTACCCACATCAAAAGCTTTGGTGAATAGATCAGCAAATTGGTTACTTGTATGGACTTTCACAACCTGAATTAGCTTTTTTTCATTACAGTCTCCGATAAAGTGGTACCTGATTTCTATATGCTTTGTTTTGGAGTGCTTGACTGGATTATTAACAATGCTAATAGCACTGTTATTGTCTATGAAGATTGGAGAGTGAAGAAAAGTCATACCATAGTCCAACATTTAATTCTGAATCCAGAGTACTTGTGAACAGCAGCTTGCAGTAGCTATATACTCTTCTTCTATTGTAGAGGTGGACACTGTGGTTTGTTTCTTGCACTGCCATGACACTAGTCTTGCACCAAAAAACTGACATCCCCCTGAAGTTGACTTTCTATCCAAATTTTCACCACCCAAGTCACTGTCTGAATAAGCAAGTAGGTCAAATGGTGAGTCATGAGGATACCAAAGACCTAATCTAGGTTGGCCTTTGAGATATCTGAATATCCTCTTGACTACTTGAAAGTGTGACTGCTTAGTCCTTACTTGAAATCTTGCACACACACAAACATGAAACATGATATCTGGTCTTGAAGCAGTGAGATACACGAGGGAGCCAATCATGGATCTATAGTGATGAACATCCACATCCTCCCCCTCAAGATCTGCAGTGATCTGTTTGTGTGTCTCCATGGGTGTGCTTGCAGGCTTTGAATCTGAGAATCCAAACTTAGTAAGAATGTCCTACACATACTTGGATTGGCTTATAAATATCCCATCTTGCTTCTGCTTAACTTGTAGCCCCAGGAAGAAAGTAAGTTCACCCATAGAACTCATCTTGAATCTCTTGTGCATCAAATCTTCAAAATCTCTGCACATTTGATCTTTTGTGGATCCAAAGATAATATCATCCACATAGATTTGCACTATTAGGATGTCCTTCTTCTTCTTCCTCTGAATGAATAGAGTCTTGTCTATGATTCCTCTTTGAAAACCATTTTCCAAGAGATAGGTAGACAAAGTGTCATACCATGCCCTTGGTGCTTGATGTAGCCCATAGAGTGCCTTCTTCAATTTGTATACTCTGTCAGGATAATTTGAATTCTCAAACCCTGGAGGCTGACAGATAAACACTTCTTCTTCAATTCTCCCATACAGGAAAGCACTCTTTACATCCATCTGGTAGACCCTGAACTTCATGAAAGAAGCATAGGCTAAAAATAGCCTGGTTGCCTCAATCCTGGCCACTGGTGCAAATACCTCTTCATAATCAATTCCCTCTTCTTGAGTATACCCTTGTGCCACCAATCTGGCCTTGTTTTTTATTACTATTCCTCTCTCATCTTTCTTGTTCCTGAAGATCTATTTAGTGCCTATAGCTCTGTGTCCTTTTGGAAGGTCAACCAAATCCCATACATCCTGCAGCACAAACTGCAGTAGCTCCTCTTGCATTGCTTCTATCCAGCTTGGATCCTTAATTGCATCAACTGCCTTTTTGGGTTCAACCTGTGATAGAAAGCAAGATAGTAATCCTGATTGTATATCTTTCAATCCTCCCAACACACTTTGATTCCTTGTGATTATAGGTGAATTGATGTCACCAATCACCAATTTAGGAGGATGATTTTTCTAAACTCTTGTTTGATGAACAACCTCTTCATTAATATCTGCTTACAGATTAGAGTCATTCTTTTTAGGAGTGCTGCCACCAAATACTGAAGAGTTATCATCATCTGTGTCATCTTCTTCCAAACCTGGCATCTCATGACCTTTGATTCCTGAATCTGAGGGTTGATCTTCCTTTTCACCTCTGTCCTCTTCATTTTGAGCTGGTTCAGTGTCCTTTGAATCTGAAGTATCTTTCTTATTTTGGTCACAGAATTCAACAGGATCAGCAGTGGTTGTTGGGAACAACACAAACTCTTGTCTTTGTACTTGTACCTTTTCTGTCTCTGTTCCTACATTATGCTCGTTACTGAAACCCAAAGAATTAGATAGTGAATCAATGTCAAATAGCCAATCAGGACCTGAACCAAGTTGATTTGGTGTGTTCTCATTGCATTTGACATTGTCACTTTCCTCAATAATCCTAGAAGAGGTGTTGAAAACTCTGTAGGCCTTACTTTGAGATGAATATCCAACAAGAAACCTATCCTCAGCTTTGCTATCAAACTTGCCTAGGTGAGTTTTGGTATTGAGAATTGTGCAAGGACACCCAAATGGTTTGAAAAATCCAATAAAAGGTTTCTTCTTTTTAAAAAGCTCATAAGGTGTCTTGTTTTGGGATTTCACTACTAGAACTCTGTTTTGAACATAGCAGACAGTATTAACTGCTTCTGCCCAAAA
Source organism: Arctium minus (assembly GCA_954870635.1). Classification (NCBI taxonomy): domain Eukaryota; kingdom Viridiplantae; phylum Streptophyta; class Magnoliopsida; order Asterales; family Asteraceae; genus Arctium; species Arctium minus. The sequence goes on from OX941092.1 coordinate 55,707,879, forward strand.
AGTGATTGGAAGTTTTGAATCTGCCAACAGAGATCTAGCAGCTTATATCAGAGTCCTATTTCTCCTTTCAGCAACACCATTCTGTTGAGGAGTCCTAGGAGCACGGTATTGTCTCTGAATGCCTTGTTCCTCACAGAAGCTGTTTGGGTCATTGTTTTTAAATTCAGTACCATTATCAGACCTGATGACTTTAACTCTTAGATTTGTTTGGTTTTCAACTCTAAGAACAAAGGATTTGACCAGTCCACTTGTCTCATCCTTAGTCCTCAGAAAATAGACCCAAGTGAATCTAGAGAAATCATCAACAATAACCAAGTAGTAGGATTTCTTACCAATACTCACCACATTTGTAGGTCCAAACAGATCCATATGTAGTAAATTAAGAGGTTAAGAGATTGTATTTATCTATTTGGACTTATGAGAAGTTTTGTACTATTTTCCTTTAAGACATGCAACACAATGATCATCACATGAAAATACCTTTTGTGGCAAACCTCTTACAAGGTTGTTTTTCACAAGTTTGTTCATTGTTTTAAAGTTCATGTGACACATCCTTCTGTGCCAAAGAGATGATTCATCCAATGAAGCTTTTGAAAACAAACAATTTAAAGATGAATCAAAACATACACTCTCCAAGTCTAAGCAATAAACATTGTCCTTTCTAGGAGTTCTAAGTAGTATCATATTTTCATCAACTACCTTGAACCCTGGAGCAAGGATAATACATTCAGTATCATTGAATAATATGCTATGTTTCTTGTCACAAACCTGTGATACACTTAACAGCTTGTATCTCAATTGCTCAACATAGTATACATCCTCAAAGGTCATCTTACCTTTTGACACATTACCTTTTCCACTTATCTTTCCACCTGCTGGATTATCACCAAAAGCAACATGTCCTCCATCAATTCTTTTGAACTTTTGAAGGCAGACCATGTTACCTGTCATGTGCCTGGAACAACCACTATCAACAAGCCAAATGCTCCTTCCCTTGAGCTGTTGGTTGCCCTGCACATATAATAAAGCAGTTAGTTTTTAATAGGAATTCAAGCCAAAGTGGTCTTGGGTTTCCTATTCTCATCAACATATTCATATTCAGACTTGATGAGATTATCAAAGTGAGGAATCTTATTGCTTGAATACTTTGTTAGAAGAATGGGTCTGTCACTGGAAGCAGTACTAACTTGATTAGCAGTATTAACTGGGTTAGCAGTAGTATTGCTTGCAGCAGCACTATTTCTGTCAGCAGTACTATTTGAAGCAGCAATACTAACATATTTCTTTACTTTCGGAACTCAAACCTGGACAAAGTTGTTTGCTTTCTTTTTCTTTAAGATACTCCTTGGCTTATTTGGAGTATTTTTCTTTGAATTAGCAAACTTATTTTGAGCATGAGATTTTATAGGTGCCCTTCTCACATTCTTAGCCATATGATTCCTTATTTGCTTCCTATAACCAACACGATTTTGTATATTTCTTTGAAAAGTGATCCTTTGGTTAATAGGATTGAAATAACAGTGTTTGGCTAGATGATTTAACTTGCCACAGATAAAACAAGGCTTTGGTTTGTTAATTTTTCTCAGGTCAATTCCTTGTTTTAAAGCCCACTGATTATTTCTGTTTCTTTGATTTCCCCTGGTTTTATCATGTTGTTGGGGCTGATTTTGTTTACAAGTACAGGGATTAACAATAGTGGTTTGCATGTAATGGACTCCCTGTACCTTCTCTTAGAACTTTCAGCCTTCTCACTCTTTACAAAAGGTTTTCCCCCCCTTTCATTAGTAAGGATATGATTTTCTAAAGGGATTTATTTAAGGTCATCCTTATTCTTACCCTTAGTGGTCTCTTCTTCAGCCTCTTCCTCAATCACTACACTGTCAAGAGGATCTATATCTGTGGCTCCTGTAGGTATGTCTCCTTTCTCTTGTCTTTCTAAGAGGTCTGAAGTGGGAGGGATATAGTTATTGTTATAGGGTGGAGGGGTACTGTTGTATCCTAAACCTCTTTTCAGGTTGTCATGAACTTGAGATTTTAGAAGTGAGTCCATTGCTTTAGAGGCATTGGAAAACCTCTCAATGTCCAACTTGGCTTTCTCAAAATCACTCCTTATCTTCTCACATTCCTCTTCAGATTTTTTAAGCTTAATTTCTAACTGATTCTTTTCCCACTTCCAGTAGTTAGTATCATATGTGTGTTGAAGTTCATTGGCTTTGTATGCCTTAATCTGTTCTTCCAAATTCTCAACAATCACAACATACTCTCTTCTATCTTTTTCTAACCTTTTTAGGTCATCACACATGCTTTGATTGTGATCCCTGTACTTTTTAACAGTTTCTATGCAAGATTTTGAGCAAAGGTTAGATTTTACCTCTGTGGGAATATCAGTGCTTGCTGACTCAGAAACTTTAGCCATTAAAGCTTGATTCTGAACTGCTTCTTCTGCTTGGTCACTCCAATCAAATCCCATTCCTTCTTGGGTAACAAGAGCTTGAAAAGAGTTTCTGTTGTTGAAGCTAGTGGACTGTGATGGTTGATGGTTGCTAGTATGTTGTTGAGGCATTCCACTTCTGCATTCTCATGCAAAGTGCCCTAGCTTGTGACACTTGTAACATTCAACCTTGGATTTATCAAATCCAATCCCATCTTCTCTTTTCTGAGCAAATTTGTTCCTCCCAGTCCTTTTGATGAACCTTTTTACCCTCATTGTGAGCATAGCCATCTGCCACTTGATATCCATCTCTTTCAGATCATCAGCATTTATCTGTTCTAAGTCATCATTAATTAGAGTGGAATTAGCATGACTGGCTAAAAAAGATTCTAAAACTGAGTCATTAGATCCATCTTGCTTTGATCCATAGGCAACACTAACTGATTCTGTATTAGCAGCAGAATCAGTAGAAGATGATAAAAAAGCAGCACTGTATGAGTATCCAGAGGGCCTCTTCTTTGCTTCTACCTCTGCTTCAAACACCCTAAGGTCATTATAGAGGTCATCCAGTTCCTTGTCCTCTAGTTGGTCATTCTGTCTGAAGGAGACAGTGTACATAGTCCATTCATCACCAAGAGATCTGAGAAATTTTCTGTTGACATCATCTTGATCTATCTGGACACCAATAGTAGCCAATTCACCAATTAACTTATTAAATCTATCAAAAGTTTGAGTCATGGACTCATTCTTTGTAGACATGAAGTTTTCATATTGCTGCTTCAGGATTGTCTTCTGATTTCTCTTAGTACTTTTGGTACCAGAAAATCTTTTCTCCAGTGCATTCCATAAAATTTGTGCATCCGTGCAATTGCAGAACTGGTGTTGATACTCATCAGGTATAGCCAAGAGCAGAGTGCTCAAGGCTTTCATCTCTGTCTGCCTCATCTTTCTTTCTCCATCAGTCTTTGGTGGAGGTCTCTTGCCATCTGCATCCATCTTTCCTCCATCAGAGGGACCATTCTCAATGATGTCCCACATTGAGAAGTCTGTGAGAAGAATATATTGCTTGATTCTGATTTTCCACATGTCAAACTCATTGGGTTTGAGAATGGGAACCTTTGATACCAAAACGCTGTCACTTGAACTGTCCATGATTATAGGTTTATGAGTTTTCTTGCTCTGATACCACTTGTCAAGATCGAAAAATTCTAATGAAGAATTTAATTAACACACTCAGAAACAATGTTAAAGAAGTTGCGGAAAAACACTTTAACACTCAATCAATGAAACAGTACTTGAATGCAAATCACAAGTTATATTGATTAACTTAATGATTACAAACTCAACCTCAATCTGTTGAACAGACTCAACAGACGTTCTAAACTTCTCTAAAGAAAGGATTACAATGAATCTTGAGGTTAATTCTCTCTAAAACAAACGTATATTGAAAACTCTATCAATGTATATCTCTCTATCAAGGACTTCTAGACTATATATACAGAATTAATTACAAGATAATTATCAAAACAAAATTGATCTTCATTACATAATTATCTTTATCTCTATCTCCAGCTCCTATTCTTTCTCTTCAAGCATTATCTTCATAAGCAGTATTAACTTCATCCTTATCCAGCATTATTAACTTCATCAGCAGTATTATCAATCTTGCAGTATTAACCTTTGACTTGCAGTAGTAATCTTTAAGCAGTACTAACTACTAGCAGTACTAACTCTCCAAGCAGTACTAACTACTAGCAGTACTAACTCTCCAAGCAGTACTAACTATTAAAGTAGCAACACTAAATCTTCAAGCAGTATTAATTCTACTAGCAGTAGTAATACCTTTCAAGTAGCAGCAATATTCATCCTTAGCACATTCAGACCCAACACTGTTTGGTCTTTAGAGGCTTCAGCTCCAGAGGCTCTGTGGTCATCCTCAGAGGGTCCATCATCATTGAACATCTCTTCAAACAGATGATGAATATCATTTGCTCTAGATGAATTACCATATTCTTCATCCTGTAATTTGAGTCCTGAGCAGATTTTCTCCGAAGTCTTCTGAAAAGAGTCATCAAAAGAAACATTAATACTTTCAAGCATATGTTTTAATTTGAGCACATAGACTATATATGCCATAGACTTTGATGAATAGCCAACGAATTTGGCTTCATTAGCTTTAGGGTTGAATTTCCCTATCTTCTCTCTTTCGTTCAACACGAAGCATCTACAGCCAAAGACATGGAAGTACTTGATATTTGGCTTCCTCTGGTTGAGAAGATGGTATGGAATTTTTGCATGCTCTTCACTATCAAAGATCGATTTTGTGTTAAACATGCTTCTGCTCAAAAGGAAATAGGGAGTCCTGAGGCAGTGAGCATAGTTATGGCGGCTTCCACTAGTGTTCTGTTCTTGCGTTCAACAACACCATTTTGTTGTGGAGTCCTTGCAGCAGAGAAGTTATGTGAGATGCCCTCTGTCGTAAGATAGGCTTCGATGATTGAGTTCTTGAACTCTGTGCCATTGTCACTTCGAACTCTTTAAATCCTGCAATCATGAAGAACTTGTATTCTCTTAAGGAGATTGATAAGTACCTTAGGAACATCTGATTTCTTTCGAACAAATTCCACCCAAGTGTATCTAGAAAAGTCATCTATGAGTACGAGGATGTACGTCTTGCCACATGGACTCTGCACATATATAGGACCACAGAGGTCTACATGAAGCATTTGCAGAGGTCTAGTGCAAGATATGTCTGATTTGGTCTTATGGGCAACCCTTTTAAGTTTGCCCATTTCACATGCAGAGCATAGATGATCTCTGTCGAACCAAATGCTTGGTAACCCTCTTACCAGGTCCAGTTTCACAAGTTTGTCTAGAGAGTGAAAGTTTAAGTGACATAACCTGTTATGCCAGAGCCAAGCTTCCTCATTTTTACTTGAGACCAGACAGAGCTTTTCATCTTTGTTAATCGACTTGAAGTCCATGAGGTATATATCACCTCGTCTTTTGGCACGTAGAAGTTCTGTGGATGTATCTTCCTTCAGCAGAGAGTAGTATTGCTTTTTAAACATCACATCTAGTTCATTATCACATAGTTGGCTAACACTTAGTAGGTTGTGCTTAAGGCCATCCACATAAGCCACTCTGTTGACATCGATGTCTCCATTGGCAATGACTCCATAGCCATTTATTTGACCCTTCTTATTGTCTCCGAAGGTTATAGAACCACCTCCATGTTTTTCTTTGTAAGAGGAGAGCAACCCTCTGTCGCCAGTCATTTGCCTTAAACACCCAGAGTCTAGGTACCAAATGGGCACATGTTGTTTCTTCTGCGGACAGATCAAGAGGACTTAGGTACCCATTTCCAAATGGGTCCAGGTTTGTTAGCAGTGTGGGTCTTATCCTCTTTAACAGAGGTACCAGATTGTCCTTTCTCACCCTTGAATTTGTCATTCTTTGGCTTTGGGTGAGATATAAGACAGGAAGGCCTTGAGAAATGTTGATTAAGAGTAGGCATAAGATCAAAACATTTACAATGAGTGACTCCAGAAGCAAACTTCTTAAACATTTCATTAAATTTGTCAAAGGAGGGTACAAAGCATTTTTTACAACAACCCATTTTAGATTTGGGTTTCTTTTCACAGAAAACTTTGTCTAATCTTGGTTGAGTTTTGTCAAAAACTTCTCTTGGATGGCTCTTTGATTGTACTCTCCCTTGATGACCTCCCTTTCTCGCTTTCACTGCCACAAAAGTACCAATTTTTCAGATTTCGGCCATTTTCCCTTTTGTTGACAAGTGAATTTTTCTTGAAATGGTTTTATAGGTTTTGGACCTTTGGAAACTTGAGAGATCTTGATCTTTTCACTGTTTAATTTTTTAAGCTCAAGAGAAGTCTTTGCTTGCAGACACATGTCCAAAAAGTCAGGGCAAATGGGTATACCTGTGGTTCTCCTTTTGGGAGAGATTATTCTGTTAGGAGTACCAGAGGGAAGCTCATTTTCCTCTGGACCACACGAGGCTATCTCTAGTTCCACAAAACTTGTCTCAATATCGACAGAGGATGACTCAGATTCTGACTCAGAATCTGAATCGAGAAAGTCTCTGTGAATGAGAGCATGATCTTCTGGAAGTGCATTGCTTTGTCCATTGGTAGTGTCCTTGGGAATATTTAGATCTTTTGAAATGCATGGCATCACCATAGGAACATTTAGACAATTAAGAAGATCTTGCTCAAAGATTTCTCCTACTTCAGAGGCTACATCAGGATGACTAAGAAAATTACTTTCATAGGTTTTTCTCAAGTCACTTTCCAAAAATCTTTTAAACAACTTTTTTTCCACAGAGACCGGAACAAACTCTGGTGCATCAGAGGACAGTTCCTTTTCAGGAATCATCATGCACACAAAAGCCATTTGAGTTTGTGTTTCTGGATGACCAAATCTGAAGATCCCTATCTGCTTTTGAGATAGATATTTCCTTGGAGAGGATTTTCTCTTTGAAGAAATTGCAGATGGTAAATCATTGTTTTCATACCATACATTTGCCATCTACAGAGATTTCCTCAGATGTGGTCCTTCAGAGGTTCTGCGCATCTTAAATGTGAACAATAGGTTTAGAGGACATGGTTTTAGAAATTGTCCAAGGCAGAAGATGTTTGCTAAAGATTTGTTTCTTTTATTTCCAGTATAGGGGTATTAACTTTCTCATGAACTTTCTGTACATCCTGGTATCTCCTAATCAGAAGATCTCTGTTGAGCAGATCTTGATGAAGTACTTCTCTTTCTTTTTTGAAATTTTTTTCAAAGAAATAGCGTTTAGGCGATCACTCTCACTATTCTTTAGCTTCTTAACCTTTTCTTTTACAGTTTGATCAAGTTTGGAAACCTTCTCTTTTAAACCCTTCTTTTAAAAAATATGCTTAGAGACAAGTGATTTTCCAAGATAAAGTTTGTCCTTCTCTTGAATGAGAAGTTTTGTTTCTCTCTCAAAGAAGGCTAATTTCTTCTCTAGCTCTGAGCATGTGTTTTTGTAGGCAAAAAACTCGTTCTGTAATTCACGAAGTTTGTTTTTAGAGTCTATATTAGATGAATCAGAAGTAGATACCTCACTATCACTGTCAGAGGTGTGAACTTCTGCCATTCCACAGAATAGTGCATTATTGTCCCCTTCATCAGAAGATTCATCGGTCACAAGATTTTCTTGTTCTGCCATCAGGGATCTTTGAGTGTAGTACTCTGCTTTCTTTTTATAGAAAGCAACATCTCTGACAGGTTTCCCTTTGATGGCATTTGACTTGCATTCTGCTACAAAGTGGCCCGACTTCCAGCATTTAAAGCAGCCTTCATTTTGTTGAGGGGATTTGTCTGCACCTCTGTCATCCATCTTCTGACCATTTCTTCTCTCGTCATTCCTCTGATCACCAAACTCTTCTCTCCCAAACTTTCTCATTTTACCGTATCCTCTACCTCTGTCGTCTCTTTCCTCTATTCCTCTATATTCTGGCTTTTTCTTAAGACCCCTGTTGAATTGTCCGGTCATAAGAGCAAGCGTTTTGGCCAGAGCAGCCATATCGATCTCCTCCTCTGAGCTTTCTTCACTTTCACTCTTTTCCACCAATACCTTCTTCTTTTTCTTCATTTTATGTGCATCCTCTGTTACCTTCTCCTTTCCTTTGTCCTTTCCTTCTGTGGCGCTTCCCACTATTGCCAAAGGTCCACCGATAGGGGTCACCAACTTTGAAATTCGGTTCTCTTGGCTAATTAATGTCCCAAAAAGGTCAGAGATAGACCAAACATCAAGATCTAGGGTTGCTTGCCTGGACATTGTCAGATGAAGCCATTCGTCATTGAGGCTCTGAAAAAATCTAACAATGTTATCCTCAGAAGTTTTGTGGATGTCGTACCTCTTGCACTTGTTTATCAATGAGTTCTATCTGTTGTAAGTGCTCTGAATGGATTCTCCTGGCAGAGACTTAAATGTGAAGTATTCGTTAATGCATAAATATTTGAAGTTCTTTTGGGTTTTAGCACCACCCTCGAGCTGTTTTTCAAGCTCCAACCACAGATCTTTTGATGTTTCGCAGGAGTCAAGGGACTGAAAGATGTCATTTGGAATGGCCATTATGAGTATCCTTTTGGCTTTCTTTGCAAGTTCATGCAAGGCACTCTCTTGTTCAGTCCACTCGTTAATAGGTTTGGGATGCTGGTATTCAGGTATTTCTGGAGTGTTTGCAGTAGCAGGAACACGAGGAACAGTGGTCATTAGGATGTAAGGAGGATTATGAAGAAACTCAACCAGTCCAAGATCCAAACCTTCAAGAAAGTGGACCATCCTGATTTTCCACTGAGGATATTCATCCCTAGGTAGAGTAGGAGGTTTGGATTGAGATCCTACACTGAAATAGTTGACTGTGTTCGCCATTTTCAGATGGAAAGTATAGGACAGAAAAACAGAGTATGAGATGAACTGAAGAGAGGAACAAGAATGTGCTCAACGATGATGAGTATTTTGTATGAGAGAATTAATAACCAACAAATAAGCTTTGAATCTGTCTTTAGCGGGTCAAGCACACTTGCCTTTGAATCTATATCAAACTGGTTGAAATAGTTCTAGAAAATAGAGTATGTTTATGAATGAAGTTTAAAGAAAAGAACAGACTCAAACTACTACCAAGAACACAGGAATCAAGTATAGAACAGGATCCTTTGATATTAAGAATCAAAGTTTGATCTGATACCAATTGTAGATCCCAAATATGATGTTCTTAACATGATAAACATGTCTCTACATACTAAAACGCTTCCGCACTCTTATTTATTAGTTTGTGTGTAGTGAAAAGTTTATCAAGTTAAGAACATCATATTTGGGATCTACACACAGAGTTCAAGAACTCAACGATTGAAGCCTATCTTACGACAGAGGGCATCTCACAGAACTTCTCGGCTCCAAGGACTCCACAACAAAATGGTGTTGTTGAACGCAAAAACAGAACACTAGTGGAAGCCGCCAGAACTATGCTCACTGCCTCAGGAATATCTATTTTTTTTTGGGCAGAAGTCATTTCAACTGCATGCTTCACTCAAAATAGATCATTAATAGTGAAGAGGCATGCAAAGACCCCATACCACTTGCTCAACCAGAGGAAGCCAAATACCAAATATTTTCATGTTTTTGATTGCAGATGTTTTATGTTGAACGACAGAGAACAAATAGGGAAATTTAGCCCAAAAGTTGATGAAGCCAAATTTGTTGGCTATTCATCAACCTCTAAAGTATACAAAGTCTATGTGCTCAAATCCAAACATATACTCGAGAGTATTAATGTTTCGCTTGATGACACTTTTCAGATGACTTCTGAGCAAATCAGCCCAGGACTCAAGCTTCAAGATGAAGACTCTGGTAATTCTACAAGAACAAATGATCTTCATCGCGTTTTTTGAAGAGATGTTCAATGATGATGGTCCTTCTGAAGGTGATCACAGAGCCTCTGGAACCAAGGCCTCTGAAGACCAAACAGGTACCTCATTGACTGGTCCAAGTAATACTTAACCCTCCTCTACTACTTTTATAGGTACAAATGTTTAGGGGGAGCCCACAGAGACCAACACTGAACATGGCTCTATGCTCAACCAAGGTCAAGATAATATGCCTACTAACTCTGAAGGATCATCACCAGAGCAATCACAAAACTCCGATCAAGGCACCACAAAGCTCTCCACATCAACTCAAAGTGGTAAACCAAGCCCTGTGGCAAGTACAAACGATCAACCTTATTCGACAGAAGTTGATCAACATCAAGAACAGAAAGATGATCCTGACATGTTTCTAGATAGTTCCAATCATCACCTACCTCGCATGACCAAGTGGACCAGAAGTCATCCACAAAGCCAAATCATTAGTGACCCCTATGAAGAAGTAAAAACTCGCTCTAGTACTACAAACTTCTGTTTCTTTAAATTTTGTAAGTATTATTGAGCCCAAAAAGATCTCTGAAGCTCTTGAAGACCCAAACTGGGTAGAAGCCATGCAAGAGGAGCTTCTGCAGTTTGAAAGAAATGAAGTGTGGACCCTGGTGCTTCTGCTGAAAGGCAAGACTGCAATAGGAACCAAATAGGTCTTCAGGAACAAGAAAGATTAGGATGGTGTGGTGATCAGGAACAAGGCAAGATTGGTGGCCAAGGGATACTGTCAGGAAGAAGGAATGGACTATGAAGAAACCTTTGCCCCTTTCGCAAGGTTCGAGGCAATTAGGATATTCCTTTCCTTTGCCGCCCATAGAGGTTTTAAGGTTTACCAAATGGATGTAAAGTCAGCCTTCTTAAAGGAAACTGTGACATCCGTCAAATCCAAATCTCTCAAGTTAGTATCCGTTGAGCTATTATTAGTGTAGTTCATAGAAAATACCTCCTTAGTATTTAACTAGGATAGTTAGATTAAAATTTCCAGAAAAACTTCGGTAGTTGCTTAGAAAACCCGGTTCGGACCAATAACTGACTAAAACGTCCTATAAAATGCCAAATGTCATGTCTAATATCCTTTATATATAAAATAATAAGTTTTTTTTATTTAGATATAAACATATTCATTTTGTAATTTTTATTTAATTGAGAGTGCATTTGAGAGTTAAAAATTTACCAATTTACCAAAATGCATCATGTATTTGACAATATATATTACAATCTTATTTTAAATTAATTTTTTTTATGAATTTGGGTTAAAAACAACCCCTAAAACCAACCCATCATTTTAATCCCAATAAAACTCACATTTGTGTTCTATAATCATTTTAAACTTTAAAAATTTGAGACTTAACCTTTCATATCCTCATTCTCTCTCTCATTGTCGAATTCATCTAAACAACACCACCAAGAACTCAAATTTCCAGCAAATTAAGGATTGTTTTAAGATCAAAACATCAAGATTATTGAGGATTTCAAGTTACATCATCATTCAAACAAAGGTACTAAGTCTCTTTTGTCAAATTCTCCATCTTTTTCAAGTAAATGTGCAAATTTCCTTTGTATAAACACATGCATGTATGAAAGTATATCCTTTGTGGTTCTAGAAGTTAGTTTGAACACCAATAATGGAAGAAATATCCATTAAGTGGTATCAGACAATGAACTCCAATGATGAACTAATAAAAAGTGATGGAAATTCTTGGAAAATTCATGTAGAACAACTTGATGATGATTGTAGTTACACATTGTTATATGAGGATTATGGTAATCAAATTTAGTATAAATTTGTCTTACTTTATTGGTATTTTATGTTGGAAATAAACTATTTTGACAAGAATCATCATTTATTTTTGTTTTAGATATTACATGCAACCAAATTTGGACGATTTTATCTAGCTAAATTCATGTCCAAAAGTTGTAATTTTCTTTCTAACTTATTGTTTAATGAGTTAAGGTTCAAATCCAAGTGGTTTCACAAGAAACCATGGATTTTTGACCCCTCGTTAGCTTAATACAAAATCTTAATACAAACAGCTTGCTGTTGTGATTGAAACCTCTACTTTCAAGTTGAATATCTCCATGAATACCCCATAAAAATTGGGCATTTTGCTTCTAAACCTTAGTTCTATGTGTTATCTTTCTAATGCATCTTGATTCACTCAAAAATATGGAGTTTAGGTCACTCAAATGAATTTTTTCAAAAGAAAGGTGCAATCTGTCCAAAGCTGACAGATTGGTACACCCAACTTCTAACAACCATAACTCCCACAAAAATCATCAATTGTGGTGAATCTTTTTACTAATATTAGATTTATGAGTTAGATTTAAAAGCATATATAGAACACTGAAAAATATTGAGTTTTGATCCTCCAAAAACATGTTACAACAGAATTGTGCAACTGATTCAAAAATCAGTGACATTCTGTTTTGTAGAAATTATTTGGATCATCTAAGCACCTCCAAAATTCATGAAATTTTACCAAAGTGTTTTTAAAACAGTATATTAGATCATATAAAAAAAATGGTTAAGTTTGTCAATTGGGAGGATGCCTTTTGAGAGCTATTTTGTAGACACATTTTCTGGACAGCATGAGTTGAATCTGGAAAGATTGTCTTAAAACCTTTTAAACACACAAATCACTATTTAAGGTTGATTTAAAGCGAAATGATTCTTCATTTTAGATAATAATTTAGAATATGGCATTTTATAAGACGTGGAAATGGTTAGTTAAGCTTAAGATTGGGAATTGACTCCTAGCACACTTTCGTACAATTTCCTCTATAGGGAGTTGAGGGAACTGGACTAGAGGATCACTCTCGCGTTATCATTTGCGTCATCAATCGAGGTGAGTATTCACAGCTCCACTTTTACCGTTTTATAAGATTTGGGGTGAAAAGCATGTTAATGAATTATTATTGAAAATTCATGATGCTATGTTGAAAAGTTAATAAGTGTTTGAAGTGGAAATATATGACATGAATACTAAATGATATGTTGAGTTTAATTAATGTTAAGACCCCGGTAAGCACTACTATTTAACCCGTAAAGGGCCTATGGTATTAGTGGATAGCGCTATTTGGTTTGACAAACCCACCTTATGCTGACGAGTAGGGATGCACTGTATCAGACAATTATGAATACCCATGTGGCTTATAAACCACCGCTGAGGTAGTTCGTGGGGCGTAGTTTGTCAGGGAGGTTTAGTAGTGGCACAACCGTTATATATCAAAGGTTATCAATGTCATATAAATTAAATTGATTAGCTCATGATTTCAAGTTTTAAAAGTTTGGTGTGAACATACGTTTCACAATTAAAGATTCTGCATAAAAATTGGGTTGTGCATATTTAAAACCTGTGAACTCACCAACTCAATGTAGTTGACCTTTTTTTTTATGCTTTTCAGGTGCAAATAAGTAAGTGAAGGCATGTAGGATGCATTTTGTGTGACGACATCAACATCAAGAATTTTAAACTTCTTTTGTTAAATTTGGCGTCCGTCGTTATTTTGGAAACAATTTAGTTAAGACTTGTATTACAGTATATTGTACTACCTTATTAAATGTTATGGTTGGTGTTGTTTATTACTTTATGGTATGAAACTGTGTGTTGTCATATCTCGTGTTTCCGCTTTGGCGGGGTGTGACAGATTTGGTATCAGATTCAAGAAGAGGTTTATGTCCAGCAACCACCAGGATTTGAAAGCTCTAAGTACCCTAATCACGTATACTTCTTGGATAAGACTCTGTATGGACTAAAGCAAGCCCCTAGAGCCTGGTATGATAGACTTTCAAATTTCCTTCATGACAATGGTTTCGAAAGAGGTACAACTGATACTACACTATTTTATAAGAAGAGAAAATGTGAGATTCTACTTGTGCAGATTTATGTTGATGACATTATTTTTGGGTCTACTAATGATTCTTATTGCAAAAAGTTTGAGTCATTGATGAAAAGTGAGTTTAAGATGAGCATGATGGGAGAACTTACATTCTTCCTAGGATTGCAAGTCAAACAAACCAAAGAGGGAATTTTCTTAAATCAATCAAAATATATCTCTAACATACTTGAAAAATACAAACTCTCTGACTCTTCAGCAATGAAGACTCCTATGGCCACTGAATCTAAGCTTCATGCAGACCTAGAGGGCAAATCTATGGAGTGCAAACTCTACAGAGGAATGATAGGGTCTCTGCTATACTTAACTGCAAGTACACATGACATAATGTTTTCCACATGCCTCTATGCAAGACTTCAAGCTAATCCCAAAGAATCTCATCTTCATGTTGTCAAGAGGATCTTTAGATACCTAAAGGGGACCAAGAATCTTGGTCTTTGGTATACATAGAACTCTGCTTTGATCTTGTGGCTTCTACAGATTCAGATTATGGAGGATGCAAACTCGACATAAAGAGTACCTCTAGGAGCTGTCAATTTCTTGGAGGTAAATTAGTGAGTTAGACTTCTAAGAAACAAAACTGTGTATCAACGTCTATGGCACAAGCAGAATATGTTGTTGCTGCTAGTGGTTGTTCACAAGTTCTGTGGATGAGAACCCAACTCAGGGACTATGGTTTTGACATATAAAAGATACCCATCATCTGTGACTCCAAAAGTGCCATTGTGATCTCTGCCAATCCTGTTCAGCACTCTAAAACTAATCATATTGATATCAGGTATCACTTTCTAAAGCATCATGTCGAGCATGGCACTATTGAAACGTACTTTGTTCCCACGGATTACCAGTTTGCTGACCTTTTTACAATGGCCTTAGATGAGAAGAGATTCAATTTTCTCGTTGGAAAACTTGGTATGCTTAACATGAGTTGACCCATAGAGCCTCTGCTATAAATAATCTCATTTCTGTTTGTATAGTTCATTGCTTGTACATTCTTTTTCTTGCTTATTTTCTTGTCCTTACCTATATGAACAATGAGTTTTCTTGATTCTATGTCTTGTACAAAGCTTATCCTTTATGACCCAAGCATAGTTCAAGGGGGAGCAAAATAAGCCACACGAAGAAGACCTTGTCGATTCAAGTGGGAGCAAGAAAGTTCTTTGCAACAGAGAGTCTACTGAGGTAAGTACACACACCCTCAAGGACTCGGACACCAAAATTTTTGATATGTCCCTCTCTGTCCTTCAAATCTTTTCAAAACTTTAGGTGATCAAATCTTTCAAATATCTTTCCTAAATTAGGAATTTTTGATCTAAGAGCCTCTGAGATCCTTCACAGAGCCTCTGCACCTCAAAGGGGATCTTTTGACTTCTGAGCTCCTAGGTGATAGATGATCACTTCATTGTTCTTTCGCAATTCTTTTTGGTCAACCTTGCGCTCAGAACCCTGCACATGACCTAAGAAGCTCTCTACCCACAGAGCTTCTGCCACTTTAATATCTTTACCATAAGGTCATTGAGAGCGGGTAATTTATAAAAGTCACAGTCATTTGGGTATAGCAAATTCCACACGCGTGAGAATAGGGGGGGCACACGTACTCGATCGTGCACCGCCCATAGTGACGTGGCAAAGTTTCATTGGTTCGTATCTGTACCGTCGTTTTTCATAAATGGCTCATTATCCATATGTACTTATTACGGATTTGAAATTTTATAATTTACCGCTTAAAGGTTCAACTCTCCTCTCAGTATAAAAACCCCTCTCCTTTGTTTTACCCATTTCCTTTCTACCTGCAATTCTCTCTCAAGAACCCTAAAGCAAGAACTTCTTTCATCTCTTTTTTTTTTCAATGTCTTCTCCTTATTTTTAATCCAAGAACTCCCAAGGATCAAAGGCCTCAAGCAACTCTCAGCGCTCAATCGCCCAAAAGGCCGATTCCCATTCTGTTGAACAAGAACAGGTTCTATCTAGTCGAATGTTGTCCTTCACTAGGCATGACTATCATCTGAACAACATGGACGTCAAACCTAATAATCACAATGTAGGCCTAGATCCAAAAGGATTCCCAACTGAAGTTGAACCCTTGATCAACATTCTGAAAAATCATTTCCTTACCAAAGCCCTAACCATGAAAAGGAATGATGTCCCTGAATCCTACATTCAGCAATTCTAGTTGATTGTACGTCACGTTGAACAAATATGGATACTGCATCATGGGCTATGCAACTCATCCATCAACGGAGAAAATACTGGATTTGGGAATCAACAGAAGAAGACTATCTAATATTTTTGAGTTGCCCACCAAAAATGATCTGAACCTCAAGAAATTTTCTGAAGAACCCACAGAAGAAGACCTACTGGAATTCCTACGGTTCATCAGCTATGCCATTCCAATCTCAAAGAGGACGGACTTCAGAAGACAGAACCTTCCCCTTCTGTGGAACGTTCTGTTTTCCATTCTGAACAGATGCCTAACATCCAAAATGGGTGGCCCTAACCAATCAAGCCAAACAATTCTGGCAATCATGTACGGGATCTTCTATGATCTTCCACTTGATTATGCAGGATTGATCTTCAAAGAAATCAGGAATGTCGTGATAACAAAACAGCAAGATCAGGACAGGGGCACAAAACCAAAGAATCTAATCTTTGGAAGATTCTTTGTAGTACTTCTGGGGGACGATCTGATTGGTGAAGGAAAGCTACCTACAGAGGGAAAGGTAATCAGTTGCACGAAATGAAGTCCCACAAGCCAACTACACTAAAGATAGGATATCTAGTAGCCAGACCTCTGCTAGCTAGGCTTCTACAGTATGTGGGTAGTGAAGAGGGTGCTCAGGCTTACTTTCGTAGGCACATGACTCCTGAACCGAGTCCTGTAACCCACCCCCATGTAGGATTTCAAGTAGGAGAGATAGTCGTTTATTTTAGGGATGAGATTCTTGAGGGAGCAGAGGATGTGGCTGCAGAGGCACAGATTGTGAGTGAGGAGAGAGTAGAAGTTGAAAATGGGGTGGGGAGTGAGAAGAAGGAGAAAAAGAAACAACACAAAAAGAGAACCGCAGAAGTAGAGGTTCCAAAGACCAAGAAGGAAAAGGCTATGGCAGAGGACATCTCAAAGGAAGTCCCTGTTACAAAAACTACAGAGGTGGTCAGGCCTTCTGAAAAGAAAAAGAGAAAATTAAGAAAGTTGGCAGAGGAGGACATGGCCAAGAAAGCTGAAACTGAGGCCATCATTGTTGAGAATGAACCTGCAGAGGTTGCTGAAAAACCTCTGCAGAGGACAAGACATAGGGCATTGATCTTTGAAGAAAATCCAGAAGAAAAACCTTAGAGTCCTCTGCAAATAGCCACTAAGATTGCAAAAGAGTTAACGCAAAGGTACTTAGCTGGTATAGGAGAAATGGTTGATATGGAAATTGAGGATGTGACTGGGAAGTCCCAGAGTGATGATGAGAGAGTAGAAGACGATAAAAAATTGAAGGAGGAGAGAAGTGTAAAAGATGCCTTGGGCACACAACCTAGCCAAACTCCTTGAACAAGGACTGCACTGTCCGAACTTGAACCTATCTAGCCGGACAGAGGATATTCATTCATCCTCTGTGCCACACTTAGCCAGGGAAACCAAGTCCACCCCATCCTCTCAAAAGAATGAAGGTGTAGTTATAGGTTTTCATTTGCCCCAGGACACGACAGAATCCCCCACAGAGGCATTAGTTGCCTCTGTAGCACACACGAGTGACCCCCAAATACTTCAGAGTTGGCGGTGAGAGATCACGATACTTCTGTGGATCTAGAACATCCACAGGATTCAATCAACAGGAATCTTGAGGGAGCCTCTGAACCCTCCCCCAAGAAACCTGTTGACAGAACTTTCATAGATGATTCCTTCGTGGAACATCAAGGATTGGAAGGAAATCCTCTAGAGCTCAACATCCCTACAGGCTATGAAGGTGCCAAATAGTCCTTAGCCAAATCTGGAACATGTGTTGTTCCAGAGGTTACCACAGACAACTACGTTACAAAGGAGGAGTTTAAAGCCTTTGTTGACAAAGTGTTCGAAAGACTCGAAGAATTGGACGGTCACATTCCAGTCATCTCCACGCTTACTCTTAATGAAATCTGAGAAGACGGAGTGACGTCCAAAAATGTATCTCTGTCAAATGCTCTGGTACTCGAAAAGCTCAAAGATACGTCTGTCGCTAGGACATACTTCAACAAACTAATTGGGGCAGCGGAAGCACAAACAAAAGCTCTGAAGGTCATTCAACAAATCTCAGCATAGAACTCTACAGATATCAAAAAGTTGTTGGATGCCTCATCTTCAAATGCCAAAAAGGACGACTTTGAAAAATGTGCAAGGTCCATCAACATCCAAACAGATGCCATTAAACAAGTCGGAGATATTGCCATGGAAGAGATGGCCTAGTTCACCACATAAGTTACTGCCTCTAGGGTGGACGATCTAACCAAGCTCAAAGAGGAAGTTAAGGACATGACTTGCAGTGTCATGGTCCCAATCCAGGCTTCAGCCTTATCCTCTGCACCACCACCACCACCCTCTGCGATGAAAATCCAAGCTCTGGCTACCAAAGAAGTTATTAAAGCCATGGACCGACTACTTCTGAAGGATCTCAATCTTCTGGGATCGGACATCTCCAAGGAAGGGAAATCAGTCACCACAGAGCTCAAGTCTACAGTTGCAAAGCTGAAATTCAAATCAGAATATGAAGTGAACAAGCAATCATTGGCCGTAGAGGGTGTCATGAACAAAATCTCCAAACATGCAGAGGATCACCTCTATAAGAAAAAGAAGAGGAAGGCACCTGCCACCTGCCAAAGTCAAGCAGGTCAGAAGAGGGCAAGGCATGAGGACCAAGATCCTGATGCCTCTGGCCCTGGTCCTCATGAGGGGGAGACTCTTCAGAAGGCAATCCAAAATGTACCAATCCCAGCAGAGCCTCTAAACAAGTTCCAATAAGCTCAGAGCCAAGACCTCAAAAGACAAAACAACAAAAGGGCTCTGCAGCTTCATCTCCCAAATTCCAAACAAGCACCCCAAAATCCTCTATGAAAGACAAAGGTAAAGCCATAGCTGCAGAACCTCTAAAGGTCAAAATGTCACCTCATCCTAACACCAAAAAACTTTTGAAGAGCTATTTTGAGGCATTCAAAGTGGTAAAACCTGAAGAGGAGGATTTGGCCTTTGACTTGCAACCCTTTTCAGAACTTCCCGTCCTGGACCCAATTGTGAAAACCTCTAAGGATAGAGTCACAGAAGTCATCCAAGGCTTTGATAGCTTAAGAAAACCCTTCCCTTGTCCCTCTAAACAAAGACATTGAAAAAGAGGTCTACAAATATCTCTACGGCAGCGGAGTTCATGATTTTCAGCCTCCTATCAAGCTCTCAGAGGATATTATTTCAGAGGAAAGGAGGAAATTCAACAAGGAGAAGGCTCAGCTCAAACACAAAGTCTTCTCCATATCCAAGATCTCAAAGGTTCTGGGGATAAAGTTGGGCCACACCAAGTGCAAAAATTTCTGGTTCTGTGAGTACGCTGTGAAAAGAGAAGATGGAGAAATATGGACCTTCACAGATGCTGACCTACCAAACCTCCATCCTCACGATCACTCAGAGATTTTCAAATGGACAGAGGAGATGTATGGATGGAAGATAGAGAATCAAGAGGCCCACTCAACTATCAAGAGAACAATGAGGGAAAAGTTACTATACTACAGTGTAGCGGATTTTCAGGTGGCTCTTGATCTTGTTGTGAAAAAAGTTAATCTTACTTCACTAGAGGATAGTCTGCCTCCCTCTGCCACATTCCTTCCAAACTCCATAATCACTTCCCCAAAATTTGGCTTTGTATACCTCATTCACAAAGGCAAACAGAAGATCTTTATCGTTATAGAAAGTCAAAAATACCCAACTCAGTCTCTGTTGAACATTCAAGAAGAAATCATCAAGCATAGAGGCACACCACTTGTCCATGATGAAGCTGCAGATGTTCTCCTGGAAAGTAGAAGTGCAACTCTGAGCTTCAGAGACATGTGTGCCTTCTACTACAGAAAGTTGAAGAAGGAAGGAGGTTTCGGAAGAAGAATCAACGATTTCCCAGACGCCGAGATATAGGCTCTGATGTTATGTATTTTGGTTTTTCATTCATGTACTTGAACTCAAATGTAATTGCCTTCTGGCATTCTTATTATTGAATGAAAATGAGTCTTCAGAGGCTGAGTTCCTTTCACCTCTTTATTCCTAACTTAGCCATGCACTCACTATTCCAATCTTTATTTTCTCAATACTTAGGGGGAGATTGTTGACTCCAATTCATTTGTATAGAAGTATTGAAAAAATAGGCTAATTGTAGGAACTTCAGAAGACAGCTCAAATATGCAGTATACCACAAAAGTTGCAAGCACAGAAGATTCTGTCGACCATCTGCTCGAGAACTTAACCCGAAGATCAGTTTCATATCACAGAGCATCTGTGGTCACTCATAGAGCCTCTTTGATGGCTAACCTCTGGAGATGGAAGACTTCCTAATTATGGCTCAAGACATCTCCACGTGCATAACACGTGAGCCTGCTTTACGAAGATTTCTCAAATCCTTTATGCAACGCACGATGTTTTACCTTTCCATGTGGCATTCTCTCATTAGAATGTCAGCCTTTGTCTTGTACTATGGGGTCCATCCTCCTTGTATATTATAGGAGCACCACCTTCGTTTGTTTGAAGCGAGCACACACTATTATGAAAGAACGTTGTATTTTCTTTGAACATATTAGCACACACAAGTGTGTGTTCTTGGTGTAACTTGCAAGTTATTGAAGCAGATTCTTTAGTGATCATTTCTTTATTATTCACGTTTCTATTTAATTCTTGCTAGAGTGTTTACTACCATTTACGTTCTATTTTTCTATACTTAAAAATGCTTCCGCACTCTTAATCATTTGTTTTTTGTAGTAAATAGTAAATCAAGTTTAGAACACCATATCTGGGATCAACAACTTACTTGAAAAGGAGAGACAATTCTTTCAAGAAAAGAAAAAGTCTTTCGATCCTGAAAAGAAAAACTCTGAAAAGAGAAATGTTGGGATTTTCAAGGAAATTTCTGAAAAGAACAAGAACTTGGAAAAACACTTTGAGCAAGAGCGTCAAATCTTTGAAAGTGAAATATCTAAGCTCACAACAAAGTTATTTGTTCTGTCATCAGACATACTAAAAGAACAAATGGTCAAGTCTGATTTGAAACAGAAGTTTGACACACTTCTTGATGAAAGAAACATTTTGTCTGAAAAGATAAAACAACTTGAAGTTTTAAATGTTGAGTTATCCGATAAGATTTCTGCTGATGTGATTAATCAATCACCTTATGACAATTCAACTGAATCAGTTTATTCTTTCAAAACCTGCTTTAAGTTCCATTCATGAAAATGTTTTCAAAAAGAACTGTGTCAAATCAAAATTTGGTAAATCAATTTAGATTCATCCTTCTAATTTGTTTTATGATAAATCTGATGATAGTTCAGCAGGCTTTTATGTTAAATCTCTTGAAAAGCATTCTTCTAAGAAATGACAGATGGCTTGGAGAGTGAAAGGTTCTTCTGATGAAAAGAACAATGATAAATCATTCACATCCCCATCAAAAGCTAAGAAGAACAGTGCACATAAAGGTAAATATTTTGGTAAACTTGATACGTTTTATTCTTCTAATCATCTTATCAGGTTGGCTCAAAAGAAGATTTGTTGTTCTTACTGTGGAGAAAATCATTCAAAACGACTTTGCTCATCAGTGGTATGGAACTTACAGAATTACTTCTCAGAAAAGTAAACTTAAAGGTTTTAAATCTATTTAGAAGTAGATTCCTAAATCTATACAACCAGGACCCAAATACACGTGGTTACCAAAACCTGTTAAATATGTTTTGTAGGTTCCACAGGTTTAGGGAGAGCAAGAGCAATGGTTTCTGATTATATCAGATCAGAACCCGTTCTTTAATGTTAAAGATGTTGGCTTCTGATTACAATAGATCAGGACCCGATCTTTAATGTCAAAGAATTATGGCTTCTAAACATAATAGTTTAGAACCCGTACTTCAAAGAAGAGTTTGTTCAGATAAGGATATTATGCAAATATCAAGGGGGAGCTTATTTGAATCTGACTCAGTTTATCATGATTTGAGGGGGAGCTTAATCGTTTGTAAGTATCTTCTGATCTAGATATCTGTTTGTTTGGAAGAAGAACAACTTTCAAGCATGAAAAATATTTTCTTAAATGTTCAAACCATTTCTGATTCTCAAATGATTTCATGAATTTAGAAGTGTGATTTTTAAAAATGGTTTTCATAATTGAGCGTTAATGTTTACCTGACCGTGTGTTTCTAAAGATTAATACTTGTGTGTTATCTTGTCTATATACTATCAAGTATTCATACACACCGGTTCAGTACTTCATTTGAATTAGTTATTACCATGTTTCTAAACGAAACAATTTTTCGATGGTAATACCCTCGTTTGATTTCACTGTTGTTGAGCATCAGTCATCATTTCAATTCATTGCTAAGTTGTTTATATTCGTTCATATAAAAAAACTATCAAGCTCTTTGATACACTAACCTTTCATGTCCATACTCATGATATTTAATCTGATTGATACATTGTCAGATTCTCAAACAAGTTTTTTGAATTCACTTGGTGCATTCAATTTCCTTGTTTTGAGAAATCTTCAAAGTTCAAATGCTCAAATATTCATGAAAATTTTAGCGGAGCATACATTTATATGACAATGATATCATGTGCTTAATTGTTCAAGTTAAACTGTTGAGCAACTATTCTTTTTAGGACAAAATTACATGGGAACATTGTGAGAACTTAAAAAGAACTTCTATGGATTCACGTTAACTAGTGTTTCCTACCCCAGAAGTTATCCTAGAGTGATTGAGGGGTGAGGGGTCTTAAATCAAAGAGTGGTGGAGAGAACTCATCCGGTTGAGTTTTTCTCATTGTGCTGAGGTAAAATGTAAAGAGAGTTTGGTTAGAAGTGAGCTTAAATGTTCAAAACAAAGAGGGTGTGAGAACAGATTTAAAAGAATATGACAACTTTGCACCAACTTCTTCTGAGTCGGGCAGCCACATCTTCTAATTGGTTCACATTCTTTGGTGACCATTATTGAAAAAGGCAGTGAGCCCATGACAACTCTTGCAATTAACCCACCAACCACTCGTTTCTTTCTTGAAAAATAATTGTTTCAATTTCTTTTGGGACGCAGCATATCTGCTATCTGGTCTTCACTCGAAAGATTTAGATATTGAAAAAGAAGGAAATTTGCCCCCACCTTTGCATCTCTTTCAAGCACATTGAGTTCATGTAATACTTGT
This sequence comes from Arctium minus, assembly GCA_954870635.1. NCBI lineage: Eukaryota > Viridiplantae > Streptophyta > Magnoliopsida > Asterales > Asteraceae > Arctium > Arctium minus. The sequence continues at coordinate 55,731,053 of OX941092.1, forward strand.
TGTTGTCTCAACAGTTTACACTTTTGAGCCTGAAAAAGCTTGAGTAGCTTCAATCATTTCTACACTTTCACGTACACACAAGGAATAAGTTTTATTGTCCTAACATTCATAGAAAATTTCTTTGAGGTTTTTTGATGATTGAATGGAAGCCCTGGGGGGTGAACATCAAAAAGCTCCTTTCTAATGTACATCCGTTGTACAAAGGGCTATGTTCTACTTACAGGCATTTTAACTGTATCATTTGTTGATTCAGGGTTACAATTCTTATTTTGTATGAATTTGAAAAGATTCGGATGAATACATCTTATGAATTAACAGATACTCAGATCAAAAGGGCGGAGATTGTTATTTTATCATAAAGGGGGAGATTAATATTCAAAGACAATGATGACTTGAAAAAGGTTTTGATGATTTTGCTGCTCACAACTCATCAAAAAGGGGGAGATAATCTAGAATTTTCAAGTCAGGTGTATATTTTCAAGATGTATATTTTCAAGATCTATATTTTCAAGATGTATATTTTCAAGACAGATGAAAATTTTGATCAACAGATACATCTCATCACAAAAAGGGGGAGACATAGAATACAAAAGAAAAAGAGAGATAATTCAATTTCTAAACATAGATGATTTGAGAAAGTTTGTTTTTCAAAGACTGATCAGAGACTAGAGACTGAATATACAAGCATTGAAAGATTCCTCAAAGATGCAATGTTCAAGAAAGTTTCAAGATTTCAAATTCTTGTTCAAGACTTGATGACTTTACAAAGCAAAAGTGAAAGACTTTTCAAGATTCTTCAAAGCATCAAAGTTTAAAGATTGTCAGAGCTTCAATGTTTAAAGTCGTCAGAGATAAAGTTTTGAAGAATCAAGAAATGAAGAATAATGTCAAAAAAAATTAAATCTTGAATACAAAGGGGGAGATTGTTAGTCTATTATTGTATCCAAGATTTAATGAGTAAAATTCAAAGCTTGTAAAGTCAAACATAATCAAAGTCTTGTTTAGTCAAGGTTAGTTTACTTGTAATTGTACATGGTCCATTGACTATATAAATACCTTTGTAAAGGGTATTGTCAAAGTAGTTGACAAGTAGTGTTGTGAGAGTTGTATGAGAATATTGATTGAGAGTTTGTAAGACTTGTGACTCAATACATATATGACTTCAACACTTTCTCTCTCTACACTCTCTCTCTAGATATTGATCTTAATTGTCATATTTGAATACATCTTGATTGATTTTGCGTGAAATCCTGGATTTACAATTGGTATCAGAGTTTTTCAACTTTCCTTCTTTTTATGTTAGTCCGTTAGAAGTTTTATATTTCAACTGTTCATCTTCTTAACCCATGTCGAACTGAACCTCTTGTGATTTTTGAACTTTGGACAATTAAATGTTGATGATATCTTGCTTGGAACTTCATTTTATGTTTGGGATTTCAAAATCGAATCCAAATATTTCGTTTTTAACTTGTTTGCAGGTTACCTTGACTTGGGATTTGATTTATGGACTTTTGGAATTCGTATGAACTAATGAATTGTTGATTGAAGTTGACACTTCAAAGATATTATTTTGTTCGAATTTCAGTATTAAAACAGTTAATAAACCTAAATCAAACTACATTAAATCCAAAAATGTTGATCTAAAAAGAAAATATTCTAGATAATAAATCGAGCACAATTCAAGCAATTTCTACTACAAACAACTCCAAATTTGTAGAATTCAAAATCAACACAGTAAACTTCAATGAAACGTGCGAGTTCTTCCAAATTTTTCAAAAATCGACCATTTTCTGATGTCTTTCATCGTTTTTCTGAATCTTTGTGTAGCTCTGATACCAATTGTTAGTCAAGTTTTCAAGCAAATCAAATAAGATTCATCAATATATGACAATTTAGCTTTAAATCTTGGGAGAGAGTATACAGAGAGAAAGTGTTGAAGTCATATATGTATGAATCACATGTCTTACAAACTCTCAATCAATATTCTCACACAACTCTAACAACACTACTTCTCAACTACTTTGACAATACCCTTTACAAAGGTATTTACATAGTCAATGGACCATGTACAATTACAAGTAAACTAACCTTGAATAAACAAGACTTTGACTATGTTTGACTTTACAAGCTTTGACTTTTACTCATTAAATCTTGGATACAATAATACACTAACACAGATGTCTGACAATATCCAATGAAAATGCCTTCATCAGCCTTCGGACTAAACTTGTTCAAGTTCTCCTTATCATTCTGCACAAAACACCTTCATCCAAAGATGTAAAAATGTTTAATTCTAGGTATTCTATTTTTTATCCAATCATATGGTGTTTTACCAAACCGACGATGAATGATTGAACGGTTTTGAGTATAACATCCAGTTGAGACAACTTCTGCCCACAAAAATAAAGGTAGATCGGACTGGCTCAACATCGTTCGTATAGCCTCAACAAGAGTCTGATTTCTTCGTTCAACTACCCAATTTTGTTCCGGAGTTGGCAGCAGAAAACAGATGAGTTATCCCAACCGATTCTGTTAGAGCTATATTGTATTCAAGATTAAAAGAAGGGTCAAATGTATAAAGTTTGTAAAATGTCGATGTTAACTGTAATTGTTGTTTAGAGTTGAATATTTGCTAAAAGGTCATGTTGACCATATAAATAGAAAGTCATAGTGTTTATTTTCATAACTCACACACGCGCAGATTTGGTAAGACTACACGGTGAAAACACACACAGTGCTTTAGAGTAGAATGCAAGAAATAAGGATATGGATCATTGTAGATTGTGTGATTGATCAATAAAAGATGTTTTGATAATCTGAGAGTTATTAGTTTGCTAAAATACTAGGATCATATTTGGTATCAGAGCTAAATCCGACATTTTTGAAAGAAATGAGTTCGTAAACTGTTTTCTTGGGTTCTTGATCGAATTTTTGAGTTTAAGTGTGTTTTTAGTAAAAATCTTTGATTGAAAAACAATCATATTATGTTTTAGATTGATTGTATGTGAGTGAATTTCATTCTTCAATTGATTTGAATCACCAATTTTCGATTTTTGAAAAAAAAAATCGAACGAAGTCACACTCACTGTTTGATCACAGATTATGGATTTGTGTGAAGTTTTTGTGAAATTGATTGTTTTGGATTGTTTCTTATACTAATCTGACTGTTTCTGTGAGTTTACAGCATCAAATTCGAAGATTTGAGTGGATTTTTGGGCTAGAAATTGAATTTTAGGACCGATACTTAAAGAACTCGCAAGATCCCATCTTTTCGTATGAAGAACTCGCAGGACTGGATTTCGCATATAGAATTCACATATATTCTGTTTTGATATTTTGTTTATGTGCAGAATTCGCATACTCCTCTGTACGAAAAGTGAGAATTCACATGTCCCTTATGCGAAAAGCTTGATTTTAAAATTCTAAGTACATAATTCGCACGCACCTTCATGCGAATTGTGTAGAACTCGCATATAGAAGGATACGAATTGTGAGGAATTTGCTTATGTTCCTTGTACGAATTCTTGAGGATTTCGCATAAGTTTTTGAAAATTTTTCTAAGTCCAGATTTCGTATCGATGTGAAAAGTTTTTGATTTTGAAAATTTTTTCTAAGTGAATATTTCGCATCATCCAATGATACGAAATCCTTGTGCGAAAAGTTTATTCTCAAATTTTTTAAGAAAATAATTCGCATAGGAGACTCATACGAATTGCAAAGAATTCGCAGATAACTATATACGAATTCTTAGAATTCGCATACAGGTTCATGCGAATTATGGTGTTTTTGATTATCTCTTGTGTGTGAATTGTCGACTTGTGCGAATTCTGATTTCTTGTGTACGAATTCCTTGTGTTATAAAAATTATGTTACTATCTTTCATGCGAATTGCTCTTTGATATCTTGCATACAAATTCCATAATTAGAAGTTTTTGGAAATTTTATTTTCTGAAAATTTTGAAGTTCTGCATTTATTTTGTCGGACTAACGATCAATTTTAGCAAAATTCTTTTTGTGTTTCAATCGACCCCGCAAGGGCGTTGCCCCTTGACCCCACCCGCTAACCGGGTAGCGGGACCCCCGTGTTAAGTCTGCGAAGGGGTACATATTTCTGAGTGTGATCAAAGTTTCTGATTTTTGTTAACGATCATTTCTCGCTTAATTTTTTTGCAGATTTCACGATGTCTCATGATTACAATTATGATTTTAGTTAAATTACTATGTATAAGGCTAAAGCTAATATTCAACATCTTCTTCAACAATTATCAATATACACCATAATGGCCAATGACTATGATAGAGAAAATACAAAGATTAAAGCTGAAAAAATTGAGTTGCAAATCAAAGTCTCTCCTCTTGAATCAGAAATAAAAGGTCTGAAAGACAAATCTGAAAGCCCGGATCTTAGAGTTGAAAGAGACAAGTTGAAAGAGAATGCAAAACTTAAACTTCAGAACTCAGAACTGAAAGCTGAGATTGAAAGTATGAATGCTAAACTGAAGAAAGCGGAAATTCAAGTATCTACATGTCAGGAAAAGGGAAAAGATTGGATAAAGAAAGTAGATGAGAGAAGTAAGAAAGAGAAAGATGAACTAGAGAAATCTTTCAACCAAAGATTATCTGAACTTTCAAGGAATGCTGAAAAGGAAAAGAAGGTAGTTGAACTGAAATGTGCTAAACTTTCTCAACAAGTGTCAGACTTTGAGAAAGTTATCATTATGGAAAGAGACAAGTTTGAGAAGGAAAAGAAGAATGCTAAAGAGAAGAATGTTGGTGTTTTCCAAGAAATATCTGAACAAAGAAAGTTTGTTGAAAAGGACTTTGAAGAAGAAAGGAAAGTGTTTGAGAATGAGATAAAGAAGTCAACTGGAAAGCTATCTGAACTGTCATCTACTGTTTTGTAGGAGAAAAATGCAAAGTCTGAATGGCACAAGAAGTTTGATCTACTTTCAAAGGAAAGAAATAGTTTCTCAATAAAGATCAAAGAACTTGAAGAGATCATGTTCAAGGTGAAGCTGACTGAGCACATGTCACCAGAACAATTGTTCAATCACCGAGAGATGATCCAACTGCATTAGAATGTTCATTTAAATCAGTTGCAAGTTCAATTTTTACAAATGTTTATAATAATCCTTTGTTTGTTAATACATATGATAATCATACTTCTAAACATAATGAACAAATTTTTCCTACTAACCTTTTCTATGAAAAATCTATTGATGGTTTAGGTAAAATCAAAAAGAACGAGTCTCAACATAAAATGGTTTGGAGGAGGAAAGATGAGAAAGACAAAGAAAAATGGATTTGGAGAGTGAAAGGATCTACAGATGAGAAGGAACCGAAATCATTTGTGCATACATCGAATGCAAAGAAGAAAAATGTTCCGAAAGGTAAAACTTTTGGCAAACCTAATACTGTTAACAAATTGATCAGGCTAGCTCAAAAAAAATTAATTGTTTTACTATGGTACAAGTGATTTTGTAAGCAAATATTATGTGGATAACTGGTATGGTTCTTATTACATCTCTCCTAACAGAACTACAACTAACAAATCAGGACCCAAATACCAGTGGGTACCAAAAGCTAAATTTGTGTTGCAGGAACCTAAAGACTAATGGGAGAAAGAACAATGGATTCTAAACACTACAGTTTAGGACCCGATTCTTAAGGTGAAAGAATGATGACTTCTAAACACATCAGTTTAGGACTCGTTATTTAATGATAAAAATGAAGTGTTTGACTTCTGAATTCACTTCAATCCTAGTAATTCAAAACTCGGTTTAACGATTAAGGATTATGCATATGTTAAGGGGAGCTTACATTTTTATATTTTTACTGATATATTTTCTGATTTTTCAGGGGGAGATTAAATGATAAATTCATTGTTACATTTTAGACGGAATTACTATTCTCACTGGAAAATACGTGACGATGGTTTCTGGATAACTCCATTCAGAACCCGTTCTAAAATGTTTTTCTTCTAAGGATGCTTATCAGATAACATCTTTCTAAGAAGTTTTTATTGTTGGTTTGAGAGGGAGTTTATGAAATCTTAACTGTTATATTTATTAGGGGGAGAAGATAAAAGTTCTTTAAAATTTAACTGTCATATTTTTCTGATGAATTGACTTTTTACAGATATCGAGGGCGAGCATATCTGAAGTTTTTGTCAAGGATGCTTAAATGATGATATTCATTTTAGAAAAAGTTAAGAGTTCTTATGCTAAAGGTATACATTTCTAAATTCTTAAACTTTATCACTTGTGGAAAGAAGAACAACTTTCACTTGTAAAAAATGATTTCTTAAATGTTCAAACCACTTCCTATTCTTATAATGTTTTCTTGAATTGAGAAGTGTGATTTTAAATGATTTTCACTTCGATACTTTGATGACTATCTAACCGTATGTTATCCCAGATAACAATGTAAACACAATTATGACACTCTCTTAAACGAATTACAATAACACTCTATAGTACACACTGAATCTACACGCACACCACTAGACATATCCCTATTTATACGAAGGGACAAAACACTCACAACACAAAACTCGCAGACTATAGAAACACTCAAACAACTAAAACTAAAATACAAGACTTTGACTTTTGACTTTGTTACAATGACTTTGACTTTCACTTTGAGAGTTGACTTTAACTTTGACTTGCTTGGCTTTAACCTTTAGACTTCATGATCTTTTATCCAACAAATATATGCTCTAACAATCTCCCCCTTTGGATTCAAGATCGTCTCTAAAAAATTTTGCAATTCAATCTCCCCCTTAAGCTCAATTTGTGCAATCTCCTCCTTTGCTAAGATAAATTTGTCTTCAAAAACTTTTGTAATCTCCCCAAAGTCTGTCTTTAAGAATAGTAATAATCTCCTCCAAGATTGTAAAACCTCTTTTAGACACTGGAAAGAAATTATCTTCAGGTTTAGCTCAGTTTGCTTCAGCAGATTGCCTTCAAACAAAATTCAGTAAAATCCGCAACAATTCTGAAATCTTTGACCTTTTCTCTTTTCAGCTTTCAATAAACTTCCTCAAAATAACTGTCTTGACAAAAGTTTCTTGATCACATCACAAACATTTCTTGAAACTCTCTCCCATCTATAACATTTCTTGAACGTTTCTCCCCGTTTTTTATGATTAGAGAATGGAAATCATCAAAACTCATTACAAAAAATGTCATTGACAAGGTGATCTGACCACTGATCTTTGATAATGAGCCTTTGATTATCTATCGATCCAAAAGATATTCATCCGAATCTTTTCAAATTCAGACAAAATATGAGTGTAACACTTGAATCAATAAATGAATCAATTAGACGTACCTGCCAGTAACACGAAGTCACTGTGTGTAACAAATACACATTGGAAATGAGCTTTTTGATGTTCACTCCCCCAGGTCTTCCATTTAATCATCGAATGACACAAGTGTATTCTATGAACGTTTTGATAGAAAAACGAATTTCATGTGTGTACGTGCTTGTGTTTGAAAGAATTTAGCACATATGATTGCTTTTCATAGGCTCAAAATTGTTCAAACCATTGAGACAACAACAGTTAAACACAGACTCGATTGTGCATGATCGAAGTGCGAAGGTGGGGCAGACTTCCTTCTTTTTCAATATCCAGATTATCCAAATGAAAACCAGATAGATTATGTGATATGTCCCCAGAAAATATTGAAACACTTTCTTTTTTAGAAGAAAATGAGTAGCTGGTGGGGTTTTTATCAAGAGCTGGCATGGGCTAGTTGCCTGTTTCAATAATGTTCACGAAGAATTGTGAAACAATCTGTAATGTGGTTGCCCGACTCAGAAAAAGTTGGTGCAGAGTTTGATATTCTTTTACTCTGTTCTCTCACCCTATTTCTTTTTATCATTGAGCTCGCTTCTAACCTAACTCTATTTTACATTTTACCTCATCACACAACCCACACTCAGATATTTTGACTCCTCACTCTTCGATCACTCAAGGATTAACTTCACGGGTAGGAAACACTGGTTAACGTGAATCCATAGAAGTTCAGTTAAGCTTACACAATAAACCCATGTTGTTTTCCTAAAAAAACAATGTTGCTCAAAATGGTTTAACTTTGTAGTTAAAGCACATATATACAAGTCAGATAAATGTAAGCTCTTTGTAGATCCCAGTTGTGATGTTTTGTAACTTTATTTAACCTTTTACTAAACACAAATCAAATATATAGAGTGCGGAAGCGTTTAATACGTGTAGAAAAGTTTGAACATGCAAGGTAGTAAACACACAAGTAATTAATGAACAGGAAGTGAAGTATTACAAGAAAGTTACTCAAAGAACTGTTTCATTGATTACTCAAGAACACCAAGAACACGCACTGGTGTGTGCAAAAAAAAATGCTCAAGGATTATACAGACTACTATTTTGTGTGTTCTCTCGTACTTTGTGCTCTAAGGTGGTGCTCCTTAATATAACAGAAGGATGCACCCCTTCGTACAAGACAGAAACTGACATTCCATAAATTGAATACTGTAAAGTAAACATCGTGGGACGCCCATTACTTTGATCTTGAGGATCTTCGTACAGTAGGTCTCACGTGCTTGGCACGTGGTCTTGTCTTGAACTCTTAGAAAAGCTTCAACATTGATCTCCAGAGGTTAACCTTCACAGAGGATCTGTGAGTGATCACAGAGGCTCTGTGATCTGAGTATCAGGTTTGTCTTCTGGTAGATCTTCTGCTGAGTAACCTATGAGCTTTGGTTCCTTCTGTGGTGTACTTGAGTGTTCAGCGGCAGACTTCTGCGATTCCCATACTTAGCCTATTTTTCAATACTTCTTTACATGTGAGTGGAGCTAGCAATCTCCCCCTTAGTATTGAGAAATAAAAATTTGGAACTTAGAACGATGGCTAAGCTAGAAGCAAAAGAGGTGAAAGGAACTCAACCTCTGAAAAGTGATATTCATTCGTAAAAGAAAAATGCCAAAAGGCAATTACATTAAGCAACGAAATACATGAATGAACAACAAAAGATTACAGAAGTCATTGAGGAAAATCATTTATCGGGTTGGTAAAGCTTTCAGATAGAGGTTTTCTCATCGATAGAATGAGTTCCCTGTACTTCAGTTGTGCATCAATTTGTCCGATCATTGTCTCTGTAGATGAATCCGAATTCAGGCTCTGTGATTAAGGAGTTGGAAGAAACGTTCTCGATTCCGGGGAATTGGTCATGAGGTTTGGTGATCGACAGCTTCTCGACTCCGATATTTTACATGTTCGCGCATCACTTCCTTGATCCTGCCATTCGCTATCATGTACTCCTTACGCTTTTCAAGTCTTTGCTTTGTGAAGGCATGTAGTTGAGGAAGATCGTAGGCACAGAGGTTCTTCAAGTCTGCATCTGTGAACGTGTATTGCTTCCCATCTTTTCTCTCAACTAAGTATTTTGCATACATGATTGACTTGTTGGCGAAGGAGTGCAGAGAGATTCTCATCACGGTTTTGATATCTTCTATGGAAAACACTTCATCCCTTTCTAGTGCAGTTTGCTCGAAGCGTCTTCTGATGTCTTCTTTGATTAAGGGATGCAGATTTGGTGCTAAGAAGACAGCTTCGGGCTCTGCGTTGTAAATATAGGTATGAATGTTCTCTTGAAATTTAAGTTCTTTTGGTGGAGGCCTTGGGATTGGAACTCTCATGGCGTCCATCGATTAAACTATCTCTTTGACTCTGTCCTCTTGATGTTTCTGCTCTGAGGACTTTTCTGAGGGATTTTTCTTGTCAGGTTTAGAGAGGTTTTGATCTTTCTTTCGTGGAGAGGTCTCTGAAGTATCTGGAGCGTTTACTGGATCAAGGCTTTGAAACTGTACAGCTGGTGCGGGTGCAGTGGGCATGAGTTCAAAACTTGAGGGTTCTACAAACTTTGCGAGTCCTTCTGCGATCTATTCAGAGCCCACGCTAACCTTCCCTTTCTGAGATCCTGCAGAGGTTGTTCCTTGGATAATTGAAATCGGTATTGGGTCCTCAGAGGCACAGGGCGTGAGATTCTGTGTTTTGTGTGCCTCTGAAGATGTTCTTTGTAAGGGTAGGGCTTGTAGAGGAGTGGCTGAGATGACAGGTGCTTTTGGTGTTAATGCCTTCTCCCCCTCATGATGGCCAGGGCCAGAGGTATCTGGGTCCTGATCATCATGGTGAGCCCTTTTCTGTAAGGCCTCCTTGTGGCAAGTGGCAGGGGCCTTTCGCTTCTTCCTCTTGCAGAGGTGGTCATCAGCATATTTGTTGATCTTCTGTAGGGCGTCCTCGCAGCCAATGATAGGGCGTTGATTTCCATATCAGACTTGAACCGAAATGTGGCTACGGTTTTCTTCAAGTCTGCTGCTACCTTCTTTCCTTGGTCGATGAAGTCGGATAGAAGGAGGTTTTGGTTTTGCAGAAACTGATTACCATGGCTTCCAAATCAGCTTTCGTTGCAAACGCAGAGTCTGGTGCAGAGGTTGATGCCTGTGTGTGAAAGGGGACCATAACACTGCGAGTTATGTCCTTTATTTCCTCTCTGAGCCTGGTCATTTCGTTCACTCCAGTCTGAACTCCTTGCGTATCATATTTTGGGAACTCGTCTGTGCAAAGATCCCCTAGAATTTGTATCTGATTGGAGTGTGCGATGATGGTTTGACCGTAGGCTTGAAGGTCAGCTCTGGTCGTGCGCTTTGTATTGAGGGCTTGCAGAGCTTCAGTATTGGCTTTTAGGGCCGCTGCAAGGGTTTGAGAGTTGGCTTGGGACTCTCTGGAGATAGAGCTTTGCAACTCGTTAAGTTTTTGGAGCACCGTGTCAGCAAAGGCTTTAAACTCGCCCTTTGTGACATAGATGTCCGGGGTAACCTCTGGAACAACAAATGTGCCTGATTTGGCCAACGAGTCTTTGGCACCTTCATAGCCTGTTTTTATGTTGAGCTCTGGAGCATTTCCTTCCAATCCTCGATGTTCCACAGAGGAAGCATCTATGGAAGTTCTGTCAACATGTTCTTTGGGGGAGGGTTCAGAGACTCCCTTAAGATCGATGTTGAATGGATCCTGTGGTTGTTCTAGAGCCACAGACTCCTCGAGTGCTTTCACCACCAACTATGAGGTGGTTTGGGTGTCACTCTTGTGTGTGACAGAGGTAACGAATACCTCTGTGTGTGGAAGAGATGTGTCCTGGGGCGAATGGACACGCAGAGCAACACTTTCACCCTTTTGAGAGGGTGAGGTGGTTTTGGTTTCCCCGAATGGTGGCACAGAAGATGAAGAAATATCCTCTGTCCGAGTGGCTTAGGTAGGGTTCGGACTGTGCGGTCCTGTTTCAATACCCCTCTGCGCTAGAACTGTAGGGGTAGAAGTGTGGGTTGCACTGGGAGTTGGTTTTGGTGGTGTGCCAAAGGCATCGTTTGTTTCCCTCTCCTCCAACGATTTTTTACTTGGTTCTTCTTCTTCATCTTTGCTCTGTGACCTTCCTGTCACATCATCTACTTCCATTTCCATGGTTTCCCCTAATCCGCCAGAATATTGGAGAGAGACCTCTCGTGCTATTGCAGAGGCTACTTGGATTGGGCTCTGAGGTTTATCCTTAGGGGACTCTTCAAGGACTAGGACTCTTCTTGCCTTCTGCAGGGGTTTTGTCTGACCCTCTGAAGGTTCGGTTCTTGCAGCAAGGTATTCATCCAGATCTGTCCTTTTCTGTTTGAGGGCTTCCAATATTTGTTCTTTTTCGGCAAGTGTCCTCAATTTTCTTTTCTTTTTCTCAGAGACTTTGATCTCTGCAGTTTCTTCTGTGGCTTTCTCTTCAGCTGCCAAGGATTTCGGAGTCTCTACCTCTGCGACTCTCTTTTTCTTGTTTTTCTTTTTCGTCTTTCTCTCACTCCCCTTCCCTCTAACTAATGGGTTCTCTTTCTCATTCACTTTAGCCTCAGCGGCTTCAACTTCTGTTCGTACTCCCTCGTCTCTCAAGTAAACTACAATGTCTCCTACTTTGAATCCTACGCGAGGGGGGGGGGTTACAGGACGTGGTTCTGGTGTCCTGTTCCCTCGTATGTATTCCCTAACACCCTCTTCACTACCCAAATAAGTCAACATCTTTATTGACAGAGGTCTGGCTTCTGGATATCCTGTTTTGATGGTGGTGGGTTTATGAGACTTCATCTCATAGAGTTTGATTGTCTTATCCTCTACTGGTAGCTTTCCTTCTCCTATAAAGTCATCGCCTAGAAGCAGTCCTAGGAAACGTCCAAACACAATGTTCTTTGGTTCTGTCCCTCTGTCTTGGTCCGGCTGTTTGGAAATCACAGCATTTTGGATCTCCCTGAAAATTATTCCAGCGTAGTCCAGTGGGAGATCGTAGTAAATCCCATACATTATAGCCAAAATTGTATGGCTTGATTGATCCGGGCTTCCAACCTTCGATGTTAGGCAACGGTTCAGAATAGAGAAAAGTACGTTCCACAGAGGGGATAGATTCTGTCGTCTAAAGTTTGTTCTTTTGGAGATTGGAACTACGTAGCCAATGAACCTCAGAAACTCTAGTATCTCTTCCTCTGTGGGCTCCTCTGAGAATTTACGCAGGTTGAGATCAGATTTGGTGGGAAGTCCAAATACATCGGAGAGTTTCCTACGATTGATCCCTAAGTCCAGAATTTTTACAGTTGATGGATGGGTTGCATAGCCAATGATGCAGTGTCCATATTTGTCCATCTTGTCATGGCAGGCACTTAGCCAAAACTGTTGGATGTAGGATTCCGGAATGTCATCTCGTTTCAACGTTAGGGCTCTAACCAGGAAATGATTCTTGAGGAGTTGAATCAATGGTGCAGCTTCAGTGGGAAAACCAGAGGGATTGAGGGTGACAAAATGGTTGTTTGGTTTATTGTTCATTTGGGTCAAGTGATAGTCATGCCTGGTGAAGGATAACATTCTGCTGGTAAGCACATGTTCTTGGTCGACGGAGTCTGAATCAGCTTTTTGAGCCATCGATTGATGAGAGTAGTTTGATTTCTTGGATCCATTAGAGTTCTTGGAGTAAGATGAGGGAGAAGCCATGGAAAGAAATGGAGAATGAGAGTTCTTTGCAAAGAGATTCTTGAAGGAGAGAAGATAGTAGGTAAAAAGAAATTTGGGGTATGAGAGGGGTTTATATATGAAGAGAGAGGGTAAAAAGAATGAGCGGTAAAAGATAAAATTTTCAAATCCGTGATGAGTGGTAAAAGATAAGAAGCCGTTTTAAAAAACGACGGTACAGGTTACGAACCAATCAAATATTGCCACGTCAGATGATGGCGGTGCACGATCTAGGACGTACGCCACCCTATTCTCACGCGCCTGGCATTTTCTATTCTCACGTGACAGTGAGTTTCAAAAAATAACCCGCAGCACATGACCTTAATTTCTCAAGTGATGGGAATGATAGAAGCTCTGTGGGTAAGAGACTTCTGAGGTCATATGCAAGGTTATCAGAAGAGCTTTTTAAGAGGGAGAAAAGTGCGATGAAATGATCGAGTTCCTTTTAAAGTGCATTTGGTCAAGCACCCTCAGTTTAGAGGTGCAGAGACTCTGTGATAGATCACAGAGGCTCTGTGGTCGACCTTAGAGGTTCTGAGACCAAAATTTTCCTTTTTAGGAAAGATTTTCAAAGATTTGATCATTTCAAAGTTTTGACAGAAAAAGTAGTACAAAGTGGGATCTTTCTAAGGGCATAGTGCTCGAGAAAGAGTTTTGACCCTTGGTTCAGATGGACTAACCTCACTCTGTAGTCTGTTGCGCAGAACTGTCTTGCTCCCCTTGACTAGTCACGATTGGTCTTTGATGGTTCGTTCTGCTCCCCCTTCAACTATGCTTGGATTATATAAAGATAAGGTTTGCACAAGACATAGATTCGCAGAAAATAATATAATAAAGAAAGCCGAAGAGATTATTTACAAACAAGAAATTACATACAAATATGTACAACAGAGGCTCTATGCAGGGGTACAGAGGCTCTGTGGTCAACTCATGTTGAGCATACCAATTTTGCCAACTAGAAAAGTGAATCTTTTCTCATCCAATGCTTTTGTGAAAAGGTCGGCAAGTTGATAGTCTGTGGGCACAAAGTACATCTCTATGGTCCCATGTTCCACATGATGTTTCAGAAAGTGATACCTGATATCGATATGTTTGGTCTTAGAGTGCTGCATAGGATTGGCAGAGATCGCAATGGCACTTTTGGAGTCACAGAGGATGGGGATTTTTTCGATATCAAATCCATAGTCTCTAAGTTGGGTCCTCATCCACAGAACTTGTGAACAGCAACAACATATTCTGCTTCTGCCGTAGAGGTCGAAACACAGTTCTGTTTCTTGGAAGTCCAACTTACCAGTTTCCCTCCTAGGAATTGGCAACTCCCAGAGGTACTCTTCCTGTCGAGCTTGCATCCTCCGTAATCTGAGTCTGTATAAGCCATGAGATCAAAGCCAGAGTTCTCCGGATACCAGAGACCAAGATTTTTGGTCCCTTTTAGGTATCTGAAGATCCTCTTGACAGCATGAAGATGAGATTCTTTGGGGTTAGCTTGAAATATTGCACGTAGATATGTGGCAAACATTATATCAGGTCTACTCGCGGTTAAGTACAGCAGAGATCCTATCATTCCTCTGTAGAGTTTACACGCCACCGATTTTCCCTCTGGATCTGCATGGAGCTTGGATCCAGTGACCATAGGAGTTTTCATTGGTGAAGAGTCAGAGAGCTTGTATTTTTCAAGTATGTCAGAGACATTTTTTGATTGATTTATGAAAATACCCTCTGTGGTTTGTTTGACTTGCAATCCTAAGAAGAATGTGAGTTCTCCCATCATTGTCATCTCAAACTCACTTTTCATCAATGACTCGAACTTTTTGCAATATAAATTATTTGTAGACCCAAAAATAATGTCATCAACATAAATTTGTACAAGGAAAATCTCACCTTTTCTCTTCTTATAGAATAAAGTCGTATCAGTAGTACCTCTTTCGAAACCGTTTGCAAGGAGGAAGTTTGAAAGTCTATCGTACCATGCTCTAGGGGCTTGTTTTAGTCTATACAGAGCCTTGTCCAGAAAGTAGACGTGATTTGGGTACTTAGAGTTCTCAAACCCTGGTAGTTGTTGGACATATACTTCTTCTTGAATCTGCCCATTCAGAAAGGCTGACTTGACATCCATTTGATATACTTTGAAACCTCTGTGGGCTGCGAAGGCAAGAAAAATTCTTATTGCTTCGAGTCGTGCCACAGGGGCAAAGGTTTCTTCATAGTCAATGCCTTCCTCTTGACAGTATCCTTTGGCCACCAGTCTTGCTTTGTTTCTGATCACCACACTGTCTTCATCCTTTTTCTTCCTGAAGACCCATTTGGTCCCTATTGCGGTTTTGCCTTTCGGCAGAGGCACTAGGGTCCATACTTTGTTTCTTTCAAACTGCAGAAGCTCATCTTGCATAGCTTCTACCCAGTTTGGGTCTTCAAGAGCTTCAGATATCTTTTTGGGTTCAATGATACTCACAAAATTTGTATAGTAACAAAAATTTGTAGTACTCGATCGAGTTTGGACCTTGTCAGAAGCGTCACCAATAATTTGACTCTGTGGGTGACTTCTGGTCCATTTGATCATTCTAGGCAGGTGATCATTTGAAACTTCTGTGGTTAGCTCAGGAGCATGTTCACCTTGATTTAGATCATTCTCTGTTGAGAGGAATTGATCATTCGTACTTGCCACAGGACTTGGTTGTTCATCATGAATTGAGGTATAGACCTCTGCGGATTCTTGATCTGGTGTTGACCCTTCAGAAAGATTTTGAAGATGACCATGATTTTGACTGAGCTTGGGGCCTTGATTCGCATTGTCCTCTGAGTGCTCCCCCTCAATGATTGCACCTGCAGCATTACTGGAAGAGGGTGAAGCATTGCTAGGACCAGTTAGAGAAGTACCTGTTTGGTCCTCAGAGGGTTTGGCTTCAGAGGCTCCGTGCTCACCTTCAGAGGGTCCATCATCATTGAACATCTCTTCAAACAGATGATGAAGATCATTTGTTCTTGTTGATCCACCAGAATTTTCATCTTGAAGTTTGAGTCCTGAGCTGATTTGCTCAGAAGTCACCTGAAAAGAATCATCAAATGAAACATTAATACTTTCGAGTATATGCTTGGACTTGAGTACATAGATTCTGTATGCCTTGGAGTTTGATGAATAGCCAACAAATTTGGCTTCATCGGCTTTGGGACTAAATTTCCCTATCTGATCTCTGTCGTTCAGTACAAAGCATCTGCAGCCAAAGACATGGAAGTACTTAATGTTTGGCTTCCTCTGGTGTAGTAAGTGATATGGTGTCTTTGCATGTCTCTTCACGATCAAGGATGGATTTTGGGTGAAGCATGCGGTTGAAATGGCTTCTGCCCAGAAAGAAATAGAGAGCCCTGAAGCAGTGAGCATAGTTCTTGCGGCTTCCACTAGTGTTATGTTCTTTCGTTCAACAACACCGTTTTGTTCTGGAGTCCTTGCAGCAGAGAAGTTCTGTGATATGCCTTCTGTCGAAAGGTAGGCTTCAATGGTTGAATTCTTAAACTCTGTCCCATTCTCTGTACCCGGCAGTCATAAAGAACTTGTATTCTCTTGATAAGATTGATTAGTACTTCAGGAACATCTGATTTCTTTCGAACAAATTCAACCCAAGTATATCTAGAGAATTCATCTATGAGTACAAGGATGTACTTCTTGCCACCAAGACTCTGCACAGAAATAGGACCACAGAGGTCAACATGAAACATCTGCAGAGGTCTGGTGCAAGATATGTCGGACTTGGTTTTGTGGGCAACCCTTTTGAGTTTGCCCATCTCACAAGCTGAGCATAGATGATCCATATCAAATCTAATACTTGGTAGACCACTTACAAGTTCTAGTTTCACAAGTTTGTCAAGTGTGTTAAAGTTTAGATGACAGAACCTGTTGTGCCAGAGCCAAGCTTCTTCATTAGTACTTGAGACTAAGCAGAACTTTTCATCTCTGTTAGTTGATTTAAAGTCCATGAGGTATAAATCACCTCGTCTTTTGGCCCACAGAAGCTCTGTGGTTGTATCTTCCTTCAACAGAGAACAGTACTGTCTTTTGAACATTACATCGAGTCCATTGTCACAGAGTTGACTTACACTCAGAAGGTTGTGCTTTAGGCCATCCACATAGGCAACTCTGTTGACATCGATGTCTCCTTTGGCAATGACTTCATAGCCTTTTATTTGTCCCTTTTTGTTATCTCCAAAAGTCACAGATCCTCCTCCATGTTTTTCATTGTAGGAGGAAAGCAACCCTCTATCGCCAGTCATGTGTCTTGAGCACCCGGAGTTTAGGTACCAGATAGGCACATGTTGTTTCTCCTGTGAACAGATTAGAGAGATTTAGGTACCCATTTCCAAATGGGTCCATTTTTGTTAGGAGACTTTGAAGATGCCTTAACATCTTTGGTTTTGGATTTATCCTCATTTGCAGAGGTACCAGATTGTCTCTTCTCACCCTTGAATTTTGCATTCTTGGACTTGGGGTGAGACATAAGACAGGAGGGCCTCGAGAAATGTTGATTCAAAGAATGCATAAGATCAAAGCATTTACAATAAGGAACATTTAAGGCAAACTTCTTGAAATTCTCATTAAATTTGTCAAAGGAGGGTACAGAGCAGATTTTACTACAACCCATTTTAGATTTGGGTTTCCTTTTACAGAAAGCTTTGTCTAATCTAGGTTGAGTTTTTTCAAAAACTCCTCTTGAGTGGCTCTGTAGTTGTACTCTCCCTCGATCTTCTTTCCTTGCTTTCACTGCAACAGAAGCATCAAGTTTATAAATTTTAGGCCATTTATCCTTCTGTTGCCAAGTGAATTTTTCTTGAAAAGGTTTTAATGGTCTTGGAGCTTTTGAAATATGAGAGATCTTGTTCTTTTTAGAATTTTTAAGCTCAAGAGAAGTCTTTGCTTGTAAGCACATGTCCAGGAAAACAGGACAGATAGGTACACCTGTGGTTTTCCTTTTGGGAAGAACTGTTCTATTAAGAATGCCAGAGGTAAGTCTATTCTTCTCTGGACCACAGGGGACTATCTCAAGTTTCACAGACCCTGTCTCATCTTCGACAGAGGACTCGGATTCTGACTCAGAGTCTGAATCGAGAAAGTCTCTGTGAATGAGATCCTGACCTTCTGTATGTGCCTTACCTTGTCCATTGGTGTCCTTTGAAGTATTTATCTCTTTTGTAAGGCATGGTGTTATTTTAGGAACACTTAGACAGTTTTGAAGATCTTGCTCAAAGATTTCTTTTACTTCAAAGATAATATCAGGATGATTAAGAAAATGGTTTTCATAGGTCTTTCTCAAGTCATTTTCCAGAAATCTTTTAAAAAGTTTTTCTTCCACAGAGGCCGGAACAAACTCTGGAGCTTCAGAGGACAATTCCTTTTCAGGAGTCATCATGCATACAAAATCCATTTGAGTTTGTGTTTCTGGATGACCGAATCTGAAGATTCCTTTCTGTTTTTGAGACAGATATTTCTTTGGAATAGAATTTCTCTTTGATGAGAGTGAAGAAGGTAGATTATTGTTTTCATACCATGTATCTACCATCAACAGAGGATTCCTCAGATGTGGTTCTTCAGATGTTTTTCGCCTTTTAAATGTGGATAGAAGGTTTGGAAGACTTGGTTTTAACGATTTTCTAACGCAGAAGATGTTTGCTAAAGATTTGTTTCTTTTGTTTCCAGTATAGGGATCGACATCATCGAACCCTATGCCTCTTCTGCCAATTTGGGTGTTGACCTTTTCAGTGACTTTTTGAGCATCCTGATACTTTTTGATTTTGAGATCTCTGTCGAACAGATCTCGATGAAGAGCTTCTCTTTCTTTTTGAAAGACGTTTTTCAAAGAAATGGCATTTAAACGATCACCCTCACATTTCTTTAGCTCTTTGACCTTTTCTTTCAAAGCTTTGTCGAGATTTGTGATTTTATCCTTGAAACCCTTTTTTGTTGAAATATGCTCAGAGGTAAGAGTTTTGTTTTCAAGGTAAAGCTTATCATTCTCTTCTGTGAGAAGCCTAGTTTCTCTTTCAAAGAAGGCAAACTTTTTCTCAAGATCTGATCATGTGTTTTTATAAGCTAGAAGATCATTTTGTATTTCAAGAAGTTTGTTTTCAAGGTCTGAGTTGCAAGAGTTAGAAGTGGATACCTCACTCTCGTTGTGAGAAGAGTGGACTTCTGCCATTCCACAGAAGAGTGCGTTGTTTTCTTCATCAGATGATTCATCGGTTACAAGGTTCTCTTGTTCTGCCATTAGGGATTTCTGAGTGTAGTACTCTGCTTTCTTTTTATAGAAGGCAGCGTCCCTTGTGGGGTTCCCTGTGTTGGCAGAGGACCTGCACTCTGCTGCATAGTGGCCTGGTTTCCCGCATTTGAAGCAGCCTTCAGTTTGCTTCGAGAATTTGTCACCAGCTCTGCCGTCTGACTTCTGTCCACTCCTTTCTTTTTGCCTTGGTTCTTCAGACCACTCCTTTCTTTTTGCCTCACCATATCCTCTACTTCTGTCATCTCTTTCTTCTCTTTCTCTGTACTCCGGCTTCTTCTTGAGACCACGATTGAACTGTCGGGTCATTAGTGCAAGTGTTTTGGCCAGAGCAGCCATGTCAATTTCCTCCTCAGAATCTTCTTCACTTTCACTCTGTGCCACAAGTACCTTCTTCTTCTTCTTCTGTGCCTCCTCGGCTGCCTTATCCTTCTTTCCCTTATCTTTGCCTTCTGAGGCACTTCCCACAAGAGCCAGAGGACCTCCGACAGAGGTTGATAGTTTGGAAATTCTGTTCTCTTGGCTAATCAGTGTTCCAAAGAGATCAGATATGGACCAAACATCAAGATCCAATGTGGCTTGCATGGACATGGTTAGATGAAGCCATTCATCATTCAGGCTCTGTAGAAATCTGACATTGTTTTCTTTAGAGGTTCTGTGGATGCCATACCTGTTACACTTGTTTATCAAAGAGTTGTATCTGTTGTAAGTGCTTTGAATGCATTCACCCGCCAGAGCTTTGAATGCAAAATACTCATTTATGCATAAGGCTCTATTGTTCTTGAGGGTTTTGGCACCACCCTCAAGTTGTTTCTCTAGCTCTAACCATAGGTCCTTTGAAGTTTCACATAAGTCAAGAGATTGAAAGATATCATTTGGGATAGCCATTATGATTAGTCTTTTGACTTTCTTTGCAAGCTCATGTTGTGCCTTTTCTTCTTCACTCCATTCAAGGACAGGTTTGGGGTGTTGATATTCAGGAATTTCAGGAGTATTAGCAGTGGCAGGAACATGAGGAACAGTTGTCATTGGGATGAAAGGAGGATTGTGAAGAAATTCAACCAGACCAGGATCCACACCTTCAAGGAAGTGTACCATCCTGATCTTCCACTGAGGATATTCATCCCTTAGAAGAGTGGGAGGTTTGGACTGAGATCCAGCACTGAAGTAGTTGACAGTATTTTCCATTTTAGTTTTAGAGAGGAGAACAAGGTATGGCACGAATCAGAAATAGTATAACAGTAAAGGTTTTTGAAATGATGAGAATATGAATTAGTAAGAGCAGAAGATCAACCAACTAGCTTTGAATCTGTCTTTGAATGAAGAACACACTTGTACCTTGAGTACTGGAAACAAGTATAGAACAGGATCCTTTGATATTGAAAATCAAAGACCGCTCTTATACCAATTGTAGATCCCAGATGTGATGTTCTGTAACTTGATTTAACCTTTTACTACACACAAATCAAATAAATAGAGTGTGGAAGCGTTTAATACGTGTAGAAAAGTTTGAACATGCAAGGTAGTAAACACACAAGTAATTAATGAACAGGAAGTAAAGTATTACAAGAAAGTTACTCAAAGAACTGTTTCATTGATTACTCAAGAACACCAAGAACACGCACTGGTGTGTGCAAAAAAATATGCTCAAGGATTATATAGACTACTATTTTGTGTGTTCTCTCGTACTTTGTGCTCTAAGGTGGTGCTCCTTAATATAACAGAAGGATGCACCCCTTCGTACAAGACAGAAACTGACATTCCATAAATTGAATGCCACCTGTAAAGTAAACATCGTGGGACGCCCATTACTTTGATCTTGAGGATCTTCGTACAGCAGGTCTCACGTGCTTGGCACATGGTCTTGTCTTGAACTCTTAGAAAAGCTTCAACATTGATCTCCAGAGGTTAACCTTCACAGAGGCTCTGTGAGTGATCACAGAGGCTCTGTGATCTGAGTATCAGGTTTGTCTTCTGGTAGATCTTCTGCTGAGTAACCTATGAGCTTTGGTTCCTTCTGTGGTGTACTTGAGTGTTCAGCGGCAGACTTCTACGATTCCCATGAAGATTCAATACTTCTATACATGTGAGTGGAGCTAACACTCTTGAATGTAATCATGAAGATTTGAGCATTTTAAACATTGAAGATTATTCAAAACAAGTATATGAAATGAATACAAAAAACTTGTTTGAAAATCTGACATTGTATGAAAAAGATTAAAATTGAAATGATACAACAATCAAGGCTTTGGTCAACGAAAATTGGATATTATCTATACGAATCAAAATATAGACATTCTTGAATGAAATGTTTCGAAATGAAATCAATGCTCAAACATGGAATATCAAGCGGGGTGTATCACCATCGGAAAAAAAATTGTTCAATTTGAGACATGGTGATAACATATTCAACAAATATTAAACCGGTGTTTGTGAATACTTGAAAGTATATGGAAAAGATAATACGCAAGTATTTATCTTTGGAAACACATGGTTTTTATATCATTGAAAGCACAAGTAAATGAAAACATTTAAAATCACACTTCTAAATTCATGAAATCTTTTTAAGAATCAGAAGTGGTTTGAACATTTAAGAACATGTTTTCATATCTAAAAGTTGTCCTTCTTTCAAACACGTATGAGATTAAGATTAGAAATACGCCTTTTGCTCAGTCTTAAATCCCATCAAGTCAGCTCTAAGTCTTATATGATATGATCATGTAAGCTATCTCTCAATTCTGCAAAAATCATAAGTCGTCAAAGTACAAAGCTTTATTCACAAAAATTTATGGAAAATTAAAATGACATAAAGTAGTAAAACTTAGAATGTACGAGTTCTGATCAGATATAATCAGAAATCATATTCAGTACTCCTTATCTCTCACTCCCCCTGCAATTATGCATCAGAAAAATTTATCAGTGATAAACACATGCAAAATTGATGAACTCCCCCTCAAATGTATGTAGACCATCTTTTATCTTGCATCATCTCACACTCTCCCTGAAATCATGAACAACCTTAAGTGCAGATATCTTTTAGAATAAAAATAAAGAAATGAATAAAAATAACAATAACAAAAATTTTAGTAGGTAATCACAGATTAAGTATTGAGATTTAACAAACCAACTTTTGAAATGAGAAAATTAAATCTCTTTTCGTCGAGAGGCTTGGTAAATAAATCTGCAAGTTGATAATCAGTGTTTACAAAATAAAGTTTGATTGTATCTTTTTCCACATTATCTTTAATAAAGTGATATCGGACATCTATGTGTTTGGTCTTTTGTTAGTGCACAGATTTGTTGGATGCAAGATCATAAAGTCTGAAGCTGAAAGTCAAAGAAAGTCAAAGCTCAAAAGTCAACTTTCAAGCAAAGTCAAAGTTAAATGTAATAAAAGTCAAAGTCAAAGTCATAGTCTTGTGTTTGTTAGTTTGTACGCGTGTTGTGTATCTTTATTTTGTTTTAATAGATATATGATTAGAAGTTGTTAGATCTGTTTTTATAGTAATCATTGTATTTATTTTCTAGCCTAGACTGTTCTTATTAGTGTAATCTGTATTGTTAAGGCTAGGGGTATTTAAGTCCCCTTAGACCTTTGTTTTTGTAATTTTGGCACTCACTTGAATACATCAGATTACATTTGGCGCTCCTACTTTCTCTCTCTAAAGATTTAGAGATCTTGGACATTCAATTGGTATCAGAGCATACTAGATCTTGAGAGGATTGAGAGAAATCGTTTTTAGTTACTGAATTTGTAGATTAAGCAGAAAATTTGATTGATTTTCTTGATTTTTCAAGAAAATCTCGTTTTTTGCTTGATTCATCAAATTTGGATAGGTTTCTGATCGAATTTTATTGATTTTGGATTCTTTAGATGCGTTTTTGATAATCGATCATACTTGATTCACATAATTTTGCATAAAAACCTTGATTTGATCATCGATTTTGTGATTTTGTGTTTTTCTGGAAACTCGAGTTCTCGAACTGTTAAATTCACGATTTTGAGTTTTAGTGTTTTTTAATCGATTTTGTTAGTTGAATTGTGTAAGAAAGTTGTTTTCGTTTATCATTGTGTGAATTACATGCTTTAATTTCATTGTTATAATCAATCTTGCGCATTATATTTGATTTTCTGCAGTTTGCGCAAGTTCATATAGGTTTGCGCATCATTCATATTGGTTTACGCAAGTTCATTGTTCTTCTAATCTTTGTGTTAGTGTATTTCAGGTTTTCGCATCGAGATATATACGCAAAACTCATTTTGCGTATCAAGTGGGTTCCGAAAAGCTCACTTCTCGTATCATTAAGCTTCCGAAAGCTTTCAAAGTTGGGGTTCAGTTTGCGGCTCAAGCTTAATACGCAAAGCTCAGTTTGCGTATTCTGTTAGTTATGCAAAGCTCAGTTTGCGTATCCTTAGTGTTCCGAAAACCTCAGTTTGCGCATCCTCCTTGTTCCGAAAATCTCAGTTTGCGCACCTCTCTGCATACACAAAGTCTACTTTGCGGATCTCACTGAATACGCAAAGCCCAATTTGCATACCCTTCATCATACGCAAAGTCTACTTTGCGGATCTCAATGCATACGCAAACCTTCTGTTTGCGCAAGTTCCAGACTTAGTGATTTTTTCTGACTTTCTGATTTTCTCATATATGTCTTTGCAAGCTCAAGTGTACAAGAATAACCTGATGATGTCATTGGGGTCTGATACACGTCCTCCTGTACTGATTAATGAAAATGAGTTTGAACAGTGGCAGGACCGATTTATTAACTTCATTGAAAAACAACCGAATGGGGAGAATATGATGAAATCACTGACTCAAGGTCCTATGGAGAGGCCAATGAAAGTTATTCCAGCTACTGCAACATCTACTTCTACAACTGTTGAGAAAGCATTAAGGGAATATGATGCTGATGAGTTGTTACGATATCAAGCTGACGGTCAGGCAAAGTCAAATCTGATTCTTGCATTGCCAAACTCCATTTACAACAGAATTGACTGTTTCAAGCAAAATTCTATGCTTATGTGGACTAAACTGGAAAAGATTATGCTTGGTACAGCTATGTCAACTCAGTTGCGCCAAACAAGGTATATGAATAATTTCGAAGAGTTCAAGGCTAAGGATGGGGAAAGCTTAAAGAGTGTATTTGACCGATTTTGGGCTGTCATCAATGATTTATACAAGATCAAAGTTAAAAAGACTGAATTGGAGGCTAACTTGAAGTTTCGGAATACCTTACAACCAGAATGGAACAAGTCATGCCATAGAATGAGAAACGATGTTCGAATATCTACTATGCCAATTCAGGAATTGTACGACAATTGTGATGACAAATGAGTCAATGGTGATAGAAAAGAAGGCAAAGATCGATAAGAAGAATAAGCCTAAGATTGTTGATCCAATTGCACTCCTTGCAAGTCAACTGGCCGAGCAAGCATTGACAGATGAGGCTTATGATGGTTCTATTGAAGATGATGGTGAAGCCTTAGAGAAAGCCATGATTCTTCTTTCACAACACTACCAGAAAAAGTTTCAGCGAAGAACAGGATCAAACAATCTGCGTTTTACTTCTGGATCTAAGAAGTTGGAACCTGGTGCTCCATCAAAGCCTTATGTACAAAAGTATGAGCCTGCTAAAGTAGTAGAACCAAAGAAGGATGATAAGAAGGTCATGAACTGCTACAACTGTGGGAAGCCAGGACACTTAGCTAAGGAATGTCGGGTAAATGTGGTCAAAGATTCTGCATTCTATCGAATGAAGATGGAACTGGCTGAAAAGAGAGAAAACGGAACTATTCTGATGGCTGAGGAAGAGTATTGGTTGGATCACTCAGACAATGAAGCTGAGAATGAAGAGACTGCAACAATGTGCTTCATCGGTGATGATAAAAGTGATGATGAAGAAGATGATACTTCTACTGATGATTCTGAGGTAATTTATGAGTTTCATGTCAATTTCATTTCTTCTCAATTGAATGTTATTGTCAATGTTTTACTTGATTTTCGTTCTAAGTTCATTTCTGAAAAGCTTGATAATCAAGAAAAGTATGTTTTGATTGAAAAGTTGAAAATTTCTCTCAAAGATGAAAAGAGTATTTTAACTGACACAAAAGAGAAATTTCAAAAAGCAGTTGAATGCGCAAAGTTCAGTTTGCGCAACCAATAGGATGCACAAACTTCCTCCTGACTTGGTGATTTTTGAAAATTATCAATCCGAGGCTAGTTCTTTAATGTCGAATGCTCAGGCTAATTTCTTAGATAAAGTTTCTTCTTCTACTTCAATTGTTGATGATTCTTTAACGCTAAATGTTCAATATTATAAAAAGAAGCATAAAAGAAGATGTTCAAAGAAGTCAAGGAAACATGATAGTGTCTTGTCTGAAAATTCTAATTCTTCTGATTTTTCTGTTTCAGATCGGACTGTGATGAAGTCACCAAAGCAGATATGGAGGGTTAAACAGCAAACAGCATAATCCGAATTATTAGGGGTTAAATGTGTAGAAAGTGTTTGTGAATCTAATACATTTGCCATTTGTAATAAAAATACAAAATATTCAATTCAACAAACGATTCATATTGCAAAGAGTGTCTCATATTCTTCTTCTAATTCTGATTCTGATGATTGTGGTTTTTCCTCTATTGATGATTGCTTTCATTAGAATTATAAAAATAAATTTTCAAAAAGTAAAAGACACAAATCTAACAAGAAGGGACCCATAAGCATATGGGTACCTAAATCTGTGTAGTTTCTGTATGTGCAGCCTAGTCATTTATGGTATCTGGATTCGGGGTGCTCCAAACACATGACTGGCAACAAATCATTACTTTCCAATTTTAAAGAAAAATGTTGCGGTCGTGTTAAGTTTGGAAACTGTGAGACTGCTCCAATTCTTGGTTATGATGATCTTTTTCAAGGTAACATAACTGTCAAAAGAGTAAGCTACGTCGAAGGCCTAAGTCACAACTTATTTAGCATCGGGCAATTCTGTGACAAAGAGCTTGAAGTCAACTTCAAATCCAAAAGAGTTGCAGTAAAGAATGATAGTGGCAAGGATCTTCTGGTGGGAAAAAGACGCTCAAATTTGTATACCATTGATCTTTCTAAGATCAAAATTTCTTCAGATATATGCTTGCTTTCTAAAGCTTCTATTCAAGAAAGTTGGATTTGGCACAGACGTTTAGCTCACCTCAACTTTAAGTATATGGGTCGCCTTGTCAAGCATGAATCAGTGAGAGGTCTTCCAGTTCTTCGTTTCCAGAAAGACCATCTCTGCCAAGATTGTGAGAAAGGAAAGATGAAGAAAGCATCTCATAAGCCAAAGCCTGAACCATGCACTTCGGCTATTCTTGACATACTGCATGTTGATTTATGCGGTCCGATGAAGACAAAGAGTATAGGTAAGAAGAGATATGTTTTGGTGATTGTTGATGACTACTCAAGGTATACATGGGTAAAATTTCTCAAGTCAAAAGACGAGACTCCTGAAGTTCTCATCACTCTCATCAAGACAATCCAGACAAATAAGAATAATTAAACTCAGGATCTGAAGTCAAAGTGGTTGTCAGGATCTGATTCTTAACAAGAATAATTAAGCTCAGAAACAATATTAAAGAAGTTGCATAAAAACACTTTAATATTCAAAAGATCAATGTAACAGTAAAGAATAAATCACAACTTGTAAACTTTATTGAATGATTAAAGTTACAAGCTTTCAAACAAAACCTCAATCTTGATGAACAGGCTCACCAAGACGAATTCTACTTCTCTAGAACTAGGATTGTAAACCTTGAGGTTAATTCTCTCTATTAACAAAAAACATAGAAATCTCGTCTCAAAACTATTCTGAAAACATCTATACATATACTGAAAATAAAAGATAACTACAAAACTTAAAAGATCTTCAGTATATTCTTCTATAAGTATCTTCACACTTTCCATGATTATCTTCAAGCCTTAATCTGCGCATATCTTGATTATCACATAAGCAGTACTAAATCAGAGCAGCATTAATACTCTGAGCAGTATTAATCTTCAGCAGTACTAACCATTTTCAGCAGCATTAACCAATTAGCAGTACTAACTATCGAAGCAGTACTAACTAATCAAGTAGCAGCACTAACTCTTTAAGTAGTATTAATTCTACTAGCAGTAGTAATCTTGAAAGCGTGGCAGTAGTAATCACTTAGACAAATCTTCAGTTCCCAACAATCTCCCCCTAAGTTGACTTTTAGAGAAGAGAAGTCAAGTTCTTCAGATGCTCCCAAAACTCGATTTCTCACAATCCCATATCAGGATTCAGCCCCAAACTATGATTAATAGTTCTCTGAATTAACTATCTTGCCATTGCAGAATCTGGTGCACAACCTAGCTTTTTCTTCAACATAGCATGTAGCTTTAACCTGCTATGGTTGTAAACTCTATCTACTAGGAAGTATTCAAGATGACTTGTATCCATAGCCAGTGCATATACTCCACTTCTTTCATACAGAGTCCAATTGTTGATGGTTTTGAACACATTTCTGATAACATGCTGAACTTCTTCTGGCTTGAACAACATGCATAGATATTCCATCACAAGTTTTGTAACAGATATCCCTGGAGCTTTCATCTTATCAGCATATAGTTTCATCCCCACCTCAAACATTTCCTCTAAGTCAGATCTGGAACATACTCTTACTATCTTGGCCCAAGTAGGATACACCTCAAACTTTTCATCCTTCCTCTTAAGCCTGATATACTCCTTACCATCTACTTCCATAGTATCCCAGTGAATAATCTCAGGAGGCTTGACACCAACTGGTTCAGCAGTTATAGGCTCAGGCACTTTCTCCATCACCACCATGTACATATTTACATCATAAGTACTAGATGGTTCTTCCTAAGTTTGAGCTTTCTTTTCATCTGACTTACGTGCCCCTTCTTCTTCAGCTACCTTTTGTTCTTTCTCAACTTCTTCCTCAACCACTCTAGGTTTCTTAACAAGTTTTCTTCTTGCCATCATTTTTGTTCTTTTCAAAGTCTTCAAACTTTCACCTATAGTAGCTTCCTTCTTTGGAGTTTCTTGATCATCAAGAAAGGGTTTTTATATTAGAAAGTCATTACTCTCTTTCATCCTCTTTTCCACTTCAACTCTGGCTCTGTCATTTTCTTGAAGCTTAGTCATCTCTGCATCATACAACCCTTTGATTTAATCAAAAGACATTTTTGTGAACATCTCCTTTTTGACTCCCACAGCACCTTTGAGGAAAGTGATCATCTTCTTTCTCTCTTGAGTGCCAAGGTAGGTCTTTGAAGGTTGTCTCTTCTTTACACTCTTTTTGATCATCATAGGCTTCTTTAGAGTTGCAGATATCTTCTGTGCTATCTCTGTTGCCAAACTCTTTTGAAATTCTTCATTAAGCTCTGCAGCTAGAGCTCTTGCCATCTCCCTATCCTTTTCCATTTGATCTCTTTCAGCTATCTCAAGTTCTTCTTGAATCTTCTTAGCCAAAGATTCATCTGACTCAATCAACTTTTGCTTTTTAAGTGGTTGGTCAGATTCCACTATCTTGGCTTTGCCTTTGTCCTTGCTTGCTACCTTCTCAACACTGGCTTTCTTGATAACCTCAACATTGTCTTTGATGACAATTCCTTTGGCCTTTGAAGTGACCTTAGGAGTATCATGTTTAGCTTTTATTAATGCTTCAGCTACCTCAATTTCTTCCAAATTGCTGCTAAGGAGGTCTGTTAATATATCTTTAACAATTTCTGCTGCTTCATTTATTTCAGCAGCATTAACTGTTTCTGCTGCTCTATCTGTTACTGCTGCTTCTTCAAACACTAAATCTGTTTCTACTGCTTGTACATCAAACTCCCCCTCAACTCCATGTATCTCCCTCTTATTTTCAGCATTCTCTATGTTGACCTCAACTTCTGACTCCCCCTTTTTGGGAGCATCATTCACTGGGTTCCTTCTTCTGAGTACAAATCTATGCTTCTTCTTCTTTTGAATCACTTTCTTAACTAACTGCTTTAATGTGCTGATTTCTTCTTGCTGGTTGATGATGACCTTCTTGAGTTCATTGACAACCTGCTTCTGAGAATCCAGTTCAGTTGCCATTTTGGACATGGATGAAATCAATTCGTGGTAGTCATATCTATTCTCACCGTCTCCAGGAGTGTAACCCCCTTTTGAGGGATCATTGAAACTTTTAGTAGTAGAGGTCTTCTTCCTAGCAGAAGCACCCTCCACCCCCTTGGTTTCTTGGCACCTGGGACCTTTGGATGATTGCTCACCCAAAGTTTCCATGGGGAAGGTCTTAGTCATGTTACCACTGGCCTCCTCTGTGTTAGCAGGAGTAGTGGCAGCCTTCTCACCCACATGCTCAAGCATCTCCTCAGTGAGCACCTCCTTAGGGTTGGGAGACACCCAAGTGGTTTCCCTATAGATATTCTCTAATGTAGAATGCTCCATTAGAGG
The DNA here is from genome assembly GCA_954870635.1 of Arctium minus. Lineage (NCBI taxonomy): Eukaryota > Viridiplantae > Streptophyta > Magnoliopsida > Asterales > Asteraceae > Arctium > Arctium minus. The sequence continues at coordinate 55,760,842 of OX941092.1, forward strand.
GCTTTGAGGTTCTGGGTTTGTATGAGGTACAACAAGGGAAGGAGCCTTGTGTACCTTTCTCTTAGCATATGTTTTGGGTATAACTGGTGTTTGCTTAAGAACAAGAGACTGAGGAAGTGATATAGTGGTTGAAGGTTGGGTTTGGCTATCAGTGGGATGGTCTAGTGAGGGACTTGACCCTGATGCCATACCTTCTTGGTTGTGGGACACCACCATCATTGTAGAGAACAATGGGGTGTCAACTCCTTCCGAGTCCTTGGCAGATCTTTTCATATTTGAAAAGAACTTGCCCTTAGGGATTTTAGGTACATATACCTCATTAAACTAAGGTATATCCGTCAATTCAGTGGTGATAACTGCCTGGACAAATCTTGGATACATATAGAAACTCTTTTTATTATCCAAGTTTGACACAAGGTCATTGAAAATCATTTTTGAGAAATTATACTTTCTGGCAGTGGACAAGCAGACCAAAGCATAAGCAATGTTACTGCTGAACTGACTCCATCCAGTAGTTTTTCTAGACATACAATGCATAAGGGTATGAACAAAGAAACTCCATTGGGGAGAAAAATTAGCTTTGTAAAAATTGAAAACACCCATTTGGCCTTCATACCCTATTCTGGTGAGATTGGAAAACAAGTCCTCATTAGGGATAGAAGTAATACCTGAGGCATCGTCTAGACGTGGACTGATGCGAATGACCTCTTCAGTGACTATCAAGGGTTTGTCACACACCTTTGTCTTGATAAACTGCACACCGTTTTCAGTAACAGCGGTGACATTGGCCCAAAATTGCTTCTGGTGCTCGATGAAGATTGGTGGTGACACAGTAAGAGCATACGCTATATGACTGGTCTTGAGAAAATCAACTATTGGATGGAATCCATCAGCCTGCTTCGGCTTTTGAAGCATTGCGATCTCATTATGTTCATCAATGAACGCCATGGATGCCATCGGTCTTGAGGATTCTTGACTAAAACACACTTGTTACTTGAGAGAAAAGAGTTAGAGAGAAGATGAACAGTATTCAAGGAGTCGTTGTGAGATTTTAGGCGGGCAATGATGGTATTTATATGATTCGGGAAATAAGCAGTATTAACCCTATTTTCAGTTAAAGCAGTATTAACTGAGAGCAGTATTAACTGAGAGCAGTATTAACTGATACCTGAAGTAGTAGCTCAGACTAGCAGTATTAACTTTGCACTGGCAACATTAAAACTGCACTGGCAGTATTAACAATACTTACACTTTTTAAGCTTGTGTTAGTCTGAGCAAGGCAATAAACTTCCTGAGAAAGATGATTAGTAGCACCAAACAAAATAAACAAATAACAGGTATACAAACACTTTTTAAACATGAGCTCATTCAGAGTTGATCATGCCCACACTTGTGACCAAGAAAGTGAATCTACCACATCAAAAGCTTTAGGGAATAGATCAGCAAACTGGTTATCAGTATGAACTTTAGCAACTTGAATAAGCTTCTTTTCATTGCAGTCTCTAATAAAGTGATACCTGATTTCAATGTGCTTTGTTTTGGAGTGCTTGACTGGGTTGTTAACAATGCTGATTGCACTGTTATTGTCAATGAAGATTGGAGTGTGAATAAAGGTTACCCCATAGTCCACCATTTGATTCTAAATCCATAGAACCTGAGAACAGCAACTTGCAGCAGCAATGTACTCAACTTCTGTTGTGGATAAGGACACTGTGGTTTGTTTCTTACACTGCCAAGATACTAGTCTTGCACCCAAAAGTTGACATCCCCCTGAAGTAGACTTTCTATCCATATTAGCACCACCCAAGTCACTGTCTGAATATGCAATAAAATCAAAGGTGGATTCATAAGGATACCAAAAACCTAATCTAGGTTGCCCTCTTAAGTATCTGAAAATCCTCTTAACAGCTTGGAGATGTGACTACTTTGGCTTGACTTGGAATCTGGCACACACACACACTGGGAACATGATATCTGGTCTTGAGGCTGTGAGATACATGAGAGATCCAATCATTGATCTATAAAGATGGACATCAACATCCTCCCCCTCAAGATCAGCAGTGATCTGTTTGTGTGTTTCCATTGGTGTGCTTGCTGGTTTTGAGTCTGATAAACCATACTTATCTAGGATGTCTTTCACATACTTAGATTGACTTATGAAAATCCCATCTTTCTGCTGTTTCACTTGATGCCCAAGGAAGAAGGTGAGTTCACCCATTGAACTCATTTTGAAGCTTTTTTGCATCAACTCTTCAAAGTTTCTACACATCTGATCTTTTGTGGATCCAAATATGATGTCATCCACATAGATATGAACAAGTAAGATGTCCTTCTTAGTTCTTCTAATGAAAAGAGTCTTGTCAATTATTCCTCTTTTAAACCCATTTTGCAAGAGATAGGTAGACAGAGTATCATACCATGCTCTTGGGGCTTGATGTAGACCATAAAGTGCTTTCTTAAGTTTGTATACTCTGTCAGGATATGATGGATTTTCAAATCCATGGGGCTGACAAACGTATACTTCTTCATCAATTGTTCCATATAGAAAGGCACTCTTCACATCCATCTGGTAGATCTTGAACTTCATAAATGAGGCATAGGCTAGAAACAGCCTAATTGCTTCTACCCGTGCAACTGGAGAAAAAACTTCCTCATAGTCTATGTTTTCTTCCTGATTGTACCCTTGTGCCACTAGCCTTGCTTTGTTCTTGATTACTATTCCTCTCTCATCCTTTTTATTTCTGAAAATCCACTTGGTGCCAATTGCTCTATGACCTTTTGGAAGGTCCACCAAGTCCCAAACATCTTGCAATTTAAACTATAGCAACTCTTCTTGCATGGTTTCTATCCAAGTTGAATCTTTCATTGCCTCATAAGCCTTCTTAGGCTCAATCCGAGATAGAAAGCAAGAGAGTATAGTATGTTGCTGATCCTGCAGATCTTGAAATATGCTTTGATACCTAGTCATCATAGGAGAAGAGATGTCTCCTATTACTAGTTCAGGAGGATGATTCTTCTGAGTTCTTGTCTGAAGACTAGGTTCTTCATTAATTCCCACATCTAAATTGGAATTATTTAAGTCAGCTGAGGGAATTTCATCAGTTGCTTCTGGCTCTTCATGCTCTGGATTCTCCTCATCTCTTCTTTCTTCTTCACTATGACTTGATTCAGTAACAGTCTCCCTTTCACAGATTTCAACAGGGGTCATTGTAGGTATGGGAAAGATCACAGACTTAGGAATAATATCTTGTACTTGTTCATTCCCTGATTCTCTACTTTCTGATCCTGCATGATCATCACTACTGAAACCCAAAGAGTTACTTAGTGAATCAATGTCAAATAACCACTGAGGACCTGAACCAATAGGATTTGGTGTGTTCTCATTGCATTTAACATTGTCACTTTCCTCAATTATTCTAGAAGAAGAATTAAACACTCTGTAGGCCTTACTCTAAGATGAGTAACCAACAAGAAAACCATCATCTGCTTTGCTATCAAACTTTCCTAAGTGAGTTTTGGTATTGAGAATGGTACAAGGACAACCAAAAGGTTTAAAAAATCCAATAAATGGTTTTCTTTTATTAAAAAGCTCATATGGTGTCTTGTTCTTAGGCTTGACTACAAGAACTCTATTTTGGACATAGCAAGCTGTATTTACTGCTTCAGCCCAGAAAGTAATTGGAAGTTTTGAATCAGCTAACAGAGATCTAGCAGCCTCAATCAGTGTCCTATTCCTTCTCTCAGCAACACCATTTTGTTGTGGAGTCCTAGGAGCACTTTATTGCCTCTCAATTCCTTTTTCCTCACAAAAGGTGTTTAGGTTAATATTTTTAAATTCAGTACCATTATCTGACCTAATGACTTTTACCTTTTGATTTGTTTGGTTTTCAATTCTTAGAATAAAGGATTTGATCAGTCCACTTGTCTCATCCTTAGTCCTTAGAAAAAATACCCAAGTAAATCTAGAGTAATCATCAACAATAACTAAGCAGTATGATTTCTTACCTATACTCATGACATTTGTAGGACCAAACAGATCCATATGCAACAACTGAAGAGAAGAAGAAATTGTGTTCAATTCTTTGGACTTATGAGAAGTTTTGTGTTGTTTGCCTTTGAGACAAGCAACACAATGATCATCACATGAAAAGACTTTTGAAGGCATACCTCTTACAAGGTTGTTTCTAACAAGTTTATTCATTGTTTTAAAGTTCATGTGACACATCCTTCTGTGCCAAAGTGATGATTCATCCAAAGAGGCTTTTGAAACAAGACAGTTTAGGGATGAATCATTTGAAACATTTTCCATATCCAAACAATAGACATTATCCTTTCTAGGAGTTCTTAGTAGTATCATCTTTTCATCAACTACCTTGAATCCAGGAGCAAGGATAATGCATTCTGAATTAGTGAATAATATACTATGTTTTTTGTCACAAACCTGTGATACACTTAACAGGTTGTATCTTAACTGTTCAACATAGAAAACATCTTCAAAGGTCATCTTACCTTTTGTTACTTCACCCTTACCACTTATCTTACCTCCATCTGGAGTATTACCAAAGGCAACATGCCCTCCATCAATTTTCTTGAAATTCTTGAGGCAAGCCATGTTCCCTGTCATGTGCCTAGAGCAACCACTATCAACATGCCAAATGCTCTTTCCCTTGAGCTGTTGGTTGCCCTGCACATAAGATAAATCAATTAGTATTGACTGGGAACCCAAGCCAAAGTGGTCTTGGGCCTCCCTTTCTCATCAAAGTACTTACACTCCTTTTTGATGAGTTTTTTAAATTTAGAATCCTCTTGACTGGAGTACTTTGTCAAGATGATTGGTCTAGAAGCACAAGCACTAGAAGCAGTACTAATTTTAGAAGTACTAACAGAGTTAGCAGCACTAACAGGTTTAGCAGTACTAACCTTGTTAGAAGCACTAACAGAGTTAGCAGTATTAATATTTGATGAAGTACTAACAATGTTAGTTTTAAAAGTATTAATACTATCAGCAACACTAACATTAATAGCAGTAGTATTGCTTCTGTCAGCACTATCCTTGTCAGCAGCACTATTTGTGGTAGCAGTACTAATAGTTTTAGTGCTATTGGGAACCAACATCTTGACACTTTCGTTTACAGTCTTTTTCTTCATGTGGCTTTTAGATTTAACATGTTTCTTAGCCACATGGTTCCTTTCATTCTTCCTATAACCAAAGGGTTTTTGCACAGATCTTTGAAAATTTATCCTTTGGTTCATAGGATTAAAATAACAGTGCTTGGCAAGATGGTTCAATTTGCCACATATGAAACAAGGTTTTGGTCTGATGATTCTACTCAGATAAACTCCTTGTTTCTGAGCCCACTGATTATTCCAATTTCTTTGATTTCCCCTCCTTTTATCATGTTTTAGGGGCTCATATTTATTACCTGCACACTGTTTGCAAGGAACAGGATTCACAACTGTAGTCTGTTTGTAATGAACCTTTTTAGACTTTCCGTCAGTCTTCTCTACACCATAAGATTTGACCCAATCCCTTCCACCACCTTCATTGGTAAGAATGTTATTTTCTAAGGGAATCTCACCACTCACAGTATTTTCCTTACTCTTACCAGCTTCTTTCTCAGTCTTGTCTTCAACAACTACTTCATCTAAAGGATCTATCTTAGTGGCTCCCACATGCAAGTGCTTCCTATCCTTGGTCTCTAGCAAATCTGATTTAGGAGGGATATAGTTGTTGTTGTATGGTGGTGGTTTGGTATTGTACCCAATTCCTGGTTTAAGCTTATCATGGATTTGAGCCTTTAGAATTGAATCCATGGCTTCAGAAGCATATGAAAACTTTTCTACATCCAGCTTAACCTTGGCTAGCTCTCCTCTCAACTTTTCATTCTCCTCTCTAGACTTTGTCAGTTGGATTTCTAAATAATTTTTCTCCCACTTCCACTAATTTGTATCATATGTGTGTTGAAGTTCATTGGCTTGGAAACCTTTAATTTGTTCCTCAAACCTCTCAACAATTTTCACATAGTCTTTTCTATCCTTTTCTAACCTCTTAAGGTCATCACTCAGATACCTCTGCCATGAGAGCTTGATTTTGAATGGCCTCTTCTGCTTGATCACTCAAGTCAAACCCCATTCCTTGTTGAGAAACAAGAGCTTGAGCAGAGTTTCTGTTCTGGTTGAAGCTTCCAATCTGAGCTTGTTGATGGTTGTTATTAGACACTCCACTTCTGCATTCCCTGGCTAAGTGTCCCTTCATGTGACACTTGTAGCACTCCACCTTTGACTTATCAAAGCCTGCTCCATCTTCTCTTCTTTGAGAAAAGTTGTTCCTCCCAGTCCTCTTGATGAACTTCTTCACCCTCATAGAAAGCATGGCCATCTGCCATTTAATATCCATCTCTTCAAGATCATCAGGATGAAGCTGTTCCAAGTCATCATTGATTAAAGAAGAGTTACCAGTAGAATCAGTTGATGCTGATAGGAGCGCAACATTATGAACATATCCAGTAGGCTTCTTCTTTGCTTCCACCTCAGATTCAAACACTCTCAAATCATTATACAGATCATCCAGTTCCTTTTTCTTCCATCATGTCATTCTGTCTGAATGAGACAGTGTACATGGTCCATTCATCTCCAAGAGATCTGAGGAACTTTCGGTTGACATCATCTTGTTCCATCTGAACTCCAACAGTAGCCAAGTCACTAATTAATTTATTGAATCTATCAAAAGTTTGAGTCATAGACTCATTCTTTGAAGATGTAATATTCTCATATTGTTGCTTGAGAATATCCCTTTGATTCCTCTTAGTGCTCTTGGTGCCAGCAAATCTCTTTTCTAAAGCATTCCATAGAATCTGAGCATCAGTGCAGTGATGAAATTGATGTTGATATTCATTAGGGATGGCCAAAAGCAGGGTGCTTAAGGCTTTCATCTCCAATTGTCTCACTTTCTTCTCAGCATCAGTTTTTGGAGGTGGTCTTCTTCCATCTTGTCCAATTTTACCTTCAGCAGAGGGACCATTCTCAACAATGTCCCACATAGAAAAGTCTGTAAGGAGGATGTACTGCTTGATCCTAATTTTCCACATGTCAAACTCATTAAACTCATTAGGTTTGAGCATGGGAACCTTTGAAACAAGAGTATTGTTTGATTCAACTGTGTTTTCCATGATGAATGAAGGTTTCTGAGAATACTATGCTCTGATACCACTTGTTAGGATCTGATTCTTAACAAGAATAATTAAACTCAGAAACAATATTAAAGAAGTTGCGAAAAAACACTTTAATATTCAAAAGATCAATGTAACAGTAAAGAATAAATCACAACTTGTAAACTTTATTGAATGATTAAAGTTACAAGCTTTCAAACAAAACCTCAATCTTGATGAACAGGCTCACCAAGATGAATTCTACTTCTCTAGAACTAGGATTGTAAACCTTGAGGTTAATTCTCTCTATTAACAATAAACTTAGAAATCTCGTCTCAAAACTATTCAGAAAACATCTATACATATACTGAAAATAAAAGATAACTACAAAACTTAAAAGATCTTCAGTATATTCTTCAATAATTATCTTCACACCTTCCATGATTATCTTCAAGCCTTGATCTGCGCATATCTTGATTATCACATAAGCAGTACTAAATCAGAGCAATATTAATCTTCAGCAGTACTAACCATTTTCAGCAGCATTAACCAATTAGCAGAACTGACTACTAGCAGTACTAACTCTCCAAGCAGTAATAACTAATCAAGTAGCAACACTAACTCTTTAAGCAATATTAATTCTACTAGCAGTAGTAATCAGTTAGACAAATCTTCAGTTCCCAACAGTGGTAAGATCAGATAATGGCACTGAATTCAAGAACAGTACTCTTCAGGCTTTCTATGATTCTCAAGGTATACAACAACAATTTCCTGCTGCTCGTACTCCGCAACAGAATGGGGTTGTTGAAAGAAGAAACAGAACGCTTGTTGAGGCCGCCAGATCAATGCTTACTTATTCTGGGCTTCCTTTGTCTCATTGGGCTGAAGCCGTATCGACTGCCTGTCATACTCAGAACCGATCAATTCTGCATCGTCGATTCAACAAAACACCGTATGAACTTATGAACGGTATCAAACCGAACGTCAAGTATTTCAAGTCATTCGGGTGTAAATTCTATGTTCTGAATGACAGAGATAATCTCAACAAGTTTAGTCCAAAGGCAGATGAGGGTGTATTTCTGGGATATTCTTCTAATTCTGCATCTTACAGAGTCTTTCTGATCTCAGCAAGAAAGGTGATAGAGAGTGTAAATGTAAAATTTGACGAAGCTGCTGATTTGGTTTCTAGTCACTCAGGCTCAGAACCCGCTTTTACTGGCTATTCAGTTTATGAACAAATCAGTTCAGAACCTATTCTTTCACCGATTAATCAGGATTCTTCTACTCCCTCACTTATTTTTTCTGATCTTGATTATTTGTTTGAAAATTTTTATAATGTTGTGCCTAGATCTAACTCTGAAAATGTCTCAAATGTTTTGAATCAGGAAACTGAGAGCACATCTACTCCCAATTCCGCTGCATCTATCTCTGAACCTGATGCTGTTCCAGTTCCTCCTGTTGATCAGACACAATTAGAAACTGAGCCTATTCATGAAGAACCTATTCAAGAAGAATTTGTACATGAAAAATATGTTCAAGAGGAATCAGTTCAGGAAGAAGTACAGAATGATGTTATTCAACAAATTCTTCTAGAATCTGATAAAGAAGTTGTTGAGCAACCTCTTCCTCCAGTTGAAACTGTGTCTATCTCTTCAACTGACTTCGAAGCTTCTGAACCTCCCTCTCAACAATTAGAAGTGGTTCAAGACATTATTGATCCTCTCCCTCACACCACAAAATGGACAAGATCTCATTCAATTCATCAAATTATTGGAGATCCTCAAGCCAGTGTTTCTACACGTTCCAGAACGACTACTTCCAATGAATGTCTCTTCACTTGCTTCTTAAGAAAGATTTAACCAACAAAAGTTTATGAAGCGTTGGAGGATCCGGATTGGATTATAGCAATGCAAGAGGAGCTCAATCAATTTGACGGACTCAAAGTTTGGAGACTTGTACCACGGCAAAAAGGAAAGAGCATAATTGAAACAAAGTGGATATTCAAGAACAAGAAAGACAAAGATGGTATCGTTATTCGGAACAAAGCAAGATTGGTAGCCAAGGGATATCTACAAGAAGAAAGAATTGACTACGATGAAACATTCGTGCCAGTCGCTCGACTTGAAGCTATTCGCATGTTTCTTGCCTTCGCTGCTTATCGCAACTTCACCGTATATCAAATGGATGTCAAGACAACATTTCTCAATGGCAAATTGAAAGAAGAAGTATATGTATGTCAGCCAGAGGGATTTGTTGACAAAGATCGTCCTGATTACGTATATTTTCTCGATAGAGCTTTGTATGGTTTGAAACAAGCTCCACGGGCGTGGTATATCGAGTTGTCAACCTTCTTAATCAAATCCGGCTTCACCAAAGGATCCATAGATACCACTCTTTTCATTTATAGATCAAACTTGGATATCTGCTTAGTTCAAATATATGTAGATGATATTATCTTTGGTGCGACTAACAAATCTTTATGTAATTGGTTTTCTGATCTAATGACTTCTAGGTTTCAGATGAGCATGATGGGAGAAATCAATTTCTTTCTCGGCTTACAAGTGACGTAGCTTCCAGATGGAATCTTCATCAACCAGTCAAAGTATGTATTTGACATCTTGAAGAAATTCAAGATGGACAAATCTACTTCAATCGGTACGCCGATGGATCATGGTGCCAAAATCGGACTTGATCTAGATGGAAAAGCTGTGGATCAAAAGACATATCGAGGAATGATCGGATCACTGATGTATCTCACAGCAAGTCGCCCGGATATAATGTTTTCTACGTGCCTTTGTGCCAGATTCCAAGCCAAGCCTAAAGAATCTCATTTGCTAGCAGTCAAGCGCATATTTAGATACATCAAGGGAACTCCTTACTTAGGTTTATGGTATCCTAAAAGTCCTGACTATAAGTTGATTGCTTATTCTGATACAGATTTTGGTGGTAATTAGTTGGACCAGAAGAGTACTTCAGGTCATCTTCAGTTTTTGGGTGACAGACTGATAAGCTGGGCGTCGAAGAAGCATAACTGTGTTTCTATCTCGACTGTAGAGGCAGAATACGTCGCCGCAGCTAGTTGTTGCGCTCAAGTGCTATGGATGAAGACACAACTTCGGGATTACGGGATGCTGTACAAAACCGTACCAATATATTGTGACAGCAAGTCCGCAATTGCAATATTAGTCAATACGGTCCATCACACAAAGACCAAGCACATAGATATGTGATATCATTTCATAAAGCATCATGTGGAAGAAGGTACTATTGAATTATATTTTATACCAACTGAATATCAACTTGCTGATATCTTTACAAAAGCCTTAGATGAATAACGTTTCAATTTTTTGCTTTCAAAATTAGGCATGTTGAATTTAAAAGTTTAAATCTTTACAAATTTTATTCTATAAAGTAAAATTTTACAGATTTTCTTTCTTTTGAATAAAATGTATGTCTAGGATCTTTTACAAGTTCTTTGTTTATATTAAAGTTTTATATGTTCAAATTTCAAGTCTTACAAAAGTCGAAAAGTTAGCAACATGTTTGTAGTTTTTGATACTGCTTTAAAAATATGTGAGTCGGAATTTTTATAGTTTACTTTGCTCAGTCTACCTAAATAATCAGAATTATAGATCGGAATGAAAATATGGGCTAAGCATTTAGACGTTGATCTGAGTGATTGAGATGAATAATAAATTCTTAAAAATACAGAAATCTCTGAGTTTAAAAGTTTGTACCTGTGACCTTTCTGGTTTGGGAAAGTAAGTTCTGTGGGATGCTTGTCATCTGGTCCCCTAAGGTCAATTGATCTGGGAGTGATCGAACCCAAATCCTTCTATAGAATCAGATCGAAAGTCATGTTCTACTGGTATGAATGGGTTTAGGATATGTCGATGTAGCCTTTCTGATCCGGGAAAGTAAGTTCCAAGGGGTGCTTGACACCTAGTCCCCTAAGGCCAACTGGTCTGGGAGTGGCTGACCCAAATCCTGCAATAGGGTCAGATAGAAAGTTACGTTTACGGCATGTTCTTTACTTAATGAACTCTTTGATTAAAAGATGCCAAAGTGCACAACGCTTAAAAGATGCCAAAGAGCACACTCATGTGAAGATGCCAATGTGCACACTGCTTAAAAGATGCCAATGAGCACACATCTCATGATACTTGGTGATATGTTTGAGTTGCGATAAACCTGTAAATTTGTGAAAGTCTTAATTTTTGATGGCTTAGTGATAGTATATGAAAAGTTTTCTATAATATTTTTAGAACTGCATTTTTCTTGAACCTAATCGAAGTTCACATGCGAGAACACTGAATAGACAGATGGAAGTTTTTGAAACTGAACATGTCTTAATTTGATATGCAATTATACTTGTTCTTGCATCCAACAACATATGCTTGATTTCAACTGATTGATAAATCTGTGAAATATTATTGAGTAGACTTTAATTTGTTTAGTGTTTAAAATTTTACATGTTCAGTTGTTTCAGAATTTATATTCAGTATTATTTTTCTTTTTACGCTGATGTTTATATGGTTGTGTATCCATATTTTTGTTAAATGGTCTGTGCATATTTTGAGGGGGAGATCCAATATGAAAAGATTTTTTGAACCAGTCTGTTTTTGAGGGGGAGTGAAAATAGCTAACAAATTACTTCACGAACTGATCAAAAATTAAGAAGGGGGAGATTCAATCTACAGAGTATATCTGACCTGTTCTTTGTTTGAGGGGGAATAAGTAAAAATAACTGTGCAGATTAGAAGTTCAACAGGTAAGAATTTCAGATATTTTTAAACATTTGCTATACTAACAGATAAATTTTGTGCACTTGTGTAGGGGGAGTAAAGGAGCTGGACAGGTAAGTTTTTTGAAATTTTTTTTTATTTTAAGAATGTTATTTTTTTTAGAAGTATTATTTTTTTTTAAGTGTTCTTTAATTTTTTTTTTAGTTTAGTATAAATAGGGTTGGATATGCTCATTTTTACCTTTTCTCGCACCATTTCATTTTTGAATTTTCGTTTACTGTTCATCTTCCCTCTCACTACTTCACCTCTACGCCGATTCATCTGTGGTTTCGTTTTCAGATTTGAGCTTCAATCAGGTTTGTATTCTTTCTTTTTGTATTGATTGTTTGTAGTTTTGATGTGTTTCTCATTTTTTCTACTGTTCATTTTCTTCTTCAAATCTCAGATTCGAGCTATTTTGCTCATAATCAAGTTTAGGGTTTTGTTTAGAATCCTATTTTGATCCTCAGGTATGGCTTCTTACCCTCTATTTTGCGTTTTTTAGCTTTAATATTTGGGTTTTTTATGTTTTTCGTTCGATCTTCCGAAAACCTAAGGTTTTCGTATCAAGTGTCGTGTGCGCAAAGTGTACTTTGCGCATCCAACAGAACACGCAAAGTGTAGTTTGCGTATCCCGTTGGACACGCAAAGTGTACTTTGCGTATCACACTTGATACGCAAACCTTAGTATTTTGTTGTGTGTTTGATTATAGTTTGCGTAACACTTTGGATACGCAAAGTCCACTTTGCGTAACCTGTTGGTTACGCAAAGTGTGCTTTGCGTAATCTTAGTGATCCGCAAACTTTGTGTTGTCTCTGTGTTTGTGTTTAAGTTTTTTTTGCGTAACACTTAGGATACACAAAGTCAACTTTGCGTAACCTGTTGGATACGCAAAGTGTACTTTGCGTAACCTTAGTGATCCGCAAACATTGTGTTGTGTTGAAATTTTTTTCAAGTCTAGTTTTCGTATCTTATTCAACATGCAAACCTTAGTTTGCGTACTGAACTGCATACACAAACCTCCCTTTGCGTATCTCGTTCAATGAGCAAACCTCCCTTTGCGTATCTAACTAGATGCGCAAACCAGACTTAGAAAAATTTTCAATTTTCCAGTTTTCTTAGTTTGTTTAATTTTTCATCGTTTTTGTCTATCAGGTCTTCAAATGTCTTCTCATACTCATACTGACCCAATGATTCAAGACGAGAATGTCATTCTCGAGGATCCGTCTGATCAAGCATCACATGATACGCCGATGCCATCTGTTCCTTCGGTCGGGGCGAATCTGTCTGCTTCACGTCGCACTCCGAACGACGTCTTTCCATCATTGATGTACATCCTACCTTACAAGCCGAACAACTACTATGTGGATTTTGACTAAATCAAAATTCATCCAGTCATTCGTGCTATTCTCAGAGGTCATCCATTAGCACAAGCTCTTACATCATTTGCTGATGTTCCAGAGCTTTACGTTCAGCAGGCCTGGCACACTATTACCAAGAATGAGTTGGCTCGTCCTCACCTCTTTGATCTTCAAATTGATCAGTATGATTCCTTTCTTTCATACAAGTGACTTCGACTGATACTGGAGATTCCAGAGCCCAACTCCAGACCGGGCCGAACATCTTATGATAGCTTTCCGTCTGAAGAAGAAGTGTTTGAAGGAATTCGTAACCTCGGCTATGTTGGTACTTTGAACAGAGTTCGTGATTTTGATAAGTATAATCTTCCTCCGGTTTGGTACGCTCTCTTCTCTGTTCTTATCATGTGCCTTTCATCGAAACATTCTAGCACAGAAAGTGCAAGTCTACTTTATCTCCGATTGTTCTATGCTGTCGTCTACGACTTGCATGTCGACTTCACATTTATTTTCTGGACTGAACTCTCGAAGGTGGTGCATGACAAGCTTACCAACAAGAAGCGCAAGTTTATTCCTTTCATCAGATTCTTGAAGTTGATCGTTAGAAGTGTACTCAGAAACAATCCAGCCATTCCTCGCAGGTTATCTTGGCCACAAGTTCCAGACACATAGATGCTTTACATTCAGAAACAGAAGCAGTCATTCAACTACTCAATGACTATCCCATATGCTTTAATTGCAAATTACGCCGACATGACTGATGATAGCATCATAGAATATTGCATGGAGAATGAGTTTATGGAGGCTGCACAAGATGAGCCATCCCATGACACACAAGTTGCTGCTACTCAAGAGGTTGAAGTTGATGTAGCTGTTGCTGACAAAGAGGTTGAGGTTGAACATGCTGATGAACAAGAAGTTGAAGTAAATATTACTGATCAAGAGGTTCAAGCAACTATTGCTACTCAACATATTGATGATGTGCTTGCTTCTATTCAATCTGAACCTGATGTTTCTATACATGATATTTATGATTCTTCTGATCCTGCTGTTAATGTTCTGATGATGATGGTGATAGAGATGTCGATATTGATGATGATTTTGTTAGAGATGAAGATGTGAATGATGATGATTCTAATGATGATGATTCTGAGGGTGATGATGGTGATGATGCTGATCAACCAAGTCTTAGGGTCTATGCAAGACATCCCAAAGAACCAGAAGTTGATGTTTCTGAAGATGATTTTGTTCCTGTTAATCCTTCTGTTGCTCGTCTTCAAGTAGATGAATTGGATACAACATTTGATCAATCCTCAGCTTCGGTACAAAGTCAATCTCCAACAACTACGCTTGCGGCTACTCCGTCTACAACAGTTTCAGTTGTAGAGCTTTCTTCTGATCAAGCTCGGGGTTCTTCCGACAAATTCTCTACTTTGAATGATGTCATTCGTCAGTTATCAGAGAGAATGGATGCAGAAAAGGAATCACAAATTCTGAAGTTGAAGACTTTCTTCAAAGGCAAGATGCCTAAGATCGATCCGTCTCTCATTCCTCTAGAAATTCCCTTCAAAAAAACTTCTGGCATTATTATCAGAGATTCTTCGTTTGCTCCAGCTTCTACAGCTTCTCCGATAGTTTCTCTACCGGCTCCTCCTGTATTCACTGTATCTGCTGGATTCTTCACATCAATTCCTTCTGCTACAGCTTCCAGGTCTTCTTTGCATGATCTGCCTATTTCTGAATTAACTCATCTGTAGTATGCACGTCTTCTTTCCATGTCTCCGCCAGAACATCAAGATCAGGATCTGCTTTCTCTTCTGAGAAATTTCCAATCTTCACCGCCTCAAGCGCCTTCATCTGATTCTGACAGGATTACAGTGCTATCTGATGAATTCCATTCTTTCAAATCAGAAGTTCGAACTAGTTTTGCAGATTTAAGGTCTTTCATGACTCAATCTTTTTCTGATCTTGCTAACCGGTTTGATACTCTTCAACAAAGCTGCAGAACAGAGGTCAGTCCGTCTCTTAAACGCCGACATGACCAAGATGATCCCGATCATCAAGGCCATGAGGGG
The DNA here is from genome assembly GCA_954870635.1 of Arctium minus. Taxonomy (NCBI): domain Eukaryota; kingdom Viridiplantae; phylum Streptophyta; class Magnoliopsida; order Asterales; family Asteraceae; genus Arctium; species Arctium minus. The sequence continues at coordinate 55,776,208 of OX941092.1, forward strand.
GAGATGGCTAAGAGACCAAGAATGGAAGGAACTTCTTCAGAGAGAGTTAATCAAACTCAAGAAGAAGCGGTTGGTGGATCTGAACAGAATGCAAAAAATGTTGAAGATTGCAACGTTAATGACTTGGTGAATTTGTTGATTGATAGTGTTGATTCTTCTTCAATGGCTGATTTTATCAAAGTTTCTGAGCAGAACAAAGAGAAAAACTAGCAGATTGTGGTTTATGAAGATCCAGACATTGCTTCTAATCCAGTTGTAGTTGCTAATGCTGAAATTGTATCTGAGATGAAGTCTTTCTTTTCAAACATTATTGAAATTAATTCTGATGATGATGATGATTCTAAGTATGAAAAAGTCTGTAAAGTGAAGTTAGAAGATTGTGATGACATCATTATCATTTCTGATAAAGAAGATGATTCAGTGTTCATGGATGCAAAAGATGAAGAAGAGGCAGAATTGTTATACAGTGATCTTCCTGCTCATGATGAGGTTCCTGAAACTGCTAAAGTTACATCTACTCCTGCTACTAGTCCAGCTCCGACTACCACTATTCCTTCAAGTTCATTTGTAGTTGTTCAGTCGTCAAGAGCACAAGCTGATGTTCCACCTTCTGATCCTGTGATTCCACCGTCTATTCTAGAAGAAGGACCAACTTTATCTAGACAACAGAGACAGAGGAGTTTGCAATAGAGATACATGGCTTCAAGACTAAGATCAACATTTCTAGAAGACACTCAGAGTAACATCTTTGTTTCTAGAAGAAGGCAAATTAACATCTATGCAATTCTTGGAGTAGAGAAAGAATCAGATGACTATCAATTTGAATACTTAATGTTCATTAAGTGCCAGTGCAAAAGGAATAACACCGTTTCTTCTCTACACTTGATTGTTCGAGTCATCAGTGTCACAATCAACAAGTTTGTGAATATCTGGTATCCTGACTTTGAAGTTAAAAGACTTTAAAGTTAAAAGAAGAGACTGCAGGCGGTATAAATTCTCAGAGGCAGACTTCTCTGATCTTTCTATAGATGACATTGAGTTCTTATATGATCATTTCAGAAATCTCTATCATAGATCACAGGATGTTTCACAAGCTTTGTTCGTCATCAAAAGATTCATTCGACGGCAAATCCGATTCTTCCGAGTTTTTGATTTTCAGATGGCAGTTGAAAGTTTTCAGCCGGTTATTAATCTTCAAATGCCCAACCGAAGCTTGCCAAACTTAGAGTCTTATCCTATTTTCACCATAATTGAAGATCCATATGGAGTTGTGTACAAGTATGGCTCAAATGAAAAATGCTTTCTCGGATTTGAATAAATTGTTCATTACTCTGATGGAACTTTAAAGGTGATTAAGCTTCAGTTGGAGCAACATCTGAAAGAGGCTAAAAGATGATTTTTGGAAACAAGATTTAATGCATTTCTGGTTGACAATGACGAAATCCGACTTCTCCAGAAGACTTTAGATACAATTCAAGAGAGATTGAATTTCCACTCTACTTTGCGACGTTTGGAAGTGTTAATCGGGCTGAATAGACTTCGTCAAAGAGAAGAGCGTCAGTGATTCTCCAAAGTCGCCTGGTCGGTCTATGCTGTTTTAGAAGATTGTTTTTGAAGACCACGACGCCAATGATTACTAAGGGGGAGATTGTTAGATCTGTTTTTATAGTAATCATTGTAATTATTTTCTAGCCTAGACTGTTCTTATTAGTGTAATCTGTATTGTTAAGGCTAGGGGTATTTAAGTCCCCTTAGACCTATGTTTTTAAAATTTTGGCACTCACTTGAATACATCAGATTACATTTGGCGTTCCTACTTTCTCTCTCAACTTTCTTTCTCTAAAGATTTAGAGATCTTGGACTTTCAGAAGTCTTTGTGTACGATATAGCAACAACTAGAACTGGTATTGTATTCGCAGAGTGTTGAACCTAGATTATAGTTGATAAACAAACACAACATAATAAAGAACAAGAGATAAATAGATCAAATCAACATACCACAGATCTCTTGATTAATCAAATAAAATTATGTGTGTGTTCTTGGTGTACAGAATACCTCTTGTGTAGAATACAGAGTATACAACTCCCTTGATCTACAACTTCTGCGATTCACACACTAAACCTAAAGAATAATATCTTTTATACTTAGGTCAACATGACATAGGCATTATTAACTATTAGCTAAAATACCCCCTAAGGTATTAAATACTATTACAAACTAGACCACTTTAACAAATTAATCTTGAATACAATTACTGATATAACAATCTCCCCCTTTGGATTCTAGATTAAAAAAAATTCCAATTATCTTCGGGTCTTCACTTCTCTTGAAAACTGTAGCAGATATCTTCCTCTTTCTATAAATGAAGTATCCTTCTGACGATCATCTTCAGTCAGACTTTTGATAAATCGGATAGGTTCAGACACTTTGATATCTTTGAATTCTTCAGCAGTCTTCAGTTCAAAAATTCTTGTATTCTCCCCTTTTTGTATTCTCCCCTTTTTGATGAGTGGTGAGAATCAGCATCATCAAAACATTTCAAAACAAACTAGGAATTTTCTCCCCCAAATCAACAATTAAGTGCAGTCTTCATCTATAGAGCCCTGTGTGGAAATAAGAGCAGTCTCCCCTAGATAGAGAGAGTGATTATTTCAATCTTTGCATATTCAAATAAGTAATGAGTGGTAACCCTGAATCAACAAATGACTCAGTTCAAAATGCTTGTCAGTAACACACAGTTACAGAGTAACACAAAGTTACTATATAAGGAGCTGGTTTTGATGTTGGCTCCGCAGGACTTCCATTCAATCATCGAATAACACATGGTTATCTATGAATGTTCTGATAGAAAAAAAAAATTTGTGTGCTCGTGCATGTGTATGAAAGAAATTAAGCACGGATGATTGCTTTTCAATGGAGGCTCAAAATATGTAAACTTGTTGAGGCAGCAACAAATTATACAAGGACTCAATGTGCATGAGAAAGGGTTGAAGGTGGGGAAACTTTTCTTCTTTTTCAATATTAGTATCTTCCAAAAGAAGAACCAATAGCATATGTGCTGCGTCCCCAGAAAATGTGAAACATTCTCTTTTTGAGAAAAGAATGAGTAGCTGGTAGGGTATTTGCAAGAGATGGCATGGGCTAAGTGCCTTTTTCAATGATGGTCACCAAAGAATGTGAACCAATCAGATTATGTGGATGCCCGGCTCAGAATGAAGTTTGGTGTAGAGTCTGATATTCTTTTACTCTGTTCTCTCACCCTCTTTCTTTTGAACATTAAATCTCACTTCTAACCAATCTCGCTTTTCCATTTTACCTCTTCGCACACCAACACTCAAATCTTTTGACCCCTCTCCCCTCAATCTCTCAGGGAATACTTCCTGGGTAGGACACACTGGTTATCGTGAATCCATGGAAGTTCAGTTAAGCTCACACATCAAATCCCATGTATTTTACTAAAAGAACATGTTGTTCAATAGTCATTTGTACATGAAAGCACAAATGAGCACAGTTACACATGAAGAATAAAAAATTTGGAGAAGTCAAAGACATTTGTGTTTCACAATACAGTTCTCCCCCTCAAACTAAAAGAGTTTGACAATTAAGCTCCCCCTCAACTTAAATTTTTTATTTTATTTTTTTTAAACAAAACAAAGCACTGAAGTGCGGGTTCTAATCAGAGGTGATTAGAAGCCATTGTCACTTGAACTATCCTCCACACAAAAGAAATTGTGGTAATCATTTGTGAAAAATGATTCCTCTATTGTTAGCAACAGTTGGATAATCAATATACAAACCGCAAGATTAAGATTCATAATACTCCCCTCGAATCATGAGTAAGGTCTAAGAGGACATGTTCAACATTCCAAGTTTGCTGATTAGAAACTGGAATTTCTTTTCATCCAACGGCTTGGTGAAAAGGTCAGCTAACTGGAAGTCAGTTTAAACAAAGTGCATTTCAATGTCACCTTTTTCTACATGATATTTGATGAAGTGATAGCGTACATCTATATGCTTGGTCTTTGAATGCTGAACCGGGTTAGCTGTTATGGCGATTGGGCTCTTGGAATCGCAATAAATAGGCACACGCTTGTAATTGTACCCAAAGTCCCTTAACTGAGTTTTCATCCAAATGACTTGCGAACAGCAGCTACATATTCTGCCTCAGCAGTGGATGTTGAAACACAGTTTTGTTTCTTTGAGGTCCAACTCACAATTTTGTCACCTATAATTTGACATGATCCAGAGGTGCTTTTTCGGTCTAGCTTACATCCTGCATGGTCAGCATCTGTAAAGACAGTTAGATCAAAACGAGAATCCTTTGGATACCAAAGGCCTAAATTAGGAGTGCCTTTGAGATATCTAAGGATTCGTTTAACAGTATTAAAGTGCGACTCTTTAGGATTAGATTGATATCTCGCACAAAAACATGTGGCAAACATTATATCTGGGCGACTTGTAGTCAGATAAAGTAGAGAACCAATCATGCTACGATACACCTTTTGATCTGCAGGTTTACTCGAGGGATCTGCATCTAAGAGTGTACCAGTAGCCATTGGTGTTTTCATGACTGAACTATCTGACATATTGAACTTTCTTAATATATCTTTTATGTATTTAGCTTGATTGATGAAAATGCCTTCGAGTAATTTCTTTACTTGTAAACCAGGAAAGAAATTTAATTCACCCATCATCGATTTGTCGACCCAAATATTATGTCGTCAACATAAATCTGAATGAGAATCAAGTCCTCACCTTGCCTTTTGAGAAATAAGGTAGTATCAATCGTACCTTTCTTGAAACCCGAAGCAAGGAGAAATTTGGTAAGAGTTTCATACCAGGCTCGTGGTGCTTGTTTGAGACCATAAAGCGCTTTGTCTAACACGTAGACATGATGAGGGTGATGAGGATCAACGAAACCTTTAGGTTATGCAACATAGACCTCCTCATGCAGAACGCCATTCAGGAAAGCTGACTTTACGTCCATTTGATAGACTGTAAAGTTTATGTGCGCTGCATATGCTAAGAAGATTCTGATGGCTTCGATCCTCGCAACAGGGGCGAATGTTTCGTCGTAATCAATGCCCTCCTGTTGACAGTACCCTTTTGCAACCAATCGAGCTTTGTTTCTCACAACTACTCCAGCCTCGTCTTTCTTGTTTCTGAATACCCACTTAGTTCTAATAACAGTTTTACCTTGAGGTAATGGGATCAAGCACCATACCTTGTTCCGTTCGAATTGCTGAAGCTCGTCTTGCATAGCAGAGATCCAGAAGGAATCACGTAGAGCTTCTGATGGTTTCTTTGGTTCTAGGGAATTAAGGAAGCTTGAAAACATACAGAAGTTGGCTGACGCAGACTGTGACGTGACACCAGATTGTACGTCACCTATCACGTTATGCAGGGGATGATCCTTTGTCCATCGGTGAGTGCTTGGAAAGGATTGAACCGTTTGTTGCGTATTCGATTCATTGTACTCATCGTGAACTGCAGGTAGATCCTCAGATGTGCTCGGGACATCTTGTACAGGAGTTTCTGATACTGAAGCTTCTGGAATAGCAGCTGAAGTACTCGTGACATCATTTCCAGAAGGAATATATGCAGAGACAGATCCAACATTAGTAGAGTCAAAAACTAACGGTTTAGTTATACCTGATGAAGATGCAGTTTCAGTGACTTCTTCAGACGGTCCAGACATATCTACAGAAAGAGTGGGGACCTCCGACCTTGGTGTTGATGTTGATATACCTTTGTCAAAATCTGCACAAGTTTCATTGAAGGCATCAATAAACAAAAAATCTAACTCAGATGAAGTAGAGTTAGAGTTAAAGGAAGTAGACGCTTTAGAAGCTGGTTTTATTCTGGATTGAATAGAAGCTTGGTTCTTGAGTCCGAGTTCTGAACAGTTGTGTCCAGAAGTCCGAGAAGAATTCTCATCAAAAGATACATTCATGCTTTCAACAATCGTCTTGGTTCGAATAATGTAAATTCGATAAGCTCTGGATGTCAGAGATTATCCAATGAGATATCCTTCATCCGCTTTCTTATCAAATTTTGATAGTCCTTGACGCTCTCGTAGAATGTAACACCTGCAACCAAAAACACGAAGAAATTTGATATTAGGTTTACGATTGTTGATCAACTCATATGTTGTTTTGTCAAAGCGTTTGACCACAATGGTATGATTCTGAGTAAAGCAAGTTGTCGCGACTGCCTCAGCCCAAAAATACATGGGTAGATCAGAATATACAAGCATAGTACGAGCAGCTTCAACAAGAGTGCGGTTCTTCCATTCAACAATGCCATTCTGCTGTGGAGTGTAGGTTGCGGAGAAGTTGTGTGAGATTTCCACAGAGATGAGATAACTCTGCAAGGTGTCATTCTTGAACTCCATGCCATTATCACTGTTAAGAGTTCGGACTGGCAATTGAAGACGTACTTGAATACGCTTAATAAAAGCGATAATCAATTCTGGCGCATCTGAGTTGTTGCGAAGAAATTCGAGCCACGTATATCTTGAATAGTCATCTATCATTACTAAGATATATTTCTTGTCGTTGATAGATGTTGTTCGCATTGGGCCACAAAGATCCATATGAAGAAGTTCCATTGCAGATGAGGTTGATAATTCAGGTTTGGACTTAAATGAGCTTCGCTTCATTTTGCCTAACTCACATGCAGAACATAGTGAGTCTTTCTCAAACCTCATTTCTGGTAGACCTTTGACCAGACCTTGTCTCTGTAGCTTAGCTATTGGTCTGAAATTCTGATGAGACAAGCGGCGATGCCACATCCACGATTATGCTTTAGATGCTTTGGCTAATAGGAATATTGGACGTATGGCAGACAGTGTCGGAAAATCTACATAATATAGATTTCCATGTCGTTCAGCTCTGAAGATTTCGTAACCATCTAGATCCTCGAGAAAGAAATGAGATGTTGTGAAGCGAACTTGATATTTCATGTCACAGAAGTGACTCATGCTAAACAGATTGTGATCAAAACCTTCAACATATAGCACCCTCTGTATCTTCACAACCCCATTATCCAACATTCCGTATCCTTTGACCTTTCCTTCTACTTCTAAATTTGCAAACCTAACTGCTCCAGCAGGCTCCTCCACATAGTTATGGTGGAGATGCTTGAATCCTGTCATGTGGCGTGAACAACCAGAATCTATCACCCACACTCGACAGACCTGCAAAAGAAACAATTAGTTTTGCTTTGGTACCCATATCAGAATGGGTCCTTCGCTGTTAGCTTCGAGCAATTCAGGAATATCAGCTGGATTAACTTTCACTCTCCATTCATATCACGGTTTTGGAACACATTTTTAAACCATTTTAACATTTAATTCCTTAAAATGCTTTTTAGATCTTAGATGAGTAACCTTAGCACGAAACACTTTGGGTTGTGTGGAAGAATTAGAATGAAGATTCATTTTAGCTTTACTTTTTCTCTTCTTGGACTTAGGAGTAGAGTAGTATTTGAAAGAATTATGCCAGCAGTGTTTGCAATATAAATTCTTTTGAGCAAATGTCATAAATTTAGATTTATCGGAACAAATCTGGCATTCATATTCATCAAAAGAAGTACATTTCAAAACATCACTGTCTGTAGTACAACTGTTTGCAACAGAAGTTTCACAAAAAATCAACCTATCATTTTTATTCAAACTATCATTTTTATTCAAACTATCATTTTTATTCTTCTTATCTTTGGATCCACAAAAGATCAAATGTGTAGAGATTTTGAAGAATTGATGCACAAGAGATTCAAGATGTGTTCTATGGGTGAACTTACCTTCTTCCTTGGGCTACAAGTTAAGCAGAAGAAAGATGGGATATTTATAAGCCAATCCAAGTATGTGCAGGAAATTCTTACTAAGTTTGGATTCTCAGATTCAAAGCCTGCAAGCACACCCATGGAGACACACAAATAGATCACGACAGATCTTGAGGGGGAGGATGTGGATGTTCATCACTATAGATCCATGATTGGCTCCCTCATGTATCTCACTGCTTCAAGACCAGATATCATGTTTCCTGTTTGTGTGTGTGCAAGATTTCAAGTAAGGCCTAAATAGTCACACTTTCAAGCAGTCAAGAGGATATTCAGATATCTCAAAGGACAACCTAGATTAGGTCTTTGGTATCCTCATGACTCACCATTTGACCTACTTGCTTATTCAGACAATGACTTGGGTGGTGCAAATTTGGATAGAAAGTCAACTTCAGGGGGATGTCCGTTTTTGGGAGCAAGACTAGTGTCATGGCAATGCAAGAAACAAACCACAGTATCCACCTCTACAACAGAAGCAGAGTATATAGCTGCTGCAAGCTGCTGTTCACAAGTACTCTGGGTTCAGAATCAAATGTTGGACTATGGTATGACTTTTCTTCACACTCCAATCTTCATAGACAATAACAGTGCTATTAGAATTGTTAATAATCCAGTCAAACACTCCAAAACAAAGCATATAGAAATCAGGTACCACTTTATCAGAGACTGTAATGAAAAGAAGCTCATTCAGGTTGTGAAAGTCCATACAAGTAACCAATTTGCTGATCTATTCACCAAAGCTTTTGATGTGGGTAGATTCACATTCTTGGACACAAGTGTGGGCATGATAAACACTGAATAAGCCTCCTTTGATCTGCTTTATGTACCATTTCTGTATAGACTCCTTCCTGTCCACTTTCTCATATTGTATTGTGCATGGTGCTGCTAACCTTGTGTGTTTAAGTGTTTCAAATTGCTTAAATTGAATACTTGGTACTTCTAGTTAAGTTAATACTGCTCTATATATTACTCATGTTGACAGTTCAAATATGGTTAAGTATGGTTACTACTGCTAGGTAGTTTATACTGCCAGTGCAAAGTTACTACTGCTTACCTTGTTTCTACTACTAATCAATGTTACTACTGCTGGCATGTGTTAATACTGCTAGTTTGTGTTAGTACTGCCAGTATGTGTTACTACTGCTAATATGAGTTAATACTGCAAGTTGGTTAATACTTCTAGGGTACTTAGTACTGCTTCTAACTGAAACCCTCCACCTATAAATACCCCTTTGTGACCGCCAAAATACAAACGGCTCTTTGAACTTCCATTGCTTCTCTTTCTTTCTCTCTCTCGATTTCTTGCTCTCCAGTGTATACCCTCGTTGCGATTCAAACCCTAGAATCAATCAGAACGATGGCAGGACTAGAATTCTTTGATGAACACAATGAGGTTCCTATGCTGCAAAAACCCAAACAGGCTGAAGGTTTTCATCAGATTGTGGATTTCCTCAAATCGTCACACATTGCCCATGCCCTCACTGTTAATCCCACAATCTGTGTGGAACATCTACGACAATTTTGGGCAAATGCTACCATCCACACTGAAGAGGGCACTCAGGTCATCAAAACAAGGGTGTGTGATAAACCCCTGACCATCTCAGAAGAGTGTATTCACATCCATCTACACTTAGATGATGCCTCAGGTATTACCTCTCTTCCTAAGGAAGATATCTTCCAAGTTCTTAGTCGTATGGGGTATGATGGTCCCACTGATGTATTTAAGTTTTTCAAGAACAGATTTTCACCTCAGTGGAGATTTTTTGTTCATACCCTACAACACTGCATTTCAAGAAAAACAACTGGCTGGAGTGAGTTCAGCAGCACCATAGCCTATGCTTTGGTCTGCTTAGCGACCTCTAGAAAGTTTAATTTCTCTCAAATGATCTTAAATGATTTAATGTCAAACCTGGATATCAAATCAAAAAGCTTTTATATGTATCCAAGGTTTGTACAAGAAGTACTTAATAAGGAATTGACGGATTTACCTATCTTCAAGGAGGTATATGTACCAAAACTCCCCAAGGGGAAAGTGTTCTCAAACATGAAAAGGTCTTCCAAGGACTTTTCTGGCCAAGACACTCCATTGTTCTCTACAATGATGGGTATGTCTCTTTCCCATGGTGAGGCATCAGGATCACAGCCCACATCTGACCACCCAACTGATGACCTACCCACACCATTCCATTAAGTTAATATTCCTCAGATCCCTTTTGTCAAGCCCAAATCCCCCATCACCAAAACATATATCAGGAAAAAGGTACAGAAGGTTCCTTACCTTCATGTATCTTCACCCCCAAAGCCTTCAAGCCCTATAATGGAGCTTTATCCATTAGAGAATATTGAAAGGGAAACCATAGGGGTGTCTCCCAACCCCCAGAAGGTGCTCTATAAGGAGAAGGATGAGCATGTGGGCAGTGAGGCTCACACTATTGACTTTGCACAAAGTACAGGGCAGGACAAGGTGCAGAGGGTGCTTCTGCTAGGCAGAAGACTCCTACTAAAACTTCCAAGGATCCTTCAAGGGTGGTCAACACACCCAAAGGAGGTGAGGATAGATATAACTATGAGGAATTGATGGAAACTATTGCAAATGTCAATATGAATGTACTCTAACAAGGTGCAGAAATAGAGGAGATGAAACTAGTAATTCTTTCACAACAAGTGCAGCTAAGCAAATTAAAGAAGTTGCTTCTGAGGTTGGTGCAGCAAAAGAAGAGAAAGCAATTTGTATTGAAGAAAAGGAGCATTCCTCATGATGCTTCCAACAAGGGGGAGAGTCAAGTTGAATTTGAAAAGCAAAGCCCTGTTAGAATGAAATCTCATTTTGAGGGGGAGATTGGTACAGAAGCAGAAACAACAAAAGAAGTAGAAATTGATTCAGCAGCAGAAACTTCTGTGAAAGCAGCAGTAACTGAATCTGCAGCAGAAACTGAACAAGAAGTAGTAACTACAACAGCAGAAACAAAATTATCCAGGGAAGAAATTGAAATTGCTGAAACTATTGTAAAGGCAAAGAATGACACTCCCAAGGCCACTCAAAAGGCTAAGGGAGTGGTCATTAAAGAAGGAGGATTAGAACAGATAAAGAAAACGATCAGTGAGGAAGATATCAACAAGAAAGGGAAAGAGAAAGTGGGTGAGTCTGAGAAACCAATGAAGAAGCTAAAACAGATTGATTTGGATGAAGAGTTGGCAAAGAAACTGCAAGAAGAAATGGAAAAGGAAGAATAAATCCAATCTGCAAAAGACAGAGAGATTGCTTTGGAGTTATCTACAAAGCTTAATGAGGAATTTCAAAGGAGTCTAAAGACTGCTGCTGCTGCTAAGAAAATTACAAAGAAGGCTTCAAGGCAAAGGCTGACATTAAAGATAAGACAAAGATAACCTTCAAAGACATTTCTGGCCAATCAAGAAAGAAGAAAGATGATCAACTTTCTGAAAGGGTCTGTTGGAGTCAAAGAAGGGATGTTTACTAACATGTCTTATGGTAGAATAGAAGAACTGTATAAGAAGGAGATGGCCAAATTACAAGGGGATTTCATTCAAAGGGTAGAGGTTGAAAGAAAGATGAAAGAAAGGCATGACCTTAACATACAACAGCCCTTCCCTGACAGTGAAGAAGGCACTCTTTTCAAAGAAAAGACAGAAGCTAAGCAAGAAGAAACTTTGGCTCAACAGATTGGAGCTATAAAAAGAAAGAAATCTATTGCTACCAAGCCTAAGTCAAAGAGGTCAAGAATTGAAGAAGTTGAAATGGAGATTGAAAGTGCAAGAGCAGAATCTTCAGTAGAGCCAGAGCAGATTCAAGAGCAGTCCAATCAACAATTCAATGAACAATTCTATTTGTACATGACTTAGATAAATGAAGAACCAGTGCAAGCTAACCCTATCTCCGTGAAAGCACAAGAAATTATCTTTTGGGATATTCTGAAAGACAACAGAAAAGAATATTTCAGATTCAAAAGAATGGGTGATCAGTTTGAGGTTTATGCAACTTGGGGCAAGGTGATCAGAAGTTGTTCCAGAGCTGACTTGGAGGAAATGTACAAAGTTGGAATAAAGCTGTATGAGTCTGTATTGCAAGGGACTGAAATGAACTTAATCAAGATTGCTATGGAGTACTTATGCATGATGTTTGAACCTGAAAGAGTGAAGTACAGGATCAAAGACTTACATCATGAGTATGGATTCAAAAAGATTGATCATTGGATGTGGTGTCTACATGATCAAAATTGACAAAAGCTACCATGAGTACTACTTGGTTGACAACATCTATTACCATAGCAAAGCTAAGTTGGAATAGATGTTGAAAGCCAAGCTGGTATGTGCTAAAGGATCAGAAATGGCCAAAATTGTGATTAGAAGGACAATTAATCAGAGTCTGGGATTGGATCCAAATCTGGGAAATTAAGCTGAAGTGTTGAAAGCATCATGAAGACCCTATGCTGAAGAACTTAACTTCTCATTTTGAAAAGTTATGTTCGGGTAGATTGTTGGGTCTGAATGTGCTAAGGATGAATACTACTGCTACTTGAAAGGTATTACTACTGCAAGATGAAATATTACTACTGCTAGTAGAATTAATACTGCTTGAAGAGTTAGTGCTGCTAATTTAATAGTTAGTACTGCTTGGAGAGTTAGTACCGCTAGTAGTTAGTACTGCTTGAAGATTACTACTGCAAGTGAAAGGTTAATACTGTAAGCATGATAATACTACTAATGATGTTAATGCTGTTGGATAATGACAAAGTTAATGTTGCTATTGAGTTAATGTTGCTTCTAAAGATAAAGATGGATTGATGCGTGAGATTCCTTATTCAAGTTCTAATTGCTAACAAACAATCAAGATGAGAAATCCATATGTCATTGATGAATTGATCAATCACAGTTTACATATCTCTCTGACTTTCTCACTCTACAATCTCTCTTTCTCTCTAAGAATAATATGAATGATTCTCTTCTCTGATTTGTGTACTTACATCTGATTACAAAGACAAGGACAAAGGTATTTATACCCTTGACAATTACAAAGAAACAAAATACAAATTACATTGACTTTGACTTTCACTAGAGAGTTGACTTTCAACCTTTGACTTCTTGAACTTTTGTCTTTAATCTTTATGATCTTGAATCCAACAAATCTGTGCTCTAACAATGCGGAAGAATAGGAGATGAAGATAATTATGGACTGGATTCTGAAGAATAATATTTCCTTTGTAATTATCTTGTAATTAATTCTGTATATATAGTCTAGAAGTTCTTGATAGAGGAACATACATTGATAGAGTTGTTTTTGTTTAGAGAATTAACCTCAAGACTAGTATTGATCCTTTCTATAAAGAAGTATAGAACGTCTGTTGAGTCTGTTCAACAGATTGAGGTTGTGTTTGTAATCATTAAGTTTTATGCAATATAAACTTATGATTTGAGTTCATATTCTGTGTTTTGATTAATTGTTAAAGTGTTATTCCGCGACTTCTTTAACATTGTTTCTGAGTTTGTATTAAACTCTTGTTTAGAATTTTCGATCTTGACAATGCCCTCAGAGATCCAAACTGGGTCAACGCTATGCAAGAAGAGCTGACTGACTTTACTCGTAACAAAGTTTGGAATCTCGTTCCTAGACCATCTCATAAAACTGTTATAGGTACCAAATGGGTGTTTAGAAACAAGTTAGATGAACAGGGAACTGTAACCAGAAACAAGGCTCGACTTGTTGCTCAGGGATACAGACAAGAGGAAGGCATAGACTATGATGAAACCTTTGCCCCTGTGGCTAGGCTCGAAGCAATTCGACTATTCTTAGCTTATGCAGTTTACAAAGACTTCATTGTGTATCAAATGGATGTAAAATCAGCATTCCTAAATGGAAAGCTGAATGAAGAAGTCTATGTAGAACAACCTCTAGGGTTCTATGACCCTAAGTATCCAAATTATGTTTATAAATTGGATAAGGCTCTCTATGGTCTCAAACAAGCCCCTCATGCTTGGTATGACACTCTCTCATCTTTTCTAATCTCTGAAAATTTTGAACGTGGCAAAATTGATAATACTTTATTTTTCAGAAAGATAAAAGGTCATATTATTCTTGTACAAATATATGTCGATGACATCATATTTGGTTCTACTAACCCATCGTTGTGTACTCGATTCGCCGAAAGAATGAAGAAAGAATACAAAATGAGTATGATGGGTGAGCTGACATATTTTCTTGGCCTTCAGATCAAACAATCTGACAGAGGTAATTTTATCAGCCAAGGTAAGTATGTTAAAGACATGCTGAAGAAGTTTGATCTTATACAAACTTCAGCTATGAAAACTCCTATGGCACCTCCCTTGACACTTAACAAAGATTCATCTGGAAAACATGTTAATGTCACTGCCTATAGAGGAATGATAGGCTCCCTGCTGTATCTTACAGCGAGCCGACCTGACATTATCTACTCTACTTCTTTATGTGCACGCTATCAATCTGAACCCAAGGAATCCCATCTGATCGCTGTTAAGTGAATTTTCAAATATCTCAAACGGACTCCTAATTTAGGTCTTTGGTATCCCAAAGACTCAGGGTTCGATCTAACTGGATCTTCTGATAGTAATTTTTGCAGGTTGTAAACTCGATAGAAAGAGCACCACTGGGGGATGTCAACTTCTAGGAGGAAAGCTGGTAAGCTGGACAAGCAAAAAGCAAAATTCAGTGTCCACTTCCACAGCTGAAGCTGAATATGTAGCCGCTGGAAGTTGTTGTGCCCAGGTCTTATAGATGGGAAATCAACTATTAGATTATGACCTTCAACTATCAAAGATTCCAATCTATTGCGATAGCACTAGTGTTATTGCCATAGCAAATAATCCAGTGTTACATTCAAAGACGAAACAAATAGAGATCAAATATCATTTTATTAGAGATCATGTGATGAATGGTGATATTGAACTTCACTTTATCCCCACTGACTATCAGTTAGTTGATTTGTTTACCAAACCTCTTGATGAGACAAGGTTCAACTTTCTTATCAGTGAGCTTGGAATGCTGAATCTCGAAGAGTAAATCTTCAGCGTTAATGCATTAAGTCAGTGATTATAATTTCCCCTTTATCATTCAATCTCTGATTAAAACTCCGACTCTCAGGTATGCTTTCTTACTCTCAATCACTTAATCTTCAGTCAGTAAGACATTTTAAATAAAACTTTGATCACTGAAGTTTTCTTCAAATGATTAAAAACTTTTTGAAAAACAAAATCTATCACTGAGTTCTCTGTTCAGTAATCCTTCTAAAATAAAAATCAATCTCTGAATTTTCATCAAGGATTCTTTCAAAAGAAAACCTATCTCTGACTTTTCTTCAGAGATAATTTCAAAAAGGACAAATGAAACGTTTTTCTCTCTCCTATGACGTCATTTGAACCGACAATCCACGACATGCCTTTTCCTGACACGTTCGTCCGTTGCCCTTCTATCCAATCAACTTCGTGGGACATGTCCATGTCATGGTGAACATTTGTTTTCCCGCCTCTCTCTCTCCTACTCTCAAACGTATATAAAAAACGTTTTTTTTTTCATTCTTATCTTTTACGCTCTCTAGAAATCATTTTTGAGCAAGAAATTCTCTCAAGCAATTTCAAGCATCTGCATCTTCCTCATTCAAGATTACCAGGTTACTTTGATCTTCTTTCTATTTAAATCTTGTTCACAAAACACCATTTTTCTTCATTATGGGTTTTCTATAAGATTTTTATCCCATAAAATCATTTTTTTTTATTTTATTCTTTCAAACCCTTTGGTTTTCTTACTGTTCTTCATCTTTTCATTAAGAACAATGTCTGAATCTTCAAATATTTTTGTTTTTATACGTTTCCTTCCTCAAATAGAAACTGGTAAAAACTTCTTTATTTTTAGACTCTAATCCTTCCCTTCTATTCTCTATTTCTTTCCTTATTCAGCAATGGCACAGTCAGCATTTGTTCCCTCCAAGAACGTCAAGTTTGCCATCACTGAATCTGAAGTCCCCAAAAACAACCATATTGGACGCCTCGACTTCGATGAAATCAAATACCTACACCTGGTGGATGCTGCCCAATTCCTGAAGCAATCCTGCATTGCTTACGCTCTCACTGTGGATCCAAAACCCTCCAAAACTCTACTTCAACAGTTTTGGTTCACAGCTGAAGAAACGACCATCACCAACAAGAAAGGTAAATAGGTCCCTGCCATTTATTTGTACACTGACCTTAGCAAAAGTATGATGACTGCTTTCCACTTAAGGAAGGCCCTCAGGTTTCCTGACAAACCTAAGAGTGGCTTCTAAGCTCTACCTACTGACGCTGAACTCATCCGGTTTCTGGATGATATGGAGTACTGCTGGGACAACAAGCCCCGATCCACTATCCCCAACAAGAAGCTCACAATCATCAAGAAGGCGAACATGCCTTCTCAGTTGAACTTCATATTTTCTTACGTCATTCAATGCATGAGTGGGAAAAGTGATTCCCTTGATCAGGCCAGCAAGGTACAACTCCTGATGGCCTACTCGGTCATCGCTGGCAAAAATTTTGACTTTTCCACCGCTATCTTTGACGATCTAAGGTCAAAGATAGAGAAGACGGAGAGGGATCCCAAGATCCCATATGTACGGTTTATCTGTGCATATCTGAAGTTCCTTTACGACAAAACTTACCCCACTACTCCTGATGGCTCCTTCGCCAAAGTGGGTCAGCGTTCTCTAGAGGTCAAACCGCTGGACAACGAGGTAAATATTTCTACCCTACGCTCTCGCCTCTCTTTCCATTCTTCTACTTCAGTGGCCAAGCAGGAGGTTCATTCTTCTGCTAGCCCTGCCGCTACCTCTGGTTCCAAACGCCCATCAGTTAGTTCCCTTGGTCCTTCTAAAAAGGCCAAAGTAACTAAGGAGACAAGCGCCTTGTCAGGATCGAATTCTCAACAAGAAATAATTCTCAGAAACAATATCAAAGAAGTTTGCGGAATAACACTTTGATATTCAATGAAACAGTAAATCAAAACAGTAAATATAAAGAACAAACTGTAAACTTGTATTGAATGCTTTGAAGTTACAAGATTACACACTCAACCTCAATATTGATGAACAGGCTCACCAATACGAATTCTACTTCTCTAGAATTAGGATCTATGCCTTGAGGTTGATTTTCTTTCTAGAACTAAAAATTTAGAATTAATTGATTAATCTATTCTATCAAATCTGTACATATACTGAATAAAAAGATAATTATATTAAATAAAATATCTTCAGTATATCTTCCATGTATATCTCTAAGCTTCCATGTATATCTTCAGATTATCCAGCTGTTATCCTTTCATGCGAATCATGCTCAGCAGCATTAATCTCTTCAAGCAATATTAACTTGGTCTTAGCAGCATTAACTACTAAGCAGTATTAACCACTAGCAGTACTAACTAGTTAAGCAGTACTAACTTTGTTCAAGCAGCACTAACTTTGACTAGCAGTATTAATTCTACTAGCAGTAGTAACACTCAGCAGTATTAACCTTTAAGTCTTCTAGCAGTAGTAACTTTGAACCAACAACATTAACCATACTTGATGAATTCTTCAGTTCCCAACAATCTCCCCCTAACTTGACTTTTAGAAAGAGAAGTCAAGTTCTTCAAATTTTCTTCAAGATGCTCCCAAAACTCTATCATGGCCTAAATTCCATTGTTTGCATCCAATCCCAAACTCTGATTAATTGTTCTTTGAATCAAGTATTTAGCCATTTCTGAATCTGGAACACACACTAGCTTCTTCTTCAGCATGGCATGAAGCTTTAATCTGCTATGGTTGTATACTCTATCCACTAGAAAGTATTCAGTGTGATTTAAATCCAAAGTCACTGCATATACTCCACTAGTTTCATATAGAGTCCACTTGTTGACTGATTTGAACACATTCTTGATCACATGCTCTACTTCATCAGGCTTGAACATCATATACAGATACTCCATCACCAGTTTTGTAAGTGAAATCTCTGAAGCCTTCAGTATATCTGCATACAACTTTATTCCTATCTCAAACATTTCTTCAAGATCTGACCTAGAGCATGTTCTGACAATCTTGACCCAAGTGTTGAATACCTCATATTTATCATCCTTCCTCTTGAGTCTAATGTACTCCTTTCCATCCAATGTCAATGTATCTCATTGAATAACTTCAGGAGGCTTTATACCAACAGGTTCTGCTGAAATTGGTTCAGGAACTTTGTCCATCACTACCATGTACATCTTTAAATCATCAGTACTTGAAGATTCTTTCTTTTCAGATGACTCAGGTACCCCTTCTTCTTCAACCACCTTATCAGCCTTTTCTTCAGCTATTCTAGGCTTCTTGATTGACTTTCTCCTTGCCATCATCTTGGTTCTCTTTAAAGTCCTTAGACTTTCTCCCAGAGTAGCTTCTTTCTTTGATGGTGTTTCCTGCTCATCTGGAAAGGGCTTTTGTATCAGAAAATCATTACTTTCTTTCATCCTCTTCTCCATCTCCACCCTTGCAGTTTCATTCCCCTGCAGCTTTAACATCTCTGAATCATACAGCTCTTTAATCTTCTCAAAAGACATTTTGGAGAACATCTCCTTTTTGACTCCTACAGCACCTTTAAGAAATATAATCATTTTGTTTCTCTCTTGGGTACCTAGGAAAGTCTTTGAGGGTTGTCTCTTCTTTACAACTGTTTTCACTACTGACTTCTTCATAGTTGCAGCTTTCTTCTGTGCAATTTCAGTTGCCAGACTCAGTTGATAAGCTTCATTCAGTTCAGCAGCTAGAGCTTTTGCCATCTCCCTGTCCTTTTCCACCTGAACTCTTTCTTCCTTTTCAATATCCTCTTGCATCTTCCTGGCTAAGGCTTCATCTGATTCAACCAACCTTTGCTTCTTGACTGGTTGATCAGATTCTACCATCTTTGCTTTTCCTTTGTCTTTGTCCATTGCCTTCTTACTGTTATCTTTCTTGATCACTTCACCTTGTTGTTTGATGATTACTCCTTTGGTCTTTGAAGTGACCTTGGGAGTATCATTCTTGGCTTTAAGTAAGGTTTCTGCAATCTCAAGATCTGTTAATACTTCTTTCACTGTTTCTGCTGCTTTATTTATGTCAGCAGTAGTAACCGTTTCTGCTGCTTCTTGTGTTTCTATTGGCACTGAAACTCTTTCTGTTTCTGCTTCCTGCTCCCCCTCAACATCAAATTTCACTCCATCAAGCTTCTCCTCTCTTGTGGCTTCTTCCATGTTGATCTCCCCCTTTTTGGGAGCATCATTCTCAGATTTCCTTCTCCTTAGTTGGAATTGCTTTCTCTTCTTCCTCTGTACCAGACTGATCACCATCTTCTTCAGCTTAGCAATCTGTACTTGTTGTGACAGAATGACCAGCTTCATTTCTTCAATTTCTTTGCCTTGTTTGAGAACATCTTGATTGATGTTCCCCATTGTTTCCATCAATTCATAGTAAGTATATCTGTCCTCACCCTCTCCAGAAGTGTTACCCTCTTTTGAAGGATCATTGGATCTTTTTGCAGTGGAAGTCTTCTGCCTAGCAGAAGCACTATCCATCCCCTTGGTTTCTTGGCACCAGGGACCTTTGAATGATTGCTCATTCAAAGTTGCCATGGGTGAGGTCTTATTTATGGTACCACTGTCCTTCTCTGTGCTAGCAGAAGTAGTGGCAGCCTCAGTACCCATATGCTCTACCTCCTCCTTAGAGAGCACCTCCTTTGGGTTGGGAGACACCCTTGTGGGTTCCCTTTGGATATTCTCTACTGGTGAGTGCTCCAATAGAGGGCTTAAAGGCTGAGTGGGTGATGGTACAAGAAGGGAAG
Source organism: Arctium minus (assembly GCA_954870635.1). Lineage (NCBI taxonomy): Eukaryota > Viridiplantae > Streptophyta > Magnoliopsida > Asterales > Asteraceae > Arctium > Arctium minus. The sequence goes on from OX941092.1 coordinate 55,795,895, forward strand.
GAGCCTTCTTTACTTGTTTTCTTTGATAAGTATGGGTGATTGGTGAAGTTGGTTTCTCAAGAAGAGACTGAGGAATTGATTTAGAGAGGGAAGGTTGGGATTGGGTAGCAGTGGGTTGGTCTAATGGGGGCCTTGACCCTGCTACCATACCTTCATTGGTTTGGGACACCACCATCATTGTAGAGAACAATGGGGTGTCAACTCCTTCCGAGTCCCCAGCAGATCTTCTCATATTTGAGAAAACCTTGCCTTTGGGGGGTTTAGGTACATATACCCCAACAGGTTGAGGTATATCCGTCAATTCATGAGTAATAACTTCTTGGACAAACCTGGGGTACATAAAGAAGCTCTTTTTGTTTCCCATGTTTGAGACAAGATCACTGAAAATCATTTTAGAAAAGTTATACTTTCTGGCAGTGGCCAAGCACACCAAAGCATAAGCAATGGTGCTGCTGAACTCACTCCATCCAGTAGTCTTTTTGGAGATACAGTGCATAAGAGTATGGACAAAGAAACGCCATTGGGGTGAAAATTTGGCTTTTGAGAATTTGAATACACCCAATGGGCCTCCATACCCCATTCTTGTAAGATTGGAGAACAGTTCATCGTTTGGGATAGAAGTTATACCAGAGGCATCGTCTAGACGTAGACTGATGCGAATAACCTCTTCAGTAACTGTTAGTGATTGTTCACAGATTCTTGTCTTGATCATTTGCACACCATTTGCAGCAACAATGGTGGCATTAGCCCAGAACTGCCTTTGATGCTCGATATAGATTGTAGGAGATACAGTAAGAGCATGAGCAATATGGCTTGACTTGAGGAAATCCACAATCTGATGAAATCCTGCAGCTTGCTTTGGCTTTTGTAGCATCGCGATCTCATTGTGCTCGTCGATGAATGCCATGGATGCCATTGATCTTAGTGAACAACGTGCCTGAAAGCTTCGAACTTGAGAGAGAAAGGGTTTAGAGCGCAAGTGAATAGTATGCAGAGAGTCGTTATAAGCTTTTAGGCGGGCAAAGAGTATTTATAGTATTCGGAACATAAGCTGTATTAACCTAGAGCAGTATTAACTACTAGCAGTATTAACTACTAGCAGTATTAACTGAAAGCAGTATTAACTACTAGCAATATTAATTACTAGCAGTATTAACTGAAAGCAGTATTAACTACTAGCAGTATTAACTAAAAGCAGTATTAACTACTAGCAGTATTAACTACAAGCAGTATTAACTACTAGCAGTATTAACTGAAAGCAGTATTAACTACTAGCAGTATTAACTGAAAGCAGTATTAGCTACTAGTAGTATTAACTGAAATACTCCTTTAAACTTGCAAAACCTTGAGTACTGCTTTGCATATCCTGAAAAAGAAGATTAGTAACACCAAGAATAAACAATATACAGGTATTGAGAAGGGGCTTATTCAGAGTTGATCATTCCCACACTTGTTACCAAGAAGGTGAATCTACCCACATCAAAAGCTTTAGTGAAAAGATCAGCAAACTGAATATCAGTGTGAACTTTTACAACTTGAATAAGTTTCTTTTCATTACAGTCTCTTATGAAGTGGTACCTGATCTCAATGTGCTTTGTCTTAGAGTGCTTGACAGGATTATTCACAATGCTGATAGCACTGCTATTATCAATAAAAATGGGAGTGTATCCCATAGTCCAGCATTTGATTCTGAATCCATAAGACTTGAGAACAGCAACTTGCAGCTGCTATGTACTCTGCATCTGTTGTAGATGTGGACACTGTGGTTTGTTTCTTGCACTGCCATGAAACTAGTCTAGCACCCAAAAACTGACATCCTCCATAAGTAGATTTTCTGTCCAAGTTTGCTCCACCTAGATCACTATCTAAGTCTGCAAGTAGGTCAAAGGATGAGTCATGAGGATACCAAAGTCCCAATCTGGGTTGCCCTTTGAGATATCTGAATATCCTCTTAACAGCTTGAAAGTGAGATTGCTTTGGCCTAACTTGGAATCTTGCACATACACAGACTGGAAACATTATATCTGGCCTTGATGTTGTGAGATACATGAGAGAGCCAATCATGGATCTATAATGATGCACATCCATATCCTCCCCCTCAAGATCTGCTGTTATCTGCTTGTGTGTTTCCATAGGTGTGCTAGCAGGTTTTGACTCTGAGAAACCAAACTTGGTTAGAATGTCCTGCACATACTTGGATTGACAGATGAAGATGCCATCTGACTTCTGTTGAACTTGGAGTCCAAGGAAGAAAGTAAGTTCCCCCATGGAACTCATTTTGAACCTTTGATGCATTAGATCCTCAAACTCCTTGCACATGTTCTCTCTTGTAGATCCAAAGATAATGTCATCAACATAGATTTGGACCAGCAAGATATCCTTCTTCTTTCTCTTGATAAATAGAGTCTTATCAATGACTCCTCTTTCAAAGTCATTTTCCAAGAGATAGGATGACAGAGTGTCATACCATGCTCTTGGAGCTTGATGTAGTCCATAAAGTGCTTTCTTCAATTTGTATACCCTGTCTGGATAGCTTAGGTTTTCAAACCCTGGTGGTTGACAGACATATACCTCTTCTTCAATTGAGCCATAGAGAAAAGCACTTTTTACATCCATTTGATAGACTTTGAAGTTCATGTAAGAAGCATAGGCTAGGAATAGTCTGATTGCTTCTATCCTAGCCACAGGTGCAAAAACTTCTTCATAATCTATACCCTCTTCTTGAGTATATCCTTGAGCCACCAGCCTTGCTTTGTTTCTTATGACAATACCTCTTTCATCTCTCTTGTTTCTGAAAATCCACTTTGTGCCAATTGCTCTGTGACCTTTAGGAAGGTCTACTAGATCCCATTCATCTTGTAGCTTGAACTGTAACAGTTCTTCTTGCATTGCTTCTATCCAGCTAGATTCTTTCATAGCATCATGTGCCTTTTTAGGCTCAAGTTGGGATAGAAAACAAGAAAGCACTGTATGCTGTTGATCTTGCATTTCTTGAAGCCTGCTTTGATGTCTAGTCCTCATGGGAGAAGAGATATCTCCTATTACCAGCTGTAGAGGATGATTCTTTTGAACTCTGGTGTTATGACTAGGTTCTTCATTCAGTCCAGCCTCTAGATTAGAGTCATGCAACTCAACTGAAGTGTTTTTAGATGCCACTTCTGATTCTTTATTTTCTTGAGTCTCCTCATCTCTAGTTTCTTCTTCACTCTGACTTGGTCCAGTAGATGATTCCTTTTCACAGTCTTCAACAGAATTCACTGTGGGTATGGGAAATATCACAGATTTAGATATACTTTCTGAGACTTGTGTAGTCCCTGATCCTCCACTTCCTGTTCCTGTATAATCATCACTACTGAAACCAAAAGAATTAGTTAGTGAGTCAATGTCAAATAGCCACTGAGGACCAGACCCAATTGGATTTGGTGTGTTCTCAATGCATTTGACATTGTCACTTTCTTCAATTATTCTGGAAGAAGAGTTAAAAACTCTGTAAGCCTTACTCTGAGATGAATATCCAACAAGAAATCCATCATCTGCTTTGCTATCAAACTTACCTAAGTGAGATTTGGTATTGAGAATTGTACAAGGACACCCAAAAGGTTTGAAGAAACCAATGAAAGGTTTTCTTTTATTTAAAAGCTCATATGGGGTCTTGTTCTTTTGCTTGACCACTAGAACTCTGTTTTGGACATAACAAGCAGTATTAACTGCTTCAGCCCAGAAGGTAATTGGCAATTTTGAATCAGCCAATAGAGATCTAGCAGCCTCTATTAGTGTCCTATTTCTCCTTTCAGCAACACCATTCTGTTGAGGAGTCCTAGGAGCACTATATTGTCTCTCAATGCCTTTTTCTTCACAAAAGGTGTTTAGATCAAGATTTTTGAATTCAGTTCCATTATCTGTTCTAATGACTTTTACTCTTTGATTAGTTTGGTTTTCAATTCTTAGAATAAAGGATTTGATAAGTCCACTTGTCTCATCCTTAGTCCTTAGAAAATATACCCAAGTAAATCTGGAGTAATCATCAACAATAACCAAGCAGTAAGATTTCTTGCCTATACTCATAACATTTGTAGGACCAAACAGATCCATATGCAGTAACTGGAGACAAGAAGAAACAGAATTTAACTCTTTGGTCTTATGAGAAGTTTTGTGTTGTTTGCCTTTAAGACAAGCAACACAATGATCATCACATGAAAAGACTTTTGAAGGTAAACCTCTTACAAGGTTGTTTTTAACAAGTTTGTTCATAGTCTTGAAATTCATGTGACACATCCTTCTGTGCCATAGAGAGGATTCATCTACAGAAGCTTTTGAAACAAGACAATTTAGAGATGAATCACTATCAACATTGTCCATATCTACACAGTAAACATTGTCCTTTCTTGGAGTTCTAAGTAGTATCATACTTTCATCAACTACCTTGAACCCTGGAGCAAGGATCATACACTCAGTATTTGTAAATAATATACTACGTTGTTTGTCACATACCTGTGATACACTTAACAGGTTGTACTTTAATTGATCAACATAGTAGACATCCTCAAATGTCATCTTACCTTTGGTGACATTACCTTTTCCACTTATCTTACCACCAGTAAGATTATCTCCAAATGCAACATGTCCTCCATTGATATGCTTGAAATCCTGAAGGCATGACATGTTGCCTGTCATGTGCCTAGAGCAACCACTGTCAACATGCCATATGCTCTTTCCCTTGAGCTGTTGGTTGCCCTGCACATAAGATAGATCAGTTAGTATGAAATAGGAACCCAAGCCAAAGTGGTCTTGGGTATACCTTTCTCATCAAAATACTTGCATTCTTTCTTGACAAGATTTTTGAACTTTAACTCCTCATTCTTGGAGTACTTTGTTACAATAATAGGCCTGGAAATATTTTTGCTAGAATCAGTACTGGTTTTAGAAGTACTAATTGCCTTAGCAGCACTTGCATGCTTAGCAGTACTAACCTTGTTAGCAGTAATAACTGTGTTAGCAGCAGTAACTGTGTTGGCAGTATTAACCTTTGAAGAATTACTAACAGTATTAGCAGCATTAATATTTTCAGCAGTACTAACACAGGTAGCAGCAGTAACCATGTTATCAGTACTAACAGTTTTAGTGCTTCTAACCCTGTCATCAGTACTAACAGTTTTAGTGCTTCTAGGCACCCACATTTTGACACTTTCTTTTAAAATCTTTTTCTTCATGGGGCCTTTCCTTTCACCATGTTTCTTTATCACATGTTTCTTTCCAGCCTTCCTATAACCAATAGGTTTTTGCACAAATCTTTGAAAGGTCATCTGTTGGTTAATAGGATTAAAGAAGTAATTTTTAGCCAAATGATTTAACTTGCCACATATGAAGCAAGGTTTTGGTCTATTGATTTTACTCAGATCAACTCCTTGCTTCTGAGCCCATTGATTATTCCAGTTTCTTTGATTTCCTCTTTTTAAACCAGAATTTAGGCTCTTGGCTTTACTGCAATCACACTGTTTACAAGATCCAGGATTCACAACCGTGGTTTGTTTGTAATGAACCTTGTTATCCTTTCCTTTGGTCTTCTCTATCTCCTTGGACTTGACCCAGATTATCCCACATCCCTCATTGGTGATAATGTTGTTTTCTAATGGGATCTCTTTACTCACATCATTATCCCTATACTCACTGGCTTCTTTCTCAGTTAAATCCTTAATTACTACTTCATCCAAAGGATCTATCTTAAAGGCTTTCTCAGATAAGTCCTTTTTCTCCTTGGTTTCTAACAAGTCTGAAGTAGGAGAGATATAATTGTTGTTGTAAGGAGGAGGTGTATTGTTGTATCCAATACCAGGCTTCATCTTGTCATGAATCTGAGCCTTTAGAAGAGAATCCATTGCTTTTGAAGCATATGAAAACTTTTCTATGTCAAGTTTAACTTTAGACAGTTCCTCTTTCAGCCTATCACTCTCTTCTAAGGATTTAGACAGTTTGGTCTCTAACTCATTCTTTTCCCACTTCCAATAGTTTGTGTCATAAGAGTGTTGAAGTTCATTAGCTTGAAAGCCTTTGATTTGCTCTTCAAATCTCTCTACTATCAACACATAATCTCTTCTGTCCTTTTCTAATCTTTTGAGGTCATCACACATACTTTGATTGTGATCCCTGTATCTTGTGACAGTGTCAATGCAAGATTTAGTACAAAGATTAAAAATTACCTCAGAGGGAAGATCAGACACTTCTGCCATAAGAGCTTGATTCTGAATGGCTTCCTCAGCTTGATCACTCCAGTCAAATCCCATTCCTTGTTGAGAAACAAGGGCTTGAGCAAGATTCTTGTTTTGATTGTAGCCTCCATTCTAAGCTTGTTGGTGGTTGTTGTTTGGAACAGCACTCCTGCATTAATGAACTTCTTCACCCTCATTGATAACATGGCCATCAGCCATTTAATATCCATCTCCTCCAGGTCATCAGGGTGAATTTGATCTAGATCATCATTAATCAAAGAACTGCTGCTATGACTGGACAAAAAGGCTTCAAAGATAGTTTCAGTGCCTTTTTCTGAACTTACTCCACTGGCAGTACTAACTGCTTCAGGGTTGGCAGTAGTATCAGGGGATGCTGAGAGAAGTGCAGCATTGTGGATATAACCAGAGGGCTTCTTCTTGGTTTCTACCTCAGTTTCAAAAACTCTTAGATCATTGTATAGATCATCAAGTTCTTTCTCTTCCAGATTGTCACTCTGTCTATATGAGACAGTGTACATAGTCCATTCATCCCCAAGAGATCTGAGGAACTTTCTGTTGATATCATCTTGTTCCATCTTTACTCCTCCAGTAGCCAGTTCACCTATGAGTTTGTTGAACCTATCAAAAGTTTGAGTCATAGACTCATTCTTTGAAGAAGTGAAGTTCTCATACTGCTGCTTTAGAACATCTCTTTGATTTCTTTTGATGCTTTTAGTTCCAGCAAATCTTTTCTCTAGAGCATTCCAGAGAATCTGAGCATCAGTGATGTTGCAAAATTGATGCTGATATTCATTGGGGATGGCCAAGAGCAGAATGCTCAAGGCCTTCATCTCTGTCTGTCTGATCTTCCTCTCACCATCTGTCTTTGGTGGAGGTCTTTTCCCATCTACTCCTATCCTTCCAGCTTCAGAAAGACCATTCTCAATGATATCCCACATTGAGTAGTCAGTGAGAAGAATATATTGTTTGATTCTGATCTTCCACATGTCAAACTCACTGGGTTTGAGCATTGGAACCTTAGAGACCAAAGTACTGCTTGATTCTGTAAGATTTTCCATGATGAATAGATGTTTCTGAGAGAGTTTGGCTCTGATACCACTTGTCAGGATCGAATTCTCAACAAGAAATAATTCTCAGAAACAATATCAAAGAAGTTTGCGGAATAACACTTTGATATTCAATGAAACAGTAAATCAAAACAGTAAATATAAAGAACAAACTGTAAACTTGTATTGAATGCTTTGAAGTTACAAGATTACACACTCAACCTCAATATTGATGAACAGGCTCACCAATACGAATTCTACTTCTCTAGAATTAGGATCTATGCCTTGAGGTTGATTTTCTCTCTAGAACTAAAAATTTAGAATTAATTTATTAATCTATTCTATCAAATCTGTACATATACTGAATAAAAAGATAATTATATTAAATAAAATATCTTCAGTATATCTTCCATGTATATCTCTAAGCTTCCATGTATATCTTCAGATTATCCAGCTGTTATCCTTTCATGCGAATCATGCTCAGCAGCATTAATCTCTTCAAGCAGTATTAACTTGGTCTTAGCAGCATTAACTACTAAGCATTATTAACCACTAGCAGTACTAACTAGTTAAGCAGTACTAACTTTGTTCAAGCAGCACTAACTTTGACTAGTAGTATTAATTCTACTAGCAGTAGTAACACTCAGCAGTATTGACCTTTAAGTCTTCTAGCAGTAGTAACTTTGAACCAGCAACATTAACCATACTTGATGAATTCTTCAGTTCCCAACACGCCTCTAGCTCAAGGCCTTAGGAAGTTTCTCGACAAACTTCCTTGGATGATTTTGTGGTCCTCTCCTCCACATCCGCAGCTATGATCACATCAACCGTGCCAGCGATCTTGGTCACTGTCACAACAATGGTGACTCAACCTGAAATCTCAGTTCTTCAATTAACTGATTACCTTCCAAACTCCCATCTTCTTCAACCCCCATCTCTAATCCCTCTATTTCTTTGGTCTCTGGCCCTTCTCTCTTGCAGCAACCTCATGTTGCATTTATAGGACCTGATCCTCATATGCTTTAAAGAGACATTCAATTTTTCAACATGTTTGATCGATCAGGTACACCTAAACCCAATACACCTTCCTTCTCCCCCATCTAAGCCTATTACTCAAACACTAACTTTTCTTTCAGGTCCTAGTTTGGCAACTGTTGACGCAAATGTCAACAGTTTAGGTGAAAAGGTGGTTTCTCTCACTGCTGCTGTCAACGACACCACCAGCACAGTCAATACCGCTGGTACTGAACTGAAGACTTTGACAGCTGCCTGCTCAACCAAAGCTGAAGCCTCTCATATCTCTGCTCTTCAAGAAGATCTTGTCAAAGTAAAGGAGGATACTCAATGAAAGTTTGACGCTCTATCGTCGAAGGTTGATTCCTACACAACTCTTCTTCAGCAAGTCCTCGACAAGCTGAATGCACCAGCTCCGACTCCATCTCCTTCCTTCACATCGGATGACCGCACTGCTCTAAACATAGCTGTTGAATTCATTCATCAGGCTACTTCAGATCTTCCGGTGATTGAAGGACAGCTAGATAGTCTGGAGGCTGAAGTCCGAAAGTTGGCCTCTGCACAACTTTCCTCTCCTACCCAAGATCTCTCCCTAGTTGATAATGCCAAAGAGGGGGAGAAAGCATCTGAAGAAATTAAAGAGGGGGAGACAACAGCTGAAGCTGAGGTTCAACTTGAAGATCCTCCCTCTCATGTTGAGGGGGAGAAGGTTGCTGACCAAGCTGTTAAAGCACATATTTATTGGATTCAAGATCATCATTATCTGAAGATGGAAATCTGAAGTCAAAGCTGATAAAGTCGACTCTTAATAAATAGTCTAGGGTTTTTTGTAATAAATAGTCAAAGTGTGTTTTCCGTATTTTCGTTTATAGTCTTTTTCTTTTAAATAAGTTAGTTTGTTTTTAGTAAGTTGGGCCCAATCCCATTTGGCTATAAGCCTTAGTATTTAATTAGTTATTTTATGTTAATTAGGTTTAGTTGGAAAATTAAGAGATTAGAGAGGAGGCTGTTGGTGGTGCGCCGTACACAGAGAGAAAAACAGAGAGATTGATCGATTTCTTCATCAATAACATTGTAATCGTTTGAATCGTTTGTGAAATCAATACCAGGTTTGCATAATCCTATTGTGTTTATATGTTTGCTTGATTTAATCTTCAATCACATGGACACACAATTGGTATCAGAGCAAAACAGATTGAATTGAAAAAAAAAATTCGGTTCTGCTTATCTATAAAGATTCAAAATTTATTATTGTGTGATTGTTCATTTAAGTTGTTATTGATTGGATTATGATCTATTTGCCTATTATCTTGATTGGGTACTGTTTGATTTGAGTATTGCATCGATTTTGTTGGCTTATTTGATGATTTTGGATCTGTCCGGTCGTTCGAGCATAGCACTGTGTCATTCTTTGATTTTTCATAAAAGTGCTAGTTCTTGAAATTAATCATTTGCAGTCTATTCTAGTTGTTTAAAAGATCGTCTTGGCAAAGTTTTGTAGCTTAATTTGGTGTTTTCGATTGGTTTCTGGGTTGATTTGTGTTTTCTGGGTCGTAAGCATCAAGAACATACCGGTCGACCGAATCATACCAGTCGACCGCATAATACCGGTTGATATGCCGGTCGCCCAGTAAACTATCAGTTCTTATCGGTCGACCTATATAATCAATACCAGTTCATACATCAGTTATCATATCGGTTGAATTAATATCGATCAAATCCTTAATACCGGTCACCCGGTAAACTCTGTCAACATCGGTCAGTACCTCGTACCGGTCGACCGCATTATACCGGTCTTCATACCGGTCTATTAAATTCCGGTCAACCTCAATACCGGTCGCTAGGACATCTCTAAGTTGATACCGATCGACCGGACACCTGCCTTACTATTTTACCGGTCGACATTCTATCGGTCCATACTCTATCGGTCGAATATCATTTTACCGGTCAAGCAAATTACCGGTCGTAACATCTTATCGGTCGAGTTGATCCCGGTCAGCTTTCAATACCGGTCGTGTGATATCGGTCGTACTTTTACCGGTCTAAGCAAGGTACCGGTCGTTGGAATACCCCGGTCCCTCTCAGTGTTTGCGCCACAGCCTTGTCACGCAAACTGAACTTTGCGCCACCCGAGACTCACGCAAATCGTACTTTGCGCCATTGCCTTGAAACGCAAACCTTTCCTTTGCGTGACCCAAGTCTTGCAAGAATTTCCCCTTTGTGCCACCCTCTGCTCACGAAAACCCATACTTTGTGTCACCAACTGCTCGCGAGAACTTCTACTTTGCGCCACCCGTGTCTAGCACAAATCTCACTTTGCGCGACCAATCTCTAGCGCAAACTGTCTTTTTGCGTCACTGTCTTAGTTCTCTTTCTGCACTAGCTTCTCTGATTATTTTATCTGTGAATCATACTGTGCTAGTACTGCAATTAAATTATTTTTTAGAAATTTATTTTCTGAAAAATTTTGAGTGTAGTTTTGTGACAACCGTCCAGTAACCAAAATTTTAAGGTTTGCAACCTCTGACCTAATAGAATCTAATTATAAAGTTAAATTCTTTAGTATTTAACCCGATTGATTAGATAAGAATTTTACCCGAAAAATTTCGGAAGTTGCGTAAAATACCCGGTTCGAACTGATAACTGACCATTACATCTCAGAAATGCCAGAAATTATGTTGGAAGTCTAAAATACATAAAATAATAGGATTTTATTATTTTCAAAATAAAATATATTTATTAATTTATAATATTCATTTTTAGCATAAACTGAGAATTGAGGGTTACGGTTCTCAAATTTATCTGATTATTTATCTAAGTTTAAATTATACTTATAATTTTAATTTATTTTTTAAACATTTTGATGAGTCATTGGCCACTTGGCCGAAATTTAGACCATCTCTCTCTTTTGTTTTTAATTAAAAACCAAATTAGGAGATAACTTGGTTCATTTTCAATTTTCCAAGACAACCTCTCATCTTCCTCTTCTCTCTCTCTTCCTACATACGGTTCACACACACACACACATCTTCATTTCAAAAATTTCCAGAAAATTCAAGCATCAAACAAGGTTGTAATCATCTCCATAGCAAGAATATCAAGTTTTCATCATCATCTAATCAAGGTACAAACCCTATTTCTCCATTTCTTCACATTTTTGACAAAGATTGATGCTAAATTCCATAAAATAACTCATGCATGTATGGAGATACTCCATCTATGGTTTTAGAAGTGAATGGACATCAATGATGGTTAAAATATCCAAAAAATGATGCCATATGATGATCTTCCATGATAAACCACTATTAAGAGATAAATTTTGAGGTTTCTTGTAGAACCAAATGTTTATATCATGGTACACTTTGTTTTTAGAAAATTTTGATGTTTTAGTTGGTTTAGAAAACTAATTTCATGGTGTAAATTCATGCTTAAACAAACTCTTATGACAAGATTGTGCAAACTTGTGGGATTAAGAGCTTTGTAGTTTGTTAGTGATGAAAAATCACTTATTTAGTTTTCATTGTCACATGCAACCCATTTTGGACGAAACTTTTGTAGTTATAAATGTGTCCAAAATGTATAATTTCCTTCTTAGTTCTTTATTTAGTAAAAATAGGTTTTAATCCAAGTAGTTTCACAAGAAACCATGGAATTTTGACCTCTTAATACTTAATACAAAAATTTGTAGCACACAGCTTGCTGTCATGAATTGTGCATTCACTTTCAAGCTTTATAAGTTAGTTTATACTCTTTAAAAATTTGGGATTTTTGTTACAAAACTTCAATTCAAGGTGTTAGTGATTTATAGCATCAAGAATCACTCAAAATTATGGAGGTTTGGTCACTCATTTGCATTTTAGAAGAAAGTGGTGTAATCTGTCCAGAATTGGCAGATTCATACACCCAACTTTCAAAGGCCATAAATCTCTCAATTCTTGTCCAAATTGAGTGAATCTTTTTCCATATGTTAGATTTTTGAGTTAGTTTTGCAACCAAATATGGATCATTGCATAATTCTGAGCTTTGGTATCCCAAATGTAAACTGCAAGTGAAGTGTGTCACTAACCTGAAAATCAGTGACAATCTGTTTTGTGGAATTTATTTGGGGCAACAAAACACCTTTTTAAATCATAATATTTTGCAGATTAGTACATAACTCAGTATATTGATTTCTGTAAAAATATGGTTATTTTTGGTATTTGGGAAATGTCATTTTGAAACTCATTTTGAGATCACAAATTTTGGACAGCAAGTGCTGAATCCAGAAAGTTGATCTTAAAGCTTTAAAAGCTTATGTTTTGGTGATTAGTTTGGTATTGTAATTCTAAAATCTTATTTTAGACAATAAGTTAAACATAATGGCATATATATATATATATATTGAGATTTAAGAATGGTCAAGATAGGATTGAGGATGGGTATTGACATTTGGTATCTTTTGGTGCAAATTACTCTATAGGGATTAAAGATCCGCGCTAGAGAATTGTGTTGTTTTATTTTTGCATCATCATAAAAGGTGAGTATTCACAACCCCTCTTTTACTGTTTTATATGTTTTGGGGTGAAAAGCATGCTATTTATTTCAATAATTCACGAAGTTTGTTTATGATTATCATGGATGATTTTGGTCGCTTTGGTGATAAAGCGTTTGTTTTGGATATTATATGACATATATGCGGAAATTAGTATGTTGGATTGTTTCTTTAAGTCCCCGACTCTACTAGTTAACTCCTGCGGGAGCCAATAGTCTTAGTGGATAGCGCTATTTGGTGTGACAAGCCCACCTTATACTGACGAGTAAGGGTGCACTAATTCTAGAGAAATAGGGGCTATCTATGTGATTCATGACCACAGCGGTAGTTCTTTTTGGGGCATAATTGTTTGGTCAGTGGACGGTCTAGTAGAGGTTCAACATACAAAAGGTTATTGAGGCATATTTTCTGTCATATAATTTAAGGTTAATAATCGTGAATTATGGTTCTAAGGGTTGATTTGATAATATGTTTTCAATTGATCAATTCTGCATATAAAATTTGTTTTTGTGCATCTTTAAAACTTGTGAACTCACCAACTCTTTGTAGTTGTTTTATACATGCTTTTCAGGGAACAAGAAGGTATTCGGAAATGATTGAGATTTAGATTTCGCATTTTAATGTTTAATAGTATCTTGTAATTAAGATTTGGGTTATGTAAAGTAAGTTTATCTTTGAACATGATGTAAACTTTGGTTGAAATGTATGGAGGTATTTTATTATTTCCTAATGCTATGTTTATCGAACTGTCATATTCCGTATTTCCACTTTAGCGGGGTGTGACAGACTTGGTATCAGAGCCATAGGTTATAGAGAATACCGGTTTTTACTATAAAACCATACACTATAACCACTATTTTTTTTTAAATTATTTTCACAAACAAATCTTGAGTTTGAGCATACTACTAGTATAACTAAGACGAGTGTCGACTGAGCATATTACACTTAGGCAAAGCTTGATCACCTATGTCTAATTTAGTATGCATAAGAAGGGGCTTGAAATGGTTATATTATGAGTTGCTAAAAATAGAAACTTTTTGTTCCAAAAATAAAAAGCATGGTAAATATGTGAGTTCACAAAAAAAAAAAAAAAAATTGTGATTCCAACATCTATTTTTTTTTTTGCATTCTAATAATAAAAAGTTTGTTTCTTTTGGGGGCATGTAGCCCATGAATTTGAAAATATTTTCTGCTTAATGGTAAACCTATGAAATTGGTGGTTGATATTTTGGAATTATAAAGTTTGGTAGTTATGATGAAATTTTAGTTGCAATTACTAATAATTCGTATAATTAAAATGTATGTTATCATTGTATGATATGTCGAATGCATAATTAATTATTAGATGAGTATTATTGATGTGCGATGCCTAGATAGATTGCCGGTTTAGGCGAATAATTAGATTCCGATTTGGAATTTTATAATAAAATTGTGCCTCCTAGAAGAGAAGATCCCGATCTAGCGCGTCTTGTGTCCGAGCAATTCATAGCGGCACTTCCAAACATCGTTAGCCAAGTCGCGGCAGGTTTAAATGTTAATCGTGATAACAATTTAAGACCAACTGAAGAACGGGAATGCACTTATAAAACATTCAGAGCTTGTAATCCAAAAGAATTCTATGGAACCGAAGGGACGGTTGGATTATTAACATGGATTGAAAGCATGGAATCAGTGCTCCACATTAGTAAATGCATTGAAAGAAATAAAGTGGAGTTTGCAGTTTGTCTATTGCAAGGACGAGCTCTAACTTGGTGGAATACTTTAGTCCAAACCCGTGGACGGGAAGCAGTGAATAGACTAACGTGGAATGAATTTAAAGAAATGCTCAAGGAAGAGTATTGTCTAAGAAGCGAAATTCAGAAGCTCCAAGTGAAATTATGGAACCACGAAATGAAGGGGAATGATGTAGATTCTTATATAGCTCGATTTCACGGTTAGCAAAGTTAGTCCCTCATTTGGTAAGCCAGAAGAAAACATGATCGATAGATATGTTTGGGGATTAGCTCCTGAGATAAGAGGAGATGTGACTTCGGGAAGACCGAAAGCAATGCAGGAAGCGGTAAGTTTAGCAGCCAAACTGACGGATAACGCAACTCATTCAGGATTGTTTTCGAATGAAAGAGCCAAAGGTAAGAGAAGAATGGAGGAGCCCAGAAGGAAGCAGTTTGATGGAAGGAAAGGTAAGGAGCAAAGAGTAACAGGAAATTTTGGAATTCAGGCACAGGCAGCTGATAAAGAAAAGGGGATGGTTTCAAAATGTGATAAGTGTCACTATTACCATCAAGGGCGCTGTATAGTATGTCATAGATGCAACAAAGTGGGTCATTTTGCGAAGGATTGTAAGAACAGGTAAAAGCGGGTATGTTTTGAATGTGGAAGTTTGGATCATTTAAGGAATGCTTGTCCCAGATATAACAGAAGGATGCCTACAAATCAAGGCCGACCAAATAATCAAGGGATTCATCAGACCAAGTTCTTCACCATGGGGAGCCCCGGTGCTCTTTGTCAAAAAGAAAGATGGAACCTTTCGAATGTGTATCGATTATAGAAAGCTTAATAAGCTAACTCTCAAGAATCGATATCCACTTCCTCGAATCGATGACTTGTTTGACCAGTTGCAAGGAGCTAAGTATTTCTCAAAAATCGATCTCAGATCCGGTTATCATCAGATGAGAGTTCACGAAGAAGATATTCCCAAAACAGCGTTCAGAACTCGATATGGACATTACGATTTTTTAGTCATGCCCTTTGGACTGACCAACGCACCAGCAATTTTTATGGACCTGATGAACAAAGTTTGCAGACCGTTCTTGGACAAGTTTGTAATCATGTTCATTAACGACATACTCATCTACTCCCGAAGAAAAGAGGATCATGAGCAGCATCTGAAGCTGATGCTCGAATTGCTCAAGGACCAGAAATTGTATGCCAAATTTTCCAAATGCGAATTTTGGATTCGTGAAGTGCATTTTCTTGGTCATATAGTCAATCAGAAGGGAATCCAAGTCGACCCAGCAAAGGTGGAAGCCATCAAAAAGTGGGAGATTCCGAAAACACCCATGGAAATTCGACAACTTCTTGGTTTAGCAGGATATTATCGGCGATTTATTTCTAACTTTTCCAAGATTGCGCAACCTTTAACAGCTTTAACTCGAAAGGATGAGAAGTTTATCTGGGGAGATAAACAGGAAGAAGCTTTTTAGACGCTCAAGCAAAGACTTTGCAATGCTCCAATCTTAGCGTTGCCTAAGGGCACTGACAATTTCGTGGTTTATTGTAACGCATCACGCCAAGGTTTGGGGTGTGTTCTAATGCAAAAGGATAAGGTTATTGCGTATGCGTCTAGACAGTTAAAAGTGCATGAGAGAAATTATACCACCCATGATTTGGAGCTGGGAGCTGTAATTTTTGCACTAAAGATTTGGAGACATTATCTTTATGGGACAAAATATACCATTTTTACTGATCATAAGAGTCTTCAACACATTCTTGATCAGAAAATGCTTAATATGAGACAGCGAAGATGGGTGGAATTGCTCAGTGACTATGACTATGAAATAAAATATCATCCAGGAAAAGCTAATGTTGTAGCTGATGCGTTAAGTAGAAAGGAGAGAGTAAAGCCCTTAAGAACGCAAGCTATGGGAATAATCGTTCAGACAAATCTTAAGGCGCAAATTCTTGAAGCTCAGGAGGAAGCATTAAAGTCAGATAATTTAAGCAATGAATCTCTTCATCACCTGGAGAAGGATTTTGAAACGAGATCGGATGGAGTACGTTATTTTAAGGATAAAGTTTGGATACCAAAGGCTAACAACCTGCGGTCCAGAATTTTGGAAGAAGCACATAAATCAAGATATTTGATTCATCCAGGAGCAGACAAGATGTATCAGGATCTGAGAAAGTACTATTGGTGGCCAGGAATAAAACGAGACGTTGCCTTGTATGTAAGTAAGTGTTTGACTTGTGTAGAAGTGAAAGCAGAGCACCAAAAACCTTCGGGTCTTCTTCAACAACCCGAAATACTTCAATGGAAATGGGATCAGATTTCAATGGACTTTGTAACCAAATTACCCAGAACTAAGAAAGGTCATGACGCTATTTGGGTAATAGTAGATCGACTTGCGAAGTCTTCGCATTTTCTACCAATTCGAGAAGATTTCAAAATGGAAAAGCTAGCGCAACTGTACATTGATGAGATCATTTCCCGTCACGGAGTACCCATTTCTATCATTTCCGATAGAGATAGTCGCTTTACCTCCAGATTTTGGCAGATATTTCAAAAGGTGTTGGGTACCAGATTGGATCTAAGTACAACTTATCATCCTCAAACAGATGGCCAAACGGAAAGGACTATTCAGACTTTGGAGGACATATTGTGTGCAGGTGCAATAGATTTTGACGGTAATTGAGATCAGCATTTACCATTGGTTGAATTTTTTTTACAACAATAGCTATCACACCAGCATCCAATGTGCACCGTATGAAGCTCTTTATGGATGAAAGTGCAGATCACCACTGGGATGGATAGAAGCTGGAGAAAGTAAATTGATTGGACCAGACATTGTTCAGGAAACCACCGACAAAATATTAATTATTCGGGATAGGCTTAAGGCAGCAAGAGATCGCCAAAAGAGTTATGCTGATAATCAAAGAAAGCCGTTAGAAATTCAAGTGGGTGACAAAGTACTGCTAAAGGTATCGCCTTAGAAAGGAATTATACGCTTTGGGAAGCGAGGTAAGTTGAGTCCAAGGTATATTGGCCCATTCGAGATACTGGAAAGATTTGGACCAGTAGCTTATAAACTCAAATTACCTCAAGAATTGAGTGTTATCCATGACACTCTTCATGTGTCAAATCTACAGAAATGTTTATCTGATGAATCGTTGATTTTAAGTCTTGAAGAGGTTCAGATTGACGAGCGTTTGCGCTTCGTAGAAGAACCAATTGAAAATTCTTGATCGAGACGTTAAGCAGTTAAGGCACAGCAGAATCCCGATTATAAAAGTTCGTTGGAACTCAAAGCACGGTCCGGAATATTCTTGGGAAAGAGAAGATTTTATGAGAACCAAATATCCCCAGTTATTTGAAAAGATTTGATCGAAAGGAAGTAAAGTGTGAATTTCGGGACAAAATTCCTTTAACGGGGGGAAACTGTGACAACCGTCCAGTAACCAGAATTTTAAGGTTTGCAACCTCTGACCTAATAGAATCTAATTATAAAGTTAAATTCTTTAGTATTTAACCCGATTGATTAGATAAGAATTTTACCCGAAAAATTTCGGAAGTTGCGTAAAATACCCGGTTCGGACTGATAACTGACTATTACATCTCAGAAATGCCAGAAATTATGTTGGAAGTCTAAAATACATAAAATAATAGGATTTTATTATTTTCAAAATAAAATATATTTATTAATTTATAATATTCATTTTTAGCATAAACTGAGAATTGAGGGTTACGGTTCTCAAATTTATCTGATTATTTATCTAAGTTTAAATTATACTTATAATTTTAATTTAATTTTTAAACATTTTGATGAGTCATTGGCCACTTGGCCGAAATTTAGACCATCTCTCTCTTTTGTTTTTAATTAAAAACCAAATTAGGAGATAACTTGGTTCATTTTCAATTTTCCAAGACAACCTCTCATCTTCCTCTTCTCTCTCTCTTCCTACATACGGTTCACACACACACACACATCTTCATTTCAAAAATTTCTAGAAAATTCAAGCATCAAACAAGGTTGTAATCATCTCCATAGCAAGAATATCAAGTTTTCATCATCATCTAATCAAGGTACAAACCCTATTTCTCCATTTCTTCACATTTTTGACAAAGATTGATGCTAAATTCCATAAAATAACTCATGCATGTATGGAGATACTCCATCTATGGTTTTAGAAGTGAATGGACATCAATGATGGTTAAAACATCCAAAAAATGATGCCATATGATCATCTTCCATGATAAACCACTATTAAGAGATAAATTTTGAGGTTTCTTGTAGAACCAAATGTTTATATCATGGTACACTTTGTTTTTAGAAAATTTTGATGTTTTAGTTGGTATAGAAAACTAATTTCATGTTGTAAATTCATGCTTAAACAAACTCTTATGACAAGATTGTGCAAACTTGTGGGATTAAGAGCTTTCTAGTTTGTTAGTGATGAAAAATCACTTATTTAGTTTTCATTGTCACATGCAACCCATTTTGGACGAAACTTTTGTAGTTATAAATGTGTCCAAAATGTATATTTTCCTTCTTAGTTCTTTATTTAGTAAAAATAGGTTTTAATCCAAGTGGTTTCACAAGAAACCATGGAATTTTGACCTCTTAATGCTTAATACAAAAATTTGTAGCACACAGCTAGCTGTCATGAATTGTGCATTCACTTTCAAGCTTTATAAGTTAGTTTATACTCTTTAAAAATTTGGGATTTTTGTTACAAAACTTCAATTTAAGGTGTTAGTGATTTATAGAATCAAGAATCACTCAAAATTATGGAGGTTTGGTCACTCATTTGCATTTTAGAAGAAAGTGGTGTAATCTGTCCAGAATTGGCAGATTCATACACCCAACTTTCAAAGGCCATAAATCCCTCAATTCTTGTCAAAATTGAGTGAATCTTTTTCCAAATGTTAGATTTTTGAGTTATTTTTGCAACCATATATGGATCATTGCATAATTCTGAGCTTTGGTATCCCAAATGTAAACTGCAAGTGAAGTGTGTCACTGACCTGAAAATCAGTGACAATCTATTTTGTGGAATTTATTTGGGGCATCAAAACACCTTTTTAAATCATAATATTTTGCACATTAGTACATAACTCAGTATATTAATTTCTGTAAAAATATGGTTATTTTTGGTATTTGGGAAATGTCATTTTGAAACTCATTTTGAGATCACAAATTTTGGACAGCAAGTGCTGAATCCAGAAAGTTGATCTTAAAGCTTTAAAAGCTTATGTTTTGGTGATTAGTTTGGTATTGTAATTCTAAAATCTTATTTTAGACAATAAGTTAAACGTAATGGCATATATATATATATATATATATATATATATATATATATTGAGATGTAAGAATGGTCGAGATAGGATTGAGGATGGGTATTGACATTTGGTATCTTTTGGTGCAAATTACTCTATAGGGATTAAAGATCCGCGCTAGAGAATTGTGTTGTTTTATTTTTGCATCATCATACAAGGTGAGTATTCACAACCCCTCTTTTACTGTTTTATATGTTTTGGGGTGAAAAGCATGTTATTTATTTCAATAATTCACGAAGTTTGTTTACGATTATCATGGATGATTTTGGTCGCTTTGGTGATAAAGCGTTTGTTTTGGATATTATATGACATATATGCGGAAATTAGTATGTTGGATTGTTTCTTTAAGTCCCCGACTCTACTAGTTAACTCTTGCGGGAGCCTATAGTCTTAGTGGATAGCGCTATTTGGTGTGACAAACCCACCTTATACTGACGAGTAAGGGTGCACTAATTCTAGAGAAATAGGGGCTATCTATGTGATTCATGACCACAGCGGTAGTTCTTTTTGGGGCATAATTGTTTGGTCAGTGGACGGTCTAGTAGAGGTTCAACATACAAAAGGTTATTGAGGCATATTTTCTGTCATATAATTTAAGGTTAATAATCGTGAATTATGGTTCAAAGGGTTGATTTGATAATATGTTTTCAATTGATCAATTCTGCATATAAAATTTGTTTTTGTGTATCTTTAAAACTTGTGAACTCACTAACTCTTTGTAGTTGACCTTGTTTTATACATGCTTTTCAGGGAACAAGAAGGTATTCGGAAATGATTGAGATTTAGATTTCGCATTTTAATGTTTAATAGTATCTTGTAATTAAGATTTGGGTTATGTAAAGTAAGTTTATCTTGGAACATGATGTAAACTTTGGTTGAAATGTATGGAGGTATTTTATTATTTCCTAATCCTATGTTTATCGAACTGTCATATTCCGTATTTCCGCTTTAGCGGGGTGTGACAAGTTTTTATCCAACTTTTGATTCTAACAATCTCATCCAGTTGATTGTCTCAATACCAGTTCTTATCTTATATCTATCAGAATGAATTCTAGTGAAACTCCTTCAATCAGGACTGATGAGAAGCCACCGTTACTTTTCAAAGGAGAGTATGATGCATGGAAAAATTGTGACATCCGTCAGAAATCTGTTGGGTCTGAAATATGCCAAGGATGGTTACTACTTCTAGTTCATCATGGTTACTACTTCTGAAGTTAATATTCATCATGGTTACTACTTCTGTGGTTAATGTTGCTAGTTGTAGTTAATGCTGCTAGAAGAAAACAGTTAATACTTCTAGTTAGTACTTCTGTGATTAATACTTCTAGTTAGTACTTCTGTGATTAATACTTCTAGTTAATTCTGCTAGAAGAAAACAGTTAATACTTCTAGTTAGTACTTCTGTTCTTTAATGCTGCTAGTTGATGGTTAATGTTGCTCAACAAGATTAGTACTGCTAGTTCAAAGTTAGACCTGCTTGAAGAGATTAATGCTGCTGAGCATGGTTAGTACTTCTAGAGTTAATACTGCTCAAAGTATTAATGCTGCTTATGATTAATACTGCTTATAAGATGGAGATCTGTATGGAAAGTATGACAGCTGGATAAACTAAAGATTATGGAAAGTTTGGAGATAATGATGGAAGATATTCTGAAGATATTTTATTAATTGTAATTAGTTTTTATCTTCAGTATATATATAGTATTGTTTAGAATAGTTAGAGATAACTTTTTGAGAATTAATCATTGTTTCTAAGTTTTAGAGAAAATCAACCTCAAGGCATAGTTCCTAATTCTAGAGAAGTAGAATTCGTATTGGTGAGCCTGTTCATCAATATTGAGGTTGTGTATTTAATCTTGTAACTTCAAGCATTCAATACAAGTTTGCAAGTTATTGATCATATACTGTTTTGCTTACTGTTTTATTGAATATCAAAGTGTTATTCCGCAACTTCTTTGATATTAGTTTCTGAGAATTTATTCTTGTTAAGAATTCGATCCTGACAAGTGGTATCAGAGCTAGTATTCTCAGAAATCTGCAATCATCATTCTTCCTTGAAATCAGAAATCATCAATGGCTAAAGTTTCAGATTCTTCAAGTACAGAAATCCCCACAGAGGTAATGTCTAATCTTTGCTCTAAAACTTGTATGGAAACTGTTAAAAGGTACAGGGATCACAACCAGACAATGAGTGATGACCTTAAAAGATTAGAGAGAGATATAAAAGACTATGTAAGAATTGTTGAGAGTTTTGAGGAACAGATCAAATTTTTCCAAGCCAATGAACTTCAACATTCTTATGATACAAATTACTGGAAGTGGGAGAAGAATGACCTAGAACTTCAGCTGAAAAAGTCTAAAGAGGAGAATGAGAAGATAAAGAGTGAGTTTGAGAAAGCCAAGCTGGATATTGAGAAATTTTCCAATGCTTCTAAAGCAATGGACTCTTTGCTCCAAACTCAAATCCATGACAAACTTAGAAGAGGAATAGGCTATAACACCACACCACCACCATACAACAACAATTACATTCCTCCTATATCAAACTTACTAGAGACCAAGGATAGGAAGGAATTGCCTGTTGGAGCTACTAACGTAGATCCTTTAGACAAAGTGGTGGTTGAAACAGACTCTGAAGAAGAGAACTCTAATGAAAAGAGTAAGAAGAACACTGTGAGTGATGAGATTCCTCTAGAAAATCACATTATCACCAATGAGGGATGTGGAAAGGCTTGGATCAAGTCTAAGAACATAGAGAAGACTGAGGGAAAGTCTGAGAAGGTCCATTATAAGCAAACCACAGTTGTAAATCCTGTCCCTTGCAAACAGTGTTCTTGCAATAAATCTGAGCCCCAAAAACATGATAAACCAAGGGGAAATCATAGAAACTGGAATAATCAGTGGGCACAAAAACAAGGGGTTGATTTGAGTAAAATCAATAGACCAAAACCTTGTTTTATCTGTGGTAAATTGAATCATCTTGCCAAACACTGTTATTTCAACTCCATCAACCAAAGAGTCACTTTTCAAAGAAAACCACAAAACTCTTTTGGTTATAGGAATAAAAGAAGGAATCAAATGGCTAAGAACAGAGCACCTAAAAAGTCTCTTTCTCAAAACAAGTTTGCTAAAACTAAGAAAAATACTTCAAATAAACAAAGGAGTAACTTAAAGACAAAGAAAGCAAACAACTTTGTTCAAGTTTGGGTTCCAATTGTAAAGAAACCTGTTAATACTGCTATCCCAGATAGTACTGCTAACAGAAATAGTGCTGCTGCAACCAATACTAGTGCTAACAAGGATAGTGCTTCTACTAGTATTAATGTTGCAAAGCCTATAATCTTGACAAAGTATTCCAGCCATGAGATTCCTAAACAACTCATTCAGACCAAACTGACAGATTATATAAATGAGAAAGGACAACCCAAGACCACTTTGGCTTGGGTTCCCTCAAAGACTAACTGATTTATCAAGTGTGCAGGGCAATCAAAAGCTCAAGAGGAAGAGCATTTGGAATGAAGATAATGATTGCTCTTGGCACATAACAAGGAACATGGATTGCCTTCAAATTCTTTAAAAGATTTGATGGAGGACATGTTACTTTTGATCCAACAGAAGGTAAGAAAAGTGAAAAAAAAAAGGTATAGTTTCAAAAGATAAAGTAACTTTTGAAAATTTTATGGTATATGGTACTACTAACCTTGTGTCTGTAAGTGTTTCAGGTTGCTAATACTGAAAGGTAGTTAGTACTTCTAGTTCAGTGAATACTGTTAGACTATGTTAATGCTGCTGGTATGTGTTAGTACTGCCAGTCTGTGTTAATGCTGCTGATAAGTGTTACTACTGCTAATGTAAGTTTTCTATACCTAAAAATGATCTTCAATGATTTAATGTCAAATCTGAATATCAATCAAAAAGCTTTTATCTGTATCCAAGGTTTGTACAAGAAGTACTTAATAATGAATTGACGGACATACCTCACTTTGATGAGGTATATGTACCTAAACCCCCTAAGGGCAAGGTCTTTTCAATCATGAAGAGATCTGCTAAGGACTCGGAAGGAGTTGACACACCATTGTTCTCTACAATGATGGTGATGTCTCACAATCAAGAAGGTAAGGCATCAGGGTCAAAGCCCTCATTAGACCAACCCACTGATGACCTATCCACACCTTCCACTACCAAGCATAAATCTTCAGATTCCTTTTGTCAAACCAACATTCCCCATTACTATATTATATAAGGAAAAGATACTGAAGGTTCCTTCCCTTCTTGTATCTTAAACCTCAAAACCTACAAGCCCTCTGATGGAGCATTTTTCATCAGAGAATATCCAAAGGGAAACCATAGGGGTGTCTCCCAACCTCAAGAAGGTGCTCAATAAGGAGATGCAAGAGCATATGGGTTGTAAGGCTCACACTACTGACTTTGCACAAAGTGCAGGACAAGACAGTGTGAACATATCTAAGACCTTCCCCATGGCAACTTTAGATGAGTAATTATCTAAAGGTCACAGGTGCCAAGAAACCAAGGGAGTAGAAGGTGCTTCTGCTAGGCAGAAGATCACTACTAAAAGATCCAAGGATCCTTCAAAGGTGGTAAACACACCTAAATGAGGTGAGGACAGATTTAACTACAAAGAATTGATGGATACACTTGGTACAATTAGTCTGAAAGTTCACAATCAAATTATGGAGATAAAAGAAATGAAAAGGAGCACAGATCATGATTATTTCAAAAAGGGGGAGACTTTAACAACTGAACTTGAGAAGACATGAGAAGGAGAATCAAGTTGATATGAAATATTATTTTGAGGGGGAGATAAGTGAAGAAGCTGAAATAAAGCATTAACTACAGCAGAAACAGAAAAGAAGATAACAGCAGAAACTGAATCAAGAAGAACTAGTAATTGAAGAAAGTTTTGAAATTATCATAAAGACCCTATGCTGAAGAACTTAACTTCTCAGTTTTGAAAAGTTAAGTTAGGGGGAGATTGTTGGGTCTGAAATATGCCAAGGATGGTTACTACTTCTAGTTCATCATGGTTACTACTTCTGAAGTTAATATTCATCATGGTTACTACTTCTGTGGTTAATGTTGCTAGTTGTAGTTAATGTTGCTAGAAGAAAACAATTAATACTTCTAGTCAGTACTTCTGTGATTAATACTTCTAGTTAGTACTTCTGTGATTAATACTTCTAGTTAATGCTGCTAGAAGAAAACAG
This sequence comes from Arctium minus, assembly GCA_954870635.1. Lineage (NCBI taxonomy): Eukaryota > Viridiplantae > Streptophyta > Magnoliopsida > Asterales > Asteraceae > Arctium > Arctium minus. Next base: position 55,820,992 of record OX941092.1, read on the forward strand.
TTAATACTTCTAGTTAGTACTTCTGTTCTTTAATGCTGCTAGTTGATGGTTAATGTTGCTCAACAAGATTAGTACTGCTAGTTCAAAGTTAGACCTGCTTGAAGAGATTAATGCTGCTGAGCATGGTTAGTACTTCTAGAGTTAATACTGCTCAAAGTATTAATGCTGCTTATGATTAATACTGCTTATAAGATGGAGATCTGTATGGAAAGTATGACAGCTGGATAAACTAAAGATTATGGAAAGCTTGGAGATAATGATGGAAGATATTCTGAAGATATTTTATTAATTGTAATTAGTTTTTATCTTCAGTATATATATAGTATTGTTTAGAATAGTTAGAGATAACTTTTTGAGAATTAATCATTGTTTCTAAGTTTTAGAGAAAATCAACCTGAAGGCATAGTTCCTAATTCTAGAGAAGTAGAATTCGTATTGGTGAGCCTGTTCATCAATATTGAGATTGTGTGTTTAATCTTGTAACTTCAAGCATTCAATACAAGTTTGCAAGTTATTGATCATATACTGTTTTGCTTACTGTTTTATTGAATATCAAAGTGTTATTCCGCAACTTCTTTGATATTAGTTTCTGAGAATTTATTCTTGTTAAGAATTTGATCCTGACAAATCAAAATCTTCAAGGTTACAATCCATCGAGCTATTAGGGAGTAGTTCATAGAATTTACTTCTCTAGAATCTAATTAGATTGGTTAGATTAGAATTTTTCTGAAATATTTCGGTAGACGTTTAGAAAGCCCGGTTCGGATCAGTAACTGACTAAAACGTCCCATAAAATGCCAAATATTATGTCACATGTCTAAAATACATAAAATAATGAGGTTTATATTATTTAAGTGAATATATTTTTATTTGTAAAAATTTACTCAATTTAGAGAGATTTGAGAATTTAAAAATTGTCGGTTCTCAATTTATCTGATTTATTTGTGAGATTGAGATATATTACATTTTTATAAAAAAAAATTATATGAGGTGGGCTTGGAGAGGCCACATGGCCGGCCCTCCACCCTCTCCCTCTCTTATTTTAAAAACAAAAAAAATCTCATTTGAAAATTCATTTCTTCACTTCAAAAATTTGACTCTTCATTTTCTCTCTCACTCTCTTCATACAACACCCACATACACACTACATTCTCTCAAAAAATTCCAGAAAATTAAGCATCAATCAAGGATTGAAATCATCTTCAAATCAAGAATATCAAGTTTACTTCATCATCTACACTAGGTACAAGCCCTATTTCATCATTTCTTCATGTTTTATTCAAGTTTAATGTTTGTATTTTATAAAAATTCTCATGCATGTGTAGAAGTATTTCATTTATGGTTTTAGAAGTGAAATGGACATCATTGATGAATAAAACATTCATAAAGTGATGCCATAAGATGATCTTCCATGAAAAACCAAGTTAAAAAGTGACATTTTGAGTCTCTTGATGAATATGTCGATTTTATCATAGGTACAACTTTGTGTACGAAAGTTTTGATGTTTTAGTTAGTTTATAATCAACATTCTTGTAATAATTTCAAGTTTAAACAAACTCTTATAATAAGATTATTCAATCTTGTGTGATTAAGTGTCTTGAAAATTGATAAGTGATGAAAAATCACTTATTTAGTGTTCTTTGCCTCATGCAACTCACTTTGGACGAAAATTTTGTAAGTTTTATATGTGTCCAAGGTGTATATTTTCATTCTTAGATCATTATTTAGTGAAAAGGGGTTTTAATCCATGGGGTTTCACAAGAAACCATGGAAAATGGATATCTTAATGCTTATTATAAAATCTTGTACTACACAGCTTGCTGTCAAGAATGGAACTCCCACTTCCAAGCTGTGTATCTCAATATTTACTCCATGAAATTTGGGCTTTTTTCTTCCAAACCCTAGTTTAATGAGTTAGCTTTCAAATGAATCAATAATCACTCAAAATTATGAGGTTTTGATCACTCAAATGTATTTTAGAAGAAAGTGGTGCAATCTGTCCCAAGTTGACAGAATAGTACACCCTACTTCTAACGGCCATAACTCCCTCATAAATCATCAAAATGAGGTAAATTTTTTTTATGTTGTATATTTTTGAGTTAGCTTTGCATCCATATATGTATCACTGAATTATATTGAGTTTTGATCCTCCAAAAGCATGCTACAACAGAAGTGCGCAACTGATTCAAAAATCAGTAACCTACTGTTTTGTAGAAATTATTTGGAGCATCAAAACACTTCCAAAATTCATGAAATTTGACCTTAGTGTTCTTAATTCAGTATTTTAACTCTTATAAAAAAATGGTTAGGATTGTCAATCGGGAAGTTGTATTTTGAAAGCCTTTATGTGGATATAATTTCTGGACAACAAGTGCTGAATCCAGAAAGATAGTTCTAAAAACCTCAAACTTATGTATTATGGTTTAAGGGTGTTATAATAATCATCAATTCTTATTTTTGACAATAAAATACATATATTGGCATTTTATAAGACGTGGGATTAGTTAGTTAGGCTTAAGGGCGGGATTTGACATTTAGCATTTTTTGTGCATCTTTCTCTATAGGGACTTAGAAGCTCCGGGCTAGGGGAAATTGCTATTGCGTATCTTGCGTCATTATACGAGGTGAGTATTCACAACCCCACTTTTATTGTTTTGATTGAACTTGGGGTGAAAAGCATGTTAAAATTGAATATTTAAAGATTCATGAGTCTTTGTTATAAAGCGTTACGTATTGAAATTTATGAGGCTTTGTTGTAAAGCGGTTGGTGTAGAAGTTATATGACATGTATGCCAATGATATGTTGAGTTTTAAAAATAGTTAAGTCCCCGGGTACACTACTAGTTAACCCAGAAATGGGCCTATAGTATTAGTGGATAGCGCTATTTGATCTGACAAGCCCACCTTATACTGACGAGTAGGGGTGCACTGTACTAGAGAAATATGACTACACATGTGGTTATAGCCCACCTCTGAGGTAGATCATGGGGCGTTGATTTGTCCGGAAAGGTTTAGTAGTGGCTCAACGTGGTTGTATCAATTCATACCTCTTGTCATATAAGCTAAATTGTGATACTCATGAATCAAAGAATTGAAGTTTGGTTTATGCGAATGATTTTCAAATGACAACTTGCATATAAACTTGATTTGTGCATATTTAAAAACCTGTGAACTCACCAACTCTCGTAGTTGACCTTATTTTGAACATGCTTTTCAGGGAACAAGAAGGTACTTGGAAATGATTAAAGTTTATCTCTTGTGTAAACCGTGTGCAATACTTTCATAATAGTGATTTTGTACTTCAACTTTTGAAGATGTAATAGGGATGTAAACTTTTGGAACTTGTTGTAAACAATGGTTGAATGTATGATGGTATTTCTTTCTGTATCCTAGTGCTATGCTTATCGAACTGTCATAGAGAATACTGGTTTTACCATAAAACCATACACTATAACCACTATTTTCAAAATTACTTTTGTAAACAAGTCTCGAGTTTGAGTATATTACTAGTATAACTAAGATAGGTGTCGGCTTAGCATATTACAATTAGGCAAAGCCTGATCATCTATGTCTAATTTAGTGTGCATAAGAAGGGACTCGAAATGGTTATATTAAAAGTTGCTAAAAATAGAAACTTTTTGTTCAACAATGAAAAACATGAGTTAGTATGTGAGTTCGCATAAGCATTTTTGTGATTTCAACGTTTATTTAGCATGCTAATGTTTAAAAACTTATTATTTATCGCAGATACCATGTCTCATTCGTCGTCACACTCTGAGTCATCCCCAGACGAGTCCGGATATATCACAGGCCGACCTAGGAGGGCACGTGTTAGTGAAGACTACGACCCATCCGAGCATAGTTACTCGGGGTCCGGACATTCACCAGCTAGGTTGTCTAATCCCATGTCTACGTCCTCACCGCAGTCGGCGCCCCGACCTAGAGTCTGGGCGACCGCGCGGATCAGTGTTCCGATGCTGGTCAGGGAGACCTTCATCATTCCACCTAGGAATGAGGCGGGGCCCTCCCGACTGAGGGTTAGACGAGTTATGCCATCACCACCACCACGGGACGAGGAGTTGGCAGGACAACCGACTGGTATGAAATAACTTGAGAGTTTATGGGTCACGGGTTTGTCCCGAGACGCGGAGATGTTTAGGGCTAGACTAGACCATTATGGTCAGTCTCTCGACGGGTTGATGGGGATTTTGAGCACACACGATCAGACCATGAGCGGAGTCTTGGCTATGCTTGCGAACACTAGAATGGCGGTACAGAGGCTATACGTAGGTTTAGCCTTGATGTTGGGAGCGATGGTAGTTGTTATGGGATGGTTTATCTTGTACTTCATGCGTTAGGTGTTGGTTATCCGATGATATTTTGAGAACTTTAAAACTTGTTTCTTTTGGGGGCATATAGCCCATGAATTTGAAAATATCTTCTGTTTGATGGTAAACTTATGAAATTGATGGTTGATATTTTGGAATTATAAAGTTTGGTAGTTATGATGAAATTTTAGATGCAATTACTAATGTTTCGTATAATTGAAATGTATGTTATCATTGTATGATATGTCGAATGCATGATTAATTATTAGATGAGTATTGTATGATGCGCGACGCATAAATAGATTGTTGGTTCAGACAAATAATTAGATACCGATTTGGAATTTTGTAGTAGAGTTATGCCTCCAAGAAGGGAAGACCCAGAAATTGCACGATTAGTGTCCGAGAAAATTCTTGCTGCCCTCCCGAATATAGTGAGTCAGGTAGCAGCAGGCCTGAATGTTAATCAAACTAACAATCCAAGAGTCGGTGCGAATGAGAACAGAGAATGTACGTATAAGACTTTTAGATCTTGCAATCCGAAGGAGTTCCATGGCACTGAGGGAGCCGTTGGGTTATTGACTTAGATAGAAGGAATGGAGTATGTCCTACATATTAGTAAGTGTACAGAAGCAAACAAGGTGGAGTTTGCAGCTTGTTTACTGCAAGGGCGAGCGTTGACCTGGTGGAATACTCAAGTACAAACACGAGGACGGGAAGCAGTTAGTAGACTCATGTGGGATGAGTTCAAAGAGATGCTTAAGGAGGAGTATTGTCCGAGGAGTGAGATTCAGAAACTCCAAGAAGAATTGTGGAACCATGAGATGAAGGGAAATGATATAGACACTTACACTGCTCGATTTCATGAGTTGGCAAAGTTAGTACCCCATTTAGTGACCCCAGAAGAAAACAGAATTGACAAGTACATTTGGGGCTTAGCTTCCGAAATACGGGGAGATGTGACTTCGGGAAAACCAAAAACGATGCAGGAAGCAGTGAGTTTAGCAACCAAACTTACTGACAATGCAAATCGTTCAGGGTTGTTTTTAAATGTCAAAGCCAAGGGCAAGAGAAGGATGGAGGAACCCATGAGAAGGCAATTTGATGGGAGAAAGGGTAAGGAGCAAAGGGTGGCGGGTAATTATGGAATTCAGGCACAGGGCGCGGGTAATGGGAAGGAGGTACGTCCTAAATGTGACAAGTGCAACTACTATCATCAGGGGCGATGCGTCATATGTTATAGATGCAGCAAGGGAGGTCATTTTGCAAGGGATTGTAAGGATGCAACAAGACGAGTGTGTTACGAATGTGGAAGCCCGGATCACGTAAGGAGTTCTTGTCCTAGATTTGATAGGAGGGTGAATGCTAATCAAGGCCGACCAGTTAACCATGGGAATCCAGGGAGACCAGCACGAGGCCGATGTTTGAGATCGGGGCAGAAGAAGCAAGGCAGAACCCGAATGTGATTACAGGTACGTTTCTCTTGAACAAGCATTATGCATCAGTATTGTTTGATTCTGGAGCAGATAGGAGTTTTATATCATTAGACTTCAGGTCTAAAATTTGCCTAAAGTCTCAAAAACTAATAGAAGACTATGTTGTCCAATTTGCTAATGGGCAAGAGGTTAGGGCCAAGGACGTAATTTCAAACTGTACATTAGAATTGGCTGAAAAGGAGTTAAGTATAGATCTGATTCCAATCAAATTAGGAAGCTTTGACATAGTAGTGGGTATGGATTGGTTATCTATAAACCGAGCAGAAATTTGTTGCTCCGAAAAAATTCTCCGAATTCCATTACCGGAAGGAGGGATACTTCTAGTACAAGGAGAAAACTCAAGAAGAAATTTAAAAATGGTGTCGTGCATGAAAATGCGGAAATATTTGAGGAAGGTGTGTGTTGCGTTTCTGGCTCATGTAGTAGATAAGAAGATCAAAGAGAAGCGCATTCAGGACATTCCAATAGTCCGAGAATTTCCAGAAGTATTTCCAGATGATTTACCAGGATTACCCCCACCGAGGCAGGTTGAATTCCGCATTGATTTAATTCCTGGAGCTGCACCAATAGCTAAAGCACCATACCGTTTAGCACCATCGGAAATGCAGGAATTGTCCGAACAACTTCAAGAACTTCTCGACAAGGGATTCATCAGACCTAGTTCTTCGCCGTGGGGAGCTCCAGTTCTCTTTGTCAAGAAGAAGGATGGAACCTTTCGAATGTGTATTGATTATAGAGAGCTTAATAAACTAACTCTCAAGAATCGATATCCACTTATCCGAATTGATGATTTGTTTGATCAATTGCAAGGAGCAACATATTTTACAATGATCGATCTCCGATCCGGATACCATCAGATGAGAGTCTCCGAAGAAGATGTTCACAAGACGGCATTTAGAACTCGATATGGACACTACGAGTTTCTAGTTATGCCCTTCGGACTGACAAATGCACCAGCGGTTTTCATGGATTTGATGAATAAAGTTTGCAGACCATACTTGGACAAGTTTTTAATCGTATTCATTGATGATATATTGATATACTCCCGAAACAAAGAAGATCATGAGCAACATCTAAAGTTGATACTAGAATTGCTCAAGGACCAGAAATTGTACGCCAAATTTTCTAAATGCGAATTTTGGATTCGCGAAGTACATTTTCTTGGTCATGTGGTCAACGAGAAGGGAATTCATGTCGACCCGACAAAAGTCGAGGCCATCAAAAAGTGGGAAACTCCGAAGACACCAACAGAAATTCGTCAATTTCTCGACTTAGCAGGATATTATCGACGATTTATCGCCAATTTCTCCAAGATTGCGCAACCTCTAACAACCCTGACACGAAAATATGAGAAGTTCACCTGGGGAGAGAAACAGGAGGAAGCATTTCAGATACTCAAGCATAAGCTTTGCAATGCACCAGTTTTAGCTTTGCCAGAGGGAACTGAAAACTTCCTGGTCTATTGCGATGCATCACGTCAAGGATTGGGATGCGTATTAATGCAGAAGGATAAAGTCATCGCATATGCGTCTAGACAGCTTAAAACCCACGAGAAAAATTACACCACTCATGATTTGGAGTTGGGAGCTGTAGTTTTTGCACTAAAAATCTGGAGACATTATCTTTATGGCACAAAATGTACAATCTTCACCGATCACAAAAGTCTTCAGCACATTCTTGATCAAAAGATGCTCAATATGAGGCAACGAAGACGGGTCGAGTTGCTTAACGACTATGACTGTGAGATAAAATACCATCCAGGAAAAGCTAATGTAGTAGTGGACGCGTTAAGAAGAAAAGAAAGAGTAAAGCCCTTAAGGACACGAGCTATGGGAGTAATAGTTCAGACAAGCCTTAAGACGCAAATTCTCAATGCTCAAGAAGAAGCATTAGAGGCGGAAAATTTGAATGGCGAAACTTTACATCATATGGAGAAGGAATTTGAAATAAGATCTGATGGAGTGTGTTATTTCAAGAATAAGGTTTGGATACCAAAGGTTAACAACCTGCGGTCCACAATTATGGAAGAAGCACACAAATCAAGGTACTCGATTCACCCAGGAGCAGACAAGATGTATCAAGATTTAAGAGAGCATTATTGGTGGCCAGGAATGAAGCGGGACGTTGCCTTGTATGTAAGCAAGTGTTTGACATGTGCAAAAGTCAAAGCAGAGCATCAAAAACCTTCAGGACTTCTTCAACAACCTGAAATACCCCAATGGAAATGGGAGCAATTATCAATGGACTTTATAACCAAGCTACCCAGGACTAGAAAAGGTCATGATGCAATCTGGGTCATTGTAGATCAACTCACAAAGTCCGCACATTTCCTACCAATTCGAGAAGATTATAAGATGGAAAGACTAGCACAGATGTATATTGATGAGATCGTTTCCCGACACGGAGTACCCGTTTCTATCATCTCCGATAGAGATAGTCGTTTCACCTCCAGATTTTGGCAGTCACTTCAGAAGGCTTTGGGCACTAGGTTGGATTTAAGCACAACTTATCATCCACAAACAGATGGGCAGACGGAGAGAACTATTCAAACGTTGGAGGATATGTTGCGCGCTTGCACGATAGAATTTGGCGGTAGTTGGGATCAGCACTTACCGTTAGTCGAATTTTCTTACAACAATAGCTATCACGCCAGTATTCGATGTGCTCCATACGAAGCTTTATATGGACGTAAGTGTAGGTCACCACTTGGATGGATAGAAGTCGGAGATAAACAATTGTTCGGGCCGGATATCATTCAGGAGACCACGGATAAGATATCAACCATTCGGGATAGACTTAAGACAGCAAGAGATCGTCAGAAGAGTTATGCTGATAATCGAAGGAAGCCATTAGAATTTCAAGTGGGTGACAAGGTACTTTTAAAAGTATCACCCTGGAAGGGAATAATACGTTTTGGGAAGCAAGGCAAACTGAGTCCAAGGTATATTGGTCCATTTGAAGTGTTGGAAAGAATTGGACCAGTCACATACAAACTCAAGTTACCACAGGAGTTGAGTGCTATCCACGACACCTTCCACGTGTAGAATTTGAAGATGTGTCTGACCGATGAATCACTAGTCATATCACCGGAAGAAGTCAAAGTTGATGAACGTTTGTGTTTCAGGGAAGAACCGATCGAAATACTCGATCGAGATGTCAAACGATTAAGATGATGCAAAATTCCAATTGTGAAAGTCCAATGGAACTCGAGGCATGGTCCGGAATACACTTGGGAGCGAGAGGATTATATGAGAAATAAGTATCCTCAACTGCTTGTAAATAATTCATCTGAGGAAAGCAAAATGTGAATTTCGGGACGAAATTCCTTTAACGGAGGGAAACTGTGACATCCGTCAGAAATCAAAATCTTCAAGGTTAGAATCCATCGAGCTATTAGGGAGTAGTTCATAGAATTTACTTCTCTAGAATCTAATTAGATTGGTTAGATTAGAATTTTCCCGAAATATTTCGGTAGACATTTAGAAACCCGGTTCGGATCAGTAACTGACTAAAACGTCCCATAAAATGCCAAATATTATGTCACATGTCTAAAATACATAAAATAATGAGGTTTATATTATTTAGGTGAATATATTTTTATTTGTTAAAATTTACTCAATTTAGAGAGATTTGAGAATTTAAAAATTGTCGGTTCTCAATTTACCTGATTTATTTGTGAGATTGAGATATATTACATTTTTATAAAAAAAATTATATGAGGTGGGCTTGGAGAGGCCACATGGCCGGCCCTCCACCCTCTCCCTCTCTTATTTTAAAAACAAAAAAAAATCTCATTTGAAAATTCATTTATTCACTTCAAAAATTTGACTCCTCATTTTCTCTCTCACTCTCTTCATACAACACCCACATACACACTACATTCTCTCAAGAAATTCCAGAAAATTAAGCATCAATCAAGGATTGAAATCATCTTCAAATCAAGAATATCAAGTATACTTCATCATCTACACTAGGTACAAGCCCTATTTCATCATTTCTTCATGTTTTATTCAAGTTTAATGTTTGTATTTTATAAAAATTCTCATGCATGTGTAGAAGTATTTCATTTATGGTTTTAGAAGTGAAATGGACATCATTGATGAATAAATCATTCATAAAGTGATGCCATAAGATGATCTTCCATGAAAAACCAAGTTAAAAAGTGAAATTTTGAGTCTCTTGATGAATATGTCGATTTTATCATAGGTACAACTTTGTGTACGAAAATTTTGATGTTTTAGTTAGTTTATAATAAACATTCTTGTAATAATTTCAAGTTTAAACAAACTCTTATGATAAGATTATTCAATCTTGTGTGATTAAGAGTCTTGAAAATTGATAAGTGATGAAAAATCACTTATTTAGTGTTATTTGCCTCATGCAACTCACTTTGGACGAAAATTTTGTAAGTTTTATATGTGTCCAAGGTGTATATTTTCATTCTTAGATCACTATTTAGTGAAAAGGGGTTTAAATCCATGGGGTTTCACAAGAAACCATGGAAAATAGATATCTTAATGCTTATTATAAAAACTTTGTACTACACAGCTTGCTGTCAAGAATGGAACTCCCACTTCCAAGCTGTGTATCTCAATATTTACTCCATGAAATTTGGGATTTTTGCTTCCAAACCCTAGTTTAATGAGTTAGCTTTCAAATGAATCAATAATCACTCAAAATTATGAGGTTTTGATCACTCAAATGTATTTTAGAAGAAAGTGGTGCAATTTGTCCCAAGCTGACAGAATAGTACACCCTACTTCTAACGGCCATAACTCCCTCATAAATCATCAAAATGAGATAAATCCTTTATTATATAGTATATTTTTGAGTTATATTTGCATCCATATATGGATCACTGAATTATATTGAGTTTTGATCCTCCAAAAGCATGCTACAACAGAAGTGCGCAACTGATTCAAAAATCAGTAACCTACTGTTTTGTAGAAATTATTTGGGGCATCAAAACACTTCCAAAATTCATGAAATTTGACCTTAGTGTTCTTAATTCAGTATTTTAACTCTTATAAAAAAAATGGTTAGGATTTTCATTCGGGAAGTTGTATTTTGAAAGCCTTTATGTGGATATAATTTCTGGACAGCAAGTGCTAAATCCAGAAAGATAGTTCTAAAAACCTCAAACTTATGTATTATGGTTTAAGGGTGTTATAATAATCATCAATTCTTATTTTTGACAATAAAATACATATATTGGCATTTTAGAAGACGTGGGATTAGTTAGTTAGGCTTAAGGGCGGGATTTGACATTTAGCATTTTTTGTGCATCTTTCTCTATAGGGACTTAGAAGCTCCGGGCTAGGGGAAATTGCTATTGCGTATCTTGCGTCATTATACGAGGTGAGTATTCACAGCCCCACTTTTATTGTTTTGATTGAACTTGGGGTGAAAAGCATGTTAAAATTGAATATTTAAAGATTCATGAGGCTTTGTTATAAAGCGTTACGTATTGAAATTTATGAGGCTTTGTTGTAAAGCGGTTGGTGTAGAAGTTATATGACATGTATGCCAATGATATGTTGAGTTTTAAAAATAGTTAAGTCCCCGGGTACACTACTAGTTAACCCAGAAATGGGCCTATAGTATTAGTGGATAGCGTTATTTGGTCTGACAAGCCCACCTTATACTGACGAGTAGGGGTGCACTGTACTAGAGAAATATGACTACACATGTGGTTATAGTCCACCTTTGAGGTAGATCATGGGGCGTTGATTTGGTCCGGAAAGGTTTAGTAGTGGCTCAACGTGGTTGTATCAATGCATACCTCTTGTCATATAAGCTAAATTGTGATACTCATGAATCAAAGAATTGAAGTTTGGTTTATGCGAATGATTTTCAAATGACAACTTGCATATAAACTTGATTTGTGCATATTTAAAAACCTGTGAACTCACCAACTCTCGTAGTTGACCTTATTTTGAACATGCTTTTCAGGGAACAAGAAGGTACTTGGAAATGATTAAAGTTTATCTCTTGTGTAAACCGTGTGCAATACTTTCATAATAGTGATTTTGTACTTCAACTTTTGAAGATGTAATAGGGATGTAAACTTTTGGAACTTGTTGTAAACAATGGTTGAATGTATGGTGGTATTTCTTTCTCTATCCTAGTGCTATGCTTATCGAACTGTCATATTCCGTGTTTCCGCTTTAGCGGGGTGTGACAAAAATCAGTTCATAGATTTCATTGATAAACATGCATTAAGGGATCTTATTAGAATATCTCTGAGGGAAGGACGTATGACAGCTCCAAGGAAAGTTTTTAATCTTATAAAGGATAATGGAGAAAGAGAAGAAAAAGAGCTTCCATTACCACTTGATATGTAGTCAGACGAGCAAAGAAAAAGATATGAAGATGGCAGATTAGCTCGATCTTTCCTAATGAAAGGAATGTCAGAAGAGATTTCAAAAGAGATCTTTTTTACATTAGACAGTAAAAAGGCTACAGGAAAACTGTTATGGGAACATATTGAGAAGATTGAGACAGGACCAAAGTTGTCTTCAAGAGTAAAGTTTCTGAAATTTGAGAAGTCCGAATTAAAAGAAAAGATTTCGGTCTTGGAAGCTCAAATCCAGAAACTAGATTATGTTGAGAATAATGATAAAGTTAATGATTTGGAGAGTGCAAATGTTGATCTTCAAAAGAAGTTATCTGATCTGGAGAAAAAGATGGCCAAAGAAAGATCTGATTTTGAGATTGATAAGAAAGCATTTGTAATAAAATTCTCAGATTTTTTGAGAAAATGTGCAGAAGATAAGAAAGTAGTTGAGCTGAAATGTTTAAAGATTTCTCAACAGACTTCGGAGTTTGAGAAAGTAATTATTCTTGAAAGGGAAAAGTTTGCCAAAGACAAGAAGGACATTGAACAGAAGAACGCTGGATTCTTTAAAGAAATATCCGGCCGGAGAAATGATGCTGAGAAGGGATTTGAAGAAGAGAGAAATTTCTTTGAAACTGAGATTAGAAAGCTGACTGTCAAGCTATCTGAATTATCTGAAAGTGCCTTGAAAGATCAAAAAGCGAAGTCTGAATTCAAGAAAGAGATTGACCAACTTGTTAAAGAAAGAGACAGCTTTGCTTCAAAGATTAAAGAGACGGAAAATATTGTTTCAAAGGTGGTGGTGACTGAGCAAACGACTCCATAGTCACAATTCCACACACCTAAGAATAATTCAGCTGACTTTAAAAAGACAGCCTCAAGCTCACATTTGAAATCTGTTTCTTCAAGAAGGTTAGTCAATTCATTTGATTAGATTTGTACTACTAACATTTTCTTTGATGACAATGTAGATTGTTCAGATACATACAGAAGAAGAAGAAGAAGAAGAAGAACTGGTCTGGAAAAAAAAAACCAGTTGAAATTGAGAAGAAAGACGAGAAAGGAAAGAAGTCATGTGTACATAACCATAATGCCGAGAAGAACAATGCGCATAAAGGTAAACCTGAACATATCTACACGAGAGATCAATTAATCAGGTTGTCAGGTAAGCAATTATATTGTTCTTACTGTCGTACACATGATCTTGTTCATAAAACAAGTGACCATTTCTGGTATGGTTCTTACTCTGTTATTCCCATAAGAACTGCAACTAACAAACATGGACCCAAATACTAGTGGGTACCAAAGAAAAAGGATGAATATGTGTTGCAGGCACTTACTGTCAAAGGGGAATAAGAGAGCAAAGGCTTCTAAGTACATCATCTTAGAACCCGTACTTCAACGAAGTTTGGCTTCTAAACATAACAGTTTAGGACTCGTACTTCAGTGATCAAAAGACCCTTACTCCTGTGCTGATAAGAGATTGTACTTCAATACTCCAATGAGGAAATTAACCTTCAAGGTTAATGCATATCTTTTACATTGATAATATTCTGATGCATAATTTCAGGGGAAGTAAAGATGATGACTTCTGATTATTTCTGATCAGAACTCATACATTATTTGGTTTACTGCTTTATGTCATTTCAATTTCAGTGAATAAAGTTACTTTGACTAGATCTTTTAGACTTTTGTAGATTGAGAGATGCTTCAAAGATCATATCTTTATGACTTTAAGCTTGACTTCATGAGATGTAAGACTGCAATCAAAAGGTATAATTCTTTACCTTCATCTCATATACGGTTGAAAGAAGGACAACTTTCAATCATAAGAAAACATGTTCTTAAATGTTCAAAACACTTCCTGATTCTCAAACATATTTCTTGAATTAGAAGTGTGCTTTTAAATGTTTTCTGATTCATCATTGAGCTTTAACTGATCAAGTTAAATCACCTGGGCATCATATGCTTCATAGGATAACACGGGATCAGTGTTCTAGGACTTATCTAAACTTCTATGGATTCACGTTCACCAGTGTCTCCTACCCAAGAAGTAAATCCCTAGTGATTAAGTGTGAGGAGTTCCATGAAATGAGTGTGGGATGTGTGATGAGAGAAAATGTTAAAAGAGAGTTTGGTTAGCTGTGAGCTTAAAGATTAAAAGAAAGAGGGTGTGAGATCAGAGTAAAAGAATTTTCAAACTCTGCACCACCTACTTTCTGAGACGGGCAGCCACATTTCTAATGCTTCACATCTCTTTGGTGAACATTATTGAAACAGTCAACTAGCCCATACCAACTCTTGCCATTACCCCACCTACCACTCATTTTCTTCTCAACAAGAAAATGTTTCAGTTTTCTGGGGACACATCACATATACTATCTGATTTTCATTTGGAAAATCTGGATATTGAAAAGAAGGAAGTTTGCCCCACCTTCGTACTTCACTCATGCACATTGAGTCTGTGTTTAACTACATGTTGTCTCAGTGGTTTACACTTTTTGAGCCTTATAAGCCATCATCATATGCTTAATTTATCCCATCACTTGCACGAACATACAAAGAATGTGTTTCTTTGTCATAACGTTCATAGAAATTGCCTTTGTGGTGTTTCGATGATTGAATGGAAGCCCTGGGGGAGTGAACATCATAAAAGCTCCTTTATATTGTGTATTTGTTACACAAAGTGACTTTGTGTTACAGACAGGAAATTTTAACTGGTTCATTTGTTGATTCATGTGTTACCTTTCTATTTTGTCTGGATTTGCAAAGATGTAGATGCACATCTTTATGAATTGACGGTTAATAAGTGGTTCTGTTTGCATGATAAGTGGTGGACAACATTTCTTGAAGACAAGTTTTGATGAACTCCTTGCTCTTGTCAACAAAAAGGGGGAGAAGCATCAACCAAGAAATGAGGAGAATACAGTTTTTAAAAGATTTTCTGAAGATATGCTGAATTGAAGATATTTTCTTTGAAGATGATTTGCTGAAGCACTCCGAGATGAAACTGGATATAATTTCTTTTCAAGAGATATTTATCCTCATCGATTGGGGAGATTGCTAAATTCTGAAGATAAAGTTCTGAAGACAAAGAGGAAGATTGCATTTTCTGAGCTTAAAGAATGATCTTGATCCAAAGGGGGATATTGTTAAAGCACATATTTATTGGATTCAAGATCATTATTATCTGAAGATGGAAATCTGAAGTCAAAGCTGATAAAGTCGACTCTTAATAAATAGTCTATGGTCTTTTGTAATAAATAGTCAAAGTGTGTTTTCCGTATTTTCGTTTATAGTCTTTTTCTTTTAATTTGCTGTTGGGCCCAAGCATAGCCAAGCCAAGCCCATTAGTCTAATTAGCCTAAGTATAAATTAGATTTGTTAGTGTTAATTAGGTTAAGAGAGCTAAGAGAGAAAATTAATTATTTTGTGAGGTTGCTTGGTGTGTGCGCCGAATACAAAGAGAGATAGAAGCTGAGATAGATCGATTTCTTCATCAAGAACTCTTGTAATCGTTTGGTTAATCAATACAAGTAAGAATGTCATCTCGGGAAGCTCTTACTATAGGAACCGACGTTAAGCCACCAGTACTCTTCAAGGTGGAGTACGAGCAATGGAAGGACAGATTCTTGGATTTCATCGATCGAAATGAACTGGGAGATTACATCATAAAATATCTAAAAGAAAGAATCATGACACCTCCAACCAAGGTTCTCACTGTAGCTGGAGAAAATGGTGAAGTAGAAGAGACAGAGTATAAATTAACGATTGGTGAATATTCGGAAGATCAACTGAAGAGACACAAGGGTGACAAGCTGGCAAGATCATTTATTCTCCAAGGCATACCGAATGAAATATATGTCAAGATTGATAGCTACAATGCTACCGGCAAGCAAATGTGGGATCAGTTGGAGAAGATGATGATCGGATCTAAAGTCGGCAACCAACTCAAAGTTTCCAACTGCTTGAATAGTTATGAAGAATTCAAAGCCAAAGCTAGAGAATTACTCCAAGCCACTTATGATAGATTTGTCACATTGCTGAACGAGCTCAGCAAGAACAAGATCAACAAATCTCAAGTTGAGCTGAATGTGAAATTTCTCAGCAACCTTCAGCCCGAGTGGAAGAGATTCACCAGACAGATGAGGCAGTTGAAAGATTTGAACGACATTCCACTTCATGAAGTTTATGAAATCCTCAAACAGAATGAGGAAGAGGTGGATGAAATCAAAGCTGAGATGAAGAAGGCTGACAAAGAAGTTGCTGATCCAGTTGCTCTTGTGGTCAAGAAGAAGTCTAATAAGAAGAAGGTGATAGCATCTGAATCAGAAGAGGCTGATAGCGAGGCAAAGTCTGACTCTGAAGATTGTGAACAACTGAAGGAAGACATGCTAATGTTAACCAAGGCTTTCCAAAAGAAGTTCTATAAAAAGCCAAACTCCAACAGTCAAAGGTACTCGTCTGGTCCGAATAACTACAAGCATAAGGAGAAAGTTGAAGAAAAGAGACCAGAAGAAAAGAAGAAGGATGGAGCCGAAGAGTCCAAGAAGGAAGAACCGATAAAGTGCTACAACTGTGTCAGGATCGAATTCTCAACAAGAATTAATTCTCAGAAACAATATCAAAGAAGTTTGCGGAATAACACTTTGATATTTAATCAAAACAGTAAATCAACACAGTAGATATGAAGAATAAACTGTAAACTTGTATTTGAATGCTTTGAAGTTACAAGATTACACACTCAACCTCAATATTGATGAACAGGCTCACCAATACGAATTCTACTTCTCTAGAATTAGGATCTATGCCTTGAGGTTGATTTTCTCTATAATAGAATGAAGAAAACAAAAGTTAACTCATTATTCTAAACTATACAATATATATACTGAATACAAAGATAATTACAATAAATAAAATATCTTCAGTATATCTTCCATGTATATCCTTTCATACGAATCTTCATCATATAAGCAGTATTAATCTTCAGCATCATTAAATTCCTTCTAGCAGCATTAACTACTAAGCAGCACTAACCACTAGCAGTACTAACTAGCTAAGCAGTACTAACTTTGTTCAAGCAGCACTAACTTTGACTAGCAGTATTAATAGTACTAGCAGTAGTAACACTCAGCAGTACTAACCTTTAAGTCTTCTAGCAGTAGTAACTTTGAACCAGCAACATTAACCATACTTGATGAATTCTTCAGTTCCCAACAATCTCCCCCTAACTTGACTTTTTTTAAAAGAAGTCAAGTTCTTCAGAATTAATCTTCAAGATGATTTCAACACCTCTGATTCAATTTCCCAAATTTGGATCTAGGCCCAAGCTTTGATTTACAGTTCTTCTCACCACAATCTTGGCCATCTCTGAATCCTTTGTACAAACCAGTGTAGCTTTAAGCATCCCTTCTAACTTCTCCTTGCTATGCTCATAGATTTTGTCCACCAGGTAGTATTCATGATAACAATTGTCAATAGTAATCATGTATACTCCACAGTTTTCAAACAGTATCCATTTGTCAATCTTCTTGAATATGAACTCATGCATATGATCTTTAATCCTATGGTGCACTCTTTCAGGCTCAAACATCATGCACAAGTATTCCAATGTCACTTTGAGAAGATTCTCTTCAGTACCTTTCAACACAGGTTCATAAAGTTTCATCCCAACTTTATATAGTTCTTCCATATCAGCTCTTGAACAACTTCTGATGACTTTCCCCCATGTTGAATAAGCTTCAAATGAACCATCAACTCTCTTGATTCTGAAGAAATTCTTTCCATTGTCTCTCAGAATATCCCAGAAGATGATCTCTGGAGCTTGCATAGAGATTGGAACAACTTTCAAAGGTTCCACTATTGTCATGTACGGATCCATACTTTCATCTGTTTGCTTAGTGACCTGCTCTGGACTCTGTACTGGCTCTGTTGGGGATGTGACTGAAGGTTCTGCTTCTTTTTCAGTTTCTTCCACCCTAGGCCTTTTCAACTGCCTTTTTGGAGCAATTGATTTCACTCTTTTTCCAGACTTGGCTTCTATACCAACATTTCCAGGTTCTTCCTTCTTCTCTTCTGCTTCTTCTTTGGAAGGTGTGGTTTCCTTAGGGAATGGTTGTTGGATGTTGAGATCATGTCTCTCTTTCATCCTTCTCTCAACCTCCTCCCTTTGTGCTGAATCCCCTTGAAGCTTGGCCATTTCCTTGTTATACAACTCTTCAATCTGAGAGAATGCCATGTGGGTAAACATCTCCCCCTTAACACCAATTGCACCTTTTAGGAAGTTTATCATTTTTCTTCTTTCCTGATTGGCCAAAAATGTCTTGGAGGGTTGTCTTTTCTGCTTTTGTTTCTGAATTGGCATCTTCTTAACTTGGAGTTTCTTGACCTGAGTTGTTGTCTGAGCTGCTTCTTTCAAACTCTTTTGGTATTCTGCATTTAACTTCTTGGCCATTATCCTTGCAAGCTCTCTATCAGTTTCTGTTTGAAATTGCTCCTCTTTTTCCATTTGCTCTTGAAGCTGCTTTGTCATCTCCTCATCCATTTCAATCTGACTCCTCTTCTTTGAAGGTTGTTCAGGTTCAATCATCTTTCCTTTTCCTTTTATATCCTCCTTCATTTTCTTCTTTTGAGGTTCTCCTTCATTGATGACCACTCCTTTGGCCTTTTGAGTAGCCTTAGGAGTGTCATTCTTTGCTTTTACTAAAGTCTCTGCTATCTCCATTTCTTCCACAGAGAGCCCTATTTCTGCTGCTTCAGTTTCTGCTGCTACTTTTACTTCAGCAGCAGTAACTGTTTCTGTTTCCATCTCTTTCTCTGTCTCCCCCTCAACTTCAGCTTTCTTTTCAACAGTTTCCCCTTCATGCTTCTCCCCCTTGTTGAAAGAATCTTGAACTTTGTCCCTCTTTTTGAGTACAAACTGTTTCCTTCTTTTCTTTTGAACCAGCCTGGTCACCATCTTCTTCAATTTTTCAATCTGGACTTGTTGTGACAGGATCACCAGCTTCATCTCCTCTATTTCTTTTCCTTGTTTCAGAACATCTAGGTTGATGTTACCCATTGCCTCCATAAATTCATCATAGTTATATCTGTCCTCACCTTCTCCAGGAGTGTTACCCCCTATTGAAGGATCATTGGATCTTTTAGTAGTGGAAGTCTTCTGCCTAGCAGAAGCACTATCCACCCCTGTGGTTTCTTGGCACCAGGGACCTTCAAATGATTGCTCATTCAAAGTTGCCATGGGGGAGGTCTTATTGATGTTACCACTTTCCTCCTCTGTGCTAGCAGGAGTAGTGGCAGCCTCATCACCCATATGCTCTACCTCCTCCTTAGAGAGCACCTCCTTTGGGTTGGGAGACACCCTTGTGGATTCCCTTTGAATATTCTCTACTGGAGAATGCTCCAATAGAGGGCTTAAAGGCTTGGGGGATGATGGTACAAGAAGGGAAGGAGCCTTCTTTACCTGTTTCCTCTTGTAAGTTTGGGTGATAGGAGAGGTTGGTTTTTCAAGAAGGGACTGAGGAATAGATTTTGAGAGGGAAGGTTGGGATTGGCTAGCAGTGGGTTGGTCTAATGGGGGCCTTGACCCTGCTGCCATACCTTCATTGGTTTGGGACACCACCATCATTGTAGAGAACAATGGGGTGTCAACTCCTTCAGAGTCCCCAACAGATCTTCTCATATTTGAGAAAACCTTGCCTTTAGGGGGTTTTGGTACATAAATTCCATCAGAATGAGGAATATCCGTCAATTCATGGTTGATAACTGCTTGAACAAACCTGGGATACATATAAAAGCTCTTTTTGTTTCCCATGTTTGAGACAAGATCATTGAAAATCATTTGTGAAAAATTGTACCTTCTGGCAGTGGCCAAACAAACCAAAGCATAAGCAATGGGACTGCTGAACTCACTCCATCTAGTGGTCTTTTTAGAAATGCAGTGCATCAAGGTATGAACAAGAAAACGCCATTGAGGTGAGAATTTAGCTTTTGAGAACTTAAAAACACCCAATGGGCCTCCATACCCCATTCTTGTCAGAGTAGAAAACAGTTCATCATTAGGGATAGAAGTTATACCAGAGGCATCGTCTAGACGTAGACTGATGCGAACTATCTCTTCATTAACTATCAATGGATTGCCACATACTGTCGTCTTGATCATTCGTACACCATTCTCAGTAACAATGGTGGCATGTGCCCAGAATTGCCTCTGATGCTCTATAAAGATAGTTGGAGACATAGTGATAGCATGGGCAATGTGGCTAGTCTTCAGAAAGTCGACTATCTGATGAAAGCCTTCTGCTTGTTTTGGCTTTTGGAGCATTGCGATTTCATTGTGCTCGTCAATGAAAGCCATTGATGCCATTGACCTTGAAGATTCTTGCTTGAAAACTTTGAACTTTGAGAGAGAAAGGGTTTAGAGCGCAGGTGAATAGTATGCAGAGAGTCGTTATAAGCTTTTAGGCGGGCAAAGAGTATTTATAGTATTCGAAACATAAGCAGTATTAACCTAGAGCAGTATTAACTACTAGCAGTATTAACTGAAAGCAGTATTAACTACTAGCAGTATTAACTGAAAGCAGTATTAACGACTAGCAGTATTAACTGAAAGCAGTATTAACGACTAGCAGTATTAACTGAAAGCAGTATTAACCACTAGCAGTATTAACTGAAAGCAGTATTAACCACTAGCAGTATTAACTGAAAGCAGTATTAACCACTAGCAGTATTAACTGAAAGCAGTATTAACCACTAGCAGTATTAACTACTCTTACACTTTTTGACACCATCCTTTTTCTCTTACTACTTTGTTCATCCCCTTATCCTTTTCTTCTTGATCCTTCATGATCATTATTCCCTCTGGAGTATTTCTAACTTCAACCTTCTGCTGGATCAAAAGTAACATGTCCTTCATCAAATCTTTTAAGGAATTTGAAGGCAGTCCATGTTCCTTGTTATGTGCCAAGAGCAACCATTTTCTTCATTCCGAATGCTCTTCCTCTTGAGCTTTTGATTGCCCTGCACACTTGATAAATCAGTTAGTCTTGGAGGGAACCCAAGCCAAAGTGGTCTTGGGTTGACCTTTCTCATTAATATAATCTGTCAGTTTGGTCTGAATGAGTTGTTTAGGAATCTCATGACTGGAGTACTTTGTCAAGATTATAGGCTTGGCTGCATTACTACTAGAAGCAGCACTAGCCTTGTTAGCAGTACTAACTTGGTTAGCAGTACTAATCAAGTTAGCAGCACTATTCTTGTTAGCAGTACTATCTGGGATAGCAGTACTAACAGGTTTCTTTACAATTGGAACCCAAACTTGAACAAAGTTGTTTGCTTTCTTTGTCTTTAAATTACTCCTTGGCTTATTTGGAGTATTTTTCTTTGGTTTAGCAAACTTATTTTCAACATGAGACTTTTTAGGTGCTCTGTTCTCAGCCATTTGATTCCTTCCTTGCTTCCTATAACCAAAGGAGTTTTGAGTTTGTCTTTGAAAATTAACTCTTTGGTTGATAGGATTGAAATAACAGTGTTTGGCAAGATGATTCAATTTGCCACAGATAAAACAAGGTTTTGGTCTATTGATTTTACTCAAATCAACCCCTTGTTTTTGTGCCCACTGATTATTCCAGTTTCTTTGATTTCCCCTCCTTTTATCATGTTTTTGGGGCTCAGATTTATTGCAAGTACACTGTTTGCAAGGGACAGGCTTCACAACTGTTGTCTGTTTGTAGTGGACCTTACCAGACTTTCCTTCTGTCTTTTCTATGTCCTTAGATTTGATCCAAGCCTTTCCACATCCCTCATTGGTGATAATGTTATTTTCTAGAGGAATCTCACCACTCACAGTGTTCTCCTTACTCTTATCATTGGAGTACTCTTCTTCAGAGTCTGTTTCAACCACCACTTTGTCTAATGGATCTACCTTAGTGGCTTCATCAGACAATTCCTTCCTATTCTTGGTCTCTAGCAAGTCTGATATAGGAGGGATGTAATTGTTGTTGTATGGTGGTGGTGTGGTCTTATAACCTATTCCTCTTCTAAGTTTGTCATGGATTTGAGTTTGGAGCAAAGAGTCCATTGCTTTAGAAGCATTGGAAAATTTCTCAATATCCAGCTTTGCTTTCTCAAACTCACTCTTTATCTTCTCATTCTCCTCTTCTTTCTGTTTAAGCTTAGACTCATACTGATCTTTCTCCCACTTCCAGTAGTTTGAGTCATAAGAGTGTTGAAGCTCATTGGCTTGGAAACTCTTGATCTGTTCCTCAAAACTCTCAACAATTCTTACATAGTCTTTTATATCTCTCTCTAATCTTTTAAGGTCATCACTCATTGTCTGGTTGTGATCCCTGTACCTTTTAACAGTTTCCATACAAGTTTTAGAGCAAAGATTAGACATTACCTCTGTGGGGATTTCTGTGCTTAAAGAATCTGAAACTTTAGCCATTGATGATTTCTGATTTCAAGGAAGAATGATGATTGCAGGTTTCTGAGAATACTAGCTCTGATACCACTTGTCAGGATCGAATTCTCAACAAGAATTAATTCTCAGAAACAATATCAAAGAAGTTTGCGGAATAACACTTTGATATTTAATCAAAACAGTAAATCAACACAGAAGATATGAAGAACAAACTGTAAACTTGTATTTGAATGCTTTGAAGTTACAAGATTACACACTCAACCTCAATATTGATGAACAGGCTCACCAATACGAATTCTACTTCTCTAGAATTAGGATCTATGCCTTGAGGTTGATTTTCTCTCTAATAGAACGAAGAAAACAAAAGTTAACTCATTATTCTAAACTATACAATATATATACTGAATACAAAGATAATTACAATAAATAAAATATATTCAGTATATCTTCCATGTATATCTCTAAGCTTCCATGTATATCCTTTCATACGAATCTTCATCATATAAGCAGTATTAATCTTCAGCAGCATTAAATTCCTTCTAGCAGCATTAACTACTAAGCAGCACTAACCACTAGCAGTACTAACTAGCTAAGCAGTACTAACTTTGTTCAAGCAGCACTAACTTTGACTAGCAGTATTAATAGTACTAGCAGTAGTAACACTCAGCAGTACTAACCTTTAAGTCTTCTAGCAGTAGTAACTTTGAACCAGCAGCATTAACCATACTTGATGAATTCTTCAGTTCCCAACAAACTGTGGCAGACTCGGTCACTTTGCCAAGGACTGCCGCAAACCAAAAGTCTGAAACTCTAATTATTACAAGAATAAGATGCTTCTAGCCAAGCAACAAGAGGATGAAAAAGCATTAATGGCCGAGGATGAATACTAGCTCGAACATTCGGATCAAGAATCTGAAGAAGGAGAGAAGGACGAGACAACACACCTATGCTTGATGGGGAAGAAGCAGTCAGAAGCTGAAGTTGATTCTGATGATGGAGATAATGAAGAGGTATGTAACTTAACTGAATCTGATTTTCTGAACCAAATGGATGCCATGATGTCTAAACTCCAGGAATTAGAGTCTAAACTGAAGCGTGAGAAAGGTGTCATCAATGAGAAAAATCAATCTATATATAAAACTTAGTAATGATATTGCTGAGAAAAACGTATTAATTGAAACTTTGCACAAAAATATAGACACCAGCGCTAAAGAAAAGACTATAATTCATAAAGAGTTATCTGAAACTGTTTCCAAATATAAAGAATGTGAGTTTAAGTCTATAGAGCTTTCTAAAAGGTACTTTTCTACTTCAAAAGAAAAGAAATCTTTAATAGACAAGGTGAATGCTTTGGAAGAGAAATTATATACTTTAAGTCAAACTGAACACACTATTCATTTGAACAAACCTAAAGAGAAACCTGATACTTGGGGACTTGGTTACAAGAACCCACATCATCTCAAAAAGGGTATATCTGAAGTGCCTGCACTTTATGACTTTGGGTTTATGTTATTGGCTCCTCAACATCAGGAACTCAAACCCTTTTGGACTAGTCTGTCTGAAAAAGATAAAGCCAAGGATTATGATAAAAGAAAGAACACAGCTAAAGTTCAACTTCCATTTCGCTATGAGAAGTTGAATAACAGTTATAGTTCTGATAAATCAAAATTTCTTTCAAATGATTATTTTGAGAGTTATTCTGCAAAAGAATTGGAGGCTAAACCCATCGAAGGTAAGCTTTACGCCCCTCCTCTAGTTTTGGAAAGTAAAATTTCTGAACTCGAGAATACTTTTACAGAAGAAAGAATTTTGATGGACTTAGAACAAACTGTATTTTCAACAGTGTTCAAAAATACTAATTTTTCTAAATTCTCCAAGGCTTTAAATTCTGATGACAGGTCTGGTTCACTTGATAATGAGCTTAATTTCTTAAACTCTGAAGGTGTTTTAAATGATTGTGTTGCTCAATTTGAATTTACTTCTAAGCTTCCTGATCATTCATCTTGTGTTGTTAATTATTTTGGATTACCCAGTGTGTTTGAAAAAGGTGAAACATCAACGAAAGTTGACAAATCAGTTTCTGTGAAATCTAAGAATGCGAAAGGTAAGAAAATAAAATCTCAGCATTCACAGAAACCGATCACCACGGGTAAGCCAAAGAAGAATCATTCTTTTAATTCTCAACATTCTAACTTGAAAGTTTCAAATGTTTCAAATATGAGAAAGCAAAGGGTTGGAGTTAAGACTGCATGGATACCGAAACATAAGATAGACGAGAAAGCTAAATCTAGTTCTAGTTTTAATAAAAAAAACTTCTAGTAAAGATGAATTGATTGTGAATGTTGCTACTTTTAAATCTAATCTTGTTGATTTTCGCAAGAAATACTCTATAAAGCAATAATTCCAGTTAGCACCATCTAATAAAAAGTTTTTTAAACTGTGGTGAATGTGATTATGCTTCTCGTAAATGTTCTGATGTTTGGTTTGGTTCATATAATGTTTCATCTTATCGTTATCATTCGTCTTATCATGCTTATGGTTTTCAAAGACAAAGCGGGCCCAAATTTAAATGGGTACCAAAATCAAGTACTAACAGTGAAGGTCCCTTTTATAAATGGGTACCTAAACCTCTTCTTTCCTGATTTGTTTTGTGCAGACCCATCATATGTGATACTTGGATAGCGGGTGCTCTAAGCATATGACCGGGCAGAAGAGTATGTTGTCTAATTATACGGAAAAATACTGCGGCACAGTTCGTTTTGGAAATGATCAGTTTTCACCAATTCTGGGATATGGTGATGTTGTACATGAAAATCTCACGATTAAGAAGGTGAGCTACGTTGAAGGCTTAGGACACAACCTATTCAGCATTGGCCAGTTCTGCGACAAAGACTTAGAGGTTAATTTCAAGGCCAAGACTTGTTCGGTACGCACTGAAGAAGGAAAAGAACTCTTGGTCGGCACTCGCAAGTCAAACCTCTACACCATCAACTTGTCAAAGGTCCAGGCTGACAACCAGGTATGTCTATTATCAAAGGCCTCGATGCAACAAAGCTGGTTATGGCATCGACGACTTTCTCACCTCAACTTTCGGTACATCAACAAGCTGGTCAGTGGAAAGCTAGTGAAAGGACTTCCAGAGTTGAAGTATGAAAGAGAACACTTGTGTGCAGCGTGTGAAAAGGGAAAGATGAAGAGAGCCCCACACAAACCAAAGCCTGAACCAAGTACCAGCTCTCCATTAGAGTTGTTGCGTATGGATTTATGCGGTCCTATGCGAACGCAAAGCTTAGGAGGAAAGAAGTATGTGTTAGTTATCATGGATGACTATACGCGATACACTTGGGTCAAGTTCCTACGGTCTAAAGATGAGACGCCCGAAGTTCTCATCATTGAATTGGAAGTGTGCTTTTAAATGTTTTCTGAATCATCATTGAGCTTTAACTGATCAAGTTAAATCACTTGGGCATCATATGCTTCATAGGATAACATGGGATCAGTGAGCTAGGACTTATCTGAACATTTATGGATTCACGTTAACCAGTGTCTCCTACCCAAGAAGTAAATCCTTAGTGATTGAGTGTGAGGAGTTCCATGAAATGTGTGTGGGATGTGTGATGAGAGAAAAATGTTAAAAGAGAGTTTGGCTAGCTGTGAGCTTCATGATAAAAAGAAAGAGGGTGTGAGATCAGAGTAAAAGAATTTTCAAACTCTGCACCAACTACTTTCTGAGTCGGGCAGCCACATTTCTAATGCTTCACATCTCTTTGGTGAACATTATTGAAACAGGCAACTAGCCCATCCTAACTCTTGCCATTACCCCACCCACCACTCATTTTCTTCGCAACGAGAAAATCTTTCATTTTCTGGGGACGCAACACATATACTATCTGATTTTCATTTGGAAAGTCTGGATATTGAAAAGAAGGAAGTCTGCCCCACCTTCACACTTCACTAATGTACATTGAGTATGTGTTTAACTACATGTTGTCTCAGTGGTTTACACTTTTTGAGCCGTATAAGCAATCATCATATGCTTAATTTATTCCATCACTTGCACGAAAACACAAAGAATGTGTTTCTTTGTCATAACGTTCATAGTAATTGCCTTTGTGGTGTTTCGATGATTGAATGGAAGCCCTGGGGGAGTGAACATCATAAAAGCTCCTTTATATTGTGTATTTGTTACACACAGTGACTTTGTGTTACTGACAGGCAATTTTAACTGGTTCATTTGTTGATTCATGTGTTACCTTTCTATTTTGTTTGGATTTGCAAAGATCTGGATGCACATCTTTATGAATTGACGGTTAATAAGTGGTTCTGTTTGCATGATAAGTGGTGGACGACGTTTCTTGAAGACAAGTTTTGATGAACTCCTTGCTCTTGTCATCAAAAAGGGGGAGAAACGTCAACCAAGAAATGGGGAGATCAAAAGTTTTTGAAAGAATAAAATATATTCTGAAGGTTTACTAAAGATCTTCTGAAGATTTACTGAATTGAAGAATTTTTTCTTTGAAGATGATTTGCTGAAGCACTCCGAGATGAAACTGGAGATAATTTCTTTTCAAGAGATCTTTATCCTCATCGATTGGGGAGATTGCTAAATTATGAAGATAAAGTTTTGAAGACAAAGAGGAAGATTGCATTTTCTGAATTTAAAGAATGATCTTGATCCAAAGGGGGAGATTGTTAAAGCACATATTTATTGGATTCAAGATCATCATTATCTAAAGATAGAAATCTGAAGTCAAAGCGGATAAAGTCGTCTCAATAAATAGTCTAGGGTCCTTTTGTAATAAATAGTCAAAGTATGTTTTCGTATTTTCATTTTTAGTCTTTTTCTTATTATTGATTAAGTTTTAGTTAGTTTGGCCTATGCCAAGCCCATTTGGTTATAAGCCTATGTATAAATTAGATTTGTTTTAGTGTTAGTTAAGTTGGAAAATTAAGAGATTAAAGAGGAGGTTGCTGGTGGTGCGCCGTACACAGAGAGAAAAACAGAGAGATTGATCGATTTCTTCATCAATAACATTGTAATCATTTGAATCGTTTGTGAAATCAATACCAGGTTTACATAATCCTACTGTGTTTATATGTTTGCTTGATTGAATCTTGAATCACAGGGACACAGACAAGCCCCTCCTTCTTTCAAAGACTTTGTCGAAGAAGAAGAAGAGGAGGATGAAGATGAAGAAGATCTTGATCTTGAAGATCAAGAGGAAGAGCAACCTCATCAAGAAGATGATGATGATGACGATGAAGAAGATCAGTCCTTTTGGTGTTCTTCTGCAGCCATCACATCTTCAGTGATACCTTCGAAAGAAGTTGTCACAGCAGGGGGGAGTCATGGAACATCCTCAAGAACCCTTACGCAAAGCAAATCCAAAGGTGTTGTTGCTGAGGGATACCTGAAGACAGTTTCACTATCTGAGGAGAATCCCTCTCAGGTATGCCTCTCACTTGTCCCTGTTTCTTTCTACAAACCCTCTATCTCTTTCTAGCCTTTATCTTCTCTCTTCCCAAAACATACACTAACTCCTTTCTTTCTATTTTCTGTCCAGACAGTTATCTCCCCTGCTTAAGGGTAAAAAACTTCAAATAATCCCAGCCTCTGTAGCTGATGAACAAATAATCCCAATCTCTATAAGAGAGATTGATGAAGAAGATGAGGAAGAAGAGTCTCTGCAACATCCAGAAAGGCCCTCTAGACCATCTCACTAGTCAGAGGAAGAAATGAAGAAAAGAACAGAAATAGTCTCTATTCTAGAGAAACAACGACTGAATATCCCCTCTCAATCAACAGATCAGAGTTCCTGACTGAAGCTGAAATCGAAGAATCTGTCAGGGCTGAAAAGCTGATAGCTGATTGTCAAAGAGATGCCTCTCTTGCTCTCAAGATTCAGTCATCTCAAGTCAAAGACAAAAAGCTAAAGAAGAAACTAGTTGAAGTCCATGCTGCTCTATTAAAAGAGATTGAAGAGGAGCGCTCAAAAGAACAAAGGGTCAGCGATAGCTCAGTCGATTGGTGCAAACATAAACTTGACTATCGCTCTGACCCAATGAAGATCGTTTCAGTTGCTATCTCTGGAAGAAATAAGAAGGAAAAAGTTCCTGTCACTATGGAGATTACCAGAGAGGATGGAAGCTGCAAGTCTATGTTCGTTTCAAAGCTGGAAAGCTTCGGCTACATGGAATGGCTTGAGTTCAAAGATGCGCTGAAGAAATCAAAGTCAATCTACTGAGGCTATGTTGAAGGGATAAATGATGCTCTCATCAACAGAGTCGCTGCAATCCTAAAGGTGTCATCTGCTCTTCCTTCTAAGCCAAATCAATTCAAAAGAAAGCCTATCTCCTCCTCATCTGAAAATGTCGTTGTGATCAGAAATGAAACCTCCATCTAGTTCTTAAGAGAAGCAATGTTTGGTCCTCCTCCTGATCTTTCAGTTCTCGATCTATCTCTGCCCCCTGGTGGACCATATGTTGCAGGACAAGTACTCAAAAAACCTTTTGGAATCTTCTTCAGAGATGATGAGGAAGAGCTTAGATTTCAAAGAATATCTGAAATTCCTATCTGTCCCCTCAGTCATCTCAAGGATCTCTTGTGCTTATGGTGTGACTTCTCTCCCTCTGCTGAATCGATCAAGGAAATCATCTCTCAAGAATCTTCAGATCGAAGGCAAAAAGGAGAAGAAATACCTGAGTATAGTATCAATCCTCCCAAGTCTTCTTTAGATAGCTGATAGATTAGTTTCCTATTTCTTGTAATCTATTAGTTTAACTTACAGTAGTTAGTTCTTCACTTGTACTTATAATTTTCACATCTTGTAATTCTTTCCTTGAATTAATGAAAATTTTCAGTGAAGTACTTAACTCTATCATTATTGAAAAAGATCCCTCAAAACAGTAATTGGGACGTGTATGTTATGAGTCCTGATTATTCCTTATTTTGAGCTATGAAGTAATTTTCTTCAGTTACTTTGTCATTATCAAATAGAGGGAGATTGTTGATCCAAACTCTCTCAGTGATTTGATAACGACCCTCTTCTATAATTAGTGAAAATTACGTTTTAATATGTATTAGTGTTTCACCATCAGCGATCAGACTGAGTCTGTTCAGTTATCGCTGATGACCTTTCTTGTAAACATTTCATATGTATTAGTGTTTCACTATCAGTGATCAGACTGAGTCTGTTCAGTTATCGCTGGTAGTCTCTGATGTAAACAGTTAACGTAATCCCTGAAGACAAGTCTCGCGTCAACAGATGATCATAGCTGAATCGAAGACAAAGATGCTGAACAAAGACAAGTCTACTAGTGAACTGATGCGGATATCAGTGAAGCAAAGACGACTCTACTTATACATGAAGAAACATGAGGAAAATCTTCAGCGATAGCTGAACTTCTTTGTATCTCTGAAGGAAGAGTTATTCTGCGATTAAGCGATCACGTAGCTTATGCCTAAAGTCTCCTTTTGTCTTACCTTGCACAACCTATACGATGTGTCATAGCGGACACGTCTCTGCCACAAATCGTACAACAACTCTGTCAACTACACTTTTCATGATACGGCCAAAAGCATGTCTCCCAAAGTCAGACTCTCAAAGCCAATCACTAAACGCCACGTGTAAAGTGCCCTGCCATGCATTTAATGCATAGAGTATAAATAGAAAGATTACCTCTCCATCTGAGGGAGTACTCACCTCTGGTCTTCATCTTTCTACATTATAGAAACCTTTTTTTCTATACTCTCAATCCCCTATTCTCTATATTCTTGTGCAACCATCTTAGTGTTTTCTTAAGTTTGTTTAGATTAAGTATGTCTTAATCTTATTCCGCAACAAACTTGTAAATTGTGTTTGAGTTATCAACAAACAATTTATTAAACTTTAATTTATGTGTTTGGATTCAACCCCCCCTTCTACAAACTTGTTAAGCACCTCCGGGACCAACAACTTTTAAATCATCCTTTACTTTTTCTTTTTCTTCCACAACAACTTTCAGTAAAGCGTTTTCATCACGAAAACTCAAGACTGATTGGTGTTCTGAGTTAAGCTTACCTTTCAACAATTTAAACTCATCTTTCATATTATAGATTTGGACCATCAGAGATTCAATAAGTTCAGAATTATAATTTACCTCAGAGTTGTCATCTTCGGAATGAGCCTCAGAAGCTTCATCATCACAATCCAGTTTTGCCATGTAGGAGACTTGGGTGAAGTGCGCCTGCTCCTCGTCATCAGAACTTTGGAACAACCAGTTTTCCTCTTCATCCATAAGCACCTTTACCTCTTCCGCTTTCTTGGCAATGAGTGACTTCCTTGCATAGTATTCTGAGTTATTTACTTTCTTGAACTTGCAATCTCTGGAGAAGTGTCCAAATTTGCCACAGTTATAGCATCTGCCCGGTTCATCCTTTCTCTCTTCTTTCTTCTCTTCTCTCTTTTCTTCTCTTCTATCTTCCTTCCTTTCATCTTTCCTCTCTTCTCGTTTTTCCTCTCTCCTTCCATACCTTGGCTTGTATCTCGATTCAGACTTCTCTTTCTTGTACCCTTCATACTTTGGCTTTGAATAGTACTTCTTCTTGACAAAGCTCTTCTTGAATTGACGAGTTATCATGGCCAAGTTCTCAGAGAACTTTTGTATATCATCATCAGAATCAATCTCCATTTCTTCATCATTTAAAGCAGAATCAGACTCAGTAATCTCTGTAACAAGAGCTTTAGAAACTTTCTTCTTTGACCTTGCAGCAGATACATGACCAGAACATGAACTTTTTCCTTTGCCAGCTATGAGAGCCACAGAGTCCTTCAGATTATTGGACGCATTATTGATAGTTCTCACCTCTTCTTCATGCTGAGAAAGAGTAGAAAATATATCAGTTACGTTCTCTTGGGCCATGTTCTTTGACATCTGAAGGTTGATCGGAAAGTTCTTCCATTCAGGGTTCAAGTTCTTAATGAACTTATAGTTTATCTCGGAAGCAGATTTAGAGATATTGTTCCTCCTCAGGTCATTCAGAATGATGTTGTATCTGTTGTAAGTATCAAGCAGTGTCTCTCCTTCCTTTGCATGAAATCCCTCATAGGCATTTATCCACAGATTCTGCTTGGCCTGAATTGAAGCTTCACTTCCCTCAAATTGTCTTGATAGTTCATCCCATACTTCCTTAGCAGAATTTCGACTGTCTACCTGGTTGTAGATGTCATTTGGGATGGCCATCGTCAGTTAAATGAGATCCTCTTCATCTATCTTGTACAGATCTTTCTCCTTTTCTGTGAAGTACTCATACAGTTTAAGAACAAATCTGTCAGGGATTTCTGGAGAGTTTTCAGTTGCAGCTTGACCAGGAACTCTGATCATTGGATTTACTGGACTAGAAGTGATTGATGCCATGTAATCTCTGCTTTTGTGATTTAGGTACTGAATCATTCTTTTCTTCCATTGATGATACTCATTAGCCAAGAGGACAGGAGGTTTGGACTGAGAGCCCATAGAGAGAAGTTGGTTCGATATGTTTAGTTGTATGATTAGAAATCAAACTTATATGTACAAAGAGAATCAACTAATAAGATCTTTTGAATCAAGAATTGGAAAAAAAACTCTACACTCAAAAATTTTAAAAAATTGAATTTCCAAAAATCTCAAATGCAGAATTCGCAAACAGTAGAAATCACTAAGAAATTTGCAATATAGATTTTGCACTAAAGGCAGTGGCTGGCGCAAAAACTCAAAAATGCGTTATGGTAGTAACACAAAAGACAGTATGAGCTAGGAAAATCTGGCGTGAAATTCTGAAACGCGCTAAAGGCAGTAGCGCATAAATTGCGCTAAATAAACCTGGCGCAAAAGACGATTTGCGCTAAAAGGAGCTGGCGCAAAAGTCAACTCGCCCTAAGAAGAGCAGTCGCAAAAAACAATATGCGATAAGAGAAGATAGCGCGAAACTCAGATATGCTCGAGGAGAAGATGGCGCAAAGACAGTTTTGCGCGAGGAACAGATGGCGAAAACCAGGGTTGTTAGTCCAATTGAGATCAATGATTGGTTTGATTTAGATGAAGAACAAGAATCATAGGGTAGAAATCATAGATTATTGAAAGCAATAAAGATCTAATCTAAGAGAGCAATAGAACAGTATACGGCTACATCTTGAAGGCTGAAATTGATTGAATGAAAAGGTTAACCCTAAAGCTATTACATGATTTCTTTATATACTCCCCCATAACCCTTGTAAATTATAAAGCCCAAAACCCAAATACAAGGCCCATTACATTAATATATATTACTTTATAAAACTTCTAAAATAGAACATAAAATATGTTCTAACAAGGGTCTTGAGGTTGACCGGTGTGTGAGTGCGACCGGTGTGCTGCGACCGATGTGTTGCGACCGGTGTGGATCGAGGTCTCCCTACCGGTGTGGACCGGTGTGAAGCTTTGACCGGTGTCTCGACCGAAGTGGACCGGTGTGTACCGATGTCGACCGGTGTCCAAGTTTGACCGGTGTGGCGCAAAATGCAACTTTGTGAACCCTGAAAGCGCAAAAGTAATTTTTTTACTTTTGCGCTAAACACTTGAAGCACTTGAATCTGGCGCAAAAAGGATGATCTGGCGTGTTCTTCAACTTGACTTCAAAAACGACTCTGAATTAACCAAAACCTATCTAGACTTCGAATTTCAATTCGAAACTTTGACAATTTGATCGCCTAATCATCTAGAACAAATTACAACCATCTAATCTAAAAAAAACACTCTAATTCGATCATAACAGTGTTTGTGGACTCGTGAAAACCAGAAACACCAAAATCATCAAATAGAGAAACGATTAGAGTGCAATACTCGATTAGATCAATACAAACTCAATCTAAAACACTATTCGATCATAACCCAATCAAAATCAATGATTAAAAACTACTTTTCTGCTTGAAATCAGATGGAACAGTATTCAACTTCAATATGAACAAAACTCTCAAAAATCATCAAAATACCAATCGATTAGTGTTTTTAAATCCAATAGGGCAATCCAATAATGTTCGATATCAATATATGCACCTATTCCAATAATTTTTAGCCTCAAAAACACAAGAAACTTTGAAATCGATTTTCACACAGTAACAGTTTTCGAAAACACTGTTTAATCCAAATGCTTGATTCTTTGGCTCTGATACCACTTGTTGTAGATTATAGTTGATAAACAAACACAACACAATAAAGAACAAGAGATAAATAGATCAAATCAACATACCACGGATCTCTTGATTAATCAAATAAAACCGTGTGTGTGTTCTTGGTGTATAGAATACCTCTTGTGTAGAATACAGAGTATACGACTCCCTTGATCTACACCTTCTGCGATTCACACATTAAACCTAAAGAATAATATCTTTTATACTTAGGTCAACATGACCTAGGCATTATTAACTATTAGCTAAAATACCCCCTAATGTATTAAATACTATTACAAACTAGACCACTTTAACAAATTAATGTTGAATACAATTACTGATCCAACACAGAGTTAGAAATAGAAAACTGTGGTTAGAGAGAGAAAGTGATTCAAATCGTTTGTAATTGAATCTTGTGACTAATTGAATCAGGTAGATTTTTTAATCTTCTTTGTGATTGATTTTAGATAAGAATTTGACATAAAAACTGGGATTATCAATTGGTATCAGAGCAGATCTGATTGAAATCAAGAAAAATATAGAGTTCGGCATTGAGTTCTGAGTATTGATCGACTGTTGAGTTTTTGTGCAAATTTGTGAGATTTATGGATTAGATTGGGTTCGATTCATGTTCTAGATAAATCTTGTATAGATTTTAAAGAAAATTGCATTGTAGTTTTTCATCAATTTGATGATTTTATGAGTTTTGTTTTCACGAGTTCGAAAAGCACTGTTCCATATTGATTTGTATTTCTAAGTGTATCCTGTTGAAATTCGTTGGTAGAATTAGGTTCTAGGAGTATAGGTTATCGATTTGTCAAAATTTCAGTTTGAAAGATGAAGGTTTGATGTGTTTTTGAGCAAATCAGAGGCTATTTTTATTCGAGATCTGAAGAACTCGCAGATCTTCCCAAGAACTCGCAGGTTTACACGAAGAATTCACAGATTTATTGGTTTTCGCAGGATTTATAAATAATTTCTCATAGTTTTGATTCTGAAATATATCAAGTGTAGAATTCGCAGATATAAGATGTGTGAATTGCATAGAATTCGCAAGCTAGTGTGTTGCAAAAAGTAAAGGATTCGCAAGCATGTGTGATATGAATTCTTAGGATTCGTAGATAAGAACTCTGAGGATTTGCAGAAAAAATTCGCATAAATTGAAATTTTTAAGGATTAAAAAAATTTGTTCAAAAACATTTTAAGGATAGAATTCGCAGAAGGTTCACTTGCGAATTCTATAGAATTCGTAGAAGTGTATCTTACGAATTCTTGTGCATAAAAGTGTTTTTAAATTTTTCTAAGTGTTGGATTCGTAAATACCTTTCTTGTGAAAAGATGTATACGAATTTTTGAATTGTTATTGTTTGCGGATTCTAAAGTAGTTGTATGCGAATTCTTGTTATCTTTGTAGAGTGATCTACGATTTCTTGTTGGATTTCTTTTGAATATGAATTCTGAAGTCATAGCTTGTGCGAATTCTAGGTGCTTTGTACTTTTTTTGGAAAGGGTATCTTGGGCCTATGGCCCAGACTAATACCTGGCAATTAGGGCCTTTGGCCCAGCTGCTAAAGCGTGCAACCCTGAGTTTATCCTCAGTGGCCACAAGTGCTGCTAGTGGGGCTTGTCGGTCCGTAGAATGAACACGATCATTACCAGATAATCAAACAACAAACAAGATACGATTTACCAACCTGTTTAGATTACAAACGATGTATTACAAGGTTGATGTTCTTCAATCGAGTATTGGAGTACAATCACTTTTTCAGCACAGGAGTAAGTCTTTTGATCATTGAAGTGCGGGTCTTGAACTGTTGTATTCAAGAGCCATTTTTCACTTTGAAGAACGAGTCCTGATCTATACATAATCAGAGCAGAAACCAGATTCAAATCAAACTTTTCAAGAACTCTCTATGTTCTTCATTTTCAAACACTGTACCATCGATCAATCTCAAAACAGTGGTTGTTTTCCAAATCAAAAGGTTGTAAGGTGTTGTAGTTGATAAGGCGATCACTTGGTCAAAGTTTAGAGCTGTAAATCGATTTCCAGATTGGTGTATTTAGTGTTTACAGAACTCGTACTTTCATTGTTTTACTACTTTTTGTCATTTTATTTTCAGTGAATAAATTTGCTTTGACTATGACATAAGACTTTTGCAGTTTTTGAGAGATGCTTAGAAGATCATATCTTTATGACTTTAAGCTTAACTTCATGAGATGGAAGATTGCACTCAAAAGGTATCATTCCTTATCTTCATCAAATATATGGTTGAAAAGAGGAAAACTTTCAATCATAGAAAACATTGTTCTAAATGTTCAAACCACTTCCCGAATCTCAAATCGATTTCATGAATTGGAAGTGTGCTTTTAAATGTTTTCAAGATCTACTTTGTGCTTTTACTGATACACTTAAACCATTTTGAGCATCATATGCTTTCTAGGAAAACATGATTTCATTGTGCTAGGACTTAACACAACTTCTATGGAATCACCTTAACCAGTGATTTCTACCAACGAAGTTAATTCATAGTGATTGAGTGTGAGAAGTCGAAAAGAAATGAGTGTGTATTTTGTGATGAGGTATATCAGAAAAAGAGAGTTTGGCTAGAGTGAGATTAATGTTTAAAATAAAGAGGGTGTGAGAACATAGTTAAAAGAATATCAGAACTCTACACCAACTTTTTCTGAGCCGGGCAGCCACAATTCTAATGTTTCACAACTCATTGGTGAACATTATTGAAAAAGACAACTAGCCTATGCCAACTCTTGATCAAACCTCACCAACTTCTCATTTTCTTCTTAACAGGAAAGTGTTTCACATTTTCAAAGGGGAAGCAGCACATTTGCTATCTGATTTTCATTTGGAAAATCTGGATATTGAAAAGAAGGAAGTTTGCCTCACCTTCGCACTTCAATCATGCACATTGAGTCTGTGTTTAACGTATTGTTGTCTCAGTGGTTTACAAAATTTTGAGCCTATAAGCAATCATTTGTGCTAAATTCTTTCTATCACATGCACGAACACACAAGGAATTTGTTTCTTTGTCATAACGTTCATAGAAATTGCCTTTGTGGTGTTTCGATGATTGAATGGAAGCCCTGGGGGAGTGAACATCAAAAAGCTCCTTTCCAGTGTGTTTTTGTTACACACAGTGACTTCGTGTTACTGACAGGCATTTTAACTAATTCATTTGTTGATTCAGGTGTTACACGATTATTTTGTCTGGATTTGCAAAAATCTGGATGAATATCTTTTGAATTGACGGATCAGAGGCTCCAAATGAAAGACATTTCTTACTCAGAGTTTTGATGAAATCGTTTCTCTATTCATCAAAAAGGGGGAGAACCTAAAGCTTGAAGAAATGTCCATTACACTACAAGATTGGAAAAGAGAAGTGCTAACCAAGAAATGGTAGAGATCAAATGCTTAGAGAAAGTATTCTGAAGACATGCTGATTTTAGAGAAATTTTCTTTGAAGATACTTTGCTAAAGCATTCTGAGCTAAAACTGGAGACTATTATATATTGAAGAGAGAGAAGGAGATTCCAACTTCTGAGCTGAAAGAGAAGACTGAATTGCTAAATCATTTTAGTAATGATCTTGATCCAAAGGGGGAGATTGTTAGATCACAGATTTATTGGATTCAAGATCATCCTATCTGAAGACTGGAATCTGAAGCTAAAGCTGAAAAGTCGCTCTCGATATTAGTCTAATGTTAGTTTGTAATAATTGTCAAAGTTAATTATTGTCTTAATTATTGTATTTTGTATTATTCCTAAATATCTAACTAATAGATATTTTAGGATATTTAGTTTAGATATTATATTTCTAGATATTATGTTAGAGATATAAAAGGTTTTGAGATATTATAATCTCAAAACTTTCAATATCTCATATTATCATCGCAACCTTCATCAGAGAGAAACAGTGAGAGAGAGCTTAAATAGTGAAGAACATCAACCTTGTAATACATCGTTTGTAATCTAAACAGGTTGGTAAATCGTATCTTGTTTGTTGTTTGATTATCTGGTAACGATCGTGTTCATTCTACGGACCGACATGTCTCGAACCCGGGTTGAGCGCTATGAACTCCCCAAGTCTTTACCACCACACCACAACCCTTGTGGTTTAGGTGCTTTGTACTTGTATGCGAATTCCTTGTGATTTACTCTAGTGTACGAATTCCTTACTTAGAGAATTTTTGGAAATTTCATTTCTAATTTTCTTTCTAAGTTTTTCTGGTTTGTTTGATTTCTTTTGGACTAACGATTGCTTGTCAAGTTCTTATTGTAAAATATTGAATTAGGATGACTTCCAGGGAAGCACTTGCTATTGGTACGGACGTAAAGCCACCAGTTCTCTTCAAAGGAGAGTACGAGCAATGGAAATACCGTTTTCTAGACTTCATAGACCGCAAAGATATGGGAGATTATATCAGAATTTCTTTGACGGAAGGAATCATGAAACCTCCGACAAAGACACTCAATGTTGCAGGAGAGAATGGAGAAGATGAATAGAGAGAGTACCCTTTACCACTTGAGGAGTACTCAGATGAGCAAGGAAAAAGACATAAGGCTGATAGACTAGCGAGATCTTTCTTTCTTCATGGCATACCAAATGAGATATACGTAAAGATTGATAGCTACAATTCTACCGGCGAACAAATGTGGGATCAATTGGAGAAGATGATGCTCGGATCGAAGATTGGCAACCAGCTCAAGGTCTCTAACTGCCTCAACAACTATGAGGAGTTCAAAGCCAAAGAAGAAGAATCTTTTGAGGCAACATATGACAGATTTGTGACCTTGCTGAATGGGCTAAGCAAGAACAAGGTCAGAAAATCACAGATTGAACTGAATGTAAAGTTCCTCAACATACTCCAGCCAGTGTGGAAAAGATTCACTAGACAAATGAAGCAAATGAAAGATTTGAATGAAATATCATTCCACGAAGTATATGAGACTCTCAGAAAGAATGAAGAAGAGGTGGATGAGATCAAAGAGGAAAAGAAAAAGACGGAGAAGGCAGTTGCTGATTTGATTGCTCTTGTGGTGAAGAAAAAGTTTGTGAGCTTGAAGAAAAAGAAGAAACTCATAATTTCTGAGTCCGAGGAAGCGGAGAGTGAATATAATTCTGATTTTGACGATTGTGAGAACTTAAAGCAGGCTATGTTGATGCTGACTAAAGCCTTTCAAAAAAAGTTCGTCAAAAAGCCTAGCTCAAACAGTCAGAGATATTCTTCTGGATCCAGAAATTATGAACACAAGGAGAAAGTTGAAGGAAGGAGAATAGAGGAAAAGAGGTCTGATGAGAAGCAGTACAAAGCTGAAGAGAAGAAACAGCCAGAAGCTACAAAGTGCTACAATTGTGGCAAACTCGGACACTTTGCTAAGGAATGCCAAAAGCCCAAAGTCCGAAATTTCGAGTACTACAAGCATAAGATGCTCTTGGCCAAGCAACAAGAGGCTGGCAAGGCACTTATGGCTGAAGATGAATTCTGGCTTGACCACTCAGATGAAGAGGAAGAGAAAGAAGAGAAAGCCCATTTGTGCTTCATGGGAAAGATAGAGATGGAAGCTGAAGATGAATCTGATGAAGAGGACAACGAAGAGGTATGCAATATAACTGAGTCATAATTTTTAAATGCTATGCAAGCTATGATGGTTGAACTATAGGAAGTAAAGTCTAAACATGAACGCGAAAAAGGTATCATGAAAGAAAACAATCAATTAATACATAAACTTAGCAAGGATCTTGCTGAGAAGAACGTATTAATTGAAGCTTTACATAAAAATATTGATACCAGCGCTAAAGAGAAGACTATACTTCACAATGAATTAGTTGAAACTATTTCAAAGTATAAACTGTGCCAATTTGAATCAAAAGAAATTGCTAAAGTGTTCATCAATTTCAAAAGATAATAATCTTTAACTGACAAGGTGAATGTTTTGTAAGAAAATCTTTACAGTTTAGGTCAAACTGAACACACTATTCATCTGAACAAACCTAATGAGAGTAGTGAGTGTTGGGGACTTGGTTACGAGAACCCACACTATCTCAAAAAGGGTATTTCAAAAGTGTCTACGCTTTATGACTTTGGATTTTTAAAACTGGCACCACAATACCCTGAGCTCAAGGTTAAGTGGACCAAGTTATCTGACAACGATGAAGCAAAAGAAAAAGAGAAACGGAAGAACACAACTAAAATGCAACTTCCATTCCGTTATGAGAAGTTGAATTATAGTTAAAGTTCTGATAAATCAAAATTTCTTTCTAATGACTATTTTGAAAGTTATTCTTCAAAAGAGTTGGAGGCTAAACCTATCGAAGGTAAGCTTTATGTACCTCCTCTCGTGTTGGAAAGTAAAATTTCTGAACTCGAGAATACTCTAGTTGAAGAAAGAATTTTGATGGATTTAGAACAAACTGTGTTATTCACTGTGTTTAAAAATTCTGATTTTTCTAAATCTTCTAAAGCTTCAAAATCTGATGATATTTCTTATCTATTTGATGAAGAGTTTGATTTTTTAAACTCTGAACGTGCGTTAGATGATTGTGTTGGTCAATTTGATTTTAATGCTAAATTTCCTGATCATTCCCAGTTTGTTATAAACTCTTTGGGATTACCAAGTGTGTATGAAAAAGGTGAAACATCAACGAAAGTTGATAAACCGGTTTCTGTGAATTCTAAGAATGCCAAAGTTAAAAAGAAGAAATCTAAGCATTCACAGAAACAGAACACCACTGGTAAGCCAAAGAAGAAGAAATCTTTTAAAACTCACAGTACTAATTCTAAAATTTCAACTGTTTTAGATGTGAAAAAGAAAAGGATTGGAGTTAAATCAACATGGCTACCAAAGCAGAAGGTTGAAGAGACTGTTAAATCATCTTATGTTGTTTCTGATTGTAATAGAGGAACTTCTAGTATTACTGATATAGTTGAGAATATTGCTTTCACTAAACAAAAACTTGTATCTTCTTACAAGAAATATTCAATAAAGCAATTGTTCCAATTATCTCCGTCTGCTATAAAATCTTCTAAGTATAAAAGAAATGATTATACGTCTCGACAATATTCTGATGTTTGGTATGGCACATATCATGTATGTCCTTATAATTCTATTGCTTCTAATGGTTTTCAAAAGAAAAGCGGGCCCAAATTTAAATGGGTGCCAAAATCTTGTGCTAACTCTGTAGGACCCAAATTTAAATGGGTACCTAAATCTATTGTTCTCTGATTTCTCATGTGCAGACTTGTCATATGTAGTACTTGGATTCTGGTTGCTCCAATCATATGACTGGGCGGAAAGATATTTTATCTAATTATACAAAGAAATATTGTGGGACAGTTAGATTCGGCAACGACCAGTTCTCACCAATTCTAGGTTATGGTGATGTGATTCATGACAATGTGACGATTACGAAGGTGAGCTATGTTGAAGGATTAGGGTATAACCTATTCAGCATTGGCCAGTTTTATGACAAAGATCTAGAGGTAAATTTCAAGGCCAAGAGATGTTCTATTCGTACTGAAGATGGTAAGGAACTCTTGGTCGACACGAGAAATTCCAACCTCTACACAATTAATTTGTCAAAAGTCCAGACTAACAATGAGGTTTGTCTACTATCAAAAGCCTCGCTGCAACAAAGTTGGTTATGGCACCGAAGGATTTCTCACATGAATTTTCGCTACATCAACAAACTGGTAATGGGCAAATTGGTAAAAGTACTTCCTGAGCTGAAATTTGTCAAAGAACATCTTTGTGTAGCGTGCGAGAAGGGTAAGATGAAGAGAGCCGCTCACAAGCCAAAGCCTGAACCGAGTACAAGTTCTTCATTGGAGTTGCTGCATATGGATCTTTGTGGTCCTATGCGCACGCAGAGCATAAACGGCAAGAAATGTGTTCTAGTTATTGTGGACGATTATTCGCGATACACATGGGTTAAATTTCTAAGATCAAAAGATGAGACGCCCGAAGTCATCATCACTTTTCTTAAGACAAACCAAGTGAATTTGCAAAAGCAAGTCAAGCTTCTTAGAACGGACAACGGCACAAGGTTTAAGAACAAAACTGTGGAAGATTATCTCTAATAGGTCGGGATAACACATCAATTCTTTGCTGCCAGAACGCCAAAACAGGACGGAGTAGTAGAAAGACGTAACAGAACGCTAGTCGAGGCCGCTCGTACTATGCTAAGCCAATCCGATCTACCTCTGTTTCTTTGGGCCAAATTTGTTTCGACTGCTTGATACACGCAAAATTGATCCATAATACATCGTCGGTTCGGTAAAACTCCATATGCTTTGATTAATAATCGTACACATAGTATTAAACACTTCCATGTTTTTGGATGCAGGTGTTTCAATTTAAATGACAGAGAGATCTTGAACAAGTTTGGACCGAAGGCTGACGAAGGCATCTTCATTGGATATTCTCAAACGTCTGCAGCATACTGAGTGTACCTGAAAAAGTCAAAGACTGTGATTGAGAGTGTAAATGTAACATTCGACGAAGAGATGGCTTCTGACAAAGAAGTTCAGAACCCGTACTTACTGGAGTGTTAGCTTCTGGGCAGATCAGTCCAGAACCTGTATATACTGAGAAGAAATCAGATGAAGCGTCATCGTCAAATTCTCATTTATCTAATTTAGATTTGTTATTTGAACTGTTCTACGATGAATTTCTTGGAACTAAAGTGTCTAAACTTGTTGTTGTTGACAGATCAGAAGTTTCACAAAGACATCAACCAACCACTTCAGACATATCTTCTGAATCTAATTCCCCGGTTCAGCAAGAAATTCCAGCTCAAACATCTACTCCAACAGTTGAAGCTGTGAACGTTAATGATGAGCCAGAAGTTGCTGAATCAGTTGGTTGTAATGTAACGACAAATCAACAGTCAGAACCTGTTGTTCCAACTGAAACCTCTACAAAAGGAACTTCAACTGTACCCCCATCAATTCCTGAGCAAAATGGTGAAGCTGATAGTGGATATCTAGATGACAATCATGATCAATCTATATCGAATCCACTACCTCATGAACATCGGTGGACCAAAGAGCACCCTATAAGCCAGATCATTGGAGATCCATCAAAACCGGTGCAAACTAGGTCTGCTACATTGAACATGTGTATGCATGACTCCTTTCTGAGTAAGAAAGATCCAACTTGAGTATCTGAAGCTCTAGCTGACTCGGATTGGGTGACTGCTATGTAAGAGGAGTTGAACCAGTTCGAATCTTTAAAAGTCTGGAGACTAGTACCACGACTGGAAGGAAAGACTATAATAGGTACAAAATGGGTATTCAAGAATAAGAAGGACGAAGATGGTATCATTATTAGAAATAAAGCAAGACTTGTGGCTAAGGGATACCGGCAAAGAGGAAGAAATTGATTACGATGAGACTTATGCTCCAGTACCGCGTATTGAAGCAATAAGGATGTTCCTTGCTTACGCCGCTCACAAGAACTTCAACGTCTATCAGATAGACGTGAAGACTGCCTTTCTCAACGGAATTCTAAAGGAGGAAGTCTACGTCTCACAGCCTGAAGGCTTTGTCAATCAAGAGAAACCGAATCGCGTCTACATTCTCGACAAAGCACTTTACGATCTAAAACAAGCACCTCGAGCCTGGTACGAAGTTTTAACACAGTTTTTAGTCAAGTCGGGCTTCACAAAAGGTAACAATGATACTACTTTGTTTATTAAAAAGGAAAAAGCCGATATCATTCATATTCAGATATATGTGGATGATATTATATTTGGCTCAACAAATTACAAATACTGTAAGAACTTATCTAACCTTATGGTGTCACGTTTTCAGATGAGTGTGATGGGGGAGATGAATTTCTTTCTCGGATTACAAGTCAAGCAATTTTCAACGGGGATTTTCATAAATCAAGCTAAGTACATTTTTGATATTCTTAGAAAATTTAAAATGGAAAATTGTACAACAATTGGAACCCCGATGGCACCGGGAACTAAAATCGGCATGGATCCTTCGGGAAAAGCTGTCGATGTTAGAACCTATAGAGGGATGATCGGTTCTTTAATGTATTTAACCTCTTATAGGCCAGATATAATGTTTTCTACATGTTTATGTGCTAGATATCAGGCTAATCCCA
Organism: Arctium minus; assembly: GCA_954870635.1. NCBI lineage: Eukaryota > Viridiplantae > Streptophyta > Magnoliopsida > Asterales > Asteraceae > Arctium > Arctium minus. Next base: position 55,864,863 of record OX941092.1, read on the forward strand.
AAGAATCTCATTTGTCTGCGGTCAAAAGGATCTTTAGATATCTGAAAGGGACTGCAGATCATGGTTTGTGGTATCCTAAAGATACCAGTTTTGAACTGACAGCCTACTCAGATGTAGATCATGAAGGCTATATGTTAGACAGGAAGAGTACATCGGGTCATATACAGTTTCTTGGAGATAAACTCGTAAGTTGGGCATCATAGAAACAATTGTATGTTTCCATTTCAACGGCTGAAGCAGAGTACGTTGTTGCTGCAAGCTGCTGCTCTCAAGTCTTGTGGATGAGGACGCAACTACGAGATTATGGCTTCAAATTTGACAAGATCTCGATATACTGTGATTCTAAGAGCGCCATTGCAATATCAACAAATACTAAAGTTTTCGTTATTTTTAATTTTTTCTTCATTTCTTTATTTTTAATCTGAAAGATATCTGCACTTTAAGGTATGTTCATGATTTCAGGGGGACTAAGAGAAGATGATAAGAAGATCTATATTCATTTGAGGGGGAGATTGTAAATTCTGCATATGCTTATTACTGATAAATTTTCTGATGCATAAATGCAGGGGGAGTATGAATAAGAAGTAAGGACTATGATTTCTGATTATATCTGATCAGAACTCGTACATTCAATGTTTTACTGCTTTATGTCATTTTATTTTTCAATAAATTTTGTGAATAAACTTTGTACTTTGACGACTTTGTGACTGTTTGCAGAACTGAGAGGAAGCTTAAAAGATCATATCTTTATAACTTAGAGCTGACTTCGTGAGATTTAAGACTGAGTGAAAAGCTATATTTCTAATCTTAATCTCATACGTATCTGAAAGAAGGACAACTTTCAGGTATGAAAACATGTTTTTAAATGTTCAAACCACTTCTGATTCCTAAACGATTTCATGAATATAAAAGTGTGATTTTAAATGTTTTTCATCATTATTTGTGCTTAAATGTCAATAAACCGTGTGTTTCCAAAGATAAATACTTGTGTATTATCTTTTCCATATACTATCAAGTATTCACACACACTGGTTTAATATTTTTGTTGAATTTGTTCTTACCATGTCTCTAAATTAAAACAAATTTTCGATGGCAAGACACCCCAATTGAACTTCAATGAATTTTGAGCGTGATTTCATTTCCAAACGTTTCTTTCAAGCATGTCTATATCTTGTTTCGTATAGACATTATCCAATTTTTGCTGACCTAAGCCTTAATTGATAAATCATTTCGATATTTTGATCTTTTTCATACAATTTTTTGCTGACATTATCCAATTTTTTGCTAACCTAAGCCTTAATTGATACAATGTCAGATTTTCAAACAAGTCTCTTGTATTCATTTCATTCTTTTAATATACGTGTTTGAAATATCTTCAATGTTCAAAATGCTCAAATATTCATGCTTATCTCATTGAGCATACATACATCTGACTTATATATTTTGTAGTTAAACCTGAGCAACATGTATTTTTATAGGAAAACATGGGTTTCTTTTGTGAGGACTTAACTGAAACTTCTATGGATTCACGTTAACCAGTGTTTCCTACCCAAGAAGTTAATCCTTTAGTGATCAAGTGTGAGGAGTCAAAATACTGAGTGTGGTTTGTGTGACGAGGTAAAATGTAAAAGAAAGTTTGGTTAGATGCGAGCTCAATGTCTAAAAGAAAGAGGGTGAGAGAACAGAGTAAAAGAATATCAAACTCTACACCAACTTTTTATTAGTCGGGCAGCCACACTGCTAGTATTTCATAATTCTTCGTGAATATTATTGAAACAGGCAACTAGCCAATGCCAACTCTTGATAAAAAAAACCCACCAGCTACTCATTTTCTTCTCAACAAAAAAATGTTTCATATTCAAAGAGGATGCAGCACATATGCTATCTGATTTTCATTTGGAAAATCTGGATATTGAAATAGAAGGAAGTCTACCTCACCTTCGCACTTCGATCATGCACTATAGAGTCTGTGTTTAATTACTGTTGTCTTAGTGGTTTACACAATTTTGAGCCTTATATAAAAGTAATCATCTTGTGCTTAATTCTTTCAAACACTTGCACGAACACACAAGGAATAGGTTTTCTTGTCATAACGTTCATAAAAATATCTTTGTGGTGTTTCGATGATTGAATGGAAGACCTGGGGGAGTGAACATCACAAAAGCTCCTTTCCAATGTGTATTCGTTACACACAGTGACTTCGTGTTACTGACAGGCATCATAACTGATTCATTTGTTGATTCAGGTGTTACACTATTAATTTGTCTGAATTTGTAAAGATTTGGATAAATATCTTTTTGGATCGATGGATGATCAGAGGCTAAATATTGACAGATCAGTGGTCAGATCAGATCAAAGACATTTCTTGTAAAGTTTTGATGGTTTCATACTTTCTTCATCAAAAAGGGGGAGACGGTATCAAGAAATAAGTTTTTGATAAAGAAAGTTTGGAGCTTAAAGGAGAATTTTGTGTATATTTGAAGAAAGATTGTTAAAGATTATTGAAAGCTGAAAGTGAAAGTTCAAAGGACTATGAAAGAAAGCTGATTTTCCAGAAATTTTCTTTAAAGATAATCTGCTAAAGCAAACTGAGCCGAATTATGAAGATAATTTCTTTCCAAGTGTTTGAAATAGGTTTATACCATCTTTGGAGGAGAATGCTATTACTTTTGAAGGCAGACTTTGTATAAGATAAAGTTGATCAAAGGAGAAAGATTCAAATTGAGCTTAAAGAGAGAAGATTGAATTGCAAAATCTTTTTAGAGATGATTTTGATCCAAAGGGGGAGATTGTTAGTGCACAGATTTGTTGGATGCAAGAGCATAAAGTCTGAAGCTGAAAGTCAAGGAAAGTCAACTTTCAAGAAAAGTCAAAGTCAAATGTAATAAAAGTCAAAGTCAAAGTCTTGTGTTTGTTAGCTTGTACGCGTGTTGTGTATCTTTGTTTTGTTTTAATAGATATATGATTAGAAGTCTTTGTGTAGGATCTAGCAACAACTAGAACTAGTATTGTATTCGTAGAGTTAGAAAGAGAAACTGTGGTTAGAGAGAGAAAGTGATTCAAATCGTTTGTAATTGAATCTTGTGACTAATTGAATCATGTAGATTTGTTATGTCCAATTTTAAGTTCTGATTATATCAAACAATCAAGATGAATAAAACGTAATCATATGTCATTGATTCAAGAACAACAATTACAGATCTCTCACTTTCTCTCTCTCTACTTTCTCTCACTAGAAATATGTTTGTTAGAGCATAAATCTGTTGGATACAAGATCAAGAAGACTAAAGGTAAAAGGTCAAGAAAGTCAAAGCTGGAAAAGTCAAATCTCATCAAAGTCAAAGTCTTTTGTAATAAAAGTCAAAGTGTCTTTGTATTTGTTTTTGTATGTTATTTTCCTTGTATTAGGAGTTGGTATAAATAGTTGTTATCTTGTATTGTTTAGACGTGTGTGACGTTGTCTGATTGTAATCAGAGAGAAAGTTCGTTTCAGAGATCTGTAGAGAGAGAGAGTTCTAGAGAGAGAAAGTTTGTAATCTTGAATTTGAAAGTGAAATCAAACAGGTAATTGATTCTTGTTTGTGTTTGTTTTGATTAATTGCATTTAGTAACTAGAATCTGGGAATAACAATTGGTATCAGAGCATATCCACATCGAAAAATCAAGAAAAATTCAAAATTTCGTATCTGTGTTCTTGAGCGAAAAATCAAATCCGAGTTTTAGTGCGTTTTTGGAGTTGTAATCGATTAGATTTTGTTCAGATAGCATAATCGATCGAGTCTGTATAGGTGATTTCAAGAAATGCACTGTATTTGATCGTTAATTTTGATTTTAGTTGAGTTTGAAGTTCATGAGTCCTGTGCACTGTAATTGAGTCGATTTATGCATTTTTGTGTATTTGATCGAAATTAGTTGTTAAGTTTGTGTTCTAGTTGTTTAGACGAGTGAATTGTCAAAGTTTAGTGTTGAAATTCTTGCTTTAAATGAGTTTTTGGTGTGATTTTGATCGATTTTAGAGGTTTGCGCGTGTTAGTCAATGTTTGCGTTTCATTCATCGAGGTTTGCGTTTCATTCATCAAAGGTTTGCGCGTGTTCGTCAAGGTTTGCACGTGTTAGTCAAGGTTTGCGTTTCATTCATCGAGGTTTGCATTTCATTCATCAAAGGTTTGCGCGTGTTCGTCAAGGTTTGGGTGTGTTCATCAGTGGTATGTGCTAGTTCATCGAGAGATTTACCAAATATCTTTTCAAAGGTTTGCGTCTTCATTGACAAACGCAAAGTTGGGTTTGCGTCTGTAACTACAATCGCGAAGTTAGGTTTGCGCTTCCCATTTGAATCGCAAAGTAAAGGTTTGCGCTTCCCATTTGAGTCGCAAAAGTAAAGGTTTGCGCTTCCCATTTGAATCGCAAAGTAAAGGTTTGCGCTTCCCATTTGAATCGCAAAGTATAGGTTTGCGCTTCCTACTTAAAACGCAAAGTAAGGTTTGTGTTTACTTATTGATACGCAAAGTCAGATCTGTGTAATCTTCTCAGCACGCAAAGCTACTCATCACAATTCGGCACGCAAAGTATCATTTAAGCAAGTCAAGCAATACGCAAAGTGTGGTTTGCGCACCACACTAGAGACGCAAAGTGTAGTTTGCATATCACTCTTGATACGCAAAGTGTGGAGGACTTAGACAAATTTTTCAAAATAGTAATATGGCCTTTAATAGTGGGACCCCCGTGCTAAGTCTGCGAAGGGGGACATATTTCTTGTTGTGATCAAAATTTCTGATTTTATATTTCAAGTTTTCTGTATTTTCTTGATTGTTTCATTTGGACTAACGATCAGTTTCTAGTTTCTTATTGCATATATTTTTCAAACAGGTTTTATCAAGATGACTTCTAAAGATGCACTTTCCATTGGCACTGATGTCAAGCCTCCTGTTCTGTTCAAAGGAGAGTACCAACAGTGGAAAGAGAGATTCCTTGATTTTATAGACAGACATGCAAATAGAGAGAATATTATGCTATCAATCACAGAAGGTCCTATGGTACCAATCACGATTCAAATACCTGATGATGACTCGTCTGATAGTGAAGATGGTACTGAGGAAAGAGATCAAAAGATGAAAACAGTGGCAGTGGATATCTCTCAGTATTCTAAAGAACAGAAAAGCCGATACAAAGCAAATAAACAAGCAAGATCCTTACTTCTTCAGAGCATTCCTAATGAGATCTACATCAAGATTTATAGTTACAAAGCAAATGCTAAGAAGATGTGGGATCAATTGCAAAAGATGATGATGGATCCAAGGTCGGGAATCAGATGAAAGTGGCTAACTGTATCAACAGTTATGAAGAATTTAAAGCCAAAGAGAATGAAAGCCTGGAAGATACTTATGAACGGTTTGTCTTGCTTCTGAATGAACTGACAAAGAACAAAGTGAAAAAGAAGCAACTGGAGAATAATGTCAAATTCCTAAGTATCCTACAACCTGAATGGAAGAAGCATACGCGTAGGATGAAACAAATGAAGGATCTGAATGACATACCGTTACATGAGGTTTATGAGACTTTGAGGCAGAATGAAGAAGAAGTGGAAGAGAAAAGAGCGGAGAAAAAGAAGGCAGAAAAGGTTCCGAATCCTATTGCATTGGTAGCCGGAGAGAAAAAGAAAGAAAAGAAAGAGAAGAAGAAAAAGAAGAAAGTGCTTACAAGTTCTGAGTCTGAATCTGAATCAGATGGTGATGATGGAGAAAGTCTTAAACAAGCCATGCTTTTACTGACCCGTGCATTTCAAAAGAAATTCTACAAGAAGCCGGGATCAAATTCTCAAAGGTATTCTTCATCAAGTTCAAAGAATCATGAGGACCGAGAAAGGGTGGAAGGAAGGAGATATGAAGAGAATAGATATGTTGAGAAGAAACCTGATGAAAGGAAGAAGTTCGTGAATGACTACACTGTTGTAGAAAAGCCAGCAAGTGATTCAGTCAAATGCTACAACTGTGGCAAGATTGGTCATTTTGCAAAAGATTGTAGAAAGCCAAAAGTTCGTAATTCTTTGTATTATCAGAACAAACTTCTGTTGGCGGAGGACGTATTTTGGCGGATCATTCCGAAGGTGAAGATGAGGAGAAGGAAGAAACAGCTCATCTCTGTCTCATGGGCAAAGAAGTAAAGTATGATGAGTCTGATGACGAGACAACTGATGAGGTATTAAACTTCACTGAAAAAGATTTTGTAACCAAAATGGAAGCTATGATGGTTGAGCTTAATGATCTTCAAGTAAAACTGAAGAAAGAAAAAGACAGAGTTGCTAAAAGAAACAATAAGATATTTGAACTCAATAAGTCTGTTATTGGGAACAAAGATCTGATTGATTCTTTACGTAAGTCTGTTTCTGATTCTAAATCTCAAGTAGATTGTTCTGAAAAGAAGATTTCTGATTTTGAAGTTAAAGTTTCTAAGTATGAGTTTGAGAAGAAAGAATCTGCACTAATTATTCATAAACTGCAGGTTGAGAACAAGCTTTTGAATAAGAAGGTAAATGGTCTGGAAGCCAAACTCTATGCAAGAGGCCAAACAGATCAAACTATTTTTCTCAATGCACCTAACGAAGAGGCAGATATTAAAGAAAAATGGGGACTTGGTTTTCAAAACCCTCATTACTTAAAGAAAGCCATCAGAAAACAACCAGCATTATATAATTTTGATTTTCTTGCTTGTGCTGGTAAACATACTCATTTAAAACCCAAATTTGTTACCAAATTACCGGAAGAAGTTGAGGCCAAAGAAACTGAAAATAGAAAGAATGTAAAGAAAATATAACTACCATTTAACTATGCAAAGTTAAATGATAGTTATCTTTCAGAAACACCAAAAGTTCTTTCAAACGATTATTTTGCTAGTTATTATGTTTCTGAGATGAAGGCAAAACCTGCAATTGCAAAGGTTTATGTTCCTCCACTCATTCTTGAAAGCAAAATAATTGAGCTTGAAAATGTTTTATCTGATGAAAAACTTTTGGTTGATATTCAACAAAGTGTATTTTCTACTGTATTAAAGAACACGATTTTTCAATTTAAATCTACAAAGTGTTCTAAAGTTTCTAAGGCACCTCAAACTTCGTCTGATAATTTTGATGACTTATTTGAGTCTGCAAATGATTTTCTTAATTCTGATGATGGGTGCATAGATGAAATTGATATGTTTGACTTTAATGCTATTCTTCCTGATCATTCTACTTGTCTTTTAAATGAAAAGGTGTTCCCAAGTGTTCTTAAAACTGTTAAATCATCAACTAAGGTTGATGAATCAGTCTCTGTAACTGCTGATTATTATTCTCAAGGTAAGAAACATAAGAAACAGCGATTACAGAAATAGAAACACACTGGTACACAAAAGAAAACTCAGTCTCAGAAATCTGTTTTTCCTAATAAATCTACATCTTATGTTTCATATATAAGCAAGAAAAGGTCGAAAGCTCGAACTGAATGGCGACCAAAAAGGAAGGGTGATGAGAAAGCTGAATCAGTTTTTGATAATTCTTGTAATAGATCAGTTAGTAGGGATACTAATGTAGTTGATCAATTTGCTTCAAATAAACAAAACCTTGTAACTTCTTACAAGCGGTATTCAATAAAGCAATTGATTCAATTATCTCCTATTTCTACTACATCTTATCATTATCGGAGAAATGATCTTGCTTACTCTCATAATTCTTCTGATTGGTTCGGATCTTATCATGTGTATTCTTCAAGATCAAATATTTTTAAAGGTTTTCAAAAGAACAGAGGATCCATTTTCAAATGGATACCAAAATCTTGTGCTAATCTGTTAGGACCCGTTTTTAAATGGGTACCTAAAGTTATTGTTTCCTGATTTCTCTTGTAGACCCGGCATATGTGGTACTTGGACAGTGGATGTTCCAAGCATATGACTGGGCAAAAAGCTTTATTGTCTAACTATACAGAGAAATTCAGTGGAAATGTCAGATTTGGAAACGATCAGCTTTCACCTATCTTAGGATATGGTGACATTATTCAAGACAACATAACGATAAGTAAGGTGAGTTATGTCGAAGGCTTAGGGCATAACTTATTTAGCATTGGTCAATTCTGCGATAAAGGGTTCGAGGTCAATTTTAAATCTAAGAGTTTCTCGGTTCGTACTGAAGACGGCACAGAACCCTTAGGTGGACATCGAAAGACAAACCTCTATACCATCAACCTGTCCAAAGTTCAGATTGACAATCAAGTTTGCTTGATGACAAAAGCTTCAATGCAACAAAGTTGGCTCTGGCACAGACGTTTATCACACCTGAATTTTCGTTATATCAACAAGCTGGTTAGTAGGAAATTGGTAAAAGGACTTCCTGAGCTGAAATACGAGAAAGAACACTTATGTGCTGCATGTGAGAAGGGTAAGATGAAGAGAGCTCCGCATAAACCGAAGCCTGAACCAAGCACTAGTTCTCCGTTAGAATTGTTACATATGGATTTGTGTGGTCCAATGAGAACTCAGAGTTTGGGTGGAAAGAAATACATGTTGGTTATTATGGACGATTACTCAAGATACACGTGGGTCAAATTTCTTCGATCAAAAAATGAGACGCCCGAAGTTCTCATTACTTTCTTAAAGATGACCCAGGTGAAAATGCAGCGACAAGTCAAGTTTCTTCGAACGGACAACGGCACAGAGTTCAAAAACAAGATAGTTGAAGAATATCTCGAATTGGTCGGGATATCACATCAGTACTCTGCTGCTCGAACGCCTGAACAAAATGGAGTAGTCGAAAGGCGAAATTGGAAGCTAGTCGAGGCCGCTCGGACTATGCTTAGCCAATCGGATTTACCTCTATTCTTGTGGGCAGAAGCTGTGTCGACTGCATGCCATACTCAAAATCGATCCATGAGTTGCTCGGACTGCATGCCGTTTTCAAAAGACTCCATATGAGCTGATCAACAACAGAACACCAACAATCAAGTATTTTCACATATTTGGGTGTAAATGTTTTTGTGCTTAACGACAGAGAGAGTCTGAATAAATTCAGTGCTAAGGCGGACGAGGGTATCTTCATTGGTTATTCTTCAACATCTACAACATATCGTGTTTATCTGAAGAAGTCAAAGACAGTTGTCGAAAGCGTTAATGTAACATTCGATGAAGAAATGGCTTCTGAACAACTCAGTTCAGAACCCGTGATCACTGGAGTATTAGCTTCTGGGCAGATCAGTCCAGAACCTGCTTCTACAGCCAATAATTCGAATAATGCTTCTACATCTATTTCACATTTAACTTATTTAGATTTGTTATTTGAATTCTTTTATGATGAGTTTCTAGGTTCTAATATACCTAAATCTGCTGTGACTGACAGGTTTGAAGACACAAGTTGCAATCATCAAGTCACTTCAGAAGTTTTAACTGAACTTGTATCCCCCGTTCAGTCAGAAACTCACATTCCAACAATTACTCCTACAGTTGACGATGTACAAGTAAATGCTGAGCCAGAAGTAAATGTTTCAGTTGGGTGTGATACAATATCTACTCAACAGCCAGAGTATGTTGTTCCAACTGATGCTTCTGCACCTGAAACTTCAACTGCAAATCCCCCTCCTGTTATTCAAACTGATGAGTCTGATAGTGGATTTTTAGATGATGATCATATTCAATCAGTATCTACTCCACTTCCTCATGAGCATCGCTGGACCAAAGATCATCTATTACATCAAGTAATTTGAGATTTTGACAAGCCTGCACAAACGAGGTCAGCGACTCTTAATCAATGTATGCATGACTCATTTCTCAGTAAGATTGAGCCAACGCGAGTATCAGAGGCTCTTGCTGATTCGGACTGGGTATCTGCTATGCAAGAAGAAATCAATCAGTTTAAAGCCCTAAAGGTTTGGAGATTAATTCCAAAACCAGAAGGTAAAACAGTGATAGGAACTAAATGGGTATTCAAGAATAAAAAGGATGAAGATGGTATTGGCATAAGGAACAAAGCTAGACTTGTTGCCAAAGGTTACCGGCAAGAGGAAGGCATAGATTATGATGAGACGTATGCTCCAGTAGCGCGTATAGAAGCAATCCTCAGGTTTCTAGCCTACGCAGCTCATAAGAATTTCACAGTCTTTCAGATGGATGTGAAAACAGCCTTTCTGAATGGCATTCTTAAAGAGGAAGTGTACGTGTCTCAACCAGAAGGGTTCGTCAATCTAGAGAATCCAGATCATGTTTATATCTTGGACAAAGCCCTCTATGGTTTAAAACAAGCCCCTCGAGCATGGTATGACGTTTTATCTAAATTCTTGGTCAAGTCCGGTTTTTCTAAAGGTAAGGTTGATACCACTTTATTCATCAAAAAGGAAAAAGCTGATATTATTCATATTCAGATTTATGTTGATGATATAATATTTGGTTCTACAAATCCAAAATTTTGCAAAAACTTTTCTAACCTCATGGTATCACGTTTTCAAATGAGTATGATGGGAGAGATAAATTTCTTTCTCGGATTACAAGTTAAGCAGTTTTCTACTGGGATTTTCATTAACCAATCTAAGTACATTTTGGACATTCTTCGGAAGTACAAAATGGAAAATTGTAAACCAATTGGAACCCCGATGGCACCAGGTACTAAGATTAACACTGATCCTTCGGGTAAAAGTGTTGATGTTAGGACTTATAGAGGTATGATAGGATCGTTAATGTATCTTACATCTAGTAGACCAGATATTATGTTTTCAACATGCTTATGTTCTAGATATCAGGCTGCTCCCAAAGAATCCCATTTGGCTGCTGTCAAACGGATCTTTAGATATTTGAAGGGCACTGCAGACCTTGGTCTGTGGTATCCTAAGGATACTGGGTTTCAACTGACTGCCTATTCAGATGCAGATCATGCAGGTTGCATGTTGGACAGAAAGAGTACTTCTGGTCACGTTCAATTTCTTGGAGACAAGCTCGTTAGTTGGGCATCAAAGAAACAATTATGTGTTTCCACATCGACTGCTGAAGCAGAGTACGTAGCTGCTGCCAGTTGCTGCTCTCAAGTCTTGTGGATGCGAACACAACTAAGAGACTATGGATTCAAGTTCGACAAAATTCCAATATATTGTGACTCGAAGAGTGCAATTGCCATATCTGCTAATCCTGTCCAACATACGAAAACCAAACATATTGATGTCAGGTATCATTTTATAAAGATAATGTCGAAAAAGGAACAATTGAACTTTATTTTGTAAAAACAGATTATCAGCTTGCAGATTTATTTACCAAACCATTAGATGAAAAGAGATTTAATTTTCTTATCTCTAAGCTTGGTATGTTAAATCTTAAGACATAATCGGTTGTTACCTAATAAAGTTACGTATTGTTATTTTTCATCATTTTCTTTATCTTTATGTCTGCAAGATATCTGCACTTTAATTGTTTGTTCATGATCTCAGGGGGAGTAAGAGAAGATTTTAGATGATCTACATTGTTTTGAGGGGGAGCATAACTAATTTCTGCATTTTACTTAACTGACAAATTTTTGTGATGCATGATTTTAGGGGGAGCATATAAGTCAAGTCAAAAGGAGTAAGACTATGATTTCTGATTATTTCTGATCAGAACTCGTACTTTAATTGTTTTACTGCTTTACGTCTTTTATTTTTTTTTATTTTCGAATAAATTTTGGGAATAAATTTTGACTAGACTTTGAGACTTATGCAGGATGAGAGAGGATGACACGATCATATCATTTTTGACTTCAGCTGACTTTATGCGTATTAAGATTGAGCGAAAAGGTAAATTTCTTATCTTAATCTCAAATGTATCTGAAAGAAGGACAACTTTCAAATATAGAAAACATGTTCTTAAATGTTCAAACCACTTCCCAATTCTTAAACAGGTTTTATAATTTGGAAGTGTGATTTTAAATGTTTTCATTTTATTTTTATGCTTCATTGATAAACAAACTGTGTGTTATCCAAAGATTAATACTTGTGTATTGTCTTTTCTATATACTTTCAAGTATTCACACACATCGGTTTGACTTTGTTCAAAATGATCTTACCATGTCTCATATTGTAACCAAATTTTTTCGATGGTAAGACACCCCGCTTGTATTTCAAAGAATTTTGAGCGATATTTCATTTCGAAATGTCATTTCAAGAATGTCTATATTTTGTTTCGTATGGACAATATCCGTTGTTTTTTACCATAAGCCTTGATTGCTATATCATTTATTTCTGATCATTTTCATACAATGTCAGATTTTCAAACAAGTCTTTTGTATTCATATTCATTCATTCAATATACTTGTTTGAAAATACTTCAATGTTTTAAAATGCTCATATCTTTATGATTATATTATGAGCATACATTCATCTGACATTTGTATATGAGCTTTTACTGATAAAGTTAAATCATCTGAGCAACATTATGCTTTTATAGGAAATATGGGTTCTTTGTGCTAGGAATTAACTGAACTTCTATGGAATCACGTTAACCAGTGATTTCTACCCAAGAAGTTAATCCATAAAGATTGAGTGTGAGGAGTCAAAAAGAAATGAGTGTGGGTTGTGTGATGAGGTAAAATGTAAAGGAGAGTTTGGTTAGTAGTGAGCTTAATGATTAAAAGAAAGAGGGTGAGAGATCAGAGTAAAAGAATATCAAACTCTGCACCAACTACTTTCTGAGTCGGGTAGCCACATTACTAATGCTTCACATTTCTTCGTGAACGTTATTGAAACAGGCAAATAGCCCATGCCAACTCTTGATCAAACCCCACCATCTACTCATTTTCTTCTCAAAAAGAAAATGTTTCATATTTTCTGGGGACGCAACATATAATCTATCTGATTTTCATTTGGAAAATCTGGATATTGAAAAAGAAGGAAGTCTGCCCCACCTTCGCACTTCAATCATGCACATTGAGTCTGTGTTTATCTATTGTTGTCTCAGTGGTTTACACTATGTTGAGCCTTTATAAAAGCAATCATTCGTGCTTAATTCTTTCTACACATGCACGAACACACAAAGAGTTTGTTTCTTTGTTATAACATTCATAGAAATTGCCTTTGTGGTGTTTCGATGATTGGATGGAAGCCCTGGGGGAGTGAACATCAAAAAGCTCCTTTATATTGTGTATTCGTTACACAAAGTGACTTCGTGTTACTGACAGGCATTTTAACTGATTCATTTGTTGATTCATGGGTTACATATTTTTATTTTGTCTGGATTTGCAAAGATCTAGATAAATACATGATTACGGATCACAGAATCAGAGGCTCAGTTTGACAGATAAGAGTGGTCAAAGACATTTCTTGGAAGAAAAGTTTTGATGATATAGATGCTCAAATCATCAAAAAGGGGGAGATGATATCAAGAAAGGTTAAAGTTTTGAAGTTTGGGGGAGACGGTATCAAGACATGGTCAAAGACATTTTATCTGTTAGATGATTTTCAGAAATGTCCAAGTCAGAAAAATTCAATTTGAAGATTTGGAGAAGATCAAAGTATTTCTGAAGATTTGCTGAAATTTTCTTTGAAGTTTATTTGCTAAAGCAATTCGAGCTGATTCTGAAGATAATTTCTTTCCAAAGTCTGAAAGTATGTTGTGAATGTTTTGGGGAGATTGTTAATCGTTTGAAGATAGTTTTGGAAAGAATACAGTCAAAGAAAAAGGGGAGATTGTATTGACAGAGATTAAAGTGAAGATTGAATTGCTAGATCTTTCAACAGTGATCTTGAATCCAAAGGGGGGGATTGTTAGAGCATAAATTTGTTGGATACAAGATCAAGAAGACTGAAGGTCAAAGGTCAAGAAAGTCAAAGCTGGAAAAGTCAAATCTCATCAAAGTCAAAGTCTTTTGTAATAAAAGTCAAAGTGTCTTTGTATTTGTTTTTGTATGTTATTTTCCTTGTATTAGGAGTTGGTATAAATAGTTGTTATCTTGTATTGTTTAGACGTGTGTGACGTTGTCTGATTGTAATCAGAGAGAAAGTTCGTTTGAGAGATCTGTAGAGAGAGAGAGTTCTAGAGAGAGAAAGTTTGTAATCTTGAATTTGAAAGTGAAATCAAACAGGTAATTGATTCTTGTTTGTGTTTGTTTTGATTAATTGCATTTAGGAACTAGAATCTGGGAATAACAATGTTCTAATCGACTCTTCTCTAATCTGCTCTCTTCATGTCTGAAATCTCACTCACAATTACTTACAAAGCATTACAAGAAACCTATTTATACCACCACACAATTACAAAGGAAACAAACAAATACAATTAACTTTGACTTTATTAACACATTGACTTTGACTTTCATTGAGAGTTGACTTTCCAGCTTTGACTTGTTGTATTTTGATCTTCAATCTCTATGATCTTGAATCCAACAAATCTGTGCTCTAACATTCTCTCCCTTTGGATCAAGATCATCTCAAAAAAGATATTGCAATTCAATCTTCTCTTGTAAACTTCATTTTGAATCTTCTTCATCTTTGTAGAACTATCTTCTCAAACAATTAACATGCCCCCCCTATTAATATGAAATACTTACATTCTCCCCTTCTCTTATAAGATCTATCTCTTCAAAAACTTTCAACAATCTTTTCTCAAAAATTTGTTCTTAAAGAATATTAACATTCTCTCCCAAGGTTAAGGTTATAAACAAACCTCTTTCAGACACAAATCGGATTGCTTCAGCGAATTATCTTCAACAAATCTGAAATCTTTAACCTCTTTCGACTTTGAACAACAATCTTTCTTTAACAATCAATTCTTGAACATTTTCTCCCAACTTTAACATTTCTGACTCTAACATTTCTTGAACTCTTCTCCCCCTTTTTGATGATTAGAGCATCGACATCATCAAAACTTTTCCCAAGAAATGTATTTGACCATTCTGATCTTAAAAACTGAGCCTCTGATTCACCGACAATCCGCCAAAATATTCATCTAGATCTTTTCAAATCCAGACAAAATATTTGTGTAACACCTGAATCAACAAATGAATCAGTTAAAATGTCTGTCAGTAACACCAAGTCACTGTGTGTAACAAATACACATTGGAAAAGGAGCTTTTGTTATGTTCACTCCCCCAGGGCTTCCATCCAATCATCGAAACACCACAAAGGAAATTTCTATGAACGCTATGACAAGAAAACAAATTCCTTGTGTGTTCGTGCAAGTGTAGAAAGAATTAAGTCATCAAATGCTTATAAAGGATCAAAATTATGTAAACCACTGAGACAACAGTAGATAAACACAGACTCAATGTGCATGATTGAAATGCGAAGGTGGGGCAAACTTCTTTCTTTTTCAGTATCCAGATTTTCAAAATGAAAATCACATAGATTATGTGTTGCGTCCCCAGAAAAATATGAAACACTTTCTTTTTTAGAAGAAAATGAGTAGCTGGTGGGGTTTTTATCAAGATTTGGCATGGGCTATTTGCCTGTTTCAATAATGTTCACGAAAAAATTGTGAAACATTAGTAATGTGGCTGCCCAGCTCAAAAAGTAGTTGGTGCAGAGTTTGATATTCTTTTACTCTGATCTCGCACCCTCTTTCATTTTATCAATAAGCTCACATCTAACCAAACTCTCCTTTACATTTTACCTCATCACACCCATACTCATTTCTTTTAGACTCCTCACACTCAATCACTATGGATTAACTTCTTGGGTAAGAAACACTGGTTAACGTGAATCAATAGAAGTTAAATTAAGTCCTAGCACAAAGAACCTATATTTTCCTATGAAAGCGTATGTCCCTCAACATGGTTTAACTTGTCAGTTAAAACTCAAATACAAGTCAGATATGTATATGCTCAGAATATAATCATGAAGATATGAGCATTTTAAACATTGAAGATATTTCAAACAAGTAAATTAAAAGAATGATCATGAATGCAAGAGACTTGTTTGAAAATCTGACATTGTATGAAAATGATCAGAAATGATATGATATAGCAATTAAAGTCTATGGTCAAGAATAATGGATATTGTCTATATGATCAAGATACAGACATTCTTGAAATGACGTTTCGAAATGAAATTTCGCTCAAAATTTTTTAAAGCACAAGTGGGGTGTCTTACCATCGAAAAATATGTGTCAAATTTGAGACATGGTAAGAACATATTTAAGAAAATTTAAACCGGTGTGTGTGCATACTTGAAAGTATATGGAAAAGACAATACACAAGTATTTATCTTTGGAAACACACGGTTTATAAGCATTTAAGCACAAAGTAAAATGAAAACATTTAAAATCACACTTCCAAACTATAAAATCTGTTTAAGAATAAGGAAGTGGTTTGAACATTTAAGAATATGTTTTCTATGATTGAAAGTTTTCCTTCTTTCAACCATATATGAGATAAGAAATTTAACCTTTTCGTGTAATCTTAAATCTCATGAAGCCAAGCTGAAAAATCATAATGATAAGATCTTGTAAGCTTCTCTCAATCTGCAAAAGTCTCAAAGTCATGTCAAAGAAACTTTATTCACAAATTTATTGAAAAGTAAACAACAGAAAGCAGTAAAACAATGAATGTACGAGTTCTGATTTGAAATAATCAGAAGTCATCACCTTTACTCCCCCTGAATTATTCATCTAATATATGTCAGTGAAAAAGCACATGATAGAGATCTACAATTCTATTTTGAAATGAAGTTCATCATATCTATCCGATGCAAAGTATTTCAAAAAAGTACGTACTCCCCCTTGATCGTTGATTTCCTCATTCGAGTATTTGGAGTACAATCTCTTATCAGCACAGGAGTAAGGTCTTTTGATCACTGAAGTACGAGTCCTAAACTGTTGTGTTTAGAAGTCAAACTTCGTTGAAGTACGGGTTCTAAGCTGATTTACTTAGAAGCCTTGGTTATCTTACTCCCCCTTGACAGTAGGTACCTGCAACACAGAATCATTCTTCGGATTTGGTACCCACTGGTATTTGGGTCCATGAATGTTAGTGTGGCCCAAGAATTACTAGCATAAACACATACAAATCTACACAAAACACTTTTGTTTATTAATCAAAAGAATTACATCAAGCCATATACCTATTTGTGATAAACGTTTTCAATACAGAGTGTTTTGTGTGTGTTCTCAATGTGTGCAACTATGTGTTCTTACTCTCTCTCAATCACCACCAGGATTACACCTTTACTTTCACACACTTATCCACTTACTCTTACAAACTTAACACTATGACTTGCTTATATATAGGTCAACATGACCAAGAAAGGTCAAACCTTCTAAGCTTATTACAACACATACACAAACAACAAATACAATAAAGACCCTCATTTAATCTTGAATACAATTTCAGTCTAACAATCTCGCCCTTTGGATTCAAGATTAAAAAAAAAAATTGGCAATAATTTTCAGGTCTTCTTATCTTCAGAATTGTCTTCAACTTTCAGCTCTTGCTCTTTCATAACTTTGATATCTTTAAGTCTTTTTACACTTTGCATTATCTTTGACAATTCTCCAAACTTGTCTCTCCCTTTGCATTAACTTCTGAATATTCTGAATAGACAACTTTGCTTTCAAACTCTGACTTTCTTTCACTTTTTCTTTGACAAGCTTTCTTTAACCTTTGACTTGGATCATCTGAAAACTTTATCTCCTCTGAAATCTTTAAAACTTCAATCTGATCTTGAACTTTGATTATTCTCCCCCTTTTTAATGATTTGTAAGAATCAAAATCATTAAAACACTTCAAGGTCAGATCTGTCATTAAATGAATTTCCCACCATCTAATAAGCACATTTTTCATGAACTTTCATCTCCCCCTTATGATAATAGACAATATCCCCCAGATAGGAAAATTATTAATCTCCCCACTACATGATGTGATAAAATCTGTCGTCTGATCTGAAATAGCCGTTGAATCATGAATGTATTCATCTGAATCTTTTCAAATTCAAACAAAATAAGAGTTGTAATCCTGAATCAACATATGAAACAGTTAGAAATGCCTGTCAGTAACACGAAGTTACTGTGTACAACGAATGTACAATTTAAGGAGCTTGTTTTATGTTGACTCCCCAGGACTTCCATTCAATCATTGAAGAACACAAGGTAATTCTATGAATGTTCTGACAGAAAAACAAATTCTCTGTGTGCTCGTGCTTGTGTTTTGAAAGAATTAGCACAATGATTGTGTTTCATAAGGCTCAAAGTATGTAAATCACTGAGACAACAATAATTATACATGGACTCAACGTGCATGAGAAAGGGTCGAAGGTGGGGCAACTTTCCTTCTTTTTCAATATCAGTATCTTCCAAGAGAAGATCCGATAGATTATGTGTTGCTTCCCCATAAAATGTGAAACATTGTCTTTTTGAGAAAAGAATGAGTAGCTAGTGGGGTTTTATACAAGAGATGGCATGGGCTATTTGCCTATTTCAATGATGGTCACCAAAAAAATGTGAACCAATCAGTAATGCGGTTGCCCGGCTCAGAAAGATGTTTGGTGCAGAGTTCTGATATTCTTTTAACTCTGTTCTCTCACCCTCTTTCTTTTAAACATATAAGCTCACATCTAACCAATCTCTCATTTCCATTTTACCTATGCTCACTCCCATACTCAATTCTTTTAGACCCCTCTCCCCTCAATCACTCAAAGGATTTCTTCCGGGGTAGGAAACACTGGTTATTGTGAATCCATGGAAGATCTATTAAGCACTCACACTGAATCCCATGTTCCTAAAAAGTAAATGTTGTTCAATGATTTTCTTGACATGTAAAGCACAAGAAATCATATGTGAGTGTATGTATGCTCATCAAGAATCATAAATGAAATTTGAGCATTTTAAACATTTAAGATATCTCAAAACTTTATATGAATGAATAATCATGAAAGAATAGAAATGTTTTGAGAATCTGACAATGATTAAGATTAGATCAAATTATCATGAAGAAAAATATTTGGGAATTCAAAGACGTATGTTGGTTATTTGAACAATATATAAACATATTATCAATGAAAGCACATTAAAGATGAAATGACGTTTGATTCAAACAACAGTGAATACAAACAACGGGAGTATTACCATAGAAAGATATATCATTTGATACATGGTAATAACATAATCAATTTGAAAATACTAAACCAGTGTGTGTATGAATACTTGACAAAGTATATAGAAAAGAAAATACACAAGTATTATTCTTTAAAGAACACACGGCCATATAAACAATAAAATTCACAAATATCCAAAAATCATTTAAAATTCACACTTCTCAAATCAGAAAAACATGTTAAGATCGTGAAGTGGTTTGAACATTTTAACACCATTTTCCACAAGTGAAAGTTGTTCTTCTTTCACAAGTGTTAGAGTATAAGGATTAGAATAATATACCTGTAGATCAGAATCCTTAACTCCCCCTGGAATGAATATAGCAATTAAAGTATCCTTGAATAGATATCCTCCCCCTTGATATCTGAAAAGATATAATCATGAAAGCATCCTTCAGAAGAAAAACATTTGAATACGGGTTTTGAACTGAATTGTCCAAAAGCCATGATTCTTTAAAGCACGGGTTCTGAACTGATTTGTTTAGAAGCCTTGGTTCTTTGTTCCCCTTAAACCTTGGATGCCTGCAAAACAGATTTAGCTTTTGGTATCCACTGGTATTTGGATCCAGATTTGTTAGTTGCAGTTTTAGTAGGAGAGATGTAGTAAGAACCATACCAGTGATTTTCAAAATTTTTATTCACAAAATCATTTGAACCACAGTAGGAACAACTAATTTTCTTTTGAGCTAACATGATCAATTGATTAACAGTGTAGATCAGATCAGGTTTGCCAAAAGTTTTACCTTTCGGTGTAGTATTCCATTGAGCTTTAGATATATGCCTAAATGATTTCTCTTTCTTCTTCTCTTTAGAAGATCCTTTTACTCTCCAATACCAATTCTCTTTATCTTTCTCATCTTTCTTTCTCCATGTCATTTTCTTCTGAGATTCTTTCTTCTGGATGTTACCTGAACCATCAACATTTTTGTCATAAAACAAGTTAGAAGGACAAATATTATCTTTAAGTGCAGAAGTATGACTATCATCTGAATCAAATAAAGGATTATGAGAAACATTCATGAAATTTGAACTAGAAGCTGTTTTGAATGAGCATTCTGAACCAGCTTGATCATCTCTTGGTGATTGAGCAATAGATTTTGGCATTTTGTGCTCAGTTAGCTTCACCTTGAACATGATCTCCTCAAGTTCTTTAATCTTTGAAGTCAAACAGTTTCTCTCCTTTGACAATATGGCAAACTTCTTATGCAACTCAACTTTTGCATTCTTCTCCTTCAGTATTGTTGATGACAGTTCAGATAGCTTCTTTGTTAGTTTAGCAATCTCAGTCTCAAACACAATCTTCTCTTCAGTAAAATCTTCTTTATAGTCTTTGTCTCAACTATCTTCTTCTTCTCTTTCTCAAATTTCTCTCTTTCCAGTATGATTACTTTCTCAAAGTCTGAAACTTGTTGAGAAAGTTTAATGCATTTCAGCTCCACAACTTTCTTTTCTTCAAATGCTTTTCTTGAGAAATCAGAAAATTTCTTTAGAAAGTATTTTCTTTCTTTCTCAAATTCAAATATTTTCTTTTTCAATTCAGCATTCTCATTTTCAAACTCTTTTCTTTTCATAACTTTCCCTTTCTTTCTTCTCTTTTTCAATTTGAGCTTCTAATTCAAATATGTTCTTCTTCAGCTCAGCATTTTCGTTCTCTAAATCTTTTCTTTTCTTCTCAGCCTTCTTCGTGTCCTCTTTGTCTTTTGGGTTGTCTTTTTCTTTCAACATATTTAGCTCAACCTCAAGACTAAATACTTTTTCTTTCAGCTTATCTTTTTCAGATTTGAGTTGTTTGTTTTCTTTCTCACAATCAAAGATCATGCTACTATATATTGATAACTGTCCAAGAAGATATTTAACATGTGCTTTAGCTTCAGGAATGTTCATCTTTTCAAAATCATAAATGATCTCCTGATTCATCTTGAAATCTATAAAAGTATGCTAGAAATGATCGTTAGTCCAAATGAAATCACAAGAAATATGGAAATCTTGAAATAAGAATTCAAAAAAATTTGATCACAATCAGAACTATGTGTTAGGGCTACTTTGTTAGTTAAATAGAAGTTCAGGGTAGATTATGTCAAGTTATTAAAGTTGTAAGCTTGTTGGGCCTTAAAGCCCATAAGCCCATTAGGCCTGCGAGCCCGAGTATTTAAAGTTATTTCTATTTCTTTTGTCAAAAAAAGAGATTTATTATTCAGTTTACTAGTTGTTAGGTTTACATACTATTATCAGAAATTCTCTCTGTAAACCTTAGCCCTTTGACGTTATATCAATCATATGACTAGTTGTTGTGGCCTATAATCTGTTCATCATTGTTCATATATCTGTTGATTGCACTGAAACTGGGATCTACAATTGGTATCAGAGCAAATAGGCAAAAAGGTTTGATCCAGTAAAAAGGTTTGTCTGAAACCCTAAGATCAATTTCTTGTGTTAATTGATTTACATGCATTAATCGATTGTTTGTTTGATAGATTTTTTTAGTCGTTCGATTTTCTGAAAACAGTATAGTTCGGTCGATTTTTTTCTGGAAATTCTTAGTCCGGTCGATTATTAATAGGGTTGTTCGGTCGTTTTTGGTTACTGTTGATTTTTTTTTGGTTGAATCGATTTATGTTCGGTCGAAGAATTTTTTTTTTGGTGAAAATTGTTTGTTTCCTTCGATCGAAGGAGAAAATCTGGTTTTGATTTCGGTCGAATCCCAGATATTCTTCGGGTTCTTCGGTCGAATTCTTCGAGTTCTTCAGTCGAACTCTTCGAGTTCTTCGGTCGTTATTGTTATCTTATTTAAAGTCTTTCGACCTAAGTATTCGACCGGACACTTGTGTTCGGTCTTGTCCTTTCGACCGAATAGGACTTCCTCCTTCGACCGGACACTTGTGCTCCGGTCAAACTCTTTCGACCGAATAGAGTTTCCCCGGTCTTACCTATTCGACCGAATAGGAGTGCTCCGGTCTTGTCCATTCGACCGAATTAGAGTTCCTCCGGTCGTGTCCTTCGACCGGATACGAGTGTCTCCGGTCGTATCATTCGACCGGATAAGTGTATCCCCGGACGTGTCCTTCGACCGGATACCTGCTTCCTCCGGGCATACCTTCGACCGGATATTGTTTGACCTGTTTTTCTGATTAGACCAAGTGTTTTCTGTGTTTCTTCTATTTTATTGTATTTGGATCATTCTGCTTGCCTAACGATCATTACAGTGCTCTTAAGTTAAGAAGTAAAGATGAACTCAAGGGATGCTCTAGCCATCGGTTCTGATCAAAAGCCCCCGGTGCTCTTTCGGGGAGAGTACCCTCAGTGGCACGACCGATTTATGAATTTCATAGAAGCAAAATCCAACTATGAAGATATATACAAATGTCTGACTGAGGGTCCAAAAGATTGGCCAATGAAAGTGGTACCGGGAAACCCACCTGAAGGAAGGCCAGAGCGTCAGATTCGGAAATCTGTTGGTGATTTTACTAAGGAAGAAAAGGATATGTACGAGGCAGAAAAGCTGGCAAAATCGTACCTTCTTCAAAGTCTACCGAATGACATCTATGCTTGTATAGATACTTTCAAGGACTCATCGAAAAAGATGTGGGACCAAATAGAGAAGATGATGATGGGAAGCCACATCAATAACCAGCTAAAGGTGACAAACTGTATCACCAGATATGATGGGTTTAAAGCACAAAAGGGTGAAACGCTGACGGAAACATACGAAAGGTTTAATATGCTTCTAAATGATCTTCAGAAAAATAAGATCACAAAGACGAACACGGAAAACAACATAAAGTTTATGAACAACTTACAGTCTGAGTGGAAACCGTTCGTCTCCCATATTCGCCACACTCAAACCTTGGAGAAGCTGTACCTTCACGAACTGTATGAAATACTGCTCCAAGACGAAGAGGAAGTGATGGAACTTATTGGGAAAGCAGAAGAAAAGCCAGCAACTGATCAAATAGCACTCGTATCTGAGAGAAGAGGCAAATCCGTCAGCCGATCATCGGGAAAAGAACATGTGCTGAGTGATTCTGAACCTGAAGATCCCGATAGCGATTCGGATCCAGAACTTGCCAAGATGAAAGAAGCAATGGTGTTTCTCACTCAAGCATTTCAAAAGAGGAAGTTTTTCTCCAAGACTTCCAATAAGCAAAGAGTTTCTACTCATCGTGATCATCGTGATAAGTCTGAAGGTAACAGTCGCTTTGAAGCTGGTAAGAAGCCTGACAAGAGACATGAAGAAAAGCCTAAAGACGAACCGATCAAATGTTACAATTGTGGTCGGTTAGGTCATTTCGCCAGAGATTGTCGCAAGCCAATTGTGCGCAACGCGGACTACTACCGAGCCAAGCTGCTTCTTGCCAAAGAAAAGGAAGCTGGTAAAGCTCTAATGGCTGAAGACGATTACTGGCTACAAGTGTCGGATGAAGAACCCGAGGATGCTGAAGCTCATCTGTGCTTCATGGGCAACCATTCATCACCATCTGATACTGATGAAGACGATAACAATGCTCCTTGCCAGGTATGTACCCCTTTTCATGAAGCTTTACTTGATCAGATGCAACTATCTATGAACAAACTTGACTCTTACAAGCTTATGTTAAAAGAAAAAGAACAACTTATCTCTTCTCTGGAAAACCGTGTCACTAAGCAGTCTGACTTTATGGAAAATCAAAGCTTAGAAATCTCTAGCTACATGTGCACTATTTCTAATCTAAGAGAAGAAAATGTGAGGTGTTCAACAGAGTCACAAAATCTAATGACCAAAGTAGATGACCTGACCGATAAGCTCCGTATGTCTGAGTCCGAGAAAATTGATTTGTTAAATCAAAACATGGCTTACAAAAATGAGAACATAAGGTTATCCAATCATAAGAGCTTGAAAAGAAACTTTATAAATTTGGTCAATCTGATCAAACGCTAAAGCTAATCGCACCAAAAGAACCAAAGTACGGAAATGCGGGTATCGGGTACGATAACCCTAATTATTTAAACAAGGCTTTATCCAAAGTTCCTACTTTATATGCATCTGAATTTTTTGGATTAGACAAAATCTTTCCTGAATATAAGATACATTGGACCACACCCACTGAGGAGGAAGACCTTGAAGATAAGTTGAGAAGAGAAAACTCTGTTCTTTCTAAAAGGACATTTCCTTTTGTTTATGATACTTTAAATGCTTCTTATAATACTGACAAACCCCGTTTCCTGTCATCCGATTTTTTCCATAGTTACTCTCAAGCTGAACTAGATACTAAAACCGTTAAAACTGAGGAGGAACCTCTAGCTCCCAAGGTTTATGTTCCAACTCTGCTTTTAGAAAAGAAACTTGTTCAGCTAGAAGAATCGTATGCACTAGAAAGGGAAAATTTTCAAAAGGAAAAGCAAAGTCTTTTATCTCAAATTGAGTGTCTCAGTTCCAACAAAAAGGAGACTATGTCGAAAGAAGAAAAAGAATATTACCAGACAGAAATAAAGAAGTTGCACTCACAACTGACTGTTATGGCAGCAGATAATCTGAAAGTGCAACTTCACAAGGTTGACTCTCATGCTCAGCCTTCCATTCTCCAAAGAGAGTTATCGTCTCTGTCTGAAAACTCTTATCCTTCTTCTGACTCATCTTCCTTCAAAGCTTTTATGGGTGACTCGTCACCGATCATTTCAATTAAAGGAAAAGAGCCTCAAAGTCTTAAATCAGATCAGTGTTCTGATTGTAAAAATGCTTCCGCATATGATCTGCACTCAACAAACTCTTCAAATGCTCTGAAGTCCTCATGTGATAAGGTCCTTTCTGATGAGGAACTTGAATTTTCCGCATTCTTGAATTCTGAGGTGTGTTTAGATAGCACTTTGAGCCAATTTGATTTTAATCCTTCTCTACCTAGCCATGTTGATTTTTTAAATGAGTCATGTGAGCCTCCGGTTAAATTTTTTAAAGGTGAATGTTCTACATTTGCCTCGAGAAAACCTTCTGTGAACAATTCTTCAAAACCTTCCAAGTCTAAATCTAAAAGGCGTTCACAGAAGAAGAAAAAGACCGGTCTCTCTCAAATGTCAAAATCGTCAAATTTCAAAACCTCTGACTATGGGTTTAACGGCATTTCAGATACGTTTGGTCGGCGGAAAGAAGTGAAATATGCTTGGGTAGCTAAGAAGTCAAAAGAGAGCTCGGCAACATCAGAATTAGTTGATCCAGTGTTAAAGTCTAGAAAGAACAATAACAACCATGATGTTTTTATTTCTAAACCTCTAGTTGATTGTAATGGAACTTTTCCTTTAAAAGTTTATTCAATTCCGCAATTACTTCAACTGTCGCATGATTGTTTGTGTTGTTCTCATTGTGGATCAAATGATTTTGTTGATAGCCGTTATGCATCTGATTGGTTTGGTTCATATCATATTGCTACTAATAATTCTCATAGTCATGTTTCCCGTGAAAGACAAAGACCCAATTATAAACGGGTCTCTAAGTCGGGTGTTATATCTAACCCCAAAGGACCCATTTACGAATGGGTACCTAAAAAGAAATAACCTGTTTTGCAGGAAGGTCATGTGTGGTATCTAGAATCAGGCTGCTCCAAACACATGACCGGAAGAAGGGAGCTTCTCACAAACTTCACCGAGAGGTTCTGTGGGAATGTACGTTTCGGGAATGATCACTCCTCTCCCATCAGGGGTTACGGCGATATTGTCAAAGATAACTTCACGATCAAGAAAGTCTCCTATGTCGAAGGTCTCGGTCACAATCTCTTCAGTATCGGTCAATTCTGCGACAAGAATCTCGAGGTTACTTTCAAGGCTAAACGGTGTAGCGTTCGAACTGAGGATGGTAAAGAAATACTTGCTGGAACGCGACGCACCAACCTCTATACGATTGATCTCTCGTCCTTGAAACCTGACAAGGAAGTCTGTTTGTTGTCCAAAGCATCTGCTGAACAAAGTTGGCTATGGCACCGTCGTCTCTCGCACTTGAATTTCAAGAACATAAATAAGTTGGTGCTCGGGGGACATGTCAAAGGTATGCCAGATCTCAAGTTTGCAAAAGATCATCTGTGCGCTGCCTGCGAAAAGGGCAAGATCAAAAAGGCGTCTCACAAGCCTAAAGTCGTTCCGAGTACTTCTCGGTCTCTTGAGCTAATCCACATGGACTTATGTGGACCGATGCGCGTTCAAAGCATAAATCACAAGAAGTATGTTCTGGTGATGGTTGACGATTTCTCTCGTTACACTTGGGTCCGATTTCTCCGTTCCAAGGATGAAACTCCCGACTTGATAATCTCTCTTCTGAAAAGTATTCAAGTCAGTCTCAACCAAGTAGTTCAAACCATCAGGACGGACAACGGTACTGAGTTCAAGAATCAGTTACTCACCACTTATCTCACTTCAGTGGGTATCTCGCATACTTTCTCCGCTGCTCGTACTCCTCAGCAGAATGGAGTGGTAGAACGTCGAAACAGAACTCTAGTCGAAGAAGCACGCACGATGTTATCTCATTCCAAGCTACCACTATTTCTTTGGGCAGAAGCTGTTGCTACCGCTTGCTATACTCAAAATCGGTCTATCATTAACAAGCGGTTTAACAAGACTCCGTACGAGATCATCAATAAGCGTATCCCGAACATCAACTACTTTCATGCTTTCGGATGCACCTGTTTTGTCTTAAATGATAAGGATGATCTTGGCAAATTCAGTCCCAAAGCGGATGAAGGAGTGTTTATCGGCTACTCTCAACACGCAAAAGCCTATCGTGTCTACAACAAACGGACGAAGACCGTCGTTGAAAGCGTAAACGTGACTTTTGACGAGGCCCCTGAAATGGTTTCTGAGCATCTCAGTTCAGAACCCGCGCTTACTGGTGTGTTAGCTTCTGGACAATTCCATTCGGACGCTACACAATCTCCAGTGGATCCACATCATGCGTCTACGTCAAGAGCACATCTTTCTGATTTGGATTTACTGTTTGAATTCTTTTATAATGACTTATTTAATGTTCAATCTAACTCTAAGTCATGTGACAGGAATACTGCTCAAGCACCAGAAGTGACACATGTCACTGGCCCTACCGACTCTGGAGGTCCATCCTCGCCTGGTGCTCCATCCTCTACTGCCAATGATCAAGCTTCCCCAACCTCAAGTACTAGAAATCCTCTTACTCAAGTTCTTGATGACGGTGCTCCTGAACCGACTCCTGTTTCCGTTCAACTTCATGAACCGACTCCTGTTGAAGGTGCCCTCGAAGTTTCCTCTCCGGCAATCCCGGAACCTCCTATTGTTTCATCTCCAGCTGAGTCGTCCTCTACTCCGTGTTCGACTCCCACGACGAAACTTCCACCTCACAAGCCATCATCCCTCGAGGCAGTTCAGGATTTACCCCCAGGTGGTCATGTGGATGCCGATACCTCCCATCAGACATATCAACCTCATCCACACACCACCAAGTGGACTCGAGCACACCCCGTTCATCAGATCATTGGTGATCCTTCCACACCAGTTCAAACTAGATCCACCACCGCGAATGACTGTTTATTTTCCTCGTTCCTCAGCCGTATCGAACCTTCCACTGTCTCTGAAGCGCTGAATGATCCGGACTGGGTAATTGCTATGCAAGAGGAACTCAACCAATTTGAGACCCTCAAAGTATGGCGCCTAGTTCCCCGACCTAAGAACATGACGGTGATCGGGACTAAATGGATTTTTAAGAACAAGAAGAACGAAAACGGCATCATTGTTCGGAACAAGGCGCGTCTCGTGGCTAAAGGATATCTCCAGCAAGAAGGAATTGATTACGATGAGACGTTTGCACCGGTGGCCCGCATTGAAGCGATCCGCATGTTCCTCGCCTACGCCGCTCACAAGAATTTCATCGTCTTTCAAATGGACGTGAAATCCGCGTTTCTCAACGGCGTGCTCAAGGAGTAAGTATATGTCTCGCAACCCGAAGGTTTCGTGAGTACTGAAAATCTGCATTACGTCTACTTTCTCGACAAGGACCTCTACGGTCTTAAGCAAGCGCCACGAGCCTGGTATGATGCACTCTCATCCTTCTTAGTCAAGTCTGGCTTCTCTAAAGGTAAAATTGATAATACCTTATTTATTAAAAGAGAGAAGAATGATATCATTCTTGTACAAATTTATGTTGATGATATAATCTTTGGCTCCACGAACCCCAAGTATTGTCAGAACTTTTCTGCCTTAATGAGTAAACATTTTCAAATGAGCATGATGGGGCAAATGATTTTTTTCCTGGGTCTCCAAGTAAAACAATTACAATCAGGAATTTTCATTAATCAATCTAAGTACATCTCGGATATTCTTTGGAAATACCAGATGGAACAATCTTCATCTATGAAAACCCCCATGTCCACTACTCTAAAGCTTCACTCTGATCCTGACGGTAAGGATGTGAATGCTACTATTTATAGAGGTATGATTGGCTCTCTGATGTACTTGACGGCTAGTCGGCCTGACATTATGTTTTCGACATTCTTGTGTGCAAGATTTCAGTCGAAACCTAAAGAGTCTCACTTAGCTGCGGTTAAGCGAATTTTTCGATATTTAAAAGGTACTGCTGATCTTGGTTTGTGGTATCCAAAAGAGACAGGTTTTGAATTGACAGCCTACTCGGACGCTGACCACGCTGGAAACATGCTGGACCGGAAGAGCACGTCGGGTCATGTTCAGTTCTTGGGCGATCGTCTTGTAAGCTGGGCTTCCAAGAAGCAAAACTGCGTGTCCACCTCCACCGCCGAGGCGGAGTATGTAGCAGCCGCCAGTTGCTGCTCGCAAGTCATCTGGATGCGCACCCAGCTCAAAGATTATGGATTTAATTACTCCAGGATTCCCATCTACTGCGACTCAAAGAGCGCTATTGCTATATCAAGCAATCCCGTCCAGCACACGAAGACGAAGCACATTGATGTGCGCTATCACTTTATAAAAGATCACGTGGAAAAAGGTACTATCGAACTCTATTTTGTTAATTCAGAGCATCAGTTAGCAGACCTATTTACCAAAGCTTTGGACGAAAAACAATTTAATTACCTTGTGTCCAAGCTAGGTATGCTAAATCTGAAAGTTTGATCCGTTCGCAGCTCTCTACGAGTTTCATTCAATAACGAATGACTGTGACAAATGCACCAGTGCCTTGTCTCTGGTTGCTATTATTCACACTCCTTGGGTATTGCATTTCACTCGTTCAGCTCTGTGTTCGTTACGAACTTCTGTATCAACAAAGTAGATTTCGTGTTTTCCCGCTTCTTTTGTGTTCGTATGTCTGTTTCTGTGATTATGTGAGCAGTTTATCTCTTGTTCGCTGAAAAGTGCAAGGTGGTTTGGGTGGTGGATCCACAACCCGGTAATGTGTTCAGGAGGACCACTAGCATCAGTTGGTTGGTAAGTCTCACGGATCCTCTATTCGAGGGGGAGCAGGTAAAAGGGTTCTGTGTTTGGACCTTCTCATGGTAATCATTCGAGGGGGAGCTAGGTCTCTTGTCTGCGTTTTTTATTTAAGCCCTTTATCTTTAATTTTAATTTTGTTTCTTCTTCTCTCCGTAGGTTTATTTTTTTTCCCTTTAAGTTTTTTTTTTTTTTTTTTTTTTTTTTGAGTTAAGTTTTTTATTTTATTTATATCTCCGAAAATTCCACAAAGTTTTTTTAGGTTTGGTTTATTTTTTTTGTGTTTGGTTTCAGGTGTTTGTTTGATTTGCCTAGGCCCAAAGTTTCGGCCCATAACCTACCCGCCCCCCCCCCACCGGCCCAAGCCCAACACCCTCCGGGGTATAAGAACCCCGGTCGAAGCCATCCTCTTCATTCGATCGATAATATCTTCTCTCTTCGCCTTCATCTCTCTCGCCCGGACCTCTCATTCGACCGCATTCTTCGACCCTATACGACGTTTTCATCGCCTTCAATCGACAAGGTACAATGGCTCAAAATCAGCCACCAGCGATTGATCCAATCGCAGATGCGGAACTGATTCCCGAGGATCAGTTCCTTCCACTTACAGCAAATAACTACCATCTCGATGTGACCCAACTCGCCATTCAACATCAGGTCATCATCGAGATACTAAGGGGCCATCCACTCTCCTATGCTCTAACAGAAACAACCACCGTTCCAATCTTATACCTACAGCAATTCTGGCGTTCCCTTCATGCCTTAGAAGCCGATGGCGGTTTCCATCTTGAAGGTCGGATAGATCACACACTAGTGCTTCTCACAAGTGATCTATTCCACCAATTTCTTCGGCTACCGACCGCCGGATCTGTAGCTGGCCAAGAAGACTTCGACCCGCTTGTCTCAGATGCTACATTGTGCACCGATCTTCTCTCATTGGGATATGGCGCAGAACTCCGCATACCATCAACATTCAACCGCAAACATCTATCGACGTTATGGTACACTCTGTTCACTTATATCAATCGGTGTCTTTCGTCTATAACGAAAGGCATTGATCAGACGAGCGCTCCGATTCTACGCATCTTTCATGCGGTGGCATTCAATCGCCACGTCGACTTTGCCGATCTTCTATGGTTTGAACTCATTCAGAGAGTTCGGTCGACTGCATCTCGGCGGTCAAACTTCGTCCCCTTCATGCGGTTCCTACAGATAATCATCCGGAACTACATGAACCTGTATCCCGAGATACAGCGCCGCTCCACCCACCCGACGTGCCCACAACATCCAACTCGGAAGATTCCTTCCCGTGCTGATCCAGAAGGTGTTGTCGCCCGACAAATCCCAGTTGGTGTACTAGACCATGCTCGTCCCACGGCACTGAGTGTGATAGCTTATAGGCTCACACACAACATCCCAGCTCCTATGGTCCGACCAGGACCGGCAGGACCTGCCCAAGGAGCGAGACCTGAGCGACGTGAGGGTCCGCGTCTACGAACGAGAGGTGGGAGCGTCCGGATAGCTGGGGCTTCCGGACAGGGTGTGTCGAGAGCTGTTACTGTGAGGGGATCTGGAGTGGGCAGTGCCGTTGGATCGAGCCAGCCTAGTTCTTCGAGACAACCATCTTCGCCACCAACAACAGGTACTCCAACGACAGAAGAGGGAACAGTTTCTGAAGCCGTTCAAGCTCAGCCTTCTTCTGTCGCTGCTACTGAAGGAACATCACCCACTTCCGACACCGAGGAAACCCAAACCGCAACATCGGCATCAAATGAAGAGTCTTCTGACTCGGATGGTGACGATGATCAGCCCTCTTCTGGAGAGATAAGGAGAGCGGAGGGAGTCTTAGTTGAAAATCAAGAAGTGAGTTGTGTGAGGGAAAGGCGGAGTAAACTGCATTCAGAGAGTACACGAGTGACGGGACAACCATCTTCGGTGGTATCCCCCCTAGCCACGTCTAGCCAGGTAGCCACATCTACTACCCAGTCTCATGTGTTGGGACAGGGTATTGAAGAAGCCGCCGTGGACCTAGCGGCGCACTTGCACGCCCAACCAATCCACTCCACCATCTCTCAACAGATGGTGGTTTCACATTCTCACGGGGATTTAGCACATACGCTATCGGGCTCTCACTTGGAGGGTGCCGATATTGAAACAAGAGAACCGCTGCCCCCGTTCTCGCCTTCTTTGCATGCACGGAGTCTAGAGCCACTTGTTATTCATGCCATTCCTAGGACACAGATTCCTTTTTCGGCTATCTCCGGTAGCCTAAGTGGCCCGGCCGGAACATCCATAGTAAACCCACCTTCGGGTAGGTTACAAGGATTGGGTGGAAGTCCTACCACGGCTATCATCACGCCAACCGTGAACGTAGGCGGCTCGACTTCAACAGTCGGAGCTACAACGGGAAGTCTAAGTGACCCCGGAGTTACCCCACATGAGTTTGTCTCAAGGGAATACATGGACGGCGCCCTAAAGGTTGTCCAATCTATGATGACGGAGGAGTTGGACAACATCAAACGCATGGTCAAAGGCAAAGGTCCTGCGACTGAGCCGGAGACCACATCTACTCCATCTTCTCTATCAGCTGCGGATCTGTCCATACCTGAACTAAAATCTATCCTTCTCGCCAAACTTATAGCCCAATCTCAAACCGAACCCACCCAGGATGCCGATTTGTTATCCTTACTTTCTCAAGCATCTACACCGACCCCACCTACACCACAACCTATCATTTCTGTCGAAGCCTTCCAGATCCAACAAGCTATGCTTCAGTCACTTCAGCAAACCGTAGCTGTTTTGACTGAACGCCTTTCGGCAGTGGAAGATACCTGCCGTGGCCAGGCAGAACGGCTCAAGCGCCGACATGATGATCAGGATGATCCTGATCACCATGAGGGGGAGAAGCGCCAACGTCGATCTGAGCCGGAGTCTCATGTAGTGGAGTCGGAACAGGTTGAACAGGGTATGGGTTCGGGTACAAGAACAGAGGGACAGAGGCAGGAACAGGAACGGGAACCAGTGACTGATCTGATACTATATGGTTATCCGACGGTTGAAAAGCCTGAGGAATTTGAATTTGATTCTCCGATAGTTCCTGAAGATTGGACAATAATACTAGATCCGTATGAAGTGACGGACACGACAGAAGAATGTGCCAATACTGAAAGAGCTCTGGTGGTTATGCAAAAAGAAATTGATGAAATACTGCATCCAGATGATCAGTCTTCTGCCGTGATTCCTTTATTGACCTATCCAGTTAATCACCCTGATTTTTCTTCTACAGTTTTTCCCGAGAGATCTCCTACAGCTTCACCAGTTAGAGAACCAGTTAGTACTACTCCAGTTCGTCCATCCAAGTGGGAAAGAGTCCGAATCAAAGTTCCTTTCCTCGAAGAAAGTCAGAAAAAGATCTTTGCCCACTGGATCAGAAAGTATGATGAAGTCGTTATCCATGGTCTACAGTCAGTGAAAAATAAAGAAAAACAGCGTGAACTTGTGTTCGTGTACAGAAAGTTCCAGCACAAGTACTCCAAGACAAAGCTCAGGATTGTATCAGTTGATAAGATTATACCTGCCTACTTCATGAAGGTTAAGTATACGGACTTTATGGTTACTAGAGAAGATGGTCAACAATACTGCTTTTCTGATGCTGATTTTCCATGTCTGGAGCCACAAGATCTGTTGTACATATTACGTGACTTAAAGACCAGAATCGTCAGACCCGGAGAAGTCATTGATGCACTAGAAACAGTGAAAAGATACATGAAGTGTGCAATGAAACTTGCTTCGGTGGAAGATTTTCAGATTGGGTTAGAAAGTGATCAACCGAAGATTAATCTGTTCAAGCCTGATCTGACTGTTCCGTTTGATGCTCTAAATGTACCTGCATTCACAGTTATTGTTGGGAACTGAAGATTCTACTAAGTGTAGTTACTACTGCTAGTACAAGTGTAGTTACTACTGCCAGAACAAGTTGAAGATTAATACTGCTAAGTGTTACTACTGCTAGTAGAATTAATGCTGCTAGTTTAATTTAGTACTGCTTGAACAAAGTTAGTACTGCTTAACTAGTTAGTACTGCTAGTAGTTAGTACTGCTTTCAGTTAATGCTGCTAGTTGAAGTTAATGCTGCTGAGCATTATTAGTGCTGCTAAAGAGATACGGATGGAAAGTACTACAGCTGGATATACTGAAGATATACTTAGAAGATATACATGGAAGATATACTGAAGATTTGTTTATTCTTTGTAATTATCTTTTTATCAGTATATGTATAGAATGTGTAGAATAGATAGAAAGAATTTTTCATAATTGTTTTTTCAAGAGAAAAATCGACCTCAAGGCATAGATCCTAATTCTAGAGAAGTAGAATTCGTATTGGTGAGTCTGTTCATCAATATTGAGGTTGAGAGTGTAATCTTGTAACTTTAAGCATTCAATACAAGTTTACTGTTTGATTATTATATACTGTGTTTGATTACTGTTTTATTAAATATCAAAGTGTTTTTCCGCAACTTCTTTGATATTAGTTTCTGAGTATAAATTCTTGTTAAGAATTCGATCCTGACAAGTGGTATCAGAGCCAAATTCTCTCAGAAACAGTTATTCATCATGGAAAATCTTACAGAATCAAGCAGTACTTTGGTCTCAAAAGTTCCAATGCTCAGATCCAATGAATTTGACATGTGGAAGATCAGAATCAAGCAATATATTCTCCTCACAGATTATTCTATGTGGGACATCATTGAGAATGGCCCATCTGATGGAGGAAAGATTGGTGAGGATGGCAAAAGAACTCCTCCAAAGACAGATGCAGACAGGAAATCAAGACAGACAGAGATGAAAGCCTTGAGCACACTGCTCTTGGCCATTCCAAATGAGTATCAACACCAATTCTGCAATTGTACTGATGCACAGATGCTCTGGAATGCTCTAGAGAAGAGATTCTCAGGTACCAAAAGTACCAAGAGAAATCAAAAGGCAATCTTAAAGCAACAGTATGAAAACTTCATGTCAACTAAGAATGAGTCCATGACTCAAACTTTTGACAGGTTTAATAAACTAATTGGTGAACTAGCTACTATGGGAGTACAGATTGATCAAGATGATGTGAACAGAAAGTTCTTAAGGTCCCTTGGAGATGAATGGACCATGTACACTGTGTCATTCAGACAGAATGATCAGTTGGAAGAAAAAGAACTTGATGATCTGTACAATGATCTTAGAGTATTTGAAGCTGAGGTGGAGGCAAAGAAGAAGCCTTCTGGATATGTTCATAATGCTGCACTCCTATCAGCATCAATTGATTCTACTGCTAACTCTGAATCAGTTAATGCTGCTAATGGATCAAATCTAGATAAAGGCACTGATTATGTATTTGAAGCTCTTCTTTCTAATCATGGAAATTCTTCTTTGATCAATGATGACTTAGAACAACTTCATCCTGATGATCTGGAAGAGATGGATATTAAGTGGCAGATGGCCATGCTCTCCATGAGGGTTAAAAAGTTTATAAAGAGGACTGGAAGAAACAACTTCTCACAAAGAAGAGAAGATGGAGCAGGGTTTGATAAATCAAAGGTAGAATGCTACAAATGCCATCTGAAAGGACATTTTGCTAGAGAATGCAGAAGTGGAATGTCTCACAACAACAACCATCAACAAGCTCAATCTGGAAGCTTCAATAACAACAGAAACTCTGCTCAAGCCCTTGTTTCTCAACAAGGAATGGGGTTTGATTGGAGTGATCAAGCAGAAGAAGCTATTCAGAATCAAGCTCTTATGGCAAAAGTATCTGATCTCCCATCTGAGGTAAGTTCTAATCTCTGCTCTAAAACTTGCATAGACACTGTTAAAAGGTACAGGGATCACAATCAGAAGATGAGTGATGACCTAAAGAGACTAGAAAAGGATATAAAAGACTATGTGAGGATAGTAGAGAGATTTGAAGATCAAATCAAAGGTTTTCAAGCCAATGAACTACAACACTCATATGACACTAATTACTGGCAGTGGGAGAAAAAGGATTTAGAACTTAAACTGACCAAATCTAAAGAGGAGAGTGAAAAACTGAAAGAGGAGTTAACCAAGGTTAAGCTTGATGTAGAAAAGTTTTCCAATGCTTCTAAAGCAATGGACTCCTTACTGCAAAATCAGATTCATGATAAATTAAGAAGAGGAATTGGGTATAATGCCACACCTCCACCATATAACAACAATTACATTCCTCCTACTTCAGACCTGTTAGACACCAAAGATAGGAAGGACTTGCCTGATGGAGCCACTGAAATAGATCCCTTAGATGAGGTAATTGTTGAGGATAAGACTGAGAAAGAGGTTGGCAAGAGTAAGAAGAACAAGGTGAGTGGTGAGACTTCTATAGAAAACAACATTATCACCAATGAGGATTGTGGAAGGGCTTGGATCAAATCCAAGAAAATAGAGAAGACAGAGGAAAAGTCTGGTAAGGTCCATTATAAACAGACCACAGTTGTGAATCCAGGTCCTTGCAAACAGTGTACTTGTAAGAAGAATGAACCCCAAAAACAGGACAAAAAGAGGGGAAATCAAAGAAACTGGAATAATCAATGGGCACATAAACAAGGGGTTGATCTGAGTAAAATCAATAGACCAAAACCTTGCTTTATCTGTGGCAAACTGAATCATCTTGCAAAAGTCTGTTATTTCAATCCTATGAACCAAAGAATGAATTTCCAAAGATCCATGCAAAAACCCTTTGGTTATAAGAAAATTGAAAAGAACCATGTGGCTAAGAAAAATGTTAAAACTAAAAGCCACATGAAGAAAAAGTATTCTGTTAAAGAAAGTGTCAATATGTGGATTCCTAAAAGCACTAAAACTGTTAGTCCTGCTACCACAAATAGTGCTGCTGACAATGATAGTGCTGCTAGAAGTAATACTACTGCTAACAATGTTAATGCTGCTAACAAGGTTAGTACTGCTAAACCTGTTAGTACTGCTACACCTGTTAGTACTGCTAACTCTGTTAGTACTTCTAAGGTTAGTACTGCTTCCAGTGTTGATTCTGCTAAGCCAATCATATTGACAAAGTACTCTAATAAAGAGTGCTCTGAGTTTACAAACCTCATTAAAAAGGAATGTAAATACTTTGATGAGAAAGGAAGACCCAAGATCACTTTGGCTTGGGTCCCCAATCATACTAATTGATTTATTTAATGTGCAGGGCAACCAACAGCTCAAGGGAAAGAGCATATGGCATGTTGATAGTGGTTGCTCTAGGCACATGACTGGCAACATGTCATGCCTTCAGGATTTCAAGCAAATTAATGGAGGACATGTTGCATTTGGAGACAATCTTACTGGTGGTAAGATAAGTGGAAAAGGTAATGTCACCAAAGGTAAGATGACATTTGAGGATGTCTACTATGTTGATCAATTAAAGTACAACCTGTTAAGTGTATCACAGGTTTGTGACAAACAACATAGTATATTATTTACTAATACTGAGTGTATGATTCTTGCTCCAGGGTTCAAGGTAGTTGATGAGAGCATGATACTACTTAGAACTCCAAGGAAGGACAATGTTTACTGTCTTGATTTGGACAATGTTGATAGTGATTCATCTTTAAATTGTCTTGTTTCAAAAGCTTCTATAGATGAATCCTCCCTTTGGCACAGAAGGATGTGTCACATGAATTACAAGACTATGAACAATCTTGTTAAAAATAACCTTGTAAGAGGTTTACCTTCAAAAGTCTTTTCATGTGATGATCATTGTGTTGCTTGTCTCAAAGGCAAACAACACAAAACTTCTCATAAGACCAAAGAGTTAAATTCTGTTTCTTCTTGTCTCCAGTTATTGCATATGGATCTGTTTGGTCCTACAAATGTTATGAGTATAGGCAAGAAATCTTACTGCTTGGTTATTGTTGATGATTACTCCAGGTTTACTTGGGTATATTTTCTAAGGACTAAGGATGAAACAAGTGATCTTATCAAATCCTTTATTCTAAGAATTGAAAACCAAACTAATCAAAGAGTAAAAGTCATTAGATCAGATAATGGAACTGAATTTAAAAATCATGATTTAAACACTTTTTGTGAAGGAAAAGGTATTGAGAGACAATATAGTGCTCCTAGAACTCCTCAACAGAATGGTGTTGCTGAAAGGAGAAATAGGACACTAATAGAGGCTGCTAGATCTCTGTTGGCTGATTCAAAATTGCCAATTACATTCTGGGCTGAAGCAGTTAATACTGCTTGTTATGTCCAAAACAGAGTTCTAGTGGTCAAGCAAAAGAACAAGACCCCATATGAGCTTTTAAATCAAAGAAAACCTTTTATTGGTTTCTTCAAATCTTTTGGGTGTCCTTGTACAATTCTAAATACCAAATCTCACTTAGGTAAGTTTGATAGCAAAGCAGATGATGGATTTCTTGTTGGATACTCATCTCAAAGTAAGGCCTACAGAGTTTTTAACTCTTCTTCTAGAATAATTGAAGAAAGTGACAATGTCAAATGCAATGAGAACACACCAAATCCTGTTGGGTCTGGACCTCAATGGCTATTTGACATTGATTCACTAACTAACTCTTTTGGTTTCAGTAATGAGTATACAGGAACAGATGGTGGAGAATCAGAGATCACACAAGTTCAAGAAAGTATATCTAAATCTGTGATTTTTCCCATACCCACAGTAAATGAAGACTGTGAAAAGGAATCATATACTGAACCAAGTCAGAGTGAAGAAGACACTAGAGATGAGGAGACTCAAGAATCAGAAGTGACATCTGAAGACACTTCCGTTGAGTTGCATGACTCTAATCTAGAGGCTGGACTGAATGAAGAATCTAGTCATAACACAAGAGTTCAAAAGAATCATCCTCCACAGTTGGTAATAGGAGATATCTCTTCTCCTATGATGACTAGACATCAAAGCAGGCTTCAAGAAATGAAAGATCAACAGCATACAGTCCTTTCTTGTTTTCTATCCCAGCTTGAGCCTAAAAAGGCACATGATGCTATGAAAGAATCTAGCTGGATAGAAGCAATGCAAGAAGAACTGTTACAATTCAAGCTACAAGATGTATGGGATCTAGTAGACCTTCCTAAAGGTCACAGAGCAATTGGCACAAAGTGGATTTTCAGAAACAAGAGAGATGAAAGAGGTATTGTTATAAGAAACAAAGCAAGGCTGGTAGCTCAAGGCTACACTCAAGAAGAGGGCATAGATTATGAAGAAGTTTTTGCACCTGTAGCTAGGATAGAAGCAATCAGACTATTCCTAGCCTATGCTTCTTACATGAACTTCAAAGTCTACCAAATGGATGTAAAAAGTGCTTTTCTCTATGGGTCAATTGAAGAAGAAGTATATGTCTGTCAACCACCAGGGTTTGAAAACCCAAGCTATCCAGACAGAGTATACAAATTAAAGAAAGCACTTTATGGACTACATCAAGCCCCAAGAGCATGGTATGACACCCTGTCATCCTATCTCTTGGAAAATGACTTTGAAAGGGGAGTCATTGATAAGACTCTATTTATCAAAAGAAAGAAGAAGGATATCTTGCTGGTCCAAATATATGTTGATGACATTATTTTTGGTTCTACAAGAAACAATATGTGCAAGGAGTTTGAGGATTTAATGCATCAAAGGTTCAAAATGAGTTCCATGGGGGAACTTACTTTCTTCCTTGGACTCCAAGTTCAACAGAAGTCAGATGGCATTTTTATATGTCAATCCAAGTATGTGCAGGATATTCTAACCAAGTTTGGTTTCTCAGAATCAAAACCTGCAAGCACACCTATGGAAACACACAAGCAGATCACAGCAGATCTTGAGGGGGAGGATATGGATGTGCATCTTTATAGATCCATGATTGGCTCTCTCATGTATCTCACAGCATCAAGGCCAGATATTATGTTTCCAGTCTGTGTATGTGCAAGATTTCAAGTTAGGCCAAAGCAATCTCACTTTCAAGCTGTTAAGAGGATATTCAGATATCTCAAAGGGCAACCCAGATTGGGACTTTGGTATCCTCATCACTCACCTTTTGACCTAATAGCATACTCAGACAGTGATCTAGGTGGTGCAAACTTGGACAGAAAATCTACTTCTGGAGGATGTCAGTTTTTGGGTGCTAGACTAGTCTCATGGCAGTGCAAGAAACAAACCACCGTATCCACATCTACAACAGAGGCAGAGTACATAGCAGCTGCAAGTTGCTGTTCTCAAGTCTTATGGATTCAGAATCAAATGCTGGATTATGGGGTAACCTTTCTACATACTCCAATCTTTATTGACAACAGCAGTGCTATTAGCATTGTAAATAATCCAGTCAAGCACTCAAAGACAAAGCACATTGAAATCAGGTATCACTTTATAAGAGATTGTAATGAAAAGAAACTTATTCAAGTTGTCAAAGTTCACACTGATAATCAGTTTGCTGATCTATTCACTAAAGCTTTTGATGTGAGTAGATTCACTTTCTTGGTAACAAGTGTGGGAATGATAAACTTTGAATAATCTTCTTCTCAAAAAGTGAGTTTATACCTGTATATTGTTCTTCTTGGTGTTACTAATCTTCTTTTCAGGATATGCATAGCAGTACTCAGTATTTAGCAAGGTTAAAAGGAGTAAGTTCAGTTAATACTGCTAGTTCAGTTAGTACTGCTAGTAGTTAATACTGCTAGTTCAGTTAATACTGCTAGTAGTTAATACTGCTATTTCAGTTAATACTGCTAGTTCAGTTAATACTGCTCGTGGTTAATACTGCTCGCGGTTAATACTTCCAGTTAGTTAATACTGCTCGTGGTTAATACTGCTCGCAGTTAATACTGCTAGTTAGTTAATACTGCTAGTAGTTAATACTGCTATTTCAGTTAATACTGCTAGTGGTTAATACTGCTCTAGGTTAATACTGCTTATATTCCGAATACTATAAATACCTTTTGCCCGCCTAAAAGTTCATAACGACTCTTTGCATACTGTTCTCTTGCGCTCAAAACCTTTTCTCTCTCAAGTCCGAAGTTTTCAGGCAAGTTTTCGCTAAGATCAATGGCATCCATGACATTCATCGACGAGCACAACGAGATTGCGATGCTACAAAAGCCAAAACAAGCTGAAGGTTTTCATCAGATAGTCGACTTTCTGAAGTCGAGCCACATTGCTCATGCTCTTACTGTATCACCTACAATCTACATTGAGCACCAAAGGCAGTTCTGGGCTAATGCAACCATTGTTGTGGAAAATGGTGTGCAAATGATCAAGACAAGAATCTGTGATCACTCACTTACAGTTACTGAAGAAGTCATTCGCATCAGTCTACGTCTAGACGATGCCGCTGGTATAATGTCTATCTCTAATGATGAACTGTTTTCTAATCTTACTAGAATGGGGTATGGAGGCCCATTGGGTGTTTTCAAATTCTCAAAAGCAAAATTTTCACCCCAATGGCGTTTTCTTGTTCATACCCTAATGCATTGTATCTCCAAAAAGACCACTGGATGGAGTGAGTTCAGCAGCCCAATTGCATATGCTTTGGTATGCTTGGCTACATCCAGAAGGTACAATTTCTCAAAGATGATTTTCAATGATCTTGTATCAAATATGGGAAACAAAAAGAGTTTCTTTATGTATCCCAGATTTGTTCAGGAAGTAATTAACCATGAATTGACGGACATACCTCAACCTGTTGGGGTATATGTACCTAAACCCCCAAAAGGCAAGGTTTTCTCAAACATGAGAAGATCTGCTGGGGACTCGGAAGGAGTTGACACCCCATTGTTCTCTACAATGATGGTGGTGTCCCAAACCACTGAAGGTATGGCAGCAGGGTCAAGGCCCTCATTAGACCATCCCACTGCTAGCCAAGCCCAACCTTCTCACTCAAACACAATTCCCCAGTCCATTCTTACAAAACCAACCTCTCCAATTACCCAAACTTATCAAAGAAAACAGGTAAAGAAGGCTCCTTCCCTTCTTGTACCATCACCCACACAGCCTTTAAGCCCTCTAAGGGAGAATTCTCCCCTAGAGAATATCCAAAGGGAAACCACAAGGGTGTCTCCCAACCCAAAGGAGGTGCTCTCTGAGGAGGAGGTAGAGCATATGGGAGATGAGGCTGCCACTACTCCTGCTAACACAGAGGAGGACAGTGGTAACATCAATAAGACCTCCCCCATGGCAACTTTGAATGAGCAATCATTTGAAGGTCCCTGGCGCCAAGAAACCACAGGGGTGGATAGTGCTTCTGCTAGGCAGAAGACTTCCACTACTAAAAGATCCAATGATCCTTCAATAGGGGGTAACACTCCTGGAGAAGGTGAGGACAGATATAACTATGATGAATTGATGGAGACCATGGGAAACATCAACCAGGATGTCATCAAGCAAGGAAAAGAAATAGAGGAGATGAAGCTGGTGATCCTGTCACAACAAGTCCAGATTGAAAAATTAAAGAAGATGGTGACCAGGCTGGTTCAAAAGAAAAGAAAGAAACAATTTGTGCTCAAAAGGAGGAAACCAGAGACTGATGCTCCCAAAAAGGGGGAGATCAACATGGAAGAAGCATCAAGTGAAAGGGAGTTTGATAAAGAAAGAGTTGAAGTTGAGGGGGAGAAGGAAGCAGAAACTGTTAATGCTGCTGAAACCTCACAAGCAGCAGTAACAGAGTTAACACCAACAGAAATTGAAGTAGCTGAAGTGCTAATAAAAGCTAAGAATGACACTCCCAAAGCAAAGGGAGTGGTCATAAATGAAGGGAGAGACAAGAAATCAGAAAAGAAAGACATGACTGCAGATATAAAAAGAAAAGGGAAAGAAAAGATGATAGAATCTGATCAACCATCTAAAAAGCAAAAGATGATTGAGTCAGATGAAGCATTAGCAAAGAAAGTGCAAGAAGAGTTAGATCTAGCAGAAAAGGAACAGGTTGAAAAAGACAGAGAAATGGCCAGAGCACTAGCAAATGAGTTAAATGAAGCATTCCAGAAAGGGTTAGAAACAGAGAAAGCCAAGCAAAGGGCAATAACCTTGAGAAAGGCTATGATGGTCAGATCAAGTGCAAAGAAGAGAAGACCTTCACAAACTTACCTTGCTACTCAGGAAAGAAACAAAATGATAACTTTCTTGAAAAGTGCAATTGGGGTAAAGAAAGAAATGTTTGTGAAGATGAATTTTGATCAAGTTAAGGATCTATATGAGAAAGAAATGGAGAAGCTGAAGAGCAATGAAAAGGATAGAGTGGAGTTTGAAAAGAAGGCAAAGGAGAGACATGATATAGATATGAATCAACCATTCCCTGAAAGTGAAGAGGGAACTCCTATAAAAGAAATGGAAAGGGAAAAGGAAGAAAAGAAGAAGGAAGCTACTCTAGTGCAGGTTCAAAAGACTTTGAAAAGAACCAAGATGATGGCCAAAAGAAAGAAAGATAAGAAGTCTAGAACAGAAGAAGAACAAAATGTTGCTGAAGAAGAAGTGGCACCTGAGTCATCAAGCCAGCAAGGGTCATCAATCAAAGATGATGTAAGCTTATATATGGTAGTGATGGACAAAGTGCCTGAACCAATTTCTGCAGAACCTGTTGGAGTTAAGCCACCAGAGATCATTCACTGGGATGTTCTGAAAATGGATGGAAAAGATTACATCAGACTAAAGAGGAAAGGTGACAAGTATGAAATATTCAATACTTGGATCAAGGTTGTCAAAACATGCTCTAGATCTGATATAGAAGAGATGTTTGACATAGGAATTAAGCTGTATGCAGACCATCTGAATACTCCAGGAATGTCTCTTACAAAACTGGTGATGGAGTATTTATGCATGATGTTCAAACCTGAAGAAGTGAACCAGGTAATCAAGAGTGTGTTTAAAGAAGTCACAAGTTGGACTCTATATGAAACTAGTGGAGTATATGCAGTGACTTTGGATAGAAATCACACAGAATACTTCCTAGTGGATAGAGTATATAATCACACCAGACTGAAGGTTCATGCCATGCTAAAGAAGAAGTTGGGTTGTGCACCAAATTCAGAAATGGCCAAGTATCTCATTCAGAGGATAATCAATCAGAGTTTGGGACTGAATCCAGACTTAGCAGCGTGATCTTGGAAGTTTTGGGAGCATTAAAAAGAGCATCTGGAAGAATATCTGAAGAACTTGACTTCTCTTCTAAAAGTCAAGTTAGGGGGAGATTGTTGGGAACTGAAGATTCTACTAAGTGTAGTTACTACTGCTAGTACAAGTGTAGTTACTACTGCCAGAACAAGTTGAAGATTAATACTGCTAAGTGTTACTACTGCTAGTAGAATTAATGCTGCTAGTTTAAGTTAGTACTGCTTGAACAAAGTTAGTACTGCTTAACTAGTTAGTACTGCTAGTAGTTAGTACTGCTTTCAGTTAATGCTGCTAGTTGAAGTTAATGCTGCTGAGCATTATTAGTGCTGCTAAAGAGATACGGATGGAAAGTACTACAGCTGGATATACTGAAGATATACTTAGAAGATATACATGGAAGATATACTGAAGATTTGTTTATTCTTTGTAATTATCTTTTTATCAGTATATGTATAGAATGTGTAGAATAGATAGAAAGAATTTTTCATAATTGTTTTTTCAAGAGAAAAATCGACCTCAAGGCATAGATCCTAATTCTAGAGAAGTAGAATTCGTATTGGTGAGTCTGTTCATCAATATTGAGGTTGAGAGTGTAATCTTGTAACTTTAAGCATTCAATACAAGTTTACTGTTTGATTATTATATACTGTGTTTGATTACTGTTTTATTAAATATCAAAGTGTTTTTCCGCAACTTCTTTGATATTAGTTTCTGAGTATAAATTCTTGTTAAGAATTCGATCCTGACAGTTATAAAGTTTCCAGAGTTTGGTATGTCATATGTGAACAACAACGGTGTTCTACGCTTTATTCGTTTTGATCAGATTGCCAGATTTTGTGATGGTACGTTGATGTTTTTGAAAGACAAGTTGAAGCGTGTGCTGAGTCAAGATGAAAAAGGAGTTCAATTACTGGATTTTTCATACAAAGCACTTGTTCTTAAAGCACTGAATGTTATTGAAGAACGACTGGAATATAGAACGCAAATCAGATATTTCGAGATCAGCTTTGGTTTCCGGAAAATTTTTGTTCCTAACTGGCGTGACTATCAACTTCTATTTAAAGGGGGAGATTGTTAGGGCTACTTTGTTAGTTAAATAGAAGTTC
Organism: Arctium minus; assembly: GCA_954870635.1. NCBI lineage: Eukaryota > Viridiplantae > Streptophyta > Magnoliopsida > Asterales > Asteraceae > Arctium > Arctium minus. The sequence continues at coordinate 55,909,508 of OX941092.1, forward strand.
AGGGTAGATTATGTCAAGTTATTAAAGTTGTAAGCTTGTTGGGCCTTAAAGCCCATAAGCCCATTAGGCCTGCGAGCCCGAGTATTTAAAGTTATTTCTATTTCTTTTGTCAAAAAAAGAGATTTATTATTCAGTTTACTAGTTGTTAGGTTTACATACTATTATCAGAAATTCTCTCTGTAAACCTTAGCCCTTTGACGTTATATCAATCATATGACTAGTTGTTGTGGCTTATAATCTGTTCATCATTGTTGATATATCTGTTGATTGCACTGAAACTGGGATCTACACTATGTCCCCCTCCACAGACTTAGCACGGGGGTCCCTATTACAATTTTGAAAAATTCTATTAAAGGCCATATTACAGTTTTGAAAAATTCTCAGAAAAAAAAATTCCAAGTAAACCAAGCTTTGCGCGACACACGGGATACGCAAACCACAACTTTGCGTTACAAGTGTGATGCGTAAAACCTACTTTGCGTAATAAGTGTGATACGCAATCCTTACTTTGCGCATGTGCCGTAATACGCAAACTTTACTTTGCGTGTCCAATGTATAATGCAAACGACACTTTGCGTGTTCAGTTACTTGCGCAAAGATAACTTTGCGTGATCAGTGTAATACGCAAACACTATGCAACTATTGAATCCGAATATACGATAAACGCTGTTTACGCAAAATACACTTTGCGTTTCGAATGGAATACGCAAAGATCAACTTGCGTTTGTCATTGTATACGCAAAGTTCAGATCAATCACTTGAAGAAATTCTCGATGAATCTTGCGCAAACCAGGATGAACTTGCGCAAACATGCGAAGAACTTGCGCAAACTTTAGATCTTACGCAAACCGACTAAAAACGATTAAATCTTCACCAAAAATTCATCTAGACGTCGAATTTCGATCTGAAAATTTGACAATTTACTCATCTACACATTTAGAACACAATTCTAACAAGAAATTTCATTTAAAAACACACAAATCGACAATTTGATTCAAGAACAGTGCGTGAAAACTCGTGAGCACGAACTTATTTAGAATCAAAATTACCAATCGAATACATTGCAATTCTTGAAACAAACTATATAGACTCGATCGATTTCACACTACGAACACAACCTAATCGATTTCAACTCGAAATTTTCATTAAAACTCAAAATCGATTTGGACTTCGTGAACAGTAACAGTGACTCAAAAACTTTTTTGATTTTGAAATGGATTTGGCTCTGATACCAATTGTGGCCCAAGAATTACTAGAATAAACACATACAAATCTACACAAAACACTTTTGTTTATTAATCACATGAATTACATCAAGCCATATACCTATTTGTGATAAACTTTTTCAATACAGAGTGTTTGTGTGTGTTCTCAATGTGTGCAACTATGTGTTCTTACTCTCTCTCAATCACCACCAAGATTACACCTTTACTTTCACACACTTAGCCACTTACCCTTACAAACTTAACACTATGACTTGCTTATATATATGTCAACATGACCAAGCAAGGTCAAACCTTCTAAGCATATTACAACACATACACAAACAACAAATACAATAAAGACCCTCATTTAATCTTGAATACAATTTCAGTCTAACAGTTAGTTGGAGTTCTTATAGGAGTAACGGAATAAGAACCATACCATAAATGATCACTTGTTTTATGAACATGATCATGTGTACGACAATAAAAACAATAGTATTTCTTTCCTGACAACCTGATTAATTGATCTCTCGTGTAGATATGATCAGATTTACCTTTACGTGCTTTGTTCTTCTTTGCTTTCGTCTCATGTACACATAATTTCTTTCCTTTCAGCTGATCTTTCTTCTCATCTTCAACTGGTTTCTTCTTCCAAACCAACTATTCTTCTTTATAACTCCTTCTTCGATGTGTACTTGAACCATCTATATTTCTATCATAGAAAAGTTTAGTACTACGAATCTGACTAGTAGATTTAACTGACCTTTTGGAAGAAACAGTCTTATGATGTGAGCTTCCAGCTGTCTTGAATGAACATTCAGAGTCGGCTGAATCATCTCTAGGTGTGTGGATTTGTGACTCTGGAGTCGTGTGCTCAGTCACCACCACCATGGAAATGATATCTTCAAGCTCTTTTACCTTTGAAGAGTAACTGTCTCTTTCTTTGATGAGAAGTTCAATTTTCGTCTCGAATTCAGACTTCGTTTTCTTCCCTTTCAGCACACACTCAGATAGTTCAGATAACTTCTCCGTCAGCTTCTTTATTTCTGTCTCAAAGATATTCCTTTCTTCCTCAAATCCATTCTCAGCATTCTTTCTTCCATCAGATATCTCTTTAAAAAATCCAACATTCTTCTGCTCAATGGTCTTTCTTTCTTTGGAAAAATTTTCCCTTTCCAAAATAATGACTTTCTCAAAATCAGACACTTGTTGAGAAAGCTTAATGCATTTAAGCTCAACCGTCTTCTTCTCGTCAGCACATTTTCTGGAAAACTCTGAGAATTTCTTAGCAAACTCTTTCTTTTTATTCTCAAAATTATCTATTTCTTTGGCTATTTTTAACTCTAAAACAGAAATCTTTCCATTCAGTTCTTCATTCATACTTTCTAAATCCTTAGCTTTCTTCTCATAGTTCTGAACTGACTCTGCTTGTATCTGAATTTGGACAAGTTGGTCTTCCAAATCTAACATCTTTCCTTTCAACTCAGTATTTTCAGCTTCTGAACTCAATAATTTTTCATCATTCAGCCCAGAAGTCTGTTTCAGAAGTTCTTCATTGACAATCTTTAATGAACTAACTTCTTCTCTCAGTAGCTTCCTATCATCAGAACATCTCTTTGCTCTCTTTGAATAATAGTCAACTAACAAATTGAGATTATCGATCTCTAATTCAAGCTTGGCAATCTTCCTTTCATCATCATCAGAAAAATATCCCATCTTGAATATCTGTTTCAAAATAGAACTTGAATATGATCGTTAGAAATTCAGAAATATCATGTATTAAAAAAAATAATCAAACTTTGGTCAAATATTGAAAAACTCAGAAAAAAAATTCTAAGTATGGAACTCTCAAACCAAAGGATACCAACTTCGCGCAATCAAAGTATTATGCGAGTTTTGAAATCCGCGGACAAAGAATGAACTCAGAATAAACTTCGTGCAAACAATGATGTGCGAGTTTGAAGTTCGCGCACGCTGAACGTTGCAAGTTCTTTACTTCTCGAAGGCAACACACTTCTCGCAAAGAGTCTGTGCGTTCAAGACTTAGAAAACTTTCTGATTTTTCACTTCGCGCTAAATGCAAACGCGCACGATGAATATTTCTCGTAAATTCCACTTCACGCACAACAAGACTTCTCGCATGTCACTGTTCACGCATACAATGCTTTGCGAGTTTCTACTTCGCGCATGAAACAACTTGCGAGTTCTTCATTTCTTGCGAGTTTAATCTTTGTGCGTGTTCTTCGATCCTTGCGAGTTCTTGCCTTTGCGAGCTCTTCACTAGCGAGTTCCTCAGATCTAGCGAGTTCTTCACTCTGTCGAACAAAAAATCGATTTTTCCATCTGATTTCGATCCAATCCTTTATCAATTGATGTGAAACTTTGCAGATCTCATCGATTTCATGTTTCGAACATATTAAAATGAAACAATTTCAGAAACAAACACAAATTGATGCTATTTGATTCTAAAACAGTATGAACTGTTTCTTCGAACAAAACTCCAAGAAAATTCAAAATTCAATCTAATTCTTTGTGAATTAGACTAAATGATCCAAATCAAACTTGTTCTAGCAGTAGAATCGACCACCAAAACACTAAAATCAAGTCCAAAACATCACTGTAGCTCAAAAATTAAATCCAGACAGTAACTAGCGAGTTCTTCCAAAATGTCGACCAAAATCATGAAATTAATCCGTTTTCTGAATTTCTTCTGCTCTGATACCAATTGTTATGTCCTATTTCAAGTTCTGATTATATCAAACAATCAACATGAATAAAACGTAATCATATGTCATTGATTCAAGAACAACAATTACAAATCTCTCACTTTCTCTCTCTACTTTCTCTCACTAGAAATATGTTCTAATCGACTCTTCTCTAATATGCTCTCTTCATGTCTGAAATCTCACTCACAATTACTTACAAAGAATTACAAGAAACCTATTTATTCCACCACACAATTACAAAGGAAACAAACAAATACAATTAACTTTGAATTTATTAACACATTGACTTTGACTTTCATTGAGAGTTGACTTTGCAGCTTTGACTTGTTGTATTTTGATCTTCAATCTCTATGATCTTGAATCCAACAAATCTGTGCTCTAACAAGATTGTTTAATCTTGTTTGTGATTGATTTTAGATAAGAATTTGACATAAAAACTGGGATTATCATCTTTGTATGTTGAACAAGATTCGTAGATATAGCAATGGCGCTTTTCGAATCACAATATATCGGGATCTTGTTGTATGTGAAGCCATAATCTCGGAGTTGTGTTCTCATCCACAACACTTGAGAACAACAGCTCTCTCCAGCGACGTACTCTGCCTCAACTGTTGATGTGGAAACACAAATTTGTTTCTTTGACGCCCAACTCACAAGTTTATCGCCTAGAAATTGTATGTGACCCGATGTACTTTCCCTGTCAAGCATACAACCTGCATGGTCTACATCTGAATATGTTGTCAGTTCAAAACCTGTATCTTTAGGATACCACAAACCAAGATCTGCAGTGCCCTTCAAATATCTAAAAATTCTTTTGACCACAGACAGATGGGATTCTTTTCGATTAGCCTGATATCGAGCACATAGACATGTAGAGAACATTATATCTGGCCTACTAGAAGTTAAATACATCAAAGAACCAATCATCCCTCGGTAGGTTCTAACATCGACTGCTTTACCCGAAGGATCAGTGCCAATCTTAGTTCCTGGTGCCATCGGGGTTCCAATGGTTGTACAATTTTTCATTTTGAATTTTCTAAAAATATCGAAAATGTACTTTGATTGATTAATAAAAATCCTCGTTAAAAATTATTTGACTTGTAATCCGAGAAAGAAATTCATCTCTCCCATCATACTCATCTGAAAACGTGACACGATGAGGTTAGAAAAATTCTTACAGTATTTTGAATTTGTTGAGCCAAATATGATGTCATCGATATATATTTGAATTAAAATGATATCAGCTTTTTCCTTTTTGATAAACAAAGTAGTATCGATCTTACCTTTAGAGAAAGTAGACTTGAATAGGAATTTAGATAAAACTTCATACCAGGCTCGAGGGGCTTGCTTCAATCCGTAAAGAGCTTTTTCCAGAATATAAACATGAGTCGGTTTCTCTGGATTGACAAAGCCTTCAGGCTGTGAGACGTAGACTTCCTACTTCAAGATGCCATTGAGAAAGGTAGTCTTCACGTCCATTTGGTAGACGGTGAAGTTCTTGTGGGCGACATATGCAAGAAGCAGGCGAATAGCCTCAATACGCAGCACTGGAGCATAAGTCTCGTCATAGTCAATACCTTCCTCTTGCCTATATCCCTTAGCCACTAGTCTTGCTTTATTTCTGATCACGATACCATCTTCATCCTTTTTGTTCTTGAATACCCATTCCATGACAATTATAGTCTTTCCTTCCGGCTTAGGCACTAGTCTCCAGACTTTTAATGCTTCGAACTGATTCAACTCATCTTTCATCGCAGTTACCCAATCTGAGTCGACTAGAGCTTCAGATACGCGTGTTGGCTCTACCTTGCTCAGAAATGAGTCATGCATACACATATTTAATGTAGCAGACCTAGTTTGCACCGGTTTCGATGGATCTCCAATGATTTGGCTTATCGGGTGCTCTTTGGTCAACTTATGTTCATGAGGGAGTGGAATTGATGTAGATTGATCATGATTTTCATCTAACTATCCACTTTCAGTTTCTTCTTGTTCAGGGAGGAGTTCAGTTGAAGTATTTGGTGCAGAAGCATCAGTTGGTGCAGCATCATCTGGCTGTTGATTAGTCGTTTCAGTACAACCAACTGAGTCAGCAACTTCTGTCTCAACATTTTCATGTACATCTTCAACTGAAGGAGTAGTTGTTTGAACTGGAGTTTCTTGCTGAATCGGGGGAACGAATTCAATAGATACATCTGAAGTGACTAGATGATGACCACTTGACTCTTCAGGTCTGTCAATCACAACATATTTAGGCAATTTAGATCCAAGAAACTCATCATAAAAGAATTCAAACAATAAATTGAACTCTGATAAATGAGATGTAGAAGTAGATGGTTTATCAGAATTAGTCGCATTAACCGCAGGTTCATGACTGATTTGTCTATAAACTAGTACTCCTGTAAGTACGGGTTCTGAACTGCTTTGTTCAGAAGCCAACTCCTCGTCGAATGTAACATTTACGCTCTCTACTACAGTCTTTGACTTCTTCAAATAGACCCTGTAGGCAGCAGACGTTTGAGAGTAGCCAATGAAAATGCCTTTGTCAGCCTTGGGACTGAACTTGTTCAAGTTTATCGTTCATAATGAAGCACCTGCATCCAAAAATATGGAAGTATTTAATGCTAGGTGTACGATTATTTATCAAAGCATAAAGAGTTTTACCAAACCGGCGATGTATTATGAAGCGATTATGCGTGTAGCAAGCAGTCGATACAGCTTCGGCCCATAGAAACAGAGGTAGATCCAATTGACTAAGCATAGTTCGAGCGGCCTCGAGTAGCGTTCGGTTTCGTCTCTCTACTACTCCGTTCTGTTCTGGCAGCAGAATATGATGTGTTATCCCGACCGATTTGAGATAACCTTCAACAATTTTATTCTTGAATTATGTGTCGTTATCAGTTCGTAGAAGATTGACTGGCTTTTGCAGATTCACTTGGGTAGTCTTTAAGAAATTGATTATGACTTCGGGCGTCTTATCCTTTGATCTCATAAATTTGACCCATGTGTATCGCGAATAATCGTCCACAATCACAAATACGTATTTCTTGCCGTTAATGCTTTCTGTATGCATAGGACCGCAGAGATCCATATGCAATAGTTCAAGTGGAGAACTTATACTAGGCTCAGGCTTTGGCTTATGAGCATCTCTCTTCATTTTACCCTTCTCACACGCTGCACACAGATGTTCTTTCTCGTATTTGAGCTCAGGAAGTCCTTTGACAAGTTTGCCCGTGACCAGTTTGTTGATATAACGAAAATTCAGGTGAGAAAGTCTACGGTGCCATAACCAGCTTTGTTGCAGCGAGGCTTTTGACAGTAGACACACCTCATTGTCAGTCTGGACTTTTGACAAATTAATAGTGTAGAGGTTAGACTTTCTCGTGCCGACCAAGAGTTCCTTACCGTCTTCAGTACGCACAGAACATCTCTTGGCCTTGAAATTTACCTCTAGGTCTTTGTCATAGAACTGTCCAATGTTGAACAGATTATGTTCTAATCCTTCCACGTAACTCACATTCGTAATCGTCACGTTGTCTTGAATCACGTCACCATATCCCAAAATTGGTGAAAACTGATCATTGCCGAATCGCACGTTCCCGCAGTATTTGTCTGTATAATTAGACAAAATATCTTTCTGCCCAGTCATATGCTTGGAGCAACCAGAATCCAAGTACCACATATGACGGGTCTGTACAGTAGAAATCAGAGAACAATAACTTTAGGTACCCATTTAATTGTGGGTCCTACATTGTTAGCATATGATTTTGGCATCCATTTGTATATGGACCCTCTGATCTTTTGAAAAACCTTTGAAACATTTGAAGCATATGACTTATAAGAATAGACATGATAAGTACCAAACCAATCATCAGAATATTGGTGAGAAGCAAAATTATTCCGTCTATAAATAGAAGACTTAGTAGTAGACCGAGATATTTGGAGTAATTGCTTTATGGTATATTTCTTGTAAGGAATTACAAGTTTTTGTTTATTAGAAGCAATAGTACCAACTACATCAGAACTACTATCAGTCGGTCTATTACAAACACTATCAAGACATGATTTTGAACTCTCAATAATCTTCCATTTTGGTCGCCATTCAGTTCGTTCATCCGACCTTTTCTTTTTTCAAATCTGAAACAAAAGATTTAGATTTGTTAGAAAAAAACAGATTTCTAAGTTTGTCTTTTCTTGAGCTTACCAGTGTTGTTCCATTTCTGTGAGCGTCGTTTCTTTTGCTTCTTACCTTTCTCATAGTAATCATTACACACATAAACTTATTCACCAACCTTAGTCGATGATTCACCTACTTCATACACACTTGGTAAAGCTTCAGAATTAATAATAAAAGTAGAATGATCTGGAAGTTTAGCATTAAAGCCAAACATACCAACACTTTTATCAACACACCCATCATCAGAATTTAGAAAATCATTTGCAGACGCAAATAAGTCATCAAAATCATCTTCCGACGTTTGAGGTGCCTTAGAAGATTTTGAACACTCTTTGGATTCAGTTTTAAAAACGGTGTTCTTTATTAAAGTAGAAAAAACATTTTGTTCAATATCAATCAAAAAATTTTCATTAGATAAAATATTTTCAAGTTCCATTATTTTGCTTTCTAACACAAGTGTAGGAATGTAAATCTTAGCTTTAATCGGTTTTGCCTCCATCTCTTGTGTAGAATAACTAGCAAAATAATCATTTGAAATAAACTTTGGCTTTTATGAAAGATAACTATCATTCAACTTTTGATAGCAGAATGGTAGTTGCATTTTCTTTGTGTTCTTTCTATATTCATCTTCTTTGGCCTCTACTTCATCCGATGACTTGGTAACAAATTTGGGTTTCAAATGAGTATATTTACCATCCGCAAATAGAAAATCAAAGTTATACAATGTTGGCTATTTTCTGATGGCTTTCTTTAGATAATGTGGGTTATCGTAACCGAGTCCCCACTTCTCTTTAACATCAGCTTCTTCATTAGGTGTGTTTAAGAAAAAGGTTTGATTTGTTTGTCCTCTAGCATATAATTTTGCTTCCAAACCATTTACCTTTATCTCTAAGCTCTTGTTTTCAACCTGCAATTTGTGAGCTTTTAGAATACATTCTTGTTTCTCAAGATCATACTTTGAAAGTTTAGTAACAAATTCAGAAATCTTACTTTCAAAACAATCTTTTTGCAGTTTAAAATCAGAAGCAGATTTGTTTAGAGAGTCAATCAAACATTTGTTCCCAACAAGTTCCTTGTTGAGTTCAAAAATCTTTTGACTTTTCTTTGCAACTCTGTTGTTTTCCTTTTTTTAGTTTAGATTGAAGATCTTGAAGTTCTGACATCATGGCTTCCATTTTGGTTATAAAATAATTTTCATAATAGTTTAGTACCTCATCGGATGTTTCTTCATCTGATTCATCAAACTTCACTTCCTTGCCCATCAGGCACATGTGAGTTGTTTCTTATTTTTCCTCCTCATTGGAATGGTCCAGCCAGAACTCGTCCTCAGCCTATAGAGCTTTTCCAGCTTCCTTCTGTTTGGCTAAGAGCATCTTCTGCTTGTAGTAGTCAGAGTTTCTGACTGTAGGATTCCGACAGTCCTTGGCATAATGACCCAACTTTCCTCAATTGTAGCACTTAACCATATCCTCAGTCTTCTTTTCACCACCATAATCATTCATAAATATTTTCTTCTCCTCAGTCTTTCTATCTCCAAAATTATTCTCCTCGTACCTTTTTCCTTCCATCCGTTCTCTGTGCTCATGATTTTTCGATCCAGAGGAGTATCTCTGACTGTTTGAACCCGATTTCTTGTAAAATTTCTTTTGAAATGCACGGGTCAATAGCAACATGGCTTGCTTGAGATTCTCTCCATCGTTACTGTCAGAATCGGAATCAGACTCTTCAGAACTTGGAAGCACAATTTTCTTCTTCTTCTTCTTCTTTTTCTTCTCCTTTTCTTTCTGACCAGCCACCAAAGCTATGGGATCTACTGCTTTCTCAGCTTTCTTCTTCTCTTCCCTTTTCTCTTCAACCTCCTCTTTATTCTGCCTCAATGTCTCGTAGACTTCATGCAATGGAATGTCACTGAGGTCTTTCATCTACTTCATTCTCCTTGTGTGTTTCTTCCATTCAGGTTGGAGAATACTGAGGAATTTGACGTTGTTTTCGATTTGCTTCTTTTTAACTTTATTCTTTGACATCTCATTCAGAAGAAGAACAAATCTCTCATAAGTATCCTCAAGGCTTTCATTCTCTTTTGCCGTAAACTCTTCGTAGCTGTTAATGCAATTTGCTACCTTCATTTGATTTCTGACCTTTGAACCCATCATCATTTTCTGGAGTTGATCCCACATCTTTTTAGCATTGGCTTTGTAGTTGTCGATCTTGATGTAGATCTCATTAGGAATGCTCTGTAGGAGTGAAGATCTGGCTTGCTTATCTGCCTTGTATCTGCTCTTTTGTTCCTCAGTGTATTGTGAAAGATCTTTCGGAACAGTATTTATCTTTCTAACTCTATCTTCATCTCCATCTTCACTGTCCGAAGATTCGTCATCAGGTATCTCAATGGCAAGAGGTACCATTGGACCTTCCATAATAGATAAGAGAATGTTCTCTCTATTTGCATGTCGGTCAATAAAGTCGAGGAACCGATCCTTCCACTACCCATATTCCCCTTTGAACAGAACCGGGGGCTTTACATCATTACCAATGGAGAGTGCGTCTTTGGAAGTCATCTCTGCTTTTACACTGCTTGTAATGATCGTCAAAATTAATAAATAAAACTGGGTCTACAAAAATCAAACTTTGTCAAATTTCAAAAAAACAATCAGAAAATATTCTAAGTATGGAACACGCATAACAAAAGAAATAACAACTTCTCGCAAAACCCTTTATGCGCGTATGAACTTCGCGCACAAAGAAGACAAAAAATGAGCTCAACTTCTCGCTCACAGGGTCGTGCGAGTTTGAAATTCGCGCACGATGAAGGATGCCAGAAATCTGGTTCGCGCAAATATCCTTATGCGAGTTTATAGTTCTCGCACACAACCACGTGCGAGTTCTTGTCACTTCACGTAAGCTTTGCGAGTTTAGCACTTAGAAAATTTTTCAATTTTCACTTCGCGCTAAATGCAAACTCGCAAAATACTTCTCGCAGAACTCTTGCGAGTTTAAGACTTAGAAATTTTTTTGACAAAGAACTTCTCGCTAAAAGGAAACATGCAAACACTTCTTTGATCAACTACGCGCACGACAAAAGGAATGAACAGTAGAAACACGCACACTATGCCTTGCGTGTTTCTACTTCGCGCACGACTCCTCTTGCGAGTTCTTCATTTCTTTTGAATCTTAGTCTCGTGCGTGTTCTTCAATATCTGTGAGTTCTTGCCTTTGCGTGTTCTTGATATCTAGCTAGTTCATTGGATCTTGCATGTTCTTGACTTGTTCGAACAAAAACTTGAATTTTCCAACTAAAACCGGTCCAATTCTTTCCCAATCAACCTGAAACTTTGAGGATTTCTTCTAGTACATATTTCGACCCAATTACAATGTAACACCCTAGATTTTCATTATACATATCGTTGTAATCTTGTGTTTAACCGTTGTCGTTATCACCGTTAATAGTTTATCGTTCGAATGCGTGATTTTCGGTGAAAATGTGAACTTCCAGTGAGTTTCGCGACTTGCTCACGACTTGGAGTCGCAGCATCAGTCGCGATGTCCACTATTGATTATGGGTTTACGAGCTTCGCGACTAGCATGAGAGAGATAGTCGCGACATTAGTCGCGAAAGCCTCTGTTGGTTTTAGGGTTTCATGGCACGGGCGAGTTATGCCGCGAGTTGAGGTCGCGGCATAACCCGCGAATCCCCCTGGACTGACTTAAGGGTTCAGTTTCCAAAATATCTCATTTCTCTCAGTCTCTTTCTCTCTATTCTCTCTATAAATTTCAATTCTCTCTCTAGAGTTTGGTGTTTATTATCTAGTTTTCGATCCGAGGTTCCGGTGTAGAAAGCTTCGGCTTGTCAAAAGGGTCAATATCTGGTTTTCCGGGTTTTATCCTAAAACCTACTGGTGAGTTCCTACTACCATTTTACAAACTTTATACATGTCAAAACTCTTATTTGCGAAATTCGAAGTATTTCTACCGTATGATTTCATGTTCTCTACATTTTGATATAAATGAAGTTTTTGGTAATTTTCGGGGTTCCCGATCAGTTTTGACTAAAATGACTCGTTCCGCCTTATTAAAAGTAAAATGATGTTTTACTTGTCTAGTTAGATACATTTGATCTTCGGGGGCACTTGGTACGGTTATGTCAGACCGGTTACTAGCCATGGGTCAAATGTAGTCTAACGAAGAGTATGAATGGTTCCTTAGGGGCCTCCCTCACATCGTAGTACGGACCGAAGTGTTCGTGGCCATGGTTCCATGTATTTAGCTCATAACTCGGATTTGTGGCTTACTTTGTGTTCCACTATAATCCTTGGTAAATCGGGTAATCCCCGTCATCGGAAGATGTGTTTTAGACCGGTTGTCCGTATATTATCAAAGAACGGTGTTTTGGCATAACTAAACCTTTGGAAGGATTTACTTTGATGCATTTGATTATATCTAATGAGGTTTATGAACTGTATGTTCTCACTAGGCTTTAAGCCTAACACTTTTTCTCAAATGATATGTATAACAGGTTTCCCTTAGCGGTGGGATGCACAGGGTTTTGAGAGACGAGTTTGGTCTCGAGGCATTTTTGAGATGACTAAAGTGTGTTGATAGTTGGGCATTGTTAAGTCCCATTCTTTTGATGAATTTTGGATTGTCAGCTGATGTAATCTAGATAGTTATGTGTAGATTAGTCTATTGATGAATTCTATGTCCGTACAGGTTTTTGTAAAGTCTTAAGTACTGATACACTTTTTGAGAAGTTTATAGCAATACTGATGTCATATTGCCTTATTGTTGAAGTTTTAAATTACTCTGAATTTTAGGATGTTACAAGTTGGTATCAGAGCTCTAGTTTAAGTGAACTAGGCATGAATGTAAGATATCTAGACTTAGACCGAGTATGATAAGAATTGATCCGTGAGATTGGGTAGAGCTTCTAAGATGGGTTAGTCTTAGAGTCAACGAAAAGTGCGTTTATCAGGTGTAGTGGCGATCGTGACAAGAACCTTTATGTGTTATATGTTCATAATCTCACTTAGCTAATGTTATTATGAGGATATCGTACGTAAGTGTATTTGAATTTCTATTGCTATGACGATTGGTAATGTGGTAGTACGTTTCCTTTGTGTTTATTCCAACTCTTTCTTATCTCTTTTCTTGTTCTGTGAAGCAGTTGGGATGGTGAATACGCGTGGTAGACCGCGTACGCATGTTGATGGTTTGGAAGCGACAGCCTCAACCGCTGGTCAGCCGGAGGGAGTTGAGGTTGTTGTGCGACCACCTGTTCAACAAGGGCTAGGTGGGGGGCCAGACGTCATTCCGCGAGTAGACCTGGCTTCGTCCCACCCAGTCATCAGGGATGCTAATTCCCCATCTGAGATGATGGCCAGCATGATGTTGGCAATGAGGGAAGAGATGGCAAAGCAACAAGAATTTCTGCTGAAAGTGATTGAGGACCGCGATGTGAACAATCGGAGGAGTGAGACGGTTGTGGAGAACATTGTAACGGGTCCTGTAGGCGCTGGTGCAGGGGTCAGGGTTGAGGAGCACGGGATTGTTGGTGCTCCGGGAAATAGGAAAAGTTGTTCCTACAAGTCCTTTCCGGGTTACGGACCGCCAGAGTTCTCTGGTTCCGACGACCCAATCATGTGTGTGAAGTGGATTCGAGTGGTCGAGCAAGCTTTTGGCTCTTTCGAATGCGGAGATGATCAGAGAGTGCGGTTCGGTACCCAACTGCTGAGGGATACTGCGCTCATTTGGTGGAATGTAATTCAATCCACCCTACCTCTTGCTGTGTTGGCTCGGTTGTCTTGGGCAGAATTCAAGAAAAAGTTGTTAGAAGAATTCTGCAATGAAAGAACAATGGACCGAATCGAGAAAGAATTCCGGTCTCTGGTAAAGGGAAGCCTAACGGTGAGGGAGTACACCCGTCAGTTCATGGAGAACCTTGATCTGGTGGGGCACGCTGCCCCAATAGAGAAGGATAAGATGAAGGCCTACCTGAATGGCCTACCCGCGGACATGCAATCTATGGTCCACAATTCTAAAGCTTCTAACCTTTGCGAGATGGTTGAAGAAGCTCAGTACATGGAAGAGATGTTCGCGAGGAACAAGGCTGAGAAAGCTGTGGTGGGGACTGATAAGAGAAAGTGGGAGAGCAGTTCTATACCTCCCAAGAGAACCCGACCTTTTGTCGGAAACCGCAGCTTCGGCGGTTATCAAGAAGCCAGATGGTGCTCGAAGTGTCGAACAAAGCACCATGGTAACTGTAACCCCACTTCTAGATTCTACTTCAAGTGTGGTAAGAATGATCACACCTCCCACGACTGTTCTGTCGCGGGGATGGTCTGCTTCGAGTGTAAAGCAACCGGGCATGTGAAGAGAGATTGCCCGAAGCTCAAGACGGGTAGCGTTGCGGCAAAGAAGGAGAACCCTCCGAGGGTTCCGGGTAGAGCATTTCAGATGACGGCCGATGAGACCAAGACATCCGTTGATGTGGTATCGGGTACATTTCTTATAAATTTTGTACCTGCTCGTGTTTTATTAGATACGGGTGCCAGTTTCTCTTTCATATCTAAGTTGTTCCGTCAAAAGATTGCTATGCCCACTACTAGTCTAGAGGATGCATTAGTAGTAGAAATAGCCGATGGTAGTCAAGTTCTGATCCACGATGTTCTGAAGTAGTGTGCTCTTAGTATCGAACGGAGAGAATTCTCAATCGATCTACTGCCGATGTTAATCAGGGGTTCTGATGTTGTGGTCGGCATGGATTGGTTGTCAAACAATCATGCCGAGATCGTATGTTCCAAGATGTTGATTCGACTTCCCAACCCCTCTGGCGAAGTCATTGTCATCTATGGTGAAAAGAGAGAAGGTGAGGTGGCAATAATCACAATGGCAAAGGCACACAAGTGCTTAGTAAAAGGATGTTCGTCTTTCCTAGCCTATGTGATCGATGCCAAGTTAGAGAAATCAAAGTTGGAAGGTATGAAGATTGTGCGTGAGTTTCCAGATGTCTTTCCGGACGACTTGCCCGGGTTACCATCCGATCGTCAGATAGAGTTTCGGATCGATCTTGTGCCTGGAGCAGCACCAATTGCTAAAGCTCCTTACCGTTTAGCCCCGTCAGAGATGCAAGAAATGATGGCACAACTCCAAGAGATTTTGGAGAAGGGCTTTATAAGACCGAGTTCGTCACCCTGGGGAGCTCCGGTCTTGTTTGTATAGAAGAAAGATGGCACGTTGTGAATGTGCATCGACTATCGTGAGTTGAACAAAGCTACAGTGAAGAATAGGTATCCGCTTCCGAGAATAGACGACTTGTTCGATCAACTTCAAGGAGCGGGTTGTTTTTCCAAAATTGACTTACGTTCGGGTTATCACCAAGTGAAGGTGAGAGAAGAAGA
This sequence comes from Arctium minus, assembly GCA_954870635.1. Taxonomy (NCBI): domain Eukaryota; kingdom Viridiplantae; phylum Streptophyta; class Magnoliopsida; order Asterales; family Asteraceae; genus Arctium; species Arctium minus. The sequence continues at coordinate 55,925,010 of OX941092.1, forward strand.
TGTTCCGAAGACAGCTTTCAGAACGCGTTACGGCCATTACGAATTTCTTGTAATGCCTTTTGGTCTAACGAATGCACCGGCGATATTTATGGACTTGATGAATAGAGTGTGTCACCATTCCTCGACCAGTCGGTCATTGTATTCATTGATGACATACTCGTGTACTCCAAAAGCGAGTCAGAACACTAACAACATCTACGAGAAGTGCTTGAAGTGTTGAGAAAGGAAAGATTGTACGCCAAGTTTTCCAAGTGTGACTTTTGGCTTAAAGAGGTACAATTTCTGGGTCACGTTGTCACTCGAGACGGAGTGAAAGTGGATCCCTCCAAGATTGAAGCTATGATGAATTGGGAATCTCCCAAGAGTCCGTCAGAGATCCGAAGTTTCTTGGGTCTGGCGGGGTACTACCGGAGATTTATCCAAGACTTTTCGAAAATTGCTTCTTCCTTGACAGTTTTGACTCGGAAGAATGTGAAGTTTGAATGGACCGAAACACAAGAGAAGGCGTTCTGAATACTTCAAAAGAAGTTGTGTGAAGCTCCGATTTTGTCGTTACCTGAAGGGTCAGAAGACTTCGTGGTTTATAGCAACGCTTCGAAAATGGGTTTAGGTTGTGTGTTGATGCAACGGGGCAAGGTAATCGCTTACGCCTCGAGGCAGCTTAAAATACACGAGGAGAACTATCCTACCCACGATTTGGAGTTAGCAGTAGTGGTGTTCCCCTGAATCTTTGGCGACACTATCTCTATGGCATGAAGTGTACACTCTACACTGATCATAAGAGCCTGAAGTATGTCTTTGATCAGAAAGAGTTGAATATGAGACAACGGCGGTGGCTCGAGTTGCTAAAAGATTACGTCTGTGAGTTGCTTTACCATCCTGGTAAGGCAAACGTGGTAGCCGATGCGTTAAGTCGGAAGGACTATAGTGGATGTATTCGGGCTACCCATTCGAGAATCGAGTTAGTGTCTAGTCTTGTTGAAAAGATCAAAGCATCGCAAGTTGAAGCACTGTTAGAAGAGAATCTCAAAGAGGAAGTCATGACAAAACAGCAGTTGCTCTTAACGGAAGATAGTCGTGGGGTAAAACTGTTCAACGGTCACATGTGGGTACCCAAGCTTGGAGGTAACCGTGATCTGTTGCTTGAAGATGCACACAAGTCCAAGTATTCCATTCATCCAGGAAGTACAAAGATGTACAGAGACTTGAAGCTGCACCATTGGTGGTCGGTAATGAAACTTGATGTGGCGCGTTACGTTGAGCATTGCGTGACGTGTTCGCAAGTTAAGGCCGAACATCAGCGACCGTATGGGAGTCTTCAGTCTCTAGAGATTCCCGAGTGGAAGTGGGAGAATATCACTATGGACTTCGTGACAAAGTTACCTAAAACTCTTCGAGGTCACGATACCATTTGGGTGATAGTTGATAGATTGACAAAGAGCGCTCACTTCTTGGCCATGCGCGAGACATTACCGATGGACAAACTAGCGAAACTGTACATCGATGAGGTGGTCTCGAGGCACGACATACCATTGTCAATCGTGTCGGATCGCGACAGTCGGTTTACTTCGAACTTTTGGGATGGGTTTCAGAAAGAGCTTGGTACACGAGTTAAGTTGAGTACGGCTTACCATCCACAAACCGACGGGCAAAGCGAGAGAATGATCCAGACATTGGAAGACATGTTGAGGTCTTGTGTCATCAATTTCGGGGGTAGCTGGGACTCTTATCTAACTTTGGTGGAGTTCGCCTACAACAATAGCTACCACTCGAGTATTGGAATGGCACCTTTTGAAGCATTGTACGGGCGAAAGTGCCGAACTCCCGTGTGTTAGCTTGAAGCAGGAGAAAAGCAGTTCGCTGGACCTGAAGTCGTGCAAGAGACGGCCGATACGGTCAAATGTATTCGTGAAAGATTGAAAGCGGCTCAGGATCGGCAGAAGAGTTATGACGATAAGAAGAAGCGGCCGATGAAATTCCAAGTGGGCGATCGTGTGTTGCTTAAGGTATCGCCGTGGAAAGGTATTATACGGTTCGGAAAGCGTGGGAAGCTGAGTCCCCGTTTCCTCGGACCTTTCAAAGTGCTCAAGCGGGTAGGTTTGAAAGCGTAACAATTGGAACTACCGCCAGAGTTGAGCAGAATCCACAACACGTTTCATATTTGTTATCTTCGGAAGTGTTTGGCGAAAGAGGAAAGCGTTATTCCTCTCTCCGAATTGACAGTTGACGAGGGTAACCGTTGTATAGAAGAGCCTGACGCGATCTTAGAAAGAAAGTCTAAGAAGTTGCGTCACAATGAAGTCACATTGGTCAAAATGCAGTGGAAGCATCACCGAGGAGGAAATGTGACGTGGGAATCCGAAGAGGATATGAAGCGAAGATATCCTCATCTTTTTGTATAGTTTGGATTTCAGGGACGAAATCATTCCCAAGTTGGGGAGGATTGTAACACCCCGGATTTTCATTATACATATCGTTGTAATCTTGTGTTTAACCGTTGTCGTTATCACCGTTAATAGTTTATCGTTCGAATGCGTGATTTTCGGTGAAAATGTGAACTTCCAGTGAGTTTCGCGACTTGCTCGTGACTTGGAGTCACGGCATAAGTCACGATGTCCACTGTTGATTATGGGTTTACGAGTTTCGCGACTTGCATGAGAGAGATAGTCGCGGCATTAGTCGCGAAAGCCTCTGTTGGTTTTAGGGTTTTATGGCATGGGCGAGTTATGCCGCGAGTTGAGGTCGCGGCATAACCCGCGAATCCCCCGGGACCGACTTAAGGGTTCAGTTTCCAAAATATCTCATTTCTCTCAATCTCTTTCTCTCTATTCTCTCTCTAAATTTCAATTCTCTCTCTAGAGTTTGGTGTTTATTATCTAGTTTTCGATTCGAGGTTCTGGTGTAAAAATCTTCGGCTTGTCAAGAGGGTCGATATTTGGTTTTCCGGGTTTTATCCTAAAACCTACTGGTGAGTTCCTACTACCATTTTACAAACTCTATACATGTCAAAACTCTTATTTGCGAAATCCGAAGTATTTCTACGGTATGATTTCATGTTCTCTACATTTTGATATAAATGAAGTTTTTGGTAATTTTCGGGGTTCCCGATCAGTTTTGACTAAAATGACTGGTTCCGCCTTATTAAAAGTAAAATGATGTTTTACTTGTCTATGTTGGTAACTTATTGAAAGAATGTATATAAACTGGTTTTATGATTATATTCCTTACCAGCAGTTGGTCTGGAAAATGACAATTTGAAATATAAATGTGTTGAAAGTTGTTTATCAACTTTAAACTGGTCACATGAAATATTGTGACAAGTCACATACTTGTGGATCCCTAGGTATCGAGTCGACTTATGGCTGGGAAGGTTGTGCCCCTTCTGTTGTAGTTAGATACATTTGATCTTCGGGGGCACTTGGTACGGTTATGTCAGACCTGTTACTAGCCATGGGTCAAATGTAGTCTAACAAAGAGTATGACTGGTTCCTTGGGGGTCTCCCTCACATCGTAGTACGGACCGAAGCGTTCGTGGCCATGGTTCCATGTATTTAGCTCATAACTCGGATTCGTAGCTTACTTTGTGTTCCACTATAATCCTTGGTAAATCGGGTAATCCCCGTCATCGGAAGATGTGTTTTAGACCGGTTGTCCGTATATTATCAAAGAACGGTGTTTTGGCATAACTAAACCTTTGGAAGGATTTACTTTGATGCATTTGATTATATCTCTTTAGGTTTATGAACTGTATGTTCTCACTAGACTTTAAGCCTAACACTTTTTCTCAAATGATATGTATAACAGGTTTCCCTTAGCGGTCGGATGCACAGGGTTTTGAGAGACGAGTTTGGTCTCGAGGCATTTTTGAGATGATTAAAGTGTGTTGATAGTTGGGCATTGTTAAGTCCCATTCTTTTGATGAATTTTGGATTGTCAACTGATGTAATCTAGATAGTTATGTTTAGATTAGTCTGTTGATGAATTCTATGTCCGTACAGGTTTTTGTAAAGTCTTAAGGACTGATACACTTTTTGAGAAGTTTATAGCAATACTGATGTCATATTGCCTTATTGTTGAAGTTTTAAATTACTCTGAATTTTAGGATGTTACATACAATTGATGAATTTCGATCAAAAACACTAGAAATTACAAATCGATCTAGACCAGTTCGTTTACAGACTCACACTCAAATTCAACTAAAATTCAAAATTCACACCTAAAAAATGTGAATTAAGCTAAGTGAATCAAACAAGATTTGTTCTAAACATGTAATCGAATATAGACCAATCAATTACAACTCAAAATTATCACTAAAAACTAAAATTTTATTCTGAACAGTTCAACTTGCGAGTTCGTGAACTGTCGACTCAAAATTTTTCAAATTGATCCTTGTTTCTGAATCTTGATCTGCTCTGATACCAATTGTTATTCCAGATAACAATGTAAACACAATTATGACAACCAGTTTTCAATTAAACTTAGTTTGTATTAATCTCTGAAACGAATTACAATAACACTCTCTCTACAAGATGAACTCGTATAGCACACACTGAATCTACACGCACACCACTAGACATATCCCTATTTATACAAAGGGACAAAACACTCACAACACAAAACTCGCAGACTATAGAAACACTCAAACATCTAAAACTAAAATACAAGACTTTTACTTTTGACTTTATTACAATGACTTTGACTTTCACTTTGAGAGTTGACTTTGAGCTTTGACTTGCTTGGCTTTAACCTTCAGACTTCATGATCTTGTATTCAACAAATATATGCTCTAACACCATGTGTTTACAAAAGATCAATATTTGTGTATTATCTTATCTATATACTGTCAAGTATTTTTACACACATCGGTTCAGTACTTTCTCATTGACGTTGTTATTACCGTGTCTCAAAAGATAAATCTTTCGATGGTAATACTCTCGTTTGTATTCAAAATTATTTGAGATCAGGCGTCATTTTTATTTTAAATGTGCTTTCATTGCTAAATTGTTTATATCTCGTTCATATAAACAACATTCGTTCTTTGATACCCCATTATACTTTTCTTCATGATATTTAATCTAATTAAATCATTGTCAGATTCTCAAAACAATGAAATTGAATGATCATAAATATTATGTTAGGTATGATTTTATAGTAATCATTGTATTTATAGGGCTTGGTCAAATATTGTGTTTAGTGCTTATTCTGTGTTGTATTGACCAAGGGTATTTAAGTCCCTTTGGTCTTTGTGTCTTGTAAGTTTTGACACGCACATTAATCTGATTTTCATACTTTGCGCTTCAATATTCTCTCTCTCTACTTTCTCTCTCTAAAGAATCAGTGATCTTGGACTCTCAATTGGTATCAGAGCCAACTGAATCTTGAGAGAATTGAGAGATTGTTTTTCTAAATCTGAATTTGTGATTGAAATCGAAAATTTGATCGATTTTCTTGAAATTTTCAAGAAAATCTCGTTTTCTTGATTTCTCATAAAATTTGGATCTGTTTTTGATCGAATTGTGTTGTTTTTTATTTCATTAGTTTCGTTTTTAATAGTCAATCATATTTGTTTCAGGTTGTTTTTCAAGAAAAACTGATTTAGATCTTCGATTTTGTGAAATTGAAATTTTCTGGAAAAAAAAACGAGTTCACGTACTGTTTCATCGAAGTTTTTGAGTTTTAGTGTTTGTTAATCAAAATTGTGAGTTGATTTGTGTAAGAAAGTTGTTTTCGTTCATCATTGTGTGAATTACTTGTTTGAATTTCAGTGTTTTAATCGTTTTTACGCATTATATTTGATTTTCTGTGGTTTGCGCTTCATTCTTGTAGGTTTGCTTTTCATTCATATAGCTTTGCGCATCATTCATGTTGCTTTGCGTTTCCCTCTACATACGCAGAGTCTGATTTGCGTTTCTGCCTTCGACCGAAAAATTCTTGGTTCGCGTTTCAAGTTCAACCCGCAAAGTTTACTTTGCGTTTCCCTCTTCACACGCAAAGCTAACTTTGCGCTCCCTTCTTCACCCACAAACATCTAGTTTGCACCTCTGCTTTCACCCGCAAAGCTCCACTTTGCGTTCCTCTCTGCACCCGCAAAGCTCCACTTTGCGTTTCAGTCTTCACCCACAAAACTCCAGTTTGCATGTCTCCCTGACTTAGTTTAAAAAAAAAAAAGAGTCTGGAATTTTTTTTTTTGTGTCATATTTTTTATTTAAACTTTGTGTCATAACAAGTGTTTTTCAAATTTTCATTTTTTAATATTTTTCGATTTTTTTTTCAATTCAATCTGATTTTTGATTTTCTGGTATATCAGAAATGGATTCTGCCAAGTTTGCTTTCCAAGCTAGGTTCTACTCAAATGATCTGATGATGCAATTGGGAACAGATACTCGTCCACCAGTCTTAATCAATGAAGATGAGTTTACACAGTGGCAAGATAGGTTCATAAATTTCATTGAGCGTCAGACAAATGGAGAAAATATGATGAAGTCGTTTACTGAAGGACCATTCATCAGACCGAAAAATGACATTCCTTTGACTGATGATGAAATCAAACGTGAAAAAACCGATAGAGAAGCAAAGTCCAATTTGATGCTAGCTCTACCTAACTCAATCTACAATCGAATTGATTGTTTCAAACATAATCCAAACATGATGTGGACTCAGTTAGAAAAGATCATGCTTGGGTCATCAGTTGCTACTCAAATACGCCAGACACGCTTCATGAATAACTTTGAGGAATTTAAGGCAAAGGACAATGAATCTCTGAAGGTGACTTTTGACCGGTTTTGCACTGTGATTAATGATCTCAGAAATATTAAAGTGGAAAAGACTGCTCTTGAGACGAATATGAAATTCCTTAATGCTCTTCAATCTGAGTGGAATAAATCATGCCACAGATTAAGGAATGATATCAGAATCTCCAGAATGCAGATTCAAGAACTTTACGAGATTCTGATGACTGATGAATGCTTGGTGTTAGATAAAAAGGCCAAGATGGATAAAAAGAAGAAAACAGTAGATCTGGTTGCTCTTCTCACGAAGCAAATATCTGAACAAGCATTGACTGAAAATGCTTACACCGGATCAACTGAAGATGATGGCGAGGCTTTACAGAAAGCAATGATCCTTCTTTCTCAGCACTACCAGAAGAAGTTCCAACCAAAGTCGGGTTCCAACTCTTCTCGCTTCACTTCCGGTCCTAAAGTGAAAGTACCCGAGCTAAAGAATGATGCTTGCTACAACTGCGGAGAGCCGGGTCACATGTCAAAGGAGTGTAGAGCAAAGGTGGTTAGGGATTCGGCATACTACAGAAAGAAAGTGGAATTAGCAGAAAAGAGAGAGAACGGAACTGCTTTGCTGGCCGAGGAGGAATTCTGGCTGGATTATTCCGATGATGAAGCATTAAACGTCGAGATCGCTCAGATGTGCTTAATCGGTGATGATCAGTCAGCCGATTCTGATTCTGATGAAGATGAGGTATATTCTGAATTTTATTATAATTTCATTACCTCTCAGATGAATATCATAATTAATGCTTTGTCTGATTTACGTTCAAAGATTTTATCTGAAAAGAATTTAAATTCTAAAAAGTCAGATTTGATTGACAAACTGAAAATTTCTTTGAAAGATGAAAAATCCTTTTTAGAAAATACTAAAGACATCTTTCAAAAGAAATTGGATGATTTGGAAAATTCAAATAAGACTTATCTTGAATCTTTGACAGCTATGACTAATTTAAAAGATGAATTTTCAGATAAAATAAATAAGTTAGAAGAAAAGCTTTATCGAAGAGACCAATCTGAACAAACAATTTTTATGAACAAGTCGAGGAGTGAAGAAGCTTTAAAACAAAGATGGGGTCTTGGTTTTGAAAATCCTCATTGTTTAAACAATGCGATTGAAAAATCCCCAACTTTATATAATTACAATTATCTGACTCTTGCTCATTACGCTCCTCAATTTAGAATTGATTGGATGAATGAGAAACAAGTGTTAGAAATCGAAAATGAGAAAAGGATAAATAATAAGAAAAATGAAATTCCTTTTGTTTATACGTCTGAAAATGCCAAATATTTTCCTGAAAAATCAAGAAGAGGTAGAAGAGTTTTAAATGATATATCTCCTATCAAATCTTCAATGTCTGATGATTTTGCTCCTTATGCACCTGATTCTGATAAAGGAAATATTTCTCCAATCACTTATGATTCGAAGAAATATACTCCTCCATTAGTACTAGAAGGAAAAATCATCGATCTTGAAGACAAGATAGAAGATCAAAATATTTTGAAGAAAATTGAATCTGATATTATTCTTTCTTTCATGACGTCTAGTCTTGAAGAAAAATTATTTTCTCAAAAATCAGATTTTATTTCTAACCTTTCTTCTGATTCTAAGGAAAACAAAAAGCAAGTTTCAAATTTTAAAAACCTTTCTCAAAATTATTCAGATTCCGAGGCTAATTCAGATTTATTAGTTGATCAGATTGGTTGCTTAGATAAATTTATTTCTTCTGATTTAAATATTTCGTCTAAAATTCTTGATGATTCTTTTATGCTCAATGATCAATATTATAAACCTAAGCGTAAAAGAAGACGGTCAAAGAAGTCAAAGAAACGAGATACAGTTCTTACTGACAATTCTAATTCTTTCGATTCTATTCATACAGATAGGACTTTGAGCAGTCGATCAAAGATGCAAATATGGAGAATGAAGCGGACATATGATGAACATATTTTTGATGAGGATAAATGTGTAGACAAACTTTATAACAGTGATTCATTTGCTAAATGTAATAAAATTTCCAAATACTCTATAAAGCAACTGATTCGAATTTCAAAACATGTCTCATGTTCTTCCTCAGATTCTAGTTCTGATGATTATGCTTTCTCTTCTGATAGTTGTGATTATTTCTCTGATCATATTCCTCGTGTTTCAAATGTCAATTCTGCTTATTCTTTCCCCATAAGAACTGCAATTAACAAACACGGGCCCAAATTTAAGTGGGTACCCAAATCTCAATCTGATTTAAAGTTGCAGGAATCACATGTTAAGGGGGAGTAAGAGAATATTGGCTTCTGAGTACTTCAGCTTAGGACCCGTACTTCATAGATAATGACTTCTAAACAAATCAGTTTAGAACTCGTTCTTAAATGATTTAAGCTTCTGACTATATGAGATATTGTGAGTACATCAATTTTATTTCCGCTGCATTTTATCTCTGATAATGATGGTATTCCAGTTTTTCTCAATGTTTCAAGAATCTGAGCTTGTTTATCTATCTCATGAATTTGTATTACCCAAAATTTTCTTTTAATATGAAACACAAATTTATTTTCTTTAATGTAAAAGATGAAATAGTTGAATTTTATTTTGTTCCAACTAAATATCAATTTGCCGAATTCTTTACATTTTGTCTTTAAGGAAAAAATTTTAACATCGGCATATTGAGTTTAAAAGTTTAAATCTTTACAAATTTTATTCTATAAATTAAAGTTTTACATTTTTTCTTTCTTTTGAATAAAATATGTGTCTAGGATAAATTTTCAAGTTCTTTGTTTATATTAAAGTTTTATATGTTCAACTTTCTAGTCTTACAAAAGTCGAAAAGTCAGCAACATGTTTGTAACTTTTAATACTGCTTTAAAGTTGTGTGATTCGGAATATTTATAGTTTACAATGCTTAGAAAACCTAAAAAGTCGTAATTTTGGATTGTAATGAAAATATGGGCTAAGCACTTAGACGTAAAACCTTGTGTTTGAGATAATTATTAAATTCTTATAAATCAGAAATCTCTAAGTTTAAAAGTTTGTACCTGTGACCTTTCTGGTTTGGGAAAGTAAGTTCTGTGGGATGCTTGTCATCTGGTCCCCTAAGGTCATTTGGTCTGGGAGTGATCGAACATAAATCCTTCAATAGAACCAGATCGAAAGTCATGTTCTACTGGTATGAATGGGTTTAGGATATGTCGATGTAGCCTTTCTGATCTGGGAGAGTAAGTTCCAAGGGGTGCTTGACACCTAGTCCCCTAAGGCCAATTGGTCTGGGAGCGGCTGACCCAAATCCTGCAATAGGGTCAGATAGAAAGTTACGTTTACAACATGTTCTTTACTTAATAAACTTTTTGATCAAAAGATGCCAAAGTGCACAAGCTTAAAAGATGCCAAAGAGCACACTCATGTGAAGATGCCAATGTGCACACTGCTAAAAAGATGCCAATGTGCACACATCTCATGAAACTTGGTTATATATTTCTGAGTTGCAATAAACCTGTAAATTTGTGAAAGTCTGAATTTTTGATGGCTTAGTGTGATTACATGCAAAGTTCTCTATTATATTTTTTGAATTGCATTTTCTTGAAGCTAATCAAAGTTCACATGCGAGCACACTGAATAGATTGATGAAAGTTTTTGAAACTGAACATGTCTTAACTTGATATGCAATAAAACTTGTTCTTGTATCCAACAACATATGCTTGATTTCAACAGATTGATAAAATTGTAATATTTTACTCTGTAGAATTTAATTTGTTTAGTGTTTAAAATTTTATATGTTTAGTTGTTTCAAAATTTACATTCACTATATTTTTCTTTCTACATTAATATTTGATCATTGTGTTCTCATAAATATATTTTAATGGGTTTATGCATTATTCAAGGGGGAGTAAACAAAGAGAATGTATTTCAAAGATTATATATGTTTTTGAGGGGGAGTATATGATTTTCTTTATATGAATGCTAATTTGAATTGTCATATCTAGTGCATTTGTGTAGGGGGAGTCAAAGAGTTTAAAAAGGTAAACTTTGTCCAAGTCAGCTTTGCGCTTCCAGCATGACACGCAAACTTTGATTTGCGCTCCCTTCATGAAACACAAACTTTGGTTTGTGCGTCCAACATGAAAAGCAAATCTTGGTTTGCGCGTCCAACATGAAGCGCAAACCTCCTCTATTTTCTCTGTTTCTTTGTTTTTGCAGATCTTACGTTGTCTCGTCTCCAACATTTGCATGACCAAGTTGATCAAGATCATCAAGGTCATGAGGGGGAGAAGTCAAGGAGATGTTAAAGAGACAAAGAGCTCAAATGTTTATCTGCTGATCAAGATTCGCTCAAAGATTCTATTCTCTCAGCTACAATAAATTCTTTTGTTGTTTCTGCTCCGAACACCACAGTTCATTCAATATCATTCAAAAGAGGTGTATCGTCTAGAGCTCAAGACAGTAAAGACAACTTAATCTGAAAGATGCTGAGAAGAATTTTTTCTTAAAAAGTCAGAAAGCTTCACAAAGTCGCTTTGTTGGTCCGTGCTGTTATAAAAGACAATTTTTGAAGACCAAAGCGCCAATGATTACTAAGGGGGAGATTGTTAGGTCTGATTTTATAGTAATCATTGTATTTATAGGGCTTGGTCAAATACTGTGTTTAGTGCTTATTCTGTGTTGTATTGAGCAAGGGTATTTAAGTCCCTTTGGTCTTTGTGTCTTGTAAGTTTTGACACGCACATTAATCTGATTTTCATACTTTGCGGTTCAATATTCTCTCTCTCTACTTTCTCTATCTAAAGAATCAGTGATCTTGGACTCTCATATTCAAAGTTTTGAGAGATCTTAAATATTCAAATTGCTCAAATTTCATTCCTATCTTTAATGAGCATACATACACTGACTATGATTTCTAGTGCTTAATTTTCAAAAGAACTGTTGAGCAACACATTCTTTTTGAATAAATACATGGGATTCAGTGTGTGAGCTTAAAAGATTTCCATGGATTCACGTTAACCAGTATTTCCTACCCCGGAAGTAATCCTTGAGTGACTGAGGGGAGAGGGGTTAAAAAGATTGAGAGTGGGAATGTGCTGAGGTAAAATGTAAAATAGAGTTTGGTTGGAAGTGAGCTTCAATGTTTAAAAAAAAGAGGGTGAGAGATCAGAGTAAAAGAATATTAAACTCTGCATCAAACTTTTTTTGAGCCGGGCAGCCGCATAATCTGTTGGTTCACAATTCTTCGTGACCTTCATTGAAAAAGGAAACTAGCCCACGCCAACTCTTGCATATAACCCCACCAGCTACTCATTCTTTCCTTAAAAAGAGAATGTTTCATATTTTCTGGGGAAGCAGCATATACTTTATTGTATCTTCACTTGGAAGATGTTGATATTGAAACAGAAGGAAAGTTGCCCCACCTTCGACCATTTATCATGCACATTGAGTCTATGTATTATTGTTGTTGTCTCAATGGTTTACATATTTGAGCCTCATTAAAAGCAATCATTGTGCTAAATTCTTTCATACACAAGCACGAACACATAGAAAATTTGTTTTTCTGTCAGAACGTTCATAGATTAACCTTGTGTTACTCAATGATTGAATGGAAGTCCTGGGGAGTGAACATCACACAAGCTCCTTATACATTACATATGTTGTACTAAGTAACTTCGTGTTACTTACAGGCACTTTAACTGTTTCATTCGTTGATTCAGGGTTACCATTCCTAATTTGTCTGAATTTGAAAAGATTTGGATGAATACATTCATGAATTGACGGCAAATTATCAGATAAGACAGAGTATGTTTATCTTTGGGGGATATTGTTTATTTTCCTATATGAGGAGATTGTTCATGAAGACTTTGCTTATTTGATCATACTGGGGGAGATAATTCAAAGACAGAAATGACCTTGAAATGTTTTGATGATTCTGATTCTCATAACTCATCAAAAAGGGGGAGAATTTCAAGATTTCAAAGTCAGATTCATTTCAAAGCGAAAGTCAAGAGAGATGTTACAAAGGGGAGAATACAAGAATGAGAAATTAAAGTCAGATGGTTGATTGATTCAAAGAAGCGATTAAACTCAAGAAATGTTGAACTTATCTGAAACTGTATTTTTACTCAAAGGGGAAGATTAAAAGGAATCCAAAGAAGGAGATTAATTTGAAAGCGCTATCAAAGTCAGGGATTAAAGAAAGTGTTAAAGTTCTACTCAAAGTTAATCCAAAGGGGGAGATTCATTCAAAGTTCCATCAAAGACTAATCAAAGTGATAAAGATTTGAAGATGTCAAAGCTGTGAAAGATGGTTTGATAAAGATTTTTTTGGAAGAAAGAAGACCTGAAGATTATTGTTACAAAAAAAATTAATCTTGAATCCAAAGGGGAGATTGTTAGAGCTATAATGTATTCAAGATTAAAAGAAGGGTCAAATGTATAAAGTTTGTAAAGTGTGGATGTTAATTGTAATTGTTGTTTAGAGTTGACTATTTGCTAAAAGGTCATGTTGAACATATAAATAGCAAGTCATAGTGTTTAGTTTCATAACTCACACACGCGTAGATTTGGTAAGACTACACGGTGAAAACACACACACACACTGCTTTAGAGTAGAATGCAAGAAATAGGGATATGGATCATTGTAGATTGTGTGATTGATCAATAAAAGATGTTTTGATAATCTGAGAGTTATTAGTTTGCTAAAATACTGGGATCACAGATTCGAGATAATCGTCAACCGTTTTATTCTTGAATTTTGTGCCATTATCAGTTCTAAGAAGCTTAACTGTCTTCTGCAAGTTCACTTGAATGGTATTTAGGAATGAGATGATGACTTCGGGCGTCTCATCTTTTGATCTTATAAATTTGACCCAAGTGTATCTAGAATAATCATCCACAATCACCAAGACGTATTTCTTGCTGTTTATGCTTTGCGTTCGCATTGGACCATAGAGATCCATATGCACCAACTCTAAAGGAGTACTTGTGCTTGGTTCAGGCTTAGGCTTATGTGAGGCTCTTTTCATCTTATCTTTCTCACACGCGTCACACAGATGTTCTTTGAAGTATTTCACCTCAGGTAAACCCTTGACCAAATTTCCAGTCACCAACTTGTTAATATATCTGAAATTGAGATGAGATAGCCTTCTATGCCATAACCAACTATGTTTCATAGAGGCTTTAGAAAGTAGACACACCGCATTATCAGTCTTGACATTTGACAGATTAATCGTGTAGAGGCTTGACTTTCGCATCCCGACCAAAAGTTCTTTACCATCTTCCGTTCTAACACAACATCTCTTGGCTTTGAAATTTACCTCTAAGTCCTTGTCACAGAACTGACCAATGCTGAATAGATTGTGTCCTAATCCTTCAACATAGCTCACCTTCTTAATCGTTATGTTCTCTTGCACAACATCTCCATATCCCAAGATTGATGAAAACTGGTCATTCCCAAATCTCACGTTGTCGCAGAATTTCTCTATATAATTAGATAAAATATATTTCTGCTCTGTCATATGCTTGGAATAGCCTGAATCCAAGTACCACATATGACGAGTCTGCACATGAGAAATCAAGCAACAATAGGTTTAGGTACCCATTTATAGGTGGGTCCTAGCAAGTTAACACAAGATTTTGGTACCCATTTGAAATTGTGTCTTTTTAACCTTTGAAAAGCTTTTGAAACAGAAGAATTATAAACATGATATGAACCAAACCAATGATGACAATATTGTCGAGTAATAAAATCATTTATGGGAGATGTGGAAGACTAAATAGTTGACGAAGATAATTGGATCAATTGCTTTATTGTATAAGACTTGTAAGAATGTACAAGTTTTTGTTTATGAGAAGCACATTGACCAACTACATCAGATACACTATCAGTAACCCTGGTACAATTAACAACAGAAAATGATTTTGTTGACTCATCAATCTTTTACTTTGGCCTCCATTCAGATTTCATTTCGGACCTTTTCTTTTTCAGATCTGAAACATATGAATATTGCATGTTAGGTCTGTGAGACTTGAGAGATTGTTTCTTCTTTGATTTACCAGTGTTGGTCCGTTTCTGTGAGTGTTTGTTCTTTCTTTTCTTACCTTTGGCAGAATAGGTGCTCACAGAAACTGGTTTATCAACTTTCGTTGATGATTCACCTTTTTCATACACACTTGGTAAACCATTAGAATTAACAATAAACTGAGAATGATCTAGAAGTTTTGCATTAAAATCAAATTGATCAACACATTTATCAAAACAACCATCAGAGTTTAGAAAATCAAACTCTTCATCAAACAAAACATCATCGTCATTAGATGTAGGAGCTTTGGAAGTATTGGAGAAATCAGTATTTACAAGAATAGTAGAAAATACCATTTGTTCTAATCCAATCAAAATCCTTTCTTCTTCAAGAGTATTCTCAAGCTCAAAGTTTTTACTTTCTAAGATGAGTGGAGGGACATAAATCTTGCCTTCAATAGGTTTTACCTCCATTTCCTCTGTAGAATAACTTTGAAAATAATCATTTGAAAGAAATTTTGACTGTTTAGAATTGTAACTAGAACTTAACTTTTCATAACGAAATGGTAGTTGCATTTTAGTTTTATTTTTCATTTTCTCATCTTCCTTAGCCTCTATTTCATCTGATGATTTTGCCCATTTGACTTTGAGTTCAGAATGTTTCTGTGCCAGTTTTAGAAATCCAAAATCATAAAAAGCATGCACTTTTGAAATAACCTTCTTCAAGTAATGAGGATTATCATAACTGATACCCCAATACTCATTGAAAGAAGTAACCTCTTTTGGTTTATTAAGATAAATGGTTTGATCAGTTTGACCTCTAGTATAAAGTTTTTCTTCCAAACCACTCATTTTTTCAATCAAATACTTGTTTTATTTCTTTAAAGATAAGCACTTTTTAGCAACCTCTTTGATCTCAAGTTCACACAATTTGAATTTTGAAGATGTTTCAGATAATTGATTATGAATTACAGTCTTTTCTCTAGCACATGTATCAATATTTTCATGTAAAGTCTCAATCAATACATTCTTCTCAACAATATCATTGTTGAGTTTCTGTATTGCTTGGTTTTTCTATGTAATGATACCTTTTTCACGTTTGAGTTTAGATCGAATCCTGAAGTTCAACGATCATAGATTGCATTTGAGTTAAAAAATCAGATTCAGTCATATCATTTACCTCTTCAGAATCTTCTTCATCTGACATCTCCTCAGCAACTTTCTGTCCCATTAGGCACATATGGGCAGTTTCCTCTTTCTCATCTTCATAATCAGTGTGGTCCCACCAATAATCATCCTCAGCCATCAGTGTTTTGCCCTCTTCTTTTTGTTTTTCTAGGAGCATCTTGTTCTTGTAATAATCGGAATTCTTCACCTTATGCTTCCTGCAATCTTTGGCAAAGTGGCCGATTTTGCCACAGTTGTAGCACTTGACTGGTTCCTCTATTTTCTTCTCCACATAATGATTTACATACCTTTTCTCTTCCGGCCTTTTCTCTTCTGGCCTTTTCTCCTCAAATCTTTTCTTTCCTTAAACCCTTTCCTTATGTTCATAATTCTTTGAACCTTAGGAATACCTTTGACTGTTTGACCCAGGCTTCTTGTAAAACTTCTTTTGTAATGCCTTGGTCGGTAAGAGCATTACTTGCTTCAGATTTTCACCATCATCAGAATCAGACTCATCAGTATTCTCTTCCTCAGACTCAGAAATAATTACTTTCTTCTTCTTCAGACTAACATGTCTCTTTTCCGTTCTCTTTACCACCAAAGCCACCAGATCAACCACTGGTTTCTCTGCTTTCTTCTTACCAGCTCTTATCTCATCAACCTCTTCTTCATTTTGACATAGAGTCTCATAGACCTCATGTAGAGGAATCTCATTGAGATCCTTGAGCTGTTTCATCTACCGAGTGAATCTTTTCCATTCAAGTTGTAATATACTCAGAAACTTTACATTCATTTCAATCTGAGATTTATTCACTCTATTCTTTCTCAGCTCATTTAGAAGAGTGACGAATATGTCATAGGTTGCCTCTAGGCTCTCACTTTCCTTAGCTTTAAACTCTTCATAATTGTTCAGACAATTTCACACCTTCAATTGATTACCAATCTTAGAGCCCATCATCATCCTTTCCAACTGATCCCACATCTGCTTTCCGGTTACCTTGTAGCTGTCTATCTTCACATATATCTCATTAGGTATCCCTTGAAGTAAAAAGGATTTAGCCAATCTATCAGCTTTGTGCCTCTTCTTATCTTCACCTTCATACTCATCAGTATCAAGCTCATATTCCTTTGTCACAACCTCTACTCCATCCTCTATTGTAGTATGAACCTTTATCGGAGGTTTCATGAGCCCTTCTTTCAACGATCGTCTGATATATTCACCAAGCTCATGTCTGTCAATAAAGTCCAAAAATCTGTAGATCCCAGAAATAGTGCAATCAACAATAATAATAATCAATCAACAAGAATCAGTTAATCACAACTGTTGGTCATATGATTAGATTTAATAGTAAAAGGTTTAGGTTTACAGAGAGAATTTCTGATAAGCTAGAGTAAACCTTAATGACCAATCTTATCTTCTATTCTCCTCTAAACCCACTAATTCTCAACTAAACAACCATTAAATACTAGGGATAAAACCCTAAGGGCCCAAGGCCCAATAAACAAAACCTAAGCCCAATAACAATAACAATAACAATAAAAGGCTTTTACAACGCATATAAATAAAACAATTAAGCTCTATAAATGCGTTATACAACTTTCCATGCACTAGGACTTTCAGTCCTAACAATCACCCCTAAGTTAAATAAGGCATTTATCTTCTTGAAATCTTCAGGACTTGATCTTCTTTCCTTCTTGAATCTTGAAAAACTTTGGTGTTGCATGTTTTCATGTCTTTCCCAGCTCCCCCTTGAATAAAGATCTTGGTCTTCATAGTTTCAACTTTGTAACCAGATTCAATGTACAATAGTCTCGACCGAACGCACTATCAAGCAGCTTTCAACTGTAGAAACTCAACACATCGGATCAGCACACAAGAAATATAATGTGCGAGTTACGTGACATTTCACGGTGCAACTTTAGATTAAAAACAAAGAATCTGTCTTTGAATCGCGAGTTTAATATGCTTTCACCTTCAAATCTTGTTTCAATCAGCTCGTAGGAGGTATCAATGAGTAGCATACACCATATGATAAGGATAGAAGAAATGTTATAAAATCTTTTCTGCTCAGCTGCAATCTTTGAATCCAAAGGCTTTTCAACCTCAGATAATAAAAATATTTTACTCCCCTCAAATTTTGCTAACTCCCCCTCAATATGATAATCTGTGTCTTTGAATTTTGTATCGTTCTCCCCCTCATGATGATTAGGAGAATCCTGAGCATCATGTAACTTCAAAGACTAACCGG
Source organism: Arctium minus (assembly GCA_954870635.1). NCBI lineage: Eukaryota > Viridiplantae > Streptophyta > Magnoliopsida > Asterales > Asteraceae > Arctium > Arctium minus. The sequence goes on from OX941092.1 coordinate 55,943,202, forward strand.
ATGAGTAGCAAAAATCAGATAAAACGATTCAGTAACCAAGGGGGTAATCAACTTGTTAGTGAATGCCTAAAGCTAATCATACGATGATTGTAATTTTGAGTTTTGTTTCATGAAAGTAATAAATAAATAAAAGGCATTGCCCAATTTATTATGTATATGTTATATTCTGTGTTTTAATTATTCATAATAAATAACCTTAGAATAATGTATTCTAAATGTCCCTAGTTAAATATTATTTTGGGTTTTAAGGTTGAAATAATATGATAATGACTAGCATATGTAGGGATTCATATAGAGATATTGAATCTGCATATGGGTACAAAATGGAGATTTTGTGTATCGGACGTGACTCGCTATGAGAACACTTCATTGGATGTCATGTGAGTGTCATAAGTGTTTCTCATGTGGTCAATATACATGGAATTCTTTGACTTGAGAAATATGGAGTTTATTATGTGTGAATAATATATTTTGACATTTGTTCTAATCATTCTGTAACTGGGTGATAGAATTATTGTTGGTTATGTAATAAATCACATGGTAGAACTAGCATGTACCGAGATAGGATTTGTCCCTCCTTTATGACGGGAGTGATGTCTCTGGGCCCCTTGATAAATATATACTAAGGAAATGAATGCATGCTCAGATAAATGATCTGAGATATCAATTTCTGTTTTTATTTGTATATTCGGGAATCAAGAAACTAGAGATTGGACATAACGAGAATGACAGATTCAATGTCGTCTCGTGTTCAATCTAGACATCAAGGACAAAGGAATTAAATGTGTAAACTAAAATTGACTACAAACCGATAACTTGTTGTATCACCAATTCTCGTCATTTGGGTGACGATGATGTATTGCTAGATGCCGCTCATTGTTTATAAATATAAATACAAGATTTATAATTATTACCAACATGTCGAGTAAGGAGTTTAAATAATTAAAACGTTTAATTATTATATCTGATTTGTATTGATTTAATCTGATTAAATAAAATCATATATTATTTATGTTAGACATAAATAAAGATAGTTAGGTATGGTCTTGAAAAGATGAGTTATGGTGCATGGATACTTCTACACTCAAGTAAGGTGTAGGGATGGTGGTGCTTTCATGACATGCCTCTCATGTCCATATATAATGTATGACATTGTATGCAAGATTTTAGTTCTTGCAATTCACTCTCAAATCACCTACAACTATATGCTCTCTTTCCTTTCTATGTTTTGAAACCGAGACTAGCATCACGAGAAGGCAAAGGATTTGGATTGTTCGCATGGATACCGTGGAGGCATCAAGCTTGCTTTGTTGCTGTGATTCAAAGTCTCGTTAACTGTGAGGAATAATTTCGAAACACCCGATTTATTCCGGTTCGTATGGGTCCTTGGAGGGTTACGGTTTTATTTTCCGCTGTGCTTGAGATCCCGTAACCCAACAGTGGTATCAGAGCTACATACGAACCTCTAGATCGGTTTTTGGTGACATGCATGCATTTTTAAAAACTGTTTTGTTGTTGTATGTTTTTGTTTCATTAAATTTTGGTTTTTTCGTCCTAGAAATAATCTGAATCTGAAAAAACTTAAAACATGAAAAATGTGGAGCTTTCTGTTAGGGTTCTACATGCTTTTAAATCATATCATTTCGACTTCGTATGATTTGTTTATGATTTTTTTACGACAGTGTCGCAATGTTGTCTGAAAATCGAACCCACTACGGGTTTGACTTGATTTTCGACCCATAAGGGTTCTGGATCATTGAAATCCTAAAACATAAAATATGTGCATATTTTTGTTAGTTTCCTAAAGAACTTTTAATCACCCTTTTTCGATATCGTATGAATTTTGTATTAATTTTATACGGTGGTGTTGCAAATCGGCTTTATGTTTCAATGTGATTGAATATGTATAATGTGATTTGCTTGGTGAATGGGTATAGCCCGTAGTCATGGATGTATTATATTTGATAAATACGACTTGCATGCCGTGTCTTTCTCTATATACTCTCTTTGTATATTCTCCTCTCATCCAATCCCCTCGAATGTAACTCGAGGTTTCTTTGTTTGAAATGTAAAATATTTTGTATAAAAGAAAGCAAAAGATGGAGGCGTTATGAAGTGATGAAGATGAGAAGACTTAGAACCATAAGAGTTTATTTTATGTAATGATATTCATACTTGGCTCTATGAATATCGCATAGGGGGGCTATAACCATCTCACATTTATTTTTATGCTTTATTTTACGCTTTACATATATTGTGATATATTATGCGTGGTTGTATGTATGTGATACTTGTTACAAAATTTTAAAACAAAATATGATTTTAAAATATATAAGTAAAAGGAGTTTTACAAATCAAAATGAGTTTTGATAAAATAAAATTGGTATTTATATAAGATATAAAGTGGACCGTCGATCTTGAGTGATAAGGTCTTAGTACATCATAGTTAGATTTCAGTCGGTTTTGTCACAAAGGACTAAACCGCCAAAGAAAGGAAGGTATTTAAGTGATCCTCGTGATCCTCCTCCAATCTGGATTCCGGTTAAATCAAACAATGAGGAAACGATGTATTACAAAAAAAATGGTAAAAATCAAACTAACTAAAATCCCTCACCAAAATATTAAGTTTTAGATGTCTTCCAAACATGGCACTTGTCAAGACTTTGATCATCGAGGGTGGGTCATGCTAAAGCTGGGTACTCTCTTTAATCTTAGTAAAATAAGGTAAGCATAGGATTCCTACAAGCCATTTTGGGTCGGACTTAACCAAATTAATCCTAATAGGATTGGGGATTTAGAGGCATGTGTTGGAAACATTCATATGATGAATTTAAATTAAAGTTATTTACCTAACTATCCAAGAGTTACATAGAGATGTAATTAGCAATGTTGTTGCTTACCTAAAACATTATTGGTTGATCGGTTAGCTAAAGTTAAATTGATCGATAATGAGAATATGGATCTTGGCCCGCTAGAAAGATTATGACGTTTTCCGAAACAATAAAAGAGGGTTGTTGTTTTGATTAAAATAGTGGGAGCTTGTTTGATGAAAGTCCTTATTAAACAATAAAATTTCATGACACTAAGAACTCTGTTTTTCTATTATAGATTACCAATGGCACAAACCAACAATGGAAACAAAAACACTTTGTGATCGATTCTCGAGAAAGAAAAACTAAATGGAACACATTTCATCAATTGGTTTCATAATTTGAGAATTGTCCTCAAAGCTGAAAAGAAACTGTATGTCTTGGAGCAACAAATCCCTGAAGAACCTAATTCTAGTGTTCCTAGAAATGAAAGGGACACTTTTAAAAACATGATGAAGATGCTTTGGACGTCTCATATCTAATGCTAATAACCATGGAACCTGAGCTTCAGAAGCAACATGAAAACATGGGGCCTTTCGATATGATCGAACACCTAAAATTGCTATTCCAAGAGCAAGCTAGACATGAGAGGTACGAAACATACAAGGAACTGTTCCATTGTAGAATGTCCGAATGTAGTCCTGTTGGCACTCATATGCTTAAAATGACTGGGCATATTGAGCGTCTTGAAGGGCTAGGTTTTTCTTTACGAAAGGAGTTGGCCATTGATGTAGTTTTGCAATCATTGTCAAATAGATACAGTCAATTCGTGATGAACTACAACATGCATGACTTTGACAAATCCCTTCCAGAATTGCTCAATATGTTACGAACAGCCGAACAAGAGATTGCAAAGAACAAGTCCACCATTTTGATGGTCCGTAAGGATAAGAGAGGGAAAAGCAAAGGAAAGTCCATTGCCAAACCCACTTCTAAATCTTTGAAGCCAAAATGAGGCATTAAGAAACCCAAGGTAACTGTACCTAAGGAGGGTGAGTGCTTTCATTGCAACAAACTCGGGCATTGGAAGAGGAACTGTCCTCTCTACCTTCAGGAAAAGAAGAAAGGAAGTGTAACTTCCACTTCAGGTATCTATGTGATGGAAGCTAATCTTTCTACTTCTTATACATCATGGGTATTAGATACTGGATGTGGTTCTCATATTTGTAGAAATGTGCAGGAACTAAAAAGGACTAGAAGATTGAGCAAAGGTGAAGTTATTCTGCGTGCTGGAAATGGGGCAAAGGTTGCTGCTATAGCCGTAGGATCTATTTTGTTAACTTTACCGACCGGATTATTATTAGAACTTGATGACTGTTATTGCGTACCATCTATTTCTAGAAATTTGATTTCTGTATCTTGTTTGAACAAGAAAGGTTTTACCTTTAATATTGGGAACAAATGTTGTTCATTCTCTTTTGGTAATATATATTATGGTGATGCAAGTTTGATTAATGGTCTTTATGTTCTTAATATGGATAATCCGATTTCTAACATGGATAAAAGGGAGGTCAAATCGAATAGTTCAAATTTAACCTATCTTTGGCATTGTCGTCTTGGCCATATAAACGAAACTCGCATTACCAAACTCCATAAAGAAGGATTATTGAACAAATTAGATTTTGAATCATATGGGACGTGTGAAGCTTGTTTAATTGGAAAGCTGACAAAGGCTCCTTTTGTTGGACAAAGTGAGAGAGCAAGTGATGTATTGGGAATCATACATAGTGATGTATGTGGTCCAATGAACATACATGCTAGAGGTGGTTATAGATACTTCATTACATTTACTGATGATCTCAGTAGGTTCGGCTATGTATATTTGTAACGCCCGGAATTTTGTAAGTATAGTTTATCCCTAATAATCGCATTTATATTATTCCGGTATGCAGTCCTTTTATAGATAAATGTGTCTCCAATCGAGATTAGTGGAATTGTTAAAAAAAGAAAATCAAAATCAAGATTTGGGCCTTTAGGGCGAGTTCCAAGTGAGTTGCGCAAACCTCAAACTCACATTAAACTAGCTTTGGGGGCTGTTTTGATTTTAAGATAAAATACCTTCCAAGCGACTTTCGAGTGAGTTGCATGATCCCAAACTAACTTCAAACCCACTTCGGCCACTGCCTTGATTTTAAACCCAAATACCTTTCAGGCGAGTTTGAAGTGAGTTTCTTGACCTCGAACTAACTTCAAACTCACGTCGACCACTGTTTTGATCTTAAACCCAAATACCTTTCAGGCGAGTTTGAAGTGAGTTTCTTGACCTCGAACTAACTTCAAACTCACGTTGGCCATTGTTTTGGTATTAAACCCAAATACATTCCAGGCGACTTTCAAGTGAGTTTCCTGACCCCGAACTAACTTCAAACTCACCCGAACCAAAAGTTGGATTTAAAACCCTTTTGATGACTCTTTTCTCATTTCCTATCATCCAAACTTCCTCCACTCTCTCCCAATTCGTTTTCCTTCTCCCCCTTTAAACCCTAAATCATTTTTGGCTCAAATCCTTGGATTTTATGGAGGTAAAACATCATCAAGTGGTGAGATTAGAAGCTTTGGTCAAGGATTCACCACCTCCATCTTCATCTTCTTCTTCAAGTCTTATAGGGTTTCATCCACCATTGTTCTCCCTTTGGTAGATTGGAGGTTGGTGACCATTTTGGTGAACTAGAGGTGTTTGGTTGATGGATTCAAGCTTGGGCTAAGGTAATCTCTTTATTCTTCATGTATGGAAAACTAGGGTTTTGGTTTTAGTTTAGATCTTCGTGTATAATGTTTGGGGAACGATTAAATGTGGTTTAATATGTATATTTAGGGTGCTTTTGGTTTGCAGACTGGATGGGACGGAACAGGACAAAAACTCACTGTCCCACGTTTGGCGTGACATGGGACAGGGCAAAAATTCACTATCCCACGTTTGGCGCGACATGGGACAGGGACAAAGACTGGACAAGGTGGGACAAGATGGGACAAAAAATGGTATTTTCTTGTGTTAGTCCTAATTTTCAAGTTCTAATTGCTACAAACAATCAAGATGAGAATCGAATTCATATTCATTGATGAAATTCACAAATTACAAACTTTATCTCACTACTCTCTCTCTAGAATAATGAAATAGTATGCTCTTCTCTAATCTGCTCTCTAACTTCAGAATTCGTGTGTGTATGTTTACAACTGATTGATACATCCTGATTACAAAGACAACAAAGGTATTTATACCCTTGACAATTACAAAGAAACAAAATACAATTACATTGACTTTGACTTTATTAACAAATGACTTTGACATTGATAAGAGTTGACTTTCTCAGCTTTGACTTCTTGAACTTTTGACTTCAATCTTTATGATCTTGAATCCAACATATTTATGCTCTAACAATCTCCCCCTTTGGATCAAGATCATTACAAAAAGATTTAGCAATGCGATCTTCTCTCTTTAAGCTCGATTGAAGTAACTCCCCTTTGAACAATCTGTATCTTCACTTGTAATCTCCCCTTTTGAAACAAACATGATATACAAACTCCCCCTTAATACAATGAAATTCTTCTTTAGCTTTGTCTTCAAAAACTTTCAACAATCTTCCCAACGTCTGATCTTCAAAAATAGTAACAATCTCCCCCAAGTATATAAGCAAACCTCTTTCAGACATTGAAAGAAATTATCTTCATTTTCAGCTCTGAATGATTTATCCAACTTTCTTCAAAATCTGCTTGCTTTCGAAATTCTTTGAACTTTCGCTTATCAACTTTGATCAAACTTCAAATCTGAAATATCTCTCTCCATATCCAATACAAACACTTCTTTCCGGACATTTCTTTCAACTTTAACATTTCTTTGAATCACACATTTCTTTATCTTCTCCCCCTTTTTGATGATTAGAGCATCGATAGCATCAAAACTTTGTCCAAGAAATGTCTTTGACCATTCTGATCTGTCAAACTGAGCCTCTGATTCTGTGATCCATAACCAAGTATTCATCTAGATCTTTGCAAATCCAGACAAAAATTATAACATGTAACCCCTGAATCAACAAATGAATCAGTTAGAATGCCTGTCAGTAACACGAAGTCACTATGTGTAACAGATACACAATATAAAGGAGCTTTTTGATGTTCACTCCCCCAGGGCTTCCATCCAATCATCGAAACACCACAAAGGCAATTTCTATGAATGTTATGACAAAGAAACAAATTCTTTGTGTGTTCGTGCACGTGTTGAAAGAATTAAGCACGAATGATTGCTTTTATAAGGCTCAACATTGTATAAACCACTGAGACAACAGTAGTATAAACACAGACTCAATGTGCATGATTGAAGGTGGGGCAGACTTCCTTCTTTTTCAATATCCAGATTTTCCAAATGAAAACCAGATAGATTATATGCTGCTTCCCCAGAAAAATATGAAGCACTTTCTTTTTTAGAAGAAAATGAGTAGTTGGTGGGGTTTAAGCAAGAGTTGGCATGGACTATTTGCCTGTTTCAATAACGTTCACCAAAGAATTGTGAAACGCTAGTAATGTGGCTGCCCGGCTCAGAAAGTAGTTGGTGCAGAGTTTGATATTCTTTTACTCTGTTCTCACACCCTCTTTCTTTTGATCATTAGCTCACTACTAACCAAACTCTCTTTTCCATTTTACCTCATCACACCCACACTCATTTCTTTATAGACTCCTCACACTCAATCACTAAGGATTAACTTCTTAGGTAGAAATCACTGGTTAACGTGATTTCATAGAAGTTTAGTTAATTCCTAGCACAAAGAACCCATATAATCCTATGAAAACATATGTTACTCAGATGATTTAACTTTATCAGTTAAAGCTCATATACAAATGTCAGATGTAAATATGCTCAAAAAATAATCATGAAGATATGAGCATTTTTAAACATTGAAGTATTTTCAAACAAGTATAGTGAATGAATGAACATGAATGCAAAAGGCTTGTTTGAAAATCTGACATTGTATGAAAATGATCAGAAATAAATGATATAACAATCAAAGCTTAAGGTCAAGAATAACAGATATTGTCCATACGAAACAAAATATAGACATGCTTGAGATGAACGCTTCGAAATGAAATAACGCTCAAAATTCTTTGAAGTACAAGCGGGGTGTCTTACCATCGAAAATATGTTTCAATATGAGACGTGGTAAGAACAATTTGATCAAAAATTAAACCGATGTGTGTGAATACTTGAAAGTATGTAGAAAAGACAATACGCAAGTATTTATCTTTGGAAACACACGGTTTGTTTATCAATTAAGCACAAAAATAAAATGAAAACATTTAAAATCACACTTCCAAATTATAAAATCTATTTAAGAATCGGGAAGTGGTTTGAACATTTCAGAACATGTTTTCTATATCTGAAATTTGTCCTTCTTTCAGATATATTTGAGATTAAGATAAGAAATTTACCTTTTCGCGCAATCTTAAATCTCATGAAGTCAAGCTGAAGTCATTAAGATATGATCTTGTCAGCTTCTCTCATCCAGCAAAAATCTCAAAGTCATGTCAAATCAACTTTTATTCACAAAATTTATTCAAACGTAAAAGACATAAAGCAGTAAAACAATTAAAGTACGAGTTCTGATTTGAAATAATCAGAAATCGTCTCCTTACTCCCCCTGAAAATATGCATCTGAAATTTATCAGTGAAAAAGGCACATGATAGAGATCTACAACTTCATTTGAAGTGTAGTTCATCATATCTTCCGAATACATATTTCCAGAAAAATTTATGTACTCCCCCTTGAAGGTTGATTTCCTCTTCTGTGTATCTGAGTACATCTTCATATCATCCTGGGAGTAGCATCACTTATTTATCGTTGAAGTACGAGTCCTAAACTATTGTGTTTAGAAGTCAAACGTCGTTGAAGTACGGGTCCTAAGTTGATTTACTTAGAAGCCTTTTTTTCTTGACATTGAGGTGCGGGTCTTGAATTGTGTTATTCAAGAACCATTGTTCTTTTACTCCCCCTTGACTTGTGGTGCCTGCAACATAGAATCAATTTTCGGTTTTGGTACCCACTGGTATTTGGGTCCATGTGTGTTAGTTGCAGTTCGAATGGGAGTAACTGAATAAGAACCATACCAGTAATGATCACTTGCTTTATGAACAAAATCATATGTATGAAAATAAGAACAATACCTCTTTTTAGATAACCTGATCATTTGATTTCTCGAGTAAACAAGATCAGTTTTACCTTTCAGCACTTTGTTCTTCTTTGCATTTGAGGCAGATACAAATGATTTGTTACTTTTCTTCTCTTCCTTCTTTCCTTTCTTTTCTTCCTTCTTCTCATCATTCTTCTCATTTTCAACCACTGGTTTCACTCTCCATACCAGTTTTTCTTCTTTATATCTCCTTCTTCTATGTGTACCTGAACCATCTATTTTGCTATCATAGAAAAGATTAGTAGTACGAATCTGATTGGAAGATTTAAATGACCTTCTTGTAGAAACAGTTTGTTGATGTGAGCTTGATGCTGGCTTATTAGAACCAACTGAACTATTTCTTGGTGAGTGGATTTTAGACTCTGGAGTCGTTTGCTCAGTCACCACCACCTTTGAAACAATGTTTTCAAGCTCTTTTACCTTTGAAGAATAATTTTCTCTTTCTTTTACAAGAAGATCAATCTTCGTCTTGAATTCAGACTTTGTTTGCTGCTCTTTAAGCACACAAGTAGATAGCTCAGATAGCTTTGCAGTTAGCTTCTTTATCTCTGCTTCAAATAAGCTTCTTTCTTCCTCAAAGCTTCTTTCTTCCTCAAAGCCCATTTCAGCATTTGTCCTCTGACCAGATATTTCTTTGAATATCCCAACATTCTTTTTCTCTATTAACTTCTTCTCTTTGGCAAAAGTTTCCCTTTCCAGAATGATTACTTTCTCAAAATCAGAGATTTGTTGAGAAAGTTTTATACATTTCAACTCAACTGTCTTCTTTTCATCAGCACATTTTTTGGAAAACTAGGAGAACTTCTTAGCAAACTCTTTCTTTTCTTTCTCAAAAATTGATCTGTCTTCAACAATTTGCAATTCTAATTCAAAGATCTTCTTTTCATTAGTACACCCTGTTTGCTGAAACTTGACAATGTGATCTTCTAATTCTGAGATCTTGCTCTTTAACTCAGTGTTTTCAGCTTCCAAAAACAAGACCTTTTCTTCATTAAGCCTAGAAGTATGTTTCAGAAGATCTTCATTTATCTTCTTTAACACACTGACTTCTTCTCTCAGTAACTTTCTTTTATCAGAATATCTTTTTGACCGCTTAGAATAGTAGTCAACTGAAGAAGCGAGATTTTTGTTTTCTAATTTGAGCTTTTCAATCTTCTTTTCATCATCAGAAGAAGAATATCCCATCTTGAATTATCTGTTTCAAAAAGAACTTGAACTTGATCGTTAATCCAAATGAAATCTCAAAACTACAGAAAAACTTGAAATAAAAAATCAGAGATTTTGATCACAAACAGAACTATGTCCCCCTCCGCAGACTTAGCACGGGGGTCCCGCTAACCGGTTAGCGGGTGGGGTCAAGGAGCAACGCCCTTGCGGGGTTGAGGGGCAGCGCCCCTAGAGAAAAAAAAATTCACTATTAAAGGCCATATTACAGTTTTGAAAATTTCTCAGAAAAAAAAATCTAAGTAAACCAAGCTTTGCGTGTCAAGTGTGATGCGCAAACCACGCTTTGTGTATCTAGTATGTTGCGCAAACCACGCTTTGCGTATCTAGAGTGTTGCGCAAACCACGCTTTGCGTTTCGAGAAGGTTACGCAAACCACAAATTTGCATTTCGAGAAGGTTACGCAAACCACAACTTTGCGTTTCGAGAAGGTTACGCAAATCAATTCTTGTGACGAGTAGCTTTGCTTGTTGAGAAGGTTACGCAGATCTGTCTTTGCGTATCGAGAAGCGTACGCAAACCTTTCTTTGCGTATCAAGAAGTGTACGCAAACCTTTCTTTGCATATTAAGAGGTGTACGCAAACCTTTCTTTGCGTATCAAGAGGCGTACGCAAATCACACTTTGCGTATCAAGTAGCTTACGCAAATCAATTCTTCGCGTATTACACTTCAGCTTTTCGTTTCACTTCATATACGCAAACCTCAGAAATAACACGATGAATTCTCGATAAAACTTCCGCAAACCTCAGATGAACTTGCGCAAACCTCAACAAACTTGCGCAAACCTCAACGAACTTGCGCAAAGTTTGGATCTTGCGCAAACTTCAAAAATCGAACAATATTTCACCAAATACCACTCTAGACCTCGAATTACAGTACGAAAATTTGACAATTTGCTCACCTAAACATCTAGATCACACTTCTAACAACTAATTTCGATCAAAAACACAAAAATGTACAAATCGATATGAATACAGTGTTCTTGACTCATGAACTCCAAACTCAACAAAAATCAAAATCAAAGATCAATTACAGTGCAATTCTTGAAATTACCTATACAGACTCGATCGATTAAACTTTTCTAACAAAAACTAAACAATTACAACTCCAAAAACACACTAATACTCAAAATCAGATCTGGACATGAAGAACACAGTGTCGAACATTTTCTTGATTTGATTTCATTTTGAATCTGCTCTGATACCAATTGTTAGTCCTAATTTTCAAGTTCTAATTGCTACAAACAATCAAGATGAGAATCGAATTCATATTCATTGATGAAATTCACAAATTACAAACTTTCTCTCACTACTCTCTCTCTAGAATAATGAAACAGTATGCTCTTCTCTAATCTACTCTCTCACTTCTGAATTCGTGTGTGTATGTTTACAACTGATTGATACATCCTGATTACAAAGACAACAAAGGTATTTATACCCTTGACAATTACAAAGAAACAAAATACAATTACATTGACTTTGACTTTATTAACAAATGACTTTGACATTGATAAGAGTTGACTTTCTCAGCTTTGACTTCTTGAACTTTTGACTTCAATCTTTATGATCTTGAATCCAACATATTTATGCTCTAACATCTTGTTCCACCAAAATAGGTGGAACAACATGGGACAAAAGTGAGACAGAAACTAAAAACCATTGATTTACCGCTATTTGATGTATAATCCTAATATGGTATTAGTCTTAAGGGTCACCACTACCCATCGTCGCCATTACCACCATCGGCGGCCACCAGTAGCCACCGCCAACCACCATCGGCCACCTCTACCTATTTCTCCACCATAACAACCTCATCCACCACCTCCACAACCATCGGCTATCACCACCACCACTACCATCGTCGACCACCTCCACTAACACCAATCACCACCACCTTTGGTCGCCACCACCATCAACAGCCACCGGTAGCGACCACCAACCATCGTCGACCACTTCCACCTCTTCCTCCACTACTACAACTTCCTCCACCACATCCACAACCACCGCCTATCGCCACCTCCACCGATCACCACCACCCATTTTCGTCGCCACCACCGACGCTTACCACCAACTACCGTCGGTGACCTCCGCCTCTTCCTTCACTACAATAACCTTTATTACCCCTGTCCACCGGCACCACCACTACCATCGTCGGCCACCTATACCTCCACCACATCAACCATAACAACCACTTGCACCACCACCAACCACTATCTTTCACGTTCTTCACAACTATCGTCCTTCACGGGCCACCAATCGCATTTATCTTTACATGTCACTGCAACTATGCATCCGCCAATTCATTAAGATCTTCCAAATTGAATCAAATATTATATTTTCTTTATATGTATCAGATTTTTTCGAACTACCATAAATTATTTCAGATTCTTCATTCAAATTTCCTACCCTTGTTTTCTATGTATTTATATGTATGAAAATCGTTTAAAAAATAAAAATGTTTTTTTAATTAAATTATTTAAAAATATACTTTATTTGTGATATTTATAACTATTATATGATATATAAGATCATCAAAAAAACTTTTATGGAAATTTGTCCAGTCCTGTCCTAGCCAAACCAAACACAAGACAGACATTTGTCTTTGTCGGTCCACAATAATATCAAGTTTTTATCGACAACAACACATAAACGATTACCAACCTATTTGGATTAATAACAATGTTTACAAGGTTGATGTTTGATCTTTGAGAAGCTCTCTATGTGTTTTCACCTTTTGTGTGTTTTTCTTTTCTGTGTAATGTGAGAGATCTGATCTGCTTGAGATCTGATCTTAGCTTCTAAGATACTCTAACCTTACAACTTGCAACAACAACTTGCAAGAATAATATAAAACTAATTAAAAACTAACTAATATCTAAACTAAATAAACTTACAAACTAACTAGTTACTTAGAAACAATAAAATACAATAAAACTAACTTTGATATTTTATTACAAACGACATTAGACTTAATATCGAGAGTCGACTTTCCGGCTTTAGCTTTAGATTGGATCTTTAGATTGGATGATCTTGAATCCAATAGATATGTGATCTAACAATCTCCCCCTTTGGATCAAGATCATTACTAAAAAGATTTTAGCAATTCAGTCTTCTTTTTCAGCTCAGAAGATGCAATCTCTTTCTCTAGCTCAGAATGCTTTAGCAAAGTATCTTCAAAAAAAATTTATCTGAAATCAGCATGTCTTCAGAATACTTTGATCTCGCATTTCTTGGTCTTGTCGTGTAATGGACTGAACATTTCTTCAAGCTTCAGATTCTCCCCCTATATGATGAAAAGTGTAATGACTTCATCAAAACTTCGAGTAAGATATTTATCCAGATCTTTGCAAATCTAGACAAAAAAATCATGTAACACCTGAATCAACTAATGAATCAGTTAACATGTCTGTCAGTAACACTAACTTACTGTGTGTAACAAATACACATTGGAAAGGAGCTGTTTGATGTTGACTCCCCTAGGGCTTCCATTTAATCATCGAAACACCACAAAGGTAATTTCTATAAATGTTATGACAAAGAAACAAATTCCTTGTGTGTTTGTGCTTGTGTTGAAAGAATTAAGCACATGATGATTGCTTATAGGCTCAAAATTGTGTAAACCACTGAGATAACAGTAAGTTAAACACAGACTCAATGTGCATGATTGAAGTGCGAAGGTGGGGCAGACTTCCTTCTTTTCAATATCCAGATTTTCCAAATGAAAATCAGATAGGAAATGTGTTGCTTCCCCTTTTGAAAATGTGAAACACTTTCCTGTTAAGAAGAAAATGAGTAGTTGGTGAGGTTTGATCAAAAGTTGGCATGGGCTAGTTGCCTTTTTCAATAATGTTCACCAAAGAAATGTGAAACACTAGAAATGTGGTTGCCCGACTCAGAAAAAGTTGGTGCAGAGTTCTGATATTCTTTTAACTCTATTCTCACACGTTCTTTCTTTTAAACATTAAACTTACTCTAACCAAACTTTCTTTATCTATTTAACACACTCATTTTATTTGACTTCTTACACTCAATCACTATGGATTATCTTCGTGGGTAGAAATCACTGGTTAACGTGATTCCATTGAAGTTCAAGTAAGTCCTAGCACAAAGAAATCATGTTTTCCTATGATGCATATTATGATCAAAATGGTTTAACTATTTCAGTTAAAGCACAATGTAGATCTTGAAAAACATTTAAAAGCACACTTCCAATTCATGAAATCGGTTTGAGAATCGGGAAGTGGTTTGAACATTTTAAGAACTATGTTTTTCAATGAATGAAAGTTATCCTTCTTTCATCCATATATGAGATTAAGATAGAGGATTATACCTTTACGTGCGATCTTACATCTCATGAAGCTAAGCATAAAGTCATAATCATATGAACTTGTAAGCTTCTCTCAAAAATTCTGCAAAAGTCTTATGTCAAGTCAAAGCAAATTTATTCACTTAAATTGAAAAGACAAAAAGCAGTAAAACTATTAAAGTACGAGTTATGATCAGAAATAGTCAGAAGTCATATCCAAACTTCTTTGATTTGACAAGCTCCCCCTAAAATCATGCATTACAAAGATTTGGCATAAAAGGTAAATGCAGAAATTAGTGAGCTCCCCCTTCAAAATAATTTTGACCAACTGTCAATTTTTTTTTCATACTCCCCCTTGGATCATGAACAAATTGTTAATGTGCAGATATCAATTAGAAATAAGAATGAAGGAATGATAAAAAAGTATGCAATTAGAAAACTTTGATAGGTAACTACTGATTAGACCTTAAGATTTAGCATACCAAGCTTAGAGACAAGAAAGGTAAACCTCTTTTCGTCTAAAGGTTTGGTAAACAAATCGGCAAGCTGATAATCAGTTTTTACAAAGAAAAGTTCAATTGTTTCTTACTCTACATTATCTTTGATAAAATGATACCTGACATCTATGTGTTTGGTTTTTATGTGTTGAACAGGATTCGCTGTTATTGCGATGGCGCTCTTGGAGTCACAGTAGATCGGGATTTTGTTGAAGTGGAAACCATAGTCGCGCAATTGAGTTCTCATCCATAAGACCTGAGAACAACAACTAGCAGCAGCTACATATTCTACTTCGGCCGTTGAAGTTGAAACACAAAGTTGCTTCTTCGATGCCCAACTTACGAGTTTATCACCGAGGAACTGTATATGTCCTAACGTGCTCTTCCTGTCTAACATACAACCAACATGATCTGCATCTGTATACGCTGTTAGTTCAAAGCTAGTATCTTTAGGATACCACAGACCAAGATCTGCAGTCCCCTTCAGATACCTAAAAATGCGCTTAACTGCAGACAAATGGGATTCTTTGGGATTAGCCTGATATCTTGCACATAAGCATGTTGAAAACATTATATCTGGCCTACTAGAAGTAAGATACATTAAAGAACCTATCATCCCTCTATAAGTCCTAACAACAACAGCCTTTCCCGAAGGATCGGTGCCAATCTTAGTACCTGGTGCCATTGGGGTACCAATCGGTTTTGAATTTTCCATTTTGAATTTCCGAAGAATTTCAAGAATGTATTTTGATTGATTGATAAAAATACCTGATGAAAATTGTTTGACTTGTAAACCGAGAAAGAAATTCATCTCTCCCATCATATTCATCTGAAATCTTGACACCATAAGGTTTGAAAAATTCTTACAGTACTTAGGATTTGTAGAGCCAAAAATAATATCATCTACATAGATTTGAATAAGAATGATATCGGCTTTTTCCTTTTTCATAAACAAAGTGGTATCTACTGTACCTTTTGTAAAACCAGACTTGACTAAAAATTGAGATAGGACATCATACTAGGCGCGAGGAGCTTGTTTTAGTCCATAGAGTGCTTTGTCGAGAATGTAGACGTGATTCGGCTTCTCTTGATTGACAAAACCTTCTGGTTGAGAGACGTAGACTTCCTCCTTTAGAATGCCATTCAGAAAGGCAGTCTTCACATTTGAAATACCGTGAAGTTCTTGTGGGCTGCGTAGGCTAGAAACATTCGAATTGCCTCTAAACGCGCCACAGGAGCATAAGTCTCGTCGTAGTCTATTCCTTCCTCTTGTCTGTATCCTTTGGCTACAAGTCTTGCTTTGTTTCTGATAACGGTACCATCTTCGTCTTTCTTGATCTTGAAAACCCATTTCGTACCTATAATGGTTTTACCTTGAGGTTTGGGTACGAGTCTCCAGACTTTAAGTGCGTCGAACTGATTCAGCTCTTCTTGCAATGAAGTCTCCCATTCTGGATCAGCAAGTGCCTCTGATACGCGAGTTGGCTCGAAGTTGCTCAGAAAGGAGTCATGCATGCACATATTCATTGACGCTGACCTAGTTTGCACCGGTTTTGATGGATCGCCAATGATCTGGCTTATCGGATGCTCTTTGGTCCATTTGTGTTCATGAGGCAGTGGATTATATGAATATATATCAATATTATCATCTATAAATCCACTTGTACCTTCTTCAGTTTGTTCAGGAGGAATGATGATTGCAGTTGAAGTAGTAGGTGCAGAAGGCTCAGCAGGTACAGCTTGGTCCGGCTGTAGATAAGTCTGTACAGAACATCCTACTGATGCAGCAACTTCTGTCTCTTCATTATTTGTCGCAGCTTCAACTGTTGGAGTTGGCATTTGAACTGGAATTTCTTGTTGAATCTGAGAGTTAGATTCAATAGGGATATCTGACATGGTTGGATGAGTAGTCGTTGAGTTATCCATCCTGTCAACCACAACAGATTTCTTTACATTAGATCCAAGAAATTCATCATAAAACAGTTCAAATAATAAATCTAAATCAGATAAATGATTAGTTGACGTTGATGCTTCATCTGATTTGTTCGTTTGAGACGCAAGTTCTAGACTGATTTGCCCAGAAGCTAGTACTCCGGTTATAACGAGTTCTGAATTGTGTTTTTCAGAAGTTATTTCTTCATCAAACGTAACATTGACGCTTTCGATAACCGTCTTTGACTTTTTCAGATATACACGGTATGTAGTTGATGTAGATGAATAACCAATGAAGATTCCTTCATCCGCCTTGGCACTGAACTTGTTCAGACTCTCTCTATCGTTTAGAACGAAACACTTACACCCAAATATATGGAAATATTTGATTGTCGGTGTTCGGTTTTTGATTAACGCATAAGGAGTCTTCTTGAATCTGCGGTGTATCATGGATCGATTCTGAGTGTAACACGCAGTCGATACAACTTCAACCCACAGAAATAGAGGTAAGTCAAATTGACTTAGCATAGTACGAGTAGCCTCGACTAGCGTACGATTCCTTCTTTCAACCACTTTATTCTGTTAAGGCGTACGAGCAGCAGAGTATTGATGTGATATCCCTACAGATTCGAGATATTCTTCAACCTTCTTGTTCTTGAACTTTGTGTCGTTGTCTGTTCTTAGAAGCTTGACCGGTTTCTGCAGATTCACCTAGGTCGTCTTCAGGAATGTAATGAGAACATCTGTTGTCTCATCTTTTGAACGTAGAAACTTGACCCAAGTGTATTGCGAGTAATCGTCCACAATAACTAGTATGTACTTCTTTTAGCCTAGACTTTGCGTTCGCATCGGACCACAGAGATCCATATGCAACAACTCTAACGGAGCGCTTGTACTTGGTTCAGGCTTTGGTTTATGTGGAGCTCTATTCATCTTTCCCTTTTCACACGCTGCACATAAGTGTTCTTTTTCGTACTTGAGCTCTGGAAGTCCTTTTACTAACTTCCCACTGACCAGTTTGTTGATGTACCGAAAGTTGAGGTGAGAGAGTCGTCGATGCCATAACCAGCTTTGTTGCATCAAGGCTTTCGTCAGTAGACAAACCTGTTTGTCAGTCGGGACATTTGATAAGTTATATGTGTAGAGGTCGTACTTTCGAGTGCCAACCAAGAGTTCGTTGTCTTCTTCAGTGCGAACAGAACACCTCTTGGCTTTGAAATTGACCTATAAGCCTTTGTCACAGAACTGGCCTATACTGAACAGGTTGTGTCCTAAGCCTTCAACATAGCTCACCTTCTTGATCGTGACTTTGTCATGTACCATATCACCATAACCTAATATTGGTGAAAACTGATCATTGTCGAATCTAACTGTTCCGCAATATTTCTCTGTAAAGTTGGACAGCATCTCTTTCTGCCCTGTCATATGCTTGGAACATCCGCTATCCATGTACCACATATGACGGAACTTCACAAAAGAAATTACGATACAACAGATTTAGATAGTCATAAAACAAAATTTAAGACTTTGAGCATTGAAGTGAGGGTCTTGAACTGATTTGTTCAAAAGCCTAATTGACATTGAAGTCCGGGTCTTGAGCTGATTTGCTCAAGAACCATTGTTCTTTGAGGTACAAGTCCTAGACTGTTTTGTCTAGAAGTCATTTCCATAAGCTCCCTCTTAAACTTTGGGTTCCTGCAACACAGATTTAGCTTTTGGTACCCATTGAAATTTGGATCCAACTGTGTTAGCATAAGATTTTGGTACCCATTGGAAATTGGGTCCTCTTTTCATTTTAAAGTCAGTTGAAGCATGAGAATGATATGAGTGCACATGATAATTTCCAAACCAAACATTAGAGTCTAGACAAGAAGCATAAACATGTTTATCATAATATGAAGACTTTCTAGCAGATTAAGATAACTGGAATAATTGCTTCATAGAGTATTTCTTGCGATAAACGACAAGTTTTGGTTTCAAAATAGCAACATCAACAATTAAAACATCTTTACTAGGCGAAGTCTTATTACAATCAACAGTACAAAAAGATTTAACAGTCTTGTCAGTCTCCTTTTTTGGTTTCCATTGAGATTTAACTTCTGGCCTTTTCTTGCTCAGATCTGAAACAGTTGAAACTTGTGAGTTAGACTTATGAGCAACAACTGAATTCTTCTTCGTTGGGTTACCAGTAGTGATCGGTTTCTGTGAATGATGAGATTTAATCTTACCTTTAGCATTCTTAGCTTTCACAGAGACTGTTGATCCCAGTTATGATGTTCTTTGACTTGATTTAACCTTTTACTACACACAGATTGATTGAATAGAGTGCGGAAGCGTTTACGATGTGTAGAAAAGATTGAACATGCAAGGTAGTAAACACACAAGTAATTAATGAAGAGAAAGTAAAGTATTATAAGAAGATTACTCAAAGAAATGTTTCATTGATTACTGAAGAACACCAAGAACACGCACTGGTATGTGCAAATATGCTCAAGGATTATACAGACTGCAATGCTTGTGTGTGTGCTCGTCTTTTTCACTGTTCCTAAACTCTAAGGTGGTGCTCCCTTACTATACAAGAAGTATGCACCCCTTAGTACAAGACAAAAATTGACATTCCACATAAGGAATGCCACCTGTAAAGTAAACATCGTGGGACGCCCATTACTTGATCATGCGGATCTTCGTACAGCAGGTTTCATGTGCTTGGCATGCGGTCTTGTCTTGATCCATTTTGCACAATTCCAACACTGACCTCCAGAGGTTAGCCTTCACAGAGGCTCTGTGAGTGACCACAAAGACTCTGTGATCTGAGTATCATTATCAGGTTTGTCCTCTGGCGCGTCTTCTGCGGAGTAGTCTTCTGAGCTGTGCATCTTCTGTGGTGACTTGGCAGACTACAGAAGTTTCTATACTTAGCCTATTTTTCAACACTTCTAATCTTGGTAGATGGAGCTAACAATCTCCCCCTAAGTGATGAAAAATAAAATTTTGAATTTTGAGGTGTTGGCTAAGCTAGAAACAAAAAGAGGTGAAAGGAACTCAACCTCTGAAAAACGATATTCATTCATAAAAGAAAAATGCCAAAAGGCAATTACATTAAGCATCGAAATACATGAATGAACAACAAAAGATTACAGAAGTCATTGGGGAAAATCATTTATCGGGTTGGTAAAGCTTTCAGCTAGAGTTCTCTTCATAGATAGAATGAGTTCCCTGTACTTCAGTTGAGCATCAATCTGTCCGATCATTGTCTCTGCAGGTCCCACTTGTACAGTCTTTGTGCCCTTCTTCCTCAGAATCGTGTTCTTTATCTTCAGCAGAGTGTTGTTCGAGTACTTGTGACTTTGATTTGGCCTGTACATCTTCTTAAGCCCATCATCGTCTTTATAGATGAACCCGAACTCAGGCTCTGTGATTAGAGAGTTTGATGGAACATTTTCGATTCCGGGGAATTGGTCATTTGGTTTGGTGATCGATAGCTTCTCGACTCCGAGTTGTAGAGCAACCTCGAAATTCATTTTGCTTTGATATTTTACATGTTCGCGCATCACCTCCTTGATCCTGCCATTTGCTATCATGTACTCCTTTCGCTTTTCAAGTCTTTGCTCTGTGAAGGCATGTAGTTGAGGAAGGTCATAGGCGCAGAGGTTCTTTAGATCTGTATCTGTGAACGTGTACTGCTTCCCATCTTTTCTCTCAACTAAGTACTTAGCATACATGATTGACTTGTTGGCGAAGGAGTGCAGAGAGATCCTCATTACAGTCTTTATATCTTCTGTGGAGAACACTTCATTCCTTTCTTGTGCAGTTTGCTCAAAACGTCTTCTGATGTCCTCTTTGATTAGGGGATGCAAGTTTGGTGCTAAGAAGACAGCCTCGGGCTCTACGCTGTAAAGATAGGTGTGAATGTTCTCTTGGAACTTGAATTCTTTTGGTGGAGGCCTTGGGATAGGAATTCTCATGGCGTCCATCGATTTAACAATCTCTTTCACTCTGTCCTCTTGATGTTTCTGCTCTGAGGGCTGTTCTGAGGGCTTTTTCTTGTCAGGTTTAGAGATGTTTTGATCTTTGTTCCATGGAGAGGTCTCTTAAGTATCTGCAGCCTTTACTGGATCAAGGCTTTGAAACTGTATAGAGGGTGTGGGTGCAGTGGGCATGAGTTCAGGACTTGAAGGTTCTACAAACTTTGTGAGTCCCTCTGCGATATGTTCAGAGCCCACACTTACCTTTCCCTTCAGTGACACTGCAGAGGTTGTTCCTTGGACAATTGAAGAAGTCGGTATTGGGTTCTCAGAGGCATAGGGCATGAGTTTCTGTGTTTTGTGTGCCTCTTAAGATGTTCTTTGTAGGGGTAGGGCTTGAAGAGGAGTGGCAGAGATGACAGGTGCTTTTGGTGTTAAGGCCTTCTCTCCCCCTCATGATGGCCAGGGCCAGGGGCATCTGGATCCTGGTCCTCATGTCTCGACACCTTCTTCGAGGCCTCCGCTTGGCAAGTAGCCGGGGCCTTTCTCTTTTTCCTTTTGCAGAGGTGTTCATCAACATGTTTATTGATCTTCTGTAGAGCGTCCCCTGCGGCCATTGATAGCTTGTTGATTTCCAAGTCAGACTTGAACCGAAATGTGGCTACGGTTTTCTTCAAGTCTGCTGCCACCTTTTCTCCTTGTTCATTGAAGTTGGATCGAAGGAGGTTGAGGTTGCCTAGAAACTGATTGCCCATTGCTACTAGGTCAGCTTTTGTCGCTAAAGCAGAGGGGTCAGGTACAGAGGTTGATGCCTGTGGATGGAGGGGGACCATAACACTGCGAGTCATGTCCTTTATTTCCTCTCGGAGCCTGGCCATTTCATTCACTCCGGTCTAAACTCCTTGTGTAGCATACTTTGGGAACTCTTCTGTGCAAAGATCCCCGAGAACCTGAATTTGATTGGAGTGTGCAATGATGGTTTTACCACAAGCTTGAATGTCAGCTCTGGTCGCGCAGGTTGTTCTGAGGGCATGCAGAGCTTCAGTATTGGCTTTTAGGGCCTCTGCAATAGTTTGAGAGTTGGCTTGGGACTCTCTGGAGATAGATCTTTGCAACTCGTTAAGTTTTTGGAGCATCGTGTCAGCAAAGGCGTTAAACTCGCCCTTTGTGACATAGATGTCCGAGGTAACCTCTGGAACAACAAATGTTCCAGATTTGGCCAACGAGTCTTTGGCACCCGTAGAGCCTGTGGGGATGTTGAGCTCTGAGGGATTTCCTTCCAATCCTCGATGTTCCACAGAGGAAGCATCTATGGAAGTTCTGTCAACATGTTCTTTGGGGGAGGGTTCAGAGCTATGTTGAATGGATCCTGTGGTTGTTCTAGAGCCACAGAATCATCGTGTTCTTTCACCACCAACTTTGAAGTGGTTTGGGTGTCACTCTTGTGTGTGACAGAGGTAACGAATACCTCTGTGTGTGGAAGAGATGTGTCCTGGGGCGAATGGACACGCAGAGCAACACTCTCACCCTTTTGAGAGGGTGAGG
The DNA here is from genome assembly GCA_954870635.1 of Arctium minus. Classification (NCBI taxonomy): domain Eukaryota; kingdom Viridiplantae; phylum Streptophyta; class Magnoliopsida; order Asterales; family Asteraceae; genus Arctium; species Arctium minus. Next base: position 55,965,721 of record OX941092.1, read on the forward strand.
TGGATTTGGTTTCCCCGGTTTTGGATGGTACAGAGGATGAAGGAATATCCTCTGTCCGGTCGGCTAGGGTTCGGTTCGGACTGTGCGGTCCGGTTTCAATACCCCTCTACACTAGAACTGCAGGGGTAGAGGTGTGGGTTGCACTGGGAGTTGGTTTTGGTTGTGTGCCAATGGCATATTTTTCTCCTATCTTCTTCTCCAAATATTTTTCACCCTCATCTTCAGAGCTTGGAAGCCCCGTGACATCTTGTACCTCAATGTTCGCAGTTTCACCCAATCCCTCAGAGTGCTGCTGTTGAATTTCCATTGCTATGTCCATTGCGACATGAAGAGGGTTGGGTGATTTTTCTTCTGAGCTTTCAATGATCACCTTTCTCCTTATCCTCTGCAGAGGTTGTTCGGACTTTGCAGGTTCATTCACTTCAAGGGAAGGGACAGGTTCAGAGGTTGTTGCCTTGGTCAATTTCTTAGCCTTCTTATTTGGCTTGACAACCTCTGTTGGTGACTTTGGAGTCTCTTCTTCTGTGACTCTCATCTTGGGTGTCCTTTTCTTTTTATGCTTCTTTTCTCGTTTCTCAACTACAGCTTCTGTCCGAACTTCAGCTCCTTCACCCTCCTCTGCTCTAACTTCAACTCCCTCACCTATCTCTGTCCTAAGGTAAACAGCTATCTCACCCACTTGGAATCCTACACGTGGGGGGGTTGCAGGACTCGGTTCAGGAGTCATGTGCCCACGAATGTAAGTTCTCACCCCATCTTTACTACCCAGGTAGGCCAAAATACGGGCTGGCAGAGGTCTTGCTCCCGGATACCCAGATTTTAGAATAGTGGGCTTGTGCGACTTCATGTCATAAACTTTGATCATCTTACCCTCTGCAGGTAACTTCCCTTCTCCTATCAGAGCATCTCCTAGCAGAAGTGCAAAGAACCTGTTGAAAACAAGATTTTTGGGCTCTGTGCCTCGAGCTTGGTCCTGTTGCTTGGCTATGACCGCATTTCTGATCTCCCTGAAAATAAGTGTTGCATAATCCAGAGGCAAATCGTAGTACATACCATACATTATTGAAAGTATGGTATGGCTAGATTGGTCAGGACTGCCTACCTTGCAAGTCAAGTAGCGATTCAGGATAGAAAAGAGAATGTTCCACAGAGGTGGAAGGTTCTGTCGTCTGAAGTCAGTTCTTTTGGAAATCGGAGTTGCGTACCCTATGAATCTGAGAAACTCTAGGATTTCATCGTCAGAGGGTTCGTCAGAGTATTTTAATAGGTTCAGCTGGGTCTTGGTGGGAAGCTCGAATACCTCTGCGACCCTTCTGCGGTTTATACCAAGGTCCAGTATTTGAGTAGTGGAAGGATGAGTGGCATAACCCATGACACAGTAGCCATAACGATCCAGTTTTTCATGCTTAGCACTCAACCAGAATTGTTGAATGTAAGTTTCAGGAATATCAGTTCTTTTTAGGGTTAGGGCTTTTGTGAGGATGTGGTTCTTCAGGATTTGAAGTAAAGGAGCAGCTGGCTCAGGATATCCCTTGGGTTCCAAGACAACATAGTGATTGTTAGGCTTGAGATTCAGTTGCCTGGAGTGGTAATCATGGTGTGTGAAGGAGAGCATTCTGCTTGTTAGGACATGTTCTTGTTCAACAGAATGGGAATCGGCCTTTTTGGCTTCAGAATGCATCGAGTTGTTTGATGCAGAAGAACCCTTGGATTTCTTGGAGGAAGCAGATTGAGATGCCATGGAAATAGAAGAACAATCGATCCTTTGCAGAAAAGTTCTTGAGAAAAAGAAGATAGCAGGTAAAAAAGAAAACGAAGGAGAAGAGGGGTTTATTTATACAGAGAGGGTTGGGTAGAAAGAATTAGCGGTAAAAGATAAATATTTGAAATCCGTCATGAGTGGTAACGGATAAGAGGCCGTTTTTGAAAAACGACGGTACAGGTTACGAACCAATATAATATTGCCACGTCAGATGATGGCGGTGCACGATCTAGGACGTGCGCCACCCTATTCTCACGCGTGTGGCATTTGCTATTGTCACATGACAGTGATGTTCAATAAATAACCCGCAGCAAAGGACCTGAATTTCAAGTGATGGGAATGACAGAAGCTCTGAGGATCACCTCGTCTTCTGAGGTCATAGGCAAGGTTGTGATTAACAGAGCATTTTAAGAGGGAGGAAAGTGCGATGAAATGATCGAGTTCTTTTTAAAGTGCATTTGGTCAAACATCCTCAGTGACAGATCGCAGAGGCTCTGCGGTCGACCTCAGAGGTTCTGAGACCAAAAATTTCCTTTCTAGGAAAGATTTTCAAAGATTTGATCATTTCAAAGTTTTGACAGAAAGCTGGGTACAGAGTTTTGACCCTTGGTTCAGATGGACTAACCTCATTTTGTAGTCTGTGTTGCGCATACTGTCTTGCTCCCCCTTGAATAATCAAGATTGGTCTTTGATGGTTCGGTCTGCTCCCCCTTCAACTATCCTTGGATCATATAAGGATAAGACATGTACAAAATATAGATTGAAGAAAATACTACGGAGAGCTTTAAGATACTATTTACAAACAAGAAATATGTTGCATAAAGGTAAATATGTACAACAGAGGCTCTGTGCAAGGGTACAGAGGCTCTGTGGTCAACTCATGTTGAGCATACCAATCTTGCCAACTAGAAAAGTGAATCTTTTCTCATCCAATGCCTTCGTGAAAAGGTCGGCAAGCTGGTAGTATGTGGGCACAAAGTACATCTCTATTGTTCCATGCTCCACATGATGTTTCAGAAAGTGATACCTGATATCGATATGCTTGGTCTTAGAGTGCTGCACGGGATTGGCGGAGATCGCAATGGCACTTTTGGAGTCACAGAGGATGGGGATTTTTTCGATATCAAATCCATAGTCTCTAAGTTGGGTCCTCATCCACAGAACTTGGGGACAACAACTGGTAGCAGCAACATATTCTGCTTCTGCCGTAGAGGTTGAGACACAGTTCTGCTTCTTGGAAGTCCAACTTACAAGTTTCCCTCCAAGGAATTGGCAACTCCCAGAGGTACTTTTTCTGTCGAGCTTGCATCCTCCATAGTCTGAATCTGTATAAGCCATGAGATTAAAGCCAGAGTTCTCCGGATACCAGAGGCCAAGATTCTTGGTCCCTTTTAGGTATCTGAAGATCCTCTTGATAGCATGAAGATGAGATTCTTTGGGGTTAGCTTGAAATCTTGCACATAGACATGTGGCAAACATTATATCAGGTCTACTCGCGGTCAAGTACAGTAGAGAGCCTATCATCTCTCTGTAGAGTTTACACTCCACATATTTTCCCTCTGGATCTGCATGGAGCTTGGATCCAGGGACCATAGGAGTTTTCATTGGTGAAGAGTCAGAGAGCTTGTATTTTTCAAGTATGACAAAGACATATTTTGATTGGTTTATGAAAATACCCTATGTGGTTTGTTTGACTTGCAATCCTAAGAAGAATGTAAGTTCTCCCATCATGCTCATCTCAAACTCACTTTTCATCAGTGACTCGAACTTTTTGCAATATAAATCATTTGTAGACCCAAAAATAATGTCATCGACATAAATTTGTACAAGTAGAATCTCACCTTTTCTCTTATTATAAAATAAAGTCGTATCAGTTGTACCTCTTTCGAAACTGTTAGCAAGGAGGAAGTTTGAGAGTCTGTCATACCATGCTCTGGGGGCTTGTTTCAATCCATAGAGAGCCTTGTCCATAAAATAGACGTGATGTGGGTACTTAGAGCTCTCAAATCCTGGTGGTTGTTGGACATATATTTCTTCTTGAATCTATCCATTCAGAAAGGCTGACTTGACATCCATTTGATATACTTTGAAACCTCTGTGGGCTGCGAAGGCAAGAAAGATTCTTATTGCTTCGAGTCGTGCCACAGGAGAAAAGGTTTCTTCATAATCAATCCCTTCTTCTTGACAGTATCCCTTAGCCACCAGTCTTGCTTTGTTTCTGACCACCACACCGTCTTCATCCTTTTTATTTCTGAAGACCCATTTGGTTCCTATAGCCGTTTTGCCTTTTGACAGAGGCACTAGGGTCCATACTTCGTTCCTCTCAAACTGCAGAAGCTCCTCTTGCATAGCTTCTACCCAGTTTGGGTCTTCAAGGGCTTCAGATATCTTTTTAGGTTCGATGATACTTACAAAATTTGTATAGTAACAAAAATTTGCAGTACTTGATCGAGTTTGAACCTTGTCAGATGGGTCACCTATTACTTGGCTCTGTGGATGACTTCTGGTCCATTTGTTCATTCGAGGCAGGTGATCATTTGACACTTCTATGGTTAGCTCAAGAGCATGTTCATTTTGATTTCGATCATTCTCTGTTAAGAGGAATTGATCATTCGTACTTGCCACAAGACTTGGTTGTTCATCATGAACTGAGGTAGAGATCTCTGCGGATCCTTGATCTGGTGTTGACCCTTCAGAGAGATTTTGAAGATGACCATGATTTTGACTGAGCTTGGGGCCTTGATTCACATTGTCCTCTGAGTGCTCCCCCTCGATGGTTGCACCTGCAGCATTACTGGAAGAGGGTGAAGCATTGCTAGGACCAGTTAGAGATGTACCTGTTTGGTCCTCAGAGGGTTCGGCTTCAGAGGCTCTGCGGTCACCTTCAGAGGGTCCATCATCATTGAACATCTCTTCAAACAGATGATGAAGATCATTTGTTCTTGATGATCCACCAGAATCTTCATCTTGAATTTTGAGTCCTGAGCTGATTTGCTCAGAAGTCACCTGAAAAGAGTCATCAAATGAAACATTAATACTTTCAAGTATATGTTTGGATTTGAGTACATAGACTCTGTATGCCTTGGAGTTAGATGAATAGCCAACAAATTTGGCTTCATCGGCTTTGGGACTGAATTTCCCTATCTGTTCTCTGTCGTTTAGTACAAAGCATCTGCAGCCGAAAACATGGAAGTACTTGATGTTCGGCTTCCTCCGGTGCCGTAAGTGGTATGGTGTTTTTGCATGCCTCTTCACTATCAAAGATCGATTTTGGGTGAAGCATGCGGTTGAAATGGCTTCTTCCCAGAAAGAAATAGAGAGCTCTGAAGCAGTTAGCATAGTTCTTGCGGCTTCCACTAGTGTTCTGTTCTTTCGTTCAACAACACCGTTTTGTTGTGGAGTCCTTGCAGCAGAGAAGTTCTGTGATATGCCTTCTGTCGAAAGATAGGCTTCAATGGTTGAATTCTTAAACTCTGTCCCATTGTCACTTCGGATTCTCTGTACCCTGCAGTCATAAAGAACTTGTATTCTCTTGATAAGATTGATTAGTACTTCAGGAACATCTAATTTCTTTCGAACGAATTCAACCCAAGTATATCTAGAGAATTCATCTATGAGTACAAGGATGTACTTCTTGCCACCACGACTTTACACAGATATAGGACCACAGAGATCAACATGAAGCATCTGCAGAGGTCTGGTGCAAGATATGTTAGACTTAGTTTTGTGGGCAGCCCTTTTGAGTTTGCCCATCTCACAAGCTGAGCATAAATGATCCTTGTCGAATCTAATACTTTCTAGACCACTTACTAGGTCTAGTTTCACAAGTTTGTCAAGTGTGTGAAAGTTTAGATGACACAACCTGTTGTGCCAGAGCCAAGCCACTTCATTCTTACTTGAGACTAAGCAGAGCTTTTCTTCTCTGTTAGTTGATTTGAAGTCCATGAGGTATAGATCACCTCGTCTTTTGGCTCGCAGAAGCTCTGTGGTGGTATCTTCCTTCAACAGAGAGCAGTACTGCCTTTTAAACATCACATCGAGTCCATTGTCACAGAGTTGGCTTACACTCAGTAGGTTGTGCTTGAGGCCATCCACGTAGGCAACTCTGTTGACATCGATGTCTTATTTGGCAATGACTCTATAGCCTTTTATTTGTCCCTTTTTATTATCTCCAAAATTTACAGATCCTCTACCAAGTTTTTCTTTGTAAGAGGAAAGCAACCCTCTGTCGCCAATCATGTGTCTAGAGCACCCGGAGTCTAGGTACCAAATGGGCACATGCTGTTTTTTCTTTGAACAGATTAGAGAGATTTAGGTACCCATTTCCAAATGGGTCCATTTTTGTTAGGAGGCTGTGAAGATGCCTTAGCATCTTTGGTTTTGGATTTATCCTCATTTGCAGAGGTACCAGATTGTCTCTTCTCACCCTTGAATTTTGCATTCTTGGATTTGGGGTGAGATATGAGACAGGAGGGCCTCGAGAAATGTTGATTTAAAGCATGCATAAGATCAAAACATTTACAATAGTGAACATTGGAGGCAAGCTTTTTGAAAGTTTCATTAAAATTGTCAAAGGAGGGTACAGAGCAAACTTTACTACAACCCATTTTAGATTTGGGTTTATTTTTACAGAAATCTTTGTCTAATCTAGGTTGAGTTTTCTCAGAAACTCCTCTTGAGTGGCTCTTAGATTGTACTCTCCTTTGATCTTCTTTCCTTGCTTTCACTGCAGCAGAAGCATCAAGTTTATCAATTTTTGGCCATTTACCCTTCTGTTGCCAAGTGAATTTTTCTTGAAATTATTTTAATGGTCTTGGAGCTTTTGAAACATGATAGATCTTGTTCTTTTTAGATTTTTCAAGCTCAAGAGAAGTCTTTGCTTGCAAGCACATGTCCAGGAAATCAGGACAGATAGGTAAACATGTGGTTTTCCTTTTGGGAAGAACTATTCTATTAAGAATGCCAGAGGTAAGTATATTCTTCTCTGGACCACAGTGGACTATCTCAAGTTTCACAGACCCTGTCTCATCTTCGACAGAGGACTCGGATTCTAACTCAGAGTCTGAATCGAGAAAGTCTCTGTGAATGAGATCCTGACCTTCTGTATGTGCCTTACTTTGTCCATTGGTGTCCTTTGAAGTATTTATCTCTTTTGTAAAGCATGGTGTTATTTTAGGAACACTTAGACAGTTTTGAAGATCTTGCTCAAATATTTCTTTTACTTCAGAGATAATGTTAGGATGATTAAGAAAATGGTTTTCATAGGTCTTTCTCAAGTCATTTTCTAGAAATCTTTTAAAAAGTTTTTCTTCCATAGTGGCCGGAACAAACTCTGGAGCTTCAGAGGACAATTCCTTTTTCAGGAGTCATCATGCATACAAAATCCATTTGAGTTTGTGTTTCTGGATGACCAAATCTGAAGACCCCTATCTGTTTTTGAGACAGATATTTCTTTGGTATAGATTTTCTTTTTGATGAAAGTGCAGATGGTAAATCATTGTTTTCATACCATACATTTTCCATCTGCAAAGGTTTCCTCAGATGTGGTCCTTCAGAGGTTCTGCGCCTCTTAAATGTGGATAAAAGGTTTGGAAGACTTGGTTTTAAAAATTGTCCAGGGCAGAAGATGTTTGATAAAGATTTGTTTCTTTTATTTCCTGTGTAAGGGTCAATGTCCTCGAACCCTAATCCTCTTCTGCCGATCTGGGTGTTTACCTTTTCATGAACCTTTTGAGCATCCTGATACCTCTTAATTTGGAGATCTCTGTCGAATAGATCTTGATGAAGGACCTCTCTTTCTTTTTGAAAAAAGTTTTTCAAAGAAATGGCATTTAAACGATCACTCTCACATTTCTTTAGCCCTTTGACCTTATCCTTCAAAGCTTTGTCAAGATTTGTGATTTTCTCCTTGAAACCCTTTTTTGTTGAAATATGCTCAGAGGTAAGAGATTTGTTTTCAAGGTAAAGCTTGTCCTTCTCCTCTGTGAGAAGCCTAGTTTCTCTTTCAAAGAAGGAAAGCTTTTTCTCAAGATCCGAGCATGTATTTTTATAAGCTAGAAGATCATTTTGTATTTCAAGAAGCTTGTTTCAAAGTCCGAGTTACAAGAATTAGAAGTGGATACCTCACTCTCGTTGTCAGAAGAGTGGACTTCTGCCATTCCACAGAAGAGTGCGTTGTCTTCTTCATCAGAGGATTCATCAGTTACAAGGTTCTCTTGTTCTGCCATTAGGGATCTCTGAGTGTAGTACTCTGCTTTCTTTTTATAGAAAGAAGCGTCTCTTGTGGGTTTTCCTTTGTTGGCAGAAGACCTACACTCTGCTGCAAAGTGGCATGGTTTCCTGCATTTGAAGCAGCCTTCAGTTTTCTTTGGGAATTTGTCACTACCTCTGCCATCTGACCTCTGTCCACTCCTCTCTTCTTGCCTTGACTCCTCAGACTTTTCTCTTTCATGTCTTCTTGCCTCACCATATACTCTGCTCCTGTCATCTCTTTCTTCTCTCCCTCTGTACTCCGGCTTCTTCTTGAGACCACGATTGAATTGTCGGGTCATAAGTGCAAGTGTTTTGGTCAGAGCAGCCATGTCAATCTCCTCCTCAGAATCTTCTTCACTTTCACTCTCTGCTACAAGTACCTTCTTCTTCTTCTTCCTCTGTGCCTCCTCAGCTGCCTTTTCCTTCTTTCCCTTGTCTTTGCCTTCTGAGGCACTTCCTACCAGAGCTAGAGGACCTCCGACAGGGGTTGTTAGTTTGGAAATTCTGTTCTCTTGGCTAATCAGTGTTCCAAAGAGATCAGATATGGACCAAACATCAAGATCCAATATGGCTTGCATGGACATGGTTAGATGAAGCCATTCATCATTCAGTCTCTGTAGAAATTGACATTGTTTTCTTCAGAGGTTTTGTGGATGCCATACCTCTTACACTTGTTTATCAAAGAATTGTATCTATTGTAAGTGCTTTGAATGGATTCACCCGGCAGAGCTTTGAATGCAAAATACTCATTTATGTATAAGGCCCTGTTGTTCTTGAGGGTTTTGGCACCACCCTCAAGTTGTTTCTCTAGCTCTAACCATAGGTCCTTTGAAGTTTCACATGAGTCAAGAGATTGAAAGATATCGTTTGGGATAGCCATTATGATTAGTCTTTTGGCTTTCTTTGCAAGCTCATGTTGTGCCTTTTCTTCTTCACTCCATTCAAGGACAGATTTGGGGTGTTGATATTCAGGGATTTCAGGAGTATTGGCAGTGGCAGGAACACGAGGAACAGTTGTCATTGAGATGAAAGGAGTATTGTGAAGAAACTCAACTAGACCTGGATCCACACCTTCAAGGAAGTGTATCATCCTGATTTTCCATTGAGGGTACTCATCTCTAATGAGAGTAGGAGGCTTTGATTGAGAGCCAGCACTTAAATAGTTAACAACGTTTGCCATGATAGTTTTAGGGAGAAAAACAGAGTATGATATGAACTAGGGAGAGTATGAACAGATGACCAACCAACTAGCTTTGAATCTGTCTTTTAGTGAAGATGCACACCTGTACCTGTTTCTATACCAAACAGGTTGATATAGATTCAGAAAACAGAGTGTGACTGTGAATGGAGTTTGGGACAAAGAACGGACTCAAACTACTACCTTGAATACTGGAAACAAGTATAGAACGGGATCCTTTGATATTGAAAAGCAAAGTTGGCTCTGATACCAATTGTTGATCCCAGTTATGATGTTCTTTAACTTGATTTAACCTTTTACTACACACAGATTGATTGAATAGAGTGCGGAAGCGTTTACGATGTGTAGAAAAGATTGAACATGCAAGGTAGTAAACACACAAGTAATTAATGAACAGAAAGTAAAGTATGATAAGAAGATTACTCAAAGAACTGTTTCATTGATTATTGAAGAACACCAAAAGCACGCACTCGTATGTGCAAATATGCTCAAGGATTATATAGATTGTTATGCTTGTGTGTGTGCTCGTCTTTTTCACTGTTCCTAAACTCTAAGGTGGTGCTCCCTTAATATACAAGAAGGATGCACCCCTTAGTACAAGACAAAAACTGACATTCCACATAAGGAATGCCACCTGTAAAGTAATGGGCATGCAGATCTTCGTATAGCAAGTTTCACGTGCTTGGCACGTGGTCTTGTCTTGAGCCATTTAGCACAATTCCAACACTGACCTCCAGACGTTAGCCTTCACAGAGGCTCTGTGAGTGACCACACAGTCTCTGTGATCTGAGTATCATTATCAGGCTTGTCCTCTGGCGCGTCTTCTGCGGAGTAGTCTTCTGAGTTGTGCATCTTCTGTGGTGACTTGGCAGACTACAGAAGTTTCTATACTTAGCCTACTTTTCAACACTTCCAATCTTCGTAGATGGAGCGAACAGAGACTGATTTATCAACTTTCGTTGATTTTTCACTTTTTACAGTCGTACTGGTTCTTCTCAATGATTTTACAACAAAAGATGAATGGTTAGGAAGTTTCGCATTAAAATCAAATTGATCAAAACAACCATCCAAACCACCGTCAGAGTTTAGAAAATCAAACCTTCCATCAGTTAGACAACAACTATCATTAGATTTTGAATCTTTATAAAGAACAACATTTTAAAACACAGTTGAAAAAACTTTTTGTTCAATATTAATCAAGTCTTTCATCTGTTAAAGAATTCTCGAGTTCAGAAATTTTACTTTCCAAAACGAGAGGAGGGACATATAGTTTACCTTGAATAGGCTTCGCCTCCATTTCTTTAACAGAATAACTCTGAAAAAAGTCATTTGAAAGTGTTTTCTTTTGATATATAGGATCATCATTATAACTATTATTCAACTTAGCATAACGAAATGGAAGATGAATTTTAGATGATTTCTTTCGTTTTTCAGTTTCCTTGGCTTCATCCTCTTTTGACAATCCAGTCCAAAAAACTTTAAGCTTGGGGATTCGTCAAGCTAGTTTCATAAATGTAAAATCATAATGTGCATGCACTTCAGATTTAGCATTTTTAAGGTAATGAGGATTCTCGTAACCGAGCCCCCATTTCTCTATTTCCTCTTTGGGTTTGTTCATATGAATGGTTTGTTCAGTTTGACCTAATTTGTATAACTTCTCTTCCAAACTTTTTAATTTAGCAAGTAAAGAAATGTTTTCTTTGGAAGTTGAAGAATACAATTTCGTAAGCTCAATGAAATCAAACTCACTCTTTCTCAATTTAGTCTTTGTTTCAGTAACTTCTTGAAGAATTATGGTCTGTTCTTTGGCGCTGGTATCATTGTTTTTGTGTAAAGTCTCAACCAATATTTTCTTCTCAGCAACATCATTGCTAAGTTTCTGTATTGATTGGTTTTGTTCAAGAATGACACCCTTTTCTCGCTTAAGCTTAGACTCTAACTCTTCGAGTTTTGACATCATGGTGTGCATTTGATTTATGAAATCAGATTGAGTTAAATCACATACCTCGTCATTGTCATCTTCATCAGAATTTGCTTCATCATCTATTTCCGTCTTGCCCATGAAGCACATGTTTGCTTTCTCGTCATTCTCTTCATCGTCATCTTCCTGGTCTGAATGATCTAGCCAGTATTCATCTTCAGCCATCAATGCCTTACCCGCCTCCTGTTTCTTTGCAAGAAGCATTTTGTTCTTGTAGTAGTCGAAGTTTCTGACTTTGGGTATTCGGCAGTCTTTGGCAAAGTGACCTATTTTGCCACAATTGTAGCACGTTGGAGGTTCTGTCTGACTAGATGTTTCAGCTTTGATCTTTCTTTCTTCCGGCTTCCTCTCCTCTATTCTTTTACCTTCAAATTTATTTCCTTCAACCTTTTCCTTGTGAATGTAATTGCTCGGACCAGAAGAATATCTCTGACTGTTAGAACTTGGCTTCTTGTAGAACTTCTTCTGAAAAGCCTTAGTCAACATAAGCATTGCCTGCTTTAGTTGTTCACAGTCATCCGAGTCAGAGTTCGCTTCATCTACAATCTCTTCTGGTTCATACATAATCATCTTGTTCTTCTTCTTTTTCACAACAAGAGCAATTGAGTCAGCACTTGTTTTCTCAATCTGCTTCTTTTCATCCAGTATTTCATTCACCTCTTCTTCATTCTGTCTGAGGGTTTCATACACCTCATGAAGTGAAATCTCGTTTAAATCTTTGATCTGCTTCATCTGCCTAGCAAATCTCTTCCATTCAGGCCGGAGGATGCTGAGAAATTTGACATTCAGCTCTATTTGCGATTTGGTGACCTTGTTCTTGCTTAGTTCGTTCAGCAAAGTCACAAACCTGTCATAAGTTTCTTCTAAAGATTCTCCAACTCTGCCTCTAAATTCTTCATAATTGTTTAGGCAGTTGGATATTTTTAGCTGATTCCCAACCTTTGAACCTAGCATCATCTTTTCTAGTTGATCCCACATCTGTTTTCCTGAGGCCTTAAAGCTGTCTATCTTCACATAAATTTCGTTTGGAATGCCTTGAAGAATATAAGACTTTTCTAATCTATCACATTTTGCTCTTTTGAGATTATCACCTTCTAGTTCATGAAACTTAAGTTCAAACTCTGTTTCCACAGTTCCTTCCATACGAGTCTCATAAACTGGTTTCATAACCCCTTCTTCTATCGATTTCCTGATGAATTCACCCAACTCATGTCTTTCAATAAAGTCCATGAACCGATCCTTCCACTGTTCATACTCTCCCCTGAAGAGTACTGGTGGTTTTGAGTCAGTTCCGATTGTTAGGGCTTCTCTTGAAATCATTCTTTGAAAAAGACTAAGTCTGGTATAGGTGAAAAAGGCACTCTTTGCGCTAAAGGTAGCTGGCGCAAAAGAGTTTTGCGTGAGATGTAGGTGGCTCAAAGCAGAACTTTGCGTTAGTAGAGGATGGCACAAAGTATGGTTTTACGCTACAAGGAGTTGACGCAAAAGTTTAACTTCGAGGAATGTTGGAGCAAGCTGAGGTTTGCGTGAAGTGAGGGTCGCGCGAGTTGAGGTTTGCACGAGTAATGATTGGCGCAAAACGAAGTTTGCGTTGGCAGTTGGTCGCGTGAATCTGATTTTGCGTGATGAACTGCTAGCGCAAACGCGAACTTTGCGTTAATAGTCGTTGGCGCAAAGTGGAGATGCTATTCTCGTCAGATGAATGGAACTTTGCGCGAAGTAGATTTTCGAGATTTTCGCTAAGTGTTGGTGGAGCAAGACAAGGTTTGTGTGACACGTTGTTGGCGCGAATTGAGGTTTGCGTTACAAGAGGGTCGCACAAACTAAAGTTTACGTGAGCTGTTGGTGGTGCGAGTTGGTGTTTGCGCGATGAACTGATGGCGCAAACGAGACAATGAACTAGCGCAAACGTGACTTTGCGTGAGTTCGTCCCTGCAACTTCGAAAAATCGATCTAAAAATTGTTTTGACTTCGATTAGCAGTACCAAACTCTAGCAAAATGACCACTAACAGTTTTAGAAAAGATTGTTACCACTCGATCTCGATAAAAATCACTTTTTGAAAAACCAATCGATGGAACAGTGACTTTTTCAAGTCGAACTCAGACAACAAAAATCACAAAATAAGACTCAATTGTAGAGTTATAATGAAATCAAACAACACCAACTCGATCTAGCACCCTATTCGATCACAACTTGATCGATTTCAACCTCAAAAACACTCTAAAACTCGAAAATGATTTTCAAATGAAGAACACAGAGACGATAGTTTAAAAACTTGATTTTGATCTGTTTCCAGGCTCTGATACCAATTGTCGGTCCACAATAATATCAAGTTCTTATCGACAACAACACATAAACGATTACCAACCTATTTTGATTAATAATAACGGTTACAAGGTTGATGCTTGATCTTTGAGAAGCTCTCTATGTGTTTTCACCTTTTGTGTGTTTTTCTTTTCTGTATAATGTGAGAGATGTGATCTGATTGAGATCTGATCTTAACTTCTAAGATACTCTAACCTTACAACTTGCACCAACAACTTGCAAGAATAATATAAAACTAATTAAAAACTAACTAATATCTAAACTAAATAAACTAACAAACTAACTAGTTACTTAGAAACAATAAAATACAATAAAACTAACTTTGATATTTTATTACAAACGACATTAGACTTAATATCGAGAGTCGACTTTTCGGCTTTAGCTTTAGATTGGATCTTCAGATTGGATGATCTTGAATCCAATAGATATGTGATCTAACAGTCTTGTCCTGTCCAGTCCCATCCAGTCCTGTCTTAGCCTCTTGTTCTGTCCAGTTCTGTCATGTCCAGTCCCGTCCAATCATGTCTGCATACCAAACGCTACCTTATGGTTAGAAATTTATGGATCTAGGTTTTGGAAGTTTTGGCTTCGGAGATGCAAGTTCCTTCAAAGAAGCTCAATGTGGGGTAAAATCTAGATTTAGCCTAAATCTAGCAAGGTGAGTTCAAGTTGATTTGTGAAAACGGTGTACATGCCAAAATATCCATTTTAAAGTGTTTATGTGTTTTACATGAAATTATCAAATGTTGGGTTATTTTCTAATCTTTGATTATTTGAAGTATTTAACTTTATAAACTTTGTATAACACCCACATTTGGGATTTTGGGCATTTTGATAAAGGGTCACAAATGAATGTGTTTTGATGTTTTATTGCATAAATAGATCTTTGGTCAAAGAAATACACTTTTGAATGGTTGTCGGGTTTTATGCATCATTCATGAAATTGAATGTTTTATGAAGTATTACTTGCACATTTATGTGAGGTACTTGAAAGAATGTATATAGTCTCATTTTATGATTTCCATTCTTATCAGCAGTTAAAATTTGGAAATGCATATTTGAAAATAAATGAGTCTTGAGGACTTTTGTCCGGTTTAATAGCCCGTTGTGAAATACCAAGTATGATGGCGGTTAATGCGCATCATTTGAGATTTACATGTTTTGAGTGCGTTAGTCATTCAATTTGAGTCATGTACTGTTTAGACTATAATGCAGTGGATCCATAGGCACGTAAATCAGTCTTATTTGATGGTCAGTTGGGTGGTACGGGGTTGAACTCCGGAACTCATGTTTTATGACCTTGTCCTTTCAAGTGTACACTAGGAGGGTTGAGTCCGGGTTGTGTTATTATGACGATGGGTAGTCCGTTGATGGGTGCTTTTGGGGCCTTCGCCTTGTTGGGGCAATGCCATAGTTGTATCCCCCTTGTGCCGAGCCTTTGGCGTATTCTCGTAATATTTGCTAAGGTCAGCTGTCTCTTTTGGTGTAGCTTGAAGAGAGTCGTAGGGGCACTTGTGCTTGCGTGTCGTGAAGTGTCATACGATTAACGTTTTTTGAGTGGCATACTTTTGTGTTCCTCCACTCTCAACGGATACGGTTATCCCCCGTTGTCGGCCCGTAGTATTTTGGATATTTAATTGTCCATGCTTTAAGATTTGTATTTCATTCTATTTTATGGTCGTGTGAGTATTAATTCAAGTTACATGTTTTCGATGACGTACCATATCTTTATGGATTGTTTTCCGCTATTTAAGGGTCGAGTATTATTCCCCACCCGTGTTTGGGTGTTTTGGGATATGAAGTGTTATCCACGTCTTCACAAATTGGGTGTCGAATTATAATCCCGTTTTGGGTGAGTTATGGGTTGCATCGTTTTATAAAGAATGTGTGTTTGGGAGCATTGTCTTTAAAAATGCATATTATGGGGAAAATGTGTCGTTTCCATTTTTAAGTAAACCATTTCTAAGGATCTTGATTTGAACTGAATTCCTTTCTTTTAAAGATATATTCATTCATGTTAAAACTCTTGAGCTCACTAGGCGTTAAGCCTAACCTTTTTATTTGTCGGCATATGCATCAGGTTCTAGTTGGGGGTTCGGACTATAGTAGCCTCATGAAGAGTTGAGTCTTAGCTTTATACAAGAGTAAGTTGTTGATGAAGTCTTCCGCACTTATATTGGAGATAGCGATTTTTATTGGGATATAGTAACACTCGCCTTTAGTTAGTCTTTATGTAAGACTTTATTTATTTGTTGATGGTTAAACCTAGATATGTATTTCAATTATGGACTAGTAGTAAGAGATTTTATTATCCTTTAAGGTATTGTTGAAAGTTTTTGTTTAGTCGCTCTTTCCAAATTTGAGGGTGTTACAATATTTAATGTGACATAAGTCCGAGTCCTTTGAAATGTTCAAAGAATTTCAAAATGAAGTACAAAACCAACTTGGAAAGAGTATTAAGATTCTTCGATTTGATCGAGGTGGCGAATACTTAGACCATGCTTTTCTTGATCATCTTAGAAATTGTGGTATTGTATCACAACTCACTCCACCTGGAACATCACAATGGAATGGTGTCTCCGAAAGGAGGAATCGTACACTGTTGGACATGGTACGATCTATGATGAGTCAAGCTGACCTTCCGACATCCTTTTGGGGATATGCTCTAGAGACAACAGCTTTCACACTAAACCGAGTTTCATCAAAATCTGTTGAAAAGACACCATATGAGATATGGACTGGGAAGAGTCCTAAATTATCTTTTATGAAGATTTGGGGTTGTGAGGTTTACGTACAACGTCTAATCACTACTAAATTAGAACCAAAATCTGATAAGCGCATATTTGTAGGATATCCCAAAGAAACTATGGGATACTACTTCTATCATCCTTACGACAATAAAGTGTTTGTTGGGCGTACTAGTGTCTTCATGGAAAAGGAATTTATTTCCAAAGGTATTAGTGGGAGGAATGTAGAACTTGTAATTGTTCAAGATCAAAATATGTCAATACATATGGAACCAACACAGACACCACAAGTAATTGTGGATACACAAAGTGATGTGGAAAGGCAGTCTGATGTCGTAACACAAAGTGCTCATAGATCTAGTAGAAAACGGAATGAGCCTGAGAGATATGGATTTCTCATCACTCATATTGGGGATGTGATGCTCATGGATGATGAGCCCACTAGTTACCAAGATGTTATGGCAAGCACTGACTCTGAAAAATGGCTAGATGTTATGAGAATAGAAATGGACTCCATGTATGAAAACCAAGTTTGGAACTTAATTGACCCACCCAACGAGGTACGACCTATAGGGTGCAAATGGGTATTCAAGAAAAAGACCGACATGGATGGTAATGTGATTACCTATAAAGCACGATTGGTTGCAAAAGGTTTCAAACAAATTCAAGGTGTTGATTATGATGAAACTTTCTCTCCAGTCGCAATGATTAAGTCTATTAGAATTTTACTAGCCATTGCAGCATATCACGATTATGAGATTTGGAAAATGGATGTCAAAACAGCTTTCCTTAACGGAAAGTTACTTGAGGACGTATATATGATACAACCCGAAGGTTTTGTCGCTCCTGAAAAATCTCATAACGTATGCAAGTTGCAACGATCTATTTATGGATTGAAGCAAGCTTCAAGGAGTTGGAATCATCGTTTTGATGAAGCGATTAAAGAGTTTGGCTTCTCAAAAAATGAGGATGAACCTTGTGTCTACAAAAAGGTTAGTGGGAGAACTGTATCGTTTCTTTTATTGTATGTAGATGACATACTACTCATTGGAAATGATATTCCAACACTTGAGTCTGTAAATGATTGGTTAGGAAAATGTTTTTCAATGAAAGACTTAGGTGAAGTTGCCTATGTATTAGGCGTTCGGATCTATAGAGATAGATCGCGGAAATTACTTGGCTTAAGTCAGAGTACATATATAGACAAAGTGTTGAAACGGTTCAACATGTCTGATAGCAAGAAAGGGTTCTTACCTATGTCTCATGGCATATCACTTTCTAAGACGCAGTGCCCTACTACATCTCCAGA
Organism: Arctium minus; assembly: GCA_954870635.1. NCBI lineage: Eukaryota > Viridiplantae > Streptophyta > Magnoliopsida > Asterales > Asteraceae > Arctium > Arctium minus. The sequence goes on from OX941092.1 coordinate 55,983,297, forward strand.
GAGTGAACGAATGAGTAAGATTCCATATGCTTCGGCAATTGGATCTATCAGGTATGCCATGATATGTACTCGACCTGATGTACCGTATGCTTTAAGCATGACGAGTAAATACCAATCTAATCCAGGTGATGGTCACTGGATTGCCGTCAATAATATCCTAAAATACTTAAGAAGAACAAAGGATTCATTCTTGGTATATGGCGATGAAGAAGAGTTAAGTGTAAAGGGTTACACTGATGCAAGTTTCCAAACGGATAAAGATGATTTTCAATCGTAGTCGGGTTTTTTGTTTTGTCTTAATGGTGGTGTTGTGAGCTGGAAGAGTTCTAAGCAACCAACAGTAGCTGATTCTACAACGGAAGCTGAGTACATCGCAGCATCAGATGCAGCCAAGGAAGTCGTTTGGATCAAAAAAAATATTTCTCAACTTGGAGTTGTTCCTAGCAGTGATTGTCCTATAGATTTGTTATGCGACAACAATGGAGCTATAGCACAGGCCAAGGAACCTAGATCTCACCAAAGATCCAAGCATATTCTTAGAAGATATCATCTCATTAGAGAGATTATTGAAAGAGGCGATGTTAGTATAAGCAGAGTGTCAACTGACAGCAATGTTGCAGATCCACTAACAAACCCGTTAACACAGCAGAAGCATGATGGCCACTGTAGATCCATTGGTATATGATGCATGGATGATTGGCTTTAGTGCAAGTGGGAGATTGTTACTGAATGCCCAAAAGCTAATCATACGATGATTGTAATTTTGAGTTTTGTTTCATGAAATTAATAAATAAATAAAAGGCATTGCCCAATTTATTATGTATATGTTATATTCTGTGTTTTAATTATTCATAATAAATAACCTTAGAATAATGTATTATAAATGTCCCTAGTTAAATATTATTTTGGGTTTTAAGGTTGAAGTAATATGATAATGACTACCATATGTTGGGATTCATATAGAGATATTGAATCTGCATATGGGTACAAAATGGAGATTTTGTGTTTCGGACGTGAATCGCTATGAGAACACTTCATTGGATGTCATGTGAGTGTCATAAGTGTTTCTCATGTGGTCAATATGAATGCAATTCTTTGACTTGAGAAATATGGGGTTTGTTATGTGCGAATAATATATTTTGACATTTGTTCTAATCATTCCGTAACTGGGTGACAGAATTATTGTTGGATATGTTATAAATCACATGGTAGAACTAGCATGTACCGAGATAGGATTTGTCCATCCTTTATGACAGGAGTGATGTCTCTAGGCCCCTTGATAAATATATACTAAGGAAATGCATGCATGCTCAGATAAATGATCTGAGATATCAATTTCTGTTTTTATTTGTATATTTGGTGTGTGTTCCAGATTCTAGTTTCTAAACAAGATTAATCAAACAAACAAGATATCTCAATCAATTACCTGTTTTGATTTCACTTTTAATTCCTCAATTACAAACTTTCTCTCTCAAGAACTTTCTCTCTCTCTCTCTCTACAAATCTCTCTCTCTCTCTCAGATACGTATTTTCTCAAAAATGACAATTAGACCACTAAAAACAGAAAATACAAGGATATTTATACCCTGCAAGTATTACAAGAAAACAAACAAAAACAAATACAACATCTTTGAATTTTATTACAAATAGACTTTGACTTTGATGAGTGTTGACTTTCTCAGCTTTGACTTCTTACATTTTTGACCTTCAGTCTTCTTGATCTTGTATCCAACATATTTATGCTCTAACAATCTCCCCATTTGGATTCAAGATCACTGTTTAAAGATCTAGCAATTCAGTCTTCACTTTAAGCTCTGTCAGTACAATCTCCCCTTTCTCTTTGACGGTATTCTTTCCAAAACTGTTTTCAAACGATTAACAATCTCCCCAAAACTTTCATAAAATACTTTCAGACTTTGGAAAGAAATTATCTTCAGAATCAGCTCGGATTGCTTTAGAAAATAATTTTCAAAGAAAATTTCAGTGAAATCAACACATCTTCAGAAAATCTTTGATATTCTTTAAATCATCAAATCTTTACTTTGAACTTTTCTGACTTGGACATTTCTGAAAATCATCTCTCAACACTTTATTATTTCTTGATACCATCTCCCCCAAACTTCAAAATTTTAACATTTCTTGATATCATCTCCCCCTTTTTGATGATTTGAGCAACTATATCATCAAAACTTTTCTTCCAAGAAATGTCTTTAACCAATCTGATATGTCAAACTGAGCCTCTGATTCTGTGATCCATAACCAGGTATTCATCTAGATCTTTGCAAATCCAGACAAAATAAAAACAGGTAACTCCTGAATCAACAGATGAATCAATTAAACTGCCTGTCAGTAACACGAAGTCACTGTGTGTAACGGATACACAATATAAAGGAGCTTTTGTGATGTTCACTCCCCCAGGACTTCCATCCAATCATCGAAACACCACAAAGGAAATTTCTATGAATGTTATGACAAAGAAACACATTCTTTGTGTGTTCGTGCAAGTGTAGAAAGAATTAAGCACGAATGATTGCTTTTAATAAGGCTCAACAAAGTGTAAACCACTGAGACAATAGTAGATAAACACAGACTCAATGTGCATGATTGAAGTGCGAAGGTGGGGCAAACTTCCTTCTTCTTCAATATCCAGATTTTCCAAATGAAAACTAGATAGATTATATGTTGCGTCCCCAGAAAAATATGAAACATTTTCTTTTTGAGAAGAAAATGAGTTGTTGGTGGGGTTTAAGCAAGAGTTGGCATGGGCTATTTGCCTGTTTCAATAATGTTCACCAAGAATTGTGAAGCATTAGTAATGTGGTTGCCCGACTCAGAAAGTAGTTGGTGCAGAGTTTAATATTCTTTTACTCTGTTCTCACACCCTCTTTCTTTTAATCATTAAGCGCACTACTAACCAAACTCTCTTTTCCATTTTACCTTATCACACCCACACTCATTTCTTTTAGACTCCTCACACTCAATCTCTATGGATTAACTTCTTGGGTAGAAACCACTGGTTAACGTGATTCCATAGAAGTTCATTTAAGTCCTAGCACAAAGAACCCATATTTCCTATAAACCACGTGTTGCTCAGATGATTTAACTTTATCAGTTAAAGCTCATATACAAATGTCAGATAAAATGTATGCTCAGATGATATAATCATAAATATATGAGCATTTTGAAACATGGAAGTATTTTCAAACAAGTATATTGAAATGAATGAAAATGAATGCAAAAGACTTGTTTGAAAATCTGACATTGTATGAAAATGATCAGAAATGAATGATATAGCAACTAAGGCTTATGGTCAAGAATAACGGTATAGTCTATATGAAACAAAAATATATACATTCTTGAATGAAACGCTTCGAAATGAAATATCGCTCAAAAATCTTTGAAATACAAGCGGGGTGTCTTATCATCGAAAAATATGTTTCAATATGAGATATGGTAAGAACATTTAGAACAAAAAGTCAAACCGGTGTGTGTGAATACTTGAAAGTATATAGAAAAGACAATACGCAAGTATTTATCTTTGGAAACACACGGTTTGTTTATCAATGAAGCACAAAAATAAAATGAAAACATTTAAAATCACACTTCCAAATTATAAAATTTGTTAAAAAATCGAGAAGTGGTTTGAACATTTAAGAACATGTTCTCTATATCTGAAAGTTGTCCTTCTTTCAAATACATTTGAGATTAAGATAAGAAATTTACCTTTTCCGCTCAATCTTAATTCTCATAAAGTCAGTTGTAGTCATCAAGATATGATCGTGTCCTCTTCTCTCATCCTGCATGAGTCTCAAAGTCTAGTCAAAGCAACTTTATTCACAAAAATTATTCGAATGTAAAAGACATAAAGCAATAAAACGATTAATGTACGAGTTCTGATTTGAAATAATCAGAAATCATAGTCTTACTCCTTTTGACTTGGCTTATATGCTCCCCCTAAAATCATGCATTACAAAAATTTTGGCAATTAAGAAAAATGCAGAAATTAGTTATGCTCCGCTCAAAATAATGTAGATCATCTAAAATCTTCTCTTACTCCTCCTGAGATCATGAGCAAACAATTAAAATGCAGATATCCTTCAGACATAAAGATAAAGAAAATGATGAAAAATAACAATACGTAACTTTATTAGGTAACAACCGATTATGTCTTAAGATTTAACATACCAAGCTTAGAGACAAGAAAATTAAATCTCTTTTCATCTAATGGTTTGGTAAATAAATCTGCAAGTTGATAATCTGTTTTTAGAAAATAAAGTTCAATTATTCCTTTTTCTACATTATCTTTAATAAAATGATACCTGACGTCAATGTGTTTGGTTTTCGTATGCTGGACAGGATTAGCAGATATCGCGATTGCACTCTTCGAGTCACAATAGATTGGAATTTTATCAAACTTTAATCCATAGTCTCGCAGCTGTGTTCGCATCCACAAGACTTGAGAGCAGCAACTGGCAGCAGCTACATACTCTGCTTCAACAGTCGATGTGGAAACGCATAATTGTTTCTTTGATGCCCAGCTAACGAGCTTGTCTCCAAGAAATTGAAAGTGACCTGAAGTACTCTTTCTGTCCAACATGCAACCTGGATGATCTGCATCTGAATAGGCAGTCAGTTGAAACCCAGTATCCTTAGGATACCACAGACCAAGGTCTGCAGTCCCCTTCAGATATCTAAAAATCCGTTTGACAGCAGCCATATGGGATTCTTTAGGAGCAGCCTGATATCTAGAACATAAACACGTTGAGAACATAATATCTGGTCTACTAGATGTAAGATACATTAACGATCCTATCATACCTCTATAAGTTCTAACATCAACACTTTTACCCGAAGGATCAGTGCTAGTTTTAGTACCTGGTGCCATCGGGGTTCCAATTGGTTTACAATTTTCCATATTGAACTTCCGAAGAATATCCAAAATGTACTTAGATTGGTTAATGAAAATCCCCGTTGAAAATTGTTTAACTTGTAATCCGAGAAAGAAATTCATCTCTCCCATCATACTCATTTGAAAAACGTGACACCATGAGGTTAGAAAAGTTTTTGCAATATTTAGGATTTGTAGAGCCAAATATTATATCATATAACATATATTTGAATAAGAATAATATCAGCTTTTTCCTTTTTGATGAATAAAGTGGTATCAACCTTACCTTTAGAAAAACCGGACTTGACCAAGAATTTGGATAGAACGTCATACCATGCTCGAGGGGCTTGATTTAAACCATACACGGCTTTGTCCAAGATGTAGACATGAATCTGGATTGACGAACCCTTCTGTTTGAGACACGTATACTTCCTCCTTAAGAATGCCATTCAGAAAGGTTGTTTTCACATCCATCTGATAGACTGTGAAATTCTTATGAGCTGCGTAGGCTAGAAACATGCGGATTGCCTCTATACGCGCTACTGGAGCATACGTCTCATCGTAGTCTATGCCTTCCTCTTTCCGGTAACCTTTGGCAACAAGTCTAGCTTTATTTCTAATGACGATACCATCTTCATCCTTTTTATTTTTGAATACCCATTTAGTGCCAATCACGGATTTACCTTCCGGTTTTGGAACTAATCTCCAGACCTTCAGGGCTTCAAACTGATTTAATTCTTCTTGCATAGCAGATACCCAATCCGAATCAGCTAAAGCCTCTGATACTCGCGTGGGCTCTATCTTGCTGAGGAATGAGTCATGCATACATTGATTAAGAGTCGTTGACCTAGTTTGTACAGGGTTGTTAAGATCTCCAATTACTTGATGTAAAGGATTCTCTTTGGTCCAGCGATGCTCATGAGGTAGTGGAGTAGATGAAGTTTGAACATGATCATCATCTATAAATCCACTATCATAATCTTCAGTTTGAATAACAGGAGGGAGGTTTGTAGTTGAAGTTTCAGGTGCAGAAACAACAGTTGGAACAGCAGAATCTGGATGTTGAGTAGACATTGTATTACACCCAACTGAAACATTTACTTCTGGCTCAGCATTTACTTGTACATCTTCAACTGTAGGAGTAATTGTAGGAATGTGAGTTTCTGACTGAACAGGGGATACAAGTTCAGTTAAAACTTCTGAAGTAACTGGATGATTGCAGCTTGTGTCTTCAGACTTGTCAGTCACAGCAGATTTAGATACATTAGATCCTAGAAACTCATCATAAAAGAATTCAAATAACAAATCTAAATCAGATAAATGTGAAACTGAAGTAGAAGCGTTATCCGATTTTTTCTCTATAGAAACAGGTTCTGGACTGATCTGCCCAGAAGCTAATACTCCAGTGATCACGGATTCGGAACTGAGTTGTTCAGAAGCCATTTCTTCATCGAATGTTACATTAAAGCTCTCAACGACTGTCTTTGACTTCTTCAGATAAACACGATATGTTGCAGATGTTGAAGAATAGCCAATGAAGATGACTTCGTCCGCCTTAGCACTGAATTTATTCAGACTCTCTCTGTCGTTAAGCACAAAACATTTACACCCAAATATGTGAAAATACTTGATTGTTGGTGTTCTGTTATTGATCAGCTCATATGGAGTCTTTTGAAAACGGCGGTGTATTATGAACCGATTTTGAGTATGACATGCAGTCGACACAGCTTCTACCCACAAAAATAGAGGTAGATCGGATTGGCTGAGCATAGTACGAGCGGCCTCGACTTGCGTTCGATTTCGCCTTTCGACTACTCCATTTTGTTCAGGCATACGAGCAGGAGAGTATTGATGTGATATCCCAACCGATTCGAGATATTCTTCTACGATTTTGTTTTTGAACTCTGTGTCGTTGTCAGTTCGAAGAAACTTGACTTGTCTCTGCATATTCACCTGGGTCGTCTTTAAGAAAGTAATGAGAACTTCGGGCGTCTCATCTTTTGATCGAAGAAATTTGACCCACGTGTATCTTGAGTAATCATCCACAATAACCAACACATATTTCTTTCCACCCAAGCTCTGAGTTCTCATTGTACCACACAAATCCATATGTAACAATTCTAATGCAGAACTAATGCTTGGTTCAGGCTTCAGTTTATGCGGAGCTCTTTTCATCTTACCCTTCTCACATGCAGCACATAAATGTTCTTTCTCGTATTTCAGCTCAGGAAGTCCTTTTACCAATTTCCCACTAACCAGCTTGTTGATATAATGAAAGTTCAGGTGTGATAAACGTCTGTGCCAGAGCCAACTTTGCTGCATTGAAGCTTTTGTCATTAAGCAAACTTGATTGTCATTTTGTACCTTTGAAATATTGATAGTATAGAGGTTTGTCTTTCGATTTCCGACTAAGAGTTCATTGTCGTCTTCAGTACGAACCAAACATCTCTTAGCTTTGAAGTTGACCTCTAACCCTTTATCACAGAATTGACCGATGCTAAACAAGTTGTGCCCCAAGCCTTCGACATAACTCACCTTACGGATCGTTATGTTGTCTTGAATAATGTCACCATATCCTAAGATAGGTGAAAGCTGATCGTTTCCAAATCTGACATTTCCACTGAATTTCTCTGTATAGTTAGACAATAAAGCTTTTTGCCCAGTCATATGCTTGGAACATCCACTGTCCAAGTACCACATATGTCGGGTCTGCAAGAGAAATCAGGAAACAACAATTTTAGGTACCCATTTAAAAACGGGTCCTAACAGATTAGCACAAGATTTTGGTATCCATTTGAAAATGGACCCTCTGTCCTTTTGAAAACCTTTAAAAATATTTGATCTCAAAGAATAAACATGATAAGATCCATACCAATCAGAAGAATTATGAGAATAAGCAAAATCATGTCTCCGATAATGATAAGATTTAGTAGTAAGAGGAGATAATTGAATCAAATGCTTTATTGAATAACGCTTGTAAGAAGTTACAAGGTTTTGTTTATGAGAAGCATATTGACCAACTACATCAGAATCACTACTATCAGATCTAGTACAAGAATTATCATAAACTGATTCAGTTATCTCATCATCCTTCCTTTTTGGTCGCCATTCGGTTCTCGCTTTCGACCTTTTCTTCCTTATATCTGAAACAAAAGATTTAGATTTATTAGGAAAATCAGATTTCTGAGATTGATTTTTCTTGCGTTTACTAGTGTTATTCTAGTTATGTGAATGTTGTTTCTTATGTTTCTTACCATTAGCATAGTAATCAGCATTCCCAGAAACTGATTCACCAACCTTAGTTGATGATTCACCTTTCTCATGTACACTTGGTAAAACTTTTCCATTTATGATAAAAGTAGAATGATTTGGAAGTTGAGCAGTAAAGTCAAACATATCAATTTCCTTGATACACCCTTCATCAGAATTTAGAAAATCATTTGCAGACTCAAATAGATCATCAAAATCAGTCTTAGAAGTTTGAGGTACTTTTGAAGATGTAGAACACACTTTAGATCTGCAAATAAAATTTGTGTTCTTTAATACTGTAGAAAATACGTTTTGTGTTAGATCACTCAAAATTCTTTCATCAGATAAATTATTTTCTAACTCAATTGTTTTGCTCTCTAAGACAAGTGGAGGTACATATATTTTGGCTTGAACAGGTTTTGCCTCCATCTCAGTCGAAGAATAACTAGCAAAATAATCAGTTGAAAGAAATTTTGGTGTTTTAGAAAGATAACTATCATTCAGTCTTTCATAACAGAATGGTAGTTGCATTTTCTTCAAATTCATTCTTTTCTCATCTTCTTTTTCCTCAACTTCTTTTGATGCTTTGGTGATAAATTTGGGTTTCAAATGAGGATATTCATCAGCCGCATACATATAATTTGCATTATATAGACCTGGCTGTTTTCTGATAGATTTTTCTAAATAATGAGGATTATCAAACCCTAATCCCCATTTTTCTTTAAAATCAGCATCTTCATCAGGTGTATTCAAAAAAATAGTTTGATCTGTTTGGCCTCTAAGATACAATTTTGCTTCCAAACCATTTACCTTTTTCTCTAGAGTCTTGTTCTCAACCTGCAGTTTAAATGATTTTAGAACGCATTCTTGTTTTTCAGAATCAGATTTAAACAATTGTTTTTGCAATTCAGAAATCTTACTTTCAAAACAATCTTTTTCATTTTGAAAAACAGAAGCAGATTTGCGTAGAGAATCAATTAAATCCTTGTTCTCAATAACTGACGTGTTAAGCTCAAAGACCTTTTCATTTCTCCTAGCAACTCTGTCTTTTTCCTTTTTCAATTTATTTTGAAGATCTTGAAGTTCGACCCTCATGGCTTCCATTTTGGTCATGAAATCATTTTCAGTTAAGTTCAGTACCTCATCAGCAGTCTCATCATCTGAATCAACATCTTTCACTTCTTTTCCCATCAAGCATAGATGAGCAGTCTCTTCTTGTTCTTCCTCATCAGAATGATCCAACCAGTATTCATCTTCAGCCATTAATGCCTTGCCAGCTTCTTGTTGTTTGGCCAAGAGTAATTTGTTTTGATAATATTCTGAGTTGCAAACCTTTGGCTTCCGACATTCTTTTGCATAATGTCCGAACTTGCCACAGTTGTAGCATTTGATCAGATCATTAGCCGTCTTCTTTTCAGTACTTGTGTAATCATTTACATACTTCTTCTTTTCTTCTGGCTTTTTCTCAATCATTCTATTTCCTTCCACTCTTTCTCTATGCTCGTGGTTCTTTGAGCTTGATGAAGAATATCTCTGAGAATTGGATCCCGGCTTCTTGTAGAACTTCTTTTGGAAAGCACGGGTTAACAGTAGCATAGCCTAGTTGAGACTTTCTCCATCATCTCCATCAGATTCAGACTCAGATTCAGATCTAAATACCACTGTCTTCTTCTTATTCTTCTTCTCTTTCTTTTCTTTCTCTTTCTCTCCAGCCACTAATGCTATAGGATCAACAGCTTTCTCAACTTTCTTTTTGTCTGCTCTTTTCTCTTCTACCTCTTCTTCATTCTGTCGCAGAGTCTCGTAGACTTCATGTAGAGGTATTTCGCTCAAATCCTTCATTTGTTTCATCCTTCGCGTGTTCTCTTTCCATTCAGGTTGCAATATGCTGAGAAACTTTACATTGTTCTCAATCTGTTGCTTGTTGACCTTGTTCTTGGAAAGCTCATTCAGAAGCAGCACAAACCTATCATAGGTTTCCTCCAAGCTTTCATTTTCTTTTGCTCTAAATTCTTCGTAGCTGTTTATGCAATTAGCTACCTTCATTTGGTTTCCAACTCTAGAACCCAACATCATTTTTCTTAATTGATCCCACATTGATTTGGCAGTTTCATTGTAGCTATCCATTTTCACATATATCTCATTTGTCATGCTTTGTAAAAGCAAAGATCTTGCTTGTTTATCAGCATCAAACCTTTTCTTCTGTTCATCAGAAAAACTAGCATACTTTTTATCCACTCTCCTTGTTCTCGGAGCTCCATCTGAATCATTACCACCTGCAGGAATCTCCTCAGTAGGTTTCTTCATTGGACCTTCTATGATAGATTTCAGAATGTTCTCTCCATTTGATTGTCTATCAACAAAGTCCAAAAATCTATCTCTCCATTGTTCATATTCTCCTTTGAACAGCACCGGAGGCTTGACATCAGTTCCAATTGAGAGAGCATCTCTGGAAGTCATCCTGTATGTACCTGTTTTGAAAATATATCCAATAAGAAACTAGAACTGATCGTTAGTCCAAAATATGAAACCACAAGAAAAATCTTGAAATTTAGAAAAATCAGAAATTCTGAAAAATTTGACTAAGTATCAAAACTCGCAAGTCACTATATAACTCGAAATTGCTGAAACTCGCAGACACTGAGAAACACACAGATCGAGACTTGCGCGTTTGTGAAACTCGCACGCAAAGGGTTGCGTGTTCTTATAAACTCGCAGATCAAACTCGCAGATCGTTGAAACTCGCAAGTGACTATTTCCTCTAAAACTCGCTAACGCCTAAACACGCAGATTACTATTCATGATGAAACTCGCTAACTGAGGTGTGCGTGTTTTCAAAACTCGCTCATCAAAGCTTGCGCGTTTTGAACAAACTCGCTAGCTATACTTGCGTGTTTCCACACTTAGAACTTTTTCTTGAAAATTCAAACTCGCACGTCGAATGAACTCGCAAGCCACTGTTTCTCTTCAAACTCGCACCCTTTGATTAGCGCGTTTGAAGAACTCGCTAACCACTACGTGCGCGTTCTGATCCTTAGAAAATTTTCCAACTTTTCCAAACTCGCAGACTTCGATCAGCGAGTTTCTAGAACTCGCAGATAACTCCTTGCGCGTTTGAGACCAAAATCAATCCTTCGACTTGCGCGTTCTTGCGGATAAATCTTGCGCGTTCTGGAGATCTAGCGCGTTCTTCATGATGTCGACCAAAAACCAACTTTTTCCTCGAAATTCGATCCAAACCTTGTCCAATTGACTTGAAACTATGCAGGGATGTTCGATTACAATACTAGAACTAATTACAATACACGAATTACAAAAACAAACTCAAATTGTAACATTTTGATGCGATTTACAGTGCTTAAGAACTCGTGTCTCAAAACTCAACAAAAATCACAAATTAACAAACAATTACAGTGCAATTTGCAAATTGAACTTTACAGACTCAATTGAATTCACTCAACATACAATTCCTAATTGATTACAACACGAAATTCGCACTAGAACTCAGAATTTGATTCTTCGGCTCAAGAACACAGTATCGAACATTTTCTTGATTTGATTTCAACTTTTGGATCTGCTCTGATACCAATTGTGTGTTCCAGATTCTAGTTTCTAAACAAGATTAATCAAACAAACAAGATATCTCAATCAATTACCTGTTTTGATTTCACTTTTAATTCCTCAATTACAAACTTTCTCTCTCAAGAACTTTCTCTCTCTCTCTACAAATCTCTCTCTCTCTCTCAGATACGTATTTTCTCAAAAATGACAATTAGACCACTAAAAACAGAAAATACAAGGATATTTATACCCTACAAGTATTACAAGAAAACAAACAAAAACAAATACAACATCTTTGAATTTTATTACAAATAGACTTTGACTTTGATGAGTGTTGACTTTCTCAGCTTTGAATTCTTACATTTTTGACCTTCAGTCTTCTTGATCTTGTATCCAACATATTTATTCTCTAACATTTGGGAATCAAGAAACTAGAGATTGGACATAAGGAGAATGACAGATTCAATGTCTCGTGTTCAATCTAGACATCAAGGACAAAGAAATTAAATGTGTAAACTAAAATTGACTACAACCCGATAATTTGTTGTATCACCAATTCTCGTCATTTGGGTGACGGTGATGTATTGCTAGATGTCGCTCATTGTTTATAAATATAAATACGAGATTTATAATTATTACCAACATGTCGAGAACCCATTGGGTCACACGCTTTGAACATATTCGAATAAGGAGTTTAAATAGTTAAAACGTTTAATTATTATATCTGATTTGTATTGATTTAATCTGATTAAATAAAATCGGATATTATTTATGTTAGACATAAATAAAGATAGCTAGGTATGGTCTTGAAAAGATGAGTTATGGTGCATGGATACTTCTACACTCAAGTAAGGTGTAGGGATGGTGGTGCTTTCATGTCATGCCTCTCATGTCCATATATAATGTATGACATTGTATGCAAGATTTTAGTTCTTGCAATTCTCTCTAAAATCACCTACAACTATATGCACTCTTTCCTTTCTAAGCTTTGAAACCGTGACTAGCATCACGAGAAGGCAAAGGATTCGGATTGTTCGTGTGGATACCGAGGAATCAAGCTTGCTTTGTTGTTGTGATTCAAAGTCTCGTTAACTGTGAGGTATAATTTCGAAACACCCGATTTATTCCGGTTCGTATGGGTCCTTGGAGGGTTACGGTTTTATTTTCCGTTGTGCTTGGGATCCCGTAACCTAACACAACTAACACAGAAACACATAGTCGCTGTTATCACAACAATTAAAATAATTGTGTGGCCTATTTTCAGAGTTGGCAATGGGGTATATCTGATAGGACTTCCAGTTATCACTGAAGTAAAGTATTAAAAAATTACTTCTCAAACTGTTCTGGCAATATCACAAAGATATGCAAGGGGAATCACAAAGATTCGTGTGTGTGTGAAAGAAGTATAAATCATATCGATTATGCTCAAAGATTGATTCAACCTAGGATGCAGGTTAGAAATCAATAGACACGGTGAGATGAATATGAAGTTCGAAGACCGGAGCTGATGTCTTCCTTTTTCAATATCTAAGACCTCCGAGCGAGGAATAGATAGATTATGTGCTAAATCTCCGTGCATATATGAAACAAGTATCTTTTGAGAGATACTTGACTGGATGGGTGGGGTGACAAGAGTTATCGATACTGGGTCCATGTATGTTTCAATGTTCATCTCCAAAGAACGAGAATGAATAGATTATGTGGTAACCCGGATAACTAACTCGGTTTGGTAAGGACCAATAATTCTTTTAAGTCCTGTCACATCCTCACCATTTTTTTTGCTCTGAACTTATCTATCAATCTAGACCCCTCACTGATATCTAAGAATGAGATGTGTTTCTTGGGTAGGTCCTTCCGGTTCTAGATGGACCATAGAAACATTAAAAGCCCTAACACTCCTTTAACTCGCCAAAATAGAACATTGAAGTACAAGACAAAACATTGAAGTACGAGTCCTGAACTGAAGTGTTTAGAAGTCGATATGAAAAATAAACAACATGGTAATCCCCTTCAAAAGATGGCATAACCTTTGATTGTAGTCATGTGACGTGAATAATCTGAATTAAATCACACATGACATTCCTGCAAAATATATTAGGAAGATTTTGGTTTTGGTATCCATGTTGTGATGGATCCTTGATGGTTAGTTGCCTTGGCTTTGAAGCTATTAAACTGAGGATTGGGAATGCTATAAGTACCATACCAACTATTAACGTACCTTGGATGCACAAAGTCACTCTTTCCACAGTAAGTGCAACAGATCGTTTGCCAGCGCAGACTGATCAACTTTCCTATAAAATAGACATAAGTAGGTGAATCAGTCTTGGAAATAAATGACTTTGTATCAACTACAGGAGAATCATGAGACTTGTTTCCATCACTACTTTCTATAGTTGGTTTCTTTCTCCAAACCATCTTGACTTTTAGAAACACTTGATTATTTGAATCATCAACAAGAGAATTATAGAAAAGATTTGAAGGACGAATCCGATCTTTTGAAAATTCATTTGATTTGACAAACTTCTTCGAAAAATTAGATGTAGAAGGTGAACTTGAAGAATAAGGAGATTGAACTACAGTATCGGGACTGGCTTGTTCAGATAAATCAACTTTTGGATTTATTTGTTCAAGTTTCTTGACTTTTGCAAATAAAACATTTATTTCTTCTAGAATCAAGTCAATTTGTTTTTGTAAATCGGATTTTACCTTCTGTTCTTTCAAAATCTCTGTTGCTAATCCAGATAATTTCTTTGAAAGCTTATGAATCTCAGTTTCAAAAATCTTTCTTTCACTTTCAAAATCCTTTTCTATACTATTGCGTTTATCAAATATCTCTTTAAAAACCGCAACATTCTTCTTTTCAAGCATTTTCTTTTCACTCTCAAAAACTTTTCGCTCTTTCTCAAAAGAATCTCTATCAATTATCAAAACATTTTCAAAATCAGAAATCTATTTTGAAAGTTTCGCATTTTGAGCCTCAAAAACCTTTCTTTCATCGAAAACTTTCTTTGAAAGCTCGAGAATATTTCTTTCAAGATTCTTCCATTCATTTGAGAAATCGACTTTTTCTTGTTCAAAAACAGCAAGTCTTTTCTTCAGGTCGAGATTTTCACTCTCCAACATGTTTCCTCTTTCTTCAAGCGCCAGGTTCTTCTCTTCTTTGGCTACAAAATCTGCAACTTTTCATTCAAGTTCATATATTTTTTTTGAATTTTCATGTAGATCCCTTTTCTTTATATTAGCTTCCCTTTTGAAATCTTTTGGTTAAGATGCTCTATTCTGACAGAATACGTAGAGTAATTTGAACTATATGCTATTGTATTTTCAAGTTCTGAAATCCTGCGCTTGAGCCAGTCATTGTCGTCCGGTAACCGAAAAATTTGTTGATAATCCATTGTTACTTGGAAAGCTTAAAGTCTAGGGACTGAACTTGACAAGAGATGAAATTTTAAAGTGCAAGGACCAAAAGTGACGACGAGTGAAACTTGAAAGTTTAGGGATTAAACTTGACAAATTTTGAAACTTTGAAGTACGAGGACTAAATGTGACACAAATAGAAACTTAAAACTAGAGGGACTAAAAATGAAAGAAAGTAAAACTAAAAGGTGGAAGGACCAAAAATGATATAACTACTAACTAGAGGGACTAAAAGTGTAAAATTTAAAGCTTCTAACGGCCTTAATGTGTGTCCCTGTGATTCACGATTCAATCAAGCAATACAAATAAACAATAAAATTAGGCAAACCTGATATTGATTAACCAAACGATTCAACATATTACAAGCTTGAAATCGAATTCTCTCTATCTCCTTCTCTCTGTACGACGCACCACCACACCTAATCTCAATAATTAACTCTTAAACCTAATTAACCACTAAGATTAACTATTTAAACAAGGGCTTTAGCCAAATGGGCTTGGCAAGGGCCCAAAAGCTAAAACTAAACTAAATTAAATAAAAGACAAATAAAGTAAAATACAGAAAAATAAACTTTGACTATTTATTACAAAAGGACCCTAGACTATTTATTGAGACGACTTTTCCAGCTTTGACATCAGATTTCCATCTTCAGATAATTATGATCTTGAATCCAATAAAACTGTGTTTTAACAATCTCCCCCTTTGGATCAAGATCAATATTAAACAGATTCAGCAATTTAATCCTTCTCTTTTAAGCTCAGAAGATGTAATCTCCTTCCTTGTCTTTAAAAAGTAGCAATCTCCCCAATCAATGAAATCTCTTGGAAATAAATTATCTCTAGTTTCAGCTCGGAATGCTTTAGCAAATCTCCCCAATCGATGAAATCTCTTGGAAAGAAATTATCTCCAGTTTCAACTCGGAATGCTTTAGCAAATCATCTTCAGAAAAATTCTCCAATTCAGCACGTCTTCTTCAGAAATTATTTCAAAACTTCCAATCTTCTCCCCATTTCTTGATTGACGCTTCTCCCCCTTTTTGATGAAAGGAACGAGGAGTTCATCAAAACTTCATGTCAAGAAATGTCTTCTACCACTAATCTTGCAAACAGAA
Organism: Arctium minus; assembly: GCA_954870635.1. Lineage (NCBI taxonomy): Eukaryota > Viridiplantae > Streptophyta > Magnoliopsida > Asterales > Asteraceae > Arctium > Arctium minus. The sequence goes on from OX941092.1 coordinate 55,999,524, forward strand.
CCACTGATGATCCGTCAATTCATAAAGATGTGTATCCAGATCTTTGCAAATCCAGACAAAATAGATAGATATGAAAGGTAACACCTGAATCAACAAATGAACCAGTTAAAATTGCCTGTCAGTAACACAAAGTCACTGTGTGTAACGAATACACAATATAAAGGAGCTTTTATGATGTTCACTCCCCAGGGCTTCCATTCAATCATCGAAACACCACAAAGGTAATTTATATGAACGTTATGACAAAGAAACAAATTCTTTGTGTGTCCGTGCAAGTGATAGAATAAATTAAGCATAAGATGATTGCTTATAAGGCTCAAAATGTGTAAACCACTGAGATAAGTAGTTAAACACAGACTCAATGTGCATGAATGAAGTGTGAAGGTGGGTCAGACTTCCTTCTTTTCAATATCCAGATTTTCCAAATGAAAATCAGATAGCATATGTGTTGCGTCCCCTTTGAAAATGAAACATTTTTCTTGTTGAGAAGAAAACGAGTAGCTGGTGGGGTAATGTCAAGAGTTGGCATGAGCTAGGTGTTTGTTTCAATAATGTTCACCAAAGAAATGTGAAACATTGGAAATGTGGTTGCCCGGCTTAGAAAGTAGTTGGTGCAGAGTTTAATATTCTTTTACTCTGATCTCGCACCCTCTTTCTTTTATCATTAAGCTCACAGCTAACCAAACTCTCTTGTAACAATTTCTCTCATCACACATCCCACACTCATTTCTTTTGACTCCTCACATTCAATTACTAAAGGATTAACTTCTTGGGTAGGAAACACTGGGTAACGTGAATCCATAGAAGTTTCTTTTAAGTCCTAGCACACTGATCCCATGATTTCCTATGAAGCATATGATGCTCAGATGGTTAACTTTGTCAGACAAAGTGCATAGATGGAGCAGAAAACATTTAAAATCACACTTCCAATTCAAGAAATCTGTTTGAGAATCGGGAAGTGGTTTGAACATTTAAGAACATGTTTTCTTATGATTGAAAGTTGTCCTTCTTTTAACCATGAATGAGATGAAGAAAAGAAATTATACCTTTCGAGTACAGTCTCACATCTCGCGAAGTCAAGCTTAAAGTCATAAAGATATGATCTTTGAAGCATCTCTCAACCTACAAAAGTCTAAAAGTCTAGTCAAAGAAACTTTATTCACTGAAATTGAAATGACATAAAGCAGTAAAACAATTAATGTACGAGTTCTGATCAGAAATAATCAGAAGTCATCACCTTTACTCCCCCTGAAATTATGCATCAGAAAAATTATCAGAGTAAAATATAAGCATAAAATTTCAGACAAATATGTACTCCCCCTTGAAGGTTAATTTCCTCATTGGAGTATTGAAGTACAATCTCTTATCAGCACAGGAGTAAGGTCTTTTGATCACTGAAGTACGAGTCCTAAACTGTTGTGTTTAGAAGTCAAACTTCGTTGAAGTACGGGTTCTAAGTTGATGTACTTAGAAGCCTTCGCTCTCTTATTCCCCTTTGACAGTAAGTGCCTGCAACACAGATTCGTCCTTTTTCTTTGGTACCCACTAGTATTTGGGTCCATGTTTGTTAGTTACAGTTCTTATGGGAGTAACTGAGTAAGAACCATACCAGAAATGATCACTTGTTTTATGAACAAGATCATGTGTACGACAGTAAGAACAATAGAATTCCTTACTTGACAACCTGATTAATTAATCTCTCGTGTAGATATGTTCATGTTTACCTTTATGCGCATTGTTCTTCTCGGCATTATGGTTATGTACACATGACTTCTTTCCTTTCTCGTCTTTCTTCTCATTTTCAACTGGTTTCTTCTTCCAGGCCAGTTCTTCTTCTTCGTATCTTCTCCTTCTTCTTCTTCTGCTGTATGTATCTGAACAATCTACATTGTCATCAAAGAAAATGTTAGTAGTACGAATCTGATCAAATGAATTGACTAACCTTTTTGAAGAAACAGATTTCAAATGTGAACTTGAGGCTGTCTTTTTGAAGTCAGCTGAATTATTTCTAGGTGTGTGGATTTGTGACTCTGGAGTCGTTTGCTCAGTCACCACCACCTTTGAAACAATCTTTTCAAGCTCTTTAATCTTTGAAGCAAAGTTGTCTCTTTCTTTAACAAGTTGGTCAATCTCTTTCTTGAATTCAGACTTCGCTTTTTGATCTTTCAAGGCACTTTCAGATAAGTCAGATAGCTTCACAGTCAGCTTTCTAATCTCAGTTTCAAAGAAATTTCTCTCTTCTTCAAATCCTTTCTCAGCATCATTTCTCTGGCCGGATATTTCTTTAAATAATCCAGCGTTCTTCTATTCAATGTCCTTCTTGTCTTTGGCAAACTTTTCCCTTTCCAGAATAATTACTTTCTCAAACTCCGAAGTCTGTTGAGAAAGCTTTAAACATTTCAGCTCAACTGCCTTCTTTTCGTCTGCACATTTTCTCGAAAAATCTGAGAATTTCTTTACAAATGCTTTCTTATCAATCTCAAAATCAGATCTTTCTTTGGCCATCCTTTTCTCTAGATCATATATCTTCTTTTGAAGATCAGCATTTGCACTCTCCAAATCATTAACTTTCTCATTATTCTCAACAGAATCTAGTTTCTGGATTTGAGCTTCCAAGGCAGAAATCTTTTCTTTTAGTTCAGAGTTCTCAAATTCCAGAAACTTTACTCTTGAAGACAACTTTGGTCCTGTCATAATCTTCTCAATATGTTCCCATAACAGCTTTCCTGTAACCTTTTTGCATTCTAGCTTGATGGAAATCTCCTTTGATATTTCCTTAGAAATTCCTTGCAATATAAAAGCTTTGGCTAAACAGTCAGCTTGATGTCTTCTTTTCTGTTCATCTGAGTATTTATCAAGAGGTAATCGATATTCTCTCTTTTCATTTTCTCCGTTCTCTCCATCTACTGTGAGAACCTTGGTAGGTGGTTTCATGATTCCTTCCTTTAGAGATAATCTGATGTAGTCAGCCAAGTCATTTCTGTCGATGAAAAGAATCTGTCCTTCCATTGCTCGTACTCTCCTCTGAAAAGGACTGGTGGATTCTCATCCGTATTGATTGAAGGAATTTCACTAGAATTCATTCTGGTATTGATATAAGATAAGAACTTGAAAAATGACCGTTAGTCCAGATAAAATCAAACAATACTAAAAAACTTAGAATGAAATTCAGAAAATTTTGATCACGAACAGAACTTTGTCCCCCTCCGCAAACTTAGCACGGGGGTCCCGCAAAGTATGAGGTTTACGCAAAAGTGAACTCGCACTAAGAGGTTTGCGTGAGAAGTAGGTCGCGCAAAGTATGGTTTGCGTATCAAGTGGGTTGCGCAAACTACGGTTTGCGTATCAAGTGGGTCGCGCAAACTACGGTTTGAATATCAAGTGGGTTGCGCAAACACTGTAGACGACCGGAAACTCTTCGACCGGGGAATCACAACGACCGGTAAGATGATACGACCGGTACTTTGCTTGACCGGTAAAAACAATTCGACCGGTAAAGAGCAAACCAAAATATTGACCGATATTGGTGAAGACCGATAAAAGCTTAGACCGATATTGATGATATTCGACCGATATACTCTTAGACCGGGGTGGATCAGTGTGTACCGGTCGAATGTTATGGACCGATAAAAGGTATTCGACCGGAAGTGGCTTAGGACCGATAGAGGTCTTCGACCGATATTAATCAAAGATCGATATGTTCGACCGATATAATCTTAGACCGGGGTGGACGAGAGTGTACCGGTCGAATGCTATGGACCGATAAAAAGTATTCGACCGGAAGTGGAAGACCGATATGTTCTTGATGCAGTATCGACCCAGAAACCAAAAATCAGTCCAGAAAGCAATCGAAAACTCAAAAATACACTACCAAACTTTGCCAATTCGATAGATTAAACAACTAGAACAGATTGCAACAATTAATTTCAATAATAAACACTATATTAAGGATTCGATTTCTGAAGCAGTGTCAAACTCGTGAACAAACCCAGAAAACAAAAATCATCACTTTGATAATCAAAATCGATGCAATATTCAAATCAAACAGTACCAAATCAATAGAATATGCATATCAATTGCAACCCAATATATAAACACTTGAATGAACAATCACACAATAAAAATTATGAATCTTTGACAGAAAACAGAACCGAACAAAACTTATTCAATTCAATCTGTAACGTGTTTTGATACCAATTATGTGTCCCTGTGATTCACGATTCAATCAAGCAATACAAATAAACAATAAGATTAGGCAAACCTGATATTGATTAACCAAACGATTCAACAGATTACAAGCTTGAAATCGAATTCTCTCTATCTGCTTCTCTCTGTACGGCGCACCACCACACCTAATCTCAATAATTAACTCTTAAACCTAATTAACCACTAAGATTAACTATTTAAACAAGGGCTTTAGCCAAATGGGCTTGGCAAGGGCCCAAAAGCTAAAATTAAACTAAATTAAATAAAAGACAAATAAAGTAAAATACAGAAAAATAAACTTTGACTATTTATTACAAAAGGACCCTAGACTATTTATTGAGACGACTTTTCCAGCTTTGACATCAGATTTCCATCTTCAGATAATTATGATCTTGAATCCAATAAAACTGTGCTTTAACACTTAACTTGACTCTAACTGGAAATGGACTAAAAATGAAATAAAACTAACCAAACTAACAAACTAACTAGACTAACGGAGACTTAACGGGAAAGGACCAAAATGTAAGAAATTTAACGGTCACTTAACGGAAACACTATTCATCATCTCTTTCGTTGAGCCAACCTGCAAAGCTTCGAAACGATTAGAAATATACGATGCAAAATGATCGTTAGAGTTCCTTGATCACTCCTTAACTGATTAAAATTCAAACGGTCAACCGACGATCACAAACGAACCAACCGAAATCTTTTCGGAAAACGATCAAAACTTAAAAACTCGGTATGGATTAAAACTTTTTGACCAAAATTGATCGTTTATGTTCCCTTAAGCTCCCTCAACTGATTAGAACTCAAAACACTCTCTCAAACTCTCGAACGAAGCAATCGAAATTTTTTCAGAAACAGAACGACAACTTAAAAATTCAACATGGGTTGAAATTTTTCGATAAAAAATGTTCGTTTAGGCTTCGTAAACAACCCTTAATGTTTTAAAATCCAAAAACTTCTTCTACAAACTCAACTGAATCAACCGAAAAAATTCAAAAATCGGCCGAAAATCGCAAAATTCATTATGAATACTCCAAACTCTTTCGTTGATTGAGTTATAGCATCGATGAACCAAATTGAGAAATCCAAGTAAAACAAATGCAGGGCACCGGGAGAAGCCGGGAGAGCTTAGTACCAGGAGATTGGGAAAGTCCGGGGAATCAAGGCACCGGGAGAGATGACCCCGGGAGATACTGGGAGTTTGTGAACCAGGAGTTAAAAGTCCCGGGGACGACGGTAAAAACTTCGTAAATATTGAATACGATCGTTGCACTCCCGGATGTTGTAAACTACAGTCGCTGGTTGTAATTCATTATTCACAGACCCTCTAACTTGCAATGCTTCCAAAAAAATCATAGCCGCCAATTACATATTTCCCATCCATCGACGCAAGTTGTTTTTATCATCCAATCACATTGATCAATAATTATTCCACCAACCCACTTTCTTTTAGCACCAATCACATTGAACATAAACTTGTGGATGGAGTGATGTTCATTGTGCGTCTGCTACAAATCAAGTCCGAATATCAATTAAGTCCTGGATGAGAAGGAACTCCCGGTACAAAGTTAATTCCCAGTACGAAGATTTCACGATCCAAAAATCACATAAACCAACAATTTTGATCAAATACTTGATGATTGGCAATAGAAAGATGTTTATAAACACAAAATAGCCAATCCTTTGCAATTACAACCGATCAAACAACTTTAATTTGCTCTAATTTCTAAATTCATGAACAAAACAGTGCAACCAAAAATTTCCAGATCTCGATCACTCCAAATTGATTGAATTTAGAAAAAAAATGATGATTGATTTACGTTCAAAAACACAAATTTATCAACCCTTTTCAATCAAATCGGATCAAAAACACTTTAATTCGCAAAAAAAATGCATGAAAAATTTCAATAAATTGAAGAACATAGTAAGCGCGTATCAAACTAGAAGTCGATAAAAAAATTAGGAGTTGTAGACAAACCTTTTGATCGTATAGAATAAAATTAATTCGATCCTGCTCTGATACCAATTGTTAGGATCAAGCGCTTACCACTACACCAAAAGCAATTGCTGATGCAGAAGACGCAACTTTATTTCCATATAGGGTAGAAGCTAGCACCACGTTTCGATTTAGGAAAATGTTGGTCAATGACCCAACAAAATCCGTCTTTCCATTGTTCATACTCACCCTTGAAGAGAACGGGTGGTTTGACATCAGTACCAATTGCAAGAGCATCTCGAGAAGTCATCTTGATAATTTGCACAGATCTTTAAACACAAAAAATAGAAATTTTCCTAAAATTCTGAAAATAGCCAAAAAAATTGATTAAGTACAGAAGTCGCAAAGCACTGGAGAGTACTTGTCGCAAATCACTGTTCAACCCACTTGTCGCAGAAAGAGACTTGCGTGTTCTTAGTTGTCGCAGGCTGAAGCTTGCGTGTTCTGAGGTTGTCGCAGGTAGTGGTATGAGTGTTCTTACTTGACGCATGTTGAGGCTTGCGCGTTCTTGGACTTGTCGCAGATAGAGGTTTGGGAGTTCTGAACTTTACTTGTCGCAATGCCTCTGCGAGTTCTCTTACTTAGAAAATTTTTCAACGATTAACTTGTCGCAATACGTCTGCGAGTTCTAGTACTTAGAAAATTTTTGATCAAATAACTTGTCGCAAAGAGAAACTTGTCGCAGATCAAAGAACAAACAGAAAGAAGTCGCAGACAGTGTTCTGCGAGTTCTTTCTTGTCGCAAATCAAAGAAAACACACAAAACACTTGTCGCAGATAGCACTCTGCAAGTTCTTCACCCTCTGCGAGTTCATGCCCTCTGTCAGTTCTTCACCAAGAATCTTGCGACTTCCTTGGATCTTGTGAGTTCTTCACCACTTCGAACAAAAACTTACTTTTTCAGCCTTAATTCGATCCAAATCTTTGAATTTAACTCTGAAACTATGCAGCTTAAACCTTGATAACAATCTGAACATATTACAAACAAACAATTTCACTAAAATACAAACCAAAATTCAATCTAAAATCCAAATTCACATAAAACTGTTGTGAATTGGACAACGCAATACAAATCAAATGTGTTCTAAACTACAAACCGAATACAATACATGTGATTACAAATCCAAAATAACAGAAAATTAACATATTCGACTTTGAGATAGTGCTTTTGCGAGTTCTTGAATTTCGATCACCAAAAATTCAATTGTAGATCATGATTATGATTTTGTGCTTGCTCTGATACCAATTATGTGTCCCAATAAGTGCAATCAATCAAGATGATCAACAAATTCAATCACAATACTCCATACTATTGATCTTGAATTCAATGTTACAAAGATGCTCTCAAATATTTCTCTCTCTACAATTAAGCTCTCTATTCTAGTCATATGAGTCCACCAACAAAACAAAGTATTTATACCTACTATTACAAAGACACAAACTAAACTAGTTGACTTTGACTTATTACAAAGACTTTGACTTTTGCATTAAGAGGCTTTGACTTGAGCATTGACTTTGACTTTCATTCTTCATGATCTTGGATCCAACATAAATGTGCACTAACATAAAAGAATATGAGAACTCTGCACCAAATCTTTTCAGAGTCGGGCGACCATATTACTGTTATTTCACAATTCTTTCATGAACATCATTGAAATAGGCAGTAGCCCATGTTAACTCTTGTTTTAACCCCACCAACCACTCATTTCTTTCTCAACAAAGAAATGTTTCACTTTTTTTGGGGACACAACATATCGCTATCTAGTCTTCATTTGGAAGATGTAGATATTGAAAAAGAAGGAAATTTGCCCTACCTTCACACCTCTTTCATGCACATTGAGTCCATGTAAAACTTGTTGCTATCTCAACAGTTTACACATTTTGAGCCTGAAAAAGCTTAAGTAGCTTCAATCATTCCTACACTTGCTCGTACACACAAGGAATATGTTTTCTTGTCAAAACATTCATAGAAAATTCCTTTGTGATTTTTCAATGATTGAAGGGAAGCCCTGGAGGAGTGAACATCAAAAAGCTCCTTTCCAAAGTACATTTGTTGTACAAAGTGGCTTCGTGCTACTTACAGGCATACTAACTGTTTCATATGTTGATTCAGGGTTACAACTTTCAATTTGTCTAAATTTGAAAAGATTCGGATGAATACAATTTTGAATTGGCGGTTATTCAGATCAGATGGAGTATTCAAAAAGGGGAGATTATTGTTCAAAGACTGTGCTGACATTGAAAAGAGTTTTGATGATTTTGCTGCTCACAATTCATCAAAAAGGGGGAGATAATCTGAAAGATTTTTCAAGTCAGATGATTCTGAAGAAAGTTTGATTTCAAATTAGTGGGAGATGTTCTAGATATTTCAAGCCAGAAAAGTAAAGTCGGAAAAGAAAAGATATGAGGAGACATTCTAGAAGTTTCAAAGAGAATTGAAGATGATTATGTCTGAAAGTTATATCAAAAGAAAGAGGAAGATGTTTTGAATGTTTTATGTCAAGTGAGAAATATCAGTTTTTGTTGAAAAGTGAGGTAAAGAAAGAAATTATTGTCAAAGCTAAGGTTGATAAAGTCAAAGAAAGGATGTTCAAGTCAAAATGAGAAGAGTTTGTGATAAAGCTGATTCAAAGAGATGAAGAGTTTCAAGTTTCAAGTTATGAGAGTTTCAAAGATGAAGATTATTCAAGCTGAAAAAGAGTCAAAGTTCTGAAGAAAATAGAGCTGAAACATTTTGTCAATTTTTTTTAAATCTTGAATCCAAAAGGGGAGATTGTTAGAGCTAAATGTTGTATTCAAGATTTAAAGGGTGTAAATTGTAAAGTATGTAATAGTTGTGTTATAAAAGTCAACCTTGTTGACTTAGTATAAATAGTCTTGTTTCTTTATAATCTTGTAACTAGCTATTAAGAGAGTGTCATAATTGTACAAATGAGATTTGTAGTTTTAGAGAGAGAAAGTCTTGTGCATAGAGAGAGAACTCATTGTATATCATTCAAATCAATACATATGACTTTGTGATTAAAGATCTGTGTTTAAATCTGATTGAACTTGATTCTGGAACAACAATAATCTATACCTTCTTATTGACAATATCTTTTTGCAACCCATCTAGCTTTGTTTTTGACAACTATTCCAGCTTCATCCTTTTTATTTCTGAATACCCATTTAGTTCCAATTATAGATTTACCTTTTGGTCTTGGAACTAGTCTCCAGATGTTGAGTCAAATATTGTATTCAAGATTAAAATGTCATAGTTGTGTTTGTTTGTCATTATTGTAATTGTTTGAAATAGTTAAAGAATGTTAAAAGAGTCAAAGAGTTGTAAAAGTCATTGTAATTGTCAAAGTCAACAAAAGTCAAAGTGTGTTTAGTTTAATTGCCTTGTAATTAGAAGTATACATAGGTTTTGTCTTTGTAACATTAGGTAAGAACTTTGACATTGTCATATACACGTTTGAGATAAATTGTAGAGAGAGAAAATCTGTAGAGAGAGAAAGCTCAAGATTCATGAAATAAACTTCAGATTTTTGATTGAAAAAAAATGTGATCCCTGATTATAGCTCACAATAGATTTAGAAACACTTTTGTTTATTGATTAACAATCAATCACACAACCTAAATAAATCCATATCCCTATTTAGTGCATATTACAATAAGTTGTGTGTGTGTGTGTTTCTAAGGTGTTCTTACCAAAACGTGCGTGTATGTTCTTATGACATACAACACCTTGACCTGCTATTTATATGGTCAACATGACCTTAGCACATGGTCAACTACTCTTACAATTACAAATACACACTCACACTTTTTACAACAATTACAATATAGACCCTCATTTTAATCTTGAATACAATTCACATCTAACAATCTCCCCCTTTGGATTCAAGATTAAAAAAAATTTGACACTAATCTTAAGGTCATCTCTTTGTTTAGAAAAAATCTTCAGCAAAGAATCTTTCACATCTTTGAAATTTTCAAATCTTTGTCATTTTGATCAAACTTTGATAGCGCTTTCAGTAAATCTCCCCTTTAGATTTCCTAACAACTTTAGCACTCTCTTCAGTTTCTTCAGTCTCCCCCTTTGATTACATAAGTTCTTTCAGAAAATCTCTTTAACACAGCAAAGTTTGAAGAACAAACATCTTCAACTTTTCATCTTTCTTTAATCATTACTTCGACAAATTTCTCTCCCTTTATCACATCTTGCTTGACTTTGTCATTCTTGTACTCTCCCCCTTTTAATCAATCAATCATATGACTTTGAAATCTTGAATTATTTTTAGTTGAAGAAAGATAAAGTTGTTCAAGATTTGAAGTTGTGAAAGATTTCATTTTGAAGATTTTTCAACAAGAAGTTGACCTAAAGATTAGTGTTATTTTTTTTTTAATCTTGAATCCAAAGGTGGAGATTGTTGAGTCAAACATTGTATTCAAGATTAAAAGGTCATAGTTGTGTATGTTTGTCATTGTTGTAATTGTTTGAAATAGTTAAAGAATGTTAAAAGAGTCAAAGAGTTGTAAAAGTCATTGTAATTGTCAAAGTCAACAAAAGTCAAAGTGTGTTTAGTTTAATTGCCTTCTAATTAGAAGTATAAATAGGTTTTGTCTTTGTAACATTAGGTAAGAACTTTGACATTGTCATATACACGTTTGAGAGAAATTGTAGAGAGAGAAAATCTGTAGAGAGAGAAAGCTCAAGATTCATGAAATAAACTTCAGATTTGTGATTGAAATCTTATTGTATGGGACTTTCACCAGACTTGTTTCTTTCAAACTTTAAAAGTTCTTCTTGAATACCAAGAACCCAATCTGGATCTTCTAATGCTTCACAAGGTTTCTTTAGTTCAATACAACTTTGAAAGTTGACATAGAGACATTCATTAGCTGTAGTAGATCTATTTTCACTCCACTAGAGGTATCACCAATAATTTGATGTAGGGGATGATCTTTTGTCCATCTTTTGATGTTGGGAAGTGGTTGAACTACATCTTGATTGTTCTCAATATCATTCTCATCAACTATAGCATGAATTTCAAGTTGTTTATTTATGTATGATTGTAACTTTGAATGCTCACCCTCAAATGTTGGTAAATTTGAAGTTAGAACAATAGACCATAACTCTGAACTGAAGAATCAGATTTTGATCTGTTGATTCAGAATTCAAATTATCTTGATCAAAGTTTTGAATACTTGATGTATTTGAGGTATAAAAACCAACTTTGTCTGGTCCAAACAAATTTGTAAAAGTTATCTTTGGTTCTTCTGAAATAGGAACTCTTGAAACTCTTAACAAATTTGGATTTTCAAAATCTGTATGAAAATCCAGAATATCATCAAAAACATTATTGGACGATAAATTGAGTTCTGAATTACTAGAATGTGAAGTAGATTCAGAAGTCTTAGTCTGCTTTTCGACATATTCTACATTGATTTGTGTATATGCTTGTTTTTCTGGAATGAGTCGTGAACCGAGTTGTTCAGAAGTCTAAACGTTTTCATCAAATGTTACATTTATGCTTTCAATAACAATCTTGGTTCTTTTGATATAAACTCTATAGGCTTTTGAAGTTAAGGAATATCCAATTAAAACTGCCTCATCGGCCTTTTTCTCAAATTTCCCAAGGTTATCTCTATCATCGAGTACAAAGCACTTGTAACCAAAAACATGATTTTGTTTTACATTAGGCTTCCTGTTATTTATAATCTCGTAAGAATTTTTAATTAATCTTTTAGTAATAATAGTCTTGTTTTGAGTAAAACATGTTGTGTAGATAGCTTCTGCCCATATGAACAAAGGTAAGTCTGAATATGCCAACATAGTCCTTGCAGCTTCAATAAGTATTCTATTTTTTCTTTCTACAACTCCATTTTGTTGAGGAGTTCTGACTGTAGAGAAGTTATGAGATATTCCCATAGAGATAAGATAAGTCTGAAGAGTATCATTCTTGAATTCAGTTACATTATCACTCCTTATCTTTTGTAAAAGTTGTAGAAGAACTTATATCCTTTTGATGAAGGCTATTATAATCTCTAAGGCTTCAGACTTAGCTCTTAGCAATTCCACCCATGTATACCTTGAGTATTCATCAACTATTACCAAAATATACTTCTTGCCATTTATACTTTAAACTCTCATAAGTCCACAAAGATCCACATGTATGTGTTCAAGTGGAGATTTACATGATGATTCAATCATAGCCTTGTGTGTACTTCTCTTCATTTTGCCCATCTCACAAGCTGGACATAACGAATCCTTCTCAAATCTCAACTCTGGTAATCATTTGACAAGATTTCTGCTTACAAGTTTATTAATATCTGTGAAGTTTTGATGTGATAATCTTTTGTGCCATCTCCAACAGTCTTATTTAAAGGCTGCAGAAATCAAACATACAGGTCTAGAAGCAGTCAGAGTTGGAAAATTAATAGAATATAGATCACGAGTCATTTTAGCTCTAATAACTTCAAATCCATCCTTATCATCAATAGCACAACCAGATATGAAAGATCTGACCCGATATCCTTTGTCACAAAATTGACTAATGCTGAAAAGATTTTGTTCTAATCCCTCAACATAAAGAACCTTTTGTATAGTGAAATTTCCATTTGAATGTACTCCATATCCTTTAACAAATCCTATGACATTTTTTGCAAAATTTATTGTTCCTCCAGGTCTTTCTTTAAAATTTGTCAATAAATGCTTGAATCCTGTCATGTGCCTAGACCATCCTGAATCTATGAACCACACATGACAATCCTACAGAAACAATTACATTGTTTTGGGTACCCTTATTAAAATGGGTCCTTTGTTGTTAGATTTTTCTTGTATAACAAACTATGGATTGGAATGAACTCTCCAACTTTCTTGAATAAAATATTTTCCTTCAAAATTTAGACCCTGAATTTGTTTAGATTTAAAAAATACAGGACCAAATAATTCATCAAGTATTTTAGCTTCAGATTTTAGAATATCACTTTCAACCATATGTTCTAGAGATTTATATACAATATTTCCATCTTTATCTATGACTTCATGTGTCACTAAATCTTCTACTTTAGTATCAGAATCAGAATTAGAAGCATTTATCGATTCATCAAACATGTTTCCAGTCATATCATTGACAAATTTTGAAAGTTTTATGGATTCTGAACTCTTAACTTCAGTAGACTATGAACTATCTTTATTATCACTCTTTGCCAAAGAACCAGACATAGTTGAATCAAGTTCAGAGATCTAGATAGTGAATTTTGTAACACCCCTAAAAATATAGGTAAATTTAAACCTGAAAGTGATGTGAAAGTGATGTAACAGAAACATCCTATATAAAGGAAATCACCCAAAACGGAGAAAATGTAATAGTGTTTATAATTTTATAAATGGAGATTACAAATGACAGATCACTAATATAAACTATTGTCAATTTCTTTAAAATTAAAACAATTGTCAACACAATCCCCTAAAAGGTATTTATACGAATTTGTACGCCAATTTCTTAAAAGACTATCTCCAAAGATTGCTACACTCGGCGAAATGCTCGTCCCTTAAACCTTGTGAGCTCCACCGCTGAAGGAACCTGATATACATGTCATTTAAGAAAAAGTGTCAGGCTTACGCCTAGTGAGAACAAGCATTTTATATAATCCAATAAAGGGTAAAATTGACAATAAATAGCTTTTAAACGAGAGAAATAGTTTTGCTTTCCAAATATACCACATAAGAACCATACGCTACGAAAGCATCTTACGATGACGGGGGAGATCTGATTTCCATGCATTGTAGCAGAACACAAAAGTAAGCTACTCTCCAAGTTGTGAGCTCAATACTAGGATCAAGGCTATGAACTCGTTGACTCGTACTCAAATGTGGGGGAGGCCACCCAATGATCCTAATCATACTCATTCACTTGGATTACATTTACGGTCCATGGCTAGTATCCGGTCCCACATAACCGTACCAAGTTGCATTTCGAGGACCCGATGTCTCAACTAGTTACAAACGGGAGTTATCCCACAAATAAGTCGACTCTATAACTATGGATCCAATAGTAATAGTCTAAGGCTTGTCACAATTGCATTTATGACAAAACTATAATCACACATATAGTTCACATAACCATTTCTTACCAAGTAAGGCTTTTCTTTCCATGGATAACCTCATTTCAATATTAACTCCATAAGAGTATCCAAATCAAATAACTAATGTCATTCCAAGATAAAGTGTTCCCAAATTAGGTTTCCCATATATATATATATATATATATATATATATATATATATATATATATATATAATTTGGGAACACTTTATCTTGGAATGACATTAGTTATTTGATTTGGATATATATAAGGTCTAAAAGAACCTTAGTTGTACATGGAAGAATCCATTCATCTCCTCTCAAAATCCCACTTTTACCAAAAATGCATCTAATACTATAAATTCATAAAATGTTTAAAGTGAGTTTTCTAAGTATTCAACCATGAATATATATATATATATATATATATATATATATATATATATATATATATATATATAACTACATGTTATAACATATATAATAAAGCCCTTCATTTTACATAAAAATGGTAGAAACCCTAAAATCTCCAAAATATTCAAGTTAGGTCAAAATCCTTCAAGTAAGAAAATGCAACTAGGAGAAGATTAGGAGTTCAAAATACAAGGTTTTGACATGTATAAAGTTTAAGAGAGTAGGATGAACTCACAAATTAGGTTTTGGATGAAAACCTAGAACTATTTCCTAAAACCTTAGACTTGGTGGAGTAGATGGTGAGATGATGAACCCTTAGGGTGTAACTTCCAAACTCTAGCTAAAATATGAGTGATTACTTCCAAACTTAATGACCAAAGCCTTAAATGCTCAACAACAATGGAGTAAATGCAGAAAAATCGTCTAGAGATAGTGTGGGGAGAAAAGGTGAAGTGATCAATGAGAAATGTGGGAAGACAAGGGATTAAATGCAAGACTGGGACCCATCGGTGACATTGACACGACAACTACGCCCTTGGCATAGTCGCCCACTATCTCCTCCTTGTGGTACCATCCTCGCGAGTTTGCCCATGTGACAGTGACCCTGTCATAGTCGCGTCACAGGGCACTATCACTGCTGATGTACCGATAGCTGCTCCAAGCCCGCGACTTTGCCTCTGGCGAATATGTCATTATCCCCGAGCATTGTCGCCCACTAGGTGCTAAAGCCCAAAAATTCCCTTTGTCAACCCCGAACGTTCTCGACACGTGTAGGTTTCAAAGAAAAATGTTTCGTACTTATTAAATTATAGTCCAAAGGTCAAGTCTCCACAGAAAGAAAATATATATATATATATATACACACACACACACATAAACAATAACTTTTACCAAAAATTTCGGGTGTTACAAATTAGTGTTAGGTTTAGAAGTCTAGGAACATGCTTCAGAACACTGAATATTATGTTTAGAGTTAGAACCCTTAGGGTGCGTTTGGTTTGCGGGATTGGAATGGATTTGGAGGGATTTGGATTTCAAATCCATTCCAATCCTGCGTTTGGTTTGCAGGAAAGGATTTCGTTGACCGGATTTCAAATCCGTTGACCATTTTAAAATCCCTCATATGATGGATTTGGAAATCCTTGGCATTGGGTCTGGATCTGAAATCGAAATCCGATGTATTCTAAAGCGTGATCCATACTTCAAATTGTATCGACCTAAATTCGACGTTTACCAATAAAAATAAATTCTTTATAAAACAAACAAATAATAAAAATAAAATAAAATAAAAACTCAATCCAAATCCAAATCCAAATCCAAATCCAAATCCTACAAACCAAGCAAAACTTGTAAAAAAGATGGATTTGAAATCCATTCCAAATCCTACAAACCAAACACATGAAGGGATTTCAAGTCCCCCAAAATCCAAATCCCTCCAAATCCAAATCCCTCCTTGAAATCCAATCCACTCCATTCCAATCCCGCAAACCAAACGCGCCCTTAGTCTCATATTCTTGTTCTTCAAACTTGGTTTCTTTAAAATCATTTGAAAAATCAAAGCATAATCTTTGTAAGAAAAACGTGTCTTTATATTTTTGTAACTTTGATTTAATTATGTATAATCAAAACCTATATTTTTATGTTTAATTTGATCCTCACAAGTCTGATAATTGTCACTGTCTTCAGATTTACAACCTTCATCAATATTCTCATTTCCTTTACTTTTAGAGTTGAATGATGAGGTTCAGACTTAAGAAAAGTTTCATAAATTTGAGGAACCTTTTTAACAAGTCTCTCTGTTTCTGTTTGAAAAACACCAATTTCATAGAAATTGTACAAATTGATTGGTGCACTTTTCAGTACATAATTCTCGTTTATCCCAATCCCATTTATGGATTATAAAATCTTGCATCCTTGTGAAATCTTGGTTATCTGTGTAAAGTGTGTAGTTTCCTCATCATCAGATTCATCCAACCAATTTTCTTCTTCAGCCATTAAACTTTGTCTTTGTTCCAATTTATTATCCAATTGTGTGTTATTTGTGTAATATTCTGAATCTTTCTTCTTCTTAAATCTGCAATTTTTCACAAAATGTCTAATCTTACAAAAATTGAAACATCTTGGAACTTCTTTCTCCTCTTCCTTTTCTTCTTTTTCATATCTCTCATTGCTTTTTCCATCAGATTTGAACTTATCAGTTTTATACTTGTCCTTGTTCCCTTTGTAGTAATCAGATTTAGATCCAAAATTGTACTTTTTCTTTCCAAATATTTTGTTAAAAACATTAGTTAACAAGGCCAAGCTCTCAGCTATCCTCTTTAATTCAACATCTGAAAATCATCTTCATTCTCAGAATTATTACTAGCCAACTCTGAGATCTCTCTGGTCTTGGAAGAAGATTTGGAATACTTAGAACGGGATTTATCTGTCTTTCAGATATTGGTGCTAGAGAATCAGAAACTCTTTTCTTTTCAATCATGATCTCCTATACTTTATGTTCATGCCAATTCAACAATCCATGCAAATGATGAATATCTTCTTCACATAAGCTTTTGTTCATTTGCAGATTTACTGCAAAACTATCCCACCCAGGCCTTAATTTTTTTAGAAATTTTATGTTTATTTAAGAAATAGTTTTCTGAACTCCATTTCTTTTGAGATCATTCAAAATGTTGTTGAATCTATTATAAGATTCAGTCAATGATTCATCCTGTTTAGCATAAAAACCTTATATGCATTAAAACATTGAATCAGTTTACTCTGCATAGATTTCTCTTCTCCTTGCATTTGTGCTTCTAACTAATCCTACATTGCCTTTGCGGATTTTTTACTGTCAACACGGTTGAAAATTTCATTTGGTATAGCCATAGTGAGTAGAGTAAGAGCCCTCCTATCAATGTTGTACTTTCTTTTCTGTTTAAAGTACTTTGGATCTTTCTTGATTCTACTAGCTGAGATTTAAGGAGTATCTTGTGTAGCAGGAACACCAGGAATCTCAATATACATTTCAATTGGTCCATTGATTACAGAATGCATGAGTTCTTCATCTATGTTATCCAGAAATTGAATCATCTTTATCTTCCATTGATGATATTCTCCTAAAAACAGAGCATAAGGTTTTGTTTTGGATCCAATACTTGCATATTCCTTTGACATCTCGAAATCAGAAATATGATCGAAAACGATAGTATAGAATTCAAAAAGAAAATTTATCAAGAAACAGATTGAATTGATCAACTGATCGAGAATTGAGTCAAGATTTTGAAAAACAAAAGTCGAATGCTCTGATACCAATTGTAGATAACGTATTTTGATTATAAACAAGAATGTAAGAAAAACAATCAAGAACAATATTGGAATGAGGAAGTCATCTTGTCATCATGTCATTGATCAATGAATCTATATGAGAACAAATGAATCTATGAAAGAATATGTATCTATTTGTGTATATATTATGAAAGAATGTGTGTGATCGTATGCATAAAACTACTATAACTAACTCTGTTTATACTAAAACAAGAATGGTAAAGATACATATATTACAAGGCAACCCTATTACATATTAACACGTGTTCTAGTATCCTATTGAAGCCTTGAAGTCTTGAATCTTCCTTCTTGAGAATTTATCTTGAAATAATCTTCTAAATGTCTAACTCTGGATATGTTGTAGCTGAACTCTGGAAGACTTGGGACTTAGAAAAATTCTCATGTCACCCGAACTCTAGAAAGTCTTTACAGACATTAACTTCAATTATGAGCACACTTCTTCACAACTCTAGAGAGACTTTTCCAGACTTTTGTACTTAGCAAATTTGAAGCAATCTTCCAGTTTTTCAGAAGAGAACAAAAAATGATGGTTCGGGCCAATAAACGTCATCATCCTTAAATACAAACACATCGACCCATGAGCTAACATCGACTACTTGTCCAATGGGAAGGAAAACTTCAAAGTGACGCACTGGTTAAGCCTTAGGGGGATGTAGTGGAAAATCTCATCTACCCCCAGGTTCAAATCCAAGTGTTGCCAAAGCCCTTGTGGCCATGGAGGTTCATCTATGATGAATCCAGACCATTTGTGGTCGCCCGGGGGGATTAGTTGGTGTGCGTAAGCTGGTCTGGAAACTTATAGTTACAAAAAAAAGGCTTCAAAGGATAAAGGTAAACAAACTTTATCAACTATCTCTATCGACCGTATCGACAAGGCGATGAAAGAACAATTCTATCTTGAGGCAGAAAAAATAAAAACAACGAACAAATATACGAAAGCTATAAAGACGAGAGAGAAAAAAAGAAGAATGAGAGAGGAAAAAAAGGAAAGGAAGAAAATGAAAAATCAACTTAAATGAAGAACTGACAATCAGGTTGATGGAAGTAGATCCATCAACTATGACAGAGCAACAATGAAAATTGTACGTTAAAAAAATTCGACAACTTTTAGATGAATAAAGATGTAATTTTATTTGTGTTGCTTTATTAACCGTACGTATTAGGTTATATTATATGTAACTTTATCAATATTATAGGTTTTAATACATATAAATTGTAATTTTAGTTAATTATAAAATTTAATGTTTAAATTACTTTAACTATATTGTATTTGAAAAATAATATATATACTTACGTGGAATATTTTTTAAATAAGATTAATTAATTTAATTAAAATAATATCTTGATATTGATTTATTCATAAAACATATTGTTTTATATAAAATTAATCTATTTAAACAATTAAAAAAAAAGATAGTGATGTGAGCCGTATCACTTCCAATTGAACTTAGGGCCTGTTTGGTAGTGGCTTAAAGAGCTTAATAGAGGCTTCAACTTATTCGCTCAGCTATGTAAGGGTGTTTGGTACTGGCTTAATCAAATAAATGATGACTTAATCGCTAAGCTTTCATGAATATCTTGTATCCATTCAGTCATAAACATCCCCAAAATACCCTCCCCTCACTTCACAGACAAATAAAAAGAAAAACCCTTTCTTGTTGGCACCCGACCTCCTCCCTCAATCTCTCGTTGGCACCATACCTTCCTCCATTACCGGCACTGCTGCCTCCGCCGTCGTCGGCACCGCCATTGCCGGCACCGTTGCCTCCTTTGTCACCGACACCACTGCTCCTTCCAAATGATTCCTCCCTCCCTTCTTCTGAAAAAACAAAACAAATATGAACCTAGGTATTGATGGGTTTTTTCTTCAATTTTTTTACACATGGACGGTGGAACGCCAATGGGTTCTTGAAATGAGTTTTCTTCAAAAACTTTTGCAAAATGATTGTGGACACAGTTCTTGAATCTTGAGATGGGTTTTTTTTTCAATTTTTTTTTTTGCAAAGGGGTTGTAAAACCTTGGATGTTTTTGAGATGAGATATGTCTTCAAATCTAGATTTTCCTTTGGTTCTTTGCAAATCAAACACTGTTGAGAATTGAGATACGAAACAGTGATGGATTTTCATGAAAGTACTTTGATTCAGAGGGTTGATATTCAAGAGGGTTTATATTCAATAAAACAAAAAAGGGTTGATATTCAATAAAAACAAAAAAGGGTAAAATAGTAATTTCAATGATTCAGACAGTTTATTCAGGACAACAAACAAACAACATCTTTATTTATTTATACAGACAACTTTATTTATACAGCTAACGTTATCCATACAGGAACTTAATGAAAAACCAACCAAACAACCCCTTAATGTTATATGACATTGTTTGGTAAAAATAAGTTATTTTATAAGCTAGATTATTTTTGAAATACATGTTTGGATGAACATAAACTATCTTATAAGCTAGTTTATAAGTTAACTTATTGATAAGTTACTTGGAATAGCTTATAAATAATTTTTTTTGACTTTTTTCAATTATACCCTTATTACTATTACTTATTATTTATAACTAATAATTATAAATAATTTTAATTATTAAAAAATTATTGTTAATATTAACTAATGTTAATTGAAAATTATTAATTAAATTTTAATTATACATCGATGTTATTTTTTATTAGAATTATTGTTAATTATATCAATTATATATATATATATATATATATATATATATATAGGGAGAGGTTCATTTGAGAAATAGTAAATATATGAGAAATAGAGAAGTAATCTTAGCCATTCATCTGGTCATCATTTGCAGCTTTGGCCGCGAAGTACCAGATAATTCCTTGTGTGGTCTATAGAAGGTAGAGGGGTAATTTCGTAAAATACACGAGATGAGTTCATATATGAACCTGTATGAATCACAAAGATTCATATATGAATCTGTTAATTAGTCATATATGAATCTTTGTGATTCATACATATTCATATATGAATCACAAAGGTTCATATATGAATCAGTTAAAAGAGTTCAGTTGTGAATTGCACTGGTTCATATATGAACATATAGTTCATATGTGAATTATACATGTTCATATCAAGGTTTTAAATGGCGTGAGGCGTGGCGTGGCGGCGAGGCTAAGCCTCAAGCCTTAGGAGCCATGGCGAAACCATTGCGTTTTCAAGGCGTGACTTATGGCATCAAATTTCTAATTCATATATAATATTATATATAAAAACGTATGCTTTGTAGTGTTACTCAATGAGTCAATAGTAATAAGCAAGTTAAATACGTTATATATTAAAAACTTGCAAATAAGACATTAAAACGTAAAGAAAAAATCAAATATCTCATAACGATAATTGTGCATTTGGCCATGGCGTGTCATGGGCTTAACGTGGCGTGGCACACAAGCCTTGGTGCCATGGCGGTTATGCGGCGAATTTTTTAGAACATTGGTTCATATATGAACACAACCCGTGTGTTTTGTAAAATTTACGAAATTGTCCTTCTATTTTTGGGATAGCCGCAACTTTTGACCAGTCAAAGCCACAACTTTTGACCGGTCAAAGCCGCAATATTTGACTAGTCAAATCCGATCTTGACCATATGAATGGCTATGATTACTTCTCTATTTCTCATATATTTACCATTTCTCAAATGAACCAAACACTATATATATATATATATATATATTTTAATATTAGTCAATATATTTTAATTATCAATTATTGATATTTTTTTAATTATTATTCAGTTATATATATATATATATATTTTATATGTAATGGTTATTTAAAATCATAAGTTGATGTAAATTTTGTGTTTTAAAATTTGTTTTAACAAATTCAAAATTTATAGTATATATATAATAATAAAATTTAAATTCTTCTAGTTAACATTTTATATAATTTAATTTTTATTTACTATCATGTTTGTATAAATTAAAATGGGTACGTTTCATTTGAAAACCAAACAATTCGTGTAAAATTTACAAATCACTATTTTAGGAAACAATATATATATATATATATATATATATATTTATGGATAACTATTATGATGTGATATATATAGAAGATGATAGTGTTTATTTATTATGATCATGACTTTATATTAGGAAACATAATAAAATCATATATTTATTAGATTTGATGAACGACTAAGATTGATTTGCAATGTTTATCCGAATTGCTTGGTTTTGAAATAAAACACACCATAATTAACATATTATATTACTATAAATTTGTTTTAATTATATTCTGAAATGTTGTAATTGATTATTTTTTTAAAATATTGTTTTTGGTCATTTCACATGTCTATAGCTGGTTTTTGCCAAACGTGAATTATCCATCAGCTAGTTTATCAGTTATAACTTAACTTATCAATTAGTTTGTCAAACATAGCTTAAATATCTGTTTTATATGACGTTAAAAATTGATTTTATAAATTCTATTATAAAAAAAGATACTCCGACTCCCACACATCAACATAAAGTAATTTATTTTAATGTAATTTGACTCAAAAGAGCAGTACCAACATTTCAAGTGTCCTAAAGAACATCCTCACTGTAGCTTATATTTTCCGACCAGAATATTATTGGAGTTGTACACACTTTCTCCCACTAAAACCCTAAACCTCTTTGATCCATCGCTTTTCCTCAGTTGCAGTTGCCTTTCACATCAGGTGGGATACTTTGCTGCTTTCCATTTCTTTTGTCATTGTGATTGTTTTCAGAGTCTGTGTTTATGATGTCTTACTGATCGAATGCATGAACTTAACAGAAGCTGAAGGAGCTACAATTTGAAACTATGGCTCTGGTAAGATTTCACATTAATTTACTCTCTACCTATGATCTCATCTTGTACACAGGTCTGTGTAGTTGAAACGGAAATGAATTTTTAGGAATAAGTTTTTTGTAGTTATTTATCTTTTTAATTTTTCTTGGTACACATCTTAGAAAGGTTTGGTATATATGTCTTTGAGCACCCACCCCCTAATCCAGTAGATTATGGGCTCATGCTTTCTCATTTATTGAAGTGTAATGCATTTTTTTTCTAGATGGTCTTCTTAATAGAAGTTTTTCAATGAGACTTGGGAGTTGGAATCAGAAGGATCTAGGAAAATCCGGAGTCCATAGATGGATGTTGGGCAACATGTCCCTTTTCTTGTCAATCTACCACTAACTATTGCAATTTTGTTAGTAGCTTAACTACTAGCTTAATGAGACTCGCAGCTACGTGACTGTTTGATAGTGGCTTAATATATAGAAAGTGACTTATTCAGTAAGATTTTAAAGAGGAGCTTTAGGCAGAAATCCAAGTTTTTCTTAAACCTGCCTCTCCCATTTAAGAAACACGCTCCTCCAATCAATGAAAAAACCCTCCTAAACAATAACCTTCCCAATCTATACAGACAACATACAACTTTATTCATACAAGACTTAGGGCTTGTTCGTTTGCGGCTTAATGGGTTGTATGGTAGATATGGCTGATTCGCACAACCATGTCTATGTGTTCGGAACCGGCTTATTCGGTCAGCCGATGGCTGAATCGGTCAGCTAGAAAAATGAAGTCCTTTGTATTCAGCTTTTTATTCCTTTTTTACCCTTCATCCTTCACCCTCTATTATCTTCATCCCCATTTAACCATCAGATCTGCCATTGATCTCTTCTCAATGGTTTTGGGTTTGGATCTTTGATCGATGAGCTCTCATCGATCTACTCTTAATATTGTTATTAGACGAACAAATGAAGTAAATAAGGCACTCAAGTGGGTCTTGCCTTAGAACTTTGGCGCCACTCAAATGCTCTGCCAATTCAGCAAACGTGGATCAATGGCAGAAAACTCATTCCACAAGTCAAACAAAGTGACAACACCTGTGGATCAATGGCAGAAAACTGGTATGGGAAGTTGTGTGAGGGAGACAAGGTGGGAGTCGACAACACCAAAAAGGGATGTTTGTTTCCACATGGGGACTGTGAGGGGTAAAAAGAACTTTGATTTGTTTAAATTGAGGGTTACCCATTTGGGGTTTTGAGGGGATTTTTTGAGGTCTGAAACAACGGGTTTTCTAGGTTTCTTGGAAGAGTAGCAGATTGCTTCTGTGGTGGATTTTTCTGGGGTGGGAGTAGTTACCGATGGTAGGGGATGGTGTCTCTTCATGTATCGTATGATGGATTGCATAAAATTGGCTGTGGGAATTTGTTCCGCAACTTGAAGTATACGAGGGTTATTCGGTCCGTTTATTCAGACTGGGGGTAAAATAGTCATTTCTAACATTCAGACTGTTTATTCAGCACAATAACCGAACAACAACTTATTTGTTAACATTCAGACAACTATATCCACACAGACAACTATATCTATTCAGGTCTTAACAGAAAACGAACCGAGCAGCACCTTAATAGAAAACCAACCACACAACCCCTAATTAGGTGATCAATTTTTTATCCATATGGCTAAGAAGTTTTCCATTGAGATTGAACGCCATCTTGTTAGGAATCAAATTGTGGTATTCACTTTAGGGGCTGATTGATAGATTGTGAATGGTTTGATGTAGAATTGTTAAGTGATCAAAATGATGAGAACATATGAGTTAGTGTATAATGAAAAATTGCCATTTTATAACCATTTTGAATGGAGAGTCCGATCTAACATTTTGTATGATTTATTGTTGAATAAAATGTGACTATTCAATAAATATGGTGATTTGATTAAAATTAGAATCTAAACATCAATAGGAGCATTCAGTAATCCTCAACAGTTAGAAATAAAAGAGAAGATCAATACTTCTAATGCATCAATTAGGATCAAATACTAATGAGGCTCCCATTTATACATTTTATTCTCCTTCAAAAGAGGATCATATTGAAGATAAAGCTACAACTTAGATGTAGTAAAGAACATAACAACTGAACTAAGCAAACAATCTTCAAATTTAATTGTTAGCAAGTAGCAACACATGCTGATATTTAAAATATGCCATATAGTGCATGAGAGATGTAAATAATCAATACCCACTACTGTTTCCAATGTAATTTCTTGCTAAGTCAAATAATCTTCTACCATCTACAAGAAAACTAATGACCAGAAACGAAGATTTAAGCGTGGTGTGGGGCAGGTTATTCATCACCGTTAGGTTTACTTAAGTTGATTTAATTAATCAAAGACTGAAAGAATGAATGGACATTAACAAGCCCACACCAATTTGAACACCACAATTTCTCCTGCATAAATTGGGTCCTTGCTCATATGCAAAAAACAGAATATTACCCTGCAAGACATTTCAAAAGTGACTGAAATCTATTAGAACCAAAAGGGCAGTTCATACTTTATATATATATATATATATAGAGGGAGGATCAAACGAGAACAATAACTATTTAAAAGAATACGAGAACTAACAAAATCATTAGTGATTTTATATTAACGCGCAAAAAAGCCATGCGGACCTGAAGCCGCGGCCAAAGTCCTTTTTTTGCGCGTTAATGTAAAATCACTAATGATTTTGTTAGTTCTCGTGTTCTTTTAAATAGTTATTGTTCTCGTTTGAACCCGACTCTCTCTCTCTCTCTCTCTCTCTCTATATATATATATATAAAGCAAATTTGGTTCTTTTGCAAAGCAAACTTGATCATAAGTTGCTGCCCAAGGGCAGTTTTCTGCTGTGTCAATGGCTAGCCAAACATGCATTAAAGGAAAAATGGGGCAACAGTTTGAGGCCTAAACCACAGCCCATAGCTCTTCCAGCCTTCCTGTTCTAACCTCCCCTTCTCCATGCTGCTTAGAGGCAGGATAAACAGCAGGAAATACTAAGAAAAATGCAAAGCCTTCTTAGTTGCAAGTTATTTTTGCAACAAACATATATCAAAATTCACTAATTGAACTCTATCACAAGAAAAGTCGAGTTTTCAGTGAACATACACTTTTGCAGCTCCTACTGGAGAATTACGGAGCACCATGATTCCATCTCTTTTCTTATCGTATCTGTCTTTACCCCCCATGACTAAAGACAGCTTCTTTTTCTTGCTCATCACTGTCCGAAGGCGTGAAAGGGAATCAAAACCATATTCTTGACTAAAGATGCATTCTCTTCAACTTTACAGTTTATACTAATCAAGACACATCTGCCTCCCTGCAATCTCTGCCTCTGACTCATAAATTTAACTAAACCATTTTCAGAACCCAAAGACAGGCAATATAAACAAGGAACATGACAGCGGCTAAACAAATCGTTCCCCGATCAGCTAGGGTGTTTACTTGTACAGATAATAAAAAATGGTACCTGAGTTTTGTGCGAATGAAGAACAAGGTTGACGATATGAGCAACAGCAGCTACATTGTATGGCCAGAGTCGAGAAGAGCGGCGGTGCAATTGGAGAGAACAGTATATTTGTGCAATCAGTGGGCGAACAGCCATGACGTTCGACTGGACGAACAGTGGCACTGTGCAATCGAGAGAATGGCAGTGAGGACGCAAGGGTAATCGTGTAAATTTTTTAGCCCTGAATGGTATGGTGATACGCTAGTAAAGGAGTGAATCAGAGGCATTTGAGTGAATCAGAAGTTGTAATTTCAATTACCAAACAACATTGATGCTTGACCGATTCAGAGAATGGCACTGAATCATGCTATCCAGATGCAAACAAACACCCCCTTATTATATTCGGAAGAGAGCATCAAATGACATATATTATGATGGAACAACTAGAAAAGATTTGGATAGACTTATTGCATCAAGTTGGGCTTGATTGATATCTGTGTGCTAACCTGAGGATTGGTACAAGAGCCATGTTAGTTCACGACACTTTCATTATCTTGGAATTATACCTTATTTAAGGTGATTTTTACCCTTGCTAAGCTCCATGTATTCTTGTCCTAGTATATTCATATATAAATTAAATTTGGTATAGCTGGATTCTAGTATCCACGTTCTATGCATCTGCATCCACGCAACATAAACTAACATCTATCTCTAACAAACCTAAAATGGTTATTCCTGATTCTGTTGCCTTCTGAAGAGGCTCTACTTCTAGATACCACAGTTTAGTCTATATATGATTGATCAATCAAACTGAGCATTAGAGGTAGAAAGCAACAGGTCAACATTCTTCTCAGCTTCTTGCATGGTTATAAAGCAGAGAAAACCATCCATTAATCTCAAAGCACCATCATAAGTTATTAATTTATAGATTAACAATGAACCAAGAAAAACAGAGGGAAGGACCTTGTGATCAAAAGAAGTAATTGCCTCCTTTTCGGAGAATAGAGATTTGAATTCTGATGGGAGTTCTTTGAAAAGCATGAAGTTGGTGTTTTTTTTTTGGGGTAACTTCTTTGTTTTCCTTCTCCAATTCTGCATGACTAGACTTTGTTCACTACCTTTGAAATCAGTAGCTGCCTTTTCACGTCTTAGCAACAAGGAAAGTTAGACAATGAGGAGGTAACGATCTGCTCACAGTTTTGGCAGGTTGCCTGTGGTTGATTTCACCGTCTCCCATGTCAACTTTATACAACTATCTACTAGTAAAAGAGATCTAACTGTCATTGATGTCTTGGCAGAGTTATATACTAATTAGAAATTTCACATGTCCTGTTGGTGTGTGCTTTGTTTCGAAACAAGAGCTGTTTGTTACTTTGGCAATTTGTTGGTTATATCATTTCTTTGCTTTATTTGATAGATTTGCTAACTTTCCATGAATAAATGGTCCCACAATCAACACTTCAAACACAATCCTTTTAAAAACATTGGATTCCTTAGAAGCTGACTCTGCTTAGACTTTTCCCTAATGAAATTACATGTTCCTACTCATTTTACATCCATTACAAAGGACTAATGATACTTATGATTTGGGCAGCCAAGTTGTTGATTAGTAGCCGAATCCTGGACAATTTCACTCTTTTAACTAAACTTGACTTTTATCCTAAGAACGATATCAGTTCTTTGATTTGGAGTTGAACTATCTCAACTCAACTTCTCTGGGTTTGAATGTTTGATTGTCTTTTAGCACGCACCAACGAGTTGCCATGAGTTGTGTACATACATCATTAGATTCTTACAATGAAATGTGTTTCTCTTCCAGTGACACTTGACCTTGGAAATTTCCGTCCTAATGTCGTGGACTTTTCCTTAGAAGCTGACTCTGCTTAGACTTTTCCCTAATGAAATTACATGTTTCTACTCATTTTACATCCATTACAAAGGACTAATGATACTTATGATTTGGGCAGCCAAGTTGTTGATTAGTAGCCGAATCCTGGACAATTTCACTCTTTTAACTAAACTTGACTTTTATCCTAAGAACGATATCAGTTCTTTGATTTGGAGTTGAACTATCTCAACTCAACTTCTCTGGGTTTGAATGTTTGATTGTCTTTTAGCACGCACCAACGAGTTGCCATGAGTTGTGTACATACATCATTAGATTCTTACAATGAAATGTGTTTCTCTTCCAGTGACACTTGACCTTGGAAATTTCCGTCCTAATGTCGTGGACGTTAAATGAAGCTTAAGGACTAGTGATCCAATACTTACAGGAATTGTTATTTTCATCTGCTTTGCAGATTATACATGCAGGTAACACAAATAAAAATGCAATGAAGGCTCTCATTGTGGCCGAGTACGTTGGTGTCAACGTTGAGTTAGTTAAGGATTTTCAGATGGGTGTATCAAATAAAACACCCGACTTCCTCAATATGAATCCTATTGGGAAGGTAATACCATAAGACAGACTCTTGTTGCTTTTTCATTCTTATTACTGTCTTCTAAATGTTTGAAACTTATAGGTTCCTGTGCTTGAAACTCCTGACGGTCCAATATTTGAAAGCAATGCTATTGCTCGTTACGGTGAGAGCCTGTAAAACATGGTAGATCACCCAACATTGTGGGCCGAGATGTTACAACTCATCGTATTTACTATTTCCTGCAGTTGCCCACTTAAAGGCAGACAATCCCCTTTTTGGCTCGTCCTTGATTGATTATGTAAGACACTCATACATTCACTTGTTTTTTTTTGGATTCCATATCTATATGCTTGTGCTTATGGCGAAACATTCAAACTCACTTTCATCTCTTGTTCTTTTACCTTTTTCCTGTCATTCTTTTATGGAAGAATTTAATGTGATCTACAAGTTCCCATTCTGTACCTGTAATTGTTAGGGCCGGATTGAGCAATGGATTGATTTTGCCACTTTGGAGATTGATTCCAATATTTTGCGTTGGTTCATCCCACGAGCTGGATATGCTGTGTATCTTCCTCCAGTAAGGACCCCAATCTCCAGTACCTTTGCATTAAAAATTATTGGCTGCAAATTTTCGAAGACCACATTTCTGAATTATTAAATCGACTTGCGTAAAGGCTGAAGAAGCTGCAATTTCGTCATTGAAGAGAGGTTTAGTTGCTTTGAACACCCATCTTGCTTCTAATACATACCTAGTTGGACATTCTGTTACACTAGCTGATATCATCATGACATGCAACCTGGT
Source organism: Arctium minus (assembly GCA_954870635.1). NCBI lineage: Eukaryota > Viridiplantae > Streptophyta > Magnoliopsida > Asterales > Asteraceae > Arctium > Arctium minus. The sequence continues at coordinate 56,029,029 of OX941092.1, forward strand.
TTTGGGGTTTAGCCGGATCATGACAAAGAGCTTTACCTCAGAATTTCCAAATGTTGAAAGATACTTTTGGACCATGATTAGTCAGCCAAATTTCTGCAAGATTGTGGGTGAGGTCAAACAAGCTGAATCTGTTCCACCTGTTCGGTCAGCAAATAAACCTTCACAAAATAAAGAACCTATGATTAAGGATGAGCCTAAGCAAAAGACCATGAAAGAAAGCAAGAAACAAGTAGCAAAGCCAGAAGTATCTCAGGAGAGTGGAGAGGCACCAAAACCAAAAGCGAAGAATCCTCTAGACCTTTTGCCTCCAAGCAAAATGATACTTGATGACTGGAAGAGGCTTTACTCCAACACCAAAACCAACTTCCGTGAAGTTGCCATTAAAGGTCTATGCTTCCTATTTTCCACCCCCCTTTTAATGATTTCCCGATATTGCTTTAATCTATTCAGTCTGTAGGTGGCTTCTTGTTCTTATGCTACTAATCCATGATAAAATAGTCAACTTATTTGTGCTTTAGTTTTGGTCAATCATGAGATATATCCGGCTAGTCAGCATAGCAAATTGCGAATTATTGTCTAGGTGTATAGTCTTTTTATGCCATCTTTGCAGCCCTTAGTGTCTTACCCTCCATTTAGTTATTTTGTACTTGGCATATTATAAACTGAACTTCCTTTTCTTGGATTTACATTGGTTCCATTCAAACAAGTACCTTAATTCTTTTTCTATAAGCAAAATACCAAAAACGATAATGCCTTCAAGTTCTTGATCAAGCATATAGGGGCTGTTTGGCTCGCATAATGGAATTTGGTGGAATTGGAATCCATCAAAGAAATTTAACTTTGAATGAATTGGAACAGTTGACCATGCGTTTGGTTGGTAGGAATTGGAATGAAATCTCTCAAAAAATGGGGATCTCTCAAAAGAATTGGAATCTCCATCTCTATTTGGGGGGAGGGTGGTAGCTTTGACGACGACAGCTACACTCCACCCTGGTGGTATTGGTGGTGGGTGGCGTGGGTGACAGGGTGGGGGTGGCAGATGTGACGACGACATTAGTGGCATGGTGCTCATTGGTGGATTGGGGGTTGGGGTAGGGTAGGGATGGGGGTGGGTGACTTAAACCTATTATAGTTTCATCCTATAACACTCTTTCTCAATCAGTCAAAATTTGAATGAGCTCCTTCTCTTTCAATATTCAGATGACATAGCAAATCCCTTTGCATAGCTGAAACGAGAAGGAAGCTAGTAAATTAAACCAACCCCTCATGGAGTAGACATATCCAAGCCAACACCAACAAAATATCTTAGAATCTATTTAAATGTCAACCACGTCTAGGTTTGATCTCTAAGCAAACCAAGAAACCACACGAGGTTCCGAAAGCTTTGTTATCCTTGATCCCCATGCTATTTCTTGCACTACCCCAACCTGAATACCCCCCCCCCCCCCAAAAAAAAAAAAAAAAAAAAAAAAGAAAAAAGAGGAAAAAAGGACGCCCTCAGGAAACCATGCTCACCCCTACTACCTAATGGTAGTGACTATTAGACTATATGGACTTATGTGTAATTAGTGTAACCTCTATGTATTTAGTATCTCTATATATAGAGATTCCTTGTAATCTGTTAGAACATCAGTATACAAAAACCCTCTTGGTTTATCTTCGTATCAGAGCCGCTGCAGTCAAAACCCTAACGACCCAGTCAAAACCCTAACGGCCGCCGCTCTATGGCCTCCACCACCCTTCTTTCTTCTCCACGAATTCGATATCAGAGTCATCTCTGGTTGGAGGTTTGGTTGCTGCCCCGTCGAAACCCTAACGACCACCACCATCAGAACCCTAACGGCCACCACCATCAGAACCCTAACGGCCACCGCCATCAGAACCCTAATTTTCTTTTCTTCTCACACGCAATCTGAACACCGACCAGCATAATAGCATCATGGCTCATTGCCTCTTTCACAACAACAGAAAAACAATATCACAATTCACATTTCACACAAGTTTGCTTTTACCCCGTTGCCTACAAACTATGGCTATTGGAAAACAATGATTCAACCTCTTGTCACAAATAACTTATTCGGATACATCGATGGCTCAATACCTTGTCCATCCAAACATCTACCATCAACCACAACCACCTTTGATCCAAAAACTACCACCGATCCACAAGACAACCCTAATTACCCGACTTGGATTTCTAATGATGCTCACATTCGCATACTGATTATCTCCACTATCTCTAAAGCCTCTTTTCGACATGTCCAGGGTGAAACCTCCCATGATCTATGGCTTGCCCTAGAACGAGTCTACGCTCCTCACACATCCTCCTGGCAATATACACTAAAAACCCAACTTCTCAAGATCCAGATGAGAGGTGATGAAACTCCAGAGGCTTATCTCAATCGTGCACAGGAGTATGTCGATGCTCTAACTGCCATTGGCGAACCAGTCAAAGATAAAGACCTCGTTATGCTTGTAATTTTTGGTCTCCGTGAAGAATACTTCATGCCCTTCTCAGTGACCATGACTACATGCTTGGGAAAACTTGTGCCTCTACTCAATCTGTCTCTCAGGTTTTTACTGCTACAACTGGCAGTTCCGGTGACTCTATCGGTTCTTCGCCATCAACACCTTCTGGTTTGTTACAACCTTCTACCTCTCATCAACAATAACTTGCGGCTCAGATTAGTTCCATTGCATCTGTTCTTGGTTGTCAGTTGACGCCTGCTACAACTTCAGGCCCTCAAGCTTTCTATGGTTCTCGTCGGTCCAACACCTACAACCGTGGACGTGGTGATAGTCGTCGCCGTGGAACTTCTCGTGGCCATAGCCGTGAACGTGGTGATGGTCGCCAGTTTAGCTGGGCATCTAATCGAAACACAGTATACGGAACCTGTGGTATTAGGCACCTCCCATCACAGTGTCCCAATCGTGATCCATCCACCATTCGTCCTAGAGAGACAACTAACTTTGCCAACAGTCGTGCCTCCTCATCTGTTGTATCAACTTCATGGTTTCCTGACACGGGAGCAAACAGTCATGTTACGCCTGACTTAACAAGCATGGATAACTCTGAAGCTTACTATGGTAATGACACTCTCCATAATGGTAAGGGACTTCCTATTCTTCATATTGGCTCCTCAACCACTTACTCACTACACAAAACCTTTTGTCTATCTAATATTCTTTACGTCCCAGAAATCACCAAAAATCTTCTCTGTGTCCAGAAATTTTGTTCAGACAACAATGTTTTATTTAAATTTCACTCATCTTTTTTTGTTGTGAAGGACAAGTCTACACGCACTATCGTGCTCACGGGCCCCAGTGAGAATGGTCTATGCTCTGTTCGTCTACCCGAGCTCAAGTCTATCAATAGAATCACTTTTGCTGCCGATCGTGCATCCTCTACCATTTGGCATAGGCGACTCGGTCATCCACATCAGAGTCTTTTTCATTTTATGCTTTCTAGATTTTCTATTATTGTTACAAATAAGTCATTACCTTTTTGTGAGTCCTGCTAAATGGGTAAATCATCAAAACATTCATTACCTGTTTCTTCCTTTCTAAGCAATAAAATTTTAGATTTGGTTTATTGTGATGTCTGGGGTTCTGCACCTGTTTATCCTTTGAAGGTCATCGTTACTTTATGTTATTAGTTGATCATCATTCTCGTTATATGTGGATCTATCCTTTGACTCATAAATCAGATGTCTACAACACCTTTAAATGTTTTCTCACCATGGTCGAAAGATAATTCACTACTAAGGTAAAAAAACGTTCAAACTGACTGGGGCGGTGAATTCCGAAATCTATATTCCTTCTTCTCATCTCTTGGGATTGTTCATCGCCATTCTTGTCCTTACACCAGTTAGCAAAACGGTTTCGTAGAACGACGCAATCGACATGTTGAAACTGGTCTAACTCTACTTGCTCAATCCAGCGTCCCTCAACGTTTCTGGCATTACGCCTTCGATATAGCCGTATACCTAATCAATCGCATGCCTTCGCGAACCTCAACAAACAAATCACCGTTCGAACATCTTTTCAACCGCTCTCCTGATTACTCATTCCTTCGAGTCTTCGGTTGTCAATGATTTCCTCACCTTCGACGTACAACCGTCACAAAGTGGACTTCCGGTCGGCCCCTTGTGTCTTTCTAGGCTATAGTCCATTTCATCACGGCTATCGTTGCCTTGACATGTCCACCGAGCGATTATGCATTGCTCGTCATGTTCGCTTCAATGAAGACCACTTCCCCTTTACCTCTCCTTCAGTCCCTCCTTCCTCATCAACATCATCCTGTCCTTATTCCTCCTCGGTATCACCTCACATGGTACCCGACAACAATCCACCCGTCGCTCCATCTCCTATCATACCTGATCAGCCTAGTTCACCACCTAGTGTCTCGCCTACCCCTAGTTTATCTCCTACACCCACTTCCTCCTCACAACCCGATTCAAATACTAGTGGATCGTCTCCGTCACCACTCACACCGTCAACTTCACCATCACCACCACCTCCACCTCCACCTCCGCCTACGCGACAACGTCCTTCTAATCTCTGGCCCAAACCCCAAACAATGGGCTCCCTTCAGTCCATCGGCTAATCATGCCACCGCTTCTACTCCACCTACGGAACCACTCTCCTTTACCATTGCCAACAAATCTCCCGAGTGGCGTTAAGCTATGGCCGAGGAGTACTCCGCTCTTGTTAAAACCACTACATGGTCTCTAGTTTCTCGTGTTCCTGATACTAATGTTGATTGTAAGTGGGTTTACAGGATAAAACGGGACAAGATAGGTGCTATTGCTCGTTACAAAGCGAGACTCGTTGCAAAAGGTTTTCGGCAACAACATGGTATTGATTTTCACGAGACCTTCAGTCCTGTTATCAAGACAACTACCATCAGGGTTGTTTTGTAGCTTGCGGTTTCTCATAAATGGTCGCTCAGACAACTTGATGTTCAGAATGCCTTTTTTTATGGCCAGCTAACTGAAACAGTCTATATAAAGCAGCCTCCCGGCTTTACTGACCCGCAAAGATCAGATCATGTTTGCCTACTCCACAAGTCAATTTACAGCCTCAAATAGGCTCCACGGGCTTGGTTTCACCGCCTTTCCAAGGCTCTTTACACCCTTGGCTTCTTAGGCTCCAAGACGGATCCTTCATTGTTTATTTTCCATCATGCTGGCACTCTTTTATACATCTTGGTGTATGTTGACGACATCATAGTCACGGAAACAATCCTGCTGCCATAGACGCCATCGTTCGCATACTCAACTCAACTTTTGTAATAAAGGTTCTTGGCCCTCTAAACTATTTCTTGAGTATTGAAATCGTCCCTCAAGGATCAAACATCATCCTTTCTCAAAAACAATACGTTTTGGAGCTCTTACAACGAGCATGCCTCTCAGACGCCAAGACCATGCCTTACCTTATGTCCTCATCCAGTTCGCTATCTTTAGCCGACAGTCCAGCCTTCTCTGACCCAGTTAAATATAGACATGTCGTTGGAGCTCTTCGATACGTTACTCTTTCTCGACCGGATATCGCTTTTGCGGTATATCAGTTCATGCATGTTCCTACTCAATTCCACTGGGCTGCGGTCAAACGGATTCTACACTACCTACGGGGGATGGTCGACTTTGGCTTACTCATTCGTCAAGCATCTACTTTATCTCTCCAAGCCTTATCTGATGCTACTTCATCTCTCGAAGCCTTCTCCAATGTTGATTGGGCCGGGTGTCCAGATGATCGTCGGTCCACGGGGGATTTGCCATCTATTTGGGTTCCAACCTTATATCTTGGACCTCTCGCAAACAACGTACAGTTTCTCAATCTTCTACGGAATCCGAGTACAAAGCTCTAGCTGATACCGTTGCCGAACTAACTTGGCTTCAAGCTCTCCTTCAAGAACTTGGCATTTGTGCACCAACAACTCCTATCCTAGCAACTCCTATCCTATGGTGTGACAATCTAGGTGCCACGTATCTTTCAGCCAACCCGGTCTTTCATGCACGAACAAAACATGTGGAAGTTGATTTTCATTTTGTCAGAGAAAAGGTAGCTCAAGGAGGTCTTCGTGTACAATTCATTTACACAAAAGATCATATTGCTGATATTTTCACGAAGCCGTTGCCGACTCCTAGATTCCTATTTTTATGATCCAAGCTACAGGTCGTTACCCACCCTTAGCTTGTGGGGGCGTAATATACTATATGGACTTATGTGTAATTAGGGTAATGTAGAGGGCACCTCTATGTAATTAGTATCTCTATATATAGAGATTCCTTGTAATCTGTTAGAACATCAATATACAAAAACCCTCTTGGTTTATCTGTGACACACTCAGATATTAAGAAAACCAAACATGCATAATTTTGTCATGCATGGAGATATACTGTCCAAGCCCATGTTCAATATTATATTCTAGAATAAATTGATAGTATAAAGAGGGGTATGGCGGGAGAGTAGAGGTATCCAGAAAATTTTTGTTTGTCCTTGGGAGAGTCTAGCCTCTCGAATAGCTAGTTTCCTATCCTTTTCTTGTTAATTGAAGCATTCGGCTACTGTTTCTTCCCATTTGCTTTTATTTTATTTGTTCAGTAGTTATCTGGTTCATAACGAATTCTCTCCCTCGCATTTGCTTTTATGAGGTTCCCAAACCAAATCACAGATGGCAGAACAAGCATCAGAGTAGGTAAGCCGATGTAACAAAACTACAGGTTCGTGCAGATAGTCCGCCAGATAGTAACAAACCCAAATAGCAACACTGGAAGATATGAACATTGACAACAGTTAGAAAATGCACTAAACTAAACTAAAATAAAGTGAACTTAATGCGTAACAAAGTAGATACCAAAACTAAGCAATCTAAATAGTAAATACAACCAATACGATACCAATAATATCAATCACCTCAAAGCAAACAATTTAACAAGTTATCCCACAATTTATCACTTTATCAAGGGGCAGGGAAGAGAGATCGGGAAATGGAGACGGGGCAGCAGGGGACAGATGGAGGGAGAACAGAATGGGGAAGGGAAACTGGAGTTGGTTGATGTGACTGGAGGAAAGGAGAGAAGGAAGAGTTGGTCGACGGGACTGGTGGTTGCCCGAGAAGAAGAAAAATCGGGGCTCTTATAGAGGCTTGCATAACTTTTTTATGAACACCAACCATTGCCATTTAACCACACCAATACTCATGACCTCGTTGCTACTCTGCAATATGTTTTAGCTTACAAACATAGTAAAAATATAGTTTAATTGTTTGGAGTTATATTTATATAGTTGTTTATTAGGCAGATTGTATGTAAATGCAATGTACTTTGCTTTGATTCTGATTTTTATAACGTACTTTCAAAACCTTCATTTTGGTACCTCAAATGTGATATTTCAAACATTTATACAATAGAACTTCACGTAAAATGAGAATACGATCAATGTATGTTGTATTTGCATGCATTCTTAGATGTAAACAAGGTGCCAAAATGAAGGTTTTGAATGTACGTTACACAACGTAGGAATCGGACCAAAGTACGTTGCATTTTCATGCAATTGCCCTTCTTTACTGATCATTATTTTGCTGCAATCTTGGGCTAATTCGGATGTGCATTTGCAGGTTTCTGGGATATGTATGATCTGCATGGATATTCTCTATGGTTTTGTGATTACAAATACAACGAAGAAAATATGGTTTCATTTGTGACCATGAACAAGGTTGGTGGTTTTCTTCAACGGATGGATTTGGTACGCAAATATGCATTTGGGAAGATGCTGATAATTGGTTCAGAGCCGCCATTTAAGGTGAAGGGACTGTGGCTTTTCCGCGGGAAAGAAATCCCCAAATTTGTAATGGATGAATGTTACGACATGGAACTTTACGAATGGAAGAAGGTTGATATCGGTGATGAAGCCCAAAAGGAACGTGTGAATCAAATGATCGAAGATTTTGAACCGTTCGAGGGTGAGGCTCTACTAGATGCCAAGTGCTTCAAGTGATCCATCTGTTGTACCTCAGAAACTAATTTTTAATGCTTTGTAATCTTATGTACAATCCTTGGTTCTCCAATGGTCGAGACTATTTTTCACCCATTCGGGCCACTGAAATGAAACCGGATCTTTTTTGTCTGCATATTTCCACACTTGTCTTTCCACACACTCGGATCTATTTTGAAATGTGATCCTTTGTTTAATCTCGATGATTTTGAATTGAGAATTAGCGTGGAGAAGGAATAAGAAAAAGATCATAATGTTTGAATTGCTAGGATGTGTCAAACTGATAATGTATGTATTCCACGTGTCTTAAAAATTAAGTGATGGAAATTGGATTATGCATTGCAATTTACTATGAAGAGTTTAACCAATATACTATTTATGATGTCACACACACACACATATATATATATATATATATATATATAGTGTTTGGTTCACGTGAGACCAACCAGTTTTCGTGAGACCGTTGAGACCAGAAAATAACACTAAAACTTCACAGTGATTCATTGTGAAGTAACGAAAAACAGCAAACCTTCACAACAAAAACACTATGAAGGTTTACCTTTACAATACCTTCACAGTCTTTTGCTGTGAAGGCGAGGATAAATCCTTTTGACGATGTTATCCTCAACATGGATAATATCTTCGACATATGATCGTTGATATCTCCGACCATCACTTATATTCGTTAACCTCGATAGCCGTTATTATCTCTTATTTATTGCAGGTCACGTTTGTAAGCGACGATTTAAGGCAAAGATTCATCTCATTAGTGTATTGAACATAACGGACGACCAACATTTAGTGGCTCATCAAGATATGATCGTTACCATCATTACGAAGATTAAAGACAACCGTTACGAATCGTGAGTATAAAAAGAATTGTTAGATCCCATTTTAAACAACAAAAGAAGAACTCCATAGAAAAGTAGAGATGAGATGAAAATTAAGAACATAATTATTAAGAACTCATCTTATATGCTTTGATTTCATAAATGGAGGGGAAATTGGGAAAAACACGACACTAAATATGTAAACGACTATCATGAGAATTAGTTTGTGTGTGTAAAAAGGTGTATTCCTCACCAAGTATCTCCAAAGAACAAATGAGCCATGGGCACCTTTCTATAGGGCCCATTTACAAAATATTGGCTCAAGCCCATGAATTACTTGCAACGACCAAATACAATTTCTTTATAAAATATTCAATTAAATTGGGGGCTAATTTAAGCTAACAATCTCCCCCTAATGTTTTATAAAGAAAGCATCATTATATAGTCTCCCCATTGCTTTCTTTAGAAGCTTTGGTATGCCATTCTTCGAGTCTTCAAAGCATCACAAGCTCACCCTCAAAAGTAGGTCCACCTTCTTGAAAGACTTAGACAAATTACCCTATTTTGTCCAACTTTCATGTCTCAACTTCACCGCTGTTTTTGACCATCAAGGAGCCTGTTTGAGAGAAAACATAATGCATGTACATTGAACTGCATCCTCTTAGCTTTCCAACGAGCTTTGATTTCACCCATTTTAGATGAAAATGAGTAAGTTGTGCACGTTTTCCCTCAGCTACGCAGAATGGTCATCAAAACAAAAAAATTGACTTTTAAGATCCCATTGAGTAAGCGTTTCAACACCTTAAACTTGAATAACAGAGGAGGGAGTGACAATCAATGTGTCACATATGTAGCTTGAAACCATGCAAAACTGACGAGAGAACACCGTTCTTGAAAGCGAAAAGAGCACGAGTAAAATGCAATGCTTTCGGTCCAACATCCTAACGCAAACTTTGACACAAATTTTAGCATATCTGTTAAGTCAAAATATTGTATCCGAGATTTAATGTGAAAAGTCAAAGTTGTAAAGTCAATATTGTCAAAGTCTTAGAAAGTCAAAGTTGTATTTGTTTACTTAGTTGTTAAGTCTTAGTTTAGTTTGTGAGTATAAATAGGTTTTTAGACTTGTAATTTTGTTAAGAGTCTTATTGTAAATCATTTAGACGGATGATGAATTCAAGATCTACTTTCTCTCTCTACACTTTCTCTCTCTAGTTCTTGATCAATGTTATATCTTTTATGAGAAAAGCTTGATTGTTTGGGATTTGTAATTCACAATTGGTATCAGAGCTGTACCAAACGATTTTCAGAAAAGATTTGCACAAAAAGATGGATTGAAATCTGGAATTTTTGGATCAAAAAGTTTGATTTTCTGAAAATTCTCAAAAACACGAGAGTTACTGTTCATCCGATTTTTTTGAAAAAAAAAAATCGTTTTTGTTGCAAGAAAATTGGTTCCATTAGATTCGATTTGTGTTTTGGATTGTTTCTTGTTTTGATTACATATCGAATTTCAAACTAAATCGAGGTCAATTTTTGAAATCTTGGTTTTCTTGAAAAATATTATACGAACACTGTGTGAATCAGATTTTTGTGTTTTGTTGATGTTAATCTGAAATTGATATTAGAAATATATTCTATATGCTTAATCGATCCCTGATGTGCATTATCAAGTTTCAATTTGCATGTTTGAAATGAATTTGATTGTGAATTTGCAGATTTAAACTTTGCGCCAGTTCATCATTTACATAAGTTTTGCGCCAACGTTTCTGACGCAAAATGAGACTGGTAAATTGACATGTTCGGCGGCTGTTTTTTTTGTCAATCGTAGGACGGCGACCTTATTTTGGAAATCAAATTGTAAATCAGCGGCTGCATCTAATTGGATCATGATTCAATTTTCATTTTTTTTATTGTCACCGACGTTTGTTTGAATTTGATCATAGGTCGGTGATGGAAGCTTAGTTTCCATTGGTTGAGGTTGTCTAATTTCAATTGATTGTTTTGCGCTTTACTCTGTTCATGCAAATCACAGATTTGCGTCATAGCCTGTTCACGCAAATCACAGGTTTGCGCCACTAGTCTCTCACGCAAAATTACTGCACAAAGTTCGGTGGCTGCACTTTCAAATTAAAAAGCAATCGGTCAATGTGATTGGATGAGAAATACTAATGTGGCGGTGAAGCTATTTCAAAAATAAATCAAATTTGTGGCTGCAGTTCATTTGAGAGAATAATTGTGATAGGTTGATATTGAATTTCAAAGTGATAATGGGTCGGTGGTTGCATTATTAAATATCAATTGGAAGTCTATGAAAATCAATCCATGGCTATGATGTTTGAATTGAGATTCAAATTGATTGGATAATAGGTTGTTGTAGTTGTGATCAAGTGATTAACTTTGCGCCATTCAATATTAACGCAAACCTCATATTTTGCGCCTCACACTTTATTTTTGTGATGGATTGACTATTCAATTGTTAGTGGGGAGATAGATAAATTCAAATAATTTGAATTCAAGAGAATTGTTAACGGAATTTGCAAGTTTGTTTGTTTTGCGCTAATCTCATCTTGCGTAAATTTCAGGTTGCGTCACCATCAGTTCATGCAAATTTCAAATTTTGCGCCACCAACTATTAGCACAAAATTCTTTCTTGCGGCACCATCAGTTCGCGCAAATCAAGTGTTATTCAAGTTTTCTTTTGCATCAGCTTTCTTTAGCAAAATTTTAAATTTTGCGCTACTACCTGTGATGTTTGTGATCAATTTAATCTGCAAGTTTTAATTCATTTGATCTGATTTACAACTCTCTGATTTGCAGGTTTTGAATTTATTTGATCTGCAAGATTCAAGTGTTTTGAGAATTCCAGAGATTAGAATTTTTCTGCGTTTATTTTTTGTGCTGATCTAAGTTTGACTTTTAGTCAAAATTTCTGAATTGTTTGGGAACGATCATTCTTATCAAGCTGTTTTCTCATTAAAGATGACATTTATGGGATATTTTGCTGAGCTTGAAGCGAAGGTTACAAAGCTCAAACTAGAGAACATAAAACTTGGTTATGCTGTTGATTTTCACTCGAAAAAGTCAAAAGAAAATTATGATGAAAACAAATTATTGAAAGAGGAAGTCAGGGCATTACAGAAAATTAATGAAGATCTTCTGAAACAGACTTTTGAGCTGAATGATAAGAAAACACTGAGTTTGGAATCTGAGAACACAAAGCTGAAGAGAAAGATTTCAGATATGGAAAATCAAATGGTCCAAATTCAGAAAGCATCCGTTGAATCTTCTGAGGTTAAAAGTTTGAAGGATGCTAATGCTGAGCTCAGAAAGAATATATCTGATTTGGAGCAAAAGCTTGCTGAAGATAAAGCTGATTTTGAGAGTGAAAAGAAAGGATTTTCAAAGAAGTTCTCAGATTTTTCAAGAAAGTGTTATGAAGAGAAGAAGTCAGTTGAACTTAAATGCATAAAACTTTCTCAACAAGTGTCTGATTTTGAGAAAGTACTTATCTTGGAAAGAGAGAAGTTTGCTAAAGAAAAGAAGGCCATTGAACAGAAGAATGTGGGATTCTTCAAAGAAATATCCGACCAAAGAAACGATGCAGAGAAAGGTTTTGAAGAAGAACGATGCATCTTTGAGACTGAAATTAAATAGCTGACTTCCAAGCTATCTGAACTATCTGCAAATGCACTGAAAGAGCAGCAAACGAAGTCTGAGTTCTCGAAGAAGATTGACTTGCTTGTTAAAGAAAGAGACAATTTTGCTTCAAAGATCAAAGAGCTTGAAAAGAATGCTTCAAGATCAAATCAGAAATCTGTCTCTTCACAAAGGTCAGTTAAATCTTTTGATCAGATTCGTAAAACTAACATTTTCTATGATGGAAATTTAGATGGTTCAGGTACATATCTGAGAAGAAGAAGTTACAAAGGAGAGAAACTGGTCTGGAAGAAGAAACCAGTTAAAGATGAGATGACAAATGAGCTGAAAGGAAAGAAATCATGTGTCCATTCATACAAAGCCAAGAAGAACAATGCGCGTAAAGGTAAACCTGATCATATCTTCACGAGAGATCAATTAATCAGGTTGTCAGGTAATAAATACTATTGTTCTTATTGCTGTACACATGATCATATTCACAAGACCAGTGATCATTTATGGTATGGTTCTTTCTCGATTACCCCCACAAGAACTGCAACTAACATTCATGGACCCAAATACCAGTGGGTACCAAAACCGAAAACTGATTTTGTGTTGCAGGTACCTCAAGTCAAGGGGGAGTAAGAGAACAATGGCTCTTGAATAGCACAGTTCAAGACCCGCACCTCAATGTCAAGACTATGGATTCTAAGCACATCAGCTTAGGACCCGTACCTCAACGATTAAAGACCTTTACTTCTGTCATGATATGAGGATTGTACTCCAATACTCAAATGAGGAAATCAACCATCAAGGGGGAGTACTTTCTTTTCTGAAAAATGAATTAGAGAGATATGACGGACTACATTCCAGAAGGAATTGTAGATCTCTATCCTGTACTTTTTCACTGATAGATCTTACTGATATGACGGACTACATTCTAGAAGAAATTGTGGATCTCTATCTTGTTTTTATTGATAAATCTACTGTTGCATAATTTATAGGGGGAGTAAAGGTGATGGCTTCTAATCAAATAACAGACCAGGACCCGTTTTTCAATCAGAGAAGGATATTCTGCTAATATCCAGGGGGAGCTTAAAATATCTAAATCATTCTATCATGATTTGAGGGGGAGCTTAAAGGTAACTATCTTCTGATCTAGATCTCTGATTGTTTGAAAGAAGAACAACTTTCAAGCATGAAAAACGCTTTCTTAAATGTTCAAACCACTTCTATATTCTCAAAAGATTTCATGAATTCAGAAGTGAGCTTTTAAATGTGTTTCAAACTTGAGCTTAATGTTTAACTGACCGTGTGTTTCCAAAGATCAATACTTGTGTATTATCTTGTCCATATACTGTGAAGTATTCATACACACCGGTTCAGTATTTCATTTGAATTTGTTATTACCATGTCTCATAATGAACCAATTTTTCGATGGTAATACCCTCGTTTGAAATTCAATGTTGTTGAGCATCAATCATTATTTCTAAATTTGTGCTTTCATTGTTAAATTGTTTATATTTGTTCATATAAACAAAATATCCAATTCTTTGATACCCTAACCATTTCATTCGATCTGATTGATACATTGTCAGATTCTTAAAACATTTCTCTTGATTTCATTTCATTCATTCAATATCTTTGTTTTGAGAAATCTTCAAAGTTCAATTGCTCAAATCTCATGAGCATACATTTTGACAGTGTTATCTTATTTTGTGCTTAACTGTTCAAGTTAAACTGTTGAGCAACGATTCTTCTTAGGAATTACATGCGATTCGTGTGTGAGCTTAAACAGAACTTCCATGGATTCACGTAAACCAGTGTTTCCTACCCAGGAAGTTATCCTAGAGTGATTGAGGGGTGAGGGGTCGTAAATCAAAGAGTGGGGGAGATAACTCATCCAGTTGAGTTTTTCTCAGTGTGTGGAGCGGAAAAATGGAAAAGAGAGTTTGGTTAGAAGTGAGCATAATGTTAAAAAGAAAGAGGGTGTGAGAACAGAGTTAAAAGAATATCAAAACTCTGCACCAACTTCTTTCTGAGACGGGTAGCCACATCTATTGATTAGTTCACATTCTTTGGTGACCATCATTGAAACAGGCAGTGAGCCTATGCCAACTCTTGCTATAACACCACCAACCACTCATTTCTTTCTTAACAAAGAAATGTTTCATTTTCTTTGGGGACGCAACATATCTGCTATCTGATCTTCACTCGGAAGATTTAGATATTGAAAAAGAAGGAAAGTTGCCCCACCTTCGCACCTCTTTCATGCACATTGAGTCCGTGTACTATCTGTTGCTGTCTCAACAGTTTACACACTTTGAGCCTGTTAAAAGCTAAGTAGCTTCAATCATTCATACACTTGCACGAGCACACAAGGAATAAGTTTTCTTGTCATAACATTCATAGAAAATTCCTTTGTGGTTTTTCGATGATTGAATGGAAGCCCTGGGGGAGTGATCATTACAAAAGATCCTTTCCAATGTACATCCGTTGTACAAAGTGGCTCTGTGCTACTTACAGGCATACTAACTGTATCATTTGTTGATTCAGGGTTACCACGTTCATTATGTTTGAATTTGAAAAGATTCGAATATATACATTTCATGAATTGACGGATACTCAGATCAAAGGGCGGAGAATGTCAAATTATCATGAAGGGGAGATTGTTACTCTTTACAAAGGGGGAAATCAAAGAAAGTGCTGAAATTGATGAAGTTTTGATGATCATGATGCTCAAAATCATCAAAAAGGGGGAGAATTTTACAAAGATTCAATCTCAAAGTTATAAAGAAAGAAATTTCTGTGAAAAGATATCATTCCAAGATGATTCAATTTCCGAATGAAGATGATTTGAGAAAAGTGTTGAAGATGTTTTGAGAAAGTTTTGAAGATAATTCAAAGATAAATCAATATTTGTGAAAGTTTGTTTTTCCGAAGACGGTTCAGAGATCACAAGAGATGAAGATTCAATTTTTCAAAGACTCCTCAAAGTTTCAAAGATGTTTCAAAGTTTAAGTTTCTAAAGAGTTTCAAGAATTATGTTTCCTGTTCAAGACATGTTGACTTTCAAAGCTACAAAGTGCAAAAGACTTTTCAAGATTCTTCAAAGGCTGAAAGACTGAAGATTGTTAAAGCTTCAATGTTCAAAATTGTCAGAGACAAAAGCTGAAGAATCAAGTGCTGAAGACTAGTGTCAAATTTTTATTAAATCTTGAATACAAAGGGGGAGATTGTTAAGTCAAAATATTGTATCCAAGATTTAATGTGAAAAGTCAAAGTTGTAAAGTCAATATTGTCAAAGTCTTAGAAAGTCAAAGTTGTATTTGTTTACTTAGTTGTTAAGTCTTAGTTTAGTTTGTGAGTATAAATAGGTTTTTAGACTTGTAATTTTGTTGAGATTCATATTGTAAATCATTTAGACGGATGGTGAATTCAAGATCTACTTTCTCTCTCTAGTTCTTGATCAATGTTATATCTTTTATGAGAAAAGCTTGATTGTTTGGGATTTGTAATTCACAATATCAGCACACATAATTTGATAAAACTCAAAACATCAAAGTCATTCGTCGTCTTAGCAATCCAACGCAACTGGACTCATGTCATTTGGAGCTTTGATTAAAATGTTGTGCGCGTGTCAAAAAATGCTGTCAAAAAATTTGAAATTTTCGGGCTAAGAGCTCTTGCCTCATTTCGACCTCTGGACCATCGACCTCTGATATGTGTGTTCAGGTCTACCTCTGGTCCCCTCCTTTTCTTGTTGCTGCTATTTAGAGGTTTTGGTCCATAGAGGCTCTGTGGACAACTTAAGAGCCTCTATGCCTCTTAAGAGCCTCTCTGAGAATCACCTATGTACGCATACTTCTGTTGTTATGATATCTGATAGTTTCCCTCTTGATCAATTTTTGAGTACACAACAACCTTTCTCTGAATTCATTTGTGCACCTCTATATGCTTCTGCACGTCAGCCTCTGCGTATGCACAGAGACCTTCTACACATTTGACAACATATGCGTAGCTTCTGGACAGCCTTACAGAGGCTCTACGCAACCTCTGATGTGCCTTTTCAGCCTCTATTCACAATGTTAATGACCAGAACCTCTGGTTGTGTGTCCAGAGCCTCTTAACAGAACATCTCTGGTCGAATTGTTGATCAACATACTGCGAATTCTGGACAGCCTACAGACAAACTCTGCACAAGAACATAACTCTGCATATACACTCTACTGTCATAACTATGGATCAACGTATAATTGTTGCACATCTCTGGACAGTCTTTGAACCACTTCTGCACAATCCACAATTCTAGAATTTATTTGATAAAATTATGGGCAGCTCTGGATAAGCATCTCATCTGCACATAACATTCGAGCATCCAATCTTTTATCTTGTGCAGGAAAAGCGGTCTGAAATGATCTTCCTGCAGTTTGGGAAACTTCATTCTGCACAATCATTCTATCTGGAATTGGGTGCAGCAACAAATAGACCCAAATTGCAATTGAAATCTGAAATATTTTAGCTTGTCAAGATCTGGACTACATGATCAACATGGACAGATTCTGTACATGTAAAGAGCTCTGTGCATAGCTTCTTCTCGTGCGCAGAAGCTTTGGAAGCCTATGCACTCAACAACAAATTGGACCGGTAAACTGAATTTGCTTGTTGATAAAAAATCTTCAGCCAATCATGATACATGAAATATGGTTTAGCAATCTCGAATGTGTCAAGGTTCTTGAATGTTTATAGGATGAACAACGCTCATTTCCAGGTTCGGAGATGCTTCTGGGCTTATTGCTTCCCATTAAGGACGAACTTTCTCAAGATATTTAAGGGCCTCTACCTTGACGTATTCAGTTCTTTCTTCATCGCCATATGACTTCTCAAATTCAAGATATTCTTTTAAATAAGAACGTCATCTTCTCAAATTCATATCACAAATGTAAATCTGAATAGAATTTTGGTAAGACACAGTCAAAACTTCGGAATATTCACTTAAAAAATTTGTACCCTGTTCGAATCTGTCCATAACTCATATTCATTTTGAAACTCTTCCAAGAATAAAAAAAAAACATCCATCTCATTCATAATTCTGCACAAATTGAATGTAGTAGCTACTTGATCAAACATGGCCTTGCAAGACATTTCGAGTGGAGGAACAACAAAAGCCTCTAAACTCGATCTTAGTGCTTCCTGTAGAGCTTGCTTTCCAGAAGTTTGAAATTGGGCTTGGATTTGTCTAGCAACAGTAGCTTCAAGCTTAGATTGAACCAATTTCTCCAATTGATTTACAGCCTTATCACTAACACCTCTCTAGAAAGCCTGTGAGATAGCAGTAGGCACTACATTCTCAATAAAAGGAGTAACTGAGCGCACCACAACTGGCACGAGGGCAGTTGTTTCCCTTTTAAACATTTTCTCCCACGTTGCAAGAAAGACCTTGTACCCATTTGTATCTAAACAGAAATTTGCTGATGGCGATCTTGGTTTACCTTTTCTTGTTTTGAAAATTCTTCTTAGGTACGAGCCCATTGAGCATCAGACTAGCTTTATATGCTTTCTCCATGCTCTTTCCTATGGTTGTCTTGATTCTACGCCCTTGCTTCGTAACTGGTACACAGGATGGCAAAGACACTCTTCATTATACAAAATTGATAGAATAGTCAATAAACTCTGAATAAACACAATCGAACTCTGAGACTTTTGTTGAACATAACAATCTTTCGATCTTGATACTACTGCACACTTCTAACACAAACAACAACAAGATTTACTACACACATGGGACTGTTGCTGCACTTTGAAATATGGACAACTTGAATATCGACTTAACACAACCATTTATAAACAACAAGCAACAGGTATGCACTTAATTTGGAATAACATGTGTGTGTCCCTTAATGATGTGCAAATCAAGATAACAACACGAAATGAATTCAAGATGCCATATGTATTTATCAATTTCACAGGTTACACAATGCTCTCACAGTAGAATATTTCTCTCTCTAAAATCACTCTCTATTAAGCTCTCTAATATGTTCTCTGATAAGTGCTCTTCCAAACAACAAAGAAAGAAACCCTTTTATACCTACAACAATTACAAAGCAAACAAAACTAATAAAACAAAACACTTTGACTTTATTAGCTTGACTTTGACTTTGCAATTAGAGTTGACTTGAGCTTTGACTTTCAATTCTCATGATCTTAGATCCAACATATTTGTGCACTAACAATCTCCCCCTTTGGATTCAATATCATCTTCAAAAAGAAATTTAGCAAAAATGAACAATCTCCCCTTTTGTCTGATCAAAAAAAAGTTCAATCTCCCCCTTTAGTATGAATACAGGAAATGTTCTTATTTATAAAACAATCCCCTCTTCTCTTCTGTTTAAGAATCTCATCAAAAACTTTGATAATCTTCCCTTAAGTTTGAAATGTCTCCAGAAATCACAATTTCCCTTAAGTCTATGATTATGCTCTTCAAGAACTTTGTTAGTGTATTATTGTATCCAAGATTTAATAGAAAAGTCAAGTCAAGATAAGTCAACAAAGTCAAAGTATGTTTAGTCTAATATGAGTTTACTTAGTTGTTAAGCTTGTAATTTTAGTTCCTTGTATAAATAGCTTGTGTCTTGTAAATCTTGTAACTAAGCATTCATTGTCAGATATATGAATATAGAAGAATTTCTCTCTCTACTCTCTCTCTAGATCTTGAATGTTAAATCTTGTTTTAGATTGATAGATTGCTTGAATTAATTGGGATTACATTTTCAATTGGTATCAGAGCAAACCAAACCAATCAGAAGGATCATTACATCAAAATTTGATTAAATTTTTTGAAATCTTGATTTTCACGATCTGTTTTCTTGAAAGTTACAGTTTGATCCGTGGTTTTATTGTTTTTGTACAATTAAATCAAGAAATTGATTTGATTGCATACGTTTTATCAATTGGATCAACTTTCGTTCTGATCACATTGTCTAATTTGAACATTAGATTGATCAATTTGATCAAATAGCTATTTTTGTGAAACTCGAACTCAAAAACTGTTTCTTGAATCAATTTGTTGATTTTTGATGTTTTAATGGAAATCTTGTGGTAGATTTGTGTTATAATTGATAATTCGATCATATTGGTGCAATTTCATGTTTAGATTTGCAGGTTTTGAGTCGAATTGGATCGATTTCATGAACAAAAGTGTCGAAACGCGCAAGATCTGACAAACGCGCAAGTTCATCAACAAACGTGCAAGTTCATCATCAAACGCGCAAGTCAAAGAGATTTGATGTTTTGGCTAGAACGCCCAAGTGTCTGAAGAACGCACAAGCAAAACCTGCGAGTTTGCTAAAACGAGCTAACTGAAGCGAGCGAGTTCTATAAACGCGCAGGGCGAAGCTTGCGAGTTTGGTTGAAACGCGCTAAGAGGCGTTCGAGTTTGGTTGAAACGCGCTAAGAGGCGTGCGAGTTTGGTTGAAACACGCTAAGAGGCGTGCAAGTTTAATAGAAACGCTGTTGGGAACTGAAGAATTCATCAAGTGTGGTTAATGCTGCTGGTTCAATATTAATGCTGCTAGAAGACATAAAGGTTAGTACTGCTGAGTGTTACTACTGCTAGTGTTAATTAATACTGCTAGTCAAAGTTAGTACTGCTTGAACAAAGTTAGTACTGCTTAGCTAGTTAGTACTGCTAGTGGTTAGTACTGCTTAGTAGTTAATGCTACTAGAAGGAAGTTAATGCTGCTGAAGATTAATACTGCTTATATGATGAAGATTCGTATGAAAGGATATACAAGGAAGCTTAGAGATATACATAGAAGATATACTGAAGATATTTTATTCATTGTAATTATCTTTGTATTCAGTATATATATATAGTATTGTTTAGAATAGGTGATAACAATTTTTTTTTTTTTTTTCATTCTTCTAGAGAAAATCAACCTCAAGGCATAGATCCTAATTCTAGAGAAGTAGAATTCGTATTGGTGAGCCTGTTCATCAATATTGAGGTTGAGTGAGTAATCTTGTAACTGCAAAGCATCAAATAAAAGCTTACAGTTTGTTATTCATATTTACTGTGTTGATTTACTGTTTCATTGAATATCAAAGTGTTATTCCGCAAACTTCTTTGATATTGTTTCTGAGAATTAATTCTTGTTGAGAATTCGATCCTGACAAGTGGTATCAGAGCCTGATTTCTCAGAAACAAACTATTCATCATGGAAAATCTTACAGAATCAAGCAGTACTTTGGTATCAAAAGTTCCAATGCTCAGATCCAATGAATTTGACATGTGGAAAATCAGAATCAAGCAATATATTCTCCTCACAGATTACTCTATGTGGGACATCATTGAGAATGGCCCATCTGATGCAGGAAAGATTGGTGAAGATGGCAAAAGAACCCCTCCAAAGACAGATACAGACAGGAAATCAAGACAGACAGAGATGAAAGCCTTGAGCACACTGCTCTTGGCCATTCCAAATGAGTATCAACACCAATTCTGCAATTGTACTGATGCACAGATGCTCTGGAATGCTCTAGAGAAGAGATTCTCAGGTACTAAAAGTACCAAGAGAAATCAAAAGGCAATCTTAAAACAACAGTATGAAAACTTCATCTCAATTAAGAATGAGTCCATGACTCAAACTTTTGACAGGTTTAATAAACTAATTGGTGAACTAGCTACTATGGGAGTACAGATTGATCAAGATGATGTGAACAGAAAGTTCTTAAGGTCCCTTGGAGATGAATGGACCATGTACACTGTGTCATTCAGACAGAATGATCAGTTGGAAGACAAAGAACTTGATGATCTGTACAATGATCTTAGAGTATTTGAAGCTGAGGTGGAGGCAAAGAAGAAGCCTTCTGGATATGTTCATAATGCTGCACTCCTATCAGCATCAATTGATTCTACTGCTAACTCTGAATCAGTTAATGCTGCTAATGGATCAAATCTAGATAAAGGCACTGATTATGTATTTGAAGCTCTTCTTTCTATTCATGGAAATTCTTCTTTGATCAATGATGACTTAGAACAACTTCATCCTGATGATCTGGAAGAGATGGATATTAAATGGCAGATGGCCATGCTCTCCATGAGGGTTAAGAAGTTTATAAAGAGGACTGGAAGAAACAACTTCTCACAAAGAAGAGAAGATGGAGCAGGGTTTGATAAATCAAAGGTAGAATGCTACAAATGCCATCTGAAGGGACATTTTGCTAGAGAATGCAGAAGTGGAATGTCTCACAACAACAACCATCAACAAGCTCAATCTGGAAGCTTCAATAACAACAGAAACTCTGCTCAAGCCCTTGTTTCTCAACAAGGAATGGGGTTTGATTGGAGTGATCAAGCAGAAGAATCTATTCAGAATCAAGCTCTTATGGCTAAAGTATCTGATCTCCCATCTGAGGTAAGCTCTAATCTCTGCTCTAAAACTTGCATAGACACTGTTAAAAGGTACAGGGATCACAATCAGAAGATGAGTGATGACCTTAAGAGACTAGAAAAGGATATAAAAGACTATGTGAGGATAGTAGAGAGATTTGAAGATCAAATCAAAGGTTTTCAAGCCAATGAACTACAACACTCATATGACACCAATTACTGGCAGTGGGAGAAAAAGGATTTAGAACTTAAACTGACCAAATCTAAAGAGGAGGTTGAAAAACTGAAAGAGGAGTTAACCAAGGTTAAGCTTGATGTAGAAAAGTTTTCCAATGCTTCTAAAGCAATGGACTCCTTACTGCAAAATCAGATTCATGATAAATTAAGAAGAGGAATTGGGTATAATGCCACACCTCCACCATATAACAACAATTACATTCCTCCTACTTCAGACCTGTTAGACACCAAAGATAGGAAGGACTTGCCTGAGGGAGCCACTGAAATAGATCCCTTAGATGAGGAAATTGTTGAGGATAAGACTGAGAAAGAGGTTGGCAAGAGTAAGGAGAACAAGGTGAGTGGTGAGATTTCTATAGAAAACAACATTATCACCAATGAGGATTGTGGAAGGGCTTGGATCAAATCCAAGAACATAGAGAAGACAGAGGAAAAGTCTGGTAAGGTCCATTATAAACAGACCACGGTTGTGAATCCAGGTCCTTGCAAACAGTGTGCTTGTAAGAAGAATGAGCCCCAAAAACAGGACAAAAAGAGGGGAAATCAAAGAAACTGGAATAATCAATGGGCACATAAACAAGGGGTTGATCTGAGTAAAATCAATAGACCAAAACCTTGTTTTATCTGTGGCAAATTGAATCATCTTGCAAAATTCTGTTATTTCAATCCTATGAACCAAAGAATGAATTTCCAAAGATCCATGCAAAAACCCTTTGGTTATAAGAAAATTGAAAAGAACCATGTGGCTAAGAAAACTGTTAAAACTAAAAGCCACATGAAGAAAAAGTATTCTGTTAAAGAAAGTGTCAATATGTGGATTCCTAAAAGCACTAAAACTGTTAGTACTGCTACCACAAATAGTGCTGCTGACAATGATAGTGCTGCTAGAAGTAATACTACTGCTAACAATGTTAATGCTGCTAACAAGGTTAGTACTGCTAAACCTGTTAGTACTGCTAACTCTGTTAGTACTTCTAAGGTTAGTACTGCTTCTAGTGTTGATTCTGCTAAGCCAATCATATTGACAAAGTACTCTAATAAAGAGTACTCTGAGTTTAGAAACCTCATTAAAAAGGAATGTAAATACTTTGATGAGAAAGGAAGACCCAAGATCACTTTGGCTTGGGTCCCCAATCATACTAATTGATTTATTTAATGTGCAGGGCAACCAACAGCTCAAGGGAAAGAGCATATGGCATGTTGATAGTGGTTGCTCTAGGCACATGACTGGCAACATGTCATGTCTTCAGGATTTCAAGCACATTAATGGAGGACATGTTGCATTTGGAGACAATCTTACTGGTGGTAAGATAAGTGGAAAAGGTAATGTCACCAAAGGTAAGATGACATTTGAGGATGTCTACTATGTTGATCAATTAAAGTACAACCTGTTAAGTGTATCACAGGTTTGTGACAAACAACATAGTATATTATTTACTAATACTGAGTGTATGTTTCTTGCTCCAGGGTTCAAGGTAGTTGATGAAAGCATGATACTACTTAGAACTCCAAGGAAGGACAATGTTTACTGTCTTGATTTGGACAATGTTGATAGTGATTCATCTTTAAATTGTCTTGTTTCAAAAGCTTCTATAGATGAATCCTCCCTTTGGCACAGAAGGATGTGTCACATGAATTTCAAGACTATGAACAATCTTGTTAAAAATAACCTTGTAAGAGGTTTACCTTCAAAAGTCTTCTCATGTGATGATCATTGTGTTGCTTGTCTTAAAGGCAAACAACACAAAACTTCTCATAAGACCAAAGAGTTAAATTCTGTTTCTTCTTGTCTCCAGTTATTGCATATGGATCTGTTTGGTCCTACAAATGTTATGAGTATAGGCAAGAAATCTTACTGCTTGGTTATTGTTGATGATTACTCCAGATTTACTTGGGTATATTTTCTAAGGACTAAGGATGAAACAAGTGGTCTTATCAAATCCTTTATTCTAAGAATTGAAAACCAAACTAATCAAAGAGTAAAAGTCATTAGATCAGATAATGGAACTGAGTTTAAAAATCATGATCTAAACACCTTTTGTGAAGGAAAAGGTATTGAGAGACAATATAGTGCTCCTAGGACTCCTCAACAGAATGGTGTTGCTGAAAGGAGAAATAGGACACTAATAGAGGCTGCTAGATCTCTGTTGGCTGATTCAAAATTACCAATTACATTCTGGGCTGAAGCAGTTAATACTGCTTGTTATGTCCAAAACAGAGTTCTAGTGGTCAAGCAAAAGAACAAGACCCCATATGAGCTTTTAAATCAAAGAAAACCTTTTGGGTGTCCTTGTACAATTCTAAATACCAAATCTCACTTAGGTAAGTTTGATAGCAAAGCAGATGATGGATTTCTTGTTGGATATTCATCTCAGAGTAAGGCCTACAGAGTTTTTAACTCTTCTTCTAGAATAATTGAAGAAAGTGACAATGTCAAATGCAATGAGAACACACCAAATCCTGTTGGGTCTGGACCTCAGTGGCTATTTGACATTGATTCACTAACTAACTCTTTTGGTTTCAGTAATGAGTATACAGGAACAGGTGGTGGAGAATCAGAGATCACACAAGTTCAAGAAAGTATATCTAAATCTGTGATTTTTCCCATACCCACAGTAAATGAAGACTGTGAAAAGGAATCATTTACTGAACCAAGTCAGAATGAAGAAAACACTAGAGATGAGGAGACTCAAGAATCAGAAGTAACATCTGAAGACACTTCAGTTGAATTGCATGACTCTAATCTAGAGGCTAGACTGAATGAAGAACCTAGTCATAACACAAGAGTTCAAAAGAATCATCCTCCACAGTTGATAATAGGTGATGTCTCTTCTCCCATGATGACTAGACATCAAAGCAGGCTTCAGGAAATGCAAGATCAACAGCATACAGTGCTCTCATGTTTTCTATCCCAGCTTGAGCCTAAAAAGGCACATGATGCTATGAAAGAATCTAGCTGGATAGAAGCAATGCAAGAAGAATTGTTACAGTTCAAGCTACAAGATGTGTGGGATCTAGTAGACCTTCCCAAAGGTCACAGAGCAATTGGCACAAAATGGATCTTCAGAAACAAGAGAGATGAAAGAGGTATTGTTATAAGAAACAAAGCAAGGCTGGTAGCTCAAGGCTACACTCAAGAAGAGGGCATAGATTATGAAGAAGTTTTTGCACCTGTAGCTAGGATAGAAGCAATCAGACTATTCCTAGCCTATGCTTCTTACATGAACTTCAAAGTCTACCAAATGGATGTAAAAAGTGCTTTTCTCTATGGGTCAATTGAAGAAGAAGTATATGTCTGTCAACCCCCAGGGTTTGAAAACCCAAGCTATCCAGACAGAGTATACAAATTAAAGAAAGCACTTTATGGACTACATCAAGCCCCAAGAGCATGGTATGACACCCTGTCATCCTATCTCTTGGAAAATGACTTTGAAAGAGGAGTCATTGATAAGACTCTATTTATCAAAAGAAAGAAGAAGGATATCTTGCTGGTCCAAATATATGTTGATGACATTATTTTTGGTTCTACAAGAAACAACATGTGCAAGGAGTTTGAGGATTTAATGCATCAAAGGTTCAAAATGAGTTCCATGGGGGAACTTACTTTCTTCCTTGGACTCCAAGTTCAACAGAAGTCAGATGGCATTTTTATATGTCAATCCAAGTATGTGCAGGATATTCTAACCAAGTTTGGTTTCTCAGAATCAAAACCTGCCAGCACACCTATGGAAACACACAAGCAGATCACAGCAGATCTTGAGGGGGAGGATATGGATGTGCATCTTTATAGATCCATGATTGGCTCTCTCATGTATCTCACAGCATCAAGGCCAGATATTATGTTTCCAGTCTGTGTATGTGCAAGATTTCAAGTTAGGCCAAAGCAATCTCACTTTCAAGCTGTTAAGAGGATATTCAGATATCTCAAAGGGCAACCCAGATTGGGACTTTGGTAGCCTCATAACTCACCTTTTGACCTAATAGCATACTCAGACAGTGATCTAGGTGGGGCAAACTTGGACAGAAAATCTACTTCTGGAGGATGTCAGTTTTTGGGTGCTAGACTAGTCTCATGGCAGTGCAAGAAACAAACCACAGTATCCACATCTACAACAGAGGCAGAGTACATAGCAGCTGCAAGTTGCTGTTCTCAAGTCTTATGGATTCAGAATCAAATGCTGGATTATGGGGTAACCTTTCTACACACTCCAATCTTTATTGACAACAGCAGTGCTATTAGCATTGTAAATAATCCAGTCAAGCACTCAAAGACAAAGCACATTGAAATCAGGTATCACTTTATAAGAGATTGTAATGAAAAGAAACTTATTCAAGTTGTCAAAGTTCACACTGATAATCAGTTTGCTGATATATTCACTAAAGCTTTTGATGTGAGTAGATTCACTTTCTTGGTAACAAGTGTGGGAATGATAAACTCTGAATAATCTTCTTCTCAAAAAGTGGTTTTATACTTGTATATTTTTATTCTTGGTGTTACTAATCTTCTTTTTCAGGATATGCATAGCAGTACTCAGTATTTAGCAAGTTGAAAAGGAGTAAGTATAGTTAATACTGCTAGTGGTTAATACTGCTTTCAGTTAATACTGCTAGTGGTTAATACTGCTTTCAGTTAATACTGCTTTCAGTTAATACTGCTTTCAGTTAATACTGCTTGTAGTTAATACTGCTTTCAGTTAATACTGCTTTCAGTTAATACTGCTTGTGTTTAATACTGCTTTTAGTTAATACTGCTCGTGGTTAATACTGCTTTCAGTTAATACTGCTAGTGGTTAATACTGCTTAGTAGTTAATGCTGCTAGTTAGTTAATACTGCTAGCCGTTACTACTGCTAGTAGTTAATACTGCTCTAGGTTAATACTGCTTATATTCCGAATACTATAAATACTTTTTGCCCGCCTAAAAGCGTATAACGACTCTTTGCATACTATTCACTTGCGCTCTAAACCCTTTCTCTCTCAAGTTCGAAGTTTTCAGGCAAGTTTTCACTACGATCAATGGCATCCATGACGTTCATCGACGAGCACAACGAGATTGCAATGCTACAAAAGCCAAAGCAAGCTTCAGGATTTCATCAGATTGTGGATTTCCTCAAGTCAAGCCACATTGCTCATGCTCTTACTGTATCCCCTACAATCTACATTGAGCACCAAAGGCAGTTCTGGGCTAATGCAACCATTGTTGTGGAAAATGGTGTGCAAATGATCAAGACAAGAATCTGTGATCACTCACTAACAGTTACTGAAGAAGTTATTCGCATCAGTCTACGTCTAGACGATGCATCTGGTATAACTTCTATCCCAAATGATGAACTGTTTTCAAATCTTACAAGAATGGGGTATGGAGGCCCATTGGGTGTTTTCAAATTTTCTAAAGCTAAATTCTCACCCCAATGGCGTTTCTTTGTCCATACTCTTATGCATTGCATATCCAAAAAGACTACTGGATGGAGTGAGTTCAGCAGCACTATTGCTTATGCTTTGGTGTGCTTGGCCACTGCCCGAAAGTACAATTTTTCTAAAATGATTTTCAATGATCTTGTCTCAAACATGGGAAACAAAAAGAGCTTCTTTATGTATCCCAGGTTTGTTCAAGAAGTTATTACTAATCAATTGACGGATATACCTCAACCTGTTGGGGTATATGTACCTAAACCCCCCAAAGGCAAGGTTTTCTCAAATATGAGAAGATCTGCTGGGGACTCTGAAGGAGTTGACACCCCATTGTTCTCTACAATGATGGTGGTGTCCCAAACCAATGAAGGTATGGCAGCAGGGTCAAGGCCCCCATTAGACAAACCCACTGCTAGCCAAGCCCAACCTTCCCACTCTATATCTATCCCACAGTCCCTACTAAATAAGCCCACTTCTCCAATTACCCAAACTTATCAAAGAAAACAGGTAAAGAAGGCTCCTTCCCTTCTTGTACCATCACCCACTCAGCCTTTAAGCCCTCTAAGGGAGAATTCTCCCCTAGAGAATATCCAAAGGGAAACCACAAGGGTGTCTCCCAACCCAAAGGAGGTGCTCTCTGAGGAGGAGGTAGAGCATATGGGTGATGAGGCTGCCACTACTCCTGCTAGCACAGAGGAGGAAAGTGGTAACATCAATAAGACCTCCCCCATGGCAACTTTGAATGAGCAATCATTTGAAGGTCCCTGGTGCCAAGAAACCACAGGGGTGGATAGTGCTTCTGCTAGGCAGAAGACTTCCACTACTAAAAGATCCAATGATCCTTCAATAGGGGGTAACACTCCTGGAGAAGGTGAGGACAGATATAACTATGATGAATTGATGGAGGCAATGGGCAACATCAACATGGATGTACTCAAACAGGGCAAAGATATAGAAGAGCTAAAGCTGGTAATCCTGTCACAACAAGTTCAGATCGCCAAATTAAAGAAGATGGTGACAAAGCTTGTACAGAAGAAGAGAAGAAAACAGTTTGTTTTAAAGAAGAGGTCAACTAATAAAGATGCTTCCAACAAGGGGGAGAAAGAGGCTGAAAAAGAGAAAGCAAATCCAGCTGAGAGGGCATTTGAGGTTGAGGGGGAGAAAGAGGCAGAAAAAGAATCAGAATTTACTGAAGCAGCAGAAACTGTTAATACTGCTGAAGCAACAGTAACAGAAGCAGCAGTAACAGGGCTTTCTGTTGAAGAAATGGAGATTGTAGAAACACTAGTCAAAGCAAAGAATGACACTCCTGAGGCTACTCAAAAGGCCAAGGGAGTAGTCATCAATGAAGGAAAAGTTCAACAAAAGGCAACAGAAAAGGCAAAGGAGACAAAAGGAAAAGGAAAGGAGAAAATGGTTGAAGCTGAACTGCCTGCCAAGAAAAAGAGTCAGATTGAGTTGGATGAAGAAATGGCAAAGCTACTTCAGGCTGAAATGGAAAAAGAAGAACAACTTCAATCAGAGAAGGATAGAGAGCTTGCAAAGATCATGGCTAGAAAGTTGAATGCAGAATATCAGAAAAGCATCAAAGAAGCAGCTCAAGCCAAGAAAAGCTCTGTGAAAGTTGTTAAGCAAAGAATGCCATTCAAAAAGCAAAAGAGACAACCCTCCAAAACATTTTTGGCCAATCAGGAAAGAAGAAAGATGATAAATTTCCTGAAAGGTGCAATTGGTGTTAAGGGGGAGATATTCACCAACATGGCATACACTCAGGTTAAGGAGTTGTATCAGAAAGAGATGCTTAAGCTTCAAGGTGATTCAGTCCAAAGGGAAGAGGCTGAGAGAAGAACGAAGGAAAGGCATGACCTGAATATTCAAAAGCCATTCCCTGAGGACACCACACCTTCAAAAGATAAAACTGAAGAGATGAAGGAAGAACATGAAGGTGTTGGTATAGAAGCTACATCTGGGAAGAGGATGAAGTCAATTGCCTCCAAGAAGCAGAACAAAAGGCCAAGAGTTGAAGAAACAGTAGAAACAGCAGAACCTTCAGTTACTTCTACAACTGAATCTGTAAAAAACCCAGAACAATCCAATAAGCAATATAATCTTGATTTTTATATGACTACAACAGCTGATGAACCAGTTTCAGTTGATCCCATCTCTATGAAAGCTCCAGAAGTTATCTTTTGGGATATTTTGGAAGATCAAAGGAAGAAATACTTCAGGCTTAAGAGAATGGGAGATCTATATGAAGTGTACTCTACTTGGGGTAGACTCATAAGAAGTTGTTCAAGATCAGATTTAGAAGAGATGTTTAAAGTTGGGTTGGAGATATATGAAAAGGAACTGAAAGGAGAAGGAATGAGCTTAATCAGATTAGCTATGGAGTACTTATGCATGATGTTTGACCCTAGCAAAGTTCAACATGTGATCAGAGATTTGCATCTAAAGAATAAATTCCAAAGAATAGAAAACTGGATGATATTTGAAAGGTGTGGAGTCTATGTCATCACTGTGGACAGAGCTTATCATGAGTACTACTTAGTTGATAAAATCTATGATCACAGCAAGGCCAAATTACAAGCAATGTTGAATGCAAAGCTTACATGTTCAAAAGATTCAGAAATGGCAAAGATTGTGGTTAGCAGAATCATTAATCAAAGTTTGGGTTTGGATCCTAATCTAGGAGTATGAATTGAGGTGTTGAAAGCATCTTAAAGAAGATTTGAAGAACTTGACTTCTCTTCCTAAAAGTCAAGTTAGGGGGAGATTGTTGGGAATTGAAGAATTCATCAAGTGTGGTTAATGCTGCTGGTTCAATATTAATGCTGCTAGAAGACATAAAGGTTAGTACTGCTGAGTGTTACTACTGCTAGTGTTAATTAATACTGCTAGTCAAAGTTAGTACTGCTTGAACAAAGTTAGTACTGCTTAGCTAGTTAGTACTGCTAGTGGTTAGTACTGCTTAGTAGTTAATGCTGCTAGAAGGAAGTTAATGCTGCTGAAGATTAATACTGCTTATATGATGAAGATTCGTATGAAAGGATATACAAGGAAGCTTAGAGATATACATAGAAGATATACTGAAGATATTTTATTCATTGTAATTATCTTTGTATTCAGTATATATATATAGTATTGTTTAGAATAGGTGATAACAATTTTTTTTTTGTTTTCATTCTTCTAGAGAAAATCAACCTCAAGGCATAGATCCTAATTCTAGAGAAGTAGAATTCGTATTGGTGAGCCTGTTCATCAATATTGAGGTTGAGTGAGTAATCTTGTAACTTCAAAGCATCAAATAAAAGCTTACAGTTTGTTATTCATATTTACTGTGTTGATTTACTGTTTCATTGAATATCAAAGTGTTATTCCGCAAACTTCTTTGATATTGTTTCTGAGAATTAATTCTTGTTGAGAATTCGATCATGACAAACGCGCTAAGAGGCGTGCAAGTTTGATCGAAACGCGCTACTAATGACCTGCGAGTTCTAGAAACGCGCACATTACCATTTGAGAGTTTCAGTGTGAATAGTGACTAGCGTGTTTAGTGGTCTGCGAGTACAGTGACCTGCGAGTTTCAAGAGAGAGATTTTTTTTGAAAAATAAATTTTTTTTGTGTGATTTAAGTTTGACATATTTTGTTAGTGGTCATAATTGTCTGATTTTTTTTACGATCATTTTTTTAAGCTAATCTGTCAAGATGCCTACTACTGATGATAAAGGGAATACTATATTGTCCGCAAGAGATATGGCAGTCTTGTACATGCCTGAGATACCGAAAATAGAAGCAGAAAGAGGCAATCTGAAAAATCAGAATTCAAAGCTTCAAAAGCAGATTCAGGAGTTGAAATTAAATTTGTCAAATTCTGATAAAACTCCTGTTTGTGCAAAATGTGCTAATAATTCTCAATCTGATTTTGCAGGTATCATCAGAGCAAGTGAGAATGAAATTGAAATAAAAGAAAAAATCATAGGGGTAAAAGAGAAAATAATTTTACAAAAAGAGAGAAAGATAAGCAATCTCCAAAGCCAACTGAAGACGACTGAACAGAAATCATCAGAATTGCATGATGAATCAGTCAAGCTTCAAAACAAGTTTAAGGCTTTTGAAGACAAAATATCTGCCTTGGAGATACAGAATGCTGAACTGTCAAAAAGCATCCAAGCAGATAAAGAAAAATTAAAACTGGAGACACTCTCAACTCAACAGATATCTGAATTTTCAAAGAAAACTTTACAAGAGAAAAAGGATTTGGAGCTGAGATGCATTAAACTTTCTAAGCAAGTGTCGGATTTTGAAAAAGTTATAATTACTGAATGAGACACATTTGCTAAGGAAAGAAAAGTTCTTGAAGATAAAAACACTGAATTTCCCAATGTCAGGATCGAATTCTCAACAAGAATTAATTCTCAGAAACAATATCAAAGAAGTTTGCGGAATAACACTTTGATATTCAATGAAATAGTAAATCAATACAGAAAATATGAGGAACAAACTGTAAACTTGTATTGAATGCTTTGAAGTTACAGGATTACACACTCAACCTCAATATTGATGAACAGGCTCACCAATACGAATTCTACTTCTCTAGAATTAGGATCTATGCCTTGAGGTTGATTTCTCTCTTGAAAAATAATTATATAAAAAAAAAATTCTTTCTATCTATTCTAAACATTCTATACATATACTGATAAAAAGATAATTACAAAGAATAAACAAATCTTCAGTATATCTTCCATGTATATCTTCTAAGTATATCTTCAGTATATCCAGCTGTAGTATTTTCCATCCGGATCTCTTTAGCAGCACTAATAATGCTCAGCAGCATTAACTTCATCTAGCAGCATTAACTGCAAGCAGTACTAACCACTAGCAGTACTAACTAGCTAAGCAGTACTAACTTTGTTCAAGCAGTACTAACTTTAACTAGCAGTAGTAATTCTACTAGCAGTAGTAACACTTAGCATTATTAATCTTCAACTTGTTCTGGCAGTAGTAACTACATTTATACTAGCAGTAGTAACTACACTTAGTAGAATCTTCAGTTCCCAACAATCTCCCCCTAACTTGACTTTTAGAAGAGAAGTCAAGTTCTTCAGATATTCTTCCAGATGCTCTTTTTAATGCTCCCAAAACTTCCAAAATCATGCTCCTAAGTCTGGATTCAGTCCCAAACTCTGATTGATTATCCTCTGAATTAGATACTTGGCCATTTCTGAATTTGGTGCACAACCCAACTTCTTCTTTAGCATGGCATGAACCTTAAGTCTGGTGTGATTATATACTCTATCCACTAGGAAGTATTCTGTGTGATTTCTATCCAAAGTCACTGCATATACTCCACTAGTTTCATATAGAGTCCAACTTGTGACTTCTTTAAACACACTCTTGATTACCTGTTCCACTTCTTCAGGTTTGAACATCATGCATAGATACTCCATCACCAGTTTTGTAAGAGAAATTCCTGGAGTATTCAGATGATCTGCATACAGCTTAATTCCTATGTCAAACATCTCTTCTATATCAGATCTAGAGCATGTTCTGACAATCTTGACCCAAGTGTTGAATACTTCATACTTATCACCCTTCCTCTTGAGTCTGATGTAATCTTTCCCATCCATTGTCAGTACATCCCAGTGAATGATCTCAGGTGGCTTAACTCCAACAGGTTCTGCAGAAATTGGTTCAGGCACTTTGTCCATCACTACCATATATAAGCTTACATCATCTTTGATTGATGACCCTTGCTGGCTTGATGACTCAGGTGCCACTTCTTCTTCAGCAACATTTTGTTCTTCTTCTACTCTAGACTTCTTATCTTTCTTTCTTTTGGCCATCATCTTGGTTCTTTTCAAAGTCTTTTGAACCTGTACTAGAGTAGCTTCCTTCTTCTTTTCTTCCTTTTCCTTTGCCATTTCTTTGATAGGAGTTCCCTCTTCACTTTCAGGAAATGGTTGATTCATATCTATATCATTACTCTCCTTGGCCTTCTTTTCAAACTCTACTCTTTTCTTTTCATTGCTCTTCAGATTCCCCATTTCCTTTTCATAGAGCTCTCTGATTTGATCAAAACTCATCTTCACAAACATTTCTTTCTTTACCCCAATTGCACTCCTCAAGAAAGTTATCATTTTGTTTCTTTCCTGAGTGGCAAGGTAAGTTTGTGAAGGTCTTCTTTTCTTTGCACTTGTATTAGCCATCATAGCCTTTCTCAGACTTATAGCCCTTTGTTTAGCCTTTTCAGTTTCAAGCCCCTTTTGATAAGCTTTATTTAGCTCAGCAGCTAAAGCCTTTGCCATTTCCCTGTCCTTCTCCACCTGAGCTCTTTCTTCTTTTTCCATCTCCTTCTGCATTTTCCTTGCTAAAGCTTCATCTGATTCAACCAACCTTTGCTTCTTGATTGGTTGATCAGATTCCACTATCTTTTCTTTTCCCTTATTCTTTGATTCTGCAGCTTTGTCTTTCTGTTCTGATTTTCTGTCTCTCCCTTCATTTATGACCACTCCCTTTGCTTTGGGAGTGTCATTCTTAGCTTTGATTAGCACTTCAGCTACTTCAATTTCTGTTGGTGTTAACTCTGTTACTGCTGCTTGTGAGGTTTCAGCAGCATTAACAGTTTCTGCTTCCTTCTCCCCCTCAACTTCAACTCTTTCTTTATCAATCTCCCCTTCCCTTGATGCTTCTTCCATGTTGATCTCCCCCTTTTTGGGAGCATCAGTCACTGGTTTCCTCCTTCTGAGCACAAATTGTTTCTTCTTCTTTTGCAGAATCAGTTTCCTTACCATTTGTTTCAACTGGATGATTTGTTCTTGTTGTGACAGTACAATGAGTTTTAGCTCTTCTATATCTTTGCCCTGTTTGAGTACATCCATGTTGATGTTGCCCATTGCCTCCATCAATTCATCATAGTTATATCTGTCCTCACCTTCTCCAGGAGTGTTACCCCCTATTGAAGGATCATTGGATCTTTTTGAAGTGGAAGTCTTCTGCCTAGCAGAAGCACTATCCACCCCCTTGGTTTCTTGGCACCAGGGACCTTCAAATGATTGCTCATTTAAAGTTGCCATGGGGGAGGTCTTATTGATGTTGCCACTTTCCTCCTCTGTGCTAGCAGGAGTAGTGGCAGCCTCATCACCCATATGCTCTACCTCCTCCTCAGAGAGCACCTCCTTTGGGTTGGGAGACACCCTTGTGGTTTCCCTTTGGATATTCTCTAGGGGAGAATTCTCCCTTAGAGGGCTTAAAGGCTGAGTGGGTGATGGTACAAGAAGGGAAGGAGCCTTCTTTACCTGTTTTCTTTGATAAGTTTGGGTAATTGGAGAGGTTGGTTTTGTAAGAATAGACTGGGGAATTGTTTTTGAGTGAGAAGGTTGGGCTTGGCTAGCAGTGGGATGGTCTAATGAGGGCCTTGACCCTGCTGCCATACCTTCAGTGTTTTGGGACACCACCATCATTGTAGAGAACAATGGGGTGTCAACTCCTTCCGAGTCCCCAGCAGATCTTCTCATATTTGAGAAAACCTTGCCTTTTGGGGGTTTAGGTACATATACCCCAACAGGTTGAGGTATATCCGTCAATTCATGGTTAATTACTTCCTGAACAAATCTGGGATACATAAAGAAACTCTTTTTGTTTCCCATATTTGATACAAGATCACTGAAAATCATCTTTGAGAAATTGTACCTTCTGGATGTAGCCAAGCATACCAAAGCATATGCAATTGGACTGCTGAACTCACTCCATCCAGTGGTCTTTTTGGAGATGCAATGCATCAGGGTATGAACAAGAAAACGCCATTGGGGTGAAAACTTTGCTTTTGAGAATTTGAAAACACCCAATGGGCCTCCATACCCCATTCTAGTAAGATTAGAAAACAGTTCATCATTAGAGATAGACATTATACCAGAGGCATCGTCTAGACGTAGACTGATGCGAATGACTTCTTCAGTAACTGTAAGTGAGTGATCACAGATTCTTGTCTTGATCATTTGCACACCATTTTCCACAACAATGGTTGCATTAGCCCAGAACTGCCTTTGGTGCTCAATGTAGATTGTAGGTGATACAGTAAGAGCATGAGCAATGTGACTTGACTTGAGGAAATCCACAATCTGATGAAATCCGGAAGCTTGCTTTGGCTTTTGTAGCATCGCAATCTCGTTGTGCTCGTCGATGAATGTCATGGATGCCATTAATCTTAGTGAACACTTGCCTGAAAACTTCGAACTTGAGAGAGAAAAGGTTTTGAGCGCAAGAGAACAGTATGCAAAGAGTCGTTATGAACTTTTAGGCGGGCAAAAAGTATTTATAGTATTCGGAATATAAGCAGTATTAACCTAGAGCAGTATTAACTAACTAGCAGTATTAACCGCGAGCAGTATTAACCACAAGCAGTATTAACTGAACTAGCAGTATTAACCGAGAGCAGTATTAACTGAACTAGCAGTATTAACTACTAGCAGTATTAACTAACTAGCAGTATTAACCGCGAGCAGTATTAACCACGAGCTGAAGTAGCAGTATTAACTACTAGCAGTATTAACTAACTAGCAGTATTAACTACTAGCAGTATTAACTGAAAGCAGTATTAACCACTAGCAGTATTAACTACAAGCAGTATTAACTAGACTTACTCCTTTTAAACTTGCTAAATACTGAGTACTGCTATGCATATCCTGAAAAGAAGATTAGTAGCACCAAGAATAAAAATATACAGGTATAAAACCACTTTTTGAGAAGAAGATTATTCAGAGTTTATCATTCCCACACTTGTTACCAAGAAAGTGAATCTACCCACATCAAAAGCTTTAGTGAATAGATCAGCAAACTGATTATCAGTGTGAACTTTGACAACTTGAATAAGTTTCTTTTCATTACAATCTCTTATAAAGTGATACCTGATTTCAATGTGCTTTGTCTTTGAGTGCTTGACTGGATTATTTACAATGCTAATAGCACTGCTGTTGTCAATAAAGATTGGAGTGTGTAGAAAGGTTACCCCATAATCCAGCATTTGATTCTGAATCCATAAGACTTGAGAACAGCAACTTGCAGCTGCTATGTACTCTGCCTCTGTTGTAGATGTGGATACTGTGGTTTGTTTCTTGCACTGCCATGAGACTAGTCTAGCACCCAAAAACTGACATCCTCCAGAAGTAGATTTTCTGTCCAAGTTTGCCCCACCTAGATCACTGTCTGAGTATGCTATTAGGTCAAAAGGTGAGTTATGAGGATACCAAAGTCCCAATCTGGGTTGCCCTTTGAGATATCTGAATATCCTCTTAACAGCTTGAAAGTGAGATTGCTTTGGCCTAACTTGAAATCTTGCACATACACAGACTGGAAACATAATATCTGGCCTTGATGCTGTGAGATACATGAGAGAGCCAATCATGGATCTATAAAGATGCACATCCATATCCTCCCCCTCAAGATCTGCTGTGATCTGCTTGTGTGTTTCCATAGGTGTGCTGGCAGGTTTTGATTCTGAGAAACCAAACTTGGTTAGAATATCCTGCACATACTTGGATTGACATATAAAAATGCCATCTGACTTCTGTTGAACTTGGAGTCCAAGGAAGAAAGTAAGTTCCCCCATGGAACTCATTTTGAACCTTTGATGCATTAAATCCTCAAACTCCTTGCACATGTTGTTTCTTGTAGACCCAAAAATAATGTCATCAACATAGATTTGGACCAGCAAGATATCCTTCTTCTTTCTTTTGATAAATAGAGTCTTATCAATGACTCCTCTTTCAAAGTCATTTTCCAAGAGATAGGATGACAGGGTGTCATACCATGCTCTTGGGGCTTGATGTAGTCCATAAAGTGCTTTCTTTAATTTGTATACTCTGTCTGGATAGCTTGGGTTTTCAAACCCTGGTGGTTGACAGACATATACTTCTTCTTCAATTGACCCATAGAGAAAAACACTTTTTACATCCATTTGGTAGACTTTGAAGTTCATGTAAGAAGCATAGGCTAGGAATAGTCTGATTGCTTCTATCCTAGCTATAGGTGCAAAAACTTCTTCATAATCTATGCCCTCTTCTTGAGTGTAGTCTTGAGCTACCAGCCTTGCTTTGTTTCTTATAACAATACCTCTTTCATCTCTCTTGTTTCTGAAGATCCATTTTGTGCCAATTGCTCTGTGACCTTTAGGAAGGTCTACTAGATCCCACACATCTTGTAGCTTGAACTGTAACAATTCTTCTTGCATTGCTTCTATCCAACTAGATTCTTTCATAGCATCATGTGCCTTTTTAGGCTCAAGCTGGGATAGAAAACATGAGAGCACTGTATGCTGTTGATCTTGCATTTCCTGAAGCCTGCTTTGATGTCTAGTCATCATGGGAGAAGAGACATCACCTATTATCAACTGTGGAGGATGATTCTTTTGAACTCTTGTGTTATGACTAGGTTCTACATTCAGTCCATCCTCTAGATTAGAGTCATGCAATTCAACTGAAGTGTCTTCAGATGTCACTTCTGATTCTTGTGTCTCCTCATCTCTAGTGTCTTCTTCACTCTGACTTGGTTCAGTAAATGATTCCTTTTCACAGTCTTCAATTACTGTGGGTATGGGAAAAATCACAGATTTGGATATACTTTCTTGAACTTGTGTGATCTCTGATTCTCCACCACCTGTTCCTGTATACTCATTACTAAATCCAAAAGAGTTAGTTAGTGAATCAATGTCAAATAGCCACTGAGGTCCAGACCCAACAGGATTTGGTGTGTTCTCATTGCATTTGACATTGTCACTTTCTTCAATTATTCTAGAAGAAGAGTTAAAAACTCTGTAGGCCTTACTCTGAGATGAATATCCAACAAGAAATCCATCATCTGCTTTGCTATCAAACTTACCTAAGTGAGATTTGGTATTTAGAATTGTACAAGGACACCCAAAAGATTTGAAGAAACCAATAAAAGGTTTTCTTTGATTTAAAAGCTCATATGGGGTCTTGTTCTTTTGCTTGACCACTAGAACTCTGTTTTGGACATAACAGGCAGTATTAACTGCTTCAGCCCAGAATGTAATTGGCAATTTTGAATCAGCCAACAGAGATCTAGCAGCCTCTATTAGTGTCCTATTTCTCCTTTCAGCAACACCATTCTGTTGAGGAGTCCTAGGAGCACTATATTGTCTCTCAATACCTTTTCCCTCACAAAAAGTGTTTAAATCATGATTTTTAAATTCAGTTCCATTATCTGATCTAATGACTTTTACTCTTTGATTAGTTTGGTTTTCAATTCTTAGAATAAAGGATTTGATAAGACCACTTGTTTCATCCTTAGTCCTTAGAAAATATACCCAAGTAAATCTGGAGTAATCATCAACAATAACCAAGCAGTAAGATTTCTTGCCTATACTCATAACATTTGTAGGACCAAACAGATCCATATGCAATAACTGGAGACAAGAAGAAACAGAATTTAACTCTTTGGTCTTATGAGAAGTTTTGTGTTGTTTGCCTTTAAGACAAGCAACACAATGATCATCACATGAAAAGACTTTTGAAGGTAAACCTCTTACAAGGTTATTTTTAACAAGATTGTTCATAGTCTTGAAATTCATGTGACACATCCTTCTGTGCCAAAGGGAGGATTCATCTATAGAAGCTTTTGAAACAAGACAATTTAAAGATGAATCACTATCAACATTGTCCAAATCAAGACAGTAAACATTGTCCTTCCTTGGAGTTCTAAGTAGTATCATGCTTTCATCAACTACCTTGAACCCTGGAGCAAGAATCATACACTCAGTATTAGTAAATAATATACTATGTTGTTTGTCACAAACCTGTGATACACTTAACAGGTTGTACTTTAATTGATCAACATAGTAGACATCCTCAAATGTCATCTTACCTTTGGTGACATTACCTTTTCCACTTATCTTACCACCAGTAAGATTGTCTCCAAATGCAACATGTCCTCCATTAATTTGCTTGAAATCCTGAAGGCATGACATGTTGCCAGTCATGTGCCTAGAGCAACCACTATCAACATGCCATATGCTCTTTCCCTTGAGCTGTTGGTTGCCCTGCACATTAAATAAATCAATTAGTATGATTGGGGACCCAAGCCAAAGTGATCTTGGGTCTTCCTTTCTCATCAAAGTATTTACATTCCTTTTTAATGAGGTTTTTAAACTCAGAGCACTCTTTATTAGAGTACTTTGTCAATATGATTGGCTTAGCAGAATCAACACTGGAAGCAGTACTAACCTTAGAAGTACTAACAGAGTTAGCAGTACTAACATGTGTAGCAGTACTAACAGGTGTAGCAGTACTAACAGGTTTAGCAGTAGTATTACTTCTAGCAGCACTATCATTGTCAGCAACACTATTTGTGGTAGCAGTACTAACAGTTTTAGTGCTTTTAGGAATCCACATATTGACACTTTCTTTAACAGAATACTTTTTCTTCATGTGGCTTTTAGTTTTAACAGTTTTCTCAGCCACATGGTTCTTTTCAATTTTCTTATAACCAAAGGGTTTTTGCATGGATCTTTGGAAATTCATTCTTTGGTTCATAGGATTGAAATAACAGAATTTTGCAAGATGATTCAATTTGCCACAGATAAAGCAAGGTTTTGGTCTATTGATTTTACTCAGATCAACCCCTTGTTTATGTGCCCATTGATTATTCCAGTTTCTTTGATTTCCTCTCTTTTTGTCCTGTTTTTGGGGCTCATTCTTCTTACAAGTACACTGTTTGCAAGGACCTGGATTCACAACTGTGGTCTGTTTATAATGGACCTTACCAGACTTTTCTTCTGTCTTCTCTATGTTCTTGGATTTGATCCAAGCCCTTCCACAATCCTCATTGGTGATAATGTTGTTTTCTATAGAAGTCTCACCACTCACCTTGTTCTTCTTACTCTTGCCAACCTCTTTCTCAGTTTTATCCTCAACAATTACCTCATCTAAGGGATCTATTTCAGTGGCTCCCTCAGGCAAGTCCTTCCTATCTTTGGTGTCTAACAGGTCTGAAGTAGGAGGAATGTAATTGTTGTTATATGGTGGAGGTGTGGCATTATACCCAATTCCTCTTCTCAGCTTATCATGAATCTGATTTTGTAGTAAAGAGTCCATTGCTTTAGAAGCATTGGAAAACTTTTCTACATCAAGCTTAACCTTGGTTAACTCCTCTTTCAGTTTTTCACTCTCCTCTTTAGATTTGGTCAGCTTAAGTTCTAAATCCTTTTTCTCCCACTACCAGTAATTGGTGTCATATGAGTGTTGTAGTTCATTAGCTTGAAAACCTTTGATTTGATCTTCAAATCTCTCTACTATCCTCACATAGTCTTTTATATCCTTTTCTAATCTCTTAAGGTCATCACTCATCTTCTGATTGTGATCCCTGTACCTTTTAACAGTGTCTATGCAAGTTTTAGAGCAGAGATTAGAACTTACCTCAGATGGGAGATCAGATACTTTAGCCATAAGAGCTTGATTCTGAATAGCTTCTTCTGCTTGATCACTCCAATCAAACCCCATTCCTTGTTGAGAAACAAGGGCTTGAGCAGAGTTTCTGTTGTTATTGAAGCTTCCAGATTGAGCTTGTTGATGGTTGTTGTTGTGAGACATTCCACTTCTGCATTCTCTAGCAAAATGTCCCTTCAGATGGCATTTGTAGCATTCTACCTTTGATTTATCAAACCCTGCTCCATCTTCTCTTCTTTGTGAGAAGTTGTTTCTTCCAGTCCTCTTTATAAACTTTTTAACCCTCATGGAGAGCATGGCCATCTGCCATTTAATATCCATCTCTTCCAGATCATCAGGATGAAGTTGTTCTAAGTCATCATTGATCAGAGAAGAATTTCCATGATTAGAAAGAAGAGCTTCAAATACATAATCAGTGCCTTTATCTAAATTTGATCCATTAGCAGCATTAACTGATTCAGGGTTAGCAGTAGAATCAATTGATGCTGATAGGAGTGCAGCATTATGAACATATCCAGAAGGCTTCTTCTTTGCCTCCACCTCAGCTTCAAATACTCTAAGATCATTGTACAGATCATCAAGTTCTTTGTCTTCCAACTGATCATTCTGTCTGAATGACACAGTGTACATGGTCCATTCATCTCCAAGGGACCTTAAGAACTTTCTGTTCACATCATCTTGATCAATCTGTACTCCCATAGTAGCTAGTTCACCAATTAGTTTATTAAACCTGTCAAAAGTTTGAGTCATGGACTCATTCTTAGTTGAGATGAAGTTTTCATACTGTTGTTTTAAGATTGACTTTTGATTTCTCTTGGTACTTTTAGTACCTGAGAATCTCTTCTCTAGAGCATTCCAGAGCATCTGTGCATCAGTACAATTGCAGAATTGGTGTTGATACTCATTTGGAATGGCCAAGAGCAGTGTGCTCAAGGCTTTCATCTCTGTCTGTCTTGATTTCCTGTCTGTATCTGTCTTTGGAGGAGTTCTTTTGCCATCTTCACCAATCTTTCCTCCATCAGATGGGCCATTCTCAATGATGTCCCACATGGAGTAATCTGTGAGGAGAATATATTGCTTGATTCTGATTTTCCACATGTCAAATTCATTGGATCTGAGCATTGGAACTTTTGAGACCAAAGTACTGCTTGATTCTGTAAGATTTTCCATGATGAATAACTGTTTCTGAGAGAATTTAGCTCTGATACCACTTGTCAGGATCGAATTCTCAACAAGAATTAATTCTCAGAAACAATATCAAAGAAGTTTGCGGAATAACACTTTGATATTCAATGAAATAGTAAATCAATACAGAAAATATGAGGAACAAACTGTAAACTTGTATTGAATGCTTTGAAGTTACAGGATTACACACTCAACCTCAATATTGATGAACAGGCTCACCAATACGAATTCTACTTCTCTAGAATTAGGATCTATGCCTTGAGGTTGATTTCTCTCTTGAAAAATAATTATATAAAAAAAAAAATTCTTTCTATCTATTCTAAACATTCTATACATATACTGATAAAAAGATAATTACAAAGAATAAACAAATCTTCAGTATATCTTCCATGTATATCTTCTAAGTATATCTTCAGTATATCCAGCTGTAGTATTTTCCATCCGGATCTCTTTAGCAGCACTAATAATGCTCAGCAGCATTAACGTCATCTAGCAGCATTAACTGCAAGCAGTACTAACCACTAGCAGTACTAACTAGCTAAGCAGTACTAACTTTGTTCAAGCAGTACTAACTTTAACTAGCAGTAGTAATTCTACTAGCAGTAGTAACACTTAGCATTATTAATCTTCAACTTGTTCTGGCAGTAGTAACTACATTTATACTAGCAGTAGTAACTACACTTAGTAGAATCTTCAGTTCCCAACACCCAAACAGATCTCAGTTTTACAAGACTTATTAGAAAAAGAAAGACAAATTTTCAAAGAAAAGAAAAAGTCTTTTGAATCTGAAAAGAAAATTTCTGAAAAGAGAAATGTTGGGATCTTCAATGAAATTTCTGATAAATCAAAGAACTTACAAAAAGATTTTGAGCAAGAACGTTCATATTTTGAAACTGAAATATCCAAGCTCATGTCCAAGATCTCTGTTCTATCATCAGATATTCTTAAAGAACAGATGGCTAGATCTGATTTGAAAAAGAAGTTTGACACACTTATTTCTGAAAGAAATATTTTATCTGAAAAGATAAAGAACTTGGAAGCTGCAAATGTCAATTTATTAGAAAAGATTACAGCTGATGTGATTAGCCAATCACCTGTTGATAACTCAACAGAATCAGTTTGTTCTTTAAAAACAACTTTAAGTTCTATTCATGATAAAAATGTTTTCAAAAAGAACAGTGTCAAACCTAAAATTGTCAAATCAAGTCAGATTCTACCATCTAATCTATTTTATGACAAATCTGTTGATGGTTCAACAAATTTTTATGTTAAATCTCTTGGGAAGCAATCAAAGAAAAATCAG
Organism: Arctium minus; assembly: GCA_954870635.1. Classification (NCBI taxonomy): domain Eukaryota; kingdom Viridiplantae; phylum Streptophyta; class Magnoliopsida; order Asterales; family Asteraceae; genus Arctium; species Arctium minus. The sequence goes on from OX941092.1 coordinate 56,072,484, forward strand.
ATGGTCTGGAGAGTAAAAGATCCTGATGAAGAAAAGAAGAATGACAGATCATTCAAATCCACAACCAAAGCCAAAAAGAACAGAACACATAAAGGTAAATATTTTGGTAATTCTGATATATATTACTCTACTAATCATTTGATCAGGATTGCTCAAAGAAAAATCTATTGTTCTTACTGTGGAGAGAATGACTTTGTTCAGGAAGAAACTGCTCACAACTGGTACGGTTCTTATAAAATAACTTCTCAGATTTCTGATTTTAAAAGATATACATCTAATAAGAAGTGGATTCCTAAATCTAACATACCAGAACCCAAATACCAGTGGGTACCAAAACCTGTTAAATCTGTTTCGCAGGTACCACAGGTATAGGGGGAGCATGATGTTTGACTTCTGATCATGTACAGATCAGGACTCGTTCTTCAAAGTACAAAATATTGACTTCTGAGGAAATCAACTCAGGACTCAGACCTTAAAGTCAAAGAGTTATGGCTCTTGGATAATTCAGTTCAAGACCCGTACTTCAAAGTTAAAAGACTGTGGCTTCTGATCACATGACAGATCAGGACCCGTTCTTCAATGTTCAGATAAGGATATTATGCAAAATATCCAGGGGGAGCTTATCTGATATAAATCATTCTATAATGATTTGAGGGGGAGCTTAAATGTAAGTATCTTCTAATCCTAGATCTCTGATTGTTTGAAAGAAGAACAACTTTCAAGCATGAAAAACAGTTTCTTAAATGTTCAAACCACTTCTAGTTCTCAAACGATTTCATGAATTTAGAAGTGTGTTTTTAAATGTTTTTCATTGTTGAGCTTTAATGTTTAACTGGCCGTGTGTTTCTAAAGATCAATACTCGTGTATTATCTTTCCTATATACTGTAAAGTATTCACACACATCGGTTCAGTACTTCATTTTAATTTTTTATTACCATGTCTCTAAACGAACCTATTTTTCGATGGTAATACCCCCATTTGTAAATCACTGTTGTTGAGCAACAATCATCATTTCAACTTGAGCGTTCATTGCTAAATTGTTTATATTTGTTCATATAAACAAAATATCTAGTTCTTTGATACCTTAACCATTTCATTTGATCTGATTGATACATTGTCAGATTCTCAAAACAATTCTCTTGATTTCATTTCATTCATTCAATATCCTTGTTTTGAGAAATCTTCAAAGTTCAATTGCTCAAATCTCATGAGCATACATTCTGACACTGTTATCATTTTGTGCTTAACTGTTCAAGTTAAATTGTTGAGCAACTATTCTTTTAGGACTTACATGGGATTCGTGTGTGAGCTTAAATAGAACTTCCATGGATTCACGTTAACCCGTGTTTCCTACCCAGGAAGTTATCCTAGAGTGATTGAAGGGTGAGGGGTCAAAATCAAAGAGTGGGGGAGATAACTCATCCGATTGAGTTTTTCTCATTGAGCTGAGGTAAAATGTAAATGAGAGTTTGGTTAAAAAGAAAGAGGGTGTGAGAATAGAGTTAAAAGAATATCAAAACTCTGCACCAACCACTTTCTGAGCCGGGCAGCCACAAAATCTGATTGGTTCACATTCTTTGGTGACCATCATTGAAAAAGGCAGTGAGCCCATGCCAACTCTTGCATTAACCCCACCAGCCACTCATTTCTTTCTTAACAAAGAAATGTTTCATTTTCTTTGGGGACGCAATATATCTGCTATCTAGTCTTCACTCGGAAGATTTAGATATGGAAAAAGAAGGAAAGTTGCCCCACCTTCGCACCTCTTTCATGCACATTGAGTCCGTGTAATACTTGTTGCTGTCTCAAAAGTTTACACAATTTGAGCCTTATGAAACACAATCATTGTGCTAAATTCTTTCATACACAAGCACGAACACACAAAAAATTTGTTTTTCTGTCAGAACATTCATACATAAACCTTGTGTTTTTCAATGATTGAATGGAAGTCCTGGGGAGTCATCATCAAACCAGCTCCTTAAATTGTACATTCGTTGTACACAGTAACTCTGTGTTACTGACAGGCACTTCTAACTGTTTCATTTGTTGAATCAGGGTTACAACGTTAATTATATCTGGATTTGAAAAGATTCAGTTATATACAGTTCATGATTCAACTATTCAGATCAAAGTGCAGAGAATTTTAAATTTATCTCAAAATCTTAAAAAAGGGGAGAATATTTGTAAAAGGGGGAGATTCAAAGAAAGTGCTGAAATTGAGAAAGTTTTGATGATCATGAAGCTCATAATCATCAAAAAGGGGGAGAAATCTACAGAGATCAATTTCAAGGAATTCCAAAGTTATATTGTCAAGACTTGTGATGAATTTTCTGAAAAGTTCAAATCAGATGAAAAGAAATCATTCTCAAAGCTTTCTGAAGACAATTCAAAGTTAAGATGATTCGTGAAAGTTTGTTTTAATGAAGACGGTCAAGAGATCAAAGAGATGAAGATAAAAAGTTCAAAGATCCCTCGAAGTTTCAAAAAGTTCGAAGTTTCAAAGAAGTTAAAGAACTTCAAAGTTCAAATGATTCAAGACTTCAAATGATTTGTTTTTCAAGACTTGTTGACTTTCCGAGATGTAAAGTGCAAAAGACTTTTCTAGATTCTTCAACAACTTCAGAAAGAGATTCAAAGTTCAAAGTCGTCAGAGTTAAAGATTGAAGAATCAAGTGCTAAAGACGATTGTCAATTTTTTTATTAAATCTTGAATACAAAGGGAGAGATTGTTAGTGTATTATTGTATCCAAGATTTAATAGAAAAGTCAAGTCAAGATAAGTCAATAAAGTCAAAGTATGTTTAGTCTAATATGAGTTTACTTAGTTGTTAAGCATGTAATTTTATCTCCTTGTATAAATAGCTTGTGTCTTGTAAATTTTGTAACTAAGCATTCATTGTCAGATATATGAATATAAAAGAATTTCTCTCTCTACTCTCTCTACTCTCTCTCTAGATCTTGAATGTTAAATCTTGTTTTAGATTGATAGATTGCTTGAATTAATTGGGATTACATTTTCAAACTTTAACAATCTCCCCCAAGGTTATAAAAAACCTCTTTCAGACTTCAGAAAAGAAATTATCTTCAGATTCAGTTCACTTTGCTTCAGCAAATAATCGTCAAAGAATTTTTCTGTAAGCTTCAGCAAAATTTTTGAATTCTTTGAACTTTCTCTTTCATTCTGTACTTTCTCCCCATAACTCTAAAATATAACATTCAAATATGTCATTTCTTGATCACTATCTCTCATAACTTTCTTTTCATTTCTTGAAATTTCCCCCCTTTTTGATGATGTAGAGCATAGAAATCATCAAAACTTTCATCAAGACCATTTTCTGACCATTGATCTTTCCATATGAACATCCGTCAATTCATAAATGTATTTATCCGAAGCTATTGAAATTCAGACAAATAGGAATGTAACCCTGAATCAATAAATGAATCAGTTGAAATGCCTGTAAGTATCACAAAGCTACTTAGTACAACGAATGTACTATACAAGGAGTTTTATTGATGTTCACTCCCCAGGTATTCCATTCAATCATAGAATGACACAAGGTAATTCTATGAACGTTTTGACAGAAAAACAAATTTTCTGTGTGTTCGTACTTGTGTATGAAAGAATTTAAGCAGTTTGCTTTATATTAGGCTCAAAATGTGTAAACCATTGAGACAACAGTAGTAATACACGGATTTAATTGTGCATGATAGAAGTGCGAATGTGGGGAAACTTTCCTTTTTTTTCAATATCCACATCTTCCAAATGAAGACGGGATAGATTATGTTCTTCTTCCCAATAAAAATTTGAAACGTTTCTTTGTTAAGAAAGAAATGAGTAGCTGGTGGGGTTAAGTCAAGAGTTGGCATGGGCTAATTGCCTGTTTCAATGATGTTCATGAAAGAATTTGTGAAACAATCAGTAATATGGATGCTCGCTCAGAAAAGATTTGGTGCAGAGTTTTGATATTCTTTTAACTCTGATCTCACACCCTCTTTCTTTTTAAAACATTAAAGCTCACTTCTAACCAAACTCTCTTGTCATTTTATCTCATCACACATCTACACTCAGATATTGACCCCTCACTTCTCGATCACTTAGGATAACTTCTTGGGTAGGAAACACCTGGTTATCGTGAGTCCATAGAAGTTCAATTAACCTCACATATTGATCCGTGAATATGTCCTAAAAAGCATGATGTTGCTCAATAGTTTAACTTTTACAGTTAAAGCATAGCAATACAAAGTACAAGGTCAGATTTATGTATGCTCATCAAAATAATCATGAAGATTTGAGCATGTTAAAACATGGAAGATTTTCTCAGAACAAGAAAATTTGTTAGAACATATTTTATGTTCACTTTAGAAGTTTAGTAAAGTAATCAACATATATTGTATTGGGCCTTGTATATGGATTTAGACTTATAATGTATACAAGGGCTTGGGGGTATAAATAGGAATCATGTATTCTAGTTTAGGTTAAGCTTTCATTCACAATGTAATCATACGACTGCTTTCTCTCTAGTAGTTGTAGTTTACTTTTCTGCATTCAATAAACTACTGATTTCTATCCCTTTGATTCCTTGTCTATAAATCAATCAATACCAATCATGATCTCAATGGACCTAAAAAGTGGTATCAGAGCTAAACAGATTTTTTTTTTTCTGAACGATCGAGATCGATTGGTTTTTGATAGAACAGTCTATTGAATTTTTTTGATTTCTGGAATTGTTGCTTGATTGATGGATATTTGTTGTCAAATTGATTCAGAGGTTATTGTTGATTACTATTGAATCAATAACAAGTATCAATTTCATTCCAGAAAGTCAGATTGATTGATTTTGAGTTATTTCTGTTCGAAAATATTTGTTTCTGTGGTTGGATCGATTTGATGCTTAGATTCGAAATCTGTCTTGGTGATCAACTACAAATGTACTCCAAAGTAGTTTTCGAACCTGCGTTCAAAGTATCAACTCAAGATTCGACGTCTTGAAGTTTTTATTGAAGAAAATGTGAAAATCATTCCAGATCTACAAGAACTCGCAAGATTCAAGGAAGAACTCGCATATGTTAAAGAATTCGCAGAATGTTGTTTGAAGGATTCGCAGAAAGAACATTTGGACACAACAAAGTTTTACAAGTATGAATTTCGCAAGTAGTTACGTGCGAAAGTTAAAGGATTCGCAGACTACTGTGCAATACGTTGTGTGCGAATTCTAAGGGATTCGTAGGCCACTTGGTACAAAATGTCAAGATTTCGCAGATGTTGTCTATGCGAAAAGTAGTTTCCATATTTGAAAAATGTTCTAAGTATAGGATTCACAGATGAGAGAGCTGCGAGAAGTGCAGGATTCGCAGATTAATGTATTGCGAATTCTAAGAATTCGTTGGTATATGGTCTGCGAAATGCGAGGATTCGCAGATATGAGGCTTGCGAAAGTTGGGGATTCGCAGGAAAGCCTTTGCGAATTTTGGAGTTTAGGCTATGCCATATTGCGAATTGTGCTTCATTGTTAATACGGATCTGCGAATTTTGATGGTTTACGAAAAGTTTGATGATTTTTGAGAAATTTGACTGTTCTGAACCCCGTTTCATACAAGTTTGCCCTCTTCCTGAGCTTTATACGCGAAATGCATATGTGACATCACTCTTATCATATGTTGGTCACATATCTTTAGCAACTGATCTACATTTCACGAGTGCTCATGTTTTTCAAGATTTTCAGATTCTGGATTTGATGATTTGGTCTCTGCTTGGACTGAGTTAGCTGCCCGAGCATCTGCAATCATCAGTTTGGAAAGATTCTTGAGTTGTTAGACCGTTGAGAGCACTTTATCATTCTTCTGAACTGATCACTCAGTAGTGTGAGCGATTCCAATCATTGTTCTGATGCTTGAGTTGTGATTCAGAATCCTGAGTGCTTATAATCATCCAGCTGATTCGTGAAGAAAAGAGTTCTGGGTTTGATGGTTCAGTATTCTTGAAAGCAGTAAGAAAATGAGTACCTTTCATCAGTTGTTGAACAGTGCTTGCCTTTTACCATTGCCTTGTAGTGTTGCTACCGGATGCTACCGCCCGTAAGCTGATCAGATGAAGTTCTTAAGCTGAACTCTTATTTCAACTCATGATTCACAGACAGATCAGATGTTTTACACCGAAGATGCACTTGGGTGTCATTCCATAATCCACACATATCATTCTTGTGGGCGTTAAGGAATGTGTTGAATTTACTAGAGATAAAAGTTGTCTTGATGTGCACTCAGTCGAGATTATGGTCTACATCAGATCTAATATTTCAGTTGATACTCCGAGGATAAGAGCTACTTTCTAGGGGGAGCTAAAGGAGATTTGCAGTTTATGCAACACTAAGTTTTATAAAGAAATCAAGGGGGAGAGGAGCTGAAGCTGGAGCTGATCAGAGAATGATTACTTTACAAAACTTAGGGGGAGAATGTTAGAACATATTTTATGTTCACTTTAGAAGTTTAGTAAAGTAATCAACATATATTGTATTGGGCATTGTATATGGGTTTGGGCTTATAATGTATGCAAGGGCTTGGGGGTATAAATAAGAATCATGTATTCTAGTTTAGGTTAAGCTTTCATTCACAATGTAATCATACGACTGCTTTCTCTCTAGTAGTTGTAGTTTACTTTTCTGCATTCAATAAACTACTGATTTCTATCCCTTTGATTCCTTGTCTATCAATCAATCAATACCAATCATGATCTCAATGGACCTAACAAAATTGAATGAACTAAGGGAAATCAATAGATGTGTTTTGAAAATCTGACAATGTATGAAAAGATCAAATATGAATGATTTATCAATAAAATCTTTTGTCATGAAAAATTGGATGTTATCTATATGAACAAGTATAGACAAGTCTTAAAAGAAACGCTTTGAATGAATCAATACTAAAAAAACTTTGAATATCAAACAGGGTGTGTTACCATCGAAAAATAGTTTCAACATTGAGACATGGTAAGAACATAGTCAAAAAATAAATAAATACTAAACCGGTGTGTATGAATACTTGACAATATATGGAAGAGATAATACACAAGTGTTTATATTTGGAAAAACATGGTTTGTTAGTCATGAAAGCTCATAATAATGAAAACATTTAAAAATCCCACTTCTAAATTCATGAAATCTTTTTGAGAATAAGAAGTGGTTTGAACATTTAGAAACATGTTTTCATGTCTGAAATTCGTCCTTCTTTCAAACACAATGGGGGTTGCTTCACTGGCATGAACAACTGTTACATTTTATTTTGGGCCTTTATTCTTTGGGCTTTGCTATTTTTGGTTATTTAAACCCTTGTGGGGTCTCGTTTTTTACACACATCGATTTCTACCAGCATTAGGAGGAGACATTTTGTTCTTGGGAGGAGTTCTCTTGGTCGACTTCTCAAGCTTTAGGGAGGAAGATTATGCTTCAAGCTTAGGCTATTGGAAACCGATTCGCAATCGGTCTTTCATACATTCTAGTATCTTCTTCCCTACTCTCTCTAATACATTTAGTCTTTTTTCTTGTTTGTTTGAACACTTTTGATAATCTAATCGTTCTTGAGTTTTATTCTCTTATTGTTCTTAGATGTTATTATAAGTTTTTAAGCTTTCTTTTCTATAGATCTCTATTGCTTATCTCTTTACCCTTCATCTCTATGTATCCTTATTCCCTATTCCTTACTCCCTATTTTAATTTATTGCATCTCAATTTCTCCCTAAACTCTTTAAATTTCTGCACTTAATTTCCTTGAATTAGATTAGGTTTAATTTTCTGCGTTCGTTAAATTTCTGCATATGTTTGTTTAGCGATTCATCGTTTGTCTTTTTGATTTCCATTTGCGTTAATGTTACTAGATCGTATCTGTTAGAGCATAAATTTGTTGGATATAAGATCAAGACTACTGAGGGTCAAAGATTCAAGAAGTCAAAGCTGAAAAGTCAACTCTTAGTGAAAGTCAAAGTCTTTGTGTAATAATTTGTCAAAGTCAAAGTCAATGTTTTGTATTTGTATTGTTTTGTTTCCTTGTTTTAGTGGTTTTGTATAAATATGTTTTCTTTTCAATAGGTATATGATAATTTGAGTTGAGCGTATCCAGAGAGAATTTGTAGAGAGAGAAAGAGACGTCTAGAGAAAGAAAGTTGTAATCTTTGGATTGTGAAATTGAAATAAAAAACAGGTAGTTGTTAAATCTTGTTTTGTTAATTGAATTGCAATTAGAATCTTGATTTCAGGGACACACAATTGGTATCAGAGCAGATTGAAATTCAAAAATGGATTGAATTGAAGATTTTTGATCGACAGTTTTCAAGAACTCGCTAATTACTGTTCAGAATCAATTTTCGAGTTCTAGTAGTACATTTGATCTGATTTTTCTTTCATTGTAATCGAATTGATGTTTAGAACAGTTTTCGTTTGAATTTTATTGGCTAATTCACGCGATTGTGTAGTGAATTTTAGATTGTTCTAAGTTTTTGTGTTCGACTTTTATTACGTACTGTTTCATAGATCAATTTTGTACTTTTAATGTTTTTCATTGTAATTTTTGTATTGTAATTGGTTCGAATTATAGTCAAGATGATTTCTGCAAAGTTTCAGATCGAGTGGTGAAGTATTCGATCGAAAGCAAGTTGAAAAATCAAGTTTTTGTTCGAACAAGTGAAGAACACGCAAGATCTACAAAACGCGCAAGCTTCATCAGAAGAACGCGCAAACTGAAAGATTTAGATTTTGGCTAGAAACGCGCAAAGTGCTATTTGCGAGTTCTAGAAACGCGCAAATCGAAGTTTGCGTGTTAGAAACGGTACCCCCGTGCTAAGTCTGCGGAGGGGGAACAAAGTTCTTTTTGTGATCAAAATTTCTGATTTTCTAATGATCAATTTCAAGTTTCTTATTGCATATTTTCAAACAGGATGACTTCAAAGGACGCTCTTTCTATCGGCACAGATGTCAAGCCTCCCGTTTTATTTAAAAGGGAGTACGAACAATGGAAGGATCGATTTCTTGACTTTGTGGACCGACATACAAATGGAGAAAACATTATTCTGTCAATCATGGAGGGTCTTATGGTACCACCTACTGTTCAGATACCTGATGATGATTCATCTGACAGTGAGGATGGTGATGAGGACAGAGAGTAAAAGATGAAAACAGTTCCAAAAGAGTATGCTCAATATTCTGAAGAGCAAAAGAACCGATTCAAAGCAAATAAACAAGCGAGATCATTACTTTTTCAAAGTATCCCGAACGAGATTTACATCAAGATAGACAGCTATAAGGCTAATGCTAAAAAGATGTGGGATCAACTTCAGAAGATGATGATGGGTTCAAAAGTTGGAAATCAAATGAAGGTAGCCAATTGCATAAACAACTACGAAGAGTTTAAAGCAAAAGAGAATGAGAGCTTAGAAGACACCTATGAACGATTTGTCCTTCTTCTGAATGAACTATCAAAGAACAAGGTGAAAAAGAAGCAGATTGAGAACAATGTCAAGTTTCTGAGCATACTGCAACCCGAATGGAAGAAGCATACGCGCAGGATGAAACGGATGAAGGATCTAAGTGACATTCTGTTGCATGAGGTGTATGAGACGTTACGACAGAATGAAGAGGAGGTGGAAGAGAAAAGAGATAAGAAAAAGAAGGTTGAGAAAGTACCAAATCCCATAGCATTGGTGGCTGGAGAGAAAGAGAAAGAAAATAAAGAGAAGAAGAAAAAGAAGAAGATAGTTATTTCTAGTTCTGGATCAGAATCTGAATCTGATGGAGATGATGGAGAGAATCTTAAGCAGACAATGCTGTTACTGACCCGAGCATTTCAAAAGAAGTTCTACAAGAAGCCTGGATCTAATTCTCAGAGGTACTCTTCATCAAGATCAAAGAACCATGAGCATAGAGAAAGGGTAGAAGGAAATAGATTTGTTGAGAGGAAGCCCGAAGAGAAGAAGTATGTGAAAGATTACATTAGTACTAAAAGGACAACTAATTATCTGATCAAGTGCTACAGCTGTGGAAAGGTTGGACATTATGCAAAAGATTGTCGGAAGCCGAAGGTTCGCAATTCAGAGTATTATAAGAACAAAATGCTCTTGTCCAAGCAACAAGAAGCTGGAAAGCATTAATGGCTGAAGACGAATTCTGGTTGGATCATTCAGATGTGGAGGTAGAAAAAGAAGAGACAGCGAACTTATGTTTGATGGGAAAAGAGGTGCAATATGATGATTCTGATGAAGAAACTGCTGATGAGGTAATCAACTTAACTGAAAATGATTTCATGACCAAAATGGAAGCCATGATGGTCGAACTTCAAGACCTTCAAACCAAACTTAAGAAGGAAAAAGACAGAGTTGCTAAAAGAAATCAAAAGATCTTTGAGATTAATAAATCAGTTATTGGGAACAAAGATCTAATTGATTCTTTACGCAAGTCTGCTTCTGATTCTAAAATTGAAGTAGATTGTTTTGAAAAGAAGATTTCTGATTTTGAAGCTAAACTTTCTAAGTCTGATTTAGAGAAGAAAGAATCTGCACTAACTGTTCATAAATTGCAGGTTGAGAACAAGAGCTTAAATAAGAAGGTAAATGGTCTGGAAGCCAAACTTTATGCAAGAGGCCAAACAGACCAAACTATTTTTCTTAATGCACTTAATGAGGAGGCTGATGTTAAGGAAAAATGGGGACTAGGTTACGAAAACCCCCATTACTTAAAGAAAGCCATCAGAAAACAAGCAACATTATATAATTTTGATTTTCTTGCTGCTGCTGGTAAACATACTCATTTAAAACCCAAATTTGTTACCAATTTACCAGAAGAAGTTGAGGCCAGAGAAACTGAAAATAGAAAGAATATAAAGAAAATGCAATTACCATTTAATTATGAAAAGCTAAATGATAGTTACCTTTCTGAAACACCAAAATTTCTTTCAAATGAATATTTTTCTAGTTATTCTGTTCCCGAGATGGAGGCAAAACATGCAACTGCAAAAGTTTATGTTCCTCCCCTAATTCTGGAAAGCAAAATAGTTGAGCTTGAAAATGTTTTATCAGATGAAAGAATTTTGGTAGACATAAAACAAAGTGTATTTTTTACTGTTTTAAAGAACACAGTTTTTAATCTAAATCTACAAAGTGTTCTAAAGTTTCAAAGGCATCTCAAACTTCGACTGATAACTTTGATGACTTATTTGCGTCTGCAAATGATTTTCTCAATTCTGATGATGGGTGTATAGAAGAAATTGATATGTTTGACTTCAATGCTCCACTTCCAAATCATTCTACTTTTCTTATAAATGGACAAGCGTTACCAAGTGTTTTTGAAATTGGTGAATCATCAACAAAGGTTGATGAACCTGTTTATGTGAATGCTGATTACTATGCTAAGGGTAAGAAATATAAGTATCAGCGCTCACAGAAACGGAACAACACTGGTAAACATAAGAAAAATCAATCTCAGAAATTTGATTTTCCTAATAAATCTAAATTTTTTATTTCAGATATAAGAAAGAAAAGGCCAGAAGAGAGATCTGAATGGCGAACTAAAAGGAAGAGTGATGACAAGGCAGAATCAATTCCTGATAGTTTCTTGTAGTAGATCAAATAGTAGTGTGTCTGATACAGTTGGTTCTGTTGCTTCTATCAATAAATACCTTGTAACTTCTTACAAGAGAGATTCTATAAAGCAATTATTCCAATTATCTCCTACTACTACTAAATCTTATTCTTATCAGTGGAATGATTTTTCTTATCATCATTATTCTAATGATTGGTTTGGATCTTATCATGTTTATTCTTCGAAACAAAATGTTTTCAAAGATTTTCAAAGGAAAAGAGGATCCATATTCAAATGGATACCAAAATATTGCTCTAATCTGTTAGGACCCTTTTTTAAATGGGTACCTAAATCTGTTGTTTCCTGATTTCTCTTGCAGACCCGACATATGTGGTACTTAGATAGCGGCTGTTCCAAGCATATGACCGGGCAGAAAGATTTATTGTCTAATTATACAGAGAAATTCAGTGGTAATGTTCGTTTTGGCAACGACCAGTTTTCACCAATCTTAGGATTTGGTGACATCATTCAAGACAATATAACGATTAAGAAGATGAGCTATGTCGAAGGTTTACGGCACAACCTGTTTAGTATCGGTCAATTCTGCGACAAAGGGTTAGAGGTAAATTTCAAAGCTAAGAGATGTTCGGTACGTACTGAAGAAGGAAAAGAACTTTTAGTCGGCAATCGAAAGACAAATCTCTACACCATCAATCTTTCAAAGGTACAAAATGACAATCAGGTTTGCTTACTGACAAAAGCTTCAATCCAGCAAAGTTGGCTTTGGTACCGAAGGCTGTCACACCTGAATTTTCGTTACATTAACAAGCTGGTCAGTGGAAAGTTAGTGAATGAACTTCCAGAGCTCAAGTATGTGAAAGAACACTTGTGTGCAACGTGTGCAAAAGGGAAGATGAAGAGATCTCCACATAAACCGAAGCCTGAACCTAGTACCATTTATCCATTAGAGTTGTTGCATATGGATCTTTGTGGTCCGATGCGAACGCAAAGCTTAGGCGGGAAGAAATATGTTCTTGTTATCGTGGACGACTATTCGCGATACACGTGGTCAAATTTCTACGTTCAAAAGATGAGACGCCCGAAGTACTCATTACATTTCTGAAGACGACCCAGGTGAATCTGCAGAAACCAGTCAAGCTTATCAGAACTGATAACGGTACAGAGTTCAATAATAGAACTATTGAAGAATATCTCGAATCGGTCGGGATATCACATCAATACTCTGCTGCTAGTACGCCTGAACAAAATGGAGTAGTCGAAAGGCGAAATCGAACGCTAGTCGAGGCCGCTCGCACTATGCTCAGCCAATCAGACTTACCTCTATTTCTATGGGCAGAAGCTATTTCGACTACGTGCTACACTCAAAACCGTTCCATGATACACCGCATATTTCAAAAGACTTCGTATGCGTTGATCAACAACCGAACACCAACCATAAAATATTTTCATATTTTTGGTTGTAAGTGTTTTGTGCTAAATGATAGAGAGAGTCTGAATAAGTTCAGTGCTAAGGCAGACGAGGGCATCTTCATTGGATATTCTTCTACATCTGCTGCATATCGAGTTTATTTGAAGAAGTTGAAGATTGTTATCGAGAGTGTAAACATCACATTCGATGAGGAAATGGCTTCTGAACAACTCAGTTCAGAACCCATGGTAACTGGAGTATTAACTTCTGGACAACTCAGTTCAGAACCTGTATCTACAGTGAATAAATCAGATGAAACATCATCGTCTACTACTCATTTATCTGATTTAGACTTGTTGTTTGAATTTTTCTATGATGAGTTTCTAGAATCTAAATTTCCTAATTCTGTTGTGGGTGACAGGTCTGATGATTCAACGACAAATCATCCAACTACTTCGGATGTATAAACTGAACTATTATCCCCGGTTCAGATAGAAGCTCAAATTCAAACACCTACTCCTTTAGTTGAAGCTGAACCTGTTAATGAAGAACCAGAAGTTTCTGAATCAGTAGGGTGTACTATAAGGACAGATCAACAGACTGAACAAGTTGTTCCTACTGAAACTTCTGCACCCCTTCCTTCAACTGAACAACTCTATCCTATTGTACAAAATGAAGAAGCTGATAGTTGATTTTTGGATGATAATCAAGATCAATCTTCATCTAATCCACTCCCGCATGAATATCGCTGGACCAAAGAGCACCCTTTACACCAAGTAATTGGAGATCTCAACAAGCCGGTGCAAACTAGGTCAACAACTTTAAATCAATGTCTGCATGACTCATTCCTCAGCAAGATAGAGCCCACTCGAGTATCAGAAGCTCTAGCTGATTCCGATTGGGTGTCTGCTATGCAAGAAGAGTTAAACCAGTTCAAAGTCCTGAAGGTTTGGAGATTAGTTCCAAAACCAGAAGGAAAGACCGTGATAGGCACTAAATGGGTTTTCAAAAACAAGAAGGATGAAGATGGTATTGTCATAAGGAATAAAGCAAGACTTGTTGCCAAAGGTTACCGGCAAGAGGAAGGCATAGATTACGACGAGACTTATGCTCCAAGGGGAAATTAGAGAAACAGAAATAACCAATGGGCTCAAAAACAGGGAATTGATCTAAGCAAAATCAATAGACCAAAGCCTTGTTTCATTTGTGGCAAATTGAATCATTTAGCCAAACATTGTTATTTCAATCCTATTAACCAAAGATTTACTTTTCAAAGACAAACACAAAATTCTTTTGGTTATAGGAAGAAATAAAAAAGGAACCACATGGCTGAGAATGTGAAAACAGCACCTTTAAAATCTCATATTCAAAATAAGTTTGCTAAATCAAAAGAAAACACTCCAAGCAAATCAAGGAGTAACTCACAGAATAAAAGAGCAAAAAACTTTGTCAAGATTTGGGTTCCAAAAGTCAAGAAACCTGTTAGTACTGTTACCTAAAATAGTACTGCTAACAGATTTAATACTGCTGATAGCAATACTACTGCTGACCAAGTTAGTACTGCTGACCAAGTTAGTATTGCCAACCAAGTTAGTACTGCTAACAAGGATAGTACTGCTTGTTAAACAATAAATCCCAATTACATCAAACCAATTACTCAAATATATGACATTTATGATCAAGAACTAGAGAGAGAGTCTAGAGAGAGAAAGTAGATCTTTCATTAGTCACAAATCTCACACATACAATACGTGAATAGTTCTCTAGCGTAGTTACAAGATTATGAAAGCCAAACCTATACAAACCAACAACTAACCGAGACTTAACCACTAAGGAAAGCAAAACATACAAAGACTAACTATTACAAAGACAATGTTGACTTTTACATCTTTGACTTTCCTATTAAATCTTGGATACAATATTTAGACTTAACAATCTCCCCCTTTGTATTCAAGATTTAATAAAAATTTGATACATATCTTCAGCTCTTGATTCTTCAGCTTTTGTCACTTTAGCTCTTAACTTTTAAGCTTTCACAGTCTTTACTCTTTCAGCTCTTGAAGAATCTTGGAAAGTCTTTTGAACGTTGTAGCTTTGAAAGTCAACATGACTTGAACGCGAAACTGAATTCTTTAAACTTCATTTGAAACTAGAAACTTCATGTTTGAAACTATGACATTAAACTTCTTTCACAAATTCTGAACATCTTTGAAACAACTTTGTATCTTCATCACTCAGATCTCTGGACTGTCTTGATTTAGCTTTGAACAAACTTTCTTCAGAAACTTTTCACTTTGAAACAGCGGAAGCATTTTGAATTTCTGACTTGAACTTTGAACATGAACATTGAAATTTATCTTTGTAAAAATTCTCCCCCTTTTTGATGATGTGAGCATCATGATCATCAAAACTTCATCAATTTCAGCTCAGACTTTGATTTCCCCTTTGTATTGAAATAACAATCTCCCCTTTGACAATTGGCACGATTTGATCTGAGAGCCGTCAATTCATGAAAGATATATATCCGAATCTTTTCAAATTCAGACATAATAAATGTGGTAACCCTGAATCAACAAATGAAACAGTTAGAAGTGTCTGTCAGTAACACGGAGTTACTGTGTACAACGAATGTACAATATAAGGAGTTGTTTTGATGTTGACTCCCCAGGTCTTCCATTCAATCATTGAAAAACACAAGGTTTATCTATGAATGTTCTGACAGAAAAACAAATTCTCTGTGTGCTCGTGCTTGTGTTTGAAAGAATTAGCACAATTATTGTGTTTCATAAGGCTCGAAGTATGTAAATAATTGAGACAACAATGATTGTACATGGACTCAATGTGCATGAGAAAGGGTCGAAGGTGGGGCACCTTTCCTTCTTTTTCAATATCAGTATCTTCCAAGAGAAGAACCAATAGATTATGTGTTGCTTCCCCAGAAAATGTGAAACATTCTCTTTTTAAGAAAAGAATGAGTAGCTAGTGGGGTTAATGCAAGAGATGGCATGGGCTATTTGCCTATTTCAATGATGGTCACCAAAGAAATGTGAACCAATCAGTAATGTGGCTGCCCGACTCAGAAAGGTGTTTGGTGCAGAGTTATGATATTCTTTTAACTCTGATCTCACACCCTCCATCTTTTAAACATATAAGCTCACATCTAACCAATCTCTCATTTCCATTTTACCTCAACTCACTCCCACACTCAATTCTTTTAGACCCCTCTCCCCTCAATCACTCAAAGGATTTCTTCCGGGGTAGGAAACACTGGTTATCGTGAATCCATGGAAGATCTATTAAGCACTCACACTGAATCCCATGTTCCTAAAAAGTACATGTTGGTCAATGATTTTCTTGATATGAAAAGCATAAAAAATCATATGTCTGTGTATGTATGCTCATCAAAAATCAGAAATGAAATTTGAGCATTTTTAAACATTTAAGATTTCTCAAAACAAGAATATTGAATGAATGAAATGAAATCAAAATAATTGTTTTGAGAATCTGACAATGATTAAAATCAGATCAAATGAAATAGCTAGGATATCAAAGAACTGGATATTTTGTTTATATGAACAAATATAAACAATTTAGCAATAAAGACACAAATTTGAAAAAGATGAATGATGCTCAACAACTTTGAAAGCAAACGGGGGTATTACCATCGAAAAATTGGTTCATTTAGAGACATGGTAATAACAATTTCAACTAAAATACTGAACCGGTGTGTGTAAATACTTGACATTATATGAAGAAGATAATACACAAGTATTGATATTTGGAAACACACGGTCAGTTAAACATTAAGGTCAAAATTTGAAAAACAATTAAAAGCACACTTCTAAATTCATAAAATCTTATGAGAATAAGAAGTGGTTTGAACATTTAAGAAACTGTTTTTCATGCTTGAAAGTTGTTCTTATTTCAAACAATCAGAGATCTAGGATCTGAAGATATTACCTTTCAGCTCCCCCTCAAATCATGATATAATGATTTCAATCTTTTAAGCTCCCCGTGGATATTAGCAGAATATCCTTCTTTGATCATTGAAAAACGGGTCCTGATCTGTCATGTGATCAGAAACCACTTTATTCACAACATTTATTCAAAAATAAAAGACAGAAAGCAGTAAAACATTTTATAGTATGAGTTCTGATCTGAAATAATCAGAAGTCATCACCTTTACTCCCCCTTAAATTAAGCATCTGAGATATATCAGTTAAAATAGGATAGAGATCAGACACTCCCTTTTGAATTGTAGACCATCATATCAGAGAAATCTATCAGTGAAACAGTATAGGATAGATATCAGATCAATTCTCTTGGGATGTAGGCCATCATATCCATCGGATGCACAAACCGGAGTAAGGTCTTTTTGATCGCTGAGATCCGAGTCCTAAACTGTTGTGTCTAGAAGTCAAACTCCGTTGAAGAACGGGTCCTAAGCTGTGTACTTAGAAGCCATTATCTTTCAGCTTTGAAGTCCGGATTTTGAACTTTTGTGTTCAAAAGCCATTGTTCTCTTACTCCCCCTTGACTTGAGGTGCCTGCAACACATAATCAGTTTTCGGCTTTGGTACCCACTTGTATTTGGGTCCATGTGTGTTAGTTGCAGTTCTTGTAGGAATAATCGAGTAAGAACCATACCAGAAATGATCATTGGTCTTGTGGATATGATCATGTGTACAACAGTAAGAACAATAAAATTTATTACCTGAAAACCTGAGTAATTGATTTCTTGAGTATATATGGTCAGGTTTACCTTTATGCTCTTTGTTCTTCTTTGCTTTATGAACATGTACACATGATGTTTTTCCTTTCAGCTCATTTGACATCTCATCTTTAACTGGTTTCTTCTGCCAGACCAATTTCTCTTTCTTGTAACTTCTTCTCCTTGGATATGTATCTGAACCATCTAAAAATTGATCAAAGAAAATGTTAGTTCGACGAATCTGATTAAAATATTTAACTGACCTTTGTGACGAGACGGATTTCTGATTTGAACTTGAAACAGACTTTTCAAGCTCTTTGATCTTTGAAGCAAAGGTGTCTCTTTCTTTCACAAGCAGGTCAATTTTTGTCTTGAATTCAGACTTCGTTTTCTGCTCTTTCAGTGCAGTAGCAGATAGTTCAGATAATTTTGAAGTCAGCTTTTTTATTTCAGTCTCAAAGATGCCCACATTCTCTGAATCATTTCTTTGGCCAAATAGTTCCTTGAAGAATCCCACATTCTTTTGTTCTATGGCCTTCTTTTCATTAGCAAATTTCTCTCTTTCTAAAATCAGTACTTTCTCAAAATCAGAAATTTATTGAGAAAGTTTTATGCATTTAAGATCCACTGACTTCTTCTCTTCAAAACACTTTTTAGAGAAATCTGAGAACTTCTTTGAAAAATTTTTCTTTTCATTTTCAAAATCAACTTTATTTTCAGCAAGTTGTTTTTCAAAAACAAATAAATTCTTTCTAAGCTCAAAGTTCTCAGATTTCAATCTCTTTATCTTCTCATCATTCTGCCCAGAAGATCTTTGCAGAAGATCTTCATTGATGATCTTTAAAGCATTGATTTCTTCTTTCAGTGAGATGATTTCAGTAAAATACTCTCCTGACTTTTGTGAATGAAAGTCAACTGCATGATCCAGATTAATCTTCTCTATTTCCACCTTTCTAATCTTTTCTTCAAGATTTATAAATAATCCCATGATTAAAGAGTAACCAGCTTAATGTGAATTATCGTTCCAAACTATATATCAGAAAATCAAAAATCAGATCAAATTGAAATCTTGCACAAAAAGAACTTTTGTCCCCCTCCGCAGACTTAGCACGGGGGTCCCGCTACCCGGTTAGCGGGTGGGGTGAAGAGGCAACGCCCTTGCCGGGTCTGGGGGCAGCGCCCCTAGAGAAAAAAAATTTCACATTTAAAGGACATATTACAGTTTTGAAAATTTTGACAAAGTATGGAAATGACACTGTTTACGCAAGATTGAGTTTTGCGTAAGTAATGAGTTGCGCAAACCAAGCTTTTCGGAATCAACGTGATGCGCAAAGACAGGTTCTCTAAGCAGAGAGTTGCGCAAAGTAAGTTTGCGTAGGAGCCTTGATGCGCAAAGTGAGCTTTGCGTACGCCGAAGGATGCGCAAATGTGACTTTGCGTATTTGCCTTGAAACGCAAAGTAGCTTTTCGTGAAGAGTACAAGACACAAAGTGCAATTCTCTTGATCAATGTATTGCGCAAAGTACACTTTTCGAAACCCGTGGAATACGCAAACTGGACTTTTCGTAATAACGTAGATGGCACTCGATGATTCTTGCGCAAACCAGATGAACTTGCGCAAACCAAAAATGAACTTGCGCAAATCAAGTTCTTGACTGATTCTTTCTCAAATCGATTCAAACCTGCAAATTTGAACTCAAAAACTTATAAGTAACAATGATAAACAGTACTAAACACATGAATACAATCAATTTTCGATTAAAACAACAATTCACATGAATTCGAAGAAGAATAGAGTTCGAAGTCGTTACTTCAAGAAAATTCAAAAATCGAAAATTGACATTGAAAATGAACGAATTACGATATGAAATCAAAACAAGAATCAATCACCAACATAAATCGAAATCAATGATTCCATTTTCTTGCACTAAAAATGATTTTACACACAACATTCAGATGAAGAGTACCAATACTGGTTTTCTTGAAAAAATTTCAAAAATATTGATTTTCGATCCAAAATACTCCAGATTTCAATTCAAATCATGATCAAATCATTTCTAAAAAGTTTGGTTCAGCTCTGATACCAATTGTTAATCATAAAATCCCAATATTATCAAGCAATTACTCAAAATATATCAATTAAGATCAAGAATTAGAGAGAGAAACTAGAGAGAGAAAGTAGATCTTGCATTAGTCACAAATCTCACACATACAATATGTGAATAGTTCTCTAGCGTAGTTACAAGATTATGAAAGTCAAACCTATATAAACCAACTAACTAACCAAGACTTAACCACTAAGGAAAGGAAAACATACAAAGACTAACTATTACAAAGACAATGTTGACTTTTACATCTTTGACTTTCCTATTAAATCTTGGATACAATATTTAGACTTAACACTGCTACCAGTGTTAATACTGCCAAGCCTATTATTAAGACAAAGTACTCCAGCCATGAGACTCCTGACTCTGATCATCTCATCCAGACTAAGATTACAGATTATGAATATGTTGATGAGAAAGGGCAACCCAAGACCACTTTGGCTTGGGTTCCCTCTAAAACTAACTGTTTTATCTTATGTGTAGGGCAACCAACAGCTCAAGAAGAAGAGCATTTGGCATGTAGACAGTGGTTGCTCTAGGTACATGACAGGTAACATGGCCTGCCTGTCAAAATTTCAAAAAGTTTGA
The DNA here is from genome assembly GCA_954870635.1 of Arctium minus. Taxonomy (NCBI): domain Eukaryota; kingdom Viridiplantae; phylum Streptophyta; class Magnoliopsida; order Asterales; family Asteraceae; genus Arctium; species Arctium minus. The sequence goes on from OX941092.1 coordinate 56,092,875, forward strand.
TGGAGGACGTGTTGCTTTTGGTGACAATCCAGCAGGAGGTAAGATAAGTGGAAAAGGTATGGTTTCAAAAGGTAAGATGTATTTTGAAGATGTGTACTATGTTGAGCAATTGAGATACAACCTGTTAAGTGTATCATAGGTATGTGACAAGAAACATAGTATATTATTTACTGAGACTGAATGTATTATCCTTGCTCCAGGATTCAAGGTAGTTGATGAAAATATGATACTACTTAGAACTCCTAGAAAGGATAATGTTTATTGTTTGGACTTAGAGAATGTTTCATCTGATTCATCATTAAACTGTCTGTTTTCAAAATCTTCTTTAGATGAATCATCTCTTTAGCACAAAAGGATGTGTTACATGAATTTTAAAACAATGAACATTCTTGTGAAAAACAACCTTGTAAGAGGTTTACCTCAAAAAGTGTTTTCATGTGATGATCATTGTGTTGCTTGTCTTAAAGGCAAGCAGCACAAAACTTCTCATAAGTCTAAAGAAATAAATACAATCTTTTCACCTCTTCAACTATTGCATATGGATCTTTTTGGTCCTACTAATGTGATGAGTATTGGTAAGAAATCCTACTGCTTAGTCATTGTTGATGACTTCTCTAGATTCACTTGGGTATATTTTCTAAGGACCAAGGATGAGACAAGTGGAGTGATCAAATCCTTTGTTCTTAGGGTTGAAAACCAAACAAATCAAAGAGTTAAAGTCATTAGATCTGACAATGGAACTGAATTTAAAAACAGTGACTTAAACAACTTTTGTGAGACTAAAGGTATTGAGAGACAATTAAGTGCTCCTAGAACTCCTCAACAGAATGGTGTTGCTGAGAGGAGAAATAGGACATTGATTGAGGCTGCTAGATCTCTATTGGCAGATTCAAAATTACCTATTACTTTTTGGGCAGAAGCAGTTAATACTGCTTGTTATGTCCAAAACAGAGTTCTAGTAGTCAAATCTCAAGGTAAGACACCTTATGAACTTTTCAAAAAGAATAAACCTTTTATTGGATTTTTCAAACCTTTTGGGTGTCCTTGCATAATCCTAAATACCAAATCTCATTTAGGCAAGTTTGAAAGCAAAGCTGAGGATGGATTCCTTGTTGGATACTCCTCTCAGAGTAAGGCATTTAGAGTATTCAATAGTTCTTCAAGGATTATAGAGGAAAGTAACAATGTCAAATGCAATGAGAACACACCAAATCAAATTGGTACAGGTCCTGATTGGTTGTTTGACATTGATTCACTAACTAACTCTTTGGGTTTCAGTGATGTACAAATTGCAGGAACAAATTCAGAAGAGAAACAAGTACAGAAGCTAGAGTTTGTGCTGTTTCCTATACCAAAAGTTGATCCTGCTGAATTTTGTCAACAAGAACAGAAGGACGATTCAGACACAGGTGACTCTGAATCAGAACAGGATGCAGTTGATAAAGGTGATGAAGAGAATAAGGATGATAAAGAGAATGCTCATCCTTCAGGAAACACAGGTCCTTAGATGCCGATACTATCAGAAGATGATACTGATGAAGAAAATTCTTCAGTATTTAGTGGAAGCACTCCTGAGAAGAATGACTCTAATCTGGATGCAAATATCAATGAGGAGGTTGCACATCAAACAAGAACTCAGAAGAATCATCCTCCTCAGTTGGTGATTGGTGACATCAATTCTCCTAGGATCATAAGGCATCAAAGTAAGATAGAAGGATTGAAAGACTTGCAATCAGGGTTGTTATCTTGTTTTCTATCTCAGATTGAACCCAAGAAGGCCTATGATGCAATGAAAGAACCAATATGGATAGAGGCAATGCAAGAGGAGCTGCTGCAGTTTAAGCTGCAAGATATGTGGGATCTAGTTGACCTTCCACCAGGACAAAGGGCAATTGGTACTAAATGGGTTTTCAGGAACAAGAAAGATGAGAGAGGAATTGTAATAAATAATAAGGCCAGACTTGTGGCACAAGGGTACACACAAGAAGAGGGGATAGATTATGAAGACGTATTTGCACCAGTAGCCATAATTGAGGCAATTAGGCTGTTTCTAGCCTATGCTTCTTTCATCCAGTTCAGAGTATCCCAGATGGATGTCAAGAGTGCATTTCTATATGGGACAATTGATGAAGAAGTGTATGTTTGTCAGCCTCCAGAGTTTGAGAATCCTACCTTTTCCTGACAAAGTATACAAACTAAAGAAGGCACTCTACGGGCTACATCAAGCACCAAGAGCATGGTATGACACTCTATCTACCTATCTTTTGGAAAATGGTTTTGAAAGGGGCATCATTGACAAGACTCTGTTCATTAAAAGGAAGAAGAAGGACATCCTACTTGTTCAAATCTATGTGGATGATATCATCTTTGGATCCACAAAAGATTATATGTGCAAGGAGTTTAAGGAGCTGATGCATAAAAGATTCAAGATGAGCTCTATGGGTGAACTTACATTCTTCCTTGGGCTACAGGTTAAACAAAAGAAAGATGGTATCTTCATCAGTCAATCCAAGTATGTGCAGGATATCCTTACAAAGTTTGGATTTTCAGATTCAAAGCCTGCAAGAACACCTATGGAAACACACAAACAGATCACTGCAGATCTTGAGGGGGAGGATGTGGATGTTCATCATTATAGATCTATGATAGGCTCCCTCATGTATATAACAGCTTCAAGGCCAGATATTATGTTTGCTGTCTGTGTGTGTGCCAGATTTCAAGTAAGACCTAAGCAATCTCATTTTCAAGCAGTCAAGAGGATCTTCAGATATCTCAAAGGACAACCTAGGTTGGGTCTTTGGTATCCTCATGACTCACCATTTGATCTACTTTCATATTCTGATAGTGATTTGGGTGGTGCAAACTTGGATAGAAAGTCTACATCAGGGGGATGTCAGTTTTTGGGTGCAAGACTAGTTTCTTGGCAGTGTAAAAAGCAAACCACAATGTCCACTTCTACAACAGAAGCAGAGTATATAGATGCTGCAAGCTGCTGCTCACAAGTGCTATGGATTTAGAATCAGATGTTGGACTATGGTGTTACTTTTCTTCACACTCCAATCTTCATTGACAACAACAGTGCTATAAGCATTGTTAATAATCCAGTCAAGCACTCTAAAACCAAGCATATAGAAATCAAGTACCATTTTATTAGAGATTGCAATGAAAAGAAGCTAATTCAGGTTTTGAAGGTACACACAAGTAACCAATTTGCTGATCTATTCACCAAAGCTTTTGATGTGGGCAGATTCACATTCTTGGTCACAAGTGTAGGCATGATAAACACTGAATAAGCCTCTTTTGATTTTCTTTATGTACCTTTTCTATATAGATTCTTTCATTCTTACTTTCTCATAATGTATTGTGCATGGTGCTACTAACTATGTGTGTTTAAGTGTTTCAGATTACCTTGCTGATCAGAAACTTAGTACTTCTGGTTAAGTTAATACTGCTCTCACTATTAATCCTACTGACAGTTCAAATGTGGTTAAGTATGGTTAATACTGCTTGGTGGTTTATACTGCCAGTGCAAAAGTTACTACTGCTTACCTTATGTCTACTGCCAGACAATGGTACTACTGCTAGTTTGTGTTAATGCTGCTGGTATGTGTTACTACTACTAGTCTGTGTTAATGCTGCTAGTATGTGTTACTACTGCTTATATGGTTTAGTACTGTGGGCTCGTTAATGCTTCTAGGGTACTTAGTACTGCTTCTAACTGAAACCCTCGACCTATAAATACCCTTTCTGACCGCCAAAACCCAAAAGGCTCTTTGAATTTCCTACGAGTGTTCTTTTTCTCTCTCTCTCTCTCTCTCACGAATTCTTGCTTCCCAGTGCGTAAACCCTATTGTTGAGACAAACCCAAGAACGATGGCAGGACTGGAATTTGTGGAAGATCATAATGAGCTTGCGATGCTGCAAAAGCCCAAACAATCTGAGGGTTTTGAAGAAATTGTTGATTTCCTGAAAGATTCCCACATTGCCTATGCACTCACTGTCAATCCCACAATCTATGTGGAGCACATGCGATAGTTCTGGACCAATGCCTCCATTCAGACTGTCAATGGCAATCAGGTCATCCAAACCAGAGTCTGTGATCAATCTGTTACAATCACAGAAGCTTGTATTCGCACTCATCTACGTCTAGATGATGCATCAGGTATATCTTCTCTTCCTAAGGATGATCTCTTCCAAGCAATTGGTAGAATGAGGTATGAAGGTCCCACTGAGGTCTATAAGTTCTTCAAGAGAAAATTCTCACCTCAGTGGAGATTCTTTGTTCATACCCTTCAGCATTGTATTTCTCGCAAAACAACTGGATGGAGTGAGTTCAGCAGTACCATAGCTTATACTCTGGTCTGCTTAGCAACCTCCAGAAAGTTTAATTTTTCACAAATGCTTTTAAATGATTTACTGTCAAAACTGGATACCAAAACCAAAACAAAGAGATTTTATATGTATCCAAGGATTGTACAAGAAGTACTGAACAATGAATTGACGGATTTACCCTCTTTCCAAGAGGTGTATGTACCAAAACCTCCCAAAGGGAAGGTGTTTTCCAACATGAGAAGGCCTAGTAAGGACTTCTCTAGAACAAACACACCATTGTTCTCTACAATGATGGTTGTATCTTCCCATGGTGAGGCATCAGTGTCACAACCCACATCTGAGCACCCAACTGATGACCTACCCACACCACTCATTTCAATTAATACTCCTCAGATCCCTGTTGTCAAGCCAAAATCCCCCATCACACAAATCTATATAAGGAAAAAGGTACAGAAGGTTCCTTCCCTTCCTATATCTTCACCCCATAAGCCTGCAAGCCCTCTAATGGAGCATTCTCCATTAGAGAATATCTAAAGGGAAACTACAGGGGTGTCTCCCAACCCCAAGAAGGTGCTCTCTAAGGAGAAGGAAGAGCATGTGGGCAGTAAGGCTCACGCTACTGATTCTGCACAAGGTGTAGGTCAGGACAGTGTGAACATCTCTAAGACCTTCCCCACGGCAACTTTAGATGAGCAATCATCTAAGGGTCCCAGGTGCCAAGAAACCACAAGGGTAGAAGGTGCTTCTGCTAGGCAGAAGGCCTCTACTAAAAGATCCAAGGATCCTTCAAGGGTGGTAAAAACACCTAGAGGAGGTGAGGACAGATATACTTATGATGAATTGATGGATACTCTTGGTACAATAAGTCTGGAAGTTCACAATCAAGATTTGGAGATAAAAGCATTGAAAAAGGTGATTACTTCTCAACAAGAGCAGATTTCCAAACTCAAGAAGATGGTACTCAAATTGGTGCACAAAAAGAATAAAACCCAATTTGTTTTGAAGAAGAGGAGCATTGATCATGATGCTTCCAAAAAGGGGGAGACTCAAGAGAATGAAAGTGAAAAGAAAAGCCCAGTTGCTATGGATATCAGTTTGAGGGGGAGATGTGTAGTGAAGCAAAAAAGAAGCAAGCACCAGAAACAGTGAATGAAGAGTAATTGAACAAGCAGCAGAAACAGCAAAAGCAGTAAAACTGAGAAAGAAGTAGAAACTACAGCAGCAGCAGAAACAAAAGAACAAAAAGCAGAAACTGGTTTGTCTGTAGAGGAGATAGAGATAGCTGAAACTCTGGTTAAGGCAAAACATGACACTCCTAAAGCCACTCAAAAGGCTAAGGGAGTGGTGATCAAAGAAGGAACATAAAAGACAAAGAAAGAGATAAGCATGTCAGATGCAAAGAAGAAAGAAAAAGAGAAGGTGGTTGAATATGAGAAACTAGGGAAAAAGCAAAAGCAAATAGATATGGATGCAGAGTTGGCAAAGAAGTTGCAAGAAGAGCTGAAAAAGGAGGAAGAAACCCGAACTGCCAAAGATAGAAAAATTGCATTAGATTTGGCTACAAAGCTAAATGAAGAGTATCAGAAAAGTTTGAAAACTGCTGTGAAGAGGGTTACTATGAAAGCTCCACAGAAAAGACAGCCCTCAAAAACCTTCTTAGCCAATCAAGAAAGAAGAAAGATGATCAACTTCCTGAAAGGGTCCATTGGAGTCCCTGAAGGAATGTTTACTAACATGTATTTTAGCAGAATAGAGGAGTTGTATAAGAAGGAGATGGCCAAGCTTCAAGGAGACTTTAGTCAGAGGGTTGAGGTTGAAAGAAGATTGAAAGAGAGACATGATCTGAATATTCAAAAACCCTTCCCTGACAGTGAAGAAGGCACTCCTACCAAAGAAAAGGCTGAAGTCAAGAAGGAAAAGTCTCTAGCACAGAAAATTGGAGCTATAAAAAGAAAGAAAGCTATTTCTACCAAGAAACAGGCAAAGAGGACAAGAATTGAAGAAGTTGAGAAGGAGAAGGAAAGTGAAAGAACAGAAGCAGAACCATCTGAACATACTGTTGCACCTTCAGCAGAGCAAGAGCAGAATCAAGAGCCAACAAGTCAACAATCAGAATAGCTAAGACAACCTGAGGAACAATTTGAGTTGTACATGACAGTAACTGATGAAGATCCTTTGAAAGCTGATCCTATCTCTATGGAAGCTCCAGAGATTATCCATTGGGATACTCTAGTGGATAAAAGAACAGAGTATTTCAGAATAAAGAGAATGGGTAATCATTATGAAGTGTATGCTACATGGGGTAAAATAATCAGAAGCTGTAACAGGGTGGATTTGGAAGAAATGTACAAGGTTGGTTTGAACTTGTATGGAGATTTACTGACAGGAGAAGGGATGAGCATTAAAAAGATGGCCATGGAGTACTTGTGCATGATGTTTGATCCTGAAAGAGTACAATATGTTATCAAAGACTTGCATCTTGAGAATGGATTTAAAAGAATAGAGAATGGAGTCTATGCCATTACAATTGACAAAAGTTATCATGAGTATTACCTGGTTGACAAGATGTATGACCACAGCAAGGCAAAGCTGCAAGGGATGTTGAGAGCAAAGTTGGTCTGTCCCAAAGGTTCAGAAATGGCCAGAATAGTGATCAGAAGAACTATCAATCAAAGTCTAGGTCTGGATCCTAATTTGGAAAATTGAGCTGAAGTTTTGAAAGCATCATGAAGACCACATTTTGAAGAACTTAACTTCTGGATTTCAAAAGTTAAGTTAGGGGGAGATTGTTGGGTCTGAAATGAGCTAAGTCCAATTAGTGCTGCTTCAAGGAGTTACTACTGCTGAAAGAATTAATACTGCTACTTAATGGTATTACTACTGCTTGTAGGATTACTACTGCTAGAGGTATTAATACTACTTGAAAGTTAATACTGCTAGTAGTTAGTACTGCTTGAAGAATTACTACTGCAAGCAAGGTTGGTACTGCTGAGGAAGTTAATACTGCTATGAAGTTAATGCTGCTCATGAAGATAAAGATGGATTGATGCGAAAGACTAGGAGCTGAAGATAATGATGAAGATAATTATGGAATGAATGCTGAAGATCAATATTTATTTTGTAATTATCTTGTAATCAGTTCTGTATATATAGTCTAGTAGTTTTTGATAGATGAACAAGTTTTGCATAAACGTTTAGAGAGAATTAACCTCAAGATTAGTTTTAATCATTTCTTTAGAGAAGTATAGAACGTCTGTTGAGTCTGTTCAACAGATTGAGGTTTTGTTTGTAATCACTAAGTTAATTCAATATAACTTGTGATTTGATCCATACACTGTTCGATTGATTTACTGTTAAAGTGTTATTCCGCAAACTTCTTTAACATAGCTTCTGAGTGTTTAATTAAATTCTTGTTTAAGAATTTTCGATCTTGAAAACAACGGCTCTAACATTTTCGAATAGTTAGGGACGTTGATTGGGAAAATCATTTGTTTTAAATCTTAATGTTTCTTTCCTATGTACGTATATTGCGAGAGTAAATATATGCCTTGGTCTAGAAGAGCTTTTCCATCTCGAGAGAGGGTTAAAGTAGTTTTGCGAAACGAATTCTCACCATTACCAAAATCCTAGGTTGACGTTACCCAGTGCCCATTTAGTTGTAGTTGTCCTTCATTTTGCTTAGTCATGTTTCTATTTATTTCTTTTTCTCTCTCGTTCCCTTAATCTAGTATAATTTTATGTCCACTTAGTTTAATAACCAAATCAAATATCTGATTCGCATAGCTAGGCATGATTATTGAGTGGTTAGTGTTAGACCGTCACCTCCCTATGATCGACCCGTATGCTACAATACCCGCACGCTTGCGGTATAAATTTAAAACACATCAAAAGAAATGTGGAAAATTAAAAATCAAGCTGTACTAGGTAAAACGAACTATGTTTTAAGATTCAACATACCCAATTTCGAAATGAGAAAGTTAAATCTCTTTTCGTCCAAAGGTTTGGTGAATAAATCATCTAATTGGTAATCCGTGTTTACAAAGTAAAGTTCAATTGTACCTTTTTCGACGTGTCTTTTATAAAGTGATACCGCACGTCTATGTGTTTGGTTTTGTGTGCTGAACAGGATTAGCTGATATGGCTATGGAGCTTTTCGAATCACAATATATTAGAATCTTCTTGAACTGGAATCCATAATCTCGTAGCTGTGTGTGCATCCACATTACATGAGAACAACAATTTGCAGCAGGTACATACTCTGCTTAGCAGTTGATGTAGACACATAAAGGTGTTTCTTTGAATCCCAACTTACGAGTTTATCTCCCAAAAATTGAATGTGACCCTATGTGCTTTTCCTGTCTAGCATGCAACCTGCATGATCTGCGTCTGAATACGCTGTTAGCTCAAAACCAGTATCTTTAGGATACCACAAACCAAGATCTGCGGTTCCCTTCAACTATTTAAATATCCGCTTAACTACCGAAAGTTGGGATTCTTTGGACGAAGCTTGATATCGAGCACATAAGCATGTAGAAAACAAAATATCTGGCCGACTAGACGTCAAGTACATTAATGAATTTATCATGCCTCTATAAGTCCTAAGATCAATAGCTTTTCCCGACAGATCAACTCCAATTTTAGTACCTGGTCCCATTGGGGTTGAAATAGGAGTATAATTTGACATATTAAATTTCTTTAAAATGTCAGCAAAATACTTCGATTGATTTATGAAAATCCCCATTGAAAATTGTCTTACTTGTAATCCGAGAAAGAAATTCATCTCTCCCATCATACTCATTTGAAATCTTGACACCATGAGGGCAGGAAAGTTCTTACAGTACTTTGGGTTTGTACAACCAAAAATTATATCGTCCACATATATTTGAATTAAAATGATATTACCTTTTTCCTTTTTAATGAATAAGATGGTATTGATTTTACCTTTTGAAAAACCAGACTTGACAAGGATTTTAGATAGCATGTCATACCAGGCTCGAGGGGCTTGTTTGAGTCCGTAAAGGGATTTGTCTAGAATGTATACACGATCTGGCTTGTCAGCACTTATGAATCCTTCAGGTTGAGAAACGTACAACCCTTCTTTCAACAATCCATTCAGAAAGGTTGTCTTGTCATACATCTGATAGACCGTAAAATTCTTATGTGCAACATAGGCTAGGAACATCCTAATTTCCTCTATGCGTGCAACTAGTGCACACGTCTCGTCATAATCTATGCCTTCCTCTTGTCTATATCCCTTGGCTACAAGTCTTGCTTTATTTTTAATCACAATACCATCATCATCCTTTTTGTTTTTGAATACCCATTTCGTGCCAATGATAGTTTTTCCTTCTGGTCGGGGCATCAATCGCCAGACTTTAAGAGCCTCAAATTGGTTGAGCTCTTCTTGCATGGATGTAATCCAGTCTGGATCACAAAGAGCTTCTGAAACTTTTGTAGGCTCAATCTTACTGAGAAGTGAATCAAACATACATTCATTTGCTGTTGCAGACCTATTTTGCACCGACTTTGACGGATCTCCAATAATTTAATGAACCAGGTGCTCTTTGGTCGACTTGTGTTCATGAGGGAGTGGATTAGATATAGACTGATCATGTTGACCATCTAAGAATCCAATATATTCTTGTTGTTGGGGTTCACTTGAAGTGATTGGTGCAAAAGATTCAATTGGTTGGACATTTGATGTCTGTTGAGTAGGCATAACAGTACATCCAACTGAATTGGATTCTTCTGACTCTAAACTTTCTCGTTCAACTTCAACTGATGGAGCAAGTATTTGAACTTGAGTTTCTACTTGAGCTGGGGAGTCTGGCTCAGTTAAGACATTTGATGTGATTGGTTGATTCTTCCTTGAATCTTCAGACCTAACAATCACAACAGTTTTAGTCACTTTTGATCCTAGAAACTCATTATAAAAATGTCAAAATAGTAAATATAAATCTGAAAGATGCGATGTAGACATAGAAGCATTATCAGACATAGAAACTTTAGATACAGGTTCTGGACTGATTTGTCCATAAGCTAATACTCTTGTTATAACAAGTTCTGAACTGAGGTGCTCAGAAGCCATCTCTTCATCAAATGTAACAATAACTCTTTCCACAACGATCTTTGACTTCTTCAAGTAGACTCTATATGAAGCAGATGTTTGAGAGTAGCCAATGAAAATGCCTTCGTCAGCCTTGGGACTAAACTTATTCAAGTTCTCCTTATTATTCAGCACAAAACACCTGCATCCAAAGATGTGAAAATGTTTGATGCTAGGTATTCTATTATTAATCAAAGCATATGACGTTTTAACAAACTGACGATGGATGATTGATATGTTTTGAGTATAACATGCAGTAGACACAGCTTCAGCCCACAGAAATAGAGGTAGATCAGATTAACTAAGCATAGTGAGAGCAGCCTCGACTAGAGTTCTGTTTCGCTTTTCTACTACTTCATTCTGTTATGGTGTTCTAGTAGCATAAAATTGATGTGTTATCCCGAACGATTCGAAATAATTGTCAACTGTTTTGTTCTTGAATTCTGTGCCATTATCTGTTCTGAGCAGCTCAAAATTGTCTTCTGCAAGTTCACTTGGATGGTCTACAAAAATGAGATGATGGCATCCAATTTCACATCTTTTGATATTAGAAATTTGACCTAAGTGTATCTTGAATAATCATTCACGATCATTACAACGTATTTCTTGTCATTTATTCTTTGTGTTTTCATGGTACCACTGGTCTCTATGAAATGTATCCCTATTTTTCAATAAAGGAATAGCACACAAGTATACATGCCAAACCAGTATCGTTTGAAAACAAGTAATAAAGTGGTACTAAGTACCGAATATCGATCCACAGAGACAATTAAAGCAAGCAATTGATCTAAGACAACTTAAAAGGTGATTTCAATTAGAGAATTCGAAGGAATGATCTTTGAGTAAGTTGACAGCTTTGAAATGGATTTAAAACAGTAAAGAAAGTGCATGGGTGTAAGTTCAGGCTGGAGTTTAGCTACAATGTGTTTAGGTAGACTGCTGCAACATGAAGTTGCAGTGTTGGTTCTCAACCTTACTACTGAACAAAGAAGCCCTCTTTCAAGGTGCAGATGAGACTATGTACTGGCATCTCCACGCATTCGGGAGACCCAACTAATGTCATGCAAATCTTACTGCTCTTTTCATGTAGTTCACAATCCCAAGGGATTGATACGGTATTACCTACCACAACACTCTGATGTTCTAAAGTTTACGTTGTCTTGAATGCAAGTCCAACTCATCTAAGTGGAACAACATGCGTCACTTTGTCAAGAAACACTCAGATGAAACTTAGGAACATTGGGTGAATAGCAAGGAGGATGGCCGATAGCTAAAGCAATCTTCCACTATCACAAAGGCCTTTATCTCCCAACCTTTACTTACACCCAAGCTAGGGGTATTAGCCCATCATCGCTTGAAAATAAGTACAAGACATAAATGTAAACGCGAAATGTAAATACATGAAAAATAAAGCTTCAAAAGATTACTTGGATTAAAGCAAATAAAAGATGACAATAGCTACTAAGTAGTTTAGAAAACCACCTAGTTGTTTCCCTTGTCAAAGAAACCAAAATAAAACTAAATATTAAAGCTAATGTTTACTTACAAAAGCAAGCTTCAAGTTATGTCTAAGTTGCCTTAGTTGCTTCCAAACTACTGAAAAGAAGCCCCTACTTATACAAGAGGAGGGCATCAAAAGAGCATCAAATGTCAAATAAGTAGTACAAAGATTCCTTAAACCAAAGGTCTTTAACCAATGGGTAATAGGACTATAAGATGCCTTCCTTAAAAATATAATTATATTCTTCAAAAGATGCCATCATCTCCTGCTTGCAAAACAGTTTCAGGCGGCTGGAATCTGATTCTTCTGCAAAAATCTTATAAAGTGACGTCTTGTACTTGCTGAAACTGCGTCCAGGCTGTAGCCTCCTGCTGCAGCATACCAAACTGTAAAGTTTTTCATCAAAAATAGCACAAACATGGGACATTCCTCTTACTTAGCTCCAAACTACAAATAAAGGGTAAAAACAGACTAAAAGACTCAAATTTGGTGATTGGGAGACTAAAAGAAGAGAAAATATAAAACAAATAAGTGCTAGAAGGTGACAAGTTATGCACTTATCACAACTCCACACTTGAACTATTGCTTTGTCCCCAAGTAATGAAAAAGACAAATACAAAGACTCAATTTGAAAGCTGAAAGATAAAATAACATACACTAGAGGTCAGTGAACAAAGCATCAAACAATTGACATAGCCTTTCATAAATCAAAGTTTATTCAATTTTCACAATGCACCACCATATGCCAATGCACATGTTCCTATTGTCAGGCAAAAACAGACTCTGGACTAAGGATCATGATTGTCTCTATAATTTCAGTTTCTTATCACATAAACATATATAATCACAACAAGAGATTAACAAACCTGTTTTGATTCAACAATATCAAACGATTTACAAGTTTTTCTCTTGAAGGATGTTTTCTCTCTCTAAGCTCTCTCTCTCTCTTTAGAATAGAGTTTGGCGGCTGCAGTATTCTAATTTTGCACACCTTCACTCACCAACAACCCTAGCACCTAAATGCCTTATACCTATTTTAGGGAAAAGACAAAAATACCCAAAATACAAGGAAAATTAACTTTAACTATTTATTACAAAGGACCTAGACTATTATTGAGAATTGACTTTGCAACATTGACTTCTTGAATCTTTCATCTTCAATCTTGATGATCTTGAATCCAATAAATCTGTGATCTAACAATCTCCCCCTTTGGATCAATATCATTACTAAAAAGATTTAGCAATCCAATCTTCTCTTCGAGCTCAGAAAGATGTAATCCCTCTCTTTTTCTTTAACACATCTTGTAATCTTCCCAAGAGACGTAGAAAAATTCTCTTTTCAAATGATGGAAATAAATTATCTCCAGATTTAGTTCAGAATGCTTTAGCAAAGTATCTTCAAAGAAAATTTCTCTCAATTCAGCATATCTTCAGAATACTTTCTCTAAACTTGTGTTCTCCCCCATTTCTTGGTTAACGCTTCTCCAAAGTCTCTGGAAACACAACTTTTAATGGACATTTCTTCAAACATTACGTTCTCCCCCTTTTTGATGAATAGAGCATCGACATCATCAAAACTTCTTCCAAGAAATGTCTTTGACCATGTTGATCGTTTGAACTGAGCCTCTGATTCACCGTCAACCTGCCAAGATATTCATCTAGATCTTTTCAAATCCAGACAAATTAGGAATGTAACCCCTGAATCAACAAATGAATTAGTTAAAAATGCCTGTCAGTAACACGAAGTCACTGTGTGTAACGAATACACATTGTAAAGGAGCTTTTATGATGTTCACTCCCCTAGGGCTTCTATTCAATCATCAAAACACCACAAAGGAAATTTCTATGAACGTTATGACAAGAAAACAAATTCCCTGTGTGTTCGTGCAAGTGATAGAAATATTAAGCACGGATGATTGCTTATAAAGACTCAAAATTGTGTAAACCACTGAGACAACAGTAGATAAACACAGACTCAATGTGCATGATTGAAGTGCGAAGGTGGGGCAAACTTCCTTCTTTTCAATATCTGGATTTTCCAAATGAAAATCAGATAGTAAATGTGCTGCTTCCCCTTTGAAAAATGAAACATTTTCTTGTTAAGAAGAAAATGAGTGGCTGGTGGGGTTAAAACAAGAGTTGGCATTGGTTAGGTGTCTATTTCAATAAAGTTCACCAAAGAATTGTGAAACATTAGAAATGTGGCTGCCCAGCTCAGAAAGTAGTTGGTGCAGAGTTTGATATTATTTTACTCTGATCTCACACCCTCTTTCTTTTAATCATTAAGATCACATCTAACCAAACTCTCTTTTCCATTTTTCCTCACTTCATAACCCACACTCATTTCTTTTTGAATCCTCACACTCAATCACTAAAGGATTAACTTCTTGGGTAGGAAACACTAGTTAACATGAATCCATAGAAGTTCAGTTAAGTCCTAGCACAAAGATCCTGTATTGTCCTATAAAGCATGTGTTGCTCAAAATGGTTTAACTTTATCAGCGCAAATACAAGTCAGATGTATGTATGATCAGATTATAATCATGTAGATTTGAGCATTTGAAACATTGAAGTATTTTCAAACAAGTAAATTGAATGAATGAACAAGAATGCAAGAGACTTATTTGAAAATCTGACATTGTATGAAAATGATCAGAAATGATATGACAATCAAGGCTTATGGTCAAGAATAATGGATATTGTCTATATTAAACAAAGTATAGACATTCTTGAAATGACGTTTCAAAATGAAATGATGCTCAAAATTCTTTGAAATACAAGCGGGGTGTATCACCATCGAAAAATTGGTCAGTATGAGACATGGTGATAACTTATTCAACAAAAGAATTAAACCGGTGTGTGTGAATACTTGAAAGTATATAGACAAGATAATACGCAAGTAATTATCTTTGGAAACACACGGTTTGTTAAACATGTAAGCACGAATAATATGAAAACATTTAAAATCACACTTCCAATTCATGAAATCTGTTTAAGAATCGGGAAGTGGTTTGAACATTTAAGAACAATGTTTTCTATGATTGAAAGTTGTACTTCTTTCAACCAAAGATGAGATGAAGATATAGAATTATACCTTTTGCGTGCAATCTTACATTTCATGAAGGCAAGCTTAAAGTCATAAAGATATGATCTTGTAAGCATTTCTCAAACTGCAAAAGTCTTAAAGGTCACAGTCAAAGCAACTTTATTCACATAAATTAAATGACATAAAGCAGTAAAACAATTAAAGTGCGAGTTCTGATCTGAGATAATCAGAAGTCATTGCCATACTCTTTTGAAATGAAGAGCTCCTCCTAAAATCATGCATTATAAAAATTTGACAGATAGGTAAATGCAGAAATTAGATATGCTCCCCCTCAAAATAACATTGATCATCTATGGAGTACTTCTCACACTCCCCCTGAGATCATGAACAGACTATTAAAGTGCAGATATCTTTCAGAAATAATGATAAAGAAATGATGAAAAATTTACAATTAGAAAACTGTAATAGGTAACCACTGATTATGTCTTAAGATTTAGCATACCAAGCCTCGAGACAAGAAAAGTGAATCTCTTTTTGTATAAGGGTTTGGTAAACAAATCTGCAAGCTGATAATCAGTTTTTACAAAGTAAAGTTCAATTATTCCTTTTTCGACATTGTCTTTTATAAAATGATACCTGACATCAATGTGTTTGGTCTTCGTATGCTGAACATGATTAGCTGATATCGCGATAGCGCTTTTCGAGTCACAATAGATCGGAATCTTATTGTAGTGATAACCATAGTCTCGCAGTTGTGTTCTCATCCACAAGACCTCAAAACAACAGCTAGCAGCAGCTACATATTTTGCTTCAGCCGTTGAAGTGGAGATACATAATTGCTTCTTCGATGCCCAACTGACGAGTTTATCACCGAAGAAATGTATATAACCCGACGTGCTCTTCCTATCTAGCATGCAACCAGCATGATCTACGTCTGAATATGTTGTTAGTTCAAAGCGAGTATCTTTAGGATAGCACAGACCAAGATCTGCAGTCCCCTTCAGATACCTAAAAAGACTGCAGACATATGGGATTCTTTAGGATTGGTCTGATATCTAGAACATAAGCATGTAGAAAACATTATATCTGGCCTACTTGAAGTAAGATACATCAAAGAACCTATCATCCCTCTATAAGTCCTAACATCAACAACTGTTCCCGAAGGATCAGTGCCAATCTTAGTACCAGGTGCCATTGGGGTACCAATCGGTTTACAGTTTTCCATTTTGAATCTCCAAAGAATTTCAAGAATGTATTTAGATTGATTGATAAAAATCCTCGTTGAAAATTGTTTGACTTGTAATCCGAGAAAGAAAGTCAACTCTCCCATCATACTCATCTGAAAACGTGACACCATGAGGTTTGAAAAATTCTTACAATATTTAAGATTTGTAGAGCCAAAAATAATATCATCCACATATATTTGAATAAGAATGATATCGGCTTTTTCCTTTTTAATGAATAAAGTGGTATCGACCGTACCTTTTGTAAAACCTGACTTGACCAAGAATTGAGATAAGACATCATACCAGGCGCGAGGAGCTTGTTTCAGTCCATAAAGTGCTTTGTCGAGAATGTATACATGATTCGGTTTCTCTTGATTAACAAAGCCTTCTGGCTGCGAGACGTAGACTTCCTCCTTGAGTATGCCATTCAGAAAGGCTGTCTTCACGTCCATTTGATAGACGGTGAAGTTCTTGTGGGCAGCGTACTTAAGAAACATGCAGATTGCTTCTATACGCACCACTAGAGCATAAGTCTCATCGTAATCTATTCCTTCCTCTTGCCTATATCCCTTGGAAACAAGTCTTGCTTTATTTAGGATAACGGTACCATCTTCATCTCTCTTGTTTTTGAACACCCATTTCGTACCAATGATGGTTTTACCTTCAGGTTTGGGTACGAGTCTCCAGACTTTAAGTGCTTCGAATTGATTCAACTCTTCTTGTATTGCAGTCACCCAATCTAGTTTGCACCGGTTTTGACAGATCTCCAATGACTTGAGATACCGGGTGCTCTTTGGTCCACTTGTGTTCATGGGGGAGTGGATTAGATGCAAATTGATTATGATTATCATCTAAGAATCCACTGGAATCTTCTTCAGATTGTTCAGTAGGAATGGGGGGTTCGGTTGAAGTAGTAGGTGCAGAAGTTTTAGTGGGTTCAGCTTGATCAGTCCTTACAGTACACCCTACTGATTCAACTACTTCTGTCTCTTCACTGTTGGTCACAGCTTCAACTGTCGGAGTAGGCATTTAAACTTGAACTTCTTGCTGAATCGGGGAGTTGGATTCAGTAGAGATATCTGAAATGGTTGGATGAGTAGTCATTGAGTCTTCCATCCTGTCAACCACAACAGATTTAGTCACTTTAGATCCAAGAAATTCATCATAAAATAGTTCAAATAGCAAATCTAAATCAAATAAATGATTAGTAGACGTTGATGCCCCATCTGATTTGTTCGCTTGAGACACGAGTTCTGGACTGATTTTCCCATAAGCTAGTACTTCTGTTATCACGGGTTCTGAACTGAAGTGTTCAGAAGCCATCTCTTCATCAAATGTAACGTGTATGCTCTCGACCACAGTCTTTGACTTCTTCAAGTATACTCGATATACAGCAGATGTAGAAGAATAGCCGATAAAGATGCCCTCTTTCGCCTTAGCACTGAACTTATTCAGACTCTCTCTGTCATTTAGCACAAAACACTTACACCCAAATATATGGAAATATTTGATTGTCGGTGTTCGGTTGTTGATTAATGCATACGGAGTCTTTTGAAATCTGTGGTGTATCATGGACCGATTTTGAGTGTAACACGCAGTCGACACAACTTCAGCCCACAGAAATAGAGGTAAGTCGGATTGACTGAGCAGAGTACGAGCGGCCTCGACTAGCATATGGTTTCGCCTTTCGACTACTCCATTCTGTTCAGGCGTACGTGCAGCAGAGTATTGATGTAATATCCTAACCGATTCGAGATATTCTTCAACTGTTTTTTTCTTAAACTCTGTGTCGTTGTCAGTTCGGAGAAGCTTGACTGGTTTCTTCAGATTCACCTGGATCGTCTTTAGAAATGTAATGAGAACTTCGGGTGTCTCATCTTTTGACCGTAGAAATTTGACCCACGTGTATCGCGAATAATCGTCCACAATAACTAACACGTATTTCTTTCCGCCTAAGCTTTGCGTTCGCATAGGACCATAGAGATCCATATGCAACAACTCCAGAGGAGAGCTGGTGCTCGGTTCAGGCTTCGGTTTGTGTGGAGCTCTCTTCATCTTCCCTTTTTTTCACACGCTGCACACAAGTGTTCTTTTACGTACTTGAGCTCAGAAAGTCCATTCACTAGCTTTCCACTGACCAGTTTATTGATGTAGCGAAAGTTCAGGTGAGAAAGACGTCGATGCCATAGCCATCTTTGTTGCATCGATGCTTTTGAGAGTAGACACACCTGATTGTCAGTCTGGACCTTTGACAAGTTGATGGTGTAGAGGTTTGACTTTCGAGTGTCGACCAAGAGTTCTTTACCTTCTTCAGTACGTACCGAACACCTCTTGGCCTTGAAATTTACCTCTAAATCTTTGTCATAGAACTGGCCAATGCTAAAAAGGTTGTGTCCTAATCCTTCTACGTAACTCACCTTCTTAATCGTTACATTGTCATGAACCACATCACCATACCCCAGAATTGGTGAAAACTGATCGTTACCAAATAGAACTGTTCTGCAATATTTCTCTGTATAGTTAGTCAACAAACTTTTCTACCCAGTCATATGCTTGGAACACCCGCTATACAAGTACCATATATGACGGGTCTGCATAAGAGAAATCAGGAAACAAGAGGTTTAGGTACCCACTTATAAATGGTACCTACAGTGTTAGCACATGATTTTGGCACCCATTTAAATTTGGGCCCGCTTTTCTTTTCAAAACCATATGAACCATTAGAACGATGAGAGTAAACATGATATGTGCCAAACCAAATATCAGAATATTTTCGAGAAGCATAATCATATCTATCATAATTTGAAAACTTTCCATTAGACGGAGATAACTGGAATAATTGATGTATGGAATATTTCTTGTGAGAATCAACAAGTTTTGGTTTAGAAATAGCAACATTCACAATCAAATCATCTTTACTAGTAGTCTTCTTATTACAACCAAAACTAGAAAATGATTTAGCTTTCTCGTCGATCTTCTGTTTTGGTATCCATTCCGACTTAACTCCAAGCCTAAAACATTTGAAACTTTAGAGTTAGAATGGTGAGAATCAACCAAATGCTTCTTCTTTGACTTACCAGTGGTGATCTGTTTCTGTGAATTCCCAGATTTCTTCTTCTTACCTTTTGAAACTTTGGATTTCACAGGAATTGATTTATCAACTTTCGTTGATGTTTCACCTTTTTCAAATACACTTGGTAATCCAAAAGAATTAACAACAAAAGAGGAATAATTAGGAAGTTTAGCATTAAAGTCAAAATCACCAACACAATCATCTAAACCACCATCAGAGTTTAGAAAATCAAACTCATTATCAAATAAACCAGACCTGTCATCAGATTTTAAAGCCTTGGATAATTTAGAAAACTCAGTATATTTGAACACAGTAGAAAATACAGCTTTTTCTAAGTCTATCAAAATCCTTTCTTCTGTGAGAGTATTCTCAAGTTCAGAAACTTTTGTTTCCAAAATGAGAGGAGGAACGTAAAGCTTACCTTCGATGGGCTTAGCCCCCATTTCTTTTATAGAATAACACTCAAAATAGTCATTTGAAAGAGATTTTGATTTATCAGAACTATAACTATTATTCAACTTCTCATAACGAAACGGAAGTTGAACTTTAGTTGTGTTCTTTCTTTTGGCATATTCCTTGGCTTTATCCTCTTAAGACAGACTAGTCCAGAAAACTTTGAGTTTAGGGTATTGAGGTGCCAGTTTCATAAATCCAAAATCATAAAGAGCAGGCGCTTCAGATATACCCTTTTTAAGGTCGTGTGGCTTCTTGTAACCAAGTCCCCAACACTCAGGATTCTCTTTAGGTTTGTTTAGATGAATGGTTTGTTTAGTTTGACCCAAAGTATATAATTTTCCTTCCAAAGCATTCACTTTTTCGATTAAAAATTTCTTTTCTTTTGAAAGCGAAGAATACACTTTAGAAAGATCTTTTGATTCAAACTCACACATTCTATATTTTGAAGTTGTTTCAGCTAACTCTTTATGAATTATAGTCTTCTCTTTTGTGTTGGTGTCAATGTTTTTATGCAATGCTTCAATCAATACATTTTTCTCAGCAATATCATTGCTAAGTTTCTGTATAGATTGATTTATGTCATTAATAACACCCTTTTCACGCTTAAGTCTAGACTCTAATTCTTGGAGTTTAGTCATCATGGCATGCATTTGATTCAATAAATCTGATTTAGTCATATCACATACCTCTTCAATTGACAAGTTAGCTGAATTGTTTGAAAGAGAGATTGTTTGATTACATGGCACTCCAATTTCAATTACTTCTAACAGAGATCCCAGATTTACCTCTAAGTTCGGGAAGAGTCTCCACCAGGTCTGGGGTACAAAGTTAACCATGAGTTTGTCTTATCATCCTCAAACTGATGGCCAAACTGAACGAACAATCCAAA
Source organism: Arctium minus (assembly GCA_954870635.1). Taxonomy (NCBI): domain Eukaryota; kingdom Viridiplantae; phylum Streptophyta; class Magnoliopsida; order Asterales; family Asteraceae; genus Arctium; species Arctium minus. Next base: position 56,113,504 of record OX941092.1, read on the forward strand.
CTCTTGAAGATATGCTTCGAGCTTGTGTCCTTGAGTGGTCTGGTAGCTGGGATGAGTATCTTTGTTACAATTGAGTTTGCTACAACAATAGTTTCCAATCCAGTATCGGTATGGCTCTGTTTGAGGCTCTTTACGGGCGCAAATGTCGAACTCCTTTGTGTTGGAATGAAGTAGGCGAGAAAGCTATCGAAGGCCCTGATCTTGTTCGAATAACCACGGAAAAAGTTGAAGTGGCTATGCAGAAAATGAAAGAAGCTCAATCACGACAAAAGAGTTATGTGGATAAGCATAGACGGTCAATAGAATTTCAGCCCGGTGAGCATGTTTTTGTGAAATTTCTCCTTTTCGAGGTGTTCGATGGTTCAGATTCAAGGGTAAACTGAGTCCTCGATATATTGGACCTTTTGAGATATTAGAGAGAGTTGGTGAGGTGGCGTATCGCTTGGCATTACCTCCGCAACTTTTGCACATTCACGATGTTTTCCATGTATCGTTGCTCCGTGGATATCGTTATCATCATTTGCATGTGATTGACTATCCTCTAGAACGAATTGAGCCAGATCTATCATATGTTGAAGAGCCGGAAGCGATCATAGATCGAGAAGAGAGGCGATCGCGGTGCAGAACCGTCCCTTTTGTGAAAATATTGTGGAAAAATCATACAGATCGGGAAGCGACATGGGAAACAGAAGATTCGATAAGGAAGCAATATCCGCATCTATTTTAAGGTATGATATATATATATATATATATATATATATATATATATCCCTAATTTGGTTTCGGGGACGAAACCTTCTTTTTAGAGGGGGAGAAATGCAATACCCGTGTAAGACCCGGTTTTAAAAACGTATAATTATTTTTTACCCGAATTGAACCGTAATTAAAAATAACAACCAAAGATAGTTGAGGGGTAAAAACCGTCATTTATCCAAACTCATTATAATTATAATTATATATATATATATATATAATTGAAATGAAGAAAACTTCATTTCTACAATCTTCACCGTCTCTCTCTCTCTTTTTTTTTTTAAAACTTCTCTCTAGAAGCATCTTCGGCCATTAATGCCTTTCCAGCCTCATGTTGCTTGGCTAGAGGCATCTTGTTCTTGTAGTAATCGGAGTTTCGGGCTTTGGGTTTTCGGCAATCCTTAACAAAATGTCCGAATTTGCCACAGTTGTAGCACTTTGTAGGTTCTGCCTGTTTGGTCTCTTCAACTCTATACTTCTTATCTTCTGGTCTCCTTTCCTCTATCCTCTTTCCTTCAACTTTCTCCTTGTGATTATAGTTGCCTGAACCAGATGAATACCTCTGACTGTTCGAGCTAGGCTTTTCGTAGAACTTCTTTTGAAAAGCCTTGGTTAACATAAGCATAGCTTCCTTCAGGTTATCATTTTCTTCTTTTTCTTCTTCACAACAAGAGCAAGTGGATCAACAACCGTCTTCTTAGCCTTTCTCTTCTCATCCTTGATCTCATCCACTTCCTCCTCATTCTGCCTGAGGGTTTCATAGACCTCATGAAGTGGGATTTCGTTCAGATCTTTCATTTGCTTAATCTGTCTAGAAAACCTTTTCCACTCAGGCTGGAGGACGCTGAGGAATTTTATATTCAGCTCAACTTGAGATTTGTTGACCTTATTCTTACTTAGCTCATTCAGCAAGGTCACAAATCTGTCATATGTAGCCTCTAGAGATTCTCCAACTTTAGCTTTGAACTCTTCATAGTTATTCAGGCATTTGGATACTTTGAGTTGGTTGTCGACCTTTGATCCGAGCATCATCTTCTCCAATTGATCCCACATCTACTTTCCCGTAGCGTTGTAGCTATCAGTTTTGACATAAATCTTGTTTGGTATGCCTTGGAGAATGAATGATTTTGCCAGTCTGTCACCCTTATGTCTTCTTTTATGCTCATCCGAGTACTCATCAAGCGGTAATGGATACTCTCTCTGTTCTTCTTCACCATTTTCTCCAGCTATAGTGAGAATCTTGGTCGGAGGTGTCATGATTCCTTCCTTTAAGGATATTTTGATGTAATCTCCCAAATCATTTCGATCGATGAAATCCAATAATCGGTCTTTCCATTGCTCGTACTCTCCCTTGAAGAGTACTGGTGGCTTCACATCAGTTCCTATAGCGGGAGCTTCTCTTGATGTCATCCTGTTATGAAAATATGAAATAAGAAACTTGAAATTGATCGTTAGTCCAAATAAAATCAAATAAATACAGATTAATACTGAAAATAAGAAATGAAAATGAAAAACTGGCGCAAAGCACAGAAATGCGCTAGGAACAGTAGCGCAGAAGATAGTTTGCGCTAAGTAAAGCTGGCATGAAATTCTGAAACACGCTAAAGGCAGTAACGCAAAATTGCGCTAAGTGAACCTGGCGCAAAAGAAGATTTGCGCTAAAAGGAGTTGGCGCAAAAGTCAACTCGCGCTAAGAGAACTTGGCTCAAAAGACTATTTTGCGCAAAAAGAAGATAGCGCGAAACTCAGATATGCTCGAGGAGAAGATGGCGCAAAGACGGTTTTGCGCGAAGAACAGATGGCGAAAACCGGGGTTGTGACCGGAGTGCTGCGACCGGTGTCTTGGGGCCAACCGGAGTGTTGCGACCGGTGTGTTGCGCGACCGGTGTGCTGCGACCGGTGTCTCCCCCGACCGAAGTGGACCGAGGTCTCCCTGACCGGTGTGGACCGATGTTGACCGGTGTCGACCGGTGTCCTGTGTGGCGCAAATGGAGAGAACTTCACATATGCGCTAAAGGCAATGGCGCAAAACTAACTTTGCGCTATGCACTTTGAAATACTTGAATCTGGCGCAAGATGGATGATATGGCGCAAACTTGATAAACTGGCTTGTTCTTCAACTACGCTTCAAAATACAAATCTGAATCACTCAAAATCTATCTAGACATCGAATTACAACTCGAAATTTTGACAATAAGACCACAAACACATCTAGAACAGATTACAACCAAATAATTTAAAAAAAAACACTCAAAAAAAGATTCGATAAATGAAACAGTGCTCTTGAACTCGTGAAGACCAAAAACTCAAAAATCATCAAAATGAGGATCGATTACAGTGCAATACTCGATTAATTCAATACAAAACCAATCTAATACAGAAAACGACCTCAAACCAAATGATTCCAACCCGAAAAACACACAAACACTAAAAATCAGATGTGGGTATCGATGGAACAGTGTTCGGCCTGTGTTCTTTTGATTTCAATCTGGATATAGCTCTGATACCAATTGATTTATCCCTGTAATTTCAGTTTCTTATAACATAAACATATATAATCACAACCAGAGATTAACAAACCTGTTTTGATTCAACAATATCAAACGATTTACAAGTTTTTCTCTTGAAGGATGTTTTCTCTCTCTAAGCTCTCTCTCTCTCTCTCTCTTTAGAATAGAGTTTGGCGGCTGCAATATTCTAATTTCGCACACCTTCACTCACCAACAACCCTAGCACCTAAATGCCTTATACCTATTTTAGGGAAAAGACAAAAATACCCAAAATACAAGGAAAATTAACTTTAACTATTTATTACAAAGGACCTAGACTATTATTGAGAATTGACTTTGCAACATTAACTTCTTGAACCTTTCATCTTCAATCTTGATGATCTTGAATCCAATAAATCTGTTATCTAACAGATCATTAGGGCTTTTTAGGTTTGGAAATTCAGGGCTCTATTTACTTTCTCTCACTTTCCTTGCATTCTGTGCCCATGTTGCAAGAGATGCTGCAGCATTTACCTTCTGCCAGATTTTTGAAAATTTTACATTGGCCTAGAAAGGTTTGTTTGACCTTATTGTACCTAGATCCCAGAGGATCAGGGTATATGATTGAGCCATGGGTGCCAATATCAAGAGGGTTGATTGAGCCTATGATGCCAATATCATAAGGGTTGATTGAGCCAGTGATGCCAATATCACAGAAATGCTTCTCTCTTTATTGGACAAGATAGAAGGACTATGTCCTTTTTGTATATTTGTTTGGGCACATACCACACAGATCCCTACTCCACACTTGAATGAAACAATGTCCTCATTGTCAAAAAGAACATGTTAGGCACTAAGGTCTAAGGGTGCAAGGGTTGGTGGCTGCCAGGCTTAGTGTATGAGAAAGATGGCCTAAATCCTTTCCTAAAGTCCAAAACTGTTGCCTAATTGCTTCCCAGGTGGTCATGGCTTGGTTCTAGTATGTACAAAGGAAAATGAACATGCAACAGTCAAATTATTTGGGCTATATCATGTTTGGCCATCCAACTAACCAACTATTATAATAAAATGTAAAAAGTTCCAGACTCCTAAGTAGGATCCCAGAAATCAAGAAATCATGTTTAATCACACACAAATGAATTAACAATCAAGAGAATAAGATGAGAGAGAAAATTATCACAAGTATTGTCGTAGTCATATATCTAACAATGAAATATTACAATGTGACAAGCTTACTCAAAACAAGACAAAAGGGATGCTTATATAGGGTCAAACAAAGACTTGACCACTACACAAGCTACATGAAAAAGTCAACACAATTAAACAAAACTACATTACAAATTGACTCAAAACTCTATTCTAACATTCTCCCCCTTTTTGAGCAATTTGAAAACCTTCAATTAGTCCACCTCTTCATGCTAGTTCTTCTCAATCCCAGATATCCCTCAAACCTTCTGATTGCCTGCCTGAATCTGATTCTGTCTTTGATTATATCTATAACATCCTCAGTACAAATCCTTTGCATTCTGGGCATATGATCATTTTCAGCCAACCTTTGCTTCTCACTCTCCTCATACTTTTCCTCTAGCTTCTTCAAAACATCTTTCAGAGTTCGATCAGAATACTTAGCTATTTCAGCTGCCCTTATAAATCTCTTCTCCTTTTTATCACCATTCTCATACACAACACCAAGTTCTGGCTCTCTTAGTACTGTATAGTGTGGAATCTCTTCAAGTAGAGGATGAGTCATATCAGGTGCAAGAAAATTAATCCTCGTTTGATTAGTTTCAATGCCTAGCTAAAAATCATACAGATAAGTATGATAGATATGCCTTCGGATAAATTATCTCTTGATGCAATCCAAAGCAAATACAATATCAGGATGTCTGATAGTTCTACTTCTGAAGTCATGATACATAAACTCAATATCCCAAAAGTTTATGTTTGCAAAATCATCTTCACTGAAAGTATAAGTAGATAAGTTCTTCCTCTAAACCTCAAACTGTGGATACCATATGCTACTATACTTCTTCATGGTAACAAAGTAAACTTGCACAATTTCATGTTTGATCCTGACTTCCTTTTGAGTTCTGCTCCTTACTTGTAACATTTTGATGTAATCCTTCTAGTATTCTTGTGACTTGTCCTGAATTCCCAGAAGTTGAGCTTGATCTAACTGTCTAATATAGCTCACAAAAATCTGAACACCTTCTTCCAAGTAAGGAACTCTTAACATTCTTCTGATCCTTTTAATCTCTTGCATAGACATATCAGATTCATCATATCCTGTAAATGGATTAGAACCCTCTGCTAGTTTATCTAAATGACCTGCTTTAGTTTGTGGAAACTTTGGCATAAGCGGTGGTTCTTTAACAAACTCCTCTTGATGAACTAGACTTCCAAGCTTCTTCTGATATGGCAATTCTTCTTCCATTTGAGTATCAGAAACATGAATATCAGCCATATAAACATCACAACCAGGATTGACAGATGATTCAACATTCAGATTAACATTCTGCTCAGCAACATCAGATTGAACAACACTGGGATGAGAATAAAACTCACTGAATGAAGGAACAGATTGCATTGCAACAATACTTGGTTCAGGAATATGCTCATGAATAGGACTTTGATGTAATCCCTCAGGTGTACTCTAAGCAAACATATCATTCAATGCATCTGTGTCTCTAGCCCCAAATAAATCATCAAGTATACTGGCTTCATTCTCTGGAATCTCTTGAGCTCTTTTAACAAACTCAGTAACATCAACAACTTCATCATCATATTCCAGGTCCAAGAATTCATTTCTATGCTCTTCCTCTTTCAGTTTCCAATAAAGTTCATACTTTGTATTAGCTTCCTCAAAAGTATCATCTTCAAGAGAAATTACATCAGGATTAGGAAGACCTGTAATCTCCAGAATTTCCTGTCTTGTTGCAATCTTAGGCTTTTCAACCCTCGATCCAATACCTACTCCAACATACAGCACAATCTACTCTTGATCATTCTGCTCAGAATCATGATCAACTCTCCTTTCCTCGCCTTCAACATTATCAGTTCTCTCTTCCACCATAACTGATACACCAGATCCAGTAGCAACTGCCTGTTTCTCCCTCTTCTCCCCCTCATGATCATTATCTGGATCATGATCATGTTCTCTAGTAGAAACTATTAGTGTATTAATTGTATCCAAGATTTAAGTGAGAAAAGTCAAGTCAAGAAAAATCAACATAGTCTAAGTCTATTGTGGTTAAGCATGTGATTTTAGTCCTTGGTATAAATACCTTTAGCTTTGTAAATCTTGTAGCAAGAACCATTGTAAGAACTTCATGTTGTCAGATTTATGAATATGGAAGTTTCTCTCTCTACTTTCTCTCTCTCTAGACCTTGAATGTCAAATCTTAATCTTGAGATTGCTTGATTGAATCAGGGGAATACAATTTCAATTGGTATCAGAGCGAGACCATTCAATTTCAGAAAGATTATCACATCAAATTAGATCGATTTTTTTAAATTAAATAAAAGAACACATAACTCGATTTTTAGATGTTTACTGTTTGATAGATTGTTTCTTGAATTGTTGAAATTTGTGTGTAATTTTGTTCTAGCAGTGATCGATTTGTGTTAGAAATCAGGTTGTAATCACACACAAACATCAATTGATCATTTGTTTGATGTAATTTTGATTTTCTTGGATTTTATGTTTCACGAACACAGAGTCTGTAATTCACATTAATCACTGTAGTTTTCGATTACTTTCATAATTTAAGTGTTGTAATCTTGTTTCGTATTGGTTCGTGGACTAATTGTGAAATTTTCAGAATCAGAAATCAAGATTTACTTGATTTTTGATAAATCAGGCCAAGAACACGCAAAGAAAATCAAGAACGCGCAAAATCTGCGAAACGCGCAAGTGTCATGCTGAAGAACGCGCAGGCCAAAGGATTTTATTTTTGGCCAGAAACGCGCAGATAGTGGCTTGCGAGTTTCAAAAACATGCAAGACAAAGCTTGCGAGTTTTGGTCGAGTAGTGGCTTGCGAGTTTCAAAAACATGCAAGACAAAGCTTGTGTATTTTTTGCCAAAACGCGCAAGTGCTTGTTAGCGCGAAATTTTGTGAACAGTGACTTGCAATTTCTAGTGATCTGCGAGTTTGTGCGAATGTTTATCTGCGAGTTTAGCTTGCGAGTTCTATAAAAAGCGCAAGTGGGCATTTGCGAGTTCTACAAACGCGCACGTTTCGATCTGTGAGTTTATCGTGAACAGTGTTTTGCGTGTTTAGGCGTTTGCGAGTTTCTTTGTGAACAGCGATCTGCGAGTTTTAGCGTCTGCGAGTTTCAGAGTTGAATTTTTTTTTTTGGAAAATTATTTTTCAAGTGGTGATCTATTTTTGACTTTCAGTCAAAATTTCTGAATTGTTTGGGAACGATCTTTCATATTCAAGCTAATCATTCAAGATGCCAAAGACTGATGATAAGGGAAATACTGTTCTATCAGCATGAGATATGGCAGTCTTGTACATGCCTGAGATACCTGTTATAGAAGTTGAACGAGACAAACTGAGAATTCAGAATGCAGCCTTTATCATACAAATTCAGGAGTTTAAATAAAAATTATCAAATTCTGATAAATCTTCTGATTGTGTAAAGTGTGCTAATCATGCTAAATCTGATTATGCAGGTATCATCAGCGCAAGAGAGAAGGAAATTAGAGAAAAAGAGACACAAATTAAAGATGGAGAGAAAATGGTTAAAATAAAAGAATATGTCATTCAGTCTCTTGAGAGACCAATCAAGGTAAAAGAGTCTGTAATTGCGAATCTTCAAAGCCAACTGAAGACGACTGAATAGAAATCATCAGAGCTAAAAGATGAACCAGTTAAGCTTCAACTCAAGTTTAAGGCATTTGAAGACAAGATATCTGCTCTGGAGAAGAAGAATGTTGAACTGAAAACAAGCCTCCAAGCAGAGAAAGATAGATCAAATGTGAAGACATCTAATACTCAACAGATGTCTGATTTTTCTAAGAAAACTTTACAAGAGAAAAAGGATTTGGAGCTGAGATGTTTAAAACTTTCTAAGCAAGTGTCTGAATTCGAAAAGATAATAATCACTGAAAGAGACACTTTTGCAAAAGAAAGAAAAGTTCTTGAAGATAAAAATTCTGAATTTCCCAAACAGATCTCTATTGTACAAGACTTACTTGAGAATGAAAGAAAAGCTTTTCAAGAAAACAAAATCTTTGGAGATTGAAAAGAAGAAATATGAAAAGAGAAATGTTCGGATCTTCAATGAAATTTCTGATAAAACCAAGAACTTACAAAAAGATTTTGAACAAGAACGCTTACATTTTGAATCTGAAATATCAAAGCTCATATCCAAAATAACTACTCTATCATCAGATGTGCAAAAAGAACAGAATGACATATCTGATTTGAAACAAAAGTTTGACATACTTACTTCTAAAAGAAACATTTTATCTGAAAAGATAAAAGACTTAGAAGCTGCAAACGTTGATTTGTCAGAAAAGATTACAGCTGATGTGATTAGTCAATCACCTGTTGATAATTCAACAGAATTAGTTTGTTCTTTCAAAACAACTTCAAGTTCTATTCATGATAAAAATGTTTTCCAAAAGAACAGTGTCAAACCTAAAATTGTCAAATCAAATCAGATTCGACCATCTAATCTATTCTATGACAGATCTGTTGATGGTTCAGTAAACTTCAACATTAAATCTCTTGGAAAGAATTCGAAGAAAAATCAGATGGTCTGGAGAGTGAAGAGTTCTTCAGATGATGAGAAGAAGAAAGACAAAGCATCTGCATCCACAAACAAAGCCAAAAAGAACAGTGCACATAAAGGTAATTCTTTTGGTAATTCTGATACATTTTATTCTACTAATCATCTTATCAAGATTGCTCAGAAGAAAATTTGTTGTTCTTACTGTGGAGCAAATGACTTTGTAAGTAAGAATTTTGTTAATTACTGGTATGGTTTATATTATGTTAACCCCACAAGAACTGCAACTAACACATCAGGACCCAAATACCAGTGGGTACCAAAAGCTAAAATTGTGTTGCAGGCACCCAAAGTTTAAGGGGGAGCATAGAACAATGGCTCTTGAATAATTCAGTTCAAGACACGGACTTCAAAGTTAAAAGACTTTGACTTCTAGACAAATCAGTCTAGGACTCGTACCTCAAAGAACGTAGGCTTTTGAACAAAACAGTTCAAAACCCGAACTTAAGTGTCAAGATTGTGGCTTCTGATCACATGACAGATCAGGACCCGTTCTTCAATGTTCAGATAAGGATATTTTGCACATATCTAGGGGGGGCTTATCTGACCTAAATCACTTTGTCATGATTTGAGGGGGAGCTTAAAGGTAAATATCTTTTGATCTAGATCTCTGATTGTTTGAAAGAAAAACAACTTTCAAGCATGAAAAATAGTTTCTTAAATGTTCAAACCACTTCTCTATTCTCAAAAGATTTCATGAATTCAGAAGTGTGATTTTAAATGTTTTTCATTATTGAACTTTAATGTTTAACTGACCGTGTGTTTCTAAAGATCAATACTTGCGTATTATCTTGTCTATATACTGTAAAGTATTCACACACACTGGTTTAATACTTCATTTTAATTTGCTATTACCATGTCTCATAATGAACAAATTTTTCGATGGTAATACTCCCGTTTGCTTTCAAATGTTGTTGAGCATCAATCATCATTTCTAATCTTGTGCTTTCATTGCTAAATTGTTTATATTCGTTCATATAAACAAACTAACCAATTCTTTGATACCCTAACCATTTCATTTGATTTGATTGATACATTGTCAGATTCTCAAAACAATTCTCTTCATTTGATTTCATTCATTCAATATCCTTGTTTTGAGAAATCTTCAAAGTTCAAATGCTCAAATTTCATTCATATCTTTAATGAGCATACATTTTGACAGTGTTATCTTATCTGTGGTTAACTATTCAAGTTAAACTGTTGAGCAATTATTCTTTATAGGACTTACATGGGATTCGTGTGAGAGCTTAAACAAAACTTCCATGGATTCACGTAAACCAGTGTTTCCTACCCAGGAAGTTATCCTCGAGTGATTGAGGGGTGAGGGGTCATAAATCAAAGAGTGGGGGAGATAACTCATCCGGTTGAGTTTTTCTCAGTGTGTGGAGCGGAAAAATGGAAAAGAGAGTTTGGTTAGAAGTGAGCTAAATGTTAAAAAGAAAGAGGGTGTGAGAACAGAGTTAAAAGAATATGAAAACTCTGCACCAACCACTTTCTGAGCCGGGCAGCCACATCTTCTGATTGGTTCACATTCTTTGGTGACCATCATTGAAACAGGCAGTGAGCCCATGCCAACTCTTGCTATTACCCCACCAGCCACTCGTTTCTTTCTTAACAAAGAAATGTTTCATTTTCTTTGGGGACGCAGCATATCTGCTATCTAGTCTTCACTCGAAAGATTTAGATATTGAAAAAGAAGGAAAGTTGCCCCACCTTCGCACCTCTTTCATGCACATTGAGTCCGTGTAATACTTGTTGCTGTCTCAACAGTTTACACAATTTGGGCCTGATAAAGCTAAGTAGCTTCAATCATTCATACACTTGCACGTACACACAAGGAATATGTTTTCTTGTCATAACATTCATAGAAAATTCCTTTGTGGTTTTTCGATAATTGAATGGAAGCCCTGGGGGAGTGATCATTACAAAAGCTCCTTTCCAATGTACATTCGTTGTACAAAGTGGCTCCGTGCTACTTACATGCATATTAACTATTTCATTAGTTGATTCAAGGTTCCCATGTTTATTGCATCTGAATTTGAAAAGATTCAGATATATACATTTCATGAATTGACGGATACTCAGATCAAAGGGCGGAAAATGTCAAATTATCATAAAAAGGGGAGATTGTCAGTTTCTTACAACGAGAAGATCAAAGAAAGTGCTAAAATTGAGAAAGTTTTGATGTTTATGATGTTCACAATCATAAAAAAGGGGGAGATATCTACAAAGATCAATTTCAAAAATGAAAAGGGACAAATTTTCAAAAGTTCAATTTCAAAGCTGAGATATCAAAAAGTGGAAGAAATTTCTGAAAGATTCAAATTTCAAAGATGATTTGAAGAAAAGAGACTTTCTAAAAATAATTCTGAAGATAATTCTGAAAGTCCAAGCCAGATGAAAGTTCTGAAGATTTGTGAAAGTTTGTTTTTCCGAAGACTGATTAGAGATTGCAGAGATGAAGATACATATTTGTCAAAGATCCCTCGAAGTTCCAAAGATTTTTCAAAGTTTTGTTCAAGACTTGTTGACTCTCTAAAGATGCAAAGTATTAAAGACTTTTCAAGATTCTTCAAAGACTGAAAGACTGAAGATTGTTAGAGCTTCAAAGTTTTAAAGACTGTCAGAGACAAAAGTTGAAGAATCAAGCGCTGAAGACAAGTGGAAATTTTATTTATATCTTGAATACAAAGGGGGAGATTGTTAGTGTATTAATTGTATCCAAGATTTAAGTGAGAAAAGTCATGTCAAGAAAAGTCAACATAGTCTAAGTCTATTGTGGTTAAGCATGTGATTTTAGTCCTTGGTATAAATACCTTTAGCTTTGTAAATCTTGTAACAAGAACCATTGTAAGAACTTCATATTGTCAGATTTATGAATATGGAAGTTTCTCTCTCTACTCTCTCTCTAGACCTTGAATGTCAAATCTTAATCTTGAGATTGCTTGATTGAATCAGGGGAATACAATTTCACGTTTAATACCACCAATTTCTTCCTCCACATTCTCAAAGATACGTGTTTCAACAGCCTTTAAGGCGCCGTCGAGTAGTTCCTTTGACACGAAGTCTGGGTGAGTAACGCCAGTATCACTTAGATTAACCGTTTTCATGACAACTAATGAATCAATTGCATTGCCTATATTCATCGTTGGAATAGACGTGTCGATGACAGGACTTCCATCCGATCCTCGTAGTCCGATATGCGAATCTACTACGGATGTTCCGATCGGGTCAATAAGACAACCGATGGTAGAATCAGTAAATAGTGTGCTAGGAAGAATAATTGGTAAATGATATGGCACTAGACTCAACTGTGAAGGAATAGAAATCGAGAACGGGGGCTGCTGTTCTCTATTTTCAATACCTTGATTCTCCAAATGTGAACCCGGTAGACTTTGTGCTAATTCCCCATGAGAACATGAAACTATCTCTTGTTAAGAAGACATAGAGTGGCTGGTTTCGGTGTGCGAGTGCATAAGTGGGCTGCTTATGACTTGAGCATTTGATCGCAACACATGCGACGAAATGCTAGATGAGGTTTCTCTTTTGGAAATGTAAGTTTGGGTAAACACACGCTCACCATGTTCTTTTACTACAATTTCACTCTCTCTCTCAAAATTTTCAACTAAATCTCCCTCGTTCCGCCTTATATCTCCAACAACTGCAGTAAGAACTGAGTCAACACGTTGTAGCTCATCCACTTCCATGGCATCAGTACCATAGAATAGTTCAAAGACATCAATTTCATCCTCATCACAAACATCAGCTTGATCTGTGTGAGTAGTAGAAACATCAGTAGTTTCAACAAAATTTCCATCATCGGCATTATCATCATCATCATGATCATCACCATTATCTGATCCACCTTTAGCAGTTTCAGCATCAGAATCTGTTTGATCATCATCCTTTGAACTAGAAGCAGAAGGCACTAAACTTGTATCACTTTCATTATATGCCTGATCATCATGTTCAAGATCCACATCATGTTCAGAGCCATAACCTTCATCGACAGAAGGTGTCACTATACGTGGGGTAACAACCCGTGACCCTGATGCCTCTAGTAGTGGTCTCTGACCCCTTCAAGAACCCCTCTCAGATTTTTTTCTCTTCGCTCCCTGTTTCTGTACCCCGGAGGTATCAGAAACCCTCACAGACTCCGCTCGCCTAGGGGTGGAGCCTTGGGTAGGGATGACTGGTTCTGGCCTTCCCATAGACTCTCTATAATCTATGATACTAGCACACTCTGGATCTTCATAGTCTAATAACACTTCAGGCACAAGCATGATAAAAGAAAATTCTCTCTTCTGCCTCATCAAATACCTCATTTCACTTACGATTAGATCGGGCTCAAAACGCTTGAAAATGTCGATATTCGATCGTTACGAGAAAAATTTCTTCGTGAGGCTCTGATACCAATTGTAGGTCCATGATCTCTCACATCTCAAGTGTTTGTAATTGATTAGGTAGGATGACATAGGATTAGGATTTATTGAACATTTATTAGAAATGGAAAACTACACTAATGAGAGAGAGAATTCTTAAAAGGCTACATTTTGTAAATTGCAATTATCAAATCATTACAAGGCCTTACCCTTCTATTTATAGAGTCACTAATCCTACCTACCACCTTTTCTACAACATGTAAGCACAAGCCCTTACACTTTAAGCTCTATACAATTACAATTTATAATACATTTACTTTCCAAACTTTCAATGCACTAACATTCTCCCCCCTAAAGTTTGTGAAAGTAAATCATCCTTCTTGAAGCTTTAAATCCTCTCCCCCTTGATTTACTTGATGAACTTTGGCGCAACTTTGACAATCAAAGGCTCGGCTCCCCCTTTGTTGTTGTTCTCACTCTTGCGGTTTCGATTTTAAAACCGAATTCGAGGTAGTCTATAAGCTCGACTAAGTGCACCAAGACAACTTTGCAAAACTTAGTTTTTAACGCCCACAAGAATGATATGCGTGGATTATGACATGACAACCGAGTGCAAAACTTAGTTTTTAACCACGAATTCGTCGTTAAAACGCGAATCGAATAGGAATTTCCGTTTGAGAGTCGTAAACTTGTCGCTCGAAGAGGGAACGATGGATCGTGCACCAAGGTATGAGGAACAAAACTTGGTCAAATTTAACAAATTTGGACCAATTTTGTTAAAAAATCTAACGGCACTAACGAAACCGTTAAGTGTACTATTCATCATCTTCTTCAAAATAAAACCCACATGAAATCACACACTTTTAATATTCTTCACTTTTTCTTTGCTTCAAAACACATTCAATCCACCTTAATATTGCATCAAATAGCTTTAAGTAACATAAAACAGTTTCTCACCGGCGAAGTAACAACAATTTTTTCCGGCGATAACAACCATTTTCCGGCGAACTTTTTCAAACAACCAAAATCTCGAATTCTTGCTGGAAAATGTGTAAAAATCTTGTAAACATATTGACATGATAAGCCAAATGAGATATGGACTGATATTGCAAAGAAAATCCGACGATACAGTAACTTTCCGGCCAACTACAATTTTCCGGCGAACTCATTCCTATAGCTCACAAATCGTCTAATTTCTTGATCAATTCATGTAATTACCTTGAAAATATGATTGACATGAACACACAACCAGATCTGGACGAATTTTTGACAAAATCACAGCACAAATCTCGTTTTTCCGGCGAGTGAACAGTGACTTTTCCGGCAAAAACGTTTTTCCGGCGAGGCTCGAATTTCCGATCAAAAAAACTCGATTTTGTTGATCAAAATTGCATCAAAAAATCGATATAAACATTTAGGACAGATCTGGAAGAGATGTGACAATATCAACGCACATACCTCGGTTTTCCGGTCAAATTTCGGCGAGATCTACTTTTTCTCCGGCGAAACGACATAAAATGCTCATAACTCGCTCAATTTTCGACGAAATTCAGATCCGAAACTTGTAGATCGCTCGAAATTCAATAAAGATTAGATCTTGACAATTCAAATCGAATCATGCAACGATTTTTCGGATCGATAGATTTGACGCGAAAAATGATACCGAAAATATCAAAAAATCTCAAAAATTATCGAAATGTGATTCTACGAATTGAGATAGATCTGGAATACGATTAAGAAAAATACTTCAAGAGGATTTAAGAATTCGATGAACTTACGATTAGATCGGGCTCAAAACGCTTGAAAATGTCGATATTCGATCGTTACGAGAAAATTTTCTTCGTAAGGCTCTGATACCAATTGTAGGTCCATGATCTCTCACATCTCAAGTGTTTGTAATTGATTAGGTAGGATGAGATAGGATTAGGATTTATTGAACATTTATTAGAAATGGAAAACTACACTAATGAGAGAGAGAATTCTTAGAAGGCTACATTTTGTAAATTGCAATTATCAAATCATTACAAGGCCTTAACCATCTATTTATAGAGTCACTAATCCTACCTACCACCTTTTCTACAACATGTAAGCACAAGCCCTTACACTTTAAGCTCTATACAATTACAATTTATAATACATTTACTTTCTAAACTTTCAATGCACTAACAGTTTCAGAATATGAGTGTTGGCATTATCTGATCCAAAGTTCTTGGCAGTGAGGCATCGGTTGATCACATAAAACAAAGTGTAGTATAACAGAGGTAGGTTATTTTTTTTTGAACTGGATTACTTGAGTTAGCTGGCCTACATACCCCATATCTCTAATGCCTCTTAACACTTAAGCATCTGTTGGAAATTCATCATAGCTAGTTCTTCCTTCCCTTGCAGTCTCAGATGGAAGACAAAGAATAAATCTCAACCTCTCTTGTGTGAGAACAAATGTGAAGTGATCAATTTACAGCTTGAAGATCTGAACTCTTACTCCTTTTTCCTTCATGTAAGAAACCCTGATGGTTTTCCATGCTTGCTGTACATAGAGTTCTGGAACAACAACTTGAGCAGTAAGAGCATCTCGGAGTGGATGATTTCTCAAGATATCCAGTACCAAAGGGTCTATACGGATAGTGAACTGGAGATGATGATTATTTGGCTGCTGTAGTTTCGTCTCAGCTGGTGAGATCAAGAATAAATCAGGGTTCACATCTTGTGGAACTTGGAAATCAGATCGGGACGATGGCATTGGGCACTGCTCATAAGCTTCTTTGTGCTTCTGGTGAATTCTCTCTGGTCTGAACATGTTGATCTACTGTCTGATCTGCCATTGTTACCTGAAAAGATATAACAATAATGAACAAGGTCTAAATGGGTTAGTGAAAAACTAAAAGAAAATGATTTTTTACATTGAAAATCAAATTTTGAAAAACTCTAAGTCAAGAATTCGCAAGATAGGGATCTACGAATTCTGTACTTAGGAATTCAAGGATACAAGCATGAATTCGTTAGAAGAATTTTGTAGACTCAGAATTCGTAAGAGGCAACTTTACGAATTACTTACTTGGAAAAATAATGACGATGAATAACTCCAGAATTCGTAAGATGCAACTTTACAAATTCTTTACTTTGCGAAAATCTGACAATGAAACTCAGAATTCGTATGGCACTGTAAGATCAAGAATTCGTATAAACTTTGATTTCTTGAAAATTTTCTAAGTGTTCATAAGAACATCAAGAACACATTCAAATCTTCAAGCCAAACCCAGATTCAAAAATTCAAAATTTTAAGTTTTAACTGTGAATGCAAAATCCCAATCAATCAAGCATAATCTCTTCAAGTTCTAACATTCAAGAACTAGAGAGAGAGAGTAGAGAGAGAAAAACTTAGTCTGATATATCACACGTCTATGTATTACAATGAAGATCCTTACTACAAATCATACAAAGCAAAAGGCACAAGGCCTTATTATACCCCAAGCTATAGACCAAGACTTACAAGCTAAGAAACTAAACAAACTTGACAACTTTGACTTTGACAATGTTGACTTTACATCTTTGACTTTTCATATTAAATCTTAGATACAATATTATGACCTAACAATCTCCCCCTTTGTATTCAAGATTTAATAAAAATTTGACACTAGTCTTCAGCTCTTGATTCTTCAGCTTTTGTCTCTGACAACTTTGAACATTGAAGCTTTAACAATCTTCAGTCTTTCAGCCTTTGAAGAATCTTGAAAAGTCTTTTACACTTTGTATCTTTGAAAGTCAACATGTCTTGAACACGAAACAGAATACTTGAAACTCCTTTGAAACTTCAACTTTGAAACATCTTTGAAATCTTCATCTTTAAACTTTGAAACAACTTTAATTGAGGAATCTTTGAAAAACTTGTATCTTCATCTCTTGTGATCTCTGGACCGTCTTCAGAAAAACAAACTTTCTCAATCATCTGTCTGATTTGACTTTAAATCATCTCGGAATGATTTCTTTTCATCTGACTTGAACTTTTTCACTTTGAACTTTCTTCATGACTTTGAAATTGATTTGAAATTGAACTTTGTAAAATTTCTCCCCCTTTTTGATGATTGTGAGCATCATGATCATCAAAACATCTTCAATTTCAGCACTTTCTTTGATTTCCCCCTTTGTAAAGACTAACAATCTCCCCTTCATGATAATTTGACATTCTCCGCCCTTTGATCTAATTAACCGTCAATTCATGAAATGTATATATCCGAATCTTTGCAAATTCAGACATAATGAACATGGTAACCCTGAATCAACAAATGAAACAGTTAGCATGCCTGTAAGTAGCACGGAGCCACTTTGTACAATGGATGTACATTGGAAAGAAGCTTTTGTAATGTTCACTCCCCCAGGGCTTCCATTCAATCATCAAAAAACCACGAAGGAATTTTCTATGAATGTTATGACAAGAAAACATATTCCTTGTGTGTACGTGCAAGTGTATGAATGATTGAAGCTACTTAGCTTTATCAGGCTCAAATTGTGTAAACTGTTGGGACATCAACAGGTATTACACGGACTCAAAGTGCATGAAAGAGGTGTGAAGGTGGGGCAACTTTCCTTCTTTTTCAATATCTAAATATTCCAAGTGAAGATTAGATAGCAGATATGTTGCGTCCCCAAACAAAATGAAACATTTCTTTGTTAAGAAAGAAACGAGTGGCTGGTGGGGTAATTACAAGAGTTAGCATGAGCTCACTGCCTTTTTCAATGATGGTCACCAAAGAATGTGAACCAATCAGTAGATGTGGCTGCCCGGCTCAGAAAGTGGTTGGTGCAGAGTTATGATATTCTTTTAACTCTGTTCTCACACCCTCTTTCTTTTTAACATTAAAGCTCACTTCTAACCAAACTCTCTTTTCCATTTTTCCGCTCAGCACAATGAGAAAAACTCAACCGGATGAGTTATCTCCCCCACTCTTTGATTTATGACCCCTCACCCCTCAATCACTTGAGGATAACTTCCTGGGTAGGAAACACTGGTTAACGTGAATCCATGGAAGTTCTGTTTAAGCTCACACATGAATCCCATGTAAGTCCTATAAAGAATAATTGCTTAACAATTTAATTGAACAATTAAGCACAAAATGTATGATAACACTGTCAAAATGTATGCTCATGAGATTTGAGCAATTGAACAAAGAAGATCTCTCAAAACAAAGATATTGAATGAATGAAATGAAATCAATAGAATTGTTTTGAGAATTTGATAATGTATCAATCAGATCAAATGAAATGGTTAGGGTATCAAAGAGTTGGATAATTTGTATATATGAACAAATATAAACAATTTTACAATGAAAGCACAAGATTAGAAATGATGATTGATGCTCAACAACATGGAATTTCAAACGAGGGTATTACTTTACAGTATAAAGACAAGATAATACGCAAGTATTAATCTTTGGAAACACACGGTCAGTTAAACATTAAAGCTCAAAAGTGAAAAACATTTAAAATCACACTTCTTAATTCATGAAACCTTTTGAGAATCAGAAGTGGTTTGAACATTTAATAAAACGTTTTTCATGATTGAAAGTTGTTCTTCTTTCAAACAATCAGAGATCTAGATCAGAAGATACTTACTTTTAAGTTCCCCCTCAAATCATGAAAGAATGATTTAGGTCTATTTAGCTCCCCCTGGATATTTACAAAATATCCAAGTCTGAACATTGAAGAACTGGTCATGATCTGTTGTAATCAGAAGTCATCACCTTTACTCCCCCTATAAATTATGCATCTAAATTATGTCAGTGAAAAAGCACAAGATAGAGATCAAATATAACTCCCTTTTGAATTGTAGACCATCATATCTTCCAAATATATTATCAATGAAAAAGCACATGATAGAGATCAGATACAACTCCCTTGTGAATTGTAGATCGTCATATCTTATCGGATGCAAAGTACAGGAGTAAGGTCTTTTGATCATTGAAGTACGAGTCCTAAACTGTTGTGTTTAGAAGTCAAACTTCGTTGAAGTACGGGTCCTAATTTGATTTGCTTAGAAGCCATCGTCTTGACATTTAAGTCCGGGTTTTGAACTGTTTTGTTCAAAAGCCTATGTTCTATGCTCCCCCTTAAACTTTGGGTGCCTGCAACACAGATTTAGCTTTTGGTACCCACTGGTATTTGGATCCTGAAATGTTAGTTGCAGTTCTTGTGGGGGTAATTGAGTAAGAACCATACCAGAAATGATCACTGGTCTTGTGAATAGGATCATGTGTACGACAATAAGAACAATAGTATTTCTTACCTGACAACCTGATTAATTGATCTCTCGAGTAAATATGATCAAGTTTACCTTTGCGTGCATTGTTCTTCTTGGCTTTGTGTGTATGTACACATGATTTCTTTCCTTTCAGCTCATCTTTCTTCCCATCTTTCTTCTCATCTTCAACTAGTTTCTTTCTCCAGACCAATTCTTCTTCTTTGTATCTCCTTCTTCTTTGATGTGTACCTGAACCATCTATATTTCTATCATAGAAAAGGTTAGTACTACGAATCTGATCAGAAGATTTAACTGACCTCTAGGAAGAAACAGTTTTCTGATTTGAACTTGATACAGTCTTTTCAAGCTCTTTAATCTTTGAAGCAAAGTTGTCTCTTTCTTTGACAAGAAGGTCAATCTTCGTCTTGCATTCAGACTTCGCTTTCTTCTCTTTCAATGCACTTTCAGATAATTCAGATAGCTTGACAGTCAGCTTTCTAATCTCAACCTCAAACATGCTTCTTTCTTCTTCAAATCCTTTCTCAGCATCCTTTCTCTAGCCGGATATTTCCTTAAAGAATACCACATTCTTTTTCTCAATGGCTTTCTTCTCTTTAGCAAACTTTTCCCTTTCCAGAATGATTACTTTCTCAAAATCAGAAACTTGTTGTGAAAGTTTTATATAATTAAGCTCAACAGTCTTCTTTTCTTCAAAACTCTTCTTGGAAAACTCTGAAAATTTCTTTGCAAACTCTTTCTTTTTACTCTCAAAATCAGATTTGTCTTTAGCAAGCTTTTTCTCCAAATCATATATTCTCTTTTGAAGATCAACATTAGCATCTTTCAGATCAGAAATCTTTTTCTCATAGCTTTCAACAGAAACTGCTTGTTGAGTTTTAGCTTCCAACTTAGAAATCTTTCCTTTTAGCTCAGACAAAACCTTTGGCCCTTTGATCAACCATTCCATACAATCCCACAACTCTTTTTCTGTCTTATTGTAGATATTTATTTTATCAGTAATTTCACGAGAAATGTAAAGAGAAAATTCACGCATCATAAAATGTCGAGAATTATTATCAGCTCTCTGTCTTTTCTCCTGTTCCTCAGTACAATTTTCCCTTGGAATTTGAGGTTTCATCTCTCCTTCAGTCAAAGATAATCTGATATAGTAACCCAACTCATGTTTATCTACAGAGTTTAAAAAATTATCTCTCCACTTTTCGTATTCTCGTTTGTACAGCTGTGGTGTGTTTAACCTGTTCCAAAAAGAACCTGTAATCATCCTCTTGAATGAACTATCAGCATGATATGAATGATCGTTCCCAAACAATTCAGAAAAGTTTAACTAAAAGTCAAACTCAGATCACTACAAAAATAATCTCAGAAAAATCCAATCTTTGGAACTCTTCAAATCACTGAAACTTGCAGATCAAATGAATTCAAAACATGCAGAACAAAAACTAGCAAATTAGATCAATTGAAATGACATATCAACTAGGATTAGCAAAATTATGATGTTGGCGCAAAGCACATAAACAAATCACTTGAACAAATCTGAAATCCCTTGAACAAGATGGCGCAAAGTTTGATGAAATAAAGTTTGAATGTGGCGCAATATTGAAGAAGGTGGCGCAAGCTGAATGGTGTTGGTGGCGCAAATCTCATCACTTGGATGGCGCAAATAATGTTTTGCTCTAGTAGAAGGTGGCGCAAAACAAAAGAATAAAATCAATCCACGTGACCACTTTGATTCTGCATCACTCCATTTAAAATCATTTAACAATTTGAAACTACTAATCTCAATTGAAATCCACGTGACCACTTTCCCATTAACAATTCATCAACCAATGGAAATTTCACTTGCATGGCGCAAAACAATTTCACTTGAATGGCGCAAATTTAATTTCTTGAATCGCGCAAATCTGATGAAGCTATTGGCGCAAAAGTGAAATGATCATTTTGATGATAGTGGCGCAAATCTTCATGAATTCGCAGCCTGCACATCAATTGAAACACGCAACAAATCAAACAACTAAAACATAGTTATCGATTTTGATTCTCAATTTAAAACATAACCACCGATTTGCAGCCACACAATTTGATTTCACCACTGCCAATTGAAATTGAAATTTGATGCGAGTTCTTCCCTGAGTTCTACAGATCGATCCAAATCAACTCAAATCTGGAAATTGCTTCTCAAAATCTGTACTACTACAATCGAAAATCAATACTAAACACATATCTAATATCAATTTTAGATTAAAAACAACAAATCACAAAAATCTGATCAAGAACAATTTCAAACATTTCAACACAGAAACTTGCAAAAATTGGAAATTAAATGTGATATATGGTGATTTTGACATTGAAATCTAAACAAGAAAGATTCACAAATATAAATCGAACTCTATACAATCAGTTTCACAACCAAACAACAATGATTCAAATGAAATTTGATTTAACAGCATGTAATAAGAACATATCTGTGTTCTTGAAATTTTCAAGAAAAATTCAACTTTTTGATCCAAAATTCCAGAAATTGATCTAAATTTGTTATGAAAATCTTTCTGAAAATGTTTGGTTAAGCTCTGATACCAATTGTGAATGCAAAATCCCAATCAATCAAGCATAATCTCTTCAAGTTCTAACATTCAAGAACTAGAGAGAGAGAGAGTAGAGAGAGAAAAACTTAGTCTGATATATCACACGTCTATGTATTACAATGAAGATCCTTACTACAAATCTTACAAAGCAAAAGGCACAAGGCCTAATTATACCCCAAGCTATACACCAAGACTTACAAGCTAAGAAACTAAACAAACTTGACAACTTTGAGTTTGACAATGTTGACTTTACATCTTTGACTTTTCATATTAAATCTTGGATACAATATTATGACCTAACATTAACCTTAGAAATTTGTTCTGTTAGAATCGATTCATGATTATAAAAGTTTTTTGTTCTATAAATCTTAGAATTTAACACTATTAATCCTTAATCTTGATTTTTATCAAGAATATCCAAAACCCGGATTCAAGAACACCAAAAGTCAGTTTTAACAAATCAATCCAACAATAATCAAAATTAAGTCAAAATAATAGTTTGAAATGGGTCGATTTCAGTATAATAATGGTCCTTTAGTTCGAATTTCCACTTAGAAACATTATCAAGATCAAAATAGATGAGAAAAAATATTCAAAGACTTATACGAGTTCTTCGATCAGAACAGTTCCATTCGAATCGACAAACCCTAAGTCTAAGTCCATATTAGGTATCCCTGCATCAATCAAACAACAAGATGATATGACCAATAAAAAAAACATAAACAAGAAACATATAGACACCTTTTATTCAACTAATCGAAGAAAACAAAGAAGAAAACTCGAGAAGTCGTAAGCAAGGGTTTAAGAGGGTTTGTGCTCTGAAAGATCCGTAAACTGAACGATATGCGAAAAGTGAGGTTTTCGTAGAAACAATCCTATTTATACTCAAGAAAGAGGGTGACACGTAGCACGATCTGATTTGACCATCACTTTTCGCATATGAGACTCATGTGAATTGTCTTTTAAAAAAATAAGATAATGTGTGTGAGAATTTGCAAGATACAAGTTCGCGAATTTTGTGCAAAACTTCAAGAATTCGTAAATTACTGTGATGCGAATTCTTCACATTTCGCAGAAACACTTATGCAAATTGTTAGAATTCGTAACACTCAGATATGCGAATTCTCAAGAATTCATATCACACACATCTGCGAATTCCTTAGATTTCGCATGTGTGTGTTATGCGAATCCTTGAATTAGTAGAATTTCCAACTTTTTGAGAAACATTCTAAATGAGGAAATTTGCTAATTGTGGAAGTTTTTTTGAAAGCATGCCAAAAATAGAAACTTTCCATAAATGGACACTTTCCAAAAATGACATTTTTCATTAGTTTTAATATCAAAAACAAGTTTACACACACTGCACACTTACAACCCTTTTCAGATATAATCTGTAAGAAGCTCCCCCTTGACTTGATGTCTGTTTCTTCTGTTCCTTGTCATGATGTATTTGTTTGTTTGATTTTTGTTGGACTCCCCCTTCACATTGTATGGAACTTGTGAACACTTGTACAGATATTCTCCCCCCTCCATATATGCATACAGATAAAATATAACAATTAAGAATAGTTTCTCTTTTCTTATACAAACTCCCCAATATAAGATATAACAATTAAGCTTAAAACTTCCTGGTATGATTTGACATTCAAGTTCTTCAGTATCTTGACATTGAAGTTTGAGTTCTAGATTGCTTTGTCTAGAAGTCAAAGTCCTTGTACATTGAAGATTGGGTCCTGAACTGTAGCGTTTAAAAGCCATTGATCTACTCACTCCTTCTTGAGTGGCGTTTTGCATCACAGGTTGTACAGGTTTTGGTACCCAGATAAGTTTGGATCCATTCTGGTTAGTATGTGGAAGCTTCATTGAGTGGTTTCCACCTCTGTGATAAGCAGTATCATTAAACTTCTTATTATAAAAATACCTTTTATGAACATGTGCTTTATGAACAAAATCATTACTACAGCAATATGAACAACAAAGTTTTCTTTTTGCTAACCTGATTAGATGACGGTTTGACTTGATAACATCAGGTGCAAAAGTTTTACCTTTTTTAGCTCAGTTCATCTTTTTCAGTTCAACTTCTGCAGATGATTTTTTATATTTGACCGACTTTGGAGAACCTTTGACAACACAAATCATCTTCTCTTTCTTGGAAGCATTGAGTCCAAAAGCATATCTATTAACAGATTTGACATAGAATGGACTAGAAGGTTTAACCTGATCTGTTTTCAAGTTTTCAGATTTAACAGTTTGTTTCTTGAAAATAATTTTTTGAAACAAGTTATTTACTGATTTAAAAGAGCAAACTGATTCACTTGCATCATTATCATAAGAAGATAATACAGGTGTGTTAGATGCTAATTTTTTAGATAAATCAGCATTAGCCACTTCAAGTTGACTGATCTTGTCATTCAACTTGGATTTTTCATTACAAAGTTTGTCAAACTTGCTTTGCAATTCAGATTTAGTCTTCTGTCCCTTTTTTATATCTGTTAATAAGACAACAATCTTGTCAATAAGTTTAGAAATCTCAGATTCAAAATGTTTTCTTTCAATTTCAAACTCTTTCTCCAAGTTCTGATTTTTATCAGAAATCTCTTTGAATAATAAAGTGTTTTTCTTTTCAGAACTTTTCTTTTCTCTATCAAAGATATCTCTTTCAGTAATGACTATTTTTTCAAAATCAGAAACTTGTTTAGAAACTTTTGTACATCTGAATTCTAACTCTTTCTTTTCTGACTCAACTTTCCTTAAAAGTTCAGATAATTTCAGATTGAAGGTTTTCTCAAGTTCAACTTTCTCTTTCTTGAACCTTTCATCAACTTTCTTTAGCCATTCTTTTCCTTTGGATTCATAATTTGATACTTGTGTCTCAGCTTTAGTGAGTTTGACATTCAGGACATCAATTTGGGCTTTCAGCTTTGAATTTTGACTTTTAAGTTTCTCATTCTCAGCTTCTATCTTTGGAATCTCTGGCATATATGACAATGCACATTCCCTGTTAGTAAGACATAAATTTCCCTTCTAATCAGTATAAGGATGTAAAACCCAAATTATAGTTGATAAACAATCACAACACAATAAAGAACAAGAGATAAATGAATCATATTAACATACCACAGATACGTGTGTGTGTTCTTGGTACCTCGTGCGTGTACAATACAGAGAATACGGCTCCTCTCTAACTTCACGTATTGTTCACTACCTAAAACTAATAAAATAAAATCCTTTTATACTTAGGTCAACATGACCTAAACATTATTAACTATTAGCTAAAATACCCCCTAGAGAATTAAACACTATTACAAACTAGACCCCTATTACAATTTAATCTTGAATACAATTTATGATCCAACAATCTCCCCCTTTGGATTCAAGATTAAAAAAAAATTCAAATTTTCTTCGGGTCTTTGACGTTGACAGCTTCAAAGCTTGTAGCTTTACACAGTCTTCATCTTCCTCTTTCTTTAAATGAAGTGTCCTTCTGACGATCAAATAAGCTCAGACACTTTGATATCTTTGAATTCTTCAGCAGTCTTCAGTAAAAATCTTGAAAATTCTTGTATCTACTTTCTATTTTTGTATTCTCCCCCTTTTTGATGAGTGGTGAGAATCAGCATCATCAAAACAAAGCAAAACAAACTAGGAATGTCCTCCCCCAGATCAACAATTCAGCACAGTCTTCATGTATAGATCCCTATGTGGAAATAAGAGCAGTCTCCCCAAATGGAAAGAGTGATTATTTCAATCTTTGCAGATTCAAATGAGTAAAAAAAATGGTAACCCTGAATCAACAAATGACTCAGTTTGGAATGCCTGTCAGTAACACACAGTCAATGAGTAACACAAAGTTACTATATATAAGGAGTTGGTTTTGATGTTGGCTCCCCAGGACTTCCATTCAATCATCGAATAACACATGGTTATCTATGAACGTTCTGACAGAAAACAAATTTTTGTGTGCTTGTGCATGTGTATGAAAGAATTAAGCACCGATGATTTCTTTTCAATATAGGCTCAAAGTATGTAAACTTGTTGAGACAGCAACAAATTATACAAACACTCAATGTGCATGAAAAAAAGGTCGAAGGTGGGGAAACTTTCCTTCTTTTTCAATATTAGTATCTTCCAAATGAAGAACCAATAGCGTATGTGTTGCGTCCCCAGAAAATGTGAAACATTCTCTTTTTGAGAAAAGAATGAGTAGCTGGTGGGGTTGTATGCAAGAGATAGCATGGGCTAGGTGCCTTTTTCGATGTCATTCACGAAGAAATGTGAAAGAACAGATAATTTGGCTGCCCGGCTCAGAAAAAATTTGGTGTAGAGTTTGATATTCTTTTACTCTGTTCTCTCACCCTCTTTCTTTTAATCTTTTAAATCTCACTTCTAACCAATCTCTCTTTTCCATTTTACCTCTTCACACACCAACACTCAATCTTTTGACCCCTCTCCCCTCAATCACTCAGGGAATACTTCCTTGGTAGGAAACACTGGTTATCGTGAATCCATGGAAGTTCTGTTAAGCTAACACATCAAATCCCATGTATTTTCCTAAAAGAATGAGTTTTTCAACAGCCTTTTGTACATGAAAGCACATAGGAATACAGTTACACATGAAGAATAAAAAATTTTGGAGAAGTCAAAACATTTGTGTGTTTGACAATGCAATTCTACCCTTCAAACTAAAAGAGTTTGTCAATTAAGCTCTTTGACAATTAAGTATCCAAAAATCATTTAAAATCACACTTCACAATTCATGAAAATCTTTGAAGAATAGGAAGTGGTTTGAACATTTAAGAAACCATTTTTCACAATTGAAAGTTGTTCATCTTTCAACAAGTGATAGAGTGTAAGGATTAGAAAGATATACCTGTAAATCAGAATCCTTAACTCCCCCTGGAATGAATATTTTCATTTAAGTGTTCTCCTTCTTTATATCTGTAAAACAACAAATCATCAGAAAAATATGACAATGATAGTAAAAATCATATTTATCTCCTCCCCCTAAGAGATATAACAGTTAGCTCCCCCTCAAATCAAAAATTTCAATAAAAGATGTTATCATTTAAGCATCCTATCAGAAGAAAAACATTTGAAAATGGGTTCTGAACTCTAATATTCAGAAGCCATGATGACATATTCTCCGGTTAGAATAGTATCATTCATTTTTACCAATGAAGATCAGGTCTTGAACTGTGTTATTCAAGAGCCATTATACATATTCTCCGGTGAGAATAATATTTAATCTTTTCCTGAAACATCAGAAAACACATCAGTAAAAATATATAAAGCATATAAGCTCCCCATTAATATGTGCATAATCCTTAATCATGAAAACGATGTAATTCAGAACTCGGTTAAATTTACTTCCCCTCTTTTGATCTTTGAAGATCGAGTCCTAAGTTGTTGTACTTAGAAGTCAATGTTCTTTCTCCCCCTTAAACATTGGGTGCCTGCAACACATATTTAGCTTTTGGTACCCACTAGTATTTGGGTCCTAATGGGTTAGTTGCAGTTCTAGTGGGAGATATAAAATAAGAACCATACCAGTTATTCACATAATCTTTTCTTAGAAAATCATTTGAGCCACAGTAGGAACAACTAATTTTCTTTTGTGCTAACCTGATCAATTGATTGATTGTGTAAACCAGATCAGGTTTGCCAAAAGTTTTACCTTTTGAGGCATAGTTCCATTTTGCATTTGATGTATGCACAAATGATTTATCGGTCTCTTTCTCCTCTGAAGATCCTTTAACTCTCCAGATCCAATTTTCTCTATCTTTTTCTTCATCTTCCCTTTGCCAGAACTTTTTCTTCGAGACTTGTTCTTTTTAAAATTACCTGAACCGTCAACATTTTTGTCAAAGAAAAGATTAGAAGGACGAATCTGATTTTTATTTTCAGAATTATGATCATCAATTACATCAAACAAAGGATTATTAGAAACATTAGTAAAACTTGAACTTGCTGCTGAATTGAATGAACATTCGAATGCAGTTAGATCATCTCTCGGTGATTGAGCTATTGAGTTTGGCGTCTTGTGCTCAGTCAGCTTCACTTTGAATACGATCTCTTCAAGTTCCTTTATCTTTGACGACAAACTGTTTCTTTCCTTTGCAATCAGATCAAACTTCTTATGCAACTCAGATTTTGCATTCTTCTCCTTCAAGATGTTTGTTGACAACTCAGATAGATTTCTTGTCAGCTTAGCTATCTCAGTCTCTAAATCTTTCTTTTCTTTAGAAAAGTCTTTATTTACATCCTTTTGCTCAACTTTCTTCTTCTCATTCTCAACCTTGTCTCTCTCCAGAATGATAACTTTCTCAGAGTCTGAAACTTGTTGAGAAAGCTTAACACATTTAAGCTCTAATGATTTCTTCTCTTCAAAGGTTTTTCTTGAGAAATCAGAGAATTTCTTAGCAAATTCTTTTCTTTCTTTCTCAATCTTCATCATCTCATCTTGGGCTTTTATGTTGTCTATGTCTTGGGTTGCATTTTCCTTCATCATATTAATCTCAACCTCAAGACTGAAGACTTTATCTTTCCAAGAGTCTATTTCAGCAAAAAATTGAGAATTCATTTTTCTCAGCCCTTCACATGTTTCACTTGAGATGTTTGATCTTCTTCTCAGTTCATCTAGCTCTCTTTGCATTGATTTTTTCTTTGACCAACTTGAGATAGAGTTTATACTTTCAGATCTTTTTAGCTTGAAGATTTAAAATCTCTTTCTCTTTTGACTCAATAATTCCTGCAAAATTAATCTTTGAGTTAGAGATACATTCTGAGCAAGAAAAATTTTTCTTTAAACATTTATCATCTTTCAACTTATTTATTTGTTCAAGAAGAGATGAGTTATGAATCTTCAGATATTTATTTTCAGCTTCCAGTGCTGGAATTTCTAGCATATATGCTAAAGCACAATCTCTGTCGGTCAGCACTGTATTTCCCTTCTCATATATGTAAGGCATTATGATATCTTGAGCTGTATGGTTAGTAAGCAAACTTATTTGTACCAAGAGAATCAACTAATAAGATCTTTAGAATCAGGAATGGGATAAAAACTACACTAAAAAATTTTCAGAAAAATAAATTTCCAAAAATAATCAAATGCAGAATTCGTAAACAGTATAAAACACAAAACACCTATAGATATAATCAAATAAATAATACTGAAAAAGTGAAAATAAGAAAACCTAGCGCAAAAGAAGATTTACGCTAAAAGAGTCTGGCGCAAAAGTCAACTCGCGCTAAGAGAAGTTGGCGCGAAATCCTGAAATTCGCTAAGTCTTGAAACAGAGAAGCTAGTTTTGCGCGAGCAGTGGGTCGCGAGAAGTGGGTTTTGCACAAATAGAAGGTGGCGCAAAAGTGAGGTTTGCGCGAAGAACTGATGGCGCAAATCAGTGTCGGACCGGGGTCTTGAGGCCCGGAGTGTTGCGCGACCGGTGTCTTGCTACGATCGGTGTGTTCTCGACCGGAGTCTGTGCGACTGGTGTTCTCGACCGGAGGTTGTTATCCCAGTTTAATCTAGTTGGTAAATAATCAATCAAGTAATAAAGTAACACAATAATAATCAATAGATATATAAATCAGAGTAACATACCAATCCCTTGAATAAACAATGAAACCTTGAGTGTTCTTGATAGCCTTTGAATACAGAGAAAACTTGCTACCTCTCTCTAAACAATAATTATGAAAATATGAAAGGTTAACCCTAAAAACTAATTAACCAAAACTATAAATACCTAAGCCTTATGGGCTTTAAGCTTAACAGGCTTTCTAATGGGCTTGGGCCCAATAGCTAATAAACTATTAATCTATTACAATTTAAACCCTCTAATTAACTTTAGCACAATTGCATTTTAAACCCTGAACTTTAACTTTAATCTTGAATACAATTATTTGATCCAACAATCTCCCCCTTTGGAATCAAGATTAAAAAAAATTTGCAATTGTCTTCGGTTCTTCACTTGTCTTCAGATATGACATTGATAGCTTCAAAACTTGATATCTTTGAAATCATCAAATCTTCAGATTGTATTCTCCCTTTTTGATAATTCTCCCTTTTTGTATCTTTTCCCCCTTTTTGATGAGTGGTGAAATCATCATCATCAAAACTTTGCAAAACAATCTCCCCCTTTTCAAGACAATCTCCCCCATCGTGTATGATCACGTAAGCACAGTCTTCATCATGTAACGAGCCCTGTATGGAAATAAGAGCAGTCTTCCCAGGTGGAAAGAGTGATTATTTCAATCTTTTCAGATAAAAATAGTCAATTGTAACCGTTTAAATCTTTGCAAATTCAAACAGTTTAAGAGTTGTAATCCTGAATCAACGAATGACTCAGTTAGAATGCCTGTCAGTAACACAAAGTTATTGAGTAACACAAAGTTACTGTATAAGGAGCTGGTTTGATGTAGACTCCCCAGGTCTTCCATTCAATCATCGAATAACACATGGTTATCTATGAACGTTCTGACAGAAAACAAATTTCTGTGTGTTCGTGCATGTGTATGAAAAAATTAAGCACAAATGATTGCTTTTCATTTTAGGCTCAAAGTATGTAAACTTGTTGAGACAGCAACAAATTATACAAAGACTCAATGTGCATGAGAAAGGGTTCGAAGGTGGGGCAACTTTCCTTCTTTTTCAATATTAGTATCTTCCAAATGAAGAACCAATAGCGTATGTGCTGCGTCCCCAGAAAATGTGAAACATTCTCTTTTTGAGAAAAGAATGAGTAGCTGGTGGGGTTGTGTGCAAGAGATGGCATGGGCTAGTTGCCTATTTCAATGATGGTCACCAAAGAATGTGAACCAATCAGATTATGTGGATGCCCGGCTCAGAAAGAAATTTGGTGTAGAGTTTAATATTCTTTTACTCTGTTCTCTCACCCTCTTTCTTTTAATGCTCACGTCTAACCAATCTCTCTTTTCCATTTTACCTCTTTTCACACACCAACACTCAAATCTTTTGACCCCTCTCCCCTCAATCACTCAGAGAATACTTCCTGGGTAGGAAACACTGGTTATCGTGAATCCATGGAAGTTCTGTTAAGTTCTCACACTGAATCCCATGTATGATCCTAAAAAAAACATGTTGTTCAACAGGATATTGTACATGTAAGCACAAATACCACTTGTTACATGAGAAATAAGACTTTCGGAGATGTCAAAACAGTTATGTATGACAATGCAATTCTCCCCCTCAAACTAAAAGAGTTTGACAATTAAGCTCATATCATTTTGTCATGAAGAATAAGATTTTGGAGAATCAAAAACGAATGTTGTTTATATGAACAATATATAAACATATTTTCAATGAAAGCACATGAAATGACGTTTGATTCAATCAACAGTGAATACAAATAACGTGAGTATTACCATAGAAAGATTTAACTTTTGATACATGGTAATAACAAAGTCAAATAGAATGTTCCGAACCGTTATGTGTATGAATACTAGACAAAGTATATTGACAAGATAAAACACAAGTATTTATCTTTGAAGAACACACGGTCAGATAAGCATTTAAGTATCCAAAAATCTGTTAATATCACAGATATTCTCCCCCTTAACTGAAAGATTTTTTTTTTTTTAAAGCTTAAGAAAAAACAGAAAAAAATAAGGCACTGAAGTGCGGGTTCTAATCCGATGTGATTAGAAGCCATTGTCACTTGACCAAACCTGCATAAATAAAAGAAATAATGGTAATCATTTATGAAAATGATTCCTCTCTCGTTAACAACAGTTGGAAAATAACACACAAGATCAAAACTTGGAATACTCCCCCTAGAATCATGAGTAAGGTTTAAGACATGTTCAACATTCCAAGTTTGTTGATGAGAAATTGAAAACGCTTTTCATCCAATGGCTTGGTGAAAAGGTCAGCTAACTGGAAGTCAGTTTGAACAAAGTGCATTTCAATATTACCTTTTTCTACATGATCCTTGATGAAATGATAGCGTACGTCGATATGCTTGGTCTTCGAATGCTGTACCGGATTAGCAGTTATAGATATTGAGCTCTTGGAATCACAATAAATAGGTACACGCTTGTAGTTGTAGCCAAAGTCCCTTAACTGTGTCGTCATCCAGAGGACTTGAGAACATCAGCTACATACTCAGCCTCGGCAGTGGATGTTGAAACACAGTTTTGTTTCTTTGAAGTCCAACTCACAAGTTTGTCACCTATGAATTGACATGATCCAGAGGTGCTCTTCCGATCTAGCTTACATCCTGCATGATCAGCATCTATAAAGGCAGTTAGTTCAAAACGAGAATCCTTTGGATACCAAAGGCCTAGATTAGGAGAACCTTTGAGGTATCTAAGGATTCGCTTAACAGCAGATAAGTGCGACTCTTTAGGATTAGACTGATATCTCACACAAAAACATGTGGCAAACATTATATCCGGACGACTGGCAGTCAGATAAAGTAAAGAACCAATCATGCTACGATACACCTTTTGATCAACAGGTTTCCCGGAGGGATCTGCGTCAAAGAGTGTACCAGTAGCCATTGGTGTTTTCATGACTGAACTATCTGACATATTGAACTTTTTCAAAATATCTTTTATATATTTAGCTTGATTAATAAATATGCCGTCGGGTAATTGCTTTACTTGTAGACCAAGAAAGAAATTCAATTCACCCATCATTGACATCTCAAACTTTGTTTCCATTATTTTTGAAAAGTTCTTACAAAATTTCTGATTTGTCGACCCAAAAATTATGTCGTCAACATAAATCTGAATGAGAATCAAGTCCTCACCTTGCCTTTTAAGAAATAAGGTTGTATCAACAGTACCTTTCTTGAAACCAGAAGCAAGTAGAAATTTAGTGAGAGTTTCATACCAGGCTCGCGGTGCTTGTTTAAGACCATAAAGCGCTTTGTCTAAAACATAGACATGATCAGGGTGATGAGGATCAACGAAACCTTCAGGTTGAGCCACGTAAACCTCCTCATGTAAAACACCGTTTAGAAAAGCCGACTTTACGTCCATTTGATAGACAGTAAAGTTTTTGTGCGCTGCATATGCTAGAAAGATTCTGATGGCTTCGATCCTTGCAACCGGGGCGAATATTTCATCATAGTCAATGCCCTCTTGTTGACAATACCCTTTGGCGACCAGTCGATCTTTGTTTCTCACGACTACTCCAGCTTCGTCTTTCTTATTTCTGAACACCCACTTTGTTCCAATAACGGATTTACCATTAGGTAGTGGGATCAAGCGCCATACCTTGTTCCTTTCGAATTGTAGAAGCTCGTCTTGCATAGCAAAAATCCAGAAGGGATCACGTAGAGCTTCAGACGCTTTCTTTGGTTCTAGGGAACTAAGGAAGCTTGAAAACATGCAGAAGTTGGCTGTTGCAGATCTTGTCGTGACACCAGATTGTACGTCACCTATCACATTGGTCAGGGGATGATCCTTAGTCCAACGATGTGTGCTTGGTAGAGCTTCAACTGTTTGTTGCGTATTCGACGCATCGTTTTCATCATGCACGGCAGGTTGCTCCATAGATGTACTCGGGACATCTTGTACTGGTGTTTCTAATACTGAAGCTTCTGGACTAACAGATGAAATGCTCGGGACTTCGTTTCCAGAAGAACTATCTGTAGAGACAAATCCAGCATTAGTAGAGTCAGAAACTAACTTTGTACTCGTACCTGGTGGAGATGAAGTGTCAGTGACTTCTTCGGAAGGTCCAGACATGTCTTCAGAAATAGTAGGGACCTCCGAGCTTGTACCACTTGTTATTGATATGGATATGCCTTTTTCAAAATCTGCACATATATCATCAAAGGCATCAATAAACAATAAATCTAACTCAGATGAAATAGAGTTAGAGTTAGAAGAAGTGAATCCTTTAGGTGCTGGTTCTATTCTTGATTGAATAGAAGCTTTGTCGTTAAGACCGAGTTCTGAACTGTTGTGTCCAGAAGTCCTTGTAGAATTCTCATCAAAGGAGACATTCATGCTCTCAACAACCGTCTTGGTTCGAATAATGTAAATTCGATAAGCTTTGGATGTCAGAGAGTATCCAACGAGATATCCTTCATCCGCTTTCTTATCAAACTTTGATAATCCTTCACGCTCTTTTAGAATGTAACACCTGCAACCAAATACACGAAGGAACTTGATGTTAGGTGTACGATTGTTGATCAACTCATATGCTGTCTTATTAAATCGCTTGACCACAATGGTACAGTTCTGAGTAAAACATGTTGTAGCGACTGCCTCAGCCCAAAGTTACATGGGTATATTCGAGTAAGCAATTATAGTACGAGTTGCTTCAACCAGAGTACGGTTCTTCCGTTCAACAATGCCATTTTGCTGTGAAGTGTAGGCTGCGGAGAAATTGTGTGAAATACCCACGGAAGTAAGATAACTCTTCAGGGTGTCATTCTTGAACTCCGTGCCATTTTCACTGTGAATGGTTCTGACTGGCAGTTGAAGACGTACTTGAATGCACTTGATGAAAGCGATAATCAACTCTGGCGCATCTAACTTGTTGCGAAGAAACTCGAGCCATGTATACCTTGAGTAGTCATCTATCATTACCAACACATATTTCTTTCCGTTGATAGATGTTGTGCGCATTGGGCCACAAAGGTCCATATGAAGAAGTTCTAGTGCAGATGAGGTCGATGATTCAGCTTTGGACTTGAAGGAGCTTCGCTTCATTTTGCCCAACTTACATGCAGAACACAATGAGTCTTTTTCGAACCTCATTTCTGGTAGACCTTTGACCAGACCTTGTCTCTGTAGCTTTGCTATAGATCTGAAATTTTGATGAGACAAGCGTCGATGCCACGTCCACGATTGTGCTTTGGAAGCTTTGGCTAGTAGGCATACTGGACGTGTGGCAGACAGTGTAGGAAAATCTACATAGTATAGATTTCCATGGCGCTCAGCCTTGAAGACTTCGTAACCATCTGGATCCTCTAGATAGCAATGAGTTGTTGTGAAGCGGACTTGATATTTCATGTCACAGAAGTGACTGGTACTGAACAGGTTGTGATCAAGTCCTTCAACATATAGCACTTTTTGAATCTTCACAACACCATTATCGAGCATTCCATATCCCCTGACGTGGCCTTCGGCTTCAAAATTGGCAAATCTAACTGCTCCGGCAGGCTCTTCCACATAGTTATGCAAGAGGTGCTTGAATCCTGTCATGTGGCGTGAACATCCGGAATCTATTAACCACAATCGACAGGCCTGCAAAAGAGACAATTAGTTTTGCTTAGGCACCCATATCAGGATGGGTCCTTCGCAGTTAGCATCAAGCAACTCAGGAATATCATCTGGTTTGACTTTCACTCTCCATTCATAACGCGGTTTTGGAACCCATTTCCAAACCATCTTAACATTTAATTCCTGAAAGTGCTTTTTAGAAGTAGGATTGGCAACCTTAGCTCGATACACTTTGGGTTGTGTAGAAGAATCAGAATTAGAATTATACTTAGAGTTCAGCTTAGCTTTGCTTTTATTATTTTAGGACTTAGGAGGGGAGTAGTATTTGAATGAATTATCCCAACAGTGTTTGCAATAAAGATTCTTTCGAGCAAAATTCATAAACCTAGATTTATCGGAACAAATCTTACATTCATGTTTATCAAAAGAAGTATTATTCAAAATAACACTGTCTGTAGGACAACTACTAGAATTCAAACTATTCTTTTTATTCAAACTAAGATCTTTATTCTTCTTACTCTT
This sequence comes from Arctium minus, assembly GCA_954870635.1. NCBI lineage: Eukaryota > Viridiplantae > Streptophyta > Magnoliopsida > Asterales > Asteraceae > Arctium > Arctium minus. The sequence continues at coordinate 56,149,485 of OX941092.1, forward strand.
CCCAACTCCATTTCCTCTTATATCTGAAACAGAAATAGGAATCTCATTAGTCTCATGCTTAGAAGGTGATTCTTTTTTAGAATTAGTTGAAGTTTCACCCTTCTCAAAGATGCTCGGTGGATATTCAGGACAGTCAGAGTAAACAACTGAAGGTTTTGTAGGAGCATCAAATTCTGGATTTGTTCTTACCTTCCAGCTTGGATCGTTGAACATCTGTTTATCATTTGAAGCATTTTTAAATAGAGTAATTTTCAAATCATTGATTTATGTGCAAAGCTCTTGATTTTCTTTCAAAGATTTTTCAAGTTTAAACTTGAGATCAAAGTTTTCATCTTCAACCTCATCAAGAGACTGTTGCAACAGATCAATTTGCTTCATCAAGTCAGATGTATGATCACTCATAGAATTCGACTCCTTTAGAATAGAAACAGGATTAGAGTCTAAAGCATTCATCATTTCAGAAAATAATTCTTCAGTCATGGACTCAATAAACTCCGTTTTATCATTTTTCAAACAAGATTCATTCGTGTTTACAGTTTCTTCTTTAACCTCTTCAACAAGTAAAGGTTTAGAAGCAATGGGACTTGAGACTGATGGCATAGTAGATGGATCAATATTTGATTCATACTCATCATATTTGCATCCAGTCTCAGGTAGAACTGTGTTAGTGCTAACTGATTCGTTGGAAGGTGTGGTAAATAGTGATTCAAACTCAGTAAATTCGATCTTTCGAGTCGCATAGCTTTTGTTTAAATCACCATATTGAAAACCAACTGATTTAAAAGGATTTTGAGAATCAGTGTCACCAGACTTGTTCTTTCCCATTTCTTCTTGACCTTTGGTCTCAGATAAAGGTGTAGGAGTACTTGCTTCAACAAAAGTTGCACGAATGTCAGGAATGGGTCTGATTGCGGAGCCGAATTTATCAAAATTATATAAATGCTCCGGGGCCTTTTTCAAAATCTCATTAGTTGGCACATCCAAACCTGGTTTTAGTTTATAAAACCTTTCGTCTTGGAGTTTATTGGTCAACAGATTTAATGTTTGCTCAGTTTGACCTCGTTTCATATTAATGTCCTCCAGTTGCTTAATTTTGGTGTAAGCTTCATTTCTTTCTTTATAACAAACTTCAAATTTTATTTTGAACTCACCTTTTTCAGCATTGATATTCACAAGATCCTTTTCTAAATCAGATATTTTGCTTTTCAAAGAATCCTTTTAAGCTTTTAAACCGTCTTTTTCTTTTTCTTTTTCTTCCACAACAACTTTCAGCAAAGCGTTTTCATCACGAAAACTCAATATTGATTGTTGTGCAGAGCTAAGTTTGCCTTTCAATAAAATTCCTCTTTCATGCTATGTATTTGGGCCATAAGAGAGTCAATAAGCTCAGAATTATCACTTACCTTAGAGTTTGCATCTTCAGATTGTGCCTCAGAATCTTCATCGTCACCATCCAGCTTTGCCATATAAGATACTTGGGTGAAGTGAGTTTGCTCCTCGTCATCGGAACTTTGGAACAGCCAGTTTTCTTCTTCGGCCATAAGTACCTTTCCTTCTTCAGCTTTCTTGGCGATGAGTGACTTTCTTGCATAATAGTCTGAGTTCTTTACCTTCTTGAATCTGCAGTCTCTGGAGAAGTGCCCAAATTTGCCGCAATTGTAGCATCGTCCTGGTTCATCAGCTCTGTCTTCTTTCTTTTCTTCTCTCTTATCTTCTCTTCTGTCTTCTTTTCTCTCTTCTCGTCTTTCCTCTCGCCGTCCTTGACTTGGCTTGTATCTTAATTCAGCCTTCTCTTTCTTGTGACCTTCGTACTTAGGCTTTGAATAAAACTTCTTCTTGCCAAAGGTCTTCTTGAATCTTCGAGTAATAAGAGCCAAGTCCTCAGAGAACTTCTGAATATCTAGATCAGAATCAATCTCCAGTTCTTCATCACTTAAAGCAGAGTCAGAGTCGGTAACTTCAGTAACTAGAGCTTTTGTCACCTTTTTCTTTGACCTTACGGAAGATACAGAACTTTTGCCGGCTATGAGAGCCACAGAATCCTTCAGTTTATTGGACTCAAGATTGATGGTTCTCACCTCATCCTCATGCTGAGAAAGAGTAGAGAAAATATCAGTGACGTTTTCCTGAGCCATGTTCTTTGACATCTGAAGGTTGATGGCAAAGTTCTTCCATTCTGGATTTAAGTTCTTGATGAACTTATAATTAATCTCCGAAGCAGACTTAGAGATGTTGTTCCTCCGCAGGTCATTGAGAATTATGTTATATCTGTTGTAGGTCTCTAGCAATGTCTCTCCTTCTTTTGCGTGAAATCCCTCGTATGCATTTATGCATAGATTCTGCTTCGCTTGGATGGAGGCTTCACTTCCTTCAAACTGTCTGGATAGTTCATCCCATATTTCTTTTGCAGAGTTCCGACTGTCTACACGGTTGTAGATGTCGTTCGGGATAGCCATGGTCAGATAGATAAGAGCCTCTTCATCTGTCTTGTACTGTTCCTTCTGCTTTTCAGTAAAGTACTGATAAGGTTTAGGAACATATCTGTCCGGGATTTCTGGAGAAGTGTCAGTTGCTGCTTGTCCTGGTACCCTGATCATCGGGTTTACAGGACCATTGATGATTGACTCCATATAGTCTCTGTTCTTGTGGTTCAGAAACTGGACCATTCTTTTCTTCCATTGCTGATATTCATCAGCCATAAGGACCGGTGGTTTGGACTGAGATCCCATCGAGAGAAGCTGGTTCGACATCTTAGCTGTACGGTTAGTAATTAAACTTATCTGTACCAAGACAACCAACTAGATGAGATCGTTAGAATCAAGAGTAAAGACTACACTCAAAAATTTTCAGAAAAATACATTTCCAAAAATAATCAAATGCAGTCCTCGCACACAGTATAAAGCACTAATATCTATGAATAAAATACTGAAAAATTAAGAAGATTTTGATCAAGAGCAAAACTTTGTCCCCCTTCGCAGACTTAGCACGAGGATGTGCTTCGACCGGTATTGAGTCGACCGGGGTTTTGCTTAGACCGGTACCTTGTTTGACCGGTAAGATGTAACAACCGGTTTTATGCTCGACCGGTAAACGACTAAGACCGGTATAGAGAGTTCGACCGGTAAGTTGCTTGTACCGGTACTTTGTTCGACCGGGAATATAGTTGACCGGTATAGTGAAGACCGATAAAAATATTCGACTGATAAAAGTCTTCGACCGGGAGGTTGTAAGACCGTTAAACACTTCGACGGGGATTGATTCGATCGGTATTGATTCGACCGGACAAGGTATCGACCGAGGTGGTCTGTGAGTATACCGGTTGAATGATAAACTGAGTTCGACCGATAGTGAATGGACCGATACTATGTTCGACCGATAATGATGCTATGACCGGTATAGTGTTCGACCTGAATGGTGTTAAGACCGATATGTTCTTAACCAGCCCAGAAGTCGATGAACAGATGCAATAATTGACCCATAAATCAATTACGAACTCAAAATCAGATTCAAAAATCAGTCCTTTGTACTCAGAAACATAAACCAATCACAATACAATCAAACTCAGAGATCAATTTCAACTTTTAGGCATTTGATTTGATAAGCACAGTTACAACCGATAGTTAGCTTTTGTCGAACCCAGAAAACTTAAAATCACAAATTCACTCACTTTGTTAATTCTCAATGCAATTAATCAATCAGATGGTATTTAGAAGCATAAATCTCAACTAATCAGATCAACTTTAAGCATAAAAGCACATAAATTCACGAAATCAGAAAGAAAAAAAAAATCGATGAACAGTATTATCGATGAACAGTAATTTTCATGAATAGTGAAATCAAAAAAAAAAATTGATCCTTTTGGCTTTGATACCACTTGTTATCCCAGTTTAATCTAGTTGGTAAATAATCAATCAAGTAATAAAGTAACACAATAATAATCAAGAGATATATAAATCAGAGTAACATACCAATCCCTTGAATAAATAATGAAACCTTGAGTGTTCTTGATACCCTTTGAATACAGAGAAAACTTGCTACCTCTCTCTAAACCATAATTATGAAAATATGAAAGGTTAACCCTAAAAACTAATTAACCAAAACTATAAATACCTAAGCCTTATGGGCTTTAAGCTTAACAGGCTTTCTAATGGGCTTGGGCCCAATAGCTAATAAACTATTAATCTATTACAATTTAAACCCTCTAATTAACTTTAGCACAATTGCAGTTTAAACCCTGAACTTTAACTTTAATCTTGAATACAATTATTTGATCCAACAGAGGTGTTCTCGACCGGAGTTGTTCTCAACCGGAGTCTGCGACCGGTGTCCCGTCGACCGGACCAATGTATCGACCGGTGTCTCACGACCGGTGTGGACCGGTGTCTCTTTGACCGGTGTGGACCGGTGTCTCTCTGACCGGGGTGGACCGGTGTGCTGCTGCGACCGGTGTAGTATGTGGCGCAAGAGAAAACTTTGCGCCAAGCGAAGGTGGCGCAAAATGCAGTTTGCGCTAATAGGGATTGGCGCAAAATACCACTATGAACTGGCGCAAAAGTGAAGCTCTTGAACAAACGCGCGAGTTCTTCACAGATCGACCCTCACGTCGATTTTCAATCCAGAAAACACTCAAAAAGCTTGATACACAGTATAAAAATCATACCATATATCCATAAACATATATCGATCAATACCCAATCAAAATCAATGCCTGAAAACAACTTTTATGCTTCAATTAGAATGAGACAGTAGTCGATAGTTTCATGAACCCAATATCCAAAAATCATCAAAAGCCAATTGATTGATGATTTTAAGTGCAATTAAACAATCAGATGATATTCAATAACATAAAACGCACCTAAACGATTCGATTTTAAGCATAAAAACACATTAAATCGTGAAATCGATTTTCACACAGTAAGTTGTCGATAAAAACTGTTATAATCCAAAAAGCTTGATTCTTTGGCTCTGATACCACTTGTAAAACCCAGATTATAGTTGATAAACAATCACAACACAATAAAGAACAAGAGATGAATGAATCATATTAACATACCACAGATCTCTTGATTAATCATAAAATACGTGTGTGTGTTCTTGGTACCTCGTGCGTGTACAATACAGAGAATACGGCTCCTCTCTAACTTCACGTATTGTTCACTACCTAAAACTAATAAAATAAAATCCTTTTATACTTAGGTCAACATGACCTAAACATTATTAACTATTAGCTAAAATACCTCCTAGAGTATTAAACACTATTACAAACTAGACCCCTATTACAATTTAATCTTGAATACAATTTATGATCTAACAAAGGATATAGCAAAGGATACGAGTTCTGAGCTTTTCGCAAGAACGCTTATGTGAATTCTAAGAATTCGTATAAGACACAGGTACGGATTCTTCAGAATTTGTGTATCTCACACATGCGAATCCTTGGCTTTTCGTATGATCACTTGTGCGAATTCCTTCTTTAACAATTTTTCTTCTCTGTGATTTGCGAATTCTTTCCTTAAGAAATAATAAGATCAACGAATCTGCGAATTCCTTTGCTCTGCGAGTTCTTCATGGATTCTGCGAATTCTGTAGATCTCATCAATATTTTCAACTTTTTACTTAAAATCCACCCAAATGTTGATGTTTGACTTTGAAACTTTGTAGGAACAATCTTTATAACACCATGATCAACCCTACGGATCGAATTTTCACAAGGATAACAATTGACATTGTAAATGATCCTGGACAGTTCGCGATAGAAAACTTTTCAAAAATGTAAAGATTGATCCAATTCAATCAATCTGTTGATCAATTGAGTAGACAACCAAAACATGAATTGATCTCCCACATCAAACGAACACTGCAGTAACAAACTCTCATTAAAAACACCATGAAATCAAAATTTTGATTTCAATGCAACAGTGTCTTTCCGAAAATAGAATTTTGATCTTTCTGTCTTCAAATCTGTGCAACTAATCTTTCTGAAATTTCTGATTCTGCTCTGATACCAATTGTGGTCCCATAAATCAAACAATCATGTTTAATCACACACAAATGAATTAACAATCAAGAGAATAAGACGAGAGAGAAAATTGTCACAAGTATTGTGGTAGTCATATATCTAACAATGAAAGATTACAATGTGACAAGCTTACTCAAAACAAGACAAAAGGGATGCTTATATAGGGTCAAACAAAGACTTGACCACTACACAAGCTACATGAAACATACTTCTCTTTGCGCTACCTTCTCTTCCATTGATTATCAATCCAAGCATATGAGTTGAATTTTATGATGATTCTTCTTCTTAATTTCTCTCTTATACCTTATATTATATGGAGTTCTTCTTTTGTTGCTGGAAATGGGATCTAACAAACTTGCAGATAGTGCTTTGCGCGTTCTTACTACACGCAAATAGTACTCTGCGTGTTCTTACTTCACGCAAATAGTACTCTGCGTGCTCTGTCCTTAGAAAAAATTCGAGATCAAAACAAGGATATTGCACATTCTTGTCAAGAACTCGCAAAAGGCACAAAACAACAAAAACTCTTCGATCTGTGCGTTCTTCAAATTTTCGCGTTCTTCAGTTTGCGTGCTTGTTGTTCCAGTTTCTAGCAATCAAACACTACTCAGATTATCACGAAACACATTATTTATTGATCACAACACTTAAATCAAACCATATACCTATTTGTTGCTTATTACAATTAAGCTCTGTGTGTGTGTACGTATGGTGTTCTTACACTGATCTACGTGTGTGTTGTTATATTAAAACTACACTATGACCTGCTATTTATATGGTCAACATGACCTTAGCATTCTGGTCAACACTTAACAAATATTACAATATGCACCCACACACTTTACAACAATTACAATACAGACCCTCCTTTTAATCTTGAATATAATTTAACTCTAACAATCTCCCCTTTTGGATTCAAGATTAAAAAAATTGACAATAATCTTCAGGTCTTCTTTTCTCAGAAAAATCTTCAGCAAATAATCTTTCATGACTTTGACATCTTCAAATCTTTGACACTTTGCTTGAACTTTGACAACACTTTCAAGTTAATCTCCCTCTTTGGCTTTCCTAACAACTTTAGCACTTTCTTCAGTCTCCCCCTTTGATTACAAAAATGCAATAAGCTCAGACACATCATCAACTTGACTTTCTTTAATCATTACTTTGACAAATTTTTCTCCCTTTATCACTTCTTGCTTGACTTTGCTTTCTCATTCTTGTATTCTCCCCCTTTGTAACATCTCGCTTGACTTTCGCTTTAAAACGGATCTGACTTTGAAATCTTGAATTATCTCCCCCTTTTTGATGAATTGTGAGAATCAGAATCATCAAAACATTTCAAGGTCAGCTTGGTCTTTGAAATATCTCCCCCAAATATCAAATAAGCACAGTCTTCATGAACAATCTTCCCTAAGTAGGAAAATATTCAATCTCCCTCGATCTGATATGATACTAAGATTCTCAGTCTGTCGTCAATTCATAAAATGTATTCATCCGAATCTTTTCAAATTTAGACAAATTATGAGTGGTAACCCTAAATCAACACATGAAACAGTTATAATGCCTGTAAGTAACACAAAGTTACATAGTACAACAGATGTATTGTATAAGGAGCTTGGGTGATGTTCACTCCCCATGACTTCCATTCAATCATTGAAAACCACAAGGTTAATCTATGAACGTTCTGACAGAAAAACAAATTTCATGTGTGTTCGTGCTTGTGTATGAAAGAATTAAGCACAATGATTGCTTTTATAATAAAGCTCAAAACTATGTAAATTATTGAAACAACAATAGTGTTACACAGACTCAATGTGCATGAGAAAGGGTCGAAGGTGGGGCAACTTTCCTTCTTTTTCAATATCAACATCTTCCAAATGAAGATCCAATAGATGATGTGTTGCTTCCCCTTTAAAAATTTGAAACATTCTTTTGTTGAGAAAAGAATGAGTAGCAGGTGGGGTTTAATGCAAGAGTTGGCATGGGCTAGTTGTATTTTTCAATGATGGTCACGAAGAATTGTGAACCAACAGATTATGCGGCTGCCAGGCTCAGAAAAAGTTTGGTGCAGAGTTTAATATTCTTTTACTCTGTTCTCACACCCTCTTTCTTTTTAACATTTGAGCTCACTTCGAACCAACCTCTCTTTTACATTTTACCTCAGCACACTCCCAAACTCAAATCTTTTGACCCCTCTCCCCTCAGTCACTCAAGGATTACTTCTGGGGTAGGAAACACTGGTTAACGTGAATCCATGGAAGTCTTTTAAGCACTCACACTGAATCCCATGTATATTGTCCTAAAAAGAATGTGTTGCTCAACAATTAACTTGACAATTAAGCACAAGAAATCACTTGTCAGAAAATGTATGCTCATGAATAATAAAAATGAAATATGAGCAATTTAAACATTTAAGATCTCTCAAAACATTGAACATTTAGTATCATTCAATTTCATTGTATTGAGAATCTGATAATGATTTAATCAGATCAAATATCATGAAGAAAAAAAATTAGGGTATCAAAGAACGAAAGTTGTTTATATGAACACGATATAAACAATTAAGCAATGAAAGCACATTTAAAGCAGAAATGACGTCTGATCTCAAACAACATTGAATAGCAATATGGAGTATTACCATCGAAAGATTTATCTCGCCGAAAAAATCTCTCGCCGGAATTCTTTCACGTTCATATTCAGTTCAAAACACATTGCATGATTCGAAATTTATCGTTGCCATTGATTCTACGTTGATCATGATACACAACGCAACTTGTTTCGTTAATTTTGGTTGAGAAACGAAGACAATATCGAAGCTCAAAGGTTACAGATCGTGAATTGAGAAGACGATGAACAGTGCTTAACGGAGGTCGTTAGTTTGTTACGTTTTATGACATTATGGTCCCTGCTCCGTTAGTCCGTTAGAAATTCTTACATTTCAGTCCAAATGTCAGTTAATTGTCGTTAGTCTCGTTAATTAGTTTTAGAAATTTTCAGTTTTACCCTATCGTTAATCTTTGTTACTTTTGTTAGGTTTTCTTACATTTTTAGTCCAAATCCGTTAAATCTGTTAGTTTTGTTAAGTAGTTTTAATGTTTGGCAGATTTAATCCTTGTAGTTTTAGTTTTAAGATTTGACAGATTTGGTCCCTCAAGTTGTAACTTTCAGGAACTGTCATTTTTAACCCCTATAGTTTTTAACTTTCTAGTTTTTGCAATTTTAGTCCTTCTAATTTTTAATTTTAGTGTTTTTACATGTTTAATCCCTAGAATTTAGAATTTTATGTTTTTGTCGTTTTAGTCCTCGTTTTTTTGTCGAGTCTTAGTATTTTTCATTTTTAGTGCTCGTTTTTTATGTTAGTTTTGTTTTTAGTCGGTTTTAGTCCCTATTTTGTATTTTTTTTCTTTCGTTTTTAATCAATTTTTGTCATTTTTAGTAATCTTTTATTGATTTTTCATCTTTGTCGTGCTTAGTCCCTGTTTTTAAGTTATTTTTCATTTTTAGTTTGTTTTATGTTGTTTTTTTAATTTACATTTGTTTCTGAGCATATCTGATATATTTTTCATATTTTTGCAGGTTTGGAGGGTTAAAGTCAATTTTTTTCCGTGCTGACTTTTCAGAATTAATTTTTGGAAGACAATTTTTTAATTTGTTTCTCATATTTTAATTTTCTGAAAATTTTTCTGATTTTAATTGTTGAATTGATATTTCTGAACATATTTTCAAGAGTGTGCATATAAATCAACTTCTAATCGAAGTTTTCTTTTGACGATCACATCTTTTACAAATTTCAAGATGTCGTATACTGATGAGAAGGGAAATATGATCTTACCAAGAGAGACTGTGCTATTGCGTACATGCCAGAAATACCTATACTGGAAGCTGAAAATGAGAAATTAAAGATTCACAATTTGTCTCTTCTTGATAAGATTAAGAAATTAAAAGAAAGTTCTTATGTTTTAAAGACTAATTTTGAATGATCACAATGCACTTCTGATTCTAAGAATAACTTTGTAGAAATAATTGCTTAAAAAGAGAAAGGAATTTCTAATCTTCAAATCAAACTGAAGAAATCTAAAGAAGAATCAAGTATTTTGAAAGCCATTAGTACAAACAATACATGGTCCAAGAAGGAATTAATGCAAAAAGAGATTGATGATCTCAGAAAAAGAGCAAACATTGCTGGTGAAACATGTGATACGCTTAGAAATATGAATACTGGTCTTTTCACTGAAAGAGACAAGCTGAAAGAAAAAGTATTCAATCTTGAAGTAACAATAAATGTTCTGAAAGAAGAAGCTGAAGAGAAGAACAACTCATGTATTCAAGCTGATTTAAAGAAGATTAATAAGCAAGGAAATGGTTTAGAAAAAGAGAATGTTGAGTTGAGAAATAAAATCTTTGAACTGGAAGTTCAAGTTTACAAAGATAAAAAAGAAAGAGAAGGATTTGAAAAAGAAAGAAAAGCTTTTTCGCAAAAATTTTCTAATTTTTCAAGGAAATCATTTGAAGAGATAAATGTCGTGGAGCTCAAATGTACAAAACTTTCTCAACAAGTGTTATATTTTGAGAAAGTCATCATTATGGAAAGAGATAAGTTTGAGAAAGAGAAGAAGTTAACTGAACAGAAGAATGTTGGATTATTCAGAGAGATGTCTGTTAAAAGAAAAAATGTTGAAAAAGACTTTGAGGAAGAAGGAAGGTTTATGAGACAGACATTACCAAGCTTTCAAAGAAGCTATTTCAACTATCTTAAACTGCATTGAAGGAATCATTTTCAAGGATGAATTGAGAGCACAAAGAAGTCCAGATACAATTGCTCAATCACCCATGAATGATTCAGCTGCATCAGAATGTTCATTCAAATCAGCTGCAAATTCAATTTTTGCAAATGTTTCTAACAATCCTTTATTTGTTGATTAAGATGATATTGTATCAAATCATAAAGATCATATTCGTCCTACTAACCTTTTTTTATGTCAAATCTATTGATGGTTCAAGTAACAAGAACAAATCTCAACAAAAAATGGTTTGGAGAAGGAAAGATGAGAAAAACAATTCAAAGTCATTTGTTCCTACACCTTAAGTGAACAAAAAGGACAATGCACCAAAAAGTAAATCTTTTGGTAAGTTTGATTCTTCATATTCTGTAAATCATTTAATCAGACTTGCACAAAAGAAACTTTGTTGTTCTTACTGTGGAACTGATGATTTTGTTATTAAATATTATGCTCAAAATTGGTATGGAACTTACATAATCACTTCTCAGCAAAATGAACTTAAAAGGTCTAAAATAATGAGAAGTGGATTTTAAAATCTAACCACTCTGGACCTAAATACCTGTGCGTACCAAAACCTGTCAAATCTATTTTACAGGTACCACAGGTTTAGGGGAAGTAAGAGCATTGGTTTCTGATTACACCAGATCAGAACCCGATCTTCAATGTTTAAGAAGTTTGGCTTTTGAAAAAAACATTTCAAGAGTCGGTCTTCAATGGTAAAGATGGAGAGTCAATATTCTCACCGGAGAATATGTGACGATGGCTTCTGGATAATTCTATTCAGAACCCGGACTTAAGTGTTTCTCTGCTTAAGGATGCTGATAAAATTAATTTTTTTTATGGAGTTTCTTTAAAATTTTCATTGTGATATTCTTTATGAGGGAGATAGTAGAAAAGAGAAATGAGATGAGATTAATCGTAATATTCATATTGTTCTCTACTAATATTTTGACTTTTTACAGATACATAGGGGGAGTATCTGATGTTTTTGTCAAAGGGAGATTACAAGATAAATATTCATTTTAGGGGGAGTTAAGATTTCTACTTTGAAGGTATATTACTCTGAATCTTAAACTCTATCATATTTGAAAGATGAACGACTTTTGGATGTGAAAATGTTTTCCTAAACGTTCAAACCACTTCGTATTCTCATAAAACGTTTTATGAATTTCGAAGTGTGATTTTAAATGTTTTTCATATCGATACTTTATTGTTTATCTGATCGTGTGTTTCCAAAAGATCAATACTTGTGTATTATCTTGTCTATATACTGTCAAGTATTCTTACACACATCGGTTCAGTACTTTTATTGACTTTGTTATTACCATGTCTCAAAAAGATAAATCTTTCGATGGTAATACTCCCGTTTGTATTCTAAATTGTTTGAAATCAAATGTCATTTTTAAGTAAATGTGATTTCATTGTCAAATTATTTATATTTTATTCATATAAACAAATATACGGTCTTTGATATCCCAATATATTTTTTCTTCATGATATTTGATCTCATCGAATCATTGTCAGATTCTCAAAACACTTCACTTGAATTCGTTTCATTTATTCAATTTCATTGTTTTGAGAGATCTTAAATGTTCTAATTGCTCAAATTTCATTCATATCTTTAATGAGCATACATTTTCTGATAATGATATCTTGTGCTTATCTGTCAAGATAATTGTTGAGCAACAAATTCTGTTTAGGACAAAATACATGGGATTCAGTGTGAGTGCTTAAAAGACTTCCATGGATTCACGTTAACCAGTGTCTCCTACTCCGGAAGTAATCCTTGAGTGATTTAGGGGAGAGGGGTCAAAAGAATAGAGAGACCTGAAATCTGGAAATAGCAACTAAATTAAAATTTTCTAAATACATCGAAAATCGATTCATCTACAATCATAATTTAAGATTTAACCTCAAAACATACATCTTATTCTATGCATACAGTCTATAATGAGGACGGGTGCTACTAAAACCCAATAATAGCCACTATCTCCAAACTGCAGAAAATTTCACCAATTACTTACACTCGCACAAAGCTAGGCTCAACTCTTCGTGGAACTCCTAGAATCCAAACCCCCAACTGGAACCTGATGGACATGCCGACAAATAAAAAAGGTTAGGCTTAATGCCTAGTGAGCTCAAGAGTTTTCAACATATATAAATAAATCGTTTAAAATGGAAGAATGCAATTAAAGTCATAATCTTTCAAAATGATATGCTTTGCTTATGAAAACGACTCGTTTACCAATAAACATGCATTTTAAACGAAAGAGACACCACGTTGATCGCTAACCAAACCAAGCTGTTTTACATAATAAGATTCCAATATAATACCTCTTTCGTAAACTTATATTTAACCCAAAACTCACGCAACCATAAAATGGAAAGAAACCAAATATTGAAAACGTAGAAATGACGCATTCCATTCAAGCCTTAATATACGTGGAGAAAACCCAATATTAAAGTCATCATTTATCGTCGACCACATAAAAACCAAAGTTGGTAAAATACGACATTACCATTTAAAATACCCCGAATCAACGATGAGGAGATTCATAAATACCGAGAATAGAGAAACACGTAAGTAGGCCGTTCACGGGACTTCCTTGCATGTCCTCTAAACGTTTCCATCTTGGGTGGCGAGAACACGTGAATGGGGCCACCCGCGATGTTATTGGATTTCACCAACATGCCCCGGTTCTAGTTCCCATGCCATAACAGACATCACAATCCTCAAACTTGCTGCTGCCCCTTGCCATACTCCGTCGAGTTCCACTCCGAGGTCTTACGAGCCCGGGTGCCTATCCAATCTAGACGAGTTCCAACTCAGCGGCCTAAGCCACCTATTGTCTACTCGATAGCAAACCCGAGCGGTCACTAAAAGTAACCCAAAACCTCAGGCCTTACCAAACAGAGAGACTTACGTGCCTATGGATCCAATACAACAATGTCTAAAATTACATGACTCCGATTGAAAGACCAAAGCTCCCAAAACATGTAATTCACACATGACACAAAAATGCGCCACCATACTCAAAACCCACAACGGTTATAAATCCGGACAAGTGTCCACATGACTCATTTAGTCAAAACCGAGCCAAAGGTCCAACACTTTACGTAAATCACCAACGAAGCCTTTGTAAACATTAAAAACACGTTTAACCAACTAACGAAGACACAACGACTCAAAAGTATAAAATAACACAAACTCAACGTTGTTTGAGGCAAACCATTTTCCCAAATAAACTCTTTACTCGTATTTCCCAAAATACCTCGTGACACAGTTATGCACCTTTTCCAAATAGACGTAAGAACAAAATCATGTAAATGACATTTACATCAAATGGACTCCATTTATATAAAATACGTCAAAGAAACATGTCAAAATGTTTTATTTGTCAATATGCCTAAAATCACCAAGATGCATGTTTCATGAGTTTATAAAGATAAATCTAGCCAAATAGTCAAACTTATCAGCAGTTAACAATTTGGTGTAAAACATAAACATTTTAAAAATAACCATTTTGGCATGCACATCGTTTTCACAAATCAACTTGAACTCACCTTGCTAGATTTAGGCTAAATCTAGATTTTACCCCACTTTGAGCTCCTTTGAAGAAACTTGAATCTTCAAGTCCAAAACTTCCAAAAGATTCACAAGTTTCCACCCATTAACAAACATATTCAACCATTTAGAATCGATCCCCAACCACCTTATATCAAAATCCCCATTTTGGTCAAAAACCCTAATTTGACCTAACTTTTCTCAAACTCTTCCAAACCGAAATTGGAGTAATAAAACACTAGGAAATCATCAACGAAGCATTTACATTACTTAATGAGGTTTAGAAATAGAGAGGATAAACTTACCACTTAGGTTTTGATGAAAACCTAGAAACCCCAACAATGAGCTTGAGGTTGAAGATGAAGATGGAGATGATGAAACCTTGACCATAGCTTTCCATATTGGTGTTTCATCTTCAATAAAACACAAGGATTTGAGCCAAAATAGGCTAGGTTTTGAAGGGGGAAGAAGGAAAATCGTTTGGGAGAGAGTGGAAGAAGTTTGGGTGAGAAGAAATGAGGAAAATGGCTGAAATTCGCGACTTAACAGCAGCCTGCCCTCTTTGGGCGACATTGCCATGCGACAATGCCCAGGGCATTGTCGCTGGTCATTGTCACTGGTTCTCCTAGCTTGCTTCTCGTTTACTGTTTTGGCCGTAACTTCTTCGTTATAGCTCCGTTTTCGCTCCGGAAAGGACCGTTGGACTCGAAATTGAATCCTTCATCTATCAAGACTATAAAATCCAAGATTCAAGTCCAAAATCAAATATCTTATTTTTCCTTAATATATCGGTTTATGCATTAACTTGAAATGATACCTATCGAAAATCGGGGTGTTACAGTTGAGATAAAATGGAAAATAGAGGTTGGTTAGAAGTCAGCTCAAATGTTTAAAAGAAAGAGGGTGAAAGATCATAGTAAAAGAATAATAAACTCTGCACCAAACTTTTTTTGAGCCAGGCAACCACAAAATCTGTGGTTTCACAATTTTTTCGTGAACTTCATTTAAGAAGGAAACTAGACCATGGCAACTCTTGCTTTAGAACCCTACTAGCTACTCATTCTTTTCTTAACAAAAGAATGTTCGATATTTTCTAGGGAAGCAGCACATTATCTATCTAATCTTCATTCGGATGATTCGGATATTGAAAAAGAAGGAAAGTTGCCCTACCTTCGACCCTTTATCGTACACATTGAGTCTATGTAATATCTGTTGTTGTCTCAACGTTTTACATATTTTGAGCCTGTTAAAAAGCTTTAAATGCTTCAATCATTGCTACACTTGCACGAGCACAAAAGGAATAAGTTTTCTTGTCTTAACATTCATAGAAAATTTCTTTGTGGTTTTTCAATGATTGAATGATAGCCCTGGGGGAGTGAACATCAAAAAGCTCCTTTCCAAGGTCCATTTGTTGTACATAGTGGCTTTGTGCTACTAACAGGTAGATTACCTGATTCATCTGTTATTCAGGGTTACCACTCATAATTTGTCTGAATTTGAAAAGATTCGGATAAATACTTTTATGAATTGAGGGCAGAATATTCCTATCAAATCAGATGAAAATATTCTCTTTGGGGGAGATTGCTTATATTTTTCCAAAGGGGAGATTGTTTTTATCTCATGAAGACTATGTTTATTTGATTATAAAGGGAGAGATATTTTCAAAGACAGAGCTGACATTGAAATGTTTTGATGATGATGATTCTCAGAATTCATCAAAAAGGGGGAGATAGTTCAAGATTTCAAAGTCAGGTTCATGATTATCAAAAAGGAAGAGAAAGTTGTCAAGAAGATAAAGTCAAAGTAAAGTCTGATGACGAGATTATCTGAAATTGCATTTTTGAAATCAAAGGGGGAGATTGAAGAAAGTGTCAAAGTTTTTGAAGATGTTAAAGTTTTGAAGATTTCAAAGTTTTGTGAAGATAGTCAAAGTTACTCAAGATTCAAAGATGTTAGAGATTTGAAAGTTGAAGATTTTACAAGAGGAAGAAGACTTGAAGATTAGTGTCATTTTTTTTAATCTTCAATCCAAAGGGGGAGATTGTTAAGTCATAATTATTCAAGATTAAAAGGTCAAAGAGTTGTTAAAGTCTTTGTAATTGTCAAAGTCAACAATAGTCAAAGTTACTTTAGTCTTAGAAAGTCAAAGTGTGTTTAGTTTAAGTGCTTTGTAATCTTAGAGGTATAAATAGGTTTTGCTTTTGTAAAAAATATTTTCGAACCAAAAACTCTCAAAATCGAACAATTCTTCCAACATAATAGAAATTAAACAATGTAATTGATTCCATATAATTCGACTCTAATCTCATAATCAATCTAGCATCAAAATTCAATCCAATAATCTCCAAATAGAATAATTCAAAATTTCACAAATACTCTTCATGCGACCAAGTTCACTGTTCCATTGAAAAATTGTGAATTAGATCGATTTCAATGATAAATTCACTGATTTGGCTCTGATACCACATGTTAGGTCCAAGAATTCACATGTTAGGTACAGTACCGATAGGCTCAGAAGGCACTACCAAAACGACCAAATCTTGTGCCTCTAAAGTTCAGAACTCAAGTGCTTATGTCGATGCTAACGTTACCATTCCTGCAGAACTTCTGGTGAAACCGAAAGTGAATGTACGCTCAGAATCAATCGCAGAGGATCTGGCTAAATTTGTTAGATCATAAAGTCTAGAAATCATCCCAGAGGCCTCTGCACCTCTCGTACAATTCACAACCCTTGAGCCAATCAATGCAAATGAAGAGAATGAAAAGTCGATGCCCACAAAGGAAACACCATAGAAGACCAAAGCTTCCAGCCCCTCTGTACCCAAGAAGATGATACCCTCTGCAGCTGTTACAACCACTTCAAAAGAACCAACAGATGATTGAGTGGAGTAGATTGTTCAATCAATGGATGCCATGAGAATTCCAATTCCCAGGCCACCACCGTAAGAACCAACCTTCCATGAGAACATCTACAATTACTTGTACATCACAGCAGACGAAAAAGTATTCATTCAACCTAATATTCATCCTCTAATTAAAGAAGAAGTAAGAAGAAGGTTCAGGAAGATTGCTCAAGACTAAACCAAGGTCTTCTCAACCTCTGATATTAAGAACGTTCTGTGCATCACTCTGCATTCCTTTTCAAACAAGGTTGTGATGTACACAAAATATCATGTAGAGAGGAAAGACGGACAGAAGAATGTGTTTTCAGATGCTGATCTCGGGAATTTCTGCCCTTATGATACGCCACAACTCCATGTGTTCACAGAGCAAAGACTTGGACAGAGGAAAGAGTTCACTATAGCCAATTGGTGCATAAAGGAGGTCATGCATGAGCACATCAAATACTTCAGCAAAATGGATTTTAAAGTCGCTTTGCGCCTTGGGGTTGACAAATTATCTATCACAAAGCCAGATGACCTCATCCCTGGCATTGAAGAGATCCCAAGAAACTCTTTGATCGTGGAACCGGAGAATGGGTTTGTCTATAAAGATGACGATGGACAGAAGAAGATCTTCAAACCTCGCCAGAGCAACAAGTATTCAAATGACACCCTTCTGAAGATAAGGCCCACGAAAAACAAGAGAATTGGCTCTGAGAGAGTTCAGAGGGGGCCTGCAAAGAAGATGATCGAGGATATAAATGCATAATTGAAGTTTAGGGATCTCATTTTTAGCATGCACAAAACTCTAGTTGAAAGCTTCACTCTGCCGATAAATGATTTCCCTATGTAATTTGTTCATGTATTTTTTTTTTTTTTGTTACTTATCTTCTGTAAATGCCATTCTGGCATCTTTAATTATACATAAAATATGTCTTCAGGGGATGAGTTCCTTTCACCTCTTTTGTTTCCAACTTAGCCATATAATCCAACTTTCGTATTTTGTATTTTTCAATACTTAGGGGGAGATTCTTAGCTCCATTTGTCATGTATAGAAGTATTAAAAAATAGGCTAAGCGTAGAAACCATAGAAGACATCACCCAACACCAAGACTCAACAGAAGTAAAGTGGTCAGAGCCTCTGTCAACCATCATCCTCAATGAACCTAACCAGAAGATCAACTTCAAACCGCATAGCCTCTGTGACCCTTTACAGAGCCTTTGTGGTGGCTACCTCTGGATGATAGAAGCTTTGTACTTTTCAGGAAGAAATAAAACCACGCGCTTATCACGTGCCCCTGTTGTACGAATACTCTGCATATCAAATAGTACACACACGATATTCTACTTTCCAGGTGTCATTCCTTTTATGGAAATGGAAACCTTTTCTTTGTACGTTTGCGTGCTCCACTAATATGTATATGTAGGGAGCCCCTCCTGAATTCTAAGAGCGCGCACACAATTTACATCTACGCTTGTTTAAGAGGGAAATATGTTTGAGAGCATTTTACACACACAACTGTGTGTTCTTGGTGTATTTGGCAAGATTAATGAAGATGAACTTTCAATAAATCATTCCTACTTCTTACAGTTATCTTTATTACTTGTTTGTGTGTGTTTACTACCAAGCAAATGATTCATATGCATTAAATCGCTTCCACATATCATTCTGTTTTGCATTGTTTGGTTTATATCATTGCTAGATCCAAATTGGGAACCTACAAACATAATTATTAGAATCAGTCTCATAGTCATCACACTGACATTTGGTTTCAGTATTATCTTTATGTTCGGATACTGATTCAACATATGTATTTGATGTGGAAAACAATGATTCAAACTCAACAAATTTAAGTTTTCTTCTCTGATAGCTTGTGTTTAAATCATCATATTGAAATCCCACTAATTTAAAAATTGAATTTTTGAATCAGTAGTATCATCAAATAAATCTTCATCTAACTTTTCTTTTCCTTTTTCAAAAGTTTCAGATATCGGAGTTCCAGCTTTAACAAACGTTTCTCGGATATTTGGAATCTTTTGATAATTTGGCCCTATTTTGTCAAAATTATACAAGTAATCAGGAGCACTTTTCAAAATGTTATTTTCTGATAATCTCAAACCCAATTTTGGATTATAGAATCTAACATCTTTGGTTTTTATTGGTCAAAAGATTCAAAGTATGTTCAGTCTGACCTCTTTTGTAATTTAAATCCTCATGATGTTTAATTTTACAATAAGTCGCATTTCTTTCTTCAAAACAAACTTCAAATTTGATTTTATATTCACCTTTTTCAGAATTCATGTTAACCAAATCCTTTTGAAGTTCATAAATTTTGGCATTTAAAACAGCTTTTTCTTTTCTCAATTGAATTTTCTCATTTTGTTTGTCCTCAACAACAACTTTCAATAATGCATTTTCATATCTGAAATTCATCGTTGATTGTCTTTCATGGTTAGGCTTTTCTTTCAAAACCTTAGACTCATTTTTCATAAATTCAATCTGAGAAAGCAATTTTTGAACTTCATCAGAATTGTCAGAAGAATGACTTACCTCGGAATCAGAATCTGAGTTGTTGTCATCTGTGGTGTTTGGCTACTCATTCAGCTTGGCCATGAAACTGTAATGAACTTCAGTGAAATGAGCTTCCTCCTCATCAGAAGTCTTATCTAGCCAATTTTCCTCTTCGGCCATGAGGACCTTTCCTTCCTCTTATTTCGTCACCAACAGACTCTTCTTTGCATAGTACTCAGAGTTCTTCACCTTTTTGAATCGACGGTATTTTGAAAAATGCCCTGACTTTCCACAGTTAAAGCATTTAACATTCTGAGCATCCACTTTTTCTTTTTAATCTTTCTTCTCAACCTTCCGATATACTTTCTTCTTCTCATACTTACTTTTGTACTTTCCTAACTTGTTTGCCTTGTAATACTCAGGTTTGCTTTTGGAATTGTACTTCTTCTTTCCAAACCTTTTGTTGAATTGTTTAGTCAGTAGCGCAAGATTCTCAGCAAATCTTTTCACATCCTCATCAGAATCCTCATCAGAATCTTCATTAGATGAGTCTTTGACAATCTCAGGTAATTCTGTCAAATATGAAACTTTAGACAACTTTGATTTGGAAGAAGTTGGCTTTACAATATTCTTTTCAGCCAATAGTGCCAATGACTCAGTAACCAACTTCTTCTCAGCACTAATCTGCTTGAATTAATCCTCATGTTGAATTACAGTCACAAAAAGATCATTCACGTCTTCCTGATCCATATTCTTGGTCATTTGGAGGTTGATAGAATAGTTATCCCACTCTGGATTCAGGTTCTTGACAAACTTGTAATTGATCTCTGACACTGATTTGTTCATCCCGTTTCTTCTCAAATCATTCAGAATTAAATTAAACTTGTTGTAAGTATCTATCAAAGATTTACCCTCTTTGGCTTTGAAACCTTCATATGCATTTTTCCTCTGATTCAGCTTAGCCTTTATTGACCTCTCAGTACCCTGGAGCTATCTCTCCAATTCATCCCAAATGGCTTTAGTTGATTCCCTACTGTCCACCCTTTGTACAAATCATTCGGGATGACCATAGTCAGTAAGATCCGTGCTTGCTCATCAATCTTAGCCTGTGCTCTTTCAGCTTTACTAAAATATTCATAGGGTTTAAGGATAAATCTGTCAAGTATCTCGGGAGAGGTAGTTGTAGTTGGATAACCGGTACTCTAATCTGAGGATTTACAGGACCATTAAGAATAGATTTCATCAATTCTCTGTCCTTGTTGTTCAAGAATTGAATCATTCTCTTTTTCCATTGAAGATATTCTCCAATAGATAAAACTGGAGGCTTTGACTGAGAACCCATGCTAAGAAAGTCTTTAGACATCTTTAGATCTATAAAAGTATGAACTTGAAATAATCGTTAGCAAAGAAATCAGAAAACTTTAACTGGTAGAAAGTCAAACTTGGTCAACTCAAAATTTCTCAGAAAAATTTCTAAGAATGGAAGTCACAGACCAAAGGAATGAACTTGTCGTATGCAACAGAATCATTTGTTGTACACACTTTTCGTATACTAAAGAATTTTACTTCTCGCAACCAACATCTCGTAGACCAAAGGATACGAGTTGTCACTTGTCGTAAACCACAATGTGTGAATTCTCACTTCTCGTAAGCAATATCTTGCGATTTCTTACTTGTCGTTAGCAGTTGTTTGTGACAACCTCACTTGGTGTACACAATGCTTTGTGAGAACTAAGCTTGTCGTAAATAGACCTCTGCGAGTTCCTCACTTGAAGTATGAAGCACTTTGTGACAAGTTAATGAACATAACTTCTCGTATAAAGGCACTTGCGAGTTCCTCACTTGTCGTGTAAAGGGTCTTGCGTCAAGTTCAATGAACAGTAACTTGACGTGTACAATGCTTTACGAGTTCTTTACTTCTCGTACATATTGATATGCGAGTTCTTTCCATAGCAAAAAAAATTCACAAAACCCGGAAAACTCAGATGAGTCTTGAATTAAGTAGTTTGAAGCTAGTGAGTTCTTTAAATCTAGCGACAAGTCTACTCAAATATCAAAAATCAATTTCAAACATCTTCAATTCTTGATCAATTGCTACCAAAACTTGAGGTTTTGTCCACGAACACTTTCTGAAGAACTTCGTAGCATAAACTTTCGATCAAAAACAACTAAATCTTCAACTTCGATCTGATCACAGTGCGTACCACTTTTCGAACCAAAAACTTAAAAAAAATTCAAAATTGATCTAATCTGCCATGAACTAGCTATTGTGATCTAAATAAAAAATGTTCTAGATAACAAATCAAATACAAATGAATCAAACTTCGATCCAAACAACTCAAAATTGACATAAATCAAATCCAATACAGTGAAAAGTTCTACGACTTGCGAGTTCTTCCAAGATCTTCAAAATTCAACCATTTTTCTAAAATCTTTGTTTGTTCTGATACGAATTGTTATTCCAGAATCAAGTTCTAATCAGATTAAACTCAAATCTTTAATCACAAATTCATTGTCATTGATTTGAATGATTTACAATGAATCATTTCACTATGCACAAGACTTTCTCTCTCTAGAACTACAAATCTCACTTACAATGTAATCTCTCTATATGTATAGTTGTTTCATGATTTACAAGGGAACAAGGTATTTATACCTAGTCAACAAAGTTGACTTACAACACGAAGGTATTAAAGGAAAGTCAACACTTTCACTTTATAAGATACAAACTAATAAACAGTTACACTTTAAACCCTTTAAATCTTGAATACAACATTTGGGCTCAACAACTCTAGATCCTACCCAACCACCCACCACTATATCTCCAAATATAGTCAGTGAAGTTTCGGACCAATTCGGGGTCCTCCGTCTTGAAGATTGGATCTCAAGCCTAATCGATCAATTATCACAAGAAAATCTCACCTCTTTACAGCCAACACGTCCTTCAACTGAACCACATCTGACACCCTCCTTATCCGACCAAATCACATCCATGAAACTACATTTGAATACATTACAACAACCACTGAACGTGTCCAACATCCGACTACATTAATGCTACAATCTTCAAGAACAAATAATGGTCACCCACCTGGTTGGCTGTATCATCACCTCTCTAGAGAAACTTCATACCAAAGTATATGCTCATAATTTGCTTCTTCATCGGATTCTCAATTCCTCAAACACAT
This sequence comes from Arctium minus, assembly GCA_954870635.1. Taxonomy (NCBI): domain Eukaryota; kingdom Viridiplantae; phylum Streptophyta; class Magnoliopsida; order Asterales; family Asteraceae; genus Arctium; species Arctium minus. The sequence goes on from OX941092.1 coordinate 56,172,432, forward strand.
CTGCTTTGTTATCCCAAATTACTCTTTTGTTAATGATCAAAATAAAGGGTATATTGGAATCAAAGTGTAAATGACCAAAATTGACTAAAACAGAAAGATAATGAAGGTAAGGATGCAAACATAATGTGTAGCCATCATCATCGTCATTTGTATTGATAGAATTCTGAGATTACAATGAAGAACACACCAAGAACACTTACTAAGTGTGTGTAAAATCTCTATAGAATTCACACTCTCTCTCTAAAGTATGTGTGGAATCTTTATTGTGACCGTGGAAATTGATATTACAAGGGTACTAGACTAACAAACCAAATCCCTTATTTATAACCCTAAATTTGTAAAGTCAATGCTTCAACCAATAAGGAGATTCCACATGTAATGGTGAAATAATCGCTTATTGCCGACATGGCAGGCTATAACTGGAAGTTCACACTTAGAGATATTGGACTTGTTAAACTCATAACATAGGAGCAGAGGTGGCTAGAGGCTTTACCTCTTCGTGATGATCTTTTGGTTGCACGCACTCTGTTTGACAAGGCTTTCTGATCGGGGCTCTGGTTCAACATTGCCTCTAGTGCAGAAGTCTATCAGGATCGAATTCTTAACAAGAATAAATTCTCAGAAACTAATATCAAAGAAGTTTGCGGAATAACACTTTGATATTCACTAAAACAGTAAACCAAAACAGTATATAATCAACAACTTGTAAACTTGTATTGAATGCTTGAAGTTACAAGATTAAACACACAACCTCAATATTGATGAACAGGCTCACCAATACGAATTCTACTTCTCTAGAATTAGGATCTATGCCTTGAGGTTGATTTTCTCTCTAGAACTAAAACTTAGAATGAATTAATTAATCTCTATCTAAACTATACAATATATATACTGAAGATAAAAGCTAATTACAATTAATAAAATATCTTCAGAATATCTTCCATCATTATCTCTAAGCCTTCCATGAATATCTTGATTCTTTCCAGCTGTCATCCTTTCCATTCGATTCTTTAAATCATAAGCAGTACTAACTATGCTCAGCAGCATTAATTTCTTCTAACAGCATTAACTTGGTCTTAGCAGCATTAACTACTAAGCAGCACTAACCACTAGCAGTACTAACTAGCTAAGCAGTACTAACTTTGTTCAAGCAGCACTAACTTTGACTAGCAGTATTAATTCTACTAGCAGTAGTAACACTCAGCAGTATTAACTTTGCAGTCTTCTAGCAGTAGTAATTCTGAACTAGCAGCATTAAAGACTTGTTCACATCCTCAGTTCCCAACAAAGTCCTTAGGTTTCAAGACCTGTCTTCTTTTTACAATACTTTTACAATGATAATACTTGGGGCTAACACGGTTTATTGCAGTTTTCCTATGGTGTTGAGGGGGAGAGACAAGACTTGTTCCACAATACAGGAAGAACAGGTACACGTACAACTTCTGAGGGGCTGCAAACTCTGAATATTAGCATCCGACCACTTGGTGGATGGGGGGAAAAGGAACATCTGACCAACAAATGTCAGGATCGAATTCTCAACAAGAATTAATTCTCAGAAACAATATCAAAGAAGTTTGCGGAATAACACTTTGATATTCAATGAAACAGTAAATCAACACAGTAAATATGAAGAACAAACTGTAAACTTGTATTGAATGCTTTAAAGTTACAAGATTACTCACTCAACCTCAATATTGATGAACAGGCTCACCAATACGAATTCTACTTCTCTAGAATTAGGATCTATGCCTTGAGGTTGATTTTCTCTCTAAAAGAATGAAAACTGAAAGTTAAATTATTATTCTAAACTATACAATATATATACTGAATACAAAGATAATTACAATAAATAAAATATCTTCAGTATATCTTCCATGTATATCTCTAAGCTTCCATGTATATCCTTTCTTACGAATCTTCATCATATAAGCAGTATTAATCTTCAGCAGCATTAACTTCCTTCTAGCAGCATTAACTACTAAGCAGTACTAACCACTAGCAGTACTAACTAGCTAAGCAGTACTAACTTTGTTCAAGCAGCACTAACTTTGACTAGCAGTATTAATAATACTAGCAGTAGTAACACTCAGCAGTATTAACCTTTAAGTCTTCTAGCAGTAGTAATTTTGAACCAGCAGCATTAACCATACTTGATGAATTCTTCAGTTCCCAACAATCTCCCCCTAACTTGACTTTTAGGAAGAGAAGTCAAGTTCTTCAAATTTTCTTCAAGATGCTCCCAAAACTCTATTTTGGTCTAAATTCCAGTGTTTGCATCCAATCCCAAACTCTGATTGATGGTTCTTTGAATCAAGTATTTAGCCATTTCTGAATCTGGAACACACCTTAACTTTTTCTTCAGCATGGCATGTAGCTTCAATCTGCTATGATTATACACTCTATCCACTAGGAAGTATTCAGTGTGATTTAAATCCAAAGTCACTGTATATACTCCACTAATTTCATATAGAGTCCAACTTTTTACTGATTTGAAAACATCCTTGATCAAGTGCTTTACTTCTTCAGGTTTGAACATCATACACAGATACTCCATTACCAGTTTTGTAATTGAAATCCCTGGAGCCTTTAGAAGATCTGCATACAACTTCATTCCTATCTCAAACATCTCTTCAATATCTGATCTAGAGCATGTTCTGACAATTATTACCCATGTGTTAAACACTTCATACTTTTCATCCTTTCTTTTCAGCCTTATGAATTCCTTTCCATCCACTGTCAATGTGTCCCAGAGAATCACCTCAGGAGGCTTAACTCCTACAGGTTCTGCTGAAATTGGTTCAGGCACTTTGTCCATCACTACCATATACAAATTTACATCATCAGTGTTAGATGGCTCTGTCTGTTTAGATGACTCAGGTGCCCCTTCTTCTTCAGCAACCTTATCAGCCTCTTCTTCAGATACTCTAGGCTTTTTAATTGGCTTTCTCCTTGCCATCATTTTTGTTCTCTTTAAAGTCTTTAGACTTTCTCCCAGGGTGGACTCTTTCTTAGGAGGTGTTTCTTGCTCATCTGGAAATGGCTTTTGACAATCAAAGTCATTACTTTCTTTTATTCTCTTCTCCATCTCCACCCTAGCAGTTTCACTTCCCTGAAGCTTTAACATCTCTGAATCATAGAGCTCTTTGATCTTCTCAAAAGACATTTTGGAGAACATCTCCTTTTTGACTCCTACAGCACCTTTGAGAAATATAATCATCTTGTTTCTCTCTTGGGTACCTAGGAATGTCTTTGAGGGTCTTCTCTTCTTTGCAACTGTTTTCACCACGGATTTCTTCATACTTGCAGCTTTCTTCTGTGCAATTTCAGTTGCCATACTCTGTTGATAAGCTTCATTCAGTTCAGCAGCTAGAGCTTTTGCCATTTCCCTGTCCTTTTCCATCTGAACTCTTTCTTCTTTTTCAATATCCTCCTGCATCTTTTTAGCTAGGGCTTCATCTGATTCAACCAACCTTTGCTTTTTGATTGGTTGATCAGATTCTACCATCTTTGCTTTTCCTTTGTCTTTGCTCATAGCCTTCTTACTGTTATCTTTCTTGATCACTTCACCTTGTTCTTTTATGATTACACCTTTGGTCTTTGAAGTGACCTTGGGAGTATCATTCTTGGCTTTTAGTAAGGTTTCTGCAATCTCAAGATCTGTTAACACTTCTTTCACAGTTTCTACTGCTTTATTAATGTCAGCAGTAGTAACTGTTTCTGCTTGCTTCTCCCCCTCAATATCAACTTTCTCTCCATCAAGCTCCCCCTTTCTTGTAGCTTCTTCCATGTTGATCTCCCCCTTTTTGGGAGCATCATCCTCAGTGGTCCTTCTCCTTAATTGGAATTGCTTTCTCTTCTTCCTTTGTACCAGACTAACCACCATCCTCTTCAGCTTAGCAATCTGTTCTTGTTGTGACAGAATTACTAGCTTCATTTCTTCAATTTCTTTGCCTTGTTTGATAACATCTTGATTGATGTTCCCCATTGTTTCCATCAATTCATCGTACGTATATCTGTCCTCACCCTCTCCAGAAGTGTTACCCTCCTTTGAAGGATCATTGGATCTTTTATTTGTGGAAGTCTTCTGCCTTGCAGAGGCACTATCCACCCCTGTGGTTTCTTGGCACCAGGGACCTTCAAATGATTGCTCATTCAAAGTTGCCATGGGGGAGGTCTTATTGATGTTACCACTTTCCTCCTCTGTACTAGCAGGAGTAGTGGCAGCCTCATCACCCATATGCTCTACCTCCTCCTCAGAGAGCACCTCCTTTGGGTTGGGAGACACCCGTGTGGTTTCCCTTTGGATATTCTCTAGGGGAGAATTCTCCCTTAGAGGGCTTATAGGCTTAGTGGGTAATGGTACAAGAAGGGAAGGAGCCTTCTTTACCTGTTTTCTCTTGTAAGTTTGGGTGATGGGAGATGTTGGTTTTTCAAGAAGGGACTGGGGAATTGATTTTGAGAGGGAAGGTTGGGCTTGGCTAGCAGTGGATTGGTCTAATGGGGGCCTTGACCCTGCTGCCATACCTTCATTGGTTTGGGACACCACCATCATTGTAGAGAACAATGGGGTGTCAACTCCTTCAGAGTCCCCAGCAGATCTTCTCATATTTGAGAAAACCTTGCCTTTGGGGGGTTTAGGTACATATACCCCAACAGGTTGAGGTATATCCGTCAATTCATGAGTAATAACTTCTTGAACAAACCTGGGATACATAAAGAAGCTCTTTTTGTTTCCCATGTTTGAGACAAGATCACTGAAAATCATTTTAGAAAAATTATACTTTCTGGCAGTGGCCAAGCACACTAAAGCATAAGCAATAGTGCTGCTGAACTCACTCCATCCAGTAGTCTTTTTGGAGATACAATGCATAAGAGTATGGACAAAGAAACGCCATTGGGGTGAGAATTTTGCTTTAGAAAATTTGAAAACTCCCAATGGGCCTCCATACCCCATTCTTGTAAGGTTGGAAAAGAGTTCATCATTTGGGATAGAGGTTATACCAGAGGCATCGTCTAGACGTAGACTGATGCGAATAACCTCTTCAGTAACCGTGAGTGATTGATCACAGATTCTTGTCTTGATCATCTGCACACCATTCTCAACAACAATGGTTGCATTAGCCCAGAACTGCCTTTGATGCTCAATATAGATTGTAGGGGATACAATAAGAGCATGAGCAATGTGGCTTGTCTTGAGGAAATCCACAATCTGATGAAATCCTGCAGCTTGCTTTGGCTTTTGTAGCATCGCAATCTCGTTGTGCTCGTCGATGAAAGTCATGGATGCCATTGATCTTAGTGAAAAGCTTGCCTGAAAACTTCGAACTTGAGAGAGAAAGGGTTTTGAGCGCAAGAGAACACTATGCAAAGAGTCGTTATGAACTTTTAGGCGGGCAAAAAGTATTTATAGTATTCGGAATATTAGCAGTATTAACCTAGAGTAGTATTAACTACTAGCAGTATTAACTAGCAGTATTAACTAACTAGCAGTATTAACTAACTAGCAGTATTAACTACTAGCAGTATTAACTACTAGCAGTATTAACCACTAGCAGTATTAACTACTAACAGTATTAACTGAAAGCAGTATTAACCACTAGCAGTATTAACTGAAAGCAGTATTAACCACTAGCAGTATTAACTGAAAGCAGTGTTAACCACTAGCAGTATTAACTGAAAGCAGTATTAACTGAAAGCAGTATTAACCACTAGCAGTATTAACCACTAGCAGTATTAACTGAAAGCAGTATTAACTGAAAGCAGTATTAACCACTTGCAGTATTAACTAACTTACTCCTTTTAAACGTGCTAAACACTGAGTACTGCTATGCATATCCTGAAACAGAAGATTAGTAACTCCAGAAATACTATACAGATATAAAACCACTTTTTGAGAAAGGGATTATTCAGAGTTTATCATTCCCACACTTGTTACCAAGAAAGTGAATCTACCCACATCAAAAGCTTTAGTGAATAGATCAGCAAACTGATTATCAGTGTGAACTTTGACAACTTGAATAAGTTTCTTTTCATTACAATCTCTTATAAAGTGATACCTGATCTCAATGTGCTTTGTTTTTGAGTGCTTGACTGGATTATTCACAATGCTAATAGCACTGCTGTTGTCAATAAAGATTGGAGTGTGTAGAAAGGTTACCCCATAATCCAACATTTGATTCTGAATCCATAAGACTTGAGAACAGCAACTTGCAGCTGCTATGTACTCTGCCTCTGTTGTAGATGTGGATATTGTGGTTTGTTTCTTGCACTGCCATGAGACTAGTCTAGCACCCAAAAACTGACATCCTCCAGAAGTAGATTTTCTGTCCAAGTTTGCCCCACCTAGATCACTGTCTGAGTATGCTATTAGGTCAAAAGGTGAGTTGTGAGGATACCAAAGTCCCAATCTGGGTTGCCCTTTGAGATATCTGAATATCCTCTTAACAGCTTGAAAGTGAGATTGCTTTGGCCTAACTTGGAATCTTGCACATACACAGACTGGAAACATTATATCTGGCCTTGATGCTGTGAGATACATGAGAGAGCCAATCATGGATCTATAATGATGCACATCCATATCCTCCCCCTCAAGATCTGCGGTGATCTGCTTGTGTGTTTTCATAGGTGTGCTGGCAGGTTTTGATTCTGAGAAACCAAACTTGGTTAGAATATCCTGCACATACTTGGATTGACATATGAAAATGCCATCTGACTTCTGTTGAACTTGGAGTCCAAGGAAGAAAGTAAGTTCCCCCATGGAACTCATTTTGAATCTTTGATGCATTAAATCCTCAAACTCCTTGCACATGTTGTTTCTTGTAGAACCAAAAATAATGTCATCAACATAGATTTGGACCAGCAAGATATCCTTCTTTTTTCTTTTGATAAATAGAGTCTTATCAATGACTCCTCTTTCAAAGTCATCTTCCAAGAGATAGGATGACAGAGTGTCATACCATGCTCTTGGGGCTTGATGTAGTCCATAAAGTGCTTTCTTTAATTTGTATACCCTGTCTGGATAGCTTGGGTTTTCAAACCCTGGTGGTTGACAGACATATACTTCTTCTTCAATTGAGCCATAGAGAAAAGCACTTTTTACATCCATTTGGTAGACTGTGAAGTTCATGTAGGAAGCATAGGCTAGGAATAGTCTGATTGCTTCTATCCTAGCTACAGGTGCAAAAACTTCTTCATAATCTATACCCTCTTCTTGAGTATAGCCTTAAGCCACCAGCCTTGCTTTGTTCCTTATGACAATACCTCTTTCATCTCTCTTGTTTCTGAAAATCCACTTTGTGCCAATCGCTCTGTGACCTTTAGGAAGGTCTACTAGATCCCACACATCTTGTAGCTTGAACTGTAACAGTTCCTCTTGCATTGCTTCTATCCAGCTGGATTCTTTCATAGCATCATGTGCCTTTTTAGGCTCAAGCTGTGATAGAAAACAAGAAAGCACTGTATGCTGTTGATCTTGCATTTCCTGAAGCCTGCTTTGATGTCTAGTCATCATAGGAGAAGAGATATCTCCTATTATCAACTGTGGAGGATGATTCTTTTGAACTCTGGTGTTGTGACTAGGTTCTTCATTCAGTCCAGCCTCAAGATTAGATTCATACAACTCAACTGAAGTGTTTTCAGATGCCACTTCATTATTTTCTTGAGTCTCCTCATCTCTAGTGTCTTCTTCACTCTGACTTGGTTCAGTAAATGATTCCTTTTCACAGTCTTCAACAGAATTTACTTTTCCACTTATCTTACCACCAGTAAGATTGTCTCCAAATGCAACATGTCCTCCATTGATATGCTTGAAATCCTGAAGGCATGACATGTTGTCTGTCATGTGCCTAGAGCAACCACTATCAACATGCCAAATGCTCTTTCCCTTAAGCTGTTGGTTGCCCTGCACATCAGATAAATCAATTAGTATGAATTAGGAACCCAAGCCAAAGTGGTCTTGGGTACCCCTTTCTCATCAAAATACTTGCATTCTTTCTTGACAAGATTTTTAAAATCAGAACACTTAGTATTTGAGTACTTTGTCAAGATTATTGGATTAGCAGCACTAATACTGTTAGCAGCACTAACACTAGCAGCATCACTATCTTTAGAAGTACTAACAGAGTTAGCAGTACTAACAGGTTTGGCAGTGTTGCTTCTAGCAGCAGTACTATTTGTAGTAGCAGCACTAACAGTTTTAGTACATTTTGGAATCCACATCTTGACATTATCTTCCACATTCTGTCACTTCATGTGGCTTTTAGATTTAACAACTTTCTTAGCCACATGGTTCTTTTCTTTCTTCCTATAACCAAAGGATTTTTGAGTAGGTCTTTGAAACTTTATCCTTTGGTTCATAGGATTAAAGTAACAGTATTTGGCAATGTGGTTCAGCTTTCCACAGATAAAACAGGGTTTTGGTCTATTAATTTTTTTTAGATCAACCCCTTGTTTTTGTGCCCATTGATTGTTCCAGTTTCTCTGATTTCCCCTTGGTTTATCATGTTTTTGGGGCTCAGCTTTATTGCATACACATTGTTTGCAAGGAATAGGGTTCACAACAGTGGTCTGCTTATAGTGAACCTTCTTGTTCTTTCCCTCAGTCTTTTCTATCTCTTTGGACTTGATCCAGTGCTTTCCACATCCCTCATTGGTGATTATGTGGTTTTCTTTAGGAATATCACCACTCACAGTATTGTCCTTATCCTTGACAACTTCTTTCTCAGTTTTATCCTTAACAACCACTTCATCTAAGGGATCTATCTCAGTGGCTCCCTTAGGTAGATCCTTCATATCCTTTGTTTCTAACAGCTCTGAACTAGGAGGGATATAGTTGTTGTTATAGGGTGGTGGTGTGGTATTGTATCCTATTCCTCTTCTCAGTTTATCATGAATCTGAGTTTGTAACAAGGAATCCATTGCTTTGGAAGCATTAGAAAACTTTTCTACATCAAGTTTAATTTTAGCTAGCTCTCCTCTTAGCTTTTCACTCTCTTCTTTAGATCTGGTCAGTTGAAGCTCTAAGTCATTCTTCTCCCACTTCCAGTAATTTGTGTCATAAGAGTGTTGAAGCTCATTAGCTTGAAAACCCTTAATCTGCTCTTCAAATCTCTCAACAATCCTCACATAATCTTTTATGTCTTTTTCCAATCTCTTAAGGTCATCACTCATGTTCTGGTTGTGATCCCTATACCTTTTAACAGTGTTAATGCAATTTTGAGAGCAAAGATTGGAAGTTACCTCTGTAGGGAGATCAGACACCTCTGCCATTAGAGCTTGATTCTGAATGGCCTCTTCAGCTTGATCACTCCAATCAAACCCCATACCTTGTTGAGAGACAAGAGCTTGTGCAGAGTTTCTGTTGAAGCTTCCAGATTGAGCTTGTTGGTGGTTGTTATTCTGAGACATTCCACTTCTGCATTCTCTAGCAAAGTGTCCCTTTTGATGGCATTTGTAACATTCCACCTTAGACTTGTCAAATCCTGCTCCATCTTCTCTTCTTTGGGAAAAGTTATTCCTCCCAGTTCTTTTGATGAACTTTTTAACTCTCATGGAGAGCATGGCCATCTGCCATTTAATATCCATCTCTTCAAGATCATCTGGATGGAGTTGTTCCAAGTCATCATTAATGAGAGAAGAGTTTCCATGACTTGCCAGAAAGGCCTCAAACACAGTTTCAGTGCCTTTCTCTTGGTTTGTTCCATTGGCAGTACTAACTGATTCAAGGTTGGAAGTAGAATCAGTTGATGCTGAAAGGAGTGCAGCATTGTGAACATACCCAGAAGGCCTCTTTTTAGCCTCTACCTCAGATTCAAAAACTCTTAGATCATTATAAAGATCATCAAGTTCCTTTTCTTCCAGTTGATCATTTTGTCTGAAAGACACAGTATACATGGTCCATTCATCACTCAAGGACCTTAGAAACTTTCTGTTCAGATCATCTTGATCAATTTGTACTCCCACTGTAGCTAGTTCACCAATAAGTTTGTTGAACCTGTCAAAAGTTTGAGTCATTGACTCATTCTTGGTTGACATAAAGTTCTCATATTGTTGCTTCAGAATGGCTTTCTGATTTCTCTTGGTACTTTTGGTACCAGAGAATCTCTTCTCCAGAGCATTCCAGAGCATCTCTGCATCAGTGCAGTTACAGAACTGATGTTGATATTCATTGGGAATAGCCAAGAGCAAGGTGCTCAAGGCTTTCATCCCTGTCTGTCTGATCTTTCTTTCTGCATCAGTTTTTGGTGGAGTTCTCTTTCCATCTGCACCAATCTTTCCTGCTTCAGAAGGACCATTCTCTATGATGTCCCACATAGAATAGTCAGTGAGGAGTATGTACTGCTTGATTCTGATCTTCCACATATCGAATTCATTGGGTCTAAGCATTGGAACCTTTGAGACCAAAGTACTACTTGATTCTGCAAGATTTTCCATGATGAATAGATGTTTCTGAGAGATCAGGCTCTGATACCACTTGTCAGGATCGAATTCTCAACAAGAATTAATTCTCAGAAACAATATCAATGAAGTTTGCGGAATAACACTTTGATATTCAATGAAACAGTAAATCAACACAGTAAATATGAAGAACAAACTGTAAACTTGTATTGAATGCTTTAAAGTTACAAGATTACTCACTCAACCTCAATATTGATGAACAGGCTCACCAATACGAATTCTACTTCTCTAGAATTAGGATCTATGCCTTGAGGTTGATTTTCTCTCTAAAAGAATGAAAACTGAAAGTTAAATTATTATTCTAAACTATACAATATATATACTGAATACAAAGATAATTACAATAAATAAAATATCTTCAGTATATCTTCCATGTATATCTCTAAGCTTCCATGTATATCCTTTCTTACGAATCTTCATCATATAAGCAGTATTAATCTTCAGCAGCATTAACTTCCTTCTAGCAGCATTAACTACTAAGCAGTACTAACCACTAGCAGTACTAACTAGCTAAGCAGTACTAACTTTGTTCAAGCAGCACTAACTTTGACTAGCAGTATTAATAATACTAGCAGTAGTAACACTCAGCAGTATTAACCTTTAAGTCTTCTAGCAGTAGTAATTTTGAACCAGCAGCATTAACCATACTTGATGAATTCTTCAGTTCCCAACAACAAATGAAAGAGAGCAGCAACCAACAAACGACAAGTGTTAATCCAATGACTGCAGAAAAGGAATGTGAAAATCAAAGAAAAAGAAGATGTCAATCATCCGACAATCTACAAATCCAATCTCCTTCACAAAACCATAAATATAATTTCATGTAAACTCATGCATTTAACTCCTTTTGTGTTATGAATATCATGAATAGTTTACTTGAAAGTTCATTGTAAGATTTTATTGTATATTTAGCGTACTTCTAAGCATGTAAGATACTTATATAATCCGATCTAGAGAAAAGAACACAAGATTGAAGAAAACATAACAAAAACAAAAAGAGGCCTTAGAAAAAGAAAAGATTGCAAATAGGGCAAAAATAATCCATAATGGATCACTAAAATTATGAGTTCAAATCTTTTTGAGTTTCAGTACCATTTTTTGTAGGTGTCTTATGGGATCATCTATTTGTATGATTAACAAATAGGGGGAGATTGTTGGTCTCAACCATCGGATTTGTACATAATACCAATAGTATCAGACCAAATCGCTTAGAAAATAATATCTGTCAAATAAAGGAATCAAATGATAAGTATGTGTTGTTCCTCACTTAACCATCATCGGATTTTTCCTCGTCTATAATTTGATCCTATGAAGATTGGTTGAAACATCGGATAAGCCCACTTATAGATAGTATGTTTAGAATCCCTTATCGGATGAAATCAAGTTCTATGAGCTGGTCAAATTCGAAGTATACCTTATATTTCGGATATAGAAAAAGATAGGATTTTTATGAAAAAGTTTTATAATTATATGTACTAATTCAAATACAAAAATCCTTCGCAAAATCAAATATTAGTTGAAGAGAGTCAACGATCGTCACCAAATCGGGTTGGTTTGTCATCTAGCCAAAAGAAAATCAATACAAGGTAAAAAGTCAAATACTACTACTACAAGCTGAATCTTGAAGTACAAACTTAACCAGCTGACCGAATAAGTAGTGGGTCTCATTAAGCTCAATAAGCATACAGGCCCTTAGACATTTTTGATGTTCTATAAATCCGATTTTATTATAGTGAACCATCTCGATTACGAAAACCACGAATTCCGCTCTCTTTTATCAAATCATTTTAATTGATATGTTGTCTACTAATTACTCAATTATATTAAACAATTTAAATATATATCAAAAATAATACATTGATATATAAAAATTACAAAAACATAAAATTAGAAGTTAAAATATATAAAAAAAATCAAAAACAAAACAAAAAAGGTGCTTTGGTGGCACTATCCAACCACAATAGGGTTAGTGCAAATGAAGAAAATATTTATGACACGTGTAAACCTGAATAAAGTTCATATGGATTTTGTACGTTTGTGCTATTATTGTCATCCCGAAAGACTCTTACTTTATATATTTTCAAATCTATATCTATACTATATTATAAAAAGACATAAAAAACTCTTAAAAACAAGTCTTAAAGCTTAATGTAGCGTCATTTAATGTTAATTACTTAAAAAACAATCATTAAAACTATATGTACTACATTTAATGTTATTTATTAATTTTCAATTATTATCTCTAACCATTTTAACTCTCCTAAAATCATTTCTCACTTTAACTTCCCTAAAATAACTCTCAGCATAATTAAATATAGAATAAAAATCAAATTTTAAATATAAAAAATATAAAATATAATTAAAAAAATCTAATGTAATATTTTATAAAAAAATTTATATTATGAAACCAAAATAAATTACATTATTAATTTTCAATCATTATCTTTAACCATTTTAACTCCCCTAAAATCATTTCTCACTTTAACTTTCCTAAAATAACTCTAAGCATAATTAAATATAGAATAAAAATCAAATTTTAAATATAAAAAATATAAAATATAATTAAAAAAATCTAACATAATATTTTATAAAAAAAATTATATTATGAAACCAAAATAAATTACATTATATTATTAAGTCTAAATTAAACAAATTTATATAAAAAAAACATTATCACTCTCTCACAACCATCCAAAATCGTAATGTAAATCGATAAAAAACAGAAAATAAAATGAAACATTAAAATCGTGAAGTATCTAGCTGCATTGCGCGAGTACACTTCTAGTTATATTATAAAGCACGGATAAAAAACTCTTAAATACAAATTATTAGACACAAGGTACCATCATTTTATGCAAAATTTTAAAAATCTCTTAATTTACACGTATCAAAGCACAAAATACATATTACTACTGCAGACTTCTAACACCCACCAATTTGGTATGTGCAGGACCTTCATTTTATGCAGACATTTCCATGTATCATTATTAATTAATATATTATATTACTATAAATTTATTTTAATTACATTATTAAAATTTAAATTTAAATATGTAATTGGCTGTTTTTCTAGATGTCATTAAAATATATAAGATAATCATTGAATTCTAACAAAATACTTAATTTTTTTTAATATAAAAAACATTATATTATAAGCCTAAATTAAAAAAATTTATAAAAAAACATTATCACTTTCTCAAAATCATCCAAAATCGTACTGTAAATCGATAAAAAACAAAAAATAAAATGAAACATTAAAATCGTGATGTATCTCGCTGCATTGCGCGAGTACGCTTCTAGTTAAAAATAAATATGTATTTGTAATTAAATATTGAAAATATTATTCAATAAACAAAATAATTTTCATATTAATCGGTTTATTGAGACATTAAAAATCATTATAATAGAATAGGGGCGGGCCTAGATGCCAAGTGGGGACTCGTGCAAAGCACAATCTTATTTAATTAGGAAAAAAAGTCGGGGTGTAAAAGTGTATTTGCTAAAAGTTAATCGGTGCTATGAGATATTAGAAAATAATGCGAACATCAATCAAAAATTCAAAAAAATAGTCCATTGTAATCAACCAAAACTCTGAATAATCAACTAAAAAACCCAAAAAGTCTTTTGAAATCAAACAAAAAAAAAACGAAAACAGCTATCAAAATCAACAAAAAAACTTAAAAAATCACTTAAAATCAACTAAAAAACTTAATTTTTTTTCGAATTTGACTAAAACACATCGAATAATTTTGCAGGTCTTTGATTCACCTTAAAAGTTCCCTCGATCGACAAAAGTTCTAGATTCGCCACTGAATATAATGCTTAAGCTTACTGAACCAATCACTGTTACTAGAACTATATTAGATTACTATATGAGACTGCAGAAATATATCGTGTTACTAGTTTTTTAATAGGATAAGTTTTAGAAAATGTCAAAAAAAGCATAATAAAAAACGAAGTTTATTGTAACAAATGATTCTCAAAAGACAGATATCAAATAGTCAAATTTATCTAAAAAACGATATATCATTACACCTACAATAATACAGTTCAAAATAAAAATTGATATTTTAGTTTAAAACAAAAAGAAAATGTCATTGGTTTTAAAAAATTACAATATTTATATTAACTCGTAGTTTAACATGGGTTTTTGTTTATTGATCAGATACTTAAAATATTTCATATAACATAAAATTAATAAACTTGTGAATTAAAATCATTATCATATATACCATGTAACATTTGCTAATGGACAAATGATTCACTAAAAAATCATAATTTTGATATTGTTTTTCTTTTGAACGGCAGGCTAACACACTCACACATTCCCAAAGTATCCGGGCTCCCACTTAAGGGTGTCACCCGACTAATCTCATAACGAACAGGTATTTTACATATGATAGGTGTTGTTCCTTGAGGACAAAGAGAGTCATGGAGGGGGATCTAGAGTGTAGTTGCACCCCTCCAATTAATTTTTATCTCTTCCAAACAATAAAATTTATATTAATTTGTCAATTTCGCCCCTATTCATAAGTGTTTGGATTCAAATAAAAGTCTATCAAAACCATATTATTTTATGTAAAGCATATCGGTTAAAATAAAGATGCTAAATAACGTATTTACCAAAAAAAAAAAAGTAATCTTCAAGGAGAGATCGTTGTCGACGACGTGGAGTTCCATCACGAGGAGGTGGCCACTTGTTTGATGGCCCCATGGTTTCAAATCACCAACTATTTCTGTTATAATTAGTTAAAGTGAGAAAACAATACATGTTATCGTTGTTATCATGGGTTATGATCGGGACTAGTCGAATTAAAAAAATTATGAGTTGGTTTGTCAAAAAGATCGGTAAACCCAAACTGTCATGATATGGT
Organism: Arctium minus; assembly: GCA_954870635.1. Taxonomy (NCBI): domain Eukaryota; kingdom Viridiplantae; phylum Streptophyta; class Magnoliopsida; order Asterales; family Asteraceae; genus Arctium; species Arctium minus. Next base: position 56,187,761 of record OX941092.1, read on the forward strand.
CAGTTTGGTCCTTTAGGTGAGTTTTAATTAGCTTATATACAGAACTCATGTTCGATAGCTAGATGAGCAAAAGTGAGATCTATCTATTTTTGATAGTTTTATAAGATTAAAATGTCACGGTTTCAACGCAAAACTTGTAATTATTAAATTAGTTGAGCTTGAAATCAGTTAGCTCAAACTTGAACTCATTTTCTTTATTTTTTAGAGGAAATCTCCATGCAATATATTAAAAAACAAGAGGAAACAAAGTTAGGCAAATTGCCACAAAAGACCCAACACAAAGCAAAAGAACTTGGTCACAACACCGTACCAAGCCACAAGTAACCAAAAGAAACAAAGCCCAATCGACCTACATAAACAGCAAAACCAAATGCTAAACAGACGCAACCAGTAAAAAGACCAAAAGTTCCACTCCAACAAACAGCACCAGATCCACCTAACTGGCATCATTCTTCAACTCGCTCTTCTTGTTCATCTTCCTTCAAGCCATCCGCATAAGCACCACATCTTGAATCTCCTTGACCAACTTCAAAAGGTGGGCGATGAGAATCTCTAAACAGACGATGGTTCCTCTCTTGCCAAATGAAATAGAAGGTAGTTGCCAAAGTCAATTTCAGCAAGGTTGATCGACAGGTGGTACTTGGACTCATTTTCCTTTGAAATATTTGTTGTTAAATAATAATAAAATGCTTTAATGGGTTTTTAACCAAGCAGAAATTATTTTGTTGATATAAGAGAGGGGGATCAAACGAAACGATGTCAAAACAAGAAAAACGAGAATGACTAAATCACGTGTGATTTTGCACTGAAATTACATGTAATTTTGGAACACGGATGACTTGGTCCGTGATGTCGATCACACTTAATCACGTGATTTTACACTTGAGTACGTGAGTTTAGTGTAAATCACATGTAATTGGTTATGGGTGTTGCTATCCCTACCCCCCTCCTCACTCATAAAACCCCCACACCTCCCTATCTCACTCACATACCCCCTCCTACCTCACATACCCCTTATAAGTAGGGATGACAAAAATAACCGAAACCGATGGTGAAAACCGAAAACCGAAATTTTCGGGCCGGGTTCGGGGACTTCTTATCGGGGACGGGGCGAGGATCGGGGATATATTCGGGGACGGTGACGGGGGCGGGGACGGTGATCACCTGCCCGGCCCGGCCCGATATGTGTATATATATATAAATATTAATGTATTTATATATATATATATGTTAAATTATATATATATAATATCATTAAAAGAAAATTACTAACATTATATTAAAATTTAAAATATTTTAATCCATTTTATCTCAACTCCCCAAACAAGCCTCCCGAAAAAGTTTATTTTATTTGTTTAATCGTGAACCTGTAATATTAGTTGGATGATATATGAATTTTATTTACTTTTATATCGTAATTTAAGACATTTTTGAGGCATTTAGACTTATGTTCATAAAAATTGTAATTTATTTTTAGTTGTGACAATTAACATTTTGTTAAAAAAAAAATCCGGGCCGGTTTCGGGTTCGGGTATAACCAACGGTGAACGGGGAAACCCAATGGGGAAATACGATTTTTAACCTTAACGGGTTCCCCAACGGGGATCGGGGAAACCGTGGGGACCCAATGGGGATCCCCGATAAGATCCCCGACGGGGATCAGGGCGGTTTCGGGGACGATTTTGGTTATCGGTTTCGGGGACAGGGATACCAATAACCGGTCCGAATCCGGCCCGTTGTCATTCCTACTTATAAGAGGGGGTATGGATAGAATTCACCTTTATATATTATATTTATATTGTTTTTAAATGGAAAAAGTTGGATATTCTTTTAAGAGTATTAAATCTAGTTCCCTTTTTTGCATAATGATAAGGAGAGGAAAGTGGATGAAACAACTCTAAAGTAGAATAGTTATTTACATTTTATACTTTTTAGTTTTTTTTTCATAAATTACATATTAATTATCTACATATAGTTTTTGCATGATACCATGTATGTTAATTTTATTGAGTTTCAACTAAAATTTTAGGCAAAAATGTATCAAAACAAAATGAAATCTCTCTTTATTAATTCCTATTTACTTTAGCAATATTTTTTTATAACAAATACTCAATTCTTCATATTTATACACTTTTTGAGGGCTAGGTTATGTAATTATTAGTTACGTGGATGACAAGTCAGTTATATTGTACTTTCTGATTATATATATAGAAAAATGAAACATCAATATTGACTGATTTCATATAGGTTGAAAACATGTTTATCAAGAAAAATAGGTATGAAAAAGGAATTGAGAATTGAATGTTTACTATACATACTAATTGAGAAACAAAAATTCACCTTTACACTATATAGGAACTAACAAAAACTTTGTTACATTTTTTTATACAATTTAATTACCCTAAATCATATTACATCAATCATAAAAAGTAATCAACGCTAATTAGAAGTAATTCTACCAAATTGTTCTTCCTATAGTTTTTTGGCCAAATTGAATCAAAATGAAATGTAATTTGTTTTTGTATTTATCTTAGAAAACATAATTTCAAAGGCCTATCACCGACGGGAAAATCCGTCGGTTAAGGTCATATCCGTCGGTGATCCGTCGATAAATGACTCTCGGAAATTCAACTGGTCGGCGTTAATATTTCCGACGGATCACCGACGGATCATTACTGACGGATATTTTCCGACGGAATTAGCGACGGATTTCCTACGGATTATTAATAAATAAAAATTAAATTAAAATACATTTACCGACGGATTATCGGTCGGTAATTTAATTTTTTATTAAAAAATAATTAAAAATTAATAAATGCCAGTTTATAACCTGTACAAAACATGTTAATTTTTCATTTAATATCCAGTTTAAAACTGTATAAAACCTGTCCATTTTTCATTTAATATCTAAAAATTAAAACGTAATACAAACTATCCTACATCGGGGGAGGGGGGGGGGGGAGGGGGGGGGGGGGGAAAGGGGTGATCTTGAAACTTCTTCATGAACACCTCAAACTGGTCAAGTCGCTCCTGCATTCGGATCCTCTCTACTTCCTCTCTCTCTCTCTAGTCGCTCCTGTATCTGGATCCTCTCTGCTTCCTCCTCTCTCTAGCCTCTGTCTCAGCTCATCCAACTGAAATTCAACATTTGACAAACATATATATAACAATGTTAGACAACATTTAACAAACATATAATTAACAATGTTAAACAGCATTTGACAAGCATACCTCCTCATCGCGACGGTCGGGCGAGCTCCCGCTAGTACTGGCACCTGAATCACCAGTCATAGCATAATAGGGTTCCTGACTGGTCCCCCATCCAAAAATACGACCTTTACGCCGTCCTCCGACACTACGCTCCACAACTCGACGTCATTGGGAGGTACAGTGTCGGGAGGTAAGTATGGGTACTCCTCCTCCCTAATCTGATGGTAGTTATCCTACAGTTTACCAAATTAGACATTGTCAAATCAACTAACCTATAGAAAATTCGGCAGCATTTCAACTGTAATTTGAACATATATACCCATGACCTACTTTTATCAAAACAATCCTATCGTCTGCCCAACAATGGCAGCCCAAACTAAGTTTGCTATAATTTCTATCTATCTTATAAAACAAACAAAAATCTAGACATACATAATTGAACTTACCGCCATACGAGCCGTCTTTGGGTAAACGTAGATCGGAGGATCCGTGGGCGGACCAGTCGCACCCGGAACAAGCTTCCTGTTGGTGCAATTTGTAGCCTCCCAAACCTCGTCGCTAGTAGGCTCACGGCCTCATACATCTCTCTACAATAGACAACTTAAATTGTTAGTAGGTAAACTATTATATATTATTTAATATTAAAATTATTAAATAAATTATTAATTTATCAAATTATATTTAAATTGACTAAAATACCCCTGAACTAACTGGACTTAACGAAAACAGTTAACGACCGTTATCTTTTCCCGTTAATTCCAGTTAGATTAGGGACCAAAAGTGTTATACACACATATATACATCTATAGACATACATACATACATATATAGACATACATACATACATCTATAGAGATACAAACATATATAGACATGTACATGACATACACACATTTATATGCATACGACATATACATGTACATACAAGCAATACATATGTATATAATACACCTATAGACATACATACATACACATGATATACATAGGCATACGACATATACATAAACATGATATACATATACAATACATCTATAGACATACATACATATATACATACATAAATACATACACACATACATAGACTTTATATAGACATATGTGCTATATACATACAAGCAATACATATGTATACAATACATCTATAGACATACATACATACATACATACACACATACATAGACATGATATAGACGTATGTGCTATATACATACAAGCAATACATATGTATACAATACATCTATAGACATACATACATACACACACATACATAGACATGATCTATAGACATACATACATACACACATACATATACATGATCTATAGACATACATAGACATGATCTATAGACATATACACACATATATACATAGCTAGACATGATATAGACATATGTGCTATATACATATAAAAAATACATATGTATACAATACATGATCTAGACATATATACACACACACACTTACGACATACACGTATATACATGATATACATATATATGTACTATATACATACAAACATACACATACATACATACACACACATACATACATACATACATACATACATACATAATGATCTTGGAAAATAAAATTTAGTTTCCGACGGATTTCCTAACGGCCGTCGGAAATTCGTTGGTAATTTGCGATGGATTACCGATGGATTGCAGAAAAAAATAATTATTAATTAAATTATTAAGTTTACCGACGGATTGCAATATTAAAAAAATCAAAAATAAAATAATTTTTGTCCGTCGGTGATCCGTCGGAAATGATTATATTTACCGACGGATAGTTCATCCGTCGCAAATAACTTATTTCCGTTGGTGTTCTGTCGGAAATTACCGACGGCTTGGATCCGTCTGTAATATTTGGTCGGTATTAAGCATTTTTCTAGTAGTGATTCTCATTTTGTTGTTGATAAAACTAGTATTTTTTACCTCGTCAAAGACATAATACGCTCTCTTAAATATATTAAAGCAATGCTATTCGTTCTCCAAAAAACGGAACTTTAGAAAATTAGTTTCTGAAAATAAGTTTGTTTTGTAGTCTTTTTTTTTTCTCGAACTAGTTATATGATTGATAATGTTATGAAATGTAGGGGCCGTTTACCAAATGCTTACCCGGATAAGCACTTACTAATAAAATTTAACACTATCAGTTACTTAGCGGGTAAGATTTTACTCCACCAAAACGGTATCGTATGCAACAATTTTCCCAATAAGCGCTTACCGGTAAAATTTAACACTATCAATTACTTACCGGGTAAGATTTTAGTCCACCAAAACGGTATCGTATGCAACAATTTTCCCGGTAAGCGTTAATCGTGGTAAAAGTCTTCGCCATCACTTACCAGGGTAAGACTATTGGTCCTTACCTTAGCTCTTACCGGGTAAGATTCTTGGTCATTGTCATCTTCATCCATAAGGTAATATGACTTGGTAAGCGCTTACACGGGTAAGCGTTTGGTAAACGACCCCGTATTTTGTTTTATTTTCAAAATCTCAATATTTGGAAACATACATATTTTCTATCATTATTAGTTATATTCACAATATTGATTTATTTTTATTTTCTAGATATTAAATATTGGTTGAAGATTTATGTCTAATTAAACATTAATTACAATTTTAATTGAACATGAATTTATGAGGGCAAAATTCAATCCGGTGAATAAATTTAATTCAAAAGCTAGTGAATATAAAGTAAGTTTTAATAAAGACAAGACAACACTCAAATATTTCCAGGAGTAGCTAGAAAGAGATTGACAAAAGGAAGTTTAACGACAATTCCCATTTGTCGAATAGGGACGAACCTCCATTCACACGACATGGAATCTAATCACATACACACTCAAATACGTACTCTCTTCTAGGGGTCATCAACAGGGGTCGAGTTTTTAGCGAGCTCGTTTATCTCAAACTCGAGTGTCATAATTCTTGAGCCGAGCTTTATAACATCAATGTTCGATTCAGCTCATTCGAAAACTTGAATAAATTTTTCGAGTCAAGCTGAGCCACTTGAGCATACACTTTTTCGAGCCACTTGAGCATACACTTTTTCATTAATCATAAAATAAATATATAAGAATTATCAACCTCGAGCCAATAAACGAGTTAATCGATCGCGAGTTCGAACACATAAACGAGCATCGAGCTCGAGCTCAATATATATCTCAAAAAATATTTAAGTTCGAGCTCGAGCTCTACATTGAAAAAATTATTCGAGCTCGAGTTGAGCTCGAACGTGACATTTTTTTCCAAGTCGAGCTCGAATAACATATTTGACTCAGATCGCCTCGTTTACACCCTACGTCCCTCCGTCCCACAATAAATGTACACAATGAAAATGACACACAGTTTTATAAATGTGTAATTATTACACTTTTTAAATAAATAAATGACATTTTTACCCTTGATAACAGAGAGATAAACTGTATCAATCTCATAATTGAGGGTAAAATGGGAAATTAGAAACTTACTTTTGAAAGTGAACACATATTTTAGGACAAACTAAAATAGTAATGTGAACACTTATGTGTGTGATATATGTATATAAATAGGGACCTATTCAAAAGAGAACTCGGTAGTTTGTAATAACAGTGAGATCCAATGTGAGTCAATCATTCAAGATATTTAATGGTGTATTTCTTAAAATAATGTAAATGGATAGAATAATAATTTGATATTCCAATTTTGTATTTAATTAAATTATTTAACAACTATATCTCTCTCCATATTCAACAACTCCCTCTCTCTCTCTTTCCATATTCTCATTTTGTATTATCAAAATTAACATTTGGTATTGTGAACATGTTGTAAACAATGGGTATCATAGTGAGTATCACAATGGGTACTACAGTAGGTATCAATGTGTATACAATAGGTATCACAGTAGGTATCACAATATTGGTGTTGTGAACATGTTGTAAACAATAGGTATCATAGTGGGTATCAACGTATAAACAATGAGTATCGCAACGTGTATACAATGGGTATCACAATGTGCATATTGTATATATCTTGGGTATCACAGTGAAAATCGTTCGTATGTATTTTTTTAACAGTAGTGATGCTTTTAGGTATCACATTGTATATCTTATGTTCACATGGTGTTTGCTGAAATAAGGTTCGCCGGAGATAGGAGATAGGAGGGAGGAGAGATCAAATTCTAAAATACCTAAAATGTCTTTAATTAAAATTTTAAGTCAAAATTACTAAAATTATCAATTTCCTAATTTATCATTTGATTTATGGTTAAAATTAAATTTTATTGTTATCATAAATTACTAAATTCTCCCTCAAATGATATATATATATATATATATATATATATATATATATATATATATATATATAGAGAGAGAGAGAGAGAGAGAGAGAGAGTTAGTTTTGAGGTGGAAGAAGGATGGAGAAGGTAGTAAAAGAATAAGTTATATAAAGAAAAAGCCAAGTATACAAAGTTTTGGTTGGATGTGCCGACCTTTTAAAGTAACAAGTAAGTGAGTAACAACTATTGAGATAAGAGCTCTTTGATGGTTAGTTGTTATCTCACATCTTTATACTTTTGGCCTCAAACAAGTGGCACTTTTTCATTAGATAATAACCAATTAGATATTAGTCATATGTTTCAATCATAATAAAGTCAATTTAATCGATCTTGATTTGACCCGTTTGGCTAAACATTCGTATTTCAAGAAAATAGAACTTGGTCGGTGTATAAAAGACAGATTTACGAAGTTTGTTGATTAGGTGACTTGATCTTTCAAAAAATTTTTTGGGAAAGGGTTTCCTGAGCCTTTGGCCCAGACCAATCCCTTGGCAATGAAACCGACTGCTAAAGCATGCAGCCCTGAGGTTATACCCAGTAGCCACAAAGTTGCGAATGCAAGAAATCGAACCCGGGTTGAGCGCTATGAACTCCCCAGGTGATTACCGCTACACCACAAGCCTTGTAGTTTTGATCTTCCAATTTAATGGCCTAGAAAAAGTTGTGGGCATCATTTGTTTATGTTGGCTTATGGTTTTTGAGTGTTGGACATTTGTATGATAGGACATCGAGTATTAATTTGATTAAGTGGTTGGACGTGACCCGAGATAACGTAGAAGTCTTGATTTTGATTTGTTCGGAAATTACGAAGGATATTTTACTGAGATAAAATAGGGTATAAGACGTTTTTAGGTAACCAAGGGTCAATAATGGACCCAGGATTTTTGTCGAGCGAGTGCACCTTTAAGCTGGATCAAATGCCTGTAACGTCACGATTTGATCTTGTGGAAAAGTCAATGCGGTTGGACCCGGGGAAAAGTTAATTGTGTCGAATTGGTGAATAAAATACAATTTTCAAATGAAATCGACCACTTAAGCAAGACGCAATACTACGTCTTAGGCGTAAGCGCTATGTGTTTTAGCCGAATTCCACCATTTTCTTTAGTTTTTTGGTTGATTTCGATGGAATTTTTCGGTGTTTTGGTTGATGTCCCTTGTACTTCCTAATATCCTAGATCACCCATCAAAGTTCACTGTGTGCACATTTAATACCCGAAAAAGTTTATAATTGCAAAAATCAGTTAAGCTGGTGCACGAGACCCCATTGAGGCCTTCATAGATCAGCCCCTGCCAAGATAAAAGCATGATGTATTTATAAATGACTCTCGAGGTTTTCTACCGAGAGAGGTGTAAACAATCACAACAAAACTTGGTTTTGTGATACTATACCCTTTTAAAGTGTTGTATAAAAAGACTAATAAGATGACCAACGTCTTGAATCCCTGGTTCTAAATAACTCGTTATGGCATGTTATGGCGTTAAGGTGTGGGTTCGTTGCCGCATTAACCCCTGTGGCTCCACTCTAAGGCTTGACTTGCATTGTAAAGCGTTATGACACGTTATGGCGTGATATGGCGCATTACAACACATTATTTTGTAAGGTGTGGGGTTATTTTTAATATATAACTTGAGAAATAAATGACAATTGTTTGTGGGACCTAAGACTTAAATAAACATAAAAATGAAACTTCAAAGCTAAAATTCCTAACTAGGTAAATACTTGATCACATTCCTATGCACGAAGAGTCGAACGCAAATTCTATGAAAATTGAAGAAACTATTGAGTAGAGATTCAAGAGATTTAATCCCGAGTTTACATTCTTGATATCATTTTCTATAAGCTCTGTATATTTGGTTGATAAGTTATGGAGTCTGATTAATTGGTAGTTGATTCAAATATTAGAGAAAGGAAATTTTCCAGATTTTGGGCTTGACCCACATAGGAGTTTAACCTAATTTGTCCTCTATAAATTAAAACTTATGTAATTGTAAACCCTAAGTCGTCATATCAATAAAATTCCTTACTAGTGCGACCATGGACTATCTTGATCAAACAAATCAAGTGAACCACGTAAATCCCGTGTGTTTGTTTTTCTACTTTTACTTTATTGTTTTCGTGCTGGTGTGTGTGAATCTGAGCGTCGTTTCCCAACTACTGGTTTGAGAGCTTTCGGGTTCCAGAGGAGCAATGGCAGAAAACAGAACAATGAAGATAGACAAGTTCGATGGCCACGATTTTGGATTCTGGAAGATGTAGATCGAAGATTACTTATACCTTCAAGAAACCCGTCTCTGGGACTAAACCAAAATAGATGGAAAAAGCTGATTGGAACCTATGTACGGGATCTGATACCAATTTAAAATGTATGTTTTCCCAGATTCAAGCACAAACAAACAAGATCAAGATTTAACAGTTTAGATCTAGAGAGAAAGTAGTGATAGAATCACAAGTTATATGTCTATTGATGTAACAATTACAATACTCGCATCTAACTTGGTTGCTTACAACTCTCACAACATTATGATATTTATATGCAGACACTTCACTCATAAGGCTAAGCACTCACAAACTAGAAACTCTCAAACCACTAAAGTTGACTTTACAGACTTTGACTTTTCACATTAAATCTTGGATACAATTTATATAATAACAGTTAGACCGTTAGACATTGAGTGGGGTCAGATTATCGTTAGAAAAGAATGTCGTGTACAATATTGTTGGCGAGAAGACTACACACAGGATTGTTGAAGGCGTTATCCAACATGTATGAAAAACCTAGTGCTTCGAATAAGGTTTTTTGATCCGTCAACTTATGAATGCGATGATGAAGGAAAGAGCATATGTCACAGATCATGTAAATGAATTCAATTCAATATTGACAAGGTTGACATTAAATTCGATGATGAAGTACAAACGATGTTATTATTATCTTATTTGCTCGAGAGTTGGTCTGGCACGGTTATGGCTGTTAGTACTTCAATTGGAACTACTAAGCTTATGTTTAAAGGAATTCGAGATATGATTCTCGGAGTGGATATCTGTAGAAGGAACTCTGGTGAAAGTTCGAGTTCCTTGCTGAGTGTAGAAGGCAGGGGTAGAAGATCTGACAGGGGTAAAATAAAGGAAGATTTAGATCAAAATTGTTAAAGCACAGTTTTATTGGATTCAAGATCATCATTATCTGAAGATGGAAATCTGAAGTCAAAGATGATAAAGTCGTTTCAACAAATAGTCTAGGGTCCTTTTGTAATAAATAGTCAAAGTCTGTTTACGTATTTTATTTATTAGTTTTATATTTTGTTAAATAAGTTTAGTTTTAGTTGTTTGGGCCTAAACCTTGTCAACCCCATTAGGCTTATTAGCCTATGTATAAATATTTTAGTGTTTAGTGTTAATTAGGTTTAAGTTTTGTTAATTGAGAGAGGTAGCCGTACGTGAGATAGAGAGAGAGAGAAAGAGAGAGGGCGCTCAATAGAAAGAAAACAGAGAGATTGATTCAAGCTTGTAATCCTTTGATTCTTTGGTATAATCGTATCAGGTTTGCATAATCGTTTCTGTTTATTCGTATTACTTGATTGAATCGTTTGTTTCAAAAGAAAGGGCAATCGAAGAACAAGAAATATATTACGTGCTGGAATTGCAAACATAGTGGTCACTTCAGAAATCAGTGTACAGTAGGGCCAACCAGAAAAGCTGAGCATAGAGTTAACGTAGCCTCTGAAGTTTCTGATTACGTATTGATTTGTTGCGTTGATACTAGGGGTGAGCAAAGGCGGGTACCTGCCCAAAATTCCCGGAACCGCTCTCCGAACCGGAACGGGCGGTTCTTGGAATTAAGGTACCGGAACTGGAACCAATTACACTGGTTCTTTATATTTGGGAACAGGTACTGGAACCAGTGTTTCCTAGAATGAAGGAACCAGAACTGGAACCAGTTACATCGGTTCTTTATATTTGGAAACCGGTCCCAGAACCGCTGGTTTCATTACCGGGTACCCACTGCCTAATTTTAATTTTTTTTATCATTCATATTATAGAAAATTAAATTTATTTCAAAGTCCCAACGTAAAGAAATACATACCACAAACGTGAAAACTAATATGATAAAAACTAAAAACTAATAAATACTACAAAAAACAAATAAATATTACAAACGTGCTTCCAAAACAAATAAATACTACGAACGGTGCTTCCAAAATACTTCATGTCATTTAAATTAGTTGATACTAATAAATACTACAAACGGTGCTTCCCTAAAAGGTAGTTTATTAAAATTTTATAAATAAATAAAATATATTTTATTAAAAAAATAGCGGGTACCCAGTCCCGGAACCGGTCCCGACGAGTACCCAATGGTTAACGGTTCCAAAAAAAATGAGAACCGGAACCGGTCCTGATTGGTTCCGTATTTTAGGAATCAGAACTGGAACCAATGACATTGGTTTCGGTTTTGGAACCGGCAGTTCCGAAGCGGTTCCGATTCCATAGGTGGGTGCCCACTTCCGATTCTCACCCCTAGTTGATACTCCAAATTGAATTCTGGATTATGGGGCTTCATTCCACGTCTCTCCTTCCATGGACATGATGCATAATTTCAAGGATGGAAACTTTGGCAAGGTTAGGTTAGCAAATGATAGAACATTGGACATCAAGGGTATGGGTCACATAGTTATCAAAACACATCTTAGTACAAATTGGACTTTGAAGGACGTGACATACATTTCAGGTCTCAAGAGAATGTTGATCTTAGTTGGGCAGTTTGGTCGTTGCCTGTAGTTATAAGAAGGAATTTATACATGGTTGAAGTACCAACAGACAGAGTCAACACATCTATTAATGACATGGGGGGATCTACTGTGTGTCACCAAAGACATGGGCACATGAGCGAGAAAGGTATGAAGATGCTAGCTTCGAAGGGTAATATTCCAGGTCTGAAAAATGTGGCAGTTAGTTTCTGAGAGCCTTGTATTTACGGTAAACAAAATAAGGTTACATTTGCAAAATCAAGTATGACACGAATATCTGAAAAGTTGCAGTTGGTTCATATGGATGTCTATGGGTCTACGTCAGTTTCATCAATAGGCAGATCGATGTACTACGTCACCTTCATCGATGATTCCACCAGAAATGTATGGGTTTATTTTCTAAAAAATAAATCTAATGTTTTTAATACTTTTAAGAAGTGAAAGGTTATAGTTGAAAGTGAGACTAACTTGAAAATAAAGTGTTTAAGGTCTGATAATGGAGGTGAATATAGTAGCAAAAACATTATTGATTTATGTGTTAACCATGGGTTTAGAATGTTGAAAACAGTTCCAGAGACGCCTCAGCAGAATGGCGTTGCTGAAAGAATGAACATAATGCTAAACGAAAGGGCAAAGAGTACTAGGATTCATGCAGGATTGCCACAGATGTTCTGGGCAGATTCAGTTAATTACAACAGCGAATCTAATTAATCGTGGACCTTCAGTTCCATTAGGGTTCAAAATTCCGGAAGAAGAACGGTTGGGCAAGGAGATAAGTCTCGCACACTTGAGAGTATTTGGTTGTACAACTTATGTCAAAGTGAAAGATGCTGACATAGATAAGCTAGATGCAAAGGCAAAAAAAATTCATTTTCATTGGGTTCGGTTCAGACGAGATGGGCTACAGGTTTTGGAATGATCAAAACAGAAAAGTCATCAGAAACTGATATGTAACCTTCAATGAAAGTTATGCACAAAAAACCAGAAACGAACAAGTCAGAAAAGAGTGTCAAAACACAGTCAAGGACGAGAACTCGTTGTGTTTGAAGGCACGACAGAAAGTGACCTTGCAGGATCAGATAGAAGAAACCGAGCAGATCCAACAGAGGAGACATGAACCGTTCAAGACTCAGTCTTTAGTGAGGGATCAAAAAGTAGTGGGATCTCAGTTTATAGTAGGAGCTTAGCTGATAGTGGGAGCGCATAAAACAACGATGTTGATGAAGTTGTTTTAGAAGTTCCACAGTTATGGAGATCCATTAGAGAATACAGAACAACAAAAAGATACTTTCCATCAGCAAACTATTTGTTGTTGACCGAAAATGGTAAGCTAGGAAGTTTTTCAAAAGCCGTAAAACTAGAAGAATCTATATAGTGGGAGCGGGCTATGTAGGAAGAAATCGGTTCATTACACAAGAATTGGACTTGATCTTTGGTCAGATTACCTACAGGAAATAAAGCACTGAAAAACAAATAGGTGTTCAGGGTCAAAGAAGAACATGATGGCAACAAAAGGTATAAGGCAAGATTGGTAGTCAAAGGGTTTCAACAGAAAAGAGGGGTCGATTACAATGAGATCTTCTCTCCAGTTGTAAAGATGGCTACAATCATATTGGTCTTAAGAAAAGTGACTGCAGAACATTTGCATCTAGAGTAGCTAGATGTCAAGACAACATTCTTACCTGGAGATCTTGATGAAGACATCTACAGGGTGCAACCAGAAGGCTTTAAGGTGGCTAGAAAAGAAAACATGGTGTGCAAGTAAAACAAATATTGGACGGACTTAAACAAGCATCGAGGCAATGATACTTGAATTTGACAACTTTATGAGGAGGAAGGGGTACATAAGATGTTTCATGGACCACTGCTACTACTTGAAGAAATTCAAGTTCCTTATATTGTTGTTATATGTTAATGATAAGTTTATTGCAGGATCAGAAATGCATGAAATTGATAGATATAAAGAAACAACTATCTCACGAATTCGAGATGAAAGATTTGGGGGCAACAAAACAAATACTTGGTATGAGCATCAAAGGAGAGCATATGGCACTCAAAAGTTATCCCAAGAGTTGGGAAGGTTCTAGAGAAGTTCAATCTAAAGGATGCCAACGTCAGAAATACACCCCTATGTCAATTCAACCTTACAAAGGAACAATCATTACAAATGGATAAAGGCAAAGAAGGGACGGCTAAAGTTCCTTATGCATCGATAGTTGGTAGTTTGATGTATACCATGGCATGCATGAGACCAGACATTGCTTATGATGTGTAAGTTGTTAGCAGATTCATGTCAAATATAGGAAAAGAGCATTGAGAAGCAGTCAAGTGGATTTTATGCAACCACAAGGGTTGTGGCATACTTGTATGTCCCAGAAATGTGCAAATCAACAAGATGAACAACAAATCTAGATGCTAGATGTCATATTATTTGATTACCAAATATCACATATTACAAGTACGTATTTCTCTCTCAATAATTCTCTCTAAAAGTATATTCTATATTAGTACTTAATGAGTCTACAAACAAAAATGCTATTTATACCAACTAACATTACAAGACAAAACTAAACTAACAAACTAACTAAGCTAACTAAACACTTTGACTTTCTCTCTTTGAACTTTGACTTTAACTTTGCAATTGAAGGCTTTGACTTGGGCTTTGACTTACAACATTAATGATCTTGGATCCAACATTTGTACACTAACAATCTCCCCCTTTAGATTCAAGATAATCTTCAAAAAGATAAGCACTTTATCTCCCTTTTTGGATTCAAAAAGAATTTCATCATCAAAGAACAATCTCCCCTTTATGTCTTGTCAAAAATATTCTCCCCCTTTGGTAAGAACAGTGATCATATTTTACTTTGAACAAATCTCCCCTCTTTTGGTAAAACTCTTCAAAAACTTTGACAATCTCCCATTTTCTTTGGAGGTTTTCACAAATCTCCCCCAATGTCTGTGAATATCTTCTTTAAGAACTTTAACAATCTCCCCCAAGGTGTATAGTAACCTCTTTCAGACTTCGGAAAAGAAATTATCTTCAGATTTAACTCACTTTGCTTCAACAAATCATCTTCAAAGAAAATTTCTGTAGACTTCAACAATCTTTCAGAATTCTTTGAACTTTCTCTTTCATTCTGTATGTTCTCCCCATATCTCTAAAATTTAACTTTCAAATTTCTTTCACTTCTTGATTACTTCTCCACATGACTATCACAATCCGTTCTCCAATCAACATTTCTTGTAATTATTTCTCCAAAATTGTTTTTTCATTTTTTGAATCTCTCCCCCTTTTTGATGATGTTGAACATAGAAATCATCAAAACTGCTTCAAGAAATGTTATGTACTCAATTTATGACCATTTTCATTATCCGATATTTCCATATAATATTCGAACCATCCGACAATTCAACAAATGTATTCATTCGAATCTTTTCAAATTCAGACAAATAAGAATGTAACCCTGAATAAACAAATGAATCAGTTAACAATGCCTGTAAGTAGCACGGAGCCACTTTGTACAACGAATGTACATTGGAATGGAGCTTTTTAATGTTCACTCCCCCAGGGCTTCCATTCAATCATCAAAAATCACAAAGAATTTTCTATGAATGTTATGACAAGAAAACAAATTCCTTGTGTGCTTGTGCATGTGTAACAAAGATTGAAGCTGCTTAGCTTTATAGGCTCAAAGTGTGTAAACCATTGAGACAACAACAGTATTACACAGACTCAATGTGCATGAACGAGATGCGAAGGTGGGGCAACTTTCCTTCTTTTTTCAATATCCACATCTTCTAAATGAAGACAAGATAGATTATGTGTTGTTTCCCCAATAAAACTTGAAACATCCTTTTGTTGAGAAAAAGATGAGTAGCTGGTGGGGTTTAACTCAAGAGTTGGCATGGGCTAGTGCCTGTTTCAATGTAGGTCACCAAAGAATGTGAACCGACAGTAGATGTGGCTTCCCGGCTCAGAAAAGATTTGGTACATAGTTCTGATATTCTTTTAACTCTATTCTCACACCCTCTTTCTTTTTAACATTTAAGCTCACTTCTAACCAAACTCTCTTTTCATTTTACCTCATCACACACCCACTCTTTGAATTTGACCCCTTGCCTCTCGATCACTCAAGTATAACTTCTTGGGTAGGAAACATTGGTTATCGTGAATCCATAGAAGTTCTTTTAAGTTCTTACACTGATCCCGCGATTTTTTCCTAAAAGCATAATGTTGCTCAATAGTTTAACTTCAACAGTAGTATGAATTACATATGTCAGATATATGTATGCTCAAAAAGATAATCAAAAAGATTTGAGCATTTTAAACATGGAAGATGTTCTCAAAACAAGGAAATTGAATGAACGAAGTGAAATCAATAGATATGTTTTGAGAATCTGACAATGTATGAAAAAGATCAAATATGAATGATTTAACAATAAATGCTTAGGTCATGAAATAACTGGAATTTGTCTATATGAATAAAGTATAGACAATTCTTGAAAGAATCGCTTTGAATGAAATAATTCTCAACGAACATTGAAGATACAAAAGGAGTTTATTACCACCGAAAAATTGTTTCATTTTGAGACATAGTAATAACAAAGTCAACAATAATACTAAACCAGTGTGTGTGAATACTTGAGAGTATATGGAAAATTTAACAAATAAATTAAGATTTAACAAATAATATTAATAAATTTTAAATTTTGAGGCTTATGAATAAATCAGTTCAGAACCCGTGCTTCAACGAACCAAGGCTTCTGAATACTACAGTTCAGGACCCGTACTTCAATGATTAAGGAGTTTGATTTCTAAACACAACAGTTTAGGACTCGTACTTCATTGATCAAAAGAGATATTACTTCCGGGCTGATAAGAGATTGTACTCCGATACTCAAATGAGGAAATTAACCTTCAAGGGGGAGTACATATTTTTCTAGAAATATGTATTCGGAAGATATGACGATCTACAATTCAAAAGGGAGTTGTATCTGATCTCTATCATGTGCTTTTTCACTGACCTATTTTAGATGCATATTTTCAGGGGGACTAAGAATTATGATTTCTGATTATTTCATATCAGAACTCATACATTCATTGTTTTACTGCTTTATGTCATTTTATTTTTCAATAAATGTTGTGAATAAAGTTTCTTTGATGGAATTTATGACTGTTGCAGATTGAGAGGATACTTAATGATCATATCATTATGATATTAAGCTAACTTCATGAGATTTAAGACAGATCAACAAGGTTTATTTCTATTCTTAATCTCATATATGGTTAAAAGAAGGACGACTTTCAATCATAGAAAACATATTCTTAAATGTTCAAACCACTTCTGATTCTTAAATGATTTCATGAATATAGAAGTGTGATTTTAAATGTTTTCATTTTATTTGTGCTTTCATGATATATAAACCGTGTGTTTCCAAAGATTAATACTTGTGTATTATCTTTTCTATATACTGTCAAGTATTCACACACACCGGTTTAATTTTTGTTGAATTCGTTCTTACCATGTCTCTAAATTGAAACAAATTTTTCGATGGTAAGACACCCCGATTGTTATTCAAAGTTTGAGCGTGATTTCATTTCTAAACGTTCTTTCAAGAATGTCTATATTTTGGGTTCATATAGACAATATCATTTTTTCCTGTTATATCATTTCGACATTGATCTTTTTTATACAATGTCAGATTTTCAAACAAGTTTCTTGTATTCATTTCATTTTTTTCAATTATCCTGTTTGAAAAGTCTTCAATGTTTAAAATGCTCAAATCTTCATGATTACATCTCTGAGCATATCTCTGACTTGTATTTCATTATTTGTGCTTTAACTGATAAAGTTAAACCATTTTTTAGCAACATTATGCTTTAATAGGAAAATATGGGTTCATTGTGTGAGATTTAAATGAAACTTCTATGGATTCACGTTAACCAGTGTTTCCTACCCAAGAAGTTAATCCTTAGTGATCGAGTGTGAGGAGTCAAAAAGAAATGAGTGTGGGTTGTGCTGAGTGGTAAAATGTAAAAGAGAGTTTGGTTAGAAGTGAGATATAATGTTAAAAAGAAAGAGGGTGTGGGATCAGAGTTAAAAGAATATGAAAACTTTGCACCAACCACTTTCTGAGCCGGGCAGCCACATCTACTGATTGGTTCATATTCTTTGGTGACCATCATTGAAAAAGGCAGTGAGCCCATGCGAACTCTTACAATTACCCCACCAACCACTCATTTCTTTCTCAACAAAGAAATGTTTCATTTTCTTGGGGATGCAACATATATGCTATTTGGTCTTCACTCGAAAGATTTAGATATTGAAAAGGAAGGAAAGTTGCCCCACCTTCACACCTCTTTCATGCACATTGAGTTTGTGTAATACTTGTTGATGTCTCAACAATTTACACATTTTGAGCCTGAAAAAGATTTTAAGTAGCTTCAATCATTCTACACTTTCACGTACACATAAGGAATATGTTTTCTTGTCATAACATTCATAGAAAATTCCTTTGTGGTTTTTCAATGATTGAATGAAAGCCCTGGGGGAATGAACATCATAAAAGCTCCTTTCCAATGTACATCCGTTGTACAAAGTGGCTCCGTGCTACTTACAAGAAATATTAACTGTATCATTTGTTGATTCAGGTTTACAATTCCTATTATATCTGAATTTGAAAAGATCCGGGTATATACATTTCATGAATTGACGGATACTCAGATCAAAGAACGGAGATTGTTAGTTTTTCACAAAGGGGGAGATTTTTATTCAAAGACGGTGATGAAATTAAAAAGAATTTTGATGATCATGATGCTCACAATCATCAAAAAGGGGGAGATATTTTGAAAGTTTCAATTTCCAAAGACAGAAGATTTGTCAAAGTTAATAAGTTCGAGATAACATAATAAAGATGTTCCGAGATGATTAGAGATGATTTGTTGTTCAAAGACAGACAATTCATAGATCAAAGAGATGAAGATACAAGCATTGAAAGATTCCTCATAGTTCAAAGTTCAAAGCCGTAAAGATATTTTCAAATTCATGTTCAAGACTTGATGACTTTTCAAAGTCAAAGTGAAAGACTTTTCAAGTTTATCTGAAGATTCTTCAAAAGCCAAATGATTGAAGATTGCCAAAGCTTCAAAGTTTAAAGTTGTCAAAGTTAAAGTTTTGAAGAATCAAGTGTTGAAGACGATTGTCAAATTTTTATTAAATCTTGAATACAAAGGGGGAGAATGTTAGTGTATAAATTGTATCCAAGATTTAATGTGAAAAGTCAAAGTCTGTAAAGTCAACTTTAGTGGTTTGAGAGTTTCTAGTTTGTGAGTGTTTAGCCTTATGAGTGAAGTGTCTACATATAAATAGCATAATGTTGTGAGAGTTGTAAGCAACCAAGTTAGATGTGAGTATTGTAATTGTTACATCAATAGACATATGACTTGTGATTCTCTCACTACTCTCTCTAGATCTAAACTGTTAAATCTTGATCTTGTTTGTTTGTGCTTGAATCTGGGACAACATACATTTTCAGAAAAACTAATACACAAGTATTTATCTTTGGAAACACACGGTTAGTTAAACATTAAAGCTTATAACTGAAAACATTTAAAACACACACTTCTGAAATTCATGAAAACTTTTAAGAATTGAGAAGTGGTTTGAACGTTTAAGCAAATATGCTTTCATGTCTGAAAGTCGTCCATCTTTCAAACATGTATGAGATTAAGGTTAGAATAATCCTTACGCTCAACGTTAATCTCATAAAGTCAGCCTCAAGTCATTCAGTCATAAAGTCCCCCTCAAAATCTACATTCAGTCAAAAAGTCATCAAAGTAACAAAGTACTTCAACAATATTGAAAATCAGAAAAATATGACAATAAGACACTCCCTACAAATAAGGATAGCATTGAATAACAAGTCCTAATCTGAAGTAATCAGAAGTCAATTACTCCCCCTGAAATATTGCATTAACAATATTTGTCAATAGGAATAATATGTACTCCGCCTTGAAGGTTGATCGTCTCTTATGCATCGGAGTACAAAAACTCTTGATCTTTGAAGTATGAGTCCTAAACTGTTATGTTTAGAAGTCAAACTTGATCTTTAAAGTACGGGTCCTAGACTGCTTTATGTAGAAGTCAAACTCTTTGACATTGAAATATGGGTTTTGAACTATGTTGTTCAAAAGTCAAACTTCTTTATCATTGAATACCGGGTCCTAAACTGTAGTATTCAAAAACCACTCTTCTTAACCTTGAAGGATAGGTCTTAAACTGAATTATTCAAAAACCAAAGTTCTTACTCCCCCTAGACTTGAGGTGCTTGCAACACACATGGATCTTTTGGGTTTGGTACCCACTGGTATTTGGGTCCGGGTTTCCTAGTTGCAACTCTTTTAGGAGTAATATAATAAGAACCATACCAGTAATTAACATAATCTTTACTAACAAAATCATTTGAACCACAGTAAGAACAATTGATTTTCTTTTGAGCTAACCTGATTAATTGATTGATAGTGTAAACAAGATCAGGTTTACCAAAAGATTTACCTTGACGAACATTGTTCTTTTTGGCATTTGATGCATGTACAAATGATTTCTGATCATTCTTCTTATCAGAAGATGCTATCACTCACTATATTAACTTTTCATTACCATTTATTCTTCTAAATGTACCTGAACCATCAACATTCCTATCATAGAAAAGGTTAGTAGTACGAATCTGATCTTCAGAATTAACTGACCTTTTTGTAGAAACAGTTGTATGATGTGAACTTTCTTCTGTCTTGAATGGACATTCAGAATCAGCTGAATCATGTCTAGGTGTTTGAAAAATTGAATCTGGAGTCTTTTGCTCAGTCAACTTCACCTTAAAGACAATTTCTTCAAGTTCTGTTATATTGGAAGATAAACTGTTTCTTTCCCTGGTGAGCTGATCAATCTTTTTTTGAAATTCAGACTTCCTGTTCTGTTCTTTCATTGTTTTTGTTGACAGTTCAGACAGTTTTTTTGTAATCTTTAAGATCTCTGTCTCAAATATCTTTCTCTCTTCTTCAAAATCTTTTTCAACATTCTTTCTTTGATCAGATATTTCTTTGAAAACTCCAACATTTTTCTGCTCAACTATCTTCTTCTCCTTTGCAAACTTGTCTCTTTCTATAATAATCACTTTCTCAAAATCTGTCACTTGTTGAGAAAGTTTTGCACACTTGAGATCAACAACTTTTCTTCTCTTCAAAAGTTTTTCTTGAGAATTCAAAGAATTTCTGTGCAAACCCTTTCTTTTCTTTTTCAAATTCATCTCTTTCTTTGGCAATCTTCTGTTCCAACTCTGTAACATTCTTTCTCAGCTCTGGATTAACACTTTCAAAATCCTTTGTTGTCTCCTCATTCTACTTGATAGAATCTTCTTCCTTGAGTTTGACAATCTCATCTTCCAAATCTGAAATCTTCATTTTTAATTCAGTGTTTTCAGTTTCCAGACTGTGTACCTTTTCCTCTTCCTTTTTACAATCTTCTACTTGTTGAAAATCAGAAATCTGTTTATGAAGATCTTCATTTGTCTTCTTTAACACACTTACTTCTTTGCGTAGCAACCTATTTTCAACATGATATTTCTTAGATCTCTTTTGATAATACTCGATTGATGAATTAAGAGTTTCATTCTCTTCTTCATATTCAAAATATTCCATCTTGATAACTCTTGCACAGATCGTTCACAAAAATCGGAAATTTCTCAAAGTTCTGAAAATCAGTCAAAAATTGGCTAAGTATAGAATCCTTAAACCAAAGAAATCACTTTCCGCAAACAACTAAAAATCACTTTCCTCAGATCACTGTAGATACACAATCCGCAGAGTACAACATGCGGATTCTCCGCTTTCCGCAGAAAACTGTTTGCGAATAGTAGCTTTCTGCAGACTGACGCTTGCGTATTCCAACTTTCCTTAAGCAATGATGTGCGAGTTCATGACTTAACCAATAATCCAAAGTGTAATAAGAACTTTCCACAAAACAAGACTTGCGAATTCAAGTACTTTCTGTTGATAAGAGTGTGCGAGTTCTAGACTTAGAACAAATTCAAACACTTTCAAACAAGCTTTTCGCAAAATATTTTGCGGATTCAACACTTAGAAAATATTCCAAGAAAAATTCCTTAAGCTTTCCTTAAGCTACTTTCCACAAGTTGAATAATGTGAACAGTAACTATCCCCAGACTTCGTCGTGCGGATTCTGAGCTTTACATAAACCACGACCTGCGAAAACTGAACTTTTCGCACACACAAGCTTTGTGACTTAACACTTTATGCAGAGAGAGATCTGCGAATTCAGAACTTTTCGTATAAGACTTCTGCGAGTTCTCAATGAATTCGTGCAGAATAGCTTGCGAATTCTGTCCTTGGATATTTTCAAAAACAAGAAGACACAATACTTTATGCAACCTGTGAGTTCTTCAGACTTGAGACCTAGGGAATCCTCAGATCTTGCGAGTTCTTGAGGTTTTCGAACCTGTGATCACTTTTTCACTCCAACATCTTCAAAACTCCAAATTAGTCTATGAAACTTTGTCAACTTGCTCTCAAGCACTTTCTGAACACAATCCTAACACATGATTTTGATCAAAACAACCAAAATTACAAATTCAATCCTAAAACAGTCTATTTCAACTATCAAACCAAAAATACATATAAATCCAAAAATTCACACAATTGATTATGATTTTGGATACACAACTAAAACAAGAACTGTTCTGAATATCAAAACGAGTATACTAGAACAAATTCCAATCCAAAAACAACACTAAAACTTTGAAATCGATTCTCAATTGTCGTTCTGCGAGTTCTTGAAATAATCGAACAAATCTTCAAACTTTTGATCAATTTATGATTCTTGTCTACTCTGATACCAATTGTGTGTCCCAGAAATGTGCAAATAACAAGATGAACAACAAATTTAGATGCCAAATGTCATATTATTTTATTACCAAATATCACATATTACAAGTACGTATCTCACTTTCTCCCTCAATAATTCTCACTCTAAAAGTATATTCTATATTAGTGCTTAATGAGTCTACAAACAAAAATGCTATTTATACCAACAAACATTACAAGACAAAACTAAACTAACAAACTAACTAAGCTAACTAAACACTTTGACTTTCTCTCTTTGAGCTTTGACTTTGCAATTGAAGGCTTTAACTTGGGCTTTGACTTACAACATTAATGATCTTTGATCCAACATTTGTACACTAACAGTACCGGTTAAGGCCCTAGGGGATGTGGTGGAATATCCCATCTGCCTAGGGTTCGAATCCAGGCGTACACAACAATTGTGGCCACTAAGGTTTAATCAGGCTGATGTCTTACAGTCATAATTTGCCAAGGGATTAGTCTAGGCATAGCCTAGGACACCCTTCCAAAAAAAGTACTATGTTTCAAAAGGAAAGGTGTTTTCTTATATGGCTATGCAGATGCTGACTTGGGTGGTTGTTCAGACTTAAACAAAACTACTATGGTTATGTGTTCACAGTGGGAGGAACAACAGTTAGCTGGATTTCTAGATTACAAAAAAGTGTTGCTCTCTCAACCACAGAAACATAATACATGGAACTTGCAGAAGCAAGCAAAGAGCTTATATGGTTGGAGAACTTTCTTTCAGAATTGTGCATGGCATATAAATATTGCACACTATATTGTCATAACCAGAGTGCCGTTAATCTCACGAAGAATCCGGTGTTTCACTATAAGATGAAACACAAAAAGATGAAGTCTCACTTTATTCGAGATTCGGTAAGTTACGGAACATTGTCATTGAGGAAGATCCTTGGTTCATAGAACCCTATAGACATGTTTACCAAGGCAGTGACAACTGATAAGTTGAAGCTTTGCATAACTTCAACTAGCCTTGTAAATGATTGATGAGACGACGTTACACTAGAAAGAGGGGCGTATAC
Organism: Arctium minus; assembly: GCA_954870635.1. NCBI lineage: Eukaryota > Viridiplantae > Streptophyta > Magnoliopsida > Asterales > Asteraceae > Arctium > Arctium minus. The sequence continues at coordinate 56,212,006 of OX941092.1, forward strand.
ACGTCAGGGGTTTACATAACTTGGATGGCAATAGAGCTGATCAGCCTCCAAATGGGAGATTGATAAGTTATGGAGTCTGATTAATTGGAAGTTAGGCCAAATATTAGAGAAATGAAACTTTCCAGATTTTGGGCTCGACCCACAAGGGAGTTTAACTTAATTTCTCCTCCATAAATTAAACCTTATGTAATTGTAAAACCTAAGTCGTCATATCAATAAAATCCTTACTAGTGCGACCATGGACTACCTTGATCAAAATCGATCAAGTGATCCACCTAAATCCTGTTTGTTTATTTTTCCTGCTTTTACTTATTGTTGTCGTGCTCGTGTGCGTGAGTTTGAGTGTCGTTTCCCAACATTGGTATCAATTGGATTTTCTATTACTTTATATGAATTTAATTTGTTCTACGTTATTATTCAAAACACTAACACACAAGTGTGTATGTGTGTGCGTGGCCTTGCCATAACTCATAAGGCTTGAGGCTTGACCTTGCCGCCACGTCACTCCTCACGTCATTTAGAACCTTACTTCAATCCTATTAAGTTGTCAAACTTTACTGTAATAATTTATTATCTCATAAAGATATAACTTGTTAAATTGTCAAATTTCTTTCTTGTAACTTAGCATTGAAATCTAGGGGAGCTCATACCCACAACTAACCAATGTATGAATAATTGGTTGAAAATTGGATCCAAATATTGGATGGATCCAAATAAGTGAAAATCTAGTGTTTTTTTTTCTGAATATTAATTGTAAATGTTGATTAATTATATTTTTGTGAAAAAAATATTAATGAAATCGGCAAAGTGTCAGATTATTCTTTGCCCATGTCCATCCATTAATCTTAACAGGTTTTAGAGGTGTTCATCGTTTAATATTCAATGGATTTTGGTGAATCCGATTCGATCGAATCATCTATTAAATGTTGGAATTTTTCATTCGATCCAATCCAATTCAATGGATGATTGTATTGGATCAGATCGGTTCCATCCACTGAATATTATTATTGGTTATCTATTGAATTGGATCCATCAAATATTTTAATCCAACTTTCAACTAAATAATCCATCATTTCAACCAATTATTTACTTTTTTTTTTTTAAATTTATCAATAAAAATATATTTAAATATCAATTAAAAACAATATTGTAGAATGTTAATAATTATATATAATTTAATTAATTGATAGTTGAATGATATTTGATCGTCATTGGATTAGATTGGTTCGGTTAATTAGATTATGGACTGCTATCCAAGAACCGACCAATTCAATTTGAATGTTGAAATTTTGGATACGAACCAATCCTATTACAATTGGATATTTATGGTCGGTCGGTTTACATTGAATAGGATGACTTTTTGCACACCTCCTAGCAAGTTTAGCTAGGTCCACTAAATTTTCAATAACCGTTTTTTTTGGGAAGGATGTTCTAGGCTATGCCTAGACTAATCTCTTGGCAAATTATGACTGTAAGACACCAGCCCTGATTAAACCTCAGTGGCCACAATTGTTCTGTACGCATGGATTCGAATCCTGGGCAGATGGGATATTCCACCACATCTCCCAGGACCTTAACCAGTACGCTACAACCCTTGTGGTTAACAAACCACGTTGTTTGGATCTAACAGATCATCTTATCCGTGAACATCTCTAATCATAACCTTACAATTTTCATATTTTTGTAAAAATAAAGTGATAAAAATTAACGTTGTGGGGTTAGCTCAACTGACAATAAGGCTTGGTCCTTTGGGGATTCTACTTAAAGGTCACCGGTTCGAGTCTTTCAAGGCTACTTGAGATTTTTCTGGCTGTTCTACAAGCCCTTGGGATTAGTCGAGATGCGTAAGGTAGTCCGAACACCCAGGATTAACAAAAAAAAAGTGACAAAACAATAAATAGATGATACCGATGTTAAAAAATAAACTCTAAAACAAAACCGTTTTTGCACAAAGTACAACTTGTGATGCACATAATAGACATTAAAAGTGTGTGCACGTTTCTTTTCTATTTATCTATATTTAAGATATTTTAAATACTAGGGAGAGGTTAATTTGAGAAATGGTAAATGTATGAGAAATAGAGAAGTAATCTTAGCCATTCATCTGGTCAACATTTGCGGCATTGACCGCGAAACACCGGATAATTTCTTGCATGGTCTATAGAAGGTAGAGGGGTAGTTTCGTAAAATACGCAAGATGAGTTCATATATGAACCTATATAATTCACATATGAACTATACGTTCATATGTGAATCAATTAATTAGTTCATATGTGAATCAATTAATTAGTTCATATATGAATCACAAAAGTTCATATATGAATATGTTAATTAGTTCAATTGATTCATATATGAGCTCACAGTTAATTAGTTCATATGTGAATTAGTTAATTAGTTCATATATGAATCACAAATGTTCATATATGAATCAGTTAGAAGAGTTCATATGTGAATTACACTGATTCACATATGAACATATGAACATATAGTTCATATGTGAATTATACAGGTTCATATATGAACACAACCCATGTATTTTGTAAAAATTACGAAAGTGTCCTTCTATTTTTGGAATAGCCGTAACTTTTGACTAGTCAAAGCCGTCAAAGCCGAAATATTTGACCAGTCAAATCCGATCTTGACCGTATGAATGACTACGATTATTTCTCTATTTATCATATATTTACCATTTCTCAAATGAACCTAAGGCTTAAATGTTAATCACTTATATTTAATATTTTTATTAAAGTGTTTATATAAACAAATATGGTAATCTTTTTTTGAAGATCTACTTGATAACACAATACCTCATTGCTTTTGGATTTGTAAGATGTGGAAAAGCAAATCTCATCTATACAATATTATAAAGTACAGATAAAAACTTTTAAATACAAATTATTAGGCACAAGGTACCATCATTTTATACAAGATTTTAAAAATATTTTAATTTACAAGTATCAAAACACAAGATACATATTTCTACTGCAGGATTCTAACACCCACCAATTTGGTATGTGCAGAGTTTTCCTTTTATGCAGACATTTTTATGTATCACTATTAATTAATATATTATATTACTATAATTTTGTTTTAATTATATTATTAAATATGTAATTAGTTATTTTTTCTAGATGTCATTAAAATATATACGATAATCATTTAATTCTAACAAAATACTTAATTTTTTATATAAAAAACATTATATTATTAAGCCTAAATTAAAAAAATTTATAAAAAGAACTTTAACACTTTCTCAAAACCACCCAAAATCGTACTGTAAATCGACAAAAAAATAAAATGAAATATTAAAATCGTGATGTATCTTGCTGTATTGTACGAGTACGCTCCTAGTATGTAATAAAGTATCTATATTTTAAATGCACGAGATAATTATATAATTATTATATAAAATTTAGTTACCAATTATTTAAATTATGGTATTTGTCTTTTATTGATGAAATCCGATGATCTGAATCCTATAAAACTAATCCCAATTGAAATATCAGATATAATGAAAATTGAAACTTTCTGGTTTACAAGATGATAGATGATTTGGTAATTACGACTTTACCATTGAGCTAATTTAAAGATTATAAAATTAGATATTTGTAATGATTTTATATATATACTATAAGCGTACTCGTACAATACAGCGAGATACATAACGATTTTAATGTTTTATTTTATTTTTTGTTTTTTTGTCGATTTACAGTACGATTTTGGATGATTTTGAAAAGTGATAATGTTTTTTTTTTATAAATTTGTTTAATTTAGGCTTAATAATATAATGTTTTTTATATAAAAAAATTAAGTATTTTGTTATAATTCAATGATTATCTTATATATTTTAATGACATCTAAAAAATAATCAATTACATATTTAATAATATAATTAAAACAAAATTATAGTAATATAATATATTAATTAATAGTGATACATGGAAATATCTGCATAAAAGGAAGGTCTTGTACATACCAAATTGGTGGGTGTTAGAAGTCTGCCGTAGTAATATGTATCTTGTGCTTTGATACTTGTAAATTAATAAAATTTTAAAATCTTGCATAAAATGATGATACCTTGTGCCTAATAATTTGTATTTAAAAGTTTTTTATTCCTGCTTTATAATATAGTATAGATAGTATAGATATGTATTATTAATAAATAACTTATATATTGTCAAGTAATATAATAAAGTTTATGATTTTCAAATTATTTAAAACCATCAAATAATTAACGGTAAATTGCATTAATAAGAAATATACTTTATGTCAGTTTCTTGTTAAGAAAACCTACCATCAAAAACTCAATTTTGGTATATTATACATCTAGATATTTCAAATAAGAAAGTTTAATTAAAATTTTAAAATGAATTTTTTTTTGGTTAATTTACACAGTTATAATACAGTTTATGTTTGTTTACATAGTTATATATTTTTTTAATTATATCAAATATATTCTCAAAATGGGGTTTTGAAAAAAAAAATACAAACTAGACAAAATCTGTTTTATTTTAAGATAATTTAGGGGTCGTTTACCAAACGCTTACCCGGATAAGCACTTACCAAGTTATATTACCTTATGGATGAAGATTGCAATGACCAAGAATCTTACCGGTAAGAGATAAGGCAAGGATCAAGAGTCTTACCTTGGTAAGTGATGGCGATGACACTTACCGCGGTTAGCGCTTACCGGGAAAATTGTTGCATACGATACCGTTTTGGTGAACTAAAATCTTACCTGGTAAGTAAGTGATAGTGTTAAATTTTACCGGTAAGCGCTTATCAGGAAAATTGTTGCATACGATACCGTTTTGGTGGACTAAAATCTTACCCGCTAAGTAAATGATAATGTTAAATTTTATTGGTAAACGCTTATCCTAGTAAGCGTTTGGTAAACGGCCCCTTAGCCTCATAAGTTTAATAAAATTAAATAAATAAGTATATTAACAATTAAAAGGTAGGATAATGTTTGCATAGCTATATAGATAAACAAATTGAAGCATGATAAGGGTGAGATAAAGGATTTAGGCATGGGGACTCATTTTTTGGCAACACTTTTTATCATGATGATAGAGAGATAAGGAGATAGAGTTACTAAATTAAAGGTGTTAAAAAGAATCCTCTAATTAAAATCTGATCATAAATCTTAGGGAAATTAATTAAAATGCCCGTATTTCAATCTCGTATTACCTAAATGTCCAAAATCTCGACAGTTTTGCCAAAATACCCAATTTGACCGGGATGAATAGTGAAATCCCGGACTAACCCCGGGATGAATAGTGAAATCCCTGGATGAACAGTGAAATCCCGGCCAAATTGGATATTTCGGCAAAACCGTCGAGATTTTGGGCATTTAAGTAATACGAAATTGAAATACGGGCATTTTAATTAATTTCCCTAAATCTTATATTGATTTAGAAAAGAGGTTAATTACGTAATACAATTAATTTTGGTTTGATGAATATGGCAATTCATATTATGTAGCAAGAGAAGTTGGTGAATTAAAAAGGTAAAATTACATTAAAAATTTGTATTAATTAAATTTAAATATATTTTACTTGTTGATGTGATATAGATAATAAATTAATGTGTCAAAACTTTGTAAAATGGAAGTATAAAGTCTAAAATGTCGGAAGTTAAGGGGGCGTTTGGTTTGGAAGTATAAATCCATTGAAGTAATTTGATTTTGAAGGAATTGGAATGAAATTTGACCACGCGTTTGGTTGGTAGAAATAAGATAGAATCCAATTCTTTCATTTTAGGCAATGAATGATGAATTTCTTGATTTATGTAATTCAAAGGATTCCATCATGATCAATATGTGAACCAAACAAATGAGTTGGAATTTGGTGAAATGAATCATCCATTCCAATTTCTTCAAAATCCATGAACCAAACACCTCTTAAAAGTATAAATCTTAAAATATCTATTTGAAAATTTTAAAATTGGGGGAATGGAAATTTTATTCCCGTTCAATCATCTTTTCTCATGCGTTCTTTTTTTTGACGATGTTGAATGTAAAATATTTTTTATTTTCATGTTGAATGTTACATATTTGTATTAAAAATACTAGAAGCGTACTCGCGCAATGCAGCAAGATACATCACAATTTTAATGTTTCATTTTATTTTTTTGTCGATTTAAGGTACGATTTTGGATGGTTTTGAGAAAGTGATAATGTTTTTTTTATAAATTTGTTTAATTTAGGCTTAATAATATAATGTTTTTTATATAAAAAAAATAAATATTTTGTTAGAATTCAATGATTATCTTATATATTTTAATGACATTTAGAAAAAATAACCAATTACATATTTAATAATATAAATAAAACAAAATTATAGTAATATAATATATTAATTAATAGTGATACATGGAAATGTCTGCATAAAAGAAATGCCCTGCACATACCAAATTGGTGGGTGTTAGACGCCTGCAGTAGTAATATGTATCTTGTGCTTTGATACTTGTAAATTAAGAGATTTTTAAAATCTTGCATAAAATGATGGTACCTTGTGCCTAATAATTTGTATTTAAGAGTTTTTTTATCCGTGCTTTATAATACTAGTGTTGGGCCTGTGCATTGCACGGGAGAATAAATTTTTTGTTGAAATATTGAACCGAGTTAAAATGAAACGTAATTTCTCTGTTAACAGTTAATGAAATACAATGTGAAAAACGAATGTATTTTCATTAGTGGTTAACTTGTATATATATTCTTAATCGTTTGTTGTTATGAGTTTGTGCAATAATATTGGTAATAGTTTTGTATTATATTATTTAAAACTCAAACGACATGTCTCACAACATATCACTATTATTGAAATAATTATAAATATGAACATACGTTTTTACAGATTTTGCAAATTTTCTGAAACCTCCTCGACAACATTTGACAATCTGTAGATTAATTAACAACATTCAACCCACATCAAATATGATAAAAAAAATAAATGATTTCTATCTTTTGTAAATTGTAATCGGCAACTTAACTGGTATAGTTCAAATTCACTCAGTACCACTTGAAAATTTATCTGACTATTGACTTCAAAACCTCATAGTATTAGTCGATAAAAATAAAGATATGTATATATATCTTATTCCCCTACTTCGAAAAATATGATTGTGAGTTTTGAAAAATATAAACAAATCCTCAGTAAATAAAATAAAATATAAAAAAGTAGTTTTTCAAAGAAACAAAAATATAGTGAAATAACTTTTGTTCAGTTGCAGGTTCCGTCATTGATACCCGACCGTTCGTCTTGTTCTTGTACTCGTATGATACATAGAGAAGCTATATATATTTATAGTGAATGTAGAGAATATTTTAAAATATTTTATTTTCATTTTCGATTTTACATTTAAATGTAAATATATTAAAAATATGGGAGAATATTTTTATATCTACATCGTTTCTATTTTATTTTTTCTTTACACTTGGTTAATTTGGAAAGTATTGCGGAATATTTTTATTTTAAAGAATACGATAATTTATTAGTGTATCTCGTTATTTTTTATTTTTAATTCATATCAACCTTCTTTTTTCTTTTTTTAATGCTCGTGAAAAAAAATACGTGTAGATTTTATATTATGCTAATATAAAATACGTGTAGATTTTATAAAATAAAATAGATTTTATATTAGCAAAAAAAATACGGAAGAAAAAAGAGTTTATATTAAATCTCATTATGTAAAAAGATTTTATAAAATAAAATATGGAAAAAGATTTAATAAAATAAAATATGGAAAAATCATTATGAGATGTAATATAAAAAAATACGGAAGAAAAAAGATTTTATATTACATCTCATTAATATAGATTTATATGTAAAATCTACATTTAAAATAGATTATGCTAATATAAAATCTATTTTATAAAATCCTCCACCAAAAAAACAAATATTTATATTAATAAACGAGTATTCATTCCACATATAGATGATTATGTGAGATACTGTGCTTGAAAAAGTTGTACCAAAGCATTAATAAATTGTAAATTAAGTAATTTGCTTTAATTAGTTGTACCTTGTGCTTAAAATGTTGTAATTAAGAGTTTTTTATGTCGTTTTTATAATATAGTATAGATAGTATAGATTATATAAAACATTTTTTTAATTAATATGTTTAACCAGAGTCTCAATACAATGTTCATACCTACTCTCATTCTTCCGCATTCCTATTTTAATTTTTATTCTCATTCCTTGTAATAAACCACACGGCCGCTAAAAGTTGCCTCAAAATATGCAACCTCTATATGCAATTTGAATGTATATCAAAATTCTTAGAACTTTATTTTACCCTAATTTTGGAGTTTGAATTATATCCAATAATCCAATTCTTAATAATTTAAATTGTTACTTCTATTCAATGTTTATTCGGTTCTAAAAAACATAAAACTATGTATTGTAGTTTAAAATTTTTAAATCAATTATGATATACTGGCCAAGATTTTAAATTAAGATAAAATATTACTCATTTTGTCATTATAGAAAATATTAACCACAAGGGTTGTGGTGTGGTGGTAAAGGCTTGGGGAGTTCATAGTGATTAACCCGGGTTCGAGCCCCACTAGCAGCACTTGTGGCCATTGAGGATAAACTCAGGGCTGCACGCTTTAGCAGCTGGGCCAAAGACCCTAATTGCCAGGGATTAGTCTGGGCCATAGGCCCAGGATACCCTTTCCAAAAAAAATAAAATGAATTGTATTTAAAGATGGAAATTTGATCCAAAGGATGAGTACCCTTAAGGTCTTGCCCCTAGTAGTACTGATATTCCTCACCTTGGTGGATAACATTGATTTCTATATTCAAAACGGGTTCCAAACTAGATGAGGAATGATATACAATGACACCCACTCACCCACACATGCATAATATATATAGGTCGACTTGTCACGATTGATTGCTCACACACAATTAGGTTAGGCAGGTTTGGGGAGGTGATCGGAATCACTATCGGTACGTGTATATATATATATATATATATACATATATCAGGTTCACGTGAGACCAAACTGTTTCCGTGAGACCGTTTGAGACCAAACCTTAAAACATGAAACTTCACACCGAAACACTGTGAAGGTAAAAAACATTCGAACCTTCATAATGTAATCACACTATGAAGGTAAAAAATCTAAACCAAGTTAAAAAAAATCAAACATTCATAGATAAAAGATTGTGAAGGTATATCCGAACCTTCACAGTGAAGACACTATGAAGGTAAAAAAAAACGAACATTCACACCGAAAAACACAGTGAACGTAACATTTACGGTGTTTTCCCTATGAAAAGTTCGATTTTTTTTTTACATTTACAGTTTTTTGGTGTGAAGTTTCATACTTTAAAGTTTGGTCTCACCGGTCTCTCGGAAACTGTTTGGTCTCACGCGAACTTAAGTCTATATATATACATACACACACACACACACATATATATATTGTCACACCCTAAAATTTAGAAAAGAATGACTAATTTAAAAAATTTATAATAAATGAAATAAGGAATGGATTCTTTTCTAAAGGTCAATACTTGATTACCTAAAATAGCAAACCAAGTTTAACATCAAGAAATTAATAACCAAACTGTACAAAGTCTAGGTCAGAGACGGTCGTTACTAAAACTCCATAAAAGTTGCAATCTCCAAAGTACGGAAAACGTTCCCAAAACACTAAATCTTTCTTGTGCCTTTAGCTATCTCTCAACTCATCACAATGTCGCTAGTACCATTCTCAAACAAGGACCTAATGCACATGCTAGTAAGAAAAAATGTTATTGTTAGGGCAGTTTGTTTGTTAAATAGAAGTTCAGGTGTCGAATTGTAATTATTTGATAGTTGATTTGTAAATGGGCCTCAAAGCCCATTAGGCCTATATCGTACATATTTAATGTTTTCTAAACTTAGTTTTAGGTTAGGAGAATCATTGTTAGAAAAGTTAGTCGTAAGGTTTACATTTAGCTGATAAGAAATTCTCTCTGTAAACCTAAACCCTTTATTGTTGAATCTAATCATATGACTAGCTGTTGTGGTTTATTCTTTGTTCATCATTGATCATTATTGCTGATAAATCGCACTGTTTTGGGATCTACAATTGGTATCAGAGCAAAGAGACAAGAATTTTGATCCAAAAAGGTTTGTCTAAAACCCTTTAATCGCTTATTTTAGCTAAATCGATACCTGTTCGTATGCATACTGTGATTGGTATCGATTTGGGTTTATATCTGTCATATCGTTCTTATTCTGTGTGATTTATTTTATCTGGGTTCTTATCCACATATCAAATCTGGAATGATGATTTTCGGTCTGCATTCAATATAGTTTTTCTGCGTTCAAGTTTTTTTTTAACTCAGTCGATGGTAAATTGTTGTTTATCTAGTACATCGATTTTTGGGTTCAACAAGTTTTTGAGGTCGGTCTGTCATATGTTCTTATCTGCATATCGATTTTCTGGGTTTGCATATCGGTCGCGGGTAAACTGCTGATTAACTGACATATTGATTTTCTGGGTTAAAGTTCGGTCTGCTTTATCGATTTTCTAAAATCTTGGTTGATTAATCTGTTTAAAGTAATCTGTTTAAATCCTAATCTGATTATTTGTTATCGCTATCGCCGTTTTTATCGAAGAACCTTGCCCGGGTTGCCTTACTCCCGGACTCAATCGCCTGGATCGTTGTTGACCGGACTGTCCCTTACGCCCGGGTTGTTGTCGCCCGGGTTGTGCTTCCTCGGGTTCTTGTCACCCGAGTTGTCCAAACTCCCGGATTCTAGTCCCCGGTTCTAGTCGCCTGGGTTGTCCCATCCCATCTCCCGGGTTCTAGTCAACCGACTTGTTGTCGCCCCGGTCCTATCTCCCGGGTTCTTGCATTCCCGGACCTCCCCGGGTCTTTGTTGCTTTGTCGTCGCCCGGGTCCTTGTCGACTGGGACCTTGTCACCCGGGTCCTTGTCGACTGGGACCTTGTCGCCCGGGTCCTTGTCGTCACCCGGGTCCTTGTCGACTGGGACCTTGTCGCCCGGGTCCTTGTCGTCACCCGGGTCCTTGACTGTCCAACCTAAAGTTATCTAATCTCTGGATCAAATAGTTTGTCTCACGATCACTATAGTGCATTAAAGATGAATTCGAGGGACGCTCTAGCCATTGGTTCAGATCAAAAACCTCTGGTGCTCTATCGGGGAGAATACCCACAATGGCACGATCGATTCATGAATTTTATCGAAGCAAAACCCGACTATGACGAGATAATGTTGTTTCTAAAAAGAGGGGCCACAAGCCTGGACGATGAAAGTCCTACCTGGAGACCAAACCCAAGGTCGACAAGACCACCGACTCGCAAAATCAATCAGTGAGTTTACCCCTCAAGAAAGGAGCCGACATGACGTGGAAAAGCATGCGAAGACCTACATTCTACAATACCCGCCTAACGACATATATGCCTGCATCGATAGCTACAAGGCCACTGCAAAAGGAATGTGGGACCAGATTGAGAAGATGATGATGGCTAGCCGAATAAGCACTCAGCTGAAGATCACCAGCTGCATTTCCCGATATGACAACTTCAAGGCAAGTAAGGGCGAGACGCTTACGAAAACATATGAACGGTTCAACCAACTTCTGAATGATCTGCATAAAAGCCACATCATGAAGACCAACACCGAGAACAACATCAAGTTCATGAACAACCTTCAGCTGGAATGGAGGACGTTTGTCTCTCATATCCGCCATACTCAAAGCCTGGAGAAAATTTCTCTGCCTGAACTATATGAAATGCTTCTACAGGACGAAGAGGAAGTTCTTGAGTTGATGGGAAATCAAAACGCAGACGAAAAGCCGTTGGTTGATCCATTAGCGCTCGTCTCAGATAAAAGAGGTCGATCTATCAGTCGCACCCCTGAAAAGAAACCTGTGAAAAGTGATTATGAACCCGAAGACCCTAACAGTGATTTGGATCCAAAATACACTCAGATTAAAGAAGTCGTGATGTTCTTAACTCAAGCATTCTAGAAAAAGAAGTTCTTCAAAAAGTCATCATCAAATAATCAAAGATACTCCACTACTCCTCTCAAACGACATGCTCATAAGGAGAAGTATGAAGAGAAGAGACGCTTTGATGAAGGAAAGAAGACTAAGAAAAAGCATGATGAGAAAGCCAAAGACGAGCCGATCAAATGTTATAACTATGGTCGTTTGGGTCACTTTGCCAAAGAATGCCGAAAGCCTATCGTGCGCAACTCAGAATACTACAAGGCCAAGATGTTGTTGGCTAAAGAAAAGGAAGCAGGTAAGGCTCTCATGGCAGAAGATGACCACTGGCTTAATCTATCTGATGAAGAAGAAGATGATGCAGAAGCACACTTGTGTTTCATGGGCAAGCACTCAACATAGTTCGATACTGACGACGATGATCGTGATTCCCCATGTCAGGTATGTGCTCCTTACCATAAAGCCTTAATTGACCAGCTGCAAATCACTGTACACAAATTAGACTCCTACAAGCAAACCATGAGAGAAAATGAGCGACTCATATCCTTTCTGGAAAATCGTGTGTCATCACAGTCTGAAAGGCTTGAAAAACAAAGCATAGAAATTGCTGGCAACCTGTGCCAAATTTCTAATCTAAAGGAAGAGTGTGCAAGTCTTTCAAAAGAATCAAAAGAGTTAAAGACCAAAGTAGATGATCTTAGTTACAAGATTCGTATGTCAGAAAATGAGAAAATTGATATTGTGAGTAAAAGTGTGTCTTATAAAAATGAAAATCAAAGGTTAACTGACCAGTTAAAGGATCTTGAACAGAAACTTTACAAAATCGGTCAATCTAAACAAACGATGCATCTGAATGCACCTAAAAAATTCAAATATTCAAAGACGGGTCTCGGTTACGATAACCCACATTATCTGAAAAAGGCCTTGACCAAAGTTCCCACGTTATATGATTTCGAATTTTTGGGAGTGGACAAGACCTACCCAGAGTACAAAATCAAATGGACCAAACCACTTGTTGATGAGGATCCGTAACTGGAAACTTTGAGAAGGAAAAACACTACCACAATGCAACTTCCTTTTGTTTATGACTCATTGAATGCGTCATACAACACCGAAAAACCCTGTTTTCTGTCAAATGACTATTTTCGAAGCTATTCTCAGGCTGAACTTGATTCAAAAACCATTAAAACTAAGGAGGAACCAATGGAACACAAAATCTATATTCCACCTCTGATTTTAGAAAAGAAAATTGTTCTGCGAGAAGAGTCATTTGCACAGGAAGGACTCATTTATCAAAAGGAAAAACAAGAGTTATTATCCAAAATTGAGTGCCTCAATTCCGATAAAAGGGAAACTGGATCGAGGGAGGAAAAGGAATATCTTCAGACATAGATAAATAAGCTTAATTCACAACTGTCTGCCTTGGCAGCAGATCTGATGAAAGAGCAACTTCACAAAGCTGAGCTTCAAGCTAAGCCTGAAATTCTCCAAGTTGAGAAAATCAATCTGTCGTATAATTCCTATCCACCCTCAGACACCTCTTCCTGAAAAGCCTTTTTGGATGACTCGTCAGCAAATTCTTCTAACAAAGGAAAAAAGCCTCAAATTTTTGACATGGATCATCATTCTGATTTTCAAAATGCTTCCGCTAATTATCCGCTTCAAGGCACAAATCCTTCCAGTTTCCTGAATCCTTCAAGTGATAAGGCTCCTTCTGATGAGGAAATGGAATTTTCAGCCTTTCTGAATTCTGAGGTGTGTTCTGACAGTCAGATAGACCAGTTTGATTTCGATCCAAAACTTCCAAGTCATATTGATTTTCTGAATTCAACTTGTGAGCCTCCGGTACAATTTTACAAGGGTGAATGTTCCACATCTGCCCCACAAAACACTTATGTGAACAATTCTTCTAATTCTAAATCCGAAAGACGTTCACAGAAGAAGAAAAAGACCAGTCGCTCTAACAAGAGACAATCATCAAAATTCAAATCTTCTGACTATGAGTTTAAAGATATTTTAGATACTTTTGGTCGAACGAAAAAAGTCAAATACGAGTGGGGAACTAAGAAGTCTAAGGAGAGCATAGCGAAGACAAAATCAGTTAATCCAGTTTTGAATTATAGGAAAAATAATAACAGTCATGATGTTTTTAATTTTAAACCTTTGGTTGAACGTAATGGACTGTTTCCTTTAAAAGTTTATTCCATTCAGCAATTACTTCAACTATCTCATGATTGTGTTTGTTGTTCCAACTGTGTATTGAATGATTTCGTTGATCGTAGATTTGCATCTGATTGGTTTGGTTCTTACCATGTATTTAATTATCGTTCAAAGTCTGATGCACCCCATCATAGAAATAAACCCAAGTCCAAACGGGTATCCAAGACGGGTGTAAACTCTAATCCCAAAGGACCCATTTACGAATGGTTACCTAAAAAGACTTAATCTGTTTTGCAGAACGGTCATGTGTGGTATTTAGATTCAGGTTGCTCCAAACACATGACCGGAAGAAAGGAGCTTCTCACGAACTTCACCGAGAAATTTTGTAGGAATGTACGCTTTGGGAATGATCATTATTCTCCAATTTTAGGATACGGAGATATTGTCAAGGATAACCTCACCATCAAGAAAGTGTCCTACGTCAAAGGTCTTGGTCACAACTTGTTTAGCATCGGTCAGTTCTGCGACAAGAATCTAGAGGTCAAATTCAAAGCAAAATGGTGCAGCATCCGGACTGAAGATGGGAAAGAATTGCTAGCCGGAACGCGTCACACCAACCTCTACACGATTGAACTCTCGTCTCTGACAGCAGAAAAGGAAATTTGTTTGATGTCCAAAGCTTCAACCGAACAAAATTGGTTATGGCATCAGAGACTCTCGCACCTGAACTTCAAGAACATCAACAAGTTGGTGCTCGGCGGACATGTGAAAGGTATGCCAGATCTCAAGTTCGAAAAGGATCACCTGTGTGCCGCCTGCGAAATGAGTAAGATGAAGAAGGCTTCTCACAAGCCTAAAGCCGCTCCAAGTACTTCACGGTCCCTTGAACTCATCCACATGGATTTGTGTGGACCGATGCGCGTTCAGAGTATCAATCATAATAAGTATGTCCTAGTTATGGTCGATGACTTTTCTCGCTACATGTGGGTTAAATTTCTTCGTTCGAAGGATGAAACTCCCGAACTGATCATCTCTCATCTGAAGAGCATTCAAGTCAATCTCAATCAATCAATTCAGACCATCAGAACAGATAATAGCACAGAGTTCAAGAATCAAGTGCTCGACGGTTACCTAACTTCAGTGGGCATCACCCACAACTTCTCAGCTGCTCGTACTCCTCAGCAAAATGGGGTAGTAGAGCGCCGAAATTGAACTCTCGTAGAATCCACACGTACGATGTTATCACAGTCCAAGCTCCCGCTTTTCTTATGGGCAGAGGCAGTTGCAACCGCATGCTATACTCAAAACCGTTCTATCATCAACAAGCGGTTCAACAAGACGCCATACGAGATCATCAACAATCGCATCCCAAACATTAACTATTTCCATGCATTCGGGTGCACGCGCTTCGTGTTGAACGACAAAGACGATCTCGGAAAGTTCAGCCCAAAAACGGACGAAGGAGTGTTCATTGGCTACTCATCCCAAGCCCAAGCTTACAGAGTCTACAACAAACGGACAAAGACCGTCGTTGAAAGTGTGAATGTGACTTTTGACGAGACTGCTGAAATGGCTTCTGAACACCTCAGTTTAGAACCCACTTTATCTGGTGTGTTAGCTTCTGGAAAACTATGTCCAGGATCTACACAATCTCCAGTAAATCCAGATCAAGATTCTACATCGGAAGCCCATCTTTTAGATTTGGATTTACTTTTTGAGCATTTTTATGATGACTATTTTAGTCCTAAGCGTAATGCTATACCATGTAACAGGAATGAAGCTCAAGCATAGGAAGTGACAACGGTCACTGGTCCATCCAAATCAAGTAAGTCAACCTCGACTGATTCTACCCCCTCTACTGCCATTGAATCATAATCACCAAGCTCGTGTGATCCCCCTCCAACCTCTCAAGCTACTACTGATGCACCGACAACAGTAGCAACTCCTGAACTGACCCCTGCTGAAAGTGTTCAAGAAGCTCCAACTCCGGCAATCTCGGAAATCGTTATAGCTACAACACCTGATGAGTTGTCCTCCGCTACTTGTACAACTCTAGCTCAAGAGCTTCCACTTCACAACCCGTCGTCACTCGAAGCAGTTCAGGATTTCACCCCAGGTGGTTATGTGGATACCGATACCTCCCAGCAGACATATCAACCTCTCCCACACACCACCAAGTGGACACGAGCTCATCCCCTACATCAGATCAGAGGCGACCCCAACGCACCTATTCAGAATCGATCCGCTACAGCAAATGACTGCCTCTTCTCTTCGTTCCTTAGCTGTATCGAACCCTCAACCGTCTCCGAAGCATTAAGTAATCCAGACTGGGTGATAGCTATGTGGGTGATAGCTATGCAAGAGGAACTAAATCAATTTGAGAGCCTCAAGGTATGGCGACTTGTTCCTAGGCCAAAGAACAAGACGGTGATTGGAATGAAATGGATATTCAAAAACAAAAAGGACGAAGATGGAATCGTAGTCCGAAACAAAGCGCGTCTAGTAGCCAAAGGATATCGCCAGCAGGAAGGAGTCGACTATGATGAGACATTCGCACCGGTTGCTCGAATTGAAGCGATTCGAATGTTCCTTGCCTACGCAGCTCACAAGAACTTCATTGTCTTTCAAATGGATGTGAAGACCGCGTTTCTGAATGGCGTTCTCAAGGAAGAAGTTTATGTATCGCAACCCGAAGGCTTCGTGAGTTCTAACCAACCTCATCACATCTACATTCTTGACAAGGCCTTGTATGGTCTAAAGCAAGCACCACGAGCCTGGTATGATGCACTCTCTTCATTCTTAGTTAAAGATGGATTTTCCAAAGGTAAGATCGATACCACCTTATTTATTAAAAAGGAAAAGCGTGATATCATTCTTGTACAGATCTATGTCGACGGCATAATCTTTGGCTCAACAAACCCCAAGTACTGTCATAACTTCTCAACCCTCATGAGCAAACATTTTCAAATGAGTATGATGGGTCAAATGAATTTTTTTCTGGGTCTTCAAGTTAAACAATTAGCCACAAGAATTTTCATTAATCAATCTAAGTACATCTAGGATATTCTTCGGAAATACCAGATGGAAAATTCTTCACCCATGAAGACGCCCATGTCTACAAGTATAAAGCTACACTCCGATCCTGACGGAAAGGATGTGGATGCTAAGACCTATAGAGGCATGATTGGTTCTCTGATGTACTTGACGACTAGCAGACCAGACATTATGTTTTCGACATTCTTGTGTGCAAGATTTCAGTCAAAACCAAAAGAGTCTTATTTAGTTGATGTGAAGCGTATATTTAGATACTTAAAAGGTAATGCTGATCTTGGCTTATGGCCCCCGAAAGAGACAGGTTTTGAGCTGACAGCTTATTCAGACACTGACCATGCCGAAAATATGCTGGATCGAAAAAGCACGACGGGACATATCCAGGTAATTTGGATGCGCACTCAGCTGAAAGATTATGGATTCCATTACTCGAAGATCCCCATTTACTGCGACTCAAAGAGCGCAATTGCTATATCTAGCAATCCCATCTAACACACGAAGACGAAACACATTGATGTGCGCTATCACTTCATCAAAGATCATGTGGAAAGAGGTACATTCGAACTCTACTTTGTTAATACAGAACATCAGATAGCAGACCTGTTTACCAAAGCCTTGTATGAAAAACGTTTTCAATACCTAGTGTTCAAGCTAGGTATGCTTAATCTGAAAGTTTGACCCCTCTATAGACCGACACGAGTCTTATTCAATGACGAATGACTGTGGCTTAATGTTCCAAGGATCTGTCTCTGGATACTCTTCGTCCAACGCACGAAGACGAAACACATTGATGTGCGCTATCACTTCATCAAAGATCATGTGGAAAGAGGTACAATCGAACTCTACTTTGTTAATACAGAACATCAGATAGCAGACCTGTTTACCAAAGCCTTGGACGAAAAACGTTTTCAATATCTAGTGTTCAAGCTAGGTATGCTTAATCAGAAAGTTTGACCCCTCTACATAGAGACACGAGTCTTATTCAATGACGAATAACTGTGGCTTAATGTTCCAAGGATCTGTCTCTGGATACTCATGTCAACACTCATTGGTTTTTACATTTTACTCGTTAAATTATGTGCTAGTTTCAAACTTTTGTATTAATAAGTTAGATTTCGTTCATTTTATTTTTCATGTGTTCCCTTTACTTCTTCGTTTCGTTGGGTCTCACTTCATTTTTCAGTACATTACTTCGTTTGCCTAAAGTTTCAGTCCTTTCTGGTAAAGCTTCACAACCTGGTCATGTGTTAAAGGGGAGCCCTGCTGCAAGGCGATCCGTAAGTTTCTCTCGTTCTCATTCTGAGGGGGAGCAGGTAAGTCTCTATCACTTTACTTTGTGTGGTTGGGAGAAAAGTTTTTGAGCGTAAATCGATCTCAATTTGAGGGGGAGCCGCTTTGTTTATTTATTTAATTCTTAGTTTCTTTTTATTTATTTAATTTCTTTAATTAAAAAAAAAGGTACATTTAATTTTTTTTAAGAATTTTTTTTTAAATTCCCGGAGGAACCGAACCCGACCTAAGCTGGCACCGACCCAATCGGAACCCGGTCAAAAACCGGGAACCGACCCGCCCCTAATACCCCTACCCCGGGACTTAATATCCCAGGGTCTTTCTTTTTTCTTATATCCATCTATTTCTCTCTCGCCCCTCTCGGTATCTATCTCTCTCTATCGCTCGCTCTCATCTCTCGATCCTCACACTCTGTCCTCCTCACCTAATCAACGAACAAGTAGGTATTGCCTCTCTATCTCTGTCGCTCTCTCTCTCTCTCTCGTTGAGTGAATCGAACCTCCGGTCGACGTTAACCGCTGTCGCCCTCCCCAGTCGCCGTACCGCCGCCGCCATCAATGCAGCCGGCGAGGAAATCGACCCTCCGGTCGACCCCCGTATCACCGCCGCTGCGGTGGCAGGTGGTTCCCCTCGCCGTCGACAACGACCGCCGCCCCACCCATATTGACTCAATATCGATTAAGGGGTTTCAAGGATCGATTAAAGTTACCTTATTTAAATATGTGGATCGATCATTTGTGGTTATTTGATTTTGGGTTGATTGTAGTTAACTATAATGATTATGTTTTACTAATCGCTGGTTTGGGACCATCTGATCAAATCGACTGCGTCTAGTATTTGCTTGGGACTCATTGGTTAATATGGTTTGCATCTAACAAGTCTGAAATCGATTGTGGTTCTAGTTGGATTTCGATTTTAATCGTTGATTGCAAGTTGAATCAGGGTTTATCAGTTGGGTTTGGGTAACTTTCAAAGTTAGAATTTTGTTAATTGATCTGTGTTGGGTTTGATGCTTACCATCTGTCGGTGCATACCGGTCGTGAAAACCCCCGGTCCCCGGGTTGGGTTGACACCGGTCCCCGGGTTAGGATGACACCGGTCCCCGGGGTATGAACTCCCGGGGTATGTAGTACCGGTCCCCGGGGTATCACTTCCCGGGGTTGTGACATCCGGTCCCCTAGGTAGTGAATTCCTGGGGTTTGTTTAAGTGTGATCTCTCGGGGTATAGTCTTGACCGGTATCCCCTATCCCCAGGTCCTACCACCAACTCCCGGAGTCTTGATCTTGCTCACCCGTATCTCTTTCTTATTATTGAGATCTCTTCAAAGAATTCATTTATGTGTTTATATTTACTCAACTGTTCTTAAACCTCTTTATTCTAAGGTTTGGTTGGTTGGTTTCTCTTAAGGGATAGATTTCCTTTCAGGTTTCTTTTTGGTTTGGAGTTTTAATTCGACATGCTTTTCAACTCGTTAACCGAATGATTCCAAAGAAATCTTGTTTTTAATGTACCTAAGTACTAATATGGTATATCTTAATTGGTACAATGGCATAGAATCCAAGAAATTGATCCGATTGCCGACGCCGCCCTGATTCATCCGAATCAGTACCTTCCACTCATTCCAAACAACTTCCACTTGGACTTCTCTCAGCCTCAATGCCAATACCAAGTGATAATCGAGATTCTCCGAGGCCACCCTCTATCATACGTTCTCACGGAGACTGCAGATGTCCCTCAGTTATATCTGCAGAAATTCTGGCAATCCCTAACACACGTTGAAGAAGAAGATGGTTTCCATTCCATCTGGAGGCCAGGATTGACACTACATCAGTTCTACTCACTCGAGAGTTATTTCGACAGTTTCTCCGCCTACCAAACGCTAACTCCTTTCCAGGATGAGACGACTTCGATCCTATCGTCTCCGACTCCACACTGTGTGCCGACATTCATTCATTAGGTTATGGAGTGCCTCTTTCGTACCCATTCGCCTTCAACCGCAGGAACTTGACTACCATCTAGTACACTCTTTTCACGTACCTCAACCGATGCTTATCTGCCATCACTAAGAGCATAGATCAGACGAGTGCCAACTTTCTCAGGCTCTTCCATGCCGTTGCGTTCCACAGACATGCGGATTATGCTGATATCTTATGGTACGAGCTAGAACAAAACGTCCGAGACAACGCAAACAAACGACGGAACTTCATCCCATACATGCGTTTTCTTCAGATCTTAATCCGGAACTACATGCAGCTTCATCCAACCATAGCTCGCCGATCATCACATCCGGTATGTCCTCATCATCCCACTCATCGCCTTCCGACTCGCACTGAACTTCCAAACCTAGTCGCTAGACGTATCCCGGATGGGTTACTGGCCTACGCTAGTCCAACGACACTGAGTGTGATAGAATATAGGCAAACACATGGCATACCTGCTCCCATGGTCCATCCAGAATCGGAAGGACCTCCCCATGGAGCACGACCTGAGAGGCGTGAGGGTCCGCGTACGAGAGGTGGCAGAGTCCGGAGAGCTGGGGCTCTCAAACAGGGTTTGTTGAGAGAACATATTGTAAGGGGAACAGAAGTGGGCAGTGCCGTTAGACGCAGCGAGGCCAGTAATTCTCGTCGATCACCTACCCCATCGCAGACAGCTAGTCAGACTTCGGAAGAGGACACCGAGACAGAGACTGAACAGATTCAGTCCTTTTCCCACACCGAATCTGAGGCTTCCACCGACCAAACGGCCACCCAATCTGAATATGCAACAGTGTCATCGGAATAAAGTGATGAGCCATCTGACTCTGATGATGACGATGATCAACCATCACCCAGAGAGATAAGCAGAGTGGAGGGAGTACAAGTTGAAAATGAATAAGTGAGGAGAGAGAAGGAAAGGAAGAGTAAACATAACTTTAAGCGTTCACGAGTGATGAGGCAACCAACTCCGGTTGACCTCCCCTTACCTATCTTTATCCAGGTAGCCACATCTGCTACCCAGTCTCATGTGTTGAGACAGGGTATTATTGAAGAAGACGTCGTGGATCTAGCGACGTAGTTGCACACCCCACCTAGCCACTCCGACATCTCTCAACAGATGTTGGTTTCAGTTTCTCACGGGGGTTCAACACATACGCTACCGGTCTCTCACTTGGAGAGTACTGGTATTGAAGCTAGAGGACAGCTGCCCTAGTCCTCGCCTTCCTTTAGTGCACCACGTCTAGAGCTAATCGATGACATAATTTCTTTGCCTAGGACACGAGTACCTTCGTCGGCTACTGCTGGAGGCCTTAGTGGCCCAACCGGAACACCCATAGTAACTCCAACATCTGTTGGATTACTAGGATTGGGTGGAAGTCCTACCACAACCATTATCATGCTAGCTGTGACCGTAGGCGGTGCGACTTCTACAGTCGTCGCTACAACTGGAAATCTCAGTGACCCAGGTGTTAGTTACCCTGAGTTCGTGTCACAGGAATTTCTGGACGACGCCCTAAAGGCTGTCCATTCCATTATACTCTCCAAAATGAGGGAGGAGGTAGACACCCTAAAGCGCCTGATCAAAGTTCCGTTGCCTGCGCCTGAACCACTACCACCACCCTCCCATACACCTACTGATATATCCATCGATGACCTCAAATCCATGCTCTTAGCCAAACTCCTAGCCCAATCCCAAACCGACCCATCTCAAGATGCCGATCTACTTTCACTACTACAATCCCAAGCATCTACCCCTACACCACCACCCCACCCACTATATCTCCTGAAGCCTTCCAACACCAATCTGCACTTATTCAGTCTATGCACAAACTATATCTACATTGACTGAACGAGTATCCTCTTTGGAAGAAACCTGTCGTAGCCAGGCAGAAGGGCTCAAGCGCAAGCATGATGACCAGGATGATCGTGATCATCATGAGGGGGGGGGGAAGCGCCAACGCATATCTAAGCTAGAATCAGTACAGGCAGTGGGTATGGTACAGGAACAGACAGAGATAGGTTCTGGTACTCAAACTGAAGGACAGGGGCAGGCACAGGAACATGTCATGGATTTAGTACCATATGACGTCATTCCAACGGTTGAAAAGCTCGAGGAACATGATGGAGGTTCATTGTTCAATCCAGATAATTGGGCTATAATTGTCGATTCTTACTCTGACATAGATCCGACAGAAGAACCAGTCAATACAGAAAGAGCGTTGGTTATCTTTCAAGCCGAGATAGATGAGTTATTGAATTTTGAAATTGTAGCTCAAGATCACCATCCAGCAGAACAATCTTCTGTCGATGTGCCTCTTTTGACTTTCACAACAATTCATCCTGAGCTTTTTCAGACAGATCTCCCTAGACGATCTCCTCCAGCATCACCAGTTTTAGGAACATATCGTACTCAGCCAGTTCATCCACTAAAATGGGAAAGAGTTAGAATAAATGTTCCGTTTCTCGAAGAAAGTCAGAAACAACTCTTTGCTCATTGGATCCGCCCGTATGATGAGGTCGTAGTACATGGTTTTCAGTCAATGACAGACAGGAAGAAGCTGTGCGAGCTTGTGTTCATGCATAAAAGTCTCAGAAAAGGCTTCAATAAGACAAAACTCAGAATAAGATCTGTCGATCAGATTTACTCTTGCAACTTCATGAGCATAAAGTATTCTTTCTTTGTGGTGACCAAAGAAGATGGTAGGCAGTGGTAGTTTTTTGAAGCTAACTTTGCAAGCCTCGAGTTACAAGATCTTCTTTTCCTGCTCCGAGACCTGAAGACTAGAACCATTCGACCTAGGGAAGTTACAGACGCACTAGAAACTGTCAAAAGATATATGAAATGTGCGATGAAACTTTCCTCCATTGAAGATTTTCAGATTGGGTTGAAAAGCAATCAAGCAAAGATAAATCTGCTTAAACCTGATCTTAGTCTTCCATCAGATGCCCATAATGTACCTGCTTTCACTGTGGTAAAATTTCCAGAGCTCGGCATGACTTATGAGAATGGTAAAGGCGACATGCGTTTCATCAGATTCAGTCAGATTGCTCGGTTCTGTGATGGTACACTATTGTTGCTTAGAGACAAGCTGAAGTGCTCCATTGATCAAGATGTCAAAGGGATTCAACCTTGGGATCCAAACTACATATGTATTGTTCTCAAAGCACTGGGCCTGATCAAAGAACGACTGGAGTACAGAACTTCAATGCTACATTTCGAGATCAGTTTTGGATTTCGGAAGACTCATGTTCCTAACTGACGTAACTATGAACTTCAATTTAAAGGGGGAGATTGTTAGGGCAGTTTGTTTGTTAAATAGAAGTTCAGGGGTCGAATTGTAATTATTTGATAGTTGATTTGTAAATGGGTCTCAAAGCCCATTAGGCATATGTCGTACATATTTAATGTTTTCTAAACCTAGTTTTAGGTTAGAAGAATCATTGTTAGAAAAGTTAGTCATAAGGTTTACATTTAGCTGATCAGAAATTCTCTCTATAAACCTAAACCCTTTATTGTTGAATCTAATCATATGACTAGTTGTTGTGGTTTATTCTTTGTTCATTATTGATCATTATTGCTGATAAATCGCACTGTTCTGGGATCTACAGTTATGCTTAATGTCTAGTGAGTTCAAACAATTTTCATCTTTAATATAAAACTGTAAAAGTGAAAAAACTATTTAAATCACAATTTCCAAAATGAAATATATTTTGTTAGTCCTAGATTCAAGTTCTAATTGCTACAAACAATCAAGATAAGAATCGAAATCACAAGTCTTTGATTAAACCACCAAGATTAGAAAATCTCTCTCACTACTCTCTCTCTAGAATTATATACAATAACTCTCTTCTCTCATAAGCTCTCTCAATTACAATGACTTCATTTCTTGCAAAGACTTACAAAGGTATTTATACCCAAGACAAATACAAAGGAACAAAAATACAATTACATTGACTTTGACTTTATTAACAAAATGACTTTGACTTTCACTGAGAGTTGACTTTCCAGCATTGACTTCTTGAACTTTGGTCTTTAATATTTATGATCTTGAATCCAACAAATATGTGCTCTAACAATCTCCCCCCTTTGGATCAAGATCATTACTAAAAGATTTAGCAATTCGATCTTCTCTCTTTAAGCTCGATTGAAATAACTCCCCCTTTGATCAACCTTTATCTTTTCTTGTAATCTCCCCTTTGATACAAACATGATTTACAATCTCCCCCTTAACACTATGAAATTCCTCTTTGATAAGTCTCAGAAAAATTCTCTCCCAAAGATGGTAGAAACAATCTTCAATAAACTCTTCAGAACTATCACAATACTCTTTCAAACTTCAGAAAGAAATTATCTTCAGATTTAGCACAACTTGCTACAGGAAATAATCTTCAAAGTCTTTCAGTTCAATCAAATCTTGAACATCTCTCCCATATCTTGAATTAAACTTTCCTTTTCAAACATCTCTTGAAATAAATACTTGTAATGGACATTTCTTCAAACTTTATCTTCTCCTCCTTTTTGATGATTAGAGCATCAATATCATCAAAACTTTCCCAAGAAATGTCTTTGACCATTCTGATTTGTCAAGAGCCTCTGATTCACTTGTCAAGTCACCATATAGATCTTTTCAAATCTAGACAAAACAAGAATGTAACACCTGAATCAACAAATGAATCAGTTAAAATGCCTGTCAGTAACACAAAGTTACTGTGTGTAACGAATACACATTGTAAAGGAGCTTTTGTTATATTCACTCCCCCAGGGCTTCCATCCAATCATCGAAACACCACAAAGGAAATTTCTATGAATGTTATGACAAGAAAACAAATTCCTTGTGTGTTCGTGCAAGTGTTGAAAGAATTAAGTCATCAAGTGCTTATAAAGGCTCAAAATTGTGTAAACCACTGAGACAACAGTAGATAAACACAGACTTAATGTGTATGATTGAAGTGCGAAGGTGGGGCAGACTTCCTTCTTTTTCAATATCCAGATTTTCTAAATGAAAATCAGATAGATTATGTGCTGCGTCCCCTTAAAAAATATGAAACATTTTCTTTTTGAGAAGAAAATGAGTGGTTGGTGGGGTTTTAACAAGAGTTGGCATGGGCTAGTTGCCTGTTTCAATAATGTTCACCAAAGAATTATGAAACATTAGTAATGTGGCTGCCCGACTCAGAAAGTAGTTGGTGCAGAGTTTGATATTCTTTTACTCTGATCTCACACCCTCTTTCTTTTTAATCATTAAGCTCACTCTAACCAATCTCTCATTTCCATTTTACCTCATCACTCATCCCACACTCATTTCTTTTTGACTCCTCACACTCAATCACTAAAGGTTTAACTTCTTGGGTAGAAATAACTGGTTAACGTGATTCCATAGAAGTTTCATTTAAGTCCTAGCACAAAGAACCCGTATTGTCCTATAAAGCATATGTTGCTCATAATGGTTTATCTTGAACATTTAAGACATGGAAAACATGGGTCAGATATGTGTATGCTCAAGAATAATAGATATTGTCTATACGAACCAAGATATAGACATTCTTGAAATGACGTTTCGAAATGAAATTACGCTCAAATTTTTTTGAATACAAGCGGGGTGTATTACCATCGAAAAATATGTTTCAATATGAGACATGGTAAGAACAATTTGAACAAAAAGTCAAACCGGTGTGTGTGAATACTTGAAAGTATATAGAAAAGACAATACACAAGTAATTATCTTTGGAAACACACGGTTTGTTAAACATTTAAGCACAAAAATTATGAAAATCATTTAAAATCACACTTCCAAATGATAAAATTTGTTTAAGAATCGGGAAGTGGTTTGAACATTTAAGAACATGTTTTCTATGATTGAAAATCGTCCTTCTTTCAACCATATATGAGATTAAGATAAGAAATTTAACCTTTATCGTTTTGTCTTAAATCTCATGAAGTCAGCTGAAGTCATAAAAAATATGATCTTGATAGCTTCTCTCATTCTGCACAAGTCTCAAAGTCATGTCAAAGCAACTTTATTCACAAAATTTATTCAAAATTAAAAGACATAAAGCAGTAAAACTAAAAGACATAAAGCAGTAAAACGATTATAGTAATAGTTATGATCAGAAGTAATCAGAAATCATAATCCTTTACTCCTTTTACTTGTACACTCCCCCTAAATTAATGCATCACAAGAATTTGTCAATGAAGTAAAATGCAGAAGTTAGATAAACTCCCCCTTAAAAGAATAATAACCATCTTTAATCTTCTCTTACTCACTCCCCTGAGAACAACATTTCAGAATTATTGATAAAGAAATGATGAAAAATAACAATAAAAAAACTTTAATAGGTAATTACTGATTAGATTTTGAGATTTAGCATACCAAGCTTAGATACAAGAAAATTAAATCTCTTTTCATCTAATGCTTTGGTAAACAAATCCGCAAGTTGATAATCAGTCTTTACAAAGAAAAGTTCTATTATACCTTTTTCTACATTATCTTTGATAAAATGATACCTGGCATCAATGTGCTTTGTCTTAGTGTGCTGCATAGGATTAGCTGATATGGCAATAGCACTCTTCGAGTCACAATATATCGTAATTTTATCAAACTTGAATCCATAGTCTCGCAGTTGTGTCCTCATCCACAAGACATGAGAGCAGCAACTGGCAGCAGCTACATACTCTGCTTCAGCAGTCGATGTGGAAACACATAATTGTTTCTTTGACGCCCAGGTAACGAGCTTGTCTCCAAGGAATTGAATGTGACCTGAAGTGCTCTTCCTGTCCAACATGCACCCAGCATGATCTGTGTCTGAATAAGCAGTCAGTTGAAATCCAATATCTTTAGGATACCACAGACCAAGATCTGCAGTCCCCTTTAGATATCTAAAAATCCGTTTGACAGCAGCCAAATGGGATTCTTTAGGAGCAGCCTGATATCTAGAACATAAGCATGTTGAAAACATAATATCTGGCCTACTTGAAGTAAGATACATTAAAGAACCTATCATACCTCTATAAGTCCTAACATCAACACTTTTACCCGAAGGATCAGTGCTAATCTTAGTACCTGGTGCCATCGGGGTTCCAATTTGTTTACAATTTTCCATTTTGAACTTCCGAAGAATATCCAAAATGTACTTAGATTGGTTAATGAAAATCCCCGTTGAAAACTGTTTTACTTGTAATCCGAGAAAGAAGTTCATCTCTCCCATCATACTCATTTGAAAACGTGACACCATGAGGTTAGAAAAGTTTTTGCAGTATTTAGGATTTGTAGAGCCAAATATTATATCATCAACATATATCTGAATAAGGATGATATCAACTTTTTCCTTTTTGATGAACAAAGTGGTATCGACTTTACCTTTGGAAAAACCTGACGTGACCAAGAATTTAGATAGAACATCATACCATGCGCGAGGGGCTTGTTTCAAACCATACAGGGCTTTATCCAAAATGTAGACATGATCTGGCTTATCTGGATTTACAAACCCTTCTGGTTGAGACACATATACTTCCTCCTTAAGAATGCCATTCAAAAAGGCCGTTTTCACGTCCATCTGACAGACTGTGAAATTCTTGTGAGCTGCTTAGGCTAGAAACATATGGATTGCTTCTATACGCGCTACTAGAGCATACGTCTCATCGTAGTCTATGCCTTCCTCTTGCCGGTAACCTTTGGCAACAAGTCTTGCTTTATTCCTTATGACAATACCATCTTCATCCTTCTTGTTTTTGAATACCAATTTAGTTCCTATCACGGTCTTTCCTTCTGGTTTTGGAACTAATCTCCAGACCTTCAGGGCTTCAAACTGATTTAATTCTTCTTGCATAGCAGACACCCAATCCGAATCAGCAAGAGCTTCTGATACTCGAGTAGGCTCTATTTTGCTGAGGAATGAGTCATGCAGACACTGGTTTAAAGTTGCTGACCTAGTTTGCACTAGCTTGTTAAGATCTCCAATTACTTGGTGTAAAGGATGCTGTTTGGTCCAGCGATTCTCATGAGGGAATAGAGACAGATTGATCATAATAATCATCTTGAAATCCACTATCAGGCTCTTCAGTTTGAGTAGTTAGAGAGGGGGTTTGCAGTTGAAGTTTCAGGTGCAGAAGCATCAGTTGGAACAGCAGACTCTGGCGGTTGAGTAGACAGTGTATCACACCCAACTGACACAGTTACTTCTGGCTCATCAGTTACTTGTACATCTTCAACTGTAGGAGTAGATGTTGGAATGTGAGTTTCTGACTGAACGGGGGTTTCAGATTCAGTTATGACTTCTGAAGTGACTGGATGACTGTAACTTATGTCTTCAGACTTGTCAGTCACATCAGATTTAGGCAAATTAGATCCTAGAAACTCATCATAAAAGAATTCAAATAACAAATCTAAATCAGATAAATGTTAAAGTGAAGTAGAAGCGTTATTCGAATTATTCTCTGTAGAAATAGGTTCTGGACTGATCAACCCAGAAGCTAATACTCTAGTTATCACGGGTTCTGAACTGAGTTGTTCAGAAGCCATTTCTTCATCGAATGTGACGTTTACGCTCTCAACGACTGTCTTTGACTTCTTCAGGTAAACACGATATGCAGTAGATGTCGAAGAATAACCAATGAAGATACCCTTATCCGCCTTGGCACTGAACTTGTTCAGGCTCTCTCTGTCATTAAGCACGAAACACTTACAGCCAAATATATGAAAATATTTGATTATCGGTGTTCTATTGTTGATCAACTCATATGGAGTCTTTTGAAAACGACGGTGTATCATGGACCGATTCTGAGTATGACAAGCAGTAGACACATCTTCTGCCCACAGAAATAGAGGTAAGTCAGATTGGCTAAGCATAGTACGAGCGGCCTCGACTAGCGTCCTATTTTGCCTTTCGACTACTCCATTTTGTTCGGGCATACGAGTAGCAGAGTATTGATGTGAAATCCCGACCGATTCGAGATATGCTTCAACAATCTTGTTTTTGAACTCTGTGCCATTGTCGGTTCTAAGAAGCTTGACTTGTTTCTGCAAATTCACCTGAGTCGTCTTCATAAAAGTAATGAGAACTTCGGTTGTCTCATCTTTTGATCGTAGAAATTTGACCCACGTGTATCACGAATAATCGTCCACGATAACCAGCACGTATTTCTTTCCACCCAAGCTCTGCGTTCGCATTGGACCACACAAATCCATATGTAACATCTCTAACGGAGAGCTGGTAATTGGTTTAGGCTTCGGTTTATGCGGAGCTCTCTTCATCTTTCCTTTTTCACATGCTGCACATAAGTGTTCTTTCTCATATTTCAGCTCAGGAAGTCCATTTACCAATTTTCCACTGACCAAATTGTTTATATAACGAAAATTCAGGTGTGATAGTCGTCGGTGCCAAAGCCAACTTTGCTACATCGAGGCTTTTGTCAGTAAGCAAACCTGATTGTCATTCTGAACTTTTGAAAGATTGATGGTGTAGAGATTTGTCTTTCGATTGCCGACTAAGAGTTCATTGCCGTCTTCAGTATGAACCGAACATCTCTTAGCTTTGAAGTTGACCTCTAACCCTTTGTCGTAGAATTGACCGATGCTAAACAAATTGTGCCCTAAGCCTTCGACATAACTCACCTTCCTAATCGTTATGTTGTTTTGAATGATGTCACCATATCCTAAGATCGGTGAAAACTGGTCGTTCCCAAATCGCACATTGCCGCTGAATTTCTCTGTATAATTAGACAATAAAGCTTTCTGCCCGACCATATGCTTGGAACATCCGCTATCCAAGTACCACATATGCCGGGTCTGCAAGAGAAATCAGGAAACAATAGATTTAGGTACCCATTTAAAAACGGGTCCTAACAGATTAGCACCTGATTTTGGTATCCATTTGAATATGGATCCTCTTTTCCTTTGAAAAATCTTTGAAAAATTAGATTTAGAAGAATAAACATGATAAGATCCAAACCAATCATTAGAAGTATGATGATAAGCAAAATCATTTCTCCGATAATGAAAAGATTTATTAGTAGTAGGCGATTGAATAACGCTTGTAAGAGGTTACAAGGTTTTGTTTAGAAGAAGCAAATTGACCAACTACATCAGTATCACTACTATCAGATCTATTACATGAGTTATCAGAAATTGATTCAGCTGTCTCATCATTCTTCCTTTTTGGTCGCCATTCAGTTCTTGATTCCGACCTTTTCTTTCTTACATCTGAAACAAAAGATTTAGATTTATTAAGAAAAGCAGATTTCTGAAATTGATTTTTCTTTTGTTTACCAGTGTTGAGCCGTTTCTGTGATTGCTGTCTCTTATGTTTCTTACCCTTAGAATAATTAGTAGCAGTCGCATAAACTGGTTCACCAACCTTAGTTGATGATTCACTAGTTTTAAAAACACTTGCAATACTTTTCCATTTATAAGACAAGTAGAATGATCTGGAAGGGAAGCATTAAAATCAAACATATCAATTTCCTCTATACACCCATCATCAGAATTGAGAAAATCATTTGCAGACGCAAATAAGTCATCAAAGTTATCAGTCGAAGTTTGAGGTGTCTTTGAAACTGTATAACACTTTGTAGATTTAGATTGAAAAACTGTGTTCTTTAAAACAGTAGAAAATACACTTTGTTCAATATCTACCAAAAGTCTTTCACCAGATAAAACATTTTCAAGCTCAACTATTTTGCTTTCAAGAATGAGTGGTGGAACATAAACTTTTGCAACTGCAGGTTTTGCCTCCATCTCATAAACAGAATAACTAGCAAAATAGTCATTTGAAAGAACTTTTGGTGTTTCAGAAAGATAACTATCATTTAACTTTTCATAGTTAAACGATAGTTACATTTTCTTAACATTCTTTCTCTTTTCAGTTTCCTTGGCCTCAACTTCTTCTGGTAATTTGGTAACAAATTTGGGTTTTAAATGAGTATATTTACCAGCAACAACAATAAAATCAAAATTATAAAGTGTTGGTTGTTTTCTGATGGCTTTCTTTAAGTAATGAGGGTTTTCATAACCAAGACCCCATTTTTCCTTAACATCAGCCTCATCATTAGGTGCATTAAGAAAAATAGTTTGATCTGTTTGACCTCTTGCATAAAGTTTAACTTCCAGAACATTTACCTTCTTATTTAAGAGCTTGTTTTCAACCTGCAGTTTATAAACAGTTAGTGCAGATTCTTATTTCTCAAAATCAGACTTAGAAATTTTAGCTTCAAAATCAGAAATCTTCTTTTCAAAACAATCTACTTGAAGTTTAGAATCAGAAGCAGACTTGCGTAAAGAATCAATTAGATCTTTGTTCCCAATAACTGACTTATTAAGCTCAAAGATCTTGTTGTTTCTTTTACCAACTCTGTCTTTTTCCTTTTTCAGTTTTATTTGTAAGTCTTGAAGCTCAACCTTCATGGCTTCCATTTTGGTTATGAAATCTTTTTCTGTTAAGTGCATTACCTCATTAACTGCTTCATCATCTGAATCATCATATTTCACCTCTTTGCCTATTAAGCATAGGTGAGCAGCTTCTTCTTTCTCTTCCTCCTCATTAGAATGATCCAACCAGCATTCATCTTCAACCATTAATGCCCTGCCAACTTCTTGTTGTTTGGCCAAGAGCAATTTGTTCTGATAATACTCTGAGTTGCGAACCTTTGGCTTCCGATAGTCTTTTGCATAATGTCCGAACTTTCCACAGTTGTAGCATTTGATCATATCATTAGCCGTCTTCTTTTCAGTACTGGTGTAGTCATTCACAAACTTCTTCTTTTCTTCCGGTTTCTTTTCTACAAATCTGTTTCCTTCTACCCTTTCTCTGTGTTCATGGTTCTTGGAACTAGATGAAGAGTATCTCTGAGAATTGGATCTTGACTTCTTGTATAATTTCTTTTGGAATGCTCGGGTTAGTAATAACATTGCTTGCTTGAGACTTTCTCCGTCATCTCCATCAGATTCGGATTCTGATTCAGAACTTGAAACCACTATCTTCTTCATTTTCTTCATTTTCTTCTTCTCTTTCTTTTCTTTCTTCTTCTCTCCGGCTACCAATGCTATGGGATCAGGAACTTTCTCTGTCTTCTTTTTCTCATCTCTTTTCTCTTCCACCTCCTCCTCATTTTGCCACAACGTTTCATAAACCTCATGTAATGGAATGTCATTTAGATCCTTCATCTGTTTCATCCTACGTATATGCTTCTTCCATTCAGGTTGTAGGATGCTTAGAAACTTTATATTGTTCTCGATCTGCTTCTTTTTCCCTTTGTTCTTTGACAATTCATTTAGAAGCAGGACAAACCGTTCATAGGTGTCTTCTAAGCTCTCATCTTCTTTTGCTTTTAATTCCTCATAGCTATTAATGCAGTTAGCCACTTTCATCTGATTGCCGACTTTGGAACCCATCATCATCTTCTAAAGTTGATCCCACATCTTCTTTGCATTTACCTTGTAGCTATCTATCTTGATGTAAATCTCATTAGGAATGCTCTGATACCAATTGTTAGTCCTAGATTCAAGTTCTAATTGCTACAAACAATCAAGATAAGAATCGAAATCATAAGTCTTTGATTAAACCACCAAGATTACAAAATCTCTCTCACTACTCTTTCTCTAGAATGATATACAATAACTCTCTTCTCTCATAAGCTCTCTCAATTACAATGACTTCCTTTCTTGGAAAGACTTACAAAGGTATTTATACCCAATACAAATACAAAGTAATAAAAATACAATTACATTGACTTTGACTTTATTAACAAAATGACTTCGACTTTCACTGAGAGTTGACTTTACAGCATTGACTTCTTCAACTTTGGTCTTTAATCTTTATGATCTTGAATCCAACAAATCTGTGCTCTAACATATTTAATGTAAAACAAAATCTTTCCCAAAACCCAACCTTTTCGTAATGAAAACTCAGTGATCAAACCACCCATTTTACCATAAAACCAAAGCTCAATACTCACTCAAAACGTGAATAAAGTTTAATAAATCAAATATTAAAAACATGGATAAAACTCTATTATCCAAAATGACACCGAAGACATGGATAATACACTATCCAAAAACAACATCTTTCGCTGACGGAGGATACCTGTTTCATTGATCGTGGTGAAACACAAAATAAGCCATACATGAACGTTACCTAGCATCATCTCAGATCCAAATACCGGTTTCTAGTTTCCGCTGCAATACCCAAGGTCCCGGAGCCCGATCCACATGAGTTTATTTCTTTAATACCCCTAATCTTAGTGCCTACTCTTACACAATGACTTACACCATCAAAGCCAATGGTCATGGGTCTCGACTCGACACGAATTCATCCTTGCAATACCCCTGCTGACTTAGTGTCAACTCTATTAGGCTAAAGCCTAAAAAATAAGGGTCCTGTGCTCGAGTCCTCACGAGCTCATCACCGTAATACCTATGGTCCCGGAGTCCGACTCAACAAAATATCACCTTTGCAATACCCACGGTCCTGAAGCCCGACTCATAAGAGTCCATCTCCGCAATACCTATGGTCCTATAGTCCAACCTTACATGAGTTCCTTTCCACAATACTAACATTACCACTATACTTACTCAAGCACCGGTTTATATCAAGAACATCAAATTTCCTTAGTTAACAAAGCAAATGACTCACACGCCTATGGATCAAATACGTTAAATCCTAAATTACATGACACCAACTGAATGATCAAAGAACTTAAAGCATGTAGTTCTCAAATAAAAATGCAATAAAAGCAAATCATGTTTAAAGCTCAACATTGAGAAATTTAAACCGGACAAATATCCTCAAAAATCAAATGAGCCAAAATCAAGCCAATAACTCCATGTTTTTTCACTACTCAAATAAAAGTCAACATAAACAATAAAACAAATTTAACCAACATTTATACAAATATATGCTTTAAAAGTACGATTAACTAAAAAACTGTTGATCCAAACTCTGTCAGTGATTTGATAAAGACCCTTTTCTATACTTAGTGAAAATTACGTTTATTAATATGTATTAGTGTTTCATCATCAGATATCAGACTGAGTCTGTCCAGTTATCACTGATGATCTTTCTTGTAAACATTCATATGTATTAGTGTTTCACCATCAGCGCTTAAATACTGAGTATGTTCAATATCGCTGATTGTTTCTGATGTAAACAGATAAACGTAATCCCTGAAGAAAAGTTTCGCGTCAACAGATGTTCATAGCTGAATCAAAGATGAAGCTGCTGAACAAAATAAGTCTACTAGTGACCTGATGCGGATATCAGTGAAGCAAAGACGACTCTACTCATACGCGAAGAAACCTGAGGAAAAGCTTCCGCGATAGCTGAACTTCTTTGTATCTATGAAGGAAGAGATATTCAGCGATCTATGATCACTTAGCTTATGCCTCAAGACTCTTTTGTCTTTCCGTTGCACACCCAGTACGATGTGTTAGAATGGACATACCTCTGCCACAATTCGTACAACAACTCTGTCAACTACACTGTTCATGATACGGCCGAAAGCTTGTCTCCCAAAGTCAGACCGTCTCTGCCAATCAATGAAGGACATATGTAAAGTGCCCTGCCATGCATTTAATGCATAGGGTTTAAATAGAAAGATTACCTCTCTATCTGAAGTGCGCACCTCTAGCCTTCATCTTTCTAAAATATAAAAAACCTTTGCTTTCTATACTCTCTAATCTCCCATTCTCTATATTCTTGTGCAACCATCTTAGTGCTTTCTTAAGTTTGTTTAAGATTGAGTTTTACTTTATCTTATTCCGCAACAAACTTGTAAATTGTGTTTGATTTATCAATAAACAATTTATTAAACTTTAAATTCTGTGTTTGTATTCAACCCCCCTAATTCTACAAACTTGTTAAGCACCTTCGGGACCAACAAGTGGTATCAAAGCAGACTGTTTAATCTAATAAAAAAGATCTTGCTTTATTCTCTTCCTTGCTATTCTAAAATGGCACTTAACACAAACACAAAATTCTATGATAACGATTCACTCTCTAAACCTCCTCGATTTAGCAGAGATAACTTTGCTCTCTGGAAGAATCGAATGATGCTATTTTTAGAAGGTGTAGACGCTACTATACCTGATTATGTAGCACATGGACCTTATGAACCTTTCACGATCATAAGCGTTGTTCCCGCTACTACCACCACTCCTGCTGTCCCTGAACGATATACTGTCAAGGAAATAAGATAGTGAAGTGATGAAGACAAAAAGAAAGTAGGTCTAGATGCAAAGGCAAAAACCATTATCTCTATGGCTCTGCCTGATGAAGCTTTCCATTCCATCATACATCTTAAAACTTCTAAAGAAATGTGGGAAACCATATGTGTTTAATATGAAGGCACTACTGAAATCCAAGAAACTCAAAAGATTAACTTGGTAAGACAATATGAAAGTTTTATCACTGGTAAGAACAAATCTCTTTCTGATGTTCATCAACGGTTTAACTGATTAATCATTGATCTAAGTACCGTGGGTAGGAACTATTCTAATTCTGAGGTCTTGACCAAATTCCTAGAATGTCTTCCTGAAAGCTGTGACAGTTATTCAATATGTCTTAAGCTGACTAAAGACTTAAACTCTCTTTCCCTCAGCACCTTGTATGGATTATTGCTCAACTATGAGCAATCAAACCTGTTAGGACTGAAAGTCCTAGTGCGTGGAAAGTTATATAAAGTATTTATATAGTTTATTTGTTAATTATTAATCGCGTTGTAAAAGCCTTTTATTTAGTATTGGGCTTTGTTTGTTTTGGGCCTTAGTTTGGTTTGTTGGGCCTTCGGCTTGAATATTTAAAGTGTGTTTTCTAATCATTAGGGTTAGAAGTTGAGAGATAAGATTGTGTGCTTATTAGGTTTAGAGAGAGAGTTTGTTTTTCAATCCCATGTTTGTAACTCTCTCAATCATTCAATAAAAGTTAATATTTCAATTATTCATTGTTACTTGAGCAATATGGGATTCACAATTGGTATCAGAGCAAAGAGACGAAGATTTGATTTGAAAAAGGTAATTTTTTTTCTCTCTATTCTCTGTGTCGATCGACTTCAATTTTTGAGTTTTGGGTTTCTTGATTTTTGCTAAATCTTTGAGTCTAGTTGCTCCTAATCTCTTTAGTTTAGTTAGATTACGTGTTTGGTAAAGTCTCATCTTCTTATTCGGAGTATTAATCTTTAATTTTGGGTTTTTTTTAAATCTAAAATTTTTAGACTGTGTTCTTGATTTTTTTTGTTGAAAATCATTGATTTATTGGTTTTTGGCTCAATAATCGATTGAAAAAGTGTTAGATCTCTGAATTTGATCCATAATCGGTGCTAAAGTTTATTGTTTTGGGTTAATTTTTTTACTTTTTGTGGGTTTGGGATATCGGAGCCGTGAAACCGTGTTAAACCCTACCCAGGTCTCGGGAAGCCTGGTTGTCCCAACCCAGGTTGTCACGAACCCTGGTTGTCCCACTCCTGGTTCTCAAGTCAGGTTGTCTGAACCCTGGTTGTCCCCAAACCTGGTTGTCTGAAACCTGGTTGTCTGAAACCTGGTTGTCAACCCAAACCTGGTTGTCAACCCAAACCTGGTTGTCTGAAACCTGGTTTCCTGAACCCTGGTTCTCCAAGCCAGGTTGTTCTCACCCCTGGTTTCCCAACCCTGGTTCCCCAACCCCGGTCCTCCCAAACCCCGGTCCTCCCGAACCCCTGTCCTCCCGAACCCCGGTCCTCCCGAACCCAAGCCACAACCAGGCTTCGACCAAAGCCACAACCAGGCTTTGGGCCAAGCCAAGCCACAACCAGGCTTCAGGCCAAGCCACAACTAGGCTTCGGGCCCTGCCCACAACCAGGCTTCGGTCCCGGCCACAACCAGGCTTCGGGCCCGGCCACAACCAGGCTTCGACCCTGTCCTCGTGAAGCCCTCTTCCTGCCAAGCCCTCTCCTCGCGAAGCCCTCTCCTCCCAAGCCCTCTCCCCTCGAAGCCCTCCCCACTCAAACCTTACTCTCACCCAGACTGTTTTCTGTTTTATTTTTAATTTTTTTCTTCAATAGAGGTTATTTGTCCTTATCTTAAAGTGTCGTCTTAGAGTGTTATTCGTTCCTCTACACCTTTCTTGGATCGAATCGCGATCGTCTCACGATCATTTTGTTCAAGTAACAATTTCTTATTCTTCTTATCAACAAGAAATTTCTAATCTCAAATCCAAAATTGTAGTTCTTGAAGCCAGATTGGAAAACAATTACAACGTGCTTGTGCAAGTTAATGGTGAAAATGCTGATAATATGAGTTGGGCACAAAGCCTAAAAAGAGAAAAAGAAAAACTTGCTGAAGAAAATGATGTTTTGAAGAAGCAATTTTCAAAACTCTCGAAAAAGTTTAAAAAATCAGAGAATTTTGAATCCCAAGAAGAGAAGACTCTGGAACTTGAAGAGAAACTGAAAGTTGTGGAGAGTGAAAATCTTGATCTCAAGAATAGGCTTTCTATTTTTGAACAAGAAAAGGTAGACTTTTCAAAGGAAAAGAAAAAATTTAAGAGAAAGATTTTTGAGCTTTCAAGGAAAGTTTTCGATGAAAAAAAGGTTTTTGAGCTTCAAAATGCAAAACTTTCAAAACAGATTTATGATTTTGAAAAGGTTCTGATAATTGAGAGAGATAATTTTGCAAAAGAGCGAAAAGGTTTTGAAACGGCAAAGAAAGTGCTTGAAAAGAAAAATGTTGCGGTTTTCAAAGAAATATCTGATAAATGCAACAGTATCGAAAAAGACTTTGAAAGTGAAAGGAAGTTTTTCGAAACAGAAATTCGTAAGCTTTCACATAAATTGTCTGAATTAACGACAGAGATCTTGAAAGAACAGAAGGTAAAATCCGATTTACAAAAATAATTTGATTCAATTCTCGAAAAAAGAAATGGTTTATTCGTAAAAGTTAAGAAACTTGAAGAACTCAATTTCAAAGCTGATTTATCTGAACAAGTCAGTCCCGATACTGTTGTTCAGTCTCCTTATTCTTCAAGTTCAACTTCCACAACTAGTTCTTCGCAGGGTTGTGTCAAATCAAATGAGTTTTCAAAAGATCGGATTCACCCTTCAAATCTTTTCTATAATTCTATTGTTGATAATACAGATAATCAAGTGTTTCGAAAAGTGAAAATGATTTGGAAAAAGAAATCAACTACAGAAGACAGTGGTGGAAAAACGTCATACAAATCTCCTGTAGTTGATTCAAAGTCACCGACTCATGTCTATTCCACAACTAAGTTGATCAGTCTAAGCCGATCAATTATATGTTGCACTTATTGTGGAAATAGTGACTTTGTGGATTCAAAGTATGTCAATAGCTGGTATGGTACTTATAGTATCCCCAACCCCCATTTTCATAGCTTCAAAGCTAAGGCATCTAACCGTCAAGTATCCATCAAAGCATGGATACCAAAACCAAAATCTGTCTAATCTGTTTTGAAGGAATGTCATGTGTGATTTAATTCAGATTACTCACATCACATGACTACAATCAAGGGTTATGCCATCTTTTGAGGGGGAATACGAGGTTTTTCCTAACTTTCATATCGACTTCTGAACACTTCACTTTAGGACTCGTTCTTAAATGCTTTTGACTTCTGATTCTCTCAAATCAGAAATTTTTCTTCAATGTTCTATCTTGGTGAGTTAAAGGAGTGTTAGGGATCATAAAGTTTCTATGGTCAATCCAGAGCCGGAAGGACCTACCCAAGAAACACATCCCATTCATAGATATCAGTGAGGGGTCTAGATTGATAGATGAGTTCGGAGTGGAAAAAAAATGGTGCGGATGTGACAGGACTTAAAAAAAAAATTACTGGTCCTTACCAAACAGAGTCAGTTATCCGGGTTACCACATAATCTATTCATTCTCGTTATTTGGAAATGAATATTGAAATAGACATGGACCCAGTGTCGATAACTCGTGTCACCCCACCTAGCCACTCAAGTATCTCTCAAAAGATACTTGTTTCATATATGCACGGAGATTTAACACAAAATTTATCTATTCCTCACTCGGAGGTCTTAGATATTGAAAAAGGAAGAGATCAGCTCCGGTCTCCGAACTTCATATTCATCTCTCTGTGTCTATTGATTTATGAACCTGCGTCCCAGGTTGAATCAATCTTTGAGCCGAAAAGATACATATTTATATTTCTTTCACACACGCACGAATCTTTGTGATTCCAATAGCATATCTCTGTGATATTGCCAGAACAGTTTGAGAAGTAATTTTAATATTTTACTTCAGTGATAACTGGAAGTCCTATCAGAGATACCCCCTTGCCAACTCTGAAAATAGGCCACATAATTATTCTTAATTATTGTGATAACAGTTACTAATGTGTTTCTGTGTTAGTTGATTACCCCATCTTGGTTACTAAATATTTTATATTATCTTTTGCTACTCATCCTGTTAGTCTTTGAACATACATGATGCTTAGGATTCTCCTAATCATCATGAGGGGGAGAATGCAATAACAACGACACAAGTTTCAAAGATAGATTATCATGTTGAGAGGGAGTTAGCAAAAGCAGAAGGGGAACAACATATCCTATTTTTCTTAAATCTGAGGTTGAAAAGCCATGGATTACAAGAGTGCATTGGTTCTTCTATCCTTCATCAAGTGGTGTTCGCTACAAGTTGCTTCCACCTACGAGCTGATTGAAACAAATTCTTAAGCTGAAAGTTTATTCAACTCGCGGTTCAAAGACAGATTCTTTGTTTTTAAACTGAATATGCACTGAGGAATGTCACGTAACTCGCACGTTATCTTTCTTTTGTGCTGATCCGATGTGATGAGTTTCTACAGTTGAAAGTTGCTCAGTAGTGCATTTAGTCGAGACTATGATACATTGAATCTGATGACAAAGTTGAAATTTTGAAGATCAAGAGATTTATTCAAGAGGGAGCTTGGAATGACATGAAGACAAGTAACACCAAAGTTTTTTGAGAGATTCAAGAAGGAGAGAAGATCAAGATGTGAAGATTTCAAAGAGATAAACCCTTTATACAACTTTAGGGGGAGATTGTTAGGACTGAAAGTCCTAGTGCGTGGAAAGTTATATAAAGTATTTATATAGTTTATTTGTTAATTATTAATCGCGTTGTAAAAGCCTT
Organism: Arctium minus; assembly: GCA_954870635.1. Classification (NCBI taxonomy): domain Eukaryota; kingdom Viridiplantae; phylum Streptophyta; class Magnoliopsida; order Asterales; family Asteraceae; genus Arctium; species Arctium minus. The sequence continues at coordinate 56,252,576 of OX941092.1, forward strand.
TTATTTAGTATTAGGCTTTGTTTGTTTTGGGCCTTAGTTTGGTTTGTTGGGCCTTCGGCCTGTAGGGATTTAGGCATGAATATTTAAAGTGTGTTTTCTAATCATTAGGGTTAGAAGTTGAGTGATAAGATTGTGTGCCTATTAGGTTTAGAGAGAGAGAGAGTTTGTTTTTCAATCCTATGGTTGTAACTCTCTCAATCATTCAATAAAAGTTAATCTTTCAATTATTCATTGTTACTTGAGCAATCTGGGATTCACAAAACCTCCTGAAGAAGAATCTTGTAAAAGATTCTAAAGACTCCAAAAACACTGCTGTTGCTTTAGTCTCTTTAGAGATAATTCCATCTCAGCGATCTACTCTTACTATCACTGAGTTAGATTCTGAATATGAGGAACTATCAGACATTGATCTTTCAGAGTTTGATGAGTCCTTAGCACTCTTGACAAACTATTTTAAGAGATTTGCAAGAAAGAGCAATCTCCGAAGAAATAAGCCTCTCTCTCTCACTGACAAGCCAAAATCAACCCCTGTTGATAAGGCTACTGCTACTTGCTTTAAATGCGAAAAGATTGGACACTTTGCAAGTGAGTGCAGGTCGAAGAAAGTCTTCAAACCTTCTACCTCAAGAAGATCCACCGATGAAAAATACCTTAAACTGAAAGAAAAATATCAAAAGTTGAAAAACTATAAGCGAAAAGGTAAAGGTCTCATCGCTGAAGAACATGACTAGGATGAATTAGAAGAATCATGTTTTGATGAAGAAGAAGTCGATAATCTCTGTCTCATGGCCGAGATTAAAGAAGAAGTGGAAGAATCTCCAGAAACTTCCATGAGCTATATATCATCTCAGGTATCTATCTCTACTAATCCCTCTCTATCTGAAGCAGAGAGAAGTCACGCTGTTCATGGGCTGACGAATGATCTATACAATGCTCTAAACGACAAATCTCTTGCTGAAAGAAAAAACATTGATTTAACTGTACAGCTAGAAAAATGCCATGAAAAGATCAGAGAACTGACTCTTTTAGAGGAAAGTTTGAAAGATCAAGTCATTGTTAATGAAATCATCAGCATAGAACGTGAACAAGCCATCGCTGCTCTAAATGTAGAGAAGGCTACTGTTGAAGGATGGTGCAAATCCTCAACAAAGATCTCTGAGATTATAAGTGCTCAGATCCCTGGCAGTGATAGAACTGTTCTTGGTTTTTGGAAACCACAGGATGAACCCAAAGAATAGAGTTCCATGCTTAAGTTTGGAATGTTTGTTTCTTCTATCCCTGACACTTCTCATGCTCAGTGCTCTTCTTCATCTTCTTCTAATCCCATCCCTAAGGAAATATTTAAAAGCTCTAAGCATGTAGATAAAGGAAAGTCCATTTTCCATCCTCAGAAGGCATACAAGAAAGCAAAGCTGAAAGTTCCTTCTAAACCTTCAGTAAATCAATCTACTAGCTCTGTGATAGAAATCTTTGATCTCTGTCCTCCAAAGCTGAAGATTGATCTTAAGCCTAAGAGGTTTGAACAAATGAAAATTCCTTCCAGATCTCATGCTAAAGGCATTCTTGGAGCTGGCCCTGCGCATCTTAAATTCTCAAAACCTACTACTCATGGTCCTAAAACCACATTAAATATAGAAAATGCTATCACTGTGGATTTACCGACCATATTGCTAGCAAATGTCCAACTGCCACTAAAGATGATAAAACAGCTAAAATGAAGATAAATGCCTCCAAGGTTGAGAAGGTCACCAAAGCTGAAAAATCGACCAAGGTGAAGAATACCACTAAGGTTAAGAAATTAACCAAGGTGAAGGTTACCACTGAAGCTGAATCTTCATCTGCTGGGTAGATTGCTGAACCTTCCATCTCCACTAACCCTAAAGGACCCATTGAAAAGTGTGTACTAAACAAAGCTTAATCTTCCTTATGTTTGCAGGGATCAAAGGGCATCTGGTATCTTGATAGTGGATGCTCTCGACATATGACAGGACAAAAAGACTTGCTCACTGAATACAAGGAAGAGAAAGGTCCCTCTGTGACCTTTGGTGGTAATGGAAAAGGATATACCCGAGGGTTTGGTGTCCTTGGCAATGGGATAACTACTTTCAGAAGAGTCGCTTACGTAGATGGACTGAAGCACAATATTTTGAGCATTAGTCAGCTATGTGACAAAGTCTATGAAGTTCGCTTTACCAAGAAAGCATGTTCAGTGGTAAATGAGAAAGGGAAACTTGCTCTCAGTGGTTATCGTAAAGAAAATGTCTATATAATAGATATGGACTCTACTACCACTGAAAACATATGTTTTCTTTCTAAAGCATCTTCTGATGTCAACTGGATTTCGCACAAAAGGATCTCTCATCTAAACATCAAAACCCTAAATTCTCTCTCATCTAAGGAACTGGTTTCTGGTCTTCCTCAGCACTCATATGCTAAAGAATCTCTCTGCTCAGCATGTGAAAAAGGAAAACAGACAAAAGCTAGTTTCAAATATAAATAAGTTTCCTCAGTGACAAGTCCTCTTCAACTCTTGCATATGGATTTGTTTGGCCCTGTTAATATCCAATCAATAGTTGGAAAGAAATATACACTTGTCATTATAGATGAATACTCTCGCTACACCTAGGTTATCTTTCTTCGCTGCAAGAGTGATACTCCAGAAGAACTAATCTATTTTGTTAAAAAGATGGAAGTGCTGAATAACCTTACTGTTCGTTCAATAAGAAGTGATCATGGAACAGAATTCAAAAACAGTTATTTGAACAATTTCTTTGAGAACAAGGGAATTTCTCACAACTTTTCTTCAGTAAGAACACCTCAGCAAAACGGAGTCCCTGAAAGAAGAAACAGAATGATCATTGAAGCTGCTAGATCAAGGCTCAACGATTCTCACCTCCCTAATCAATTTTGGGTTGAAGCTGTGAATACTGCATGCTTTACTCAAAACAGATCGCTGATAGTAAAGCGATTTGGAAAAAAATAACTTATGAACTATTTTATGGAAGAAAACCCTCTATCAGTTTTCTTCATATCTTTGGTTGTCAGTGCTTTATCTTAAACAACAAAGATCTACTTGGAAAGTTCGATCCAAAAGCTGATGACGCAATATTTCTTGGATATTCCTCACTCTCCAAAGCCTACAGAGTCTTCAATAAGAGAAGACAAACTGTGGAGTAAACAATTCATGTCACCTTTGATGAAACTCGCTCAGCGAATTCTAAACCAATTGCTGACAATGAAGAGCTATATGCTTGGATGTTTTCTCATTACAGAGAAACATAACCCTTCTTCTCAAACCATCAGCATACAGATCCTCAAGTTACTGATGATGATCCAAATATCATACCTCCTAACGCTGAATCCACTTCATGGGTTTTAGCTAAGCCTCTAAACACACTTCCTCCATCAGATCCATCTTCCTCTGAAAATCTCTCTGAAAACAATGGTCTGTCTGACACTTAACAACTAATAGCTGATGAACCTCAGGCTTCTTCATTAGTGAACATTCCTATTGTTGATCCAACTCCTGAAATGAGCGATCATGCTCCTGCTCAGCGATGGACCAAAGATCACCCCATAGATCAAATTCTCGGTGATCCCAATGCAGATATTCAGACTCTACGAAGTTCAGGTAATATCTGCCTCTTTGTCAACTTTATTTCTTTAATAGAGCCAAAAAAGACTGATGATGCCCTCAGAGATCCAAACTGGGTCAGCGCTATGGATGAAGAGTTGACTAAGTTTACTCGTAACAAAGTTTGGAATCTCGTTCCTAGACCATCTGCTAAACATGTTATAGGCACCAAATGGGTGTTTAGAAACAAGTTAGATGAACACGGAACTGTAACCCGTAACAAGGCTCGACTTGTTGCTTAGGGATATAGACAAGAGGAAGGCATAGACTATGATGAAACCTTTGCCTCTGTGGCTAGGCTCGAATCAATTCGACTCTTCTTAGCTTATGCAGTTTACAAAGACTTCATTGTATATCAAATTGATATAAAATCAGCGTTCCTAAATGGAAAGCTGAATGAAGATGAGTATGATGGGCGAACTAACTTACTTTCTTGGTCTTCAGATTAAACAATCTGAAAAAGGTACTTTTATCAGCCAAGGTAAGTATGTTAAAGATATGCTGACGAAGTTTGATCTAACTCAAACTTCAGCGATGAAAACTCCTATGGCGCCTCCTCTAACACTGAACAAGGATCCATCTGGAAAACCTATAAATGTCACTGCCTATAGAGGAATGATAGGCTCCCTGCTGTATCTTACAGCGAGCCGACCTGATATCATGTACTCTACCTGTTTATGTGCACGTTATCAATCTAAACCCAAGGAATCCCATCTGATAGCTGTAAAGAGAATCTTCATATATCTAAAAGGAACTCCTAACCTCAGTCTTTGGTACCCCAAAGACTCAGGGTTCGATCTAATTGGATATTCAGATAGTGATTTTGCAGGGTGTAAACTAGATAGAAAGAGCACCACTTGTGGATGTCAACTCCTAGGAGGATAGCTGGTAAGTTGGACAAGCAAAAAGCAAAATTCAGTGTCCACTTCCACAGCTGAAGCTGAATACGTAGCCGCTGGAAGTTGTTGTGCTCAAGTCTTATGGATGAGAAATCAACTATTAGACTATGACCTTCAACTATAAAAAATTCCAATCTATTGCGACAGCACCAGTGCTATCGCTATAGCAAATAATCCACTGCTACATTCAAAGACAAAACACATAAAGATCAGATATCATTTTATCGGAGATCATGTGATGAATGGTGATATTGAACTTCACTTTATCCCCACTGACTATCAGCTAGTTGATTTATTCACCAAACCTTTTGATGAGACAAGGTTCAACTTTCTCATCAGTGAGCTTGGAATACTGAATCTTGAAGAATGACTCTTCATCTTTCATGCATTATGTCAGTGATTCTAAGTTCCCCTTTGATCACTTAATCTCTGAACAAATCTCTAACTCTCAGGTATGTTCTCTTACTCTCAATCACTGAATGCTCATTCAGTAAGACGTTTTTCAAAAATCAAAACTTTCATCACTGATTGTTCTTCAAATGATTAAAAGCTTTTTGATAAACAAAATCTATCACTGACTTTTCTCATCAGTGATCCTTTTTGAAAAGAAAAACCAATCTCTGAATTTTATCAGATATTCTTTCAAAAAGAAAACCTATCTCTGACTTTTCTTCAGAGATAATTTAAAAAAAGGACAAATGAAACGTTTTTCTCTCCTATGACGTCATTTGAACCGACAATCCACGACATGCCTTTTTCTCTGACATGTTCGTCCGTTGCCCTTCTATCCAATCAACTTCGTAAAACGTGTCCATGTCATGATGAGCATTTGTTTTCCCGCCTCACTCATTCTCTATAATTCTCTCTCTCTCTCTCTCACTCTCTCTCTTTCATATAAAAGGAATGCCTTTTTCATTCTTATCTTTTTACACTTTCTGAAAATCTTCTCAAGCAAGAAAATCTCTTTTCTCCAACAGTTTTGGTTCAGCGTTGATGAAACCACCATCACCAACAAGAAGGGTGAAGTTGTTCCCACTATCTCCTTCTCAACTGAACTAGGATCAGGCATGCTCACTGCCTATGGCCTCAGGAAGGCACTTCGCCTACCTAAGAAAACGAAACATGGTTTCGATGCTCTCCCCACTTTAGCTGAAATCATCCAGTTCCTGGACGACATGGAGTACTGCTGGGATAACAAGCCCCGTTCCACCATTCCAAAAAGAGTCTGACAAAGATTCAAAAGGCAAACATGCCTTCGCAACTCAACTACATCTTCTCACACATCATTCAAAGCATGAGTGGGAAGATTGGCTCACTGGATCAGGCTAGCAAAGTTCAACTTCATATGGGCTATTCAGTCATTGCTGAAAAGCATTTCGACTACGCAGGCGCTATCTTTGATGACCTTAAGTCAAAGATAGAGAAGACGGACAGGGATCCTAAGATCCCATATGTAAGCTTTATCTGTGCGTACCTTAGATTTCTCTACCCTGACAAGTACCCAACTTCTCAAGATGGTACTTTTTTAAAAGTTGGTCAGCGATCTCTGGAAGTCAAGCCGATCGCCAATGAGGTAAGTTTCTCAACTTTACGCACTCGTCTCTCTCTCCACTCTTCGAGTTCAGCGGCCATGCAGGAGGTTCCTTCTCCTGCTATCCCTGTCGCTACCACCACTGAAAAACGACCATCAACTAGTCTTCATGGTCCTTCTAAGAAGGCCAAAAAGACTAAGGAGACCGCCCCTAGTGGTTCAATGCCTGAAGTAGTTTCTCAACAAACTACTTTGGATGCTTTTGTGGGTATCTCCTCCACAACTTCAGCAACCATCACATCAACCATGCCAACGATTACCATCGTTGCCACAACAGTGACGCCACCCATCACCTCAGTTCTACAACAACCCCCAGAGGTAATTTCAACTATCCAAACTTCTTCTATCCCCATTACGCATCCTTCTATTTCTTTGGTCTCTAACCCTCCATCTCTTTCACAGCAACCTCAGTTTGTACTTATAGGACCTGATAATCAAACGTTTGAAGAATCTATGCATTTCTACAACATGTTTGAAAACTCAGGTACTCCTATAACCCTAAACACTACTCCCATCTCACCATATAAGCCTGAGCATCGTTGTGCTCATCTGCTAACTTTACTTGCAGCTCCTACTTTGGCTACTTTTGACGCTCACATCAACACACTTACTGAGAAGGTGGAGTGTCTCACCACCTCTGTCAACGAATCCACTGGCGCTGTTAATCTCGCTGGTGAGGAACTCAAGAGGTTGACTGATGCCTCCTCCTCTAAAGCTGATTCTTCTCACCTATCAACTGTTCAGGAGGACATCATCAAGATCAAGGACGACCTGGTTAGGACTCACCAACAGGTCACCCTTATTCAGGTATCGCAGAACACCCTTAGAGATGGATTTAGGGATCTCTCTCTCAAGGTTGATTCCTGCACCTCCATGCTTCAGCAAGTACTTCTAAAGCTGAATGAACCAACTCCAACGCCCCCACCTTCCTTTACAGAGAATGATCGCACATCTCTGAACATAGCCATTGAATTAATTCACCAGGATACTTCAGACATTACTGTCCTTTAAGGTCGGCTTAAGCGTTTGGAGGTTGAAGTCCAGTCCCTTGCAACTGCAAAAGCTACTCCTTCATCTGCTGAAGTCCCCCAATCTGACAATCACAAAGAGGGGGAGAAAGATCTGAACGTAGAAGAAAATGAGGAAGCTATTGCTGAAGTCCAAAAGGAAGTACCTCCCTCTCATGTTGAGGGGGAGAAGGTTGCTTACAAAACTCCTCCCTCTGCTTCTCTCCCTCAAATTCTTGATGAAGAAGAAGAGGAAGATGATGAAGAAGATGATGAAGAACTTGATCTTCAAGATCAAGTGAAAGAGAAACAAGCTGACGACGACGAAGACGATGAAGAGGACCAATCTCTTTGGTTCTCAGCAGCGAACTTCTCTTCAGCGACAACTTCGAAAGAAGTTGTCACAGCAGGGGGGAGAAGTGGAACTTCTTCAGGTGCTCCTTCCTAAGGCAAGAAGAAAGGTATAGCTGCCGAGGAATACCTGAACATAGTCTCACAATCTGAGGGGGAGCATCCTTCTTAGGTATGTCTTTCTATTGTACCCATATCTTACTATACCTTTCCCACCCCTGTCTCTTTCTAAGCCTTTATATTTCTCCTTCCTAAAATAAACACTAACTCATTTTTCAATTTTTGAGCAGACAATTCTCTCCCCTGCTTAAGGGAAATGAACTTCAAATAATCCCAGCTTCTAAAGCTGAAGATCAAATAATCCCAATCTCATTCGATGAGATTGATGAACAAAAGGAAGAAGAAGAAGCCCTTCTCCACCTAGGAAGGCCTTCCATACTAGCTCATTGGTCAGAAGAAGAACTGAACAGAATAACAGAGATGATCTCTCATCTAGAGAGTCAACGGCTAAAGATCCCTCTTCAAATTCCACCTACAGAGCTCGACTTCCTAACTGAAGCTGAAATTGAAGAATCTGTCAGAGCTGAGAGACTGATCGCTGAATGTCAAAAAGATGCTTCTCTAGCTCTCAAGATTCAGTCTTCTCAAGTCAAAGACAAGAAGCTAAAGAAAATTCTAGTGGAAGTTCAGGCTGCTCTACTCAAAGAAATTGAAGAGGAGCGCTCAAAAGAACAAAAGGTCAGCTATAACACTGTCGAATGGTGTTAGCATAAAGTCGACTATCGCTCCGACCCATTGAAGATAACAGCCGTTGTCGTCTCTGGAAGAAAGAAGAGGGACCGAACTTCTGTAACAATGGAGATAACCAGAGAAGATGGAAGCTTAAAGGCAATGTTCGTCTCAAGACTTAAAAGCTTCGGCTACATGGAATGGTTAGAGTTTAAGGATGCACTGAAGAAATCAAAGTCAACTTACAGAGGTTATGTTGAAGGGATCATTGATGCTCTCATCAACAGTGTTAGATTATTAATTGTATCCAAGATTTAATGGGAAAAGTCATTGTCTGTAAAGTCAACTAAGTCTAAGTCAAGATTATTCAATGTTGATTAAGTTTGTTTTAGTTGCTTGTCAAATAGGTATATGAGTGTAATATGAGGTATAAATACCTTATGCCTTGTAAGAATTCATTGTACGCTTTAACTGTTAGATATATGACTATGGAGATATTTCTCTCTCTACTCTCTCTCTAGATATCTGACCTAAATCATTCTATCATGATTTGAGGGGGACCTTAAAGGTAAATGTTAGAGCAAAAATATGTTGGATACAAGATCAAGAATACTGAAGGTCAAAGATTCAAGAAGTCAAGGCTGAAAGTCAACTCTCATTAAAAGTCAAAGTTATTTTGTAATAAAAGTCAAAGTCTACTTGTATTGTATTTGTTTCTTTTTGTAATTAGTAGTGGGTATAAATAGTATGATTTGCTGTTTAATAGATAGATGGTTAGAAAGTTTTGATACATATCTTGAGAGAATTTTGTAGAGAGAGAAAGAGAGAGGTTTAGAGAGAGAAAGTGATTCACGGATTGTAAATAGTTTGATTTTGAAATTGAATCAAATCAGGTAGTTAAATCGTTCTTGTTTGTATAATTGCAATTAGAATCTTGATTTCAGGGACACACAGTAAATATCTTCTAATCTAGATCTCTGATTGTTTGAAAGAAGAACAAATTTCGAACATGAAAAACGTTTTCTGAAATGTTCAAACCACTTCTGATTCTCAAAAGGTTTCATGAATTTAGAAGTGTGATTTTAAATGTTTTTCAATCATTGAGCTTTTCTGTTTAACTGACCGTGTGTTTCCAAAGATCAATACTTGCGTATTATCTTGTCTATATACTGTAAAGTATTCATACACACCGGTTCAGTACTTCATTTGAATTTGTTATTACCATGTCTCATAACGAACCAATTTTTCGATGGTAATACTCCCGTTTGTTTTCAAATATTGTTGAGTATCAATCATCATTTCCAAATTTGTGCTTTCATTGCTAAATTGTTTATATTTGTTCATATAAACAAAATATCCAGTTCTTTGATACCCTAACCATTTTTGTTTGATATAATTGATACATTGTCAGATTCTCAAAACAATTCTCTTGATTTCATTTCATTCATTCAATATCCTTGTTTTGAGAGATCTTCAACGTTCAATTGCTCAAATTTCATTCATATCCTTGATGAGCATACATTTGTATGACAATGTTATCATGTGCTTCACTGTTCAAGATAAATTGTTGAGCACCTATTATTTTTAGGAGAAAATTACATGGGATCAGTGTGAGAGCTTCAACAGAACTTCCATGGATTCACGTAAACCTGTGTTTCCTACCCAGGAAGTTATCCTCGAGTGATTGAGGGGTGAGGGGTCAAAATCAAAGAGTGGGGGAGATAACTCATCCGATTGAGTTTTTCTCATTGTGTGGAGCGGTAAAATGGAAATGAGAGTTTGGTTAGAAGTGAGCTTTATTGTTTAAAAGAAAGAGGGTGTGAGATCAGAGTTAAAAGAATATGAAAACTATGCACCAACCACTTTCTGAGCTGGGCAGCCACATCTTCTGATTGGTTCACATTCTTTGGTGACCATCATTGAAACAGACAGTGAACCCATGCCAACTCTTGCATTAACCCCACCAACCACTCATTTATTTCCTGATAAAGAAATGTTTCAATTTTTCTTGGGGACGCAACACATATGCTATCTGATCTTCACTCGGAAGATTTAGATATTGAAAAAGAAGGAAGTTTGCCCCACCTTCGCACCTCTTTCATGCACATTGAGTCCGTGTAATACTTGTTGCTGTCTCAACAATTTACACAATTTGAGCCTTAAAAAGCTTAAGTAGCTTCAATCATTTATACACTTGCACGAGCACACAAGGAATAATTTTTCTTGTCATAACATTCATAGAAATTTCCTTTGTGTTTTTTCGATGATTGAATGGAAGCCCTGGGGGAGTGAACATTACAAAAGCTCCTTTCCATTGTACATTTGTTGTACAAAGTGGCTCCGTGCTACTTACAGGCAATTCTAACTTTTTCATCCGTTGAATCAGGGTTAGACTGTTCATTATGTCTGAATTTGAAAAGATTCGGATATATACATTTCATGAATTGACGGATACTCAGATCAAAGGGCAGAGAATGTCAAATTATCATAAAGGGGAGATTGTTAGTTCATCACAAAGGAGGAGATCAAAGAATGTGTTGACATTGAAGAGTTTTGATGATAATGATGCTCACAATCATCAAAAAGGGGGATAAATCTACAAAGTTCAATTTATTCAAGATTGGTGAAAAGAAATCATTCCGAGATGATTCAAATTCCAAATAAAGATGATTTGAGAAAGTTCTGAAGATAATTCAAAGATAAATCAAGATAATTGAGAAAGTTATTTTCCGAAGACGGTCCAGATATCACAAGAGATGAAGATACAAGATCAGAGATTCCTCAAAGTTGTTTCAATGTTCAAAGATGAAGTTTTCAAAGAAGTTTCAAAGATGCAAAGTGCAAAAGAGTTTTCAAGATTCTTCAAAGACTAAAAGACTGAAGATTGTTAGAGCTTCATTGTTAAAGACTGTCAGAGTCAAATGTTGAAGAATCAAGTGCTGAAGACTAGTGTTAAATTTTTGTTAAATCTTGAATACAAAGGGGGAGATTGTTAGTGTATTAATTGTATCCAAGATTTAATGGGAAAAGTCATTATCTATAAAGTCAACTAAGTCTAAGTTAAGATTATTCAATGTTGATTAAGTTTGTTTTAGTTACCTGTCAAATAGGTATATGAGTGTAATATGAGGTATAAATACCTTATGCCTTGTAAGAATTCATTGTACACTTTAACTGTTAGATTGTGACTATGGAAATATTTCTCTCTCTACTCTCTCTCTAGATCTCAAACAATGTTATATCTTAGATCTTGATTAAGAGAGTTTGAATTGCTTGATTTGAAACTGTGATATAACATTTTCAAACAGAGTCGCTGTTGTATTAAAGGCGCCATCTGCTCTTCCTTCTAAGCCAAGGCAAATATTCAAAAGGAGGCCTGCCTCCTCCTCCTCTGAGAATGTCGCTGTCATCAGAAATGACACCTCCATCAAATTCTCAAAGGAAACATTGTTTGGTCCTCCTCCTGATCTCTCAGTTTTATATCTATCCCTGCCTCCTGGTGGACCATATATTCCTGGGCAAGTACTTAAAGATCCTCATGGAATCTTCTTCAGAGATGATGATGAACAACTCAGATTCCAAAGAGTCTCTGAAATTCCTATCTGTCCTCTTAGTCATATCAAGGATCTCTTATGCTTATGGTGTGACTTCTCTCCTTTAGCTGAATCGATCAAGACAATCATTAGTCAAGAATCTTCAGGTCGAAGGCAAAGAGGAGAAGAAATACCAGATTATATGATCATTCCTCCAAAGTATTCTCTAGATAGCTGATAGATTAGTTTCTTAATTCTTGTAATCTATTAGTTAGACTTACAGTAGTTAGTTCTTCACTTGTACTTTATATTTTCATATCTTGTAATTCTTTCTTTGAATTAATGAAAATTTCAGTGAAGTACTTAACCCTATCAGTACTGTAAAAGATCCCTCAATATAGTAATTGGGACATGTATGTTATGAGTCTTGATTATTTCTTATTTTGAATTATAAAGTAATTTTCTTCAGTTACTTTGTCATTATCAAATAGGGGGAGATTATTGATCCAAACTCTCTCAGTGATTTGATAAAAACCCTTTTCTACACTTAGTAAAAATTACGTTTATTAATATGTATTAGTGTTTCATCATCAGAGATCGGACTGAGTCTGTTCAGTTATCACTGATGATCTTTCTTGTAAACATTCATATGTATTAGTGTTTCACCATCAACGCTTAAATACTGAGTATGTTTAGTATCGCTGATTGTTTCTGATGTAAACAGATAAACGTAACCCTGAAGACAAGTTTCGCATCAATAGATGTTCATAGCTGAATCGAAGACGAGGCTGTTGAACAAAGACAAGTCTACTAGTGACCTGATGCGGATATCAGTTAAGCAAATACGAATCTACTCATAAGCGAAGAAACCTGAGGAAAAGCTTCAGCGATAGCTGAACTTCTTTGTATCTATGAAGGAAAAGATATTCAGCGATCGATGATCACTTAACTTATGCCTCAAGTCTCTTTTGTCTTTCCATTGCACACCCTGTACGATGTGTCATAACGGACATACCTCTGCCACAATTCGTACAACAACTCTGTCAACTACACTGTTCATGATACAGCCGAAAGTTGGTCTCCCAAAGTCAGACCCTCTCTGCCAATTAATGAAGGACACATGTAAAGTGCCCTGCCATGAATTTAATGCATAGGGTATAAATAGAAAGATTACCTCTCTATCTGAAGTGCGCACCTCTAGCCTTCATCTTTATAAAATATAGAAACTTTACTTTCTATACTCTCTAATCTCCCATTCTCTATATTATTGTGCAACCATCTTAGCGCTTTCTTATGTTTGTTTAAGATTGAGTTTTACTTAATCTTATTCCGCAACAGACTTGTAAATTGTGTTTGATTTATCAATAAACAATTTATTAAACTTTAAATTTTGTGTTTGTATTCAACCCCCCTTCTAGAAACTTGTTAAAGCACCTTCGGGACAAACAAAAACCTATCATTGGTCGAGACAAATAATTTTCCAAATGAAATCATACCGCTTATTGTTAGATCAGGTTTAATCAAGTTGTAATAGTTAGTCCTTTGGTATCTTTTGTTATGCATTTTGTTAAGTTTGACTTGTGTAGGCGTCAAGTTAATTGACCCTATATATAGTCCCTTGTTATTTCCTTTCTAAAAAAAGTTTTCCTTTTTAGGTTAAGATTTCCTTGTCATCTCTTTCATAGTATTGTAGCCAGCCTCCTTTTGTGAGATATATGAATATAGTATTTTCCCAATCAATGATCCCTTTCCTTTGATTCTTACTTATTAATACTCTGATTATATTTGTTTGTGTTTGATTCTGGAACAACAATTGGTATCAGAGCTACCTCAAAAACTCAGATTCAAGCAATTTGTGCAGAAATCAGTTCAAGTTTTCCATTTTCGGAAACTTCACTATTTCATTGGTGATTTTGTGATTCAGTGTCTATTTTAATGTAATCTTAGGTTCAATAGATGTGCATGATGAATATGAACATATTTCATGTTGGTTAGAAACAGATTTGATCAAGTTTGATTAGTCTATTTAATCAATCTTTGGGTTTTTGGAAATACTCATCTGCGAACTGTCAAGAATCACAGAGTCAGATTTTTTTGAAGTTTTTGGAAATTAAGTGATTAGGGTTTGCTCACGATCAGTAATAGAACATACTGTCAAAATTTGGTACTGATTGAACAAGTATTGCTATGGATTTGGTGAAAAGTTGAAGCAAAGGCTCGAAACATAAAGTTTTCGCAGATACAATGAAGAACTCACAAAACTCTTAGAACTCGCAGGATCAAGGATTCTCAAGATTGAAGTTGAAAATATTCCAAGTGTTAGATTCACAAAAGTGTTCTCTGCGAAAGTCAAGGAACTCGCAGATTGCTTGCTTACGAATTCTTGAGAATTCGCAGAGTATAGCTTACGAAAGTTTTAGAATTCGCAAACTTTATCTTGCGAATTTCACAACTTTCTCAACCTTCTTGCTTGCGAATTTTGGTTCAAATCCTTTGGTTTGCGAAAGTTATATCCTTTGAGTATCCTTTGCTTGTTGTTTACAAATTCTTGCCTTATTATTCACATTTTTGCATACTTGTTGATTTTCTGTACTTTAATATCTGATTTTCTGACCTAAGATCACTTCAAGCACATATTTCAGACAAACAGGAAAGATGCCATACACATATGACATGGGAAATATTGTAGTCACTCCAAGAGACTGTGCATTATCCTACATGCTAGAGATACCCAAAATGGAAGCTGAACTTGAAACTCTCAGATGTCAAAACAAGAAATTGAGAGATGATATGGATGCTCTAAATGTCAAATTGACAAAGGCTGAAGTTCAAGTGAAGATGTATCAAGACAAAGGTCATGACTGGCTTAAGAGAGTGGATGAGAGAAAGAACAAGGAAATAGTTGAACTGGAAAAGACTTTTAACTAGAGACTGTCTTATATTTCCAAAAGGTCTGAGTCTGAGAAGAAACAATTAGAAATTAAAGTCTCAAATCTTTTAAAACAAGTTTCTGACTTTGAACATCTCATTATATCTGAAAGGAAATCCTTTGATGATGAGATAAAAGGTTTTAAAAGCAAAATGTAAATCTGTTCAAAGAAATTTCAGACAAAAATCAGATTTTAGAAAATGATTTTAAGGAAGAGAGAAAGATTTTTGAAAAAGAAATCTCAAAGCTAACAAGTAAATTGAAAAACTTATCTACTGAGATCATAAAGGAGAAGAGGAGTAAATCTGGAATTCAGAGCAAATTTGATAAACTTTGCAATGAGAAATCCAAGCTGTGAGAATGATAATACTGACTTGTCTAACAAGTTAACAACTGATACATCTATTTCATCTTCCTATGATGATGATTCTGCTGAATCAGTGTGTTCTTTTCAATTAGTATCAAGCATGTGTTCAGAAAATGGTTTTTAGAAAGCAAACTGTGAAATCTAATGTTTCTAAACCAGATCAGATTAAAACTCCAAAGTCCTTTTATGTAAAATCAGTTGATAAGAGTCCTAATCATTCTCAAAAATCTCCAACTCAGTCTCCAAGGAATGATCAAATGGTCTAGGTTGTAAAGGATTATCCAGAAGCAGTAAAGCTTTATAGAGCAAACAAGAAGAAAAGAGCTTCAAGAGGTAAGTCTTTTGCACCTGACTTTGTCAAATCAACAAATCATTTGATCAGGATGGCAAATAGAAAATTATGTTGCTCTTATTGTTACTCTGATAAGTTCACTCACAAAGCACAAGCATATAATAGATCTTATCATCACAGTAATTATCACAGGTATGAGAATCATTCAAATAAATTCTCAAATACTGACCAAACTTGACCCAAGTTTATCTGGGTACCAAAACCTAAACCTATGTTGCAGACAGAAGAAAAAGGAAAAGGGAAGATAGATGATATCCCAGTCAAGAAGGACTAAAGGAACAACGACTTCTGATTACTACAGATCAGGACTCTTGCCTCAATGTCAAAACAATGACTTCTAAGTACAACAACTTAGAACTCATATTCAACTGTCAAAAGTTGGTGATCATTTGGAATACAGGGAGTTTCTCTTACTCTCAATCTCTATCTCACATTGTTTGGTATTTTCAATGTCATATCTTTATGATGAAGGTATAGGAGGAAAATGAGCTTAATTGTTATATTTTACATGCATATATGAAGGGGGAGCATGTCTTCACAAACCTTAACAAAGACCCACAATATGTTAAGGGTGAGCTGGAAGAAGCAATTACAAACATCAAGGAATATCAGATATTTGAAAATGTCAAATATTGTCAAACAAGATCAACTAGATATCAGATCAAGGAAGAGTATCTGATGAACTCAAAGGAGTACTACACTGCTACACCAAGGGGGAGTAAAGATGTGTTGTAAGTGGTGTGTGTGTAAAATCTTTTCTAAACTAAAATTGGTCAAAATGTCATTTTTAGAAAGTTTCTGTAAGTAGAAAGTTTCTATTTTTGGCAAGTTCTTTGAAAAGTTTCTTATAATAGCAAATTTCCCAATTTGGATTTTTTTTGAAAAATGGAAATTGTGCTAAGTTTAGAATTCGTAGACTATTAGTTTGAGGAAGCTTCAAGTTTCGCAAAGTGAACACTTGCGAAACTTGTAGAATTCGTAGACTAAAGGTATACAAATTTTGGACATTCGCAGAAGTACCATCTACGAATTCTTAAGGATTCGCAACCTCTATGCTTGCGAAATCTTCAGAACTCGCAGATAGCTTGCCTGCGAAAGTTGCATTTCTTGCACAAGATTCGTAAGTTTGTTCCTTGCGAATTCTCACACACATTGCTTACGAATTCTTCAGTAAGCAACACCCTTGCCACATCAGCTTGCGAAAGTTTGAGGTCCAATCCATTCTTGCCACGTGTCTAACTCTTTTTTTTATTATAAATACGACACTTAGTATTTTTCAACCTCACTTTTCAAACTCGCAAACCTTTAGAGCAAAAACCGTCTCAAAACCCTTGTTACGAGTTCTTCATTCGGTCCTTGATTCCTTCTTCGTGTTTCATCACAGGTTGATTATTTGTTGAAATCTTGTTTGTTTTACATTGTCATTATCAAATGTGATTGTTCAATGCAGGTTACCTCGACTTGGATTAGATTTAGGGTATGTTTTGAACTTTTTGGACTTCGAAAGAACACATGATGAACTCTCAGATTTTTGGAACTAAATGTCTAATCTTGATGTTAAAATGAACTCATAACCCTCATAATACTGTTCTGAAGCCTGTTGATTACTTATTTGATCAAAAACGTAAACTTTCAACTCACAAAATCGATTTTGTCGATTGAACTACTTTCACGACTTCTCGACTGATTATTCGTCGATTTTCAAAAATCAGTAGTTAATCTGATGTTAAAAGTCGATTTAAAGGTTAAATGATTGTTTAAAATACTTAATCGATTACATTAATACAAAGTTCAAGGTTTAATCATCGTTTTTAATGATTTTGGTAATCTGGGTATACAAAAGTGTTCTTGGTGTTCTTGAGAATATTTTGAATATTCAAGTGAAGTGTTAAGTCTCTCAAATTTTTGAACGATTTATGTGTTTTATGAATCCTTGAGATATCTGATTGTTCACGAATCCTTCATTTTCAGTCTTAAAGAAAAACCCTAAGGACAGGATTCGCCAACCCTAATTTTGCGAGTCCTGAATGTTCTTAAAATGTCAAATTCTTCTAAGTGAAGAATTCGCAGGTTAACATCTTGCAAATTCTGTCTCATGTCTAATTTTACTAAGTGTGGGATTCGCAGAATGGTTCCTTGCGAATCCCGAAGACTTCCTTTGTTATTTCATTCCTATGTCTAGGATTTCGCAACTTAGTGTTCTGTGAATCCTATACTTGGTGAATTTAAGACAAATGTTTTTCAATGTCAAAATTTTCAACTATTGTTTCTGACATCTTGGACCTTGTCCAAACCTCTCTTTCTCATCTTTCAGGTCAAATGGCAGCTAGCAATTCTCCAAATGTACAAATGGATGAAAAATCTATCCATGAGGCTGAGCAGGAGCACTCCATTGCATCAAACAGAACATCTGATCTTCCACCACCAAATGTCAATCCAGACATGTTACTCATCTTACCATCAGACATGGTGCCTCAGACTGTAAATATCCACAAGCTTGAGTTCAAGTTGAACATCCATCCTTTGGTGAATCTCATTCTTCAGAATCACCCTCTGAACAAAGCACTGTCTGATAGTGCGGATGTGCCAGAAATCTATGTTCAACAGGCTTGGAAGACCATCCATCTCACTCACATCACTGTTGGGCAAATCAGATGTCCAATTCTCAGAGTCAAAGTTGACTTCTTCTCTACTGACATTTCTCTTGAGTTGTTCAGAAGATCCCTTCAATTACCAGAAGCTAATTCAAGGGAGGGTAGAACAGAATTTGATGAATTACCCACTGAAAAAACTACTCTTGCTGGAATTAGAGAAATGGGATATGTTGGTGAACTTAACAAAGTAAGCCAATTTAAGAAGAACAATTTGCCACCCGGTGCTTAACAACGAAATCTTATGGAACTCACAATGCAAGCAGCCATATACTGAAGCTTTTCTACTCTATAGTGCATGA
Source organism: Arctium minus (assembly GCA_954870635.1). Taxonomy (NCBI): domain Eukaryota; kingdom Viridiplantae; phylum Streptophyta; class Magnoliopsida; order Asterales; family Asteraceae; genus Arctium; species Arctium minus. Next base: position 56,270,921 of record OX941092.1, read on the forward strand.
CTTTCATATAGACTATGCTATAGTATTTTGGACCGAACTGCTTGAGAAGATTTCTGCCAAGTGCAACACTGTCAAAGTCCTCAATTACTTGCCGTATCAGAGGTTCATGACTATCTTGGTCAGAAGTGTAATGAGGGGGAACAAGCATATCCCCAGAATAATTTCTCATGCAGTAGATGTGGTCAATGAAATGAAGTTCTTAGTTAAGCAGAAGAAACAATTTGCTTACTCTATGCCCATTCCAGAAGCTTTACTGAGATATGTTGATCCAGAGTCTGAGTGTCTTCTAGAATATAGAAGAGAGAGAGAGAGAGAGAGAGACCAACAACCCATTATTCCAGAAGATCAACCAAATCACATACTTTAGTGCATTTGTTGCCTGAAGATGTAGACATGAGCAAATCACTCATGCACTCGCACTCCCAAACCACCCACTCCGATTCCTCTCAATAGGAATTAGTTTTATTTTCTAACGGGGATTCAACACACAATCTATCAATGTCTCATTCAGAGACATCTGATATTGAAAACAGAGATCAGTTGCCCCCGATCTCCATTTCTTTGAATGCACAAGTCCTAGAGCTAATCGTTAGACAACCAATTTTTGTTAATATGACACTTTTTGCAGGTTTTGATCTCAGTCGTCTTCGTGACCTGAGCGGAACATCCCGAGTAGATCCGCAATCCGGACTACGAGGACCAGATGGAAATCCTGTCATAGCTAACTTCATGCCAGCTTTGAGCACAAGTCACACAGTAGAATCATTTACTGTTGTGCAAACGGGCAATCTAAGTGATCCCGATGTTAGCTTACCCGACTTTGTGTCAAGGGAATATATCGACAGCGCCCTAATGGCTGTTGAGAACAGGTGGTCGGAGAAATTTGATAAAGTTGAAAAAGAACTGGGGGACATAAAAAGAATGTTAAAGGGGAAGCAAATTGTTGAACCTGAGCCTACAAGGAGAGAACCAGCTGTACCTACCCCATCACCTCATACACCGAACCCTGTTGACTTATCCATTGATGAGCTGAAGTCTTTACTTCTCGCAAAACTTTTATCTGAAGCTCCGGATAACCAACAGGATGCAAATCATTTTTCCCTTCTGCACTCCCACCATCAACAACAACAACCACCGATATCTGTGCAACCAGCAGATATAGGTAGAGCCCCAGAGTCAAAATTTACTGACGTAGATGTACTGAAAGCTTTTACTCTTTTAAATCAAGATTTTCTTTATCTTGCCAAACCCAAGAAGATGTTCAATTTAGAAGACATGATCATGATCTTAAGGGGGAGACAAGGAGAGAACAGTCTGCCTCTAGAAGCCAATTAGTTGAGGTTGGGAACATTGTGCCAATAAGTACTGTACCTGGAAGAGAGAGATCTAGCTATCAAGGTGAAGGTACAAGTACTAGTCAAGAAGCCTAGTTGTCCATGTTGCTAATGACGAGTCAAGGGTTGAAAATCCTACGACTGCAACTTGTGAAGAAGTAATGGAGGCCATGGGAATCTCAACTTGCAATTTTATTGATGTAGATGAGCTAGACACTGAAGAGCAAGCTGAAGCTAAATATGACATGTTTTGGAAGGTGAAAGAAGAAGGAGAAAAGGAAATAGATTTTAGTCTTCAATGTGTAAGCCTTCCAGAGAACTCTGTCAATGCTGAAGAGTTTGTCAAAAATGCATCTGAAGCAGAAGTTCCTGCAAGTGTTCTAAATGAAAGTATATTTGATGTTATATTTGGTGAGGATTTTGGAATAAATGATCAAGATGATGAGCCAATACAAACTGTTGAGCCAGAGCATGTGAATGTGGCTGATCAAGAAGATGAGCCCTACATTCCAACTGCTATTCCAATAGTTTCTCTAGACAGAAACTGTGTTTTTCCTTCAACTAGTGAACCATCTGATCCTAATACTCAGAATGTTGCCTTGCCTTTACCCAAGTTTGTTGAAAGGGTTTTCAGAACAAATGTCTCAGATCCTACTGCTACTATCTTGATTGACATGGAAAAATTGAGAAGATCTCTAAGTAAAGAAAGGAGGAGAATGGAAAGAGAAGACAAAAAAAGAAAGAGGGAAGGGAAAGAAAGAGAAGAGAAAGAGAAAGCGGAAAAGGAAAAAGCTGATGCTGAAGCTTTACCCTACATCAGAAACCATGACAGTCCAAAAATTCTGAGTTCTACCGAAAGACCAAAGCCTGTGTTCGTCACTCCTATGGAAGTTGAATTTCTTGCATAGAAACACCAGGATGCTGAACAGGGCACTTATCTAGTGAGAGTTCGATCTACACCTTTTACAGGGTATGACGAACATGGCACTTCTCTAGAATTTATCAAGGTAATCAGAAAGTCTCTCAGAGTTTCGTTCCTTGAAGAATCCATCAAGATTTTAGTGAAAGAGCTAATATAGATTGATCCTTGCAAGCTATATGGAGTGATTGACAGACCTCTTGACTACCAGGGAAATTATCTGAAGTTTGTTGAGAACTTTTCAAGAACAAAAGATTATGCTAACAAACCTAGAATTCTTCAGATAAAAGAAGTCAGAATGAAGAACTACTTTGCTGTCTGGTATCCAGAGTTTGATGTTCAGAGGAGAGATATACAGGAATCAACCATCAGTGAAGCTGACTTTGAGCACCTGAACATAGCAGACCTGGAGTTCATTTATCATGAATTCAGAAGCAGAGCAGTCAGACCTAGAGCTGTATTGTTCGCACTTGAAGCAGTGAAAAGGTACATGAGGTGTCAGGTAAACAATTCCTACATTCTTGATTTTCAGTTGGGAGCAGAGACAAATCAAAATAGTATAAACCTGACTACCCCCAACTTCAATCACTACTTGATGAGATATTTAGAATTCTTCATGCCAGTTGTAATTCCTGAACTTGGAGTTATAGACGTCAACACTGAAACTCACAAGAAGCCATTCATGCGAGCAAGTGAAGTAACCAAATTCTCTGATGGAACTTTGAAGATGATGCTGAGAGAGCTTGAAGAGAGGCATAAACACTCTGAAATGAAAAGACTTGAAATGGGAGATCACATGCCTAAATCTGACATAATTGCTATGGAAAGAATGATTCAAGCAATCAGAGATAGGATTGAATTCAGAGAAGGCATAAGAAGGTTTGAAAGTTTTCTAGCCATGAGGAAGACCAGTTTCAGTAGGTGAACCGTTGACGATTACAACCTTGATTAAAAGGGGGAGATTGTTAGATCAGGTTTAATCAAGTTGTAATAGTTAGTCCTTTGGTATCTTTTGTTATGTATTTTGTTAAGTTTGACTTGTGTAGGAGTAAAGTTAATTGACCCTATATATAGTCCCTTGTTATTTCATTTCTAAAAGAAGTTTTCCTTTTTAAGTTAAGATTTCCTTGTCATCTCTTTCATGGTATTGTAGCCAACCTCCTTTTGTGAGATATATGAATATAGTATTTTCCCAATCAATGATCCCTTTCCTTTGATTCTTACTTATTAATACTCTAATTATATTTGTGTGTGCTTGATTCTGTAGCAACACTTATATTTCCAAAATGCCTCATAACACAATAATATGCATTTTGAAAATAGATTATAAAATTAAATATACTAAAAGTGCATTAACGTCAAATAATTTCCAGTTATACATTAAATCATCAAAAGAACACACTCTTATAATTTATCGACATGTCCAAAAACCCCAATATAGGCATTTCACAAGACGTATAAATATCAAATGTACCAAAGATGTAAATCTCATCAAATGATCAACACATTTGATAAATATAAAAAAATATCTTAAGACTCCAAAATGGACATTTTGGCATGTACATAGTTTCCATAAAACAACTTTAAACTCACGTTTCCAGGTTAGGTTAAACCAACTTTCCAAACCCATATCTAGCTTCCAAAAGGTAAAGACTTGAATCCACAAGTAAATCGTCCCAATAACTTCTCCAAATCACTTTCCAGGGCTAGAAGAACCAAATATGAACACAAGCTCTAGGACCTCAAAAATTCCCAAAATAGACCTCAAAATACCTAAGAACTTACCTTATCAAGATCTTTAAACCTCCCATCATAGCTCTTCAATCTACAAGATTATTCTCTCCATTTGCTCCAAAAATAGACTCCATGGATCTCGAAATCGCCCAAAACCGAGAGCATACGAAGAGAGAGGAAGAAAATGAAGAAGGTTCCTAAAAATCAGATTGGTGTTCCAGTGAAGATGCTAGGATCCGTGGGGGGTGGGGGGGGGTGGATTGCGAGATCCCACATCGGTTGGGAGGGGAACAAATGTAGCCTTACAAGGGACTGGATACCTCGTCTATCAGACATGTTTTTAAACCTTGAGTGCATGTATGGATAAAGTGGAAAACCTTTGGTACGGTTGGTCGATCGAGGATGTTACAAATTATACATTTAGTTTATCAAAATGACCAAAATCGCAAAAATGTCTAAAGATCCACCAAAATAGAAGAGATAGATTATAAGAAACATTTGTAAGACCAAAATATAGCATTTTGACATGTATATTGTTTTAGAATAGGGCATCACGAACTCAAATTGCTAGGTTTTGGTTGAAACCTAGAAACCAAGCAATACCTTAAGGATGAGAAGTACATCTTGAAACGTGAACTCTAAAACTTAAATCCTTAGCTTAAATGCACTTTGTAATCTATGAAAATGGGCTTGAATGCATCCCAAGTTCGTATTCAATGATGAAAGCAAAGGAGGAGAAGAAATTATGAAGAAACCCTAAGAAAAAGGCCTTAAAAATGCTCCAAAACGATTCCCACGACCTCGCCCACGTCGAAAACCTATGCATCGGGACAATGATTCACGCGATTTACCCTGGGGATTAGGCCGTATGCCTATATATGTAACTGACTATGGTGCAACACCTTAACAGAGTTCCATACGACCTTGGCTGCGACATCACGACGCGGGCCAAGTTGCGTCCAACTTAACTTCATCCAAAATTTCCCTTTTTTCCTTGATTTACACCTATAAAAACTCAATAAAATTAACATTTTAAAAGAACTTAATAAATGACATAATTACATCGAGATTACAAGGTTAACCATCGTTCGATCCATATGGAAATCACGGGTGTTACATTTTATACTTATTAAATTGACAAGTCCCTACTTGTACTTTTGTTCTACACTCGTCAAACAAGATATCAGTTATCAGATTATATATAATCATAGTCCAATTTATATATAATAATTAAACATTTTAATTTCATCTCCTTATTCAGATATATTTTATACGTGTGACACAATGAGACTTTGTCACGTTGGCAATAACTATAAACGAAGAGTTACATTCTAGCAATATATCATCTTTACACAAATAATAAAGTTTAGTCATTCAACTAATCAACAAACTGGGATCATTATCAGTATACACATTTTTGTCCCTTTGTTCTTGTAACAATCCAAAACTCAAGATAACCACATAACATAACAAAAGCCAAACTATCATCAAAAGTGAGTGAGTAGAAGGTTTTCTCAATACATTTCAAATGTTTGCAGCTGAAAAAGAAATCCTATAACTGAGAATTATTATGATACTAAGGATAGAGAAAACTAAGCTACCTTGATAACACTTTCTAGCAGTCATGTAATCGTTGGACAAATGTCCTGACATCCCTCACCTGTTGCAAGCTCTCGGGTCCGATGCATCCGGTGACATTTTCCACATGGTCTTCCACTCCACCCTTGGCTTCCTGTTGATCTGATCTACTCACTTTAGTCTTCTTGAAGTTAGTCCCCAATCCTTCCCATTTCCGCTTCTCTCCACCTCCTTTCTAATTCTGACGCGTCTTTCTCTCTCCATGATTTATGGCACATCCACTGCTAATTGAAATGTGGAAGGATGCATCACTGTCACCAACTCTCTAATATTCCCCTTCAAACCCCAATTCTATCTCTCAATGCGCCGCTCTTCAGTAGGGACATATAGCTCAACAAATCGAGTCTTCTCAATAAACTTTGATGTATACTCTTACATTGTCATTCCCCCTTACTCTAATCTCCGAAAATCCTCTTCGAAACTCTTGATTGCTGCTACCAGACAAAGTTGAGCTTTAAATCTGGAAGAGAACATGTCCCAAGTCATTCCTTTGGCTGCCCCCGAGCCTTTTGCTCCCGACTCGATGTACAAGATAGCATCAGATTTCAGTATTGTGCATGATTACAAACACCACTCTATCCTCAAGTGAACACTTGCTCTTATGAAAGATCGCCTCCATTTCACATATCTATCTTAAGGCCAAAACTAGATCACGCTCTCCCTTATAGGTAGGAGGTTTGCATGACAGAAACATCTTATAATTACACGCTTTGGTTGGTTTAGGATAACTAGATACCTCGAGAGTCAATTAAGAGTGACCACCCACTTTAGTGGGGGTGGACTAAGCACTTCCACATCTTCTCCATCCTCACATTTCTCTTGACTTCCCGTTACTGATTTAAGTTGTTGATTAACAAGGCTTGCAAAGTGGTTTGCAACTTTCCAATCTCAATTGCTAAATCTTCTTTAGTCATAAAGGTTTGATTCTACACTCGACCACGAACCCTAGCACCACTTTTACAAAAAGTCACTTTGACCACGATTAACAACTGTGGCCGTAGGCCTTTCCCGACTGTTTTTTTCCCTGCCAAACCATAGACTATTCTTGCTTGACTATTGATACCCTTATGGCCACATTTAAATTGTGTCACTATGTCACATGAAAAACCTTAGCCATAACATAAAAATCGTAGCGATAACGTTATCAAATAAATTGGTATTTTAGTAATTTTCATATAACTGTGGCCATAAACAACATATAGTCACGTTAAGTCATCTTGATTGTGGCGATTTCATGACTTATGGTTACGCTTATTTTGTAGAACCGTGACAATTTGGTTGTCTTTTTGCTACATAAACTAGTTAAAACCATGGCTATTGGTTATCTTTTTGTTATATAAAATAGTTAAAACCGTGGCCATAAGCTACTTATGGCTACCCGATTTTTTTTTGTTGTGGCCATTGATTGTTTTATAGCTACATGTATTTAATTTAACCATAAATATAGACTACTAATAGCCACCCAAGTGTTTACCGTGACCAGTTCATGAAACATGGTAATGCAAAATTATTACAAACGTGCCATCGGTTACCTTTGGTCACACAAAATAATTAAAAATGTGGTCATAAACTACTTATAGTCACACAAATTTTATATTAATCATGTTCGTTTTAATGACATATGGTATAGTGAAATATAAAAAAATGTGGCTATTGGTAACCTTTTGGTTACACGATATAACTAAAACCGTGACCGTAGACAAGTTATAGCCACAACTTTTATATTAACTGTAGCTATTTCATGACATACGGTATCGTTGGATTGTTAAAACTTTGGCTATTGGTTGCCTATTGATTACACGAAATAGCTAAACCATGGCCCTAAACTACTTATAGCCACAAAAATTTCATATTAACCATGGCTACTTCGTGACATATGGTTATGTTGGATGTTAAAACCATGGTTATTGGTTACCTTTCGGTCACATTAAATAACCAAAACTGTGGCCCTGAACTACTTATTGCCACACAAAGCGTATGTTAATCGTGATCAATTCATGACATATGGTGATGATAAATTTTTAAAAAGTGGCTATTGGTCACCTTTTACGCACATGAAATAACTAAAATTGTGACAATAAACTACTTACAACCACACAAATTTTTATGTTAACCATGGCAATTCATTTTATATATATTTGTGCTAAATTATAAAATTGTGGCTCTTGAGTATCTTTTGATTACATGCAATAACTAAACTGTAGGAATATGCTACTTATAGTCATGCAAACTTATATTAAATGTGGTTAATTCATGACATCATTACCATGATTTATTAAAAAATGTGGTCATAAACTACTTACAATCACGATTTGTATCCGATGGCCATTGTAGCACTTGACCATAGCTAGAATTAACCATTGGGAACGTTTTAAATAATGTTTCGCGAAATGATGATTAATATTAAAATTTTCAATATAGTAATTAATTAAAAAACATTAAACAGTTATGTTAATAATCATATGAAGAATGTATAAGGACAAAAAAACTCATTACTGTTAGGCCCAAATATTAGTTGATTAATGATAACACAACACAATAAAGATAAGAGATCAAGATAATAGATCAAGATGAATCAATCAAAATAGCCATAAATCTCTTTAGTCACAAGTTTAAGTGTGAGTGTGTGTTTTAGGTGTAGTCACTACCTTGTGTGTGTAATATTCAAATGATGCCCTTAGGGATTATCAAAGAAACAATGCCTTATATAGGTCCACATGACCAAGGCAAGGCCTAGCCTAGATAACTACAAAATACTCCCTAGGAAATTATAAACAATTACAATTAAGACCCCTTTCTATATTTTAATCTTGAATGCAATTGATGATCCAACAATCTCCCCCTTTGGATTCAAGATTAAATTTTTTTTGGCAATTTCCTTTAGGTTTTCACTTCTCTTGAAAACTGTAGCAGATATGACATTAACAACTTCAAAACTTGTAGCTCTTCACAGTCTTCACAACATTGTGGAAACTGTAACCTTCCCCTTTTGCTGAAATTGGAATGAAGTGTCCTTCTGACGATCATCTTCAGTCAGACTCTTGATAATTCAGATAGTTTCAGAAACTTTGAAATCATTGAAAAACTTGAATTCTTCAGCAGTTTTCAACAAACTTTCTTTTGAACAAAGTAACTCAGATCTGACTTTGAAATTCTTGAATATTCTCCCCTTTTTTGATGAGTGTTGAGAATCAGCATCATCAAAACATTTCAAAGCAGGCTAGTCTTGGAATTATCTCCCCCAAATCAACATTTAAGCTCAGTCTTCATGAATATTTCCCTCTTTGGAAATAATAGCAATCTTCAAGGCCGTCAATTAATACAATGTAATTATTTGAATCTTTGCAAATTCAATATCCGAGTTATCTAAGTGATAATCAGATAGAGTATATGCTGCTTCCCCGTTCAAAAATGAAACATCTTCTTGTTGAGAAGAAGATGAGTAGCTGGTGGGGTTATATGCAAGAGGTGGCATGGGCTAGTTGCCTGTTTCAATATTGTTCACCAAATACTGTGAAAAAATAGATTATGTGGCTGCCCGACTCAGAAAAGATGTGGTGCAGAGTTTATTTGTCCTTTACTCTGATCTCTCACCCTCTATCTTTTAAATCGATTAAGCTCAATTCTTACCAAACTCTCATTTGCATTTTAACACAACACTCTCCCCATCTCCATTTCTAATGAACCCCTCTCCCCTCAATCACTCAGTATTACTTCCGGGGTAGGAAACACTAGTTAGGGTAAATCCATGGAAGTTCTGATAAGCTCGCACTGAATCCTGTATTTTCCTAAGCGAACATGTTGGTCAACAGTCATTTGTACATTAAAGCACAATAAAGCATAATTAATCATGAAGAACAAAAATTTAGAAGACCAAAGACGTAAGGTGGTTATACGAACAATGTATAAACATATTTGCAACGAAAGCTCATGAAAAATGAAATGACGTTTGATTTTCAAACAAACAAAGAAATTTCAAGCGGGAGGATTACCATCGAAAGATTTTTCTTTTGAGATGTGGTAATCACAAAGTCAAGAAAATGAGTGTACTGACCAACGTGTGTAAGAATACTTGGTAAAGTATAAAGAAATGACAAGTACTCAAGTATTTGTCATTGGAAACACTTGGTCAGTTGATGTCATGGAGTCTAAGGATTAGAAAGATATACCTTGAGTATGATATCCTCAACTCCCCCTAAAGATATTATCTGTTGAGTTATGTGACAAAAACTCAGGTTCTCCCCCTATAACCTATGAAAAGTCAACTCATCAGAAAAATATGACAATATCAACGCGCATATCTTTTCTTTCAAATAGATTTAACTGTTCAAGTTTCAACATTTATCCCCCTCAAAACAAAATTATATGATAGTTAAGCTCCCCCTCAACGCAAAAACTTCTAGAATGATGTGAGATTTAAATCATCCCTTTTAGAAGAAAATCATTGAAGTGCAGGTTCTAATCAGATGTGATCAGAAGCCAAAGTTCTAAAACATTGAGGAACGGGTCTTGCACTGTTTTATCCAAGAGCCATAGTTCTTTCTTCGAAGTAAGAGTCCTAGACTGCTTTGTCTAGAAGTCAACATTCTTGTCCTTGAAGATCGAGTCCTAAGCTGTTGTACTTATAAGTCAATGTTCTTTCTCCCCCTTAAACCTTGGGTGCCTGCAACATCGATTTAGCTTTTGGTACCCACTGGTATTTGGGTCCTGGTCTGTTAGTTGCAGTTCTATTAGGAGAGATAAAGTAAGAACCATACCAGTTATTCACATAATCTTTTCTTACATAATCATTTGTACCACAATCGGAACAACCAATTTTCTTCTATGCTAACCTTATCAATTGAATGATAGTATACACAAGATCTGGTTTGCCAAAAGTTTTACCTTTGGGAGTACTGTTCCTTTTAGAATTTGATGTATGCACAAATGATTTTTGTTTCTTCTTCTCCTCAGAGGAACCTTTCACAATCCAAATCCACTTTTCTTTATATTTCTCATTTATTTTTGTCCAGAATCTTTTCTTTTGAGACTTGCTCTTCTTGATGTTACCTGAACCGTCAACATGTTTATCATAGAAAAGATTTAAAGGACGAATATGATCTTTAGATTTAGAAATAATACCATCATCTGAATCAAATAAAGGATTATTAGAAGCATTTGAAAAACGTAAACTTGAAGCTGTTTTGCATGAACATTCCGACTCAGCTAGATCATCTCTCGGTGATTGAGCAATTGATTCTGGCATTTTGTGCTCAGTCAAATTCACCTTGAACATGATCTCTTCAAGTTCTTTTATCTTCGAAGACAAACTGTTTCTTTCCTTTGTCAACAGATTAAACTTCTTATGAAATTCCGATTTTGCATTGTTCTCCTTCAAGATGTTTGTTGACAGCTCAGATAACTTTCTTGTCAGCTTAGCAATCTCAGTCTCAAATACTTTCCTTTTTTCAGAAAAATCATTCTCTAAACTCTTTTTCTCAACTATCTTCTTCTTTTCTTTCTCAAATTTATTTCTTTCAAGAATGATAACTTTCTCGAAATCTGTCAATTGTTGAGAAAGCTTTACACATTTAAGTTCCACTGATTTCTTCTCCTCAAATGCTTTTTTGGAGAATTCAGAAAACTTCTTAGCAAATTCTTTTCTTTCTTTCTCACTCTTCTCTTCATCTTAGGCTTTTATGTTGTCTCTGTCTTGGGTTGCTTTTTCTTTCATCATATTAATCTCAACCTCAAGACTGAAGACTTTGTCTTTCAAAAAATTTCTTTCAACAAATATTTGAGAATTCATTTTTCTCAGCCCTTCACATGTTTCACTTAAGATATTTGCTCTTCTTCTAAGTTCATCTAGCTCTCTTTGCATGGATTTCTTCTTTGACCAGCTTGAGCTAGAATTAAGACTTTCAGATCTCTTCAGCTTTGCTTGTGGATTTGAAATATGTTTTTCTTTAGAATCAATTATTCCTGCAAATTTAATCTTTGAATTAGTAATGCATTCTGAGCAAATAAGGTCTTTCTTTAAATCTTTATCATTTTTCAATCTATCAATTTGAGCTTGAAGAGATGAGTTTTGAATCTTCAAATCTTTATTCTCAGCTTCCAGTGCTGGAATCTCTGGCATGTACGCTAAAGCACAATCTCTGTTTGTAAGCACCAGATTTCCTTTCTCATCTATGTATGGCATCTTTAGCAGATGGATTAGTGAGCTAACTTATCTGTACAATTTAAATCAACTAATAAGATATTTGAATCAAGAATTGGATAAAATCTACACTCAAAAATTTCCAGAAAGATAAATTTCAAAAAATACTCAAGTGTATAATTTGCAAGCAATGAGCACCACAAAAAGATTCGCAAAAAGAAGGAAAAACTTCAGAATTCGCAAGCAAGATGGGTAGAATTCGCAGACATGCAGAATTCGCAGACAGGCTTTCAGCGAAACCTAGAATTCGCAAACAGTAGACCTGCGAAACCTTAACAATTTGCAAAGTAACACTCAACGAATCCTTGCCTTAGAATAAAATTCAGAACACTTGCTTTCACAAGTAGAATTCATAGAGTATAGAGTTGCGAGTTCTATACTTGGAAAATATTTTCAGATTTCAAGTTTTCGCAAACAACAAAGAGAAGTCACTTTTAAGATCTTGCGAGTTTTAGACTTAGAGAAATTCAAGAGAGCTTTAACTTTCGCACACAACTTTCGAAAGCAAGGATTCGCAAACCATAGACTCACGAATCCTGGACTTAGAAAATTTTGAACTTTTCTCTTAACTTTCGTAAATTAACTTTCGCAACCTGAATATGTTGTAATTTTTAAGAACCTACGAATTCTGTACTTAGTGAAATTTTTTGGAAGTTAAGGATCAAGGATTCGTAAACACCACTTGAGAATCTCAGGGGATTCTCAAGCTAATAATCTGCGAGTTCTTCAGTTTTCGCAACCAAGGTATCTGCGAAACCTATACTTAATCAAATTTTCAAATTTCAAACTATCCTGCGAATTCCAACTTTCGTAGATAAGGATCTAGCGAATCCTGAGGTTTTCGTAACACAAATACTAGCGAAACCTATACTTAAACAAAAACAACAATTTCTACGAATTTAGAAATTTTGCGAGTTCTTCCTAGAACTTGCGAGTTATTCACAAAAACCTACCTGCACTTGACTTTTAATTCAGAAACACTTCAAAGGGTTAAAACACAGTGTAAAAATCACACAATTCAGCCACATACATACTACGAACAAACCCCAATGAATATTAATCACCAAAAACAACTTATGAGCACAGATTCGAATGGAACAATATTCGAACTTCTCATGAACAAAAACTTCAAAAATCTTCAAAAATAGCAATCTATTGATATTTTTAAATGGAATCAGGCAATCTGATGATGTTCTATAACATAATGCTTACCTAATCCAATCATTTTCAGGCTCAAAAACACAATAAATTTCAAAATCAATTTTCAGACAATGAAGTTTTTGAAAAACCACTTTTTCAATCCAAAATCCTTGATTCTTAGGCTCTGATACCAAATGTTAGGCCCAAATATTAGTTGATTAATGATAACATAGCACAATAAAGATAAGAGATCAAGATGAATCAATCCAAATAGCCATAAATCTCTTTAGTCACAAGTCTAAGTGTGAGTGTGTGTTTTAGGTGTAGTCACTACCTTGTGTGTGTAATATTCAAATTATGCCCTTAGGGATTCTCAAAGAAACAATGCCTTATATAGGTCCACATGACCAAGGCAAGGCCTAGCCTAGATAACTACAAAATACTCCCTAGGAAATTATAAACAATTACAATTAAGACCCCTTTCTATATTTTAATCTTGAATACAATTAATGATGCAACAATTACTACTAGTTCTCTAATATATAGAGTTTTTCCTATTAAATCTATTCCTCGCATGCTTCGACTTCCGTATCTCACTCATTGTTGTTTAATGCTCCTTTCCTTTCTAAGGATTTTGTTTCTTATGTTGTTGATCAGAAGTTGGTTGTGGTACCTGCAACAAGAATGAAAACTGCATCTTATTACACTTGTAGAAATTGTAATAGTCTTGTTAATAAATTATTAGGTTAACATTTGGAATAGTTACTAACGGAAATTGTCTACTAATCTTTTCACTTGAAGATTTCTAAGTATTTTACATAATCCGACCATCAATAGTACGTATCAAGATAATCCAAGATGCAAAATAAGAAACATATTTTAACATATGCATAAGTATTTGTGTGAGTGCTAATCTTTGTGTCAAGTAAAATGGTGCACTTGAGGTGGATAAAAGGGAAAGTGATGGTGTAACGCCCGAAAAATCTTGCTAAGTTATATCAAGCGCATATATCGTTTTGTACATTGCTAGCATGTCATTTAAATGTTTAAAATCATCAAAACATAGCCTCAGGACCTAAACTCATCAACTGAGCATGTGAATAATCGAAACGAAGGAAAAAAAATGAGCCTCGGGGGCGCGGGGCAAGAATGCTTGCGATTGTGATGGATGTCACAACCACATGTCAAAGTCACAGAGCGGGGGAAACCCACTATACACATATGGCAACATTCCCTCGCGGTTGTGACATAAGGCATAGCCCCCCACCACTCTCGCGGGGAATGTACTGAGAGTTGGGGGCACACGACTACAATGCCGACGACAGTACCATAGGGCATAGTCACCGGGCAAAGTCGCCCGATTATGTCTGAGGGTATCAAAATGCACTTGTCCGACTTTTCAAACTCATTTTCTCCATAATCAGTTTAGGGTGCGGTTTTGTGAGCTTGAGGGGCAATTTTTCTTCCATATATACTCTCTCCTCATTTACTCCAAAGCTAAGATAGTTGGAATCATTGATTAGGGTTCAAGGGTGGATTTGGAGCATTTATGGTGAAGATCTAGCAAGAATCCAAGCTCCCAACACCTTAAGTCTTCACCAATCTCATCTTATAGGGTTCGCAAGTTTTCTAGGGTTTTCTATAAGAACCTAGATAGTGAGTTTCTAAACCTTGTTAAAACTAGGTACATGCATGTCAATAAATGTGTACTTCATCATTATCTTACATTTTTGTGAAATTTCTCAATTCTTGGTAGAATGTTCATAATTCATCATATTTCAACCCTTGGGTTTTAGATGGACAAATGTCTTTGGGATATCTTGAAAAATAACAGTAACCTAATATATGAAATGAATGATACTAGATATTTATGTGGAATTATCTATATTTTTGGTCTATGACTTAACTTGGGTTTTTGACCTTAAATGAGACCATTGGTTCTAAATGCTTATACACTGTGGTTTTATGCACTTAGTCGCATAATGAGTAACTTTACCCCTTGGCAATGTTTATATAAAAGAGTATACGCTCTCTTGGCAAATCATGGAAACTGTGTGTCTCAAATTGTGCAAGAATGATCAAGATGAACAACAAATTCCAATTCAATTAGCCATTTGTATATCAAGAAATCATAGATTACAAATTTTCTCTAAATGAAATATTTCTCTCTCTACAAATGTAAATCTCTCAAAAATGCTCTTCTAAGTTCTACATGTCGAACAAAGAGACAAAAGCTTTTATACCACAAGCTTACAAAAACAAAACAAAACTAGTTGACTTATTACAAAGACTTTGACTTTCATCTATTATGATTGACTTTGACTTTTGCTTTAAGAGACTTTGACTTGAGCTTTGAATTTGATTCTTATTCTTCATGATCTTGGATCCAACATATTTATGCACTAACAATCTCCCCCTTTGGCTTCAAGATCATCTTCTAAAAGAATAAGCATTGAAACTCCCCCTTTGGATTCAAGATCATCTTCTAAAAGAATAAGCATTGAAACTCCCCCTTTGATTCAGAAACAATTGATTCCCCCTTTGGACAAACAAAAGCGAATTTCAACATTCACATACAATCTTCTCCTTTGTTTGAACTGTCTTAAGATTTTCAGTAATCTCCCCCAAAGTCTGTGATTGTCTTCTTCAAGAATTATAACAATCTCCCCCAAGGTAATAAAACCTCTTTCAGACTTCAGAAAAGAAATTATCTTCAAATTTAGAGCACTTTGCTTCAACAAATAATTTTCAAAGAAAATTTTAGCAAATTTCATCAAGCTTTTAGATCTTCTTGAACCTCCAAAAACTGGCATCTTTTGATCACTTTATCACCAGAATTTTTACAATCTAATCTTTAGACACCATTTCTTGAAATTAATTCTCCCCCTTTTTGATGATGTAGAATGAACAAATCATCAAAACTTCTTCAAGAAATGTCATGAACCATATTTTGACCACTGATCTTTCCAAAATGATCCATCGAACATCCGTCAATTCACAAAGTATTCATTCGTATCTTTTCAAATTCAGACAAATAAGTATATAACCCTGAATCAACAAATGAATCCATTAAGATGCTTGTAAGCAACACGAAGCTACTTAGTATAACGAATATACCGTACAAGGAGTTTTATTGATGTTCACTCCCTAGGTCTTCCATTCAATCATCGAATAACACAAGATTATTCTATGAACGTTCCGACAGAAAAATAAATTTTTTGTGTGTTCGTGCTTGTGTATGAAAGAATTTAAAACATGAATGTTTTTTAAAAGGCTCAAAATGTGTAAACCATTGAGCCAAGAATAGCAATACACCGACTCAATTGTGCACGATTGAAATGCGAAGGTGGGGCAACTTTCCTTCTTTTTCAATATCCACATCTTCCAAATGAAGACGAGATAGATTATAAGTTGTTTCCCTAAGAAAAAAATTGAAACATCCCTTTGTTAAGAAACAAATGAGTAGCTGGTGGGGATTAAAACAAGAGTTGGCATGGGCTCATTGCCTATTTCAATGATGTTCATGAAAGAATTGTGAAACAATAGTAATGTGGTTGCTCGACTCAGAAAGTAGTTGGTGCAGAGTTCTGATATTCTTTTAACTCTGTTCTCACACCCTCTTTCTTTTTATCATATACGCTCACTTCTAACCAATCTCTATTTTCATTTTATCTCATCGCACTGAGGTTGTTCAACCGTATGAACTTCCTCCCCCACTCTTTGATTTATAACCCCTCCCCTCTCGATCACTCAGGATAACTTCTTGGGTAGGAAACACAGGTTATCGTGAATCCATAGAAGTTCTTTTAATTTCTCACACCGATTTCATGAAAATATCCTAAAAGAATGATGTCTAACAGTTTAACTTGAACATTTAAAGCTTAAAAAAATGAATGATATTGTCAGATAAATGTATGCTCAGCTAAAATTATTAGCATGAATATGTGAGGATCTGAAACTTAGAAGATTTTCTCATAACAAGTAGAGTAAATGAATGAAATGAATACAATAAACTTGTTTGAGAATCTGACAATGTTTCGAAAGATCAAATATGAATGATAATCATTTAAAGCTTAGGTCATGAAATGATTGGAATGTGTCTATATGAACAAATAGAGACATTTTTGAAAGAAACGCTTATGTGTTGAAATGAATGTAACGCTCAACAAACATTTAAATCAAATGGGGTTTATTACCATCGAAAATAATTGGTTCAATTTGAGACATGGTAATAATAAAATTATGAAAAATGACGTAACCAGTGTGTATGAATACTGGACAGTATATGGAAAAGATAATACACAAGTATTAGTCTTTGGAAACACACGGTTAGTTAAACAATGAAGCTCATGTATGAAAACCTTTAAAATCACACTTCTAAATTCATGAAATCTGTTTAAGAATCGAGAAGTGGTTTGAACATTTAGAAACATGTTTTCATATCTGAAAGTTGTCCTTCTTTCAAATACAATGAGATTAAGATTAGAATATGCCTTACGCTCATCAATAATCTCATAAAGTCAGCTCCAATGTCATTATTGATATGATCATTTAAGCTGCCCCTCAAAAACCGCAAGTAGTCAAAAAGACGTCAAAGCAACAAAGTCTTATCACTAATATTGAAAATCAGACAAATATGACAGTAAGATACCCCTATAATATTGAATAATGAGTCCTGATCTGAAATAATCAGAAGTCATTTACTCCCCCCGAAATATTGCATTCACAATATTTATTAGAAAGGATGATGTGTACTCCCCCTTGAAGGTTGATCATCTCTTATGCATCGGAGTAAAATCTCTTTTGATCGTTGAAGTATGAGTCCTAAACTGTTGTGTTTAGAAGTCAAAATTGATCTTTAAGGTACGATTCCTAGACTGCTCTGTCTAGAAGTCAAACTATTTGACATTGAAATACGGGTCTTGAACAATGATATTCAAGAGCCATGGTTCCGTTACTCCCCCTAGAGTTGAGGTGCCTGCAATACAGATGAATCTTTTGGCTTTGATACCCACTAGTATTTGGGTCCATGTTTGTTAGTTGCAGTTCTATTAGAAGTAATATAATAAGAACCATACCAATAGTTAGCAAAATCTTTACCAACAAAATCATTTGAGCCACAATAAGAACAATTAATTTTCCTTTTAGCTAACCTGATTAATTGATTTATCGAATAAACAAGATCAGGTTTACCTTTATGCACAATGTTCTTCTTGGCATTGGGGGTATGCCCAAATGATTTTTGATCATTCTTGTCATCTGAAGCTGCTTTCACTATCCATACTAACTTCTCATTACAATTTCTTCTTCTAAATGTACCTGAACCATCAACATTCCGATCATAGAAAAGGTTAGTTGTACGAATCTTATCATTTGAATTAATTGACCTCTTTCTAGAAACAGTTGTATGAGGTGAACTTGATGTTGTATCATCTCTAGGTGTTTGAATAACTGAATATGGAGCCTTCTGCTCAGTCAAAATCACCTTAGAGACAATTTCTTCAAGTTCTTTATCTTGGAAGATAAACTATTTCTTTCATTGGTGAGCAGTTCAATCTTTTTTTGAAATTCAGACATCGTGTTCTGCTCTTTCATTGCCTTTGTTGACTGTTCAGATAACTTCCTTGTAAACTTTTTATTCTCTATCTCAAAAATCTTCCTTTCTTCCTCAAAATCTTTCTCGACATTCTTTCTCTAATCAAATATTTCTTTCAAAAATCCAACATTTTTCTGCTTAATTACCTTCTTTTCCTTTGCAAACTTGTCTCTTTCCATAATGATTACTTTCTCAAAATCTGACACTAGTTGAGAAAGTTTTGCACATTTAAGATCAACCACTTTCTTTTCTTCATAGGTCTTTCTTGAAAATTTAGAGAACTTCTGTGCAAACCTATTATTTTCTTTTTCAAATTCATCTTTGTCTTTGGCAATCTTCTGTTCCAACTCTGAAATCTGCTTCGTCAACTCTGCATTAGCACTTTCTAAACCCTTTTCTGTCTCCTCATTCTTGTTGCAATTTATACCTTTCTCCATCTCTGAAATCTTCTTCATTAACTCAGAATTCTGTTCTTCCAAATTCTAAAGTCTATTACCTTTCATAACTTCAATAATTCCATTATGAAGCTCTTTTATATTCTGTTTATATTTACCAAAAAATTTGGAATATTCACCAGAGTTGGTTGCCTTTTTCAGATCTTCAATATATAGGTGAAACCATTCTCTAAGTCTATTGAAAGAGACAACTCGGTCATTTTCTGTCTTCTTATAGTAATCAATCTGATTTACTTTTCCAGCAAGAGATTTGCCATAACTTTCTCTGTTTTGTACAATCTTTTCTTCCAGAGAGACAATATTGGCCTTAAGTTTAGCAATCTCGTCTTTTGATGACAACTTGATAATTTGCACTGATCTTTAAACACAAAATCAGAAATTTTTCAAAAACTTGAAAATAGCCAAAAATTTATATAGAAGTCGCAGACCACAGTGAAGTACTTGTCACAAAACCCTTTGAACCTACTTGTCACAAACCTTTTCACCCAAGAAGTGAGGAACTCGCAGAATGAAGCTTGCGAGATCTTACTTGTCGCAAACTGAAGCTTGCGACTTCTGAGCTTAAATCTTCTTGCGATTTCTACACTTAGAAAATTTTCAAACAACCAACTTATCGCAAGCTTAGTCTTGCGAATTCTTGAACTTGACGCAAATCAAAGGAAACAAAAAGTAACTTGTCGCAGGTAATGGCTTGCGAGTTATTGGTTGTCGCAAACTGAAGGATGCGAATTCTTGAACTTGTCGCAGGTCAAGCTCTGCGAGTTCTTGCCTTAGAAAAAATTCAACAAACAAAAGTCCAAGTATCTTACGAGTTCTTCAGAATTCATATATCAAAGTCTGTGAGTTCTTCAGATGAACCTTACGAGTTCTTCAGATGAACCTTGCGACTTCTCTGAATCTTGCGAGTTCTTCGACCTTTTCGATTCTAAACCTACTTTTCAGCCTTAAATCCTTCAAATCTCCAAATTACACCACAAAACTTTGTCAATTTGATCTCTGACACAACTCGAACAGGTTACAATTGAACATGTTACAATTGAACAATTACAAGCAAATCAACAAAAGATTACAATTGATCATAAAGTCAGTGCGTGTACAGTGCTCATACAAAAACTCAAACAAATCCAAAACTTCACAAGAACAATTGTGAAATAGACAAAATGTTTCAAATCAAAGGTGTTCTAGAATGAAAAACGAATACAGTGCAATCAATTTCAACTTCAAAACAACAAAAATATACAAAATTGAATGATGAACAGTGAGTTGCGAGTTCTTGAAAAAGTCGGACAAACAATCATGATTCTTGATCCATTTCTGATTCTATGTTTTCTCTGATACCAATTGTGTGTCCCAAATAGTGCAAGAATGATCAAGATGAACAACAATTTCCAATTCAATTAGCCATTTGTATATCAAGAAATCATAGATTACAAATTCTCTCTAAATGAAATATTTCTCTCTCTACAAATGTAAATCTCTCAAAAATGCTCTTCTAAGTGCCACATGTCTAACAAAGAGACAAAAGCTTTTATACCACAAGCTTACAAAAACAAAACAAAACTAGTTGACTTATTACAAAGACTTTGACTTTCCTTTATCATGCTTGACTTTGAATTTTGTTTTAAGAGGCTTTGACTTGAGCTTTGACTTTGATTATCATTATTCATGATCTTGGATCCAACATATTTATGAACTAACAGAAACCTTAGTATTCCATGTATGGTTATTTGATTAATGAAGTGGTTGGACAACAAAGTGAGCATTAATGTTTTATATACCTTGCTTGGAGTAAGTTGTATTCTTGACATAATTTAAATTGGATAAGCAAGTAGGAACTAGGATGATATAATCTTGGGCGCCACCTTGGAGGTATGTGCCTAGATCTCCGTCATTTTGGGTAACACATTGAAGGTAGTCCCCAATGTATCGGGTGTTTGGGGTGTTGCCCGTAAGGGTGAACATCAAGGTATATTGACTCTTGAGGTGAAATTTGATTGGTGTTTTGGGTCTCCCTCATTGATTCCTTATTTAGTCTAACATTCACTATTGTTTATAACTCACTTTATTTGTGGTTTATATTATGTTAAAGCTCACTAGGGTTTTTGGCCTAACACTTGTTTGGTGTCGACAAGTATCTCAAGTTTTAGAGGAGCCAAATCTAGAAAGGCTTAGTCAGGTAGTGAGTGATCTTGGGGAAAGGACTTTTGGTACGCCACACTTATGAAGATTGCATTCTCTTGGAAGACTTGGAGGACACCCGAACTTGTAATCTTATTTCTATGGAAATTAGATTAATGGGCTGGCTTTCCCAAATACTTTGAATTACAAAATTGTAATTAACAGAGCTTATTAGTTCCCCTTTTTGGGAGAGCTCATGCTTTGGCATTTTATAAATGCCACATTTCCATTTTATGGAAGTTTTTGTTTATCCCAATTTGTGGGGTGTTACAAGTTGTTAACATAGCATTAGTTTAAGTGAACTCGGTATGACTTTAATATGCCTAGACTTAAGTTGTGAATACTAATGGTTCCAATTGTCAACCTTGGGTAGAATTCATAGGTGGGGCGAGCATTAGGGTACGTAAATGTAGTGATTGAAAATTGTGATGATGATGCTAAGAATCCTTGTGTATAATATGTTCAAAATTTCACCTGGCCAGTGTTATTATGAATTTATTGTTACGTAAATGTGCTTGAAAATATTATTATGATGATTGATGATTGTAGTAGTACGTTCTAAACCGATTATCTTTTATGAATTAACCAGTACGATCTTTCTCATGTGTGACAGTTCACAATGGTAAACACAAGGAGTCGGGTTGTGACTCCGGAAGAAGGGATTGAGGCGAGCGTGATGGCTCCGGAAGCGCCCAGACAGATTGGACCGGTTAACGATCCCTCAGATTCTCCAATCCCAACCATGTTGTGGAACGTCGTGGACGTGGTTCCTCGAGTGAACCTATTGGCCAAAAACCCATCTATTCAAGAAGTGGACCCTCAATCGGTCATGACAGCTAGCATTAATGCAGATGATGAACTCTGCAATGGATAAAAGAGATGAGAGGTTCATGAAGATGTTAGAGGACTGGGATGCAAGCAACCGGAGGCATGAGACGGTTGCGGAGAACGCTGTGAATGGCTTTGGGGAGTGTTGGATGTTGTTGGGACTGAAGCTATGGGTGGCGAAAGAAGAAGAGTGTGGGTCCAACAATACTATATCAAGTTCTTAGAATAACAACACATAAAGATTACCAACCTGTATTGATTATAAGAAATGGTTACAAGGTTGATCTGATTCAAGCTATAGATGTGTGTTCTCTGTTTTCTCTCTATTACACCCTTAAGTGTGTGTTTTGTGTGTCTCATAATATCTGATTATTTAGAGATACTAGAGATACACCTAATATCTAACATAGTGTGTTTTACACACTTCCTAATCAACTTGCAACAACAAGTTATAATATAAAACTATTATAACTAAATAATATCTAACAAATAGATATTATTTCTAACTAATAACTAACTAAATAACTAATATCTAACAAACTAGAAACTAACTAAGTTAAACTAATATCTAATAAACTAGAAACTAACTAAGTTAAACTAATATCTAACAAACTAGATATTAATTTAACTAGTACAATAATAAACAAATACATTGACATTTATTACAAACGACATAGACTTTAATATTGAGAGTCGACGTTTCGGCTTTAGCTTCAGATTGCGATCTTCAGTTTGGATGATCTTGAATCCAATGAGACTGTGTCTTAACAATCTCCCCCTTTGGATCAAGATCATTACGAAAATGATTTTAGCAATTCAGTCTTCTTTTTCAGCACGGAAGAAGCAATTTCTTTCTCTAGCATCTGAAATCAGCATGTCTTTTTCTAACAATCTCCCCCTTTGAAGAGTGGACGTGATTCTTGAAACATGTGATCTTTGCCATTTCTTGTGTAGTCATTCTCCCCCTTTTTGATGATAAGTGTAACGACTTCATCAACATTATTTGTAAGAAATGTCTCTCTTGCGGTTAGAGCCCCTGATCCGTCAATTCAAAAGATATTCATCCAGATCTTTTCAAATCCAAACAAAATAGTCGTGTAACATCTGAATCAACTAATGGATCAGTTAACATGCCTGTCAGTAACACAAAGTCACTGTGTGTAACGAATACACATTGGAAAGGAGCTGTTTGATGTTGACTCCCCCAGGGCTTCCATTTAATCATCAAAACACCACAAAGGTAATTTCTATAAACGTTATGACAAAGAAACTAATTCCTTGTGTGTTCGTGTTTGTGTTAAAAAGAATTAAGCACTTGATGATTGTTTATTAGGCTCAAAATTGTGTAAACCACTGAGACAACAGTAAGTTGAACACAGACTCAATGTGCATGATTGAAGTGCGAAGGTGGGGCAGACTTCCTTCTTTTCAATACCCAGATTTTCCAAACGAAAATCAGATAGCAAATGTGCTGCATCCCCTTTGAAAATGTGAAACACTTTCTTGTTGAGAAGAAATGAGTAGATAGTGAGGTTTGATCAAGAGTTGGCATGGGTTAGTTGCCTGTTTCAATAATGATCACCAAAGAATTGTGAATCACTAGAATTGTGGCTACCCGGCTCAGAAAAAGTTGGTGCAGAGTTGTGATATTCTTTTAACTCTGTTCTCACACGCTCTTTCTTTTTAACCTTTTGCTTACTCTAATCACACTCACTTCTTTTCGCTTCTCACACTCAATCACTAAGGATTAACTTCTTGGGTAGAAATCACTGGTTAAGGTGATTCCATAGAAGTTGTGTTAATTCCTAGCACAATGATTCTTGTTTTTCCTATGATGCACGTGATGCTCAGATTGGTTTAACTATTTCAGTTAAAGCACAATTTAGATCATGAAAACATTTAAAATTACAATCCCAAAATATAAAATCTGTTGAAAAATCGGGAAGTGGTTTGAACATTAAAAACAATGTTTTCTATGATTGAAAGTTGTCCTCTTTCAAACATATATGAGATGAAGATTTAGAATTACACCTTGATGTACGATCTTCAATCTCATGAAGGTAAGCTTTAAGTCATAAACATATGAACTTGTAAGTATCTCTCAAAAATTCTGCAAAAGTCTTATGTTAAGTCAAAGTAAAATTTATTCACTTAAATTGAAAAGACAAAAAGCAGGAAAAACTTTTAAAGTACGAGGTATGATCATGAATAATTAGAAGTCATATCCGTACTCCCCTTTGTCTTGAAGAGCTCCCCCTTAATTCTTGCAATACAAATAAATTTGGCATTAAAAGGTACATGCAAAATTTTATGAGCCCCCCCTCGAAGTAATATTGACCACTTATCAATTTCTTCTCATTCTCCCCCTTGGATTATGAACATTATATAGAAGTGCATATATCAATCAGAGTTAAGAATGAAGAAATGATGAAAAATTATACAATTTAGAAAACTTTTATAGGTAAATACTGATTAGATTTTAAGATTTAGCATACCAATCTTAGAGATAAGAAAATTGAACCTCTTTTCGTCTAAGGGTTTGGTGAACAAATCGGCAAGTTGATAATCAGTTTTTACAAAGAAAAGTTCAATTGTTCCTTTTTCAACATGATCTTTAATAAAATGATACCTGACGTCTATGTGCTTTGTCTTGGTGTGTTGAACAGGATTCGCTGATATTGCGATGGCGCTCTTGGAGTCACAGTATATCGGGATTTTGTTGAAGTGGAAACCGTAGTCGAGCAATTGAGTTCTCATCCATAAGACCTGAGAACAGCAGCTAGCAGCAACTACATATTCTGCTTCGGCCGTAGAAGTTGAAACACAAAGTTAATTCTTCGATGCCCAACTTACGAGTTTGTCATCGAGGAACTGTACGTGTCCTGACGTGCTCTTCCTGTCTAACATACAACCTGCATGATCTGCATCTGTGTAGGCTGTTAGTTCAAAACTAGTATCTTTAAGATACCACAGACCAAGATCTGTAGTGGAGTTCTTTAGGATTGGCCTGATATCGTGCACATAAGCATGTTGAAAACATTATATCTGGCCTACTAGAAGTAAGATACATTAAAGAACCTATCATTCCTCGATAAGTCCTAACATCAACAACCTTTCCCGAAGGATCGGTGCCAATCTTAGTACCTGGTGCCATTGGGGTACCAATCGTTTTTGAATTTTCCATTTGGAACTTCCGCAGAATATCCCTAATGTATTTTGATTGATTGATAAAAATACCCGATGAAAATTGTTTTACTTGTAAACCGAGAAAGAAATTCATCTCTCCCATCAAGTTCATCTGAAATCTAGACACCATAAGGTTTGCAAAATTCTTACAGTACTTAGTATTTGTAGAACCAAAGATAATATCATCTACATAGATTTGAATTAAAATGATATCACCTTTTTCCTTTTTGATAAACAAAGTGGTATCTACCGTTCCTTTTGAAAACCCAGACTTGACTAGAAAAGTGGAAAAGACATCATACCAGGCTCGAGGTGCTTGTTTCAGACCGTAGAGTGCTTTGACGAGAATGTAAACGTGATTCGGCTTCTCTTGATTAACAAAACCCTCTGGCTGAGAGACGTAGACTTCCTCCTGCAGAATTCCATTTAGGAATGTTGTCTTCACGTCTATTTGAAAGACCGTGAAGTTCTTGTGGGCTACGTAGGATAGAAACATTCTGATTGCCTCTAATCGTGCCATAGGAGCATATGTTTCGTCATAGTCTATTCCTTCCTTTTGTGTGTATCCTTTGGCTACTAGTCTTGCCTTGTTTCGGATAACGGTACCATCTTCGTCTTTCTTTATCTTGAAAACCCATTTCGTACCTATAATGGTTTTACCTTTAGGCTTTGGTACGAGTCTCCAGACTTGAAGTGCATCGAATTGATTCAGCTTTTCTTGCATTGAGACCACCCATTCTGGATCAGCAAGTGCCTCTGATACTCTTGTTGGCTCGAACTTGCTCAGAAAGGAGTCATGCATGCACATGTTCATTGATGCTAACCTAGTTTGCACCGGTTTTGATGGATCGCCAATGATCTGGCTTAGCGGGTGCTCTTTGGTTCATTTATGTTCATGAGGCAGTGGATTAAATGATTGTATGTCGGTTGTATCATCTACAAATCCACTTGTACCATCTTCTGATTGTTCAGGAGGATTGATGGTTTCAGTTGAAGTGGCAGGTTCAGAAGGCTCAACAGGTATAGCTTGATCTGGCTGTGGATTGATCTGAATAGTATCTCCTACTGTTTCAGCTACTTCTGTCTCTTTCTCATGTGTCACTTCTTCAACTGTTCGAGTCGTCATTTGAATTGGAATCTCTCGTTGAATCGGGGCGTTGGATTCAATAGAGTCATCTGAACTGGTTGGATGAGTAGTTGTTAAGTCTTCCATCCTGTCTACCACAACAGATTTCTTTACATTAGTTCCAAGAAATTCATCAAAAAACAATTCAAATAATAAATCTAAATCAGATAAATGGTTAATAGAAGTTGATGCTTCATCTGATTTATTCTGTTGAGACGTAGGTCCTGGACTGAGTTGCCCAGAAGCTAGTATTCCTGTTATAACGGGTTCTGAACGTTGTTGTTCGGAAGCCATCTCTTCATCAAACGAGACGTTGATGCTTTCAATCATCGTCTTTGACTTCTTTGGATAAACACGGAATGCAGTTGATGTCGATGAATAGCCAATGAAGATTCCTTCATCCGCTTTAGCACTGAGCTTATTTAGACTCTCCCTATCGTTTAGAACGAAACACTTACACCCAAATATATGGAAATATTTGATTGTCGGTGTTCGGTTGTTGATTAACGCATAAGGAGTCTTATTGAATCTTCGATGTACCATGGAGCGATTTTGTGTGTAGCACGCGGTCGATACAGCTTCTGCCCCCAAAAATAGAGGTAAGTCTGATTGACTTAGCATAGTACGAGCAGCCTCGACTAGCATCCGATTTCGTCTTTCGACCACTCCATTTTGTTGAGGCGTACGAGGAGAAGAGTATTGATATGAAATCCCGACAGATTCGAGATATTCTTCAACTTTGTTGTTCTTGAACTCTGTGCCGTTATCTCTTCGTAGAAACTTGACCGGTTTCTGCAGATTCACCTGGGTCGTCTTTAGGAATGTGATGAGAATATCTCGTGTCTCATCCTTTGAACGTAGAAACTTGACCCATGTGTATCGCGAGTAATCGTCCACGATCACGAGTATGTACTTCTTTCCGCCTAGACTCTGAGTTCGCATCGGACCGCATAAGTCCATATGCAATAACTATAAAGGAGCGCTTGTACTTGGTTCCGGATTTGGTTTATGAGGTGCCCTCTTCATCTTTCCCTTTTCACAAGCTGCACAAAGATGTTCTCTTTCATATTTGAGTTCTGGAAGCCCTTTGACGAGCTTTCCATTGACCAGATTGTTGATGTACCTAAAGTTGAGGTGAGAGAGCCTTCGATGCCATAACCAACTTTGTTGCATCGAGGCTTTTGTCAGTAGACAAACTTGCTTGTCAGTCTGGATATTTGATAAATTGATTGTGTAGAGGTCTGATTCCCGAGTACCGACCAAGAGTTCTTCGCCTTCTTCATTGCGAACTGAACATCTGTTGGCTTTGAAGTTGACCTCTAATCTTTGTCACAGAACTGGCCTATACTGAACAAGTTGTGTCGTAAGCCTTCTACATAGCTCACCTTCTTGATCGTGACATTGTCATGTTGTACATCACCATATCCCATGATTGAAAAAAACTGGTCGTTGTCGAACCTGACTGTTCCGTAATATTTGTCTTTAAAATTGGACCGTATCTCTTTTTGCCCTGTCATGTGCTTGGAACATCCGCTGTCCAAGAACCATGTATGACTAGTCTGCATAAGAGAAATTACAAATTTAGATATTTATACGACAACATTGGAATAATCACTTTGATTATCGAAGTGCGGGTCTTGAACTGATTTGTTCAAAAGCCTATTTTGACTTTGATGTTCGGGTTTTGAACTGCATTATCCAAAAACCTATTTTGACATTGAAGAACGAGTCCTGATCTGTACATAATCAGAAGTCGATTTCTCTTTAAGCTTTGTGTGCCTGCAACACAGATTTAGCCTTAGGTACCCATTGGAATTTGGGTCCTTCTGTGTTAGCACAAGATTTTGGTACCCATTTCAAATTGGGTCCTCTTTTCTTTTGAAATGAATTTGAAGGATTAGTATGAGATGAATGCACATGGTAATTTCCAAACCAATCTCCAGAATCTTGACAAGAGATAGAAACATGTTTATCATTAATAGAAGACTTTGTAGCAGATAAAGATAACTGAAATAATTGCTTCATTGTATATTGTTTACGAGAAACAACAAGTTTTGAGTTCAAAAGAGCAACATCAACAATTAAGACATCTTTACTAAGTGAAGTCTTACTACAATTAACACTACTAAACGATAAAACGGTCTTGTCAAGCTTCCGTTTGGGTTGCCACTGAGAATTTACTTCTGGCCTTTGCTTGCTCAGATCTGAAACATGTGAAACTGGTGAGTTAGACCTTGGAGCAACAAGCGAATGTTTCTTCTTAGAATTACCAGTAATGTTCGGTTGCTGTGAATGCTGAGATATATATTCTTACCTTTAGCATTTTTAGCTTTCACAGAGACTGAGTTATCAACTTTCGTTGATTTTTCACTATTAACAGGCATAGTGTTTTTTCTCAAAGTTTTCTTAACAAAAGATGAATGGTTAGGAAGTTTTGCATTAAAGTCAAATTGTTCAGAACAATCATCTAAACCACCATTAGAGTTCAGAAAATCAAATCCTTTACTTGATGAACCAAACATATCCTTAGAGTTTGAAGCCTTAGAAATAACATAATTTGAAAACACAGTTGAAAAAACTTTTTGCTCAATATTCATCAAAAGTCTTTCATCTGATAAAGAATTCTCGAGTTCAGAAATTTTACTTTCTAAAACGAGAGGAGGGACATATAGTTTACCTAGAATAGGCTTCGCCTCCATTTCCTTTTCAGTATAACTTTAAAAGAAATCACTTGAAAGAGTTTTCTTCTTTTGATATATTGGATTTTCATCATAACTATTATTCAATTTCGCATAATAAAATGAAAGATGAACTTTAGATGATTTCAAACGTTTTTCAGTTTCGTTGGCTTCATCCTTTTCAGATAGTTTAGTCCAGAAAGTTTTAAACTCAGGGATTCTGCGAGCTAATTGCATTGAAGGATGATCATAAAGTCTTGGCACTTCAGACATCCCTTTTTGTAGACAGTGATGATTCTTATAACCGATTCCCCATCTCTCTATTTCCTCTTTGGGTTTGTTCAGAAAAATAGTCTGTTCAGTTTGACCCATTTTGTATAACTTCTCTTCCAAATTTTTTAATTTTCCCAATAAAGAAAAGTTTTCTTTGATACAAGAAGCATGCAAATTTTTAAGCTCATATAAATCAATCCCACCTTTTAGCAGTTGAGACTTGCGTTCATAATTCTCTTTAAGAATTATTGTCTTTTCTTTTGCGTTGGTGTCATTATCTTTATGTAAAATCTCAATCAATACTTTCTTCTCAGCAATTTCATTGCTAAGTTTCTGTATCAATTGGTTTTTGTCAGCTATGACACCATTTTCTTGCTCAAGATTAGATTCTAACTCCTTTTGTTTTAAACTCATGGCATGCATTTTATTCATGAAATCTGAATCTATATATTACATACCTCCTCGTCTTCATTATCTGAATCAGCTTCAGCATCGGATTCTATTTGGCCCATCAAACACATGTTGACGGCTTCATCTTTTTCTTCATCCTCTTCTTCATCATCTGAGTGATCAAGCCAGTATTCATATTCAGCCATCAGTGCTTTGCCAGCCTCCTGTTGCTTTGCAAGAAGCATCTTGTTCTTGTAATAATCGGAGTTCCTGACTTTTGGCCTTCGGCAGTCTCTGGCATAGTGACCTATTTTGCCACAGTTGTAGCACGTTGGTGGTTCTTCCTGACTGGATCCTTCAGCTTTGATCTTTCTTTCTTCTGGTTTCCTCTCCTCTAATCTCTTCCCTTCAGACTGATACCTTCTCTCTTCAGGTTTCCTCTCTTCTGTTCTCTTCCCTTCAAATCTCCTTCCTTCAACCCTTTCCTTGTGGATGTAGTTGTTCGGACCAGAAGAATATCTCTGACTATTTGAACTTGGCTTTGTGTAGAACCTTTTCTGAAAAGCACTTGTCAGCATAAGCATTCCTTGCTTCATTTGGTCATTTTCATCTATGTCAAAGTTTGCATAACCTTCATCTTCTTCTGATTCATATACAATCCCCTTGTTCTTCTTCTTCTTGACTACAAGAGCGTCTGTGTCTTCAACCGTCTTTCCTTTCTGTCTCTTATCTTCCAGAATTTCATCCACCTCTTCTTCATTTTGTCGGAGGGTTTCATACACCTCGTGAAGTGGAATCTCATTCAAATCTTTGATCTGCTTCATCTGCCTAGCAAATCCTTTCCATTCCGGTTGAAGAATACTCAGGAATTTGACGTTTAGCTCAATTTGAGATTTGTGGACTTTGTTCTTGCTAAGTTCGTTCAGCAAAGTCACAAACCTGTCATAGGTTTCTTCTAAAGTTTCTCCCACCCTGCTTCTAAATTCTTCATAATTATTTAGGCAGTTGGAGATTTTCAGCTGATTCCCAACCTTCTAACCCAGCATCATCTTTTCAAGCTGATCCCAGATTTCTTTGTCGGAGGCCTTGTAGCTGTCAATCTTTACATATATTTCATTTGGAATTCCTTGTAAAATGTATGACTTAGCTAATCTGTCGCCTTTGGCTCTTCTGAGGTTATCATCTCCTAGCTCATGAAACTTAAGTTCAACTTCAGTAGGCACATTTCCAACTACACGAGTCGTCATGACTGGTTTCATAACCCTTCTTCTATAGATGTCCTGATGAAATCACCCAGCTCATGTCTGTCAATGAAATTCAGAAACCGATCCTTCCACTGTTCGTATTCTCCTTTAAAGAGAACTGGTGGCTTGGTGTCAGTTCTTATAGCAAGGGCTTCTCTGGATGTCATTTTGAAGAAAATTCCAAGTCTGGATTGGAGCAGAGAGGTTTGCGTGTCTAGCACAGTGCGCAAAGTGAGGTTTGCGTTTCATGTGGGAAGCGCAAAGTTGAGGTTCGCGGTTCAAGTGGGAAGCGCAAAGTTAAGGTTTGTGGTTCAAGAGGTTTGCGTTTCCTACGTGTGAGAAGTGAGGTTGAGGTTTGCGTTTGCTTGAGATCCGAGAAGTAAGCTTTGCGATTCACTTGAGGAGCGCAAAGTGAAGCTTTGCGTTTCACTTGAGGAGCGCAAAGTGAAGCTTTGCGTTTGATGTGGGACGCGTAAAGTTGGACTTTGCGTATGTTCGTCTTGTGATTTGCGCTTGTTCGTCCTGGACTTTGAAAATTTGTCTAAAAACTTGTTCCTGAAACGATTAGCAATACCAAACTCCACCCTTATGTCTAGAAACACTTCTAGAACTAAATGTGAGCACTTGATCTCAATAAAACACACTTTTTAAAAATGAAATCGATGGCACAGTACGTTTATCAAACTCGACTTTTTCTCACTAAAATCACAAATTGGAACTCGATTTATGCTTTATAGTGAAATCAAATAACAACAACTCTATCTAGCATGCTAATCGATCACAACCTGATCGATTTTAACACCTAAAACACTTTAAATCTCGAAATCACTTTTTCTTGAAGAACACAGAGTCGTTTTTGCAAAAGAACTTGATTTTGATCTTAATCAGGCTCTGATACCAATTGTGGATCCAACAATACTATATCAAGTTCTTAGAATAACAGCACATAAAGATTACCAACCTGTATTGATTATAAGAAATGGTTACAAGGTTGATCTGATTCAAGCTATAGATGTGTGTTCTCTGTTTTCTCTCTATTACACCCTTAAGTGTGTGTTTTGTGTGTCTCATAATATCTGATTATTTAGAGATACTAGAGATACACCTAATATCTAACATAGTGTGTTTTACACACTTCCTAATCAACTTGGAACAACAAGTTGTAATATAAAACTATTATAACTAAATAATATCTAACAAATAGATATTATTTCTAACTAATAACTAACTAAATAACTAATATCTAACAAACTAGAAACTAACTAAGTTAAACTAATATCTAATAAACTAGAAACTAACTAAGTTAAACTAATATCTAATAAACTAGAAACTAACTAAGTTAAACTAATATCTAAGAAACTAGATATTAATTTAACAAGTACAATAATAAACAAATACATTGACATTTATTACAAACGGCATAGACTTTAATATTGAGAGTCGACGTTTCGGCTTTAGCTTCAGATTGCGATCTTCAGTTTGGATGATCTTGAATGCAATGAGACTGTGTCTTAACAAAGAGAGAGAGGTTGTTCATATAAAACCTTCTTGTGCTGTAAGCCACCGGAGTTTTCCGGAACCACCAATCCAGTTGCTTGCATGAACTGGATAAGGGAAATAGAAATGGCCTTCGAGGACAGTGAGTGTGAGGACTCACAAAGGGTCAGATTTGCATCTCAAATGTTTCGGGGAGAGGCCTTAAGTTGGCGGAATCATACCCGGACGACCCTCACTCTGGTCTTTTGGCCCAACTTATGTGGCCAATTTTTAAGAAGAAGGTTACGGACAAATATTGCAATGAAAGAGATATCGACCGAATTGAAGAAGAGTTCAGAAGCTTGAAAAAGGGAAACATGTCGATCGCCGAGTACTCTACGCAATTGGTTGAGTAATTGAGCTTGGTGGAACATCTAGCTGCCGACGAGAGAATGAATATCAAGGCTTATTAGTGGGGTTTGTTGGATATATATTGTATTCAAGATTAAAAGTGAGGGTTTAGTTTGTAAATGATGAATAGTTAAGGGTCTTGAGTTGTAAAGTCAACTATGTTGACTTAGTATAAATAGGGTTGGTTCTTTGTAATCTTGTAAGCACGCTCATTAGATAAAAATTAAGAGGATTGGTAAGAAAGAACTCGCACTCATACACAGTGAATATGTGAGACATGTGTTTACGTGTTAGATCTATGACTTTGATGTAATTTGTGATTAAATCAATAAAGATTCTTGTATACATGATTGTGTGTGAATTATATGCTAGTATCTGGGTCACAATTGGTATCAGAGCTGAAAATTCAACGATTTGAAGTTTTTATGAGTTCGCATTCTGGTTGAGTTTTCTTGAGTCGATTTTTTTTGTAAAAGTATGTTTTTGATAAAATTCTTGGTATAAGATTGGTCGATAAGTGATATAGAATGTATTTCTTGGAACAAATTGAATTTAGAAATTGTTTTTGGTAATAAATTTGTGAATTTGTTGGTTTCTTGGTTCGCAAAAGTGTCGAGTATTGTTTGATTAATACGTATGTGCTATAGTGTAAATTTTATTGTAATATTGAATTCGATTGATCTTTACACTAACTTGATTGATTCTGTAAAGTTACTGAGTGTGATTTTGTTAGACTGAAATTGTATTCAAGATTAAATGAGGGTCATTGTTGTAATTAGTGTTTGTGTGTGAGTTGTAAATGAGCTTAGAAGGTTTGACCTTGCTTGGTCATGTTGACCTATATATAAGCAAGTCTTTGTGTTGTTTCTTAGTAGGCGTGTAAGTAAGTGTGTGAAAGTGAAGGTGTAATCTTGGTAGTAATTGAGAGAGAGTAAGAACACATAGTTGCACACATTAAATACACACACAAACACTCAATCTTAATTCGTTTATCACAAATAGGGATATGGTTTGATGTAATATTTGTGATTAATAAACAAAAGTGTTATGTGTAAATCTGTATGTGTTTATGCTAGTAATTCTTGGACCACAATTGGTATCAGAGCCAAATCCATTTCAAAATCAAGAAAGTTTTTGAGTCACTGTTACTGTTCACGAAGTCCAAATCGATTTTGAGTTTTAATGAAATTTTTGAGTTGAAATCGATTAGGTTATGTTCGTAGTGTGAAATCGATCGAGTCTGTATAGTTTGTTTCAAGAATTGTACTGTATTTGATTGGTAATTTTGATTTTAAAGAAGTTCTGTATTCACGAGTTTTCACGCACTGTTCTTGAATGAAATTGTCGATTTGTGTGTTTTTAATCGAAATTCATTGTTAGAATTGTGTTCTAAATGTGTAGGTGAGTAAATTGTCAAATTTTCAGATCGAAATTCGAGGTCTAGATGAGTTTTTGGTGAAGATTTATTCGTTTTTAGTCGGTTTGCGTGAGATCTAAAGTTTGCGCAAGTTCATCCGAGGTTTGCGCAAGTTCATCCTGGTTTGCGCAAGATTCATCGAGAATTTCTTAGTGATTAATTTGAACTTTGCGTATTCAACAACATACGTAAGTTGATCTTTGCGTATTCTTCTCGAAACGCAAAGTTTATTTTGCTTATACAACGTTTATCGTATATTCAGTGTTTGGATTCAATAGTTGCATAGTGTTTGCGTATTACACTGAACACGCAAAGTGTCGTTTGTGTCACACACTGATTAAGCAAAGTAATGTTTGCGTATCATGGCACATACGCAAAGTAATGTTTTCGTATCATGGCATATACGCAAAGTAATGTTTGCGTATCACGGCAAATACGCAAAGTAATGTTTGCGTATCACGGTACATACGCAAAGTAAGATTTACGTATCACTCTTGTTATACTTTGCGTATCACACTTGTA
Source organism: Arctium minus (assembly GCA_954870635.1). Lineage (NCBI taxonomy): Eukaryota > Viridiplantae > Streptophyta > Magnoliopsida > Asterales > Asteraceae > Arctium > Arctium minus. Next base: position 56,305,665 of record OX941092.1, read on the forward strand.
ACGCAAAGCAAGGTTTGCGTACCGAACCTGACACGGGAAGTGTGGTTTGCGCAATAGCCTGTTCACGCACAATTCTATCTTGCGTTTCACACTGTGCTGTACTTTAATTTTTTTTTTTTCGAAAATTTTTCTTGATTTGTTGGATTTAAAGATCTTTACTAGCTAATATTTTTTTTCATCTTGTGTAGGTTTATACATCTTTTAATCATGGCAAATGAATTACTCTCTATGGGATCTCATCTAAAGTCTCCGGTCTTATCTATCGGAGATTATTCACAATGGAAGAAAAGGATGACTCAGTTCTTGAATCTAAAGAACATAGATTATATGGATTCCATCCTTCATGGTCCAACTGAGCCACAAACGCATGTACCTGGACAAGTAGCAACAGCTACATCTTCAGAAATCCCAGATCGATATGTGCCGAAACCTTATCAATTCTTCAGTGATGCAGAAAAGGCAAGACACAAGATAGATGAAGAGGCACTTATCTATCTCACTATGGCAATCCCTAATGATATCTACAATCGCGTAGATAGTAGGGTATCTGTAAAAGCTTTATGGGATGAATTGGAAAGACAGTTTCAGGGAACAAAGAAGTCAATTCAGACAAAGCTGAATCAAAGTATAAATGCGTATGAAGGCTTCCATGCGAAAGAAGGAGAGACTTTGTTGGATACATAAAACCGTTTTAATGTGATATTGAATGATCTAAGAAGAAATGGAACGAACAAGTTAGAATCAGAGATCAATTATAAGTTCATTAAGAACTTGAACCCAGAATGGAAAAGCTAAGCTATCAACATTCAGATGACTAAGGACATGGCACAAGAAGACGTAAATGATATCTTCACAACTTTATCTCAGCATGAGGATGAAGTAAAGCAGCTAAGTGCTGAAAAGAAGATGGTCAAAGATTCTCTAGCCTTAATGTCTGAACGTAAGAAATGGTCAAGTTTCAAGTCCAGTTCTTCTTACAAGACAAAGTCAAGGAAATCCAGAGCTCTCCTCACTGAAGTCATTGATTCAAGTACTGATGAATCTTCTACTGAAAGTGAAGAAAATTCAGATGAGGATATTCAACGATTTGCTGAAAATCTGGCTCTCCTCACAAAGCAGTTTAAGAAAAGCTTTGGTAAGAACAGATACTCCAAGCCGAAAGATGAGAGTTACAAGAAAGACAAGTACAAATCAAGATCTGAAAAGAAGTATGAGAAAAGAGGAGAGAAAAGAGATGAAAGGCGAGAAGAGAAAAGAGAAGAGATGAGAGAAGGAAAGAAAGAAGAGACTGAGCCGAAATATGGAAGATGTTATAACTGTGGAAAACCAGGTCATTTTTCCAAAGACTGCAAGCAGAAGCGAATAAGGAATTCAGAATATTATACTCGGAAATCACTGTTAGCAAAGAAGGTGGAAGATGGTCAAAACTTAATGGCGGAAGAAGAAAATTGGTTCTACAAGAGTTCTGATGATGAATCTGCACACTTTACTAAGGTCTGTATGATGGCCAAAGTGAATGAGGACATTGGATCATCTTCTGATCATTTCGACTGTGGTTCTGAGGTACGTATTCAATCTTTAAAGGCTCAAGTTAAATTCATGAAAGTAGAGTTTAAAACTTTGAAAGTTAAACTTAGCCATGAAAGACAAACAATGTTGAATTTTCGTGATGAAAATGCAATGCTGAAAGATGTTGTTAAGGAAAAAGAATCTGAAAAAGATTTTTTAAAAAAGGACAAAGATGTTTTAAATTCAAAAATATCTGAGCTTGAAAGAGATATTGTAAATTTAAATGCTGAAAAAGGTGATTTTAAAATAAAATTTGAAGCGTGTTTTCAAGAAAGAAACGAGGCATATTGTAAAATCAAGCAACTGGAGGATTTAAATCTGAAAAGAGAACAGACTGAGCAAACATTAAATCTTTTAACAAACAAACTCCAATATGTCCGATTTTATAATGTTAAAAAAGGTTTAGGTTTTGAACCAAATAATGTTTTGAAAAGAGCACCAGAAAATTTGTATAACTTTGATAAAATGGGCTCTACTCCTACAAAACCAGATATTCATGATACTTTTGTAAAAGGTAAAGTCGTGAATGATGATGACACTTCATCTTGTGCTGATTCAATTTCAAGTTTAAAGTCTGTTGGTTTTGCTTATAAAGATTTGAATGAAAGTTACAAAACAAGAAAGATAGAATTTAGTGAATTTACGTCACTCTTTCTCCTTGTTTACCAACAGAGTCAGCCAAGGTTGAAGCAAATAGTACTGAATCTCAGTGTCAGTATGATGAATCTGAGTCAGAAACTGATGTTGAGAATCAAATTTCTTTATCTGATTCATTCACTTCTAATTCCTCAAAAGAATCAAAAGATGAAAATATCATGAATCAAAACCTTAATTCTGATTTTTCAAAAACTATGAATGAGGAGATCTTTACAGAAATGATGAATGCTCCAGATCCTGTTCCTATAATAGAAAAGATGGAATCAAACTCTGAGGTGAATCAAGCATCTAATTTTGAGAAACAAATCACAAATATTCAAAAGACAATTGAAGAGTTAGAAGATGAGAACGTTGATCTCAAATTCAAACTTGACAAGTCTTTTGAAGAAAACAAAGAGCTTTCTAGAGAGTTAAATGTTTTGAAAGATGATTTGTTTAAACAAAATCTAAAAGATAAAAAGATGTTTGAATCTCCAAACTGGAATGTTCATTCTAATCCAGAGTTTGAGACTATTAATTCTAAAACTTCAGTTGTTTATACTAATACTTCTGAATATCCTCCGAGTATTTTTGAAAAAGGAGAAGCTTCTTGTAATTCAAAGCCAAAATCATCTTTTTCAAAGAAAGCTAACAAATTCTATTTCCTGTTTCAGATATAAAAAGGCAGAATGGTAAAGGAGAATGGATGAAGAATGTGAAGGAAAATAAAGTTGCTAAAAATAAATGTAATATCAGTGATAGTGGTAGTTTGATGTGTAAAAATTCAAACGTTTACAAATGTCAAAGTTGTATGAATGCTTGTAATTCATTGGATAAATCTAAGCTTTTGACATTTTCACGTAAGAATTTTATCTACAAACACTGTCATGATAATGCATTTATCATTCCTTCCATTTATTTTAAATCTAAAGATGCCAGAAAAAAATCTCATGTCAAATATGTTTCCAAATCCTTAACACATCAGGCTAAATTTTTTCATGCTAAGATTGATCATTTTTTGAAAAAGAAAACATTTCATGAGCTTAATGTTAAAATGATATGGAAATGGGTACCTAAGCCTCGCTATGAGTGGCGAATTAAGGCTAAGGTAAATGATGTTGATGAATTGCAAAAAGCTAACAAGGAAAGACCCATATGGATATGGGTACCTAAGCAGAAGTAATTTTCTCTTTTTGCAGGCCTCACATATATGGTATATAGATTCAGGATGCTCGCGACATATGACAGGATTTAAGCATCTACTTCACAATTATGTTGAGGAACCTGCCGGTACTGTAAGTTATGCAAATTCTGAGGTTACTGGATACATTCGAGGACACGGATCTTTAACAAATGGTATCGTGACAATCAAAAGAGTACTATACGTAGAAGGACTTGATCATAATCTTTTCAGTACAAGTCAATTCTGCGATAGTCAATTTCAAGTTCGGTTTACTAATAAATGCTGTTATATTGAAGATAAAGATGGTTGTGCCGTTTTTAAAGCTAAGCGGAATGCAAATCATTATTCCGTGAATTTTCCAACTCTTTCTGCATCAAGACCTGTTTGTCTGATTGCAAAAGCTTCACGAGCTGAAAGTGGGATATGGCATCGACGTCTGTCTCATCAAAACTTTGATGCGATTAATCAGTTGGCGAGACAAGGTATTGTCAAAGGTCTACCAGAACTAAGGTTTGAGAAGAATTCTCTTTGTCCCGCGTGTGAAATGGGAAAGATGAAACGAACATCTCAAAAGCTAAGACAAAATTCTCATCCTGAACACCTCTTGAATTGATACATATGGACCTTTGTGGCCCGATGAGGACTCAGTCTATGAATGGTAAAAAATATATTTTGGTCATGATAGATGAGTACTCCAGATATACTTGGCTGGAATTTTTAAGGAACAAATCAGATGCAGCAGAGCTGATCATTGAGTTTATAAAGAAAATTCAGGTTCGACTACAATTACCGGTTATATCTTTGAGAAGTGACAATGGCACGGAATTCATGAATGAAAAACTTCAGAGTTATCTCATATCTGTTGGGATCTCTCACAACTTTTCTGCTGCTTATACTCCTCAGCAAAACGGCGTAGTTCAAAGAAAGAATCGAACACTGGTGGAAGCTGCGAGGACTATGCTAGCCTATTCTGAGTTGCCAATGTTTCTGTGGGCTGAAGCCGTAGCCACTGCGTGTTTCACACAAAACCGCACGATTGTCATCAAAAGACATAAAAAGACAGCGTATGAACTTATTAATCGTCGAAAACTGAATATTAAATTTTTTCGTACTTTTGGTTGCAGGTGTTATATTCTCAATGATCGAGACAATCTTGGTAAATTTGACAAGAAGGCTGACGAAGGCTATTTCATTGGTTATTCGTTAACGTCTAAAGCCTATCGAATCTACAATAGACGAACCAAGACGATCATGGAGAGCATTAATGTGTCATTTGATGAATCATCATCGTTGACTTCTAATCACAACAGTTCAGAACTCAAGCTTAAGCAGAAGGTTTCGATTCAAGACGGAATAGAACCCGAAGTCAAACAGAATAAGTATTCTCATTCAAATAAAATTACAGCTGAATTAGACTTATTATTTTTTGATGCTTTTCTGGATATTTGTACAGATTTTGAAAAATCAAGCATATCCGCATCAACTTCAGAGGTTCCAATTATAATAGCAGATATTTCAAGACCTTCTGAAAATGTCACAATATCAACCACATCAGGTACATCTACACATATACATTCTGAAGGTACTAATGTTGATTCTGTGAATGCAGATCCAAATTCTGCAACAGAAGTTCCGAGTGATTCTTCTATTGCTCCGGAAATTTTTACTTCAGAAGAGGCTGTACAAGATGTCCCGAGTACATCTGGGGTTGAACAAGACTTACCTGCAGTATATGATGAATATGAGGAAGATAATACTCAAGTTGATATTCATCCGATTCCAAGTACCATGAAATGGACACGAGCTCACCCACTTCATAATATTATTGGTGATGCACAGTCTGGTGTACAAACGCGTGCAACATCAGCTAATTTTTGTTTATATTCAATCTTTTTAAGTTCTCTCGAGCCGAAGAAAGATTAAGAAGCCTTGCGTGATCCAGATTGGATACTGGCGATGCTAGAAGAACTTCTGCAATTTGAGAGGAACAAAGTTTGGCGACTTATACCACTTCCAGAAGGAAAATATGTTATTGGAACAAAGTGGGTTTTCAGAAATAAGAGAGATGAATCTGGGGTTGTAGTTCGAAACAAAGCTTGCCTTGTTGCAAAGGGTTATTGTCAACAGGAGGGGATTGATTATGACGAAACGTTTGCTCCTGTGGCACGACTGGAAGCTATACGAATCTTCTTATCTTATGCAGCTCATAAAGTTTTACTGTCTATCAAATGGATGTAAAATCTGCATTTTTAAATGGGATATTGCATAAAGAAGTATATGTTGCTCAAACAGAAGGATTCATTTATCCAAAGAACCCTGATCATGTCTATGTCTTAGACAAAGCCTTGTATGAACTCAAACAGGCACCAAGAGCTTAGTAAGAAACTCTAACTCAATTCTACTTGCTTCAGGATTCAAGAAAGGTACAATTGATACTACTCTCTTTCTGAAAAAGCAAGGTGATGATATGATTCTAATCCAGATTTATGTAGATGACATAATTTTCGATTCTACAAATCCAAAGTTTTGTAAAAACTTTTCAAGAATCATGGAATCTCGTTTTGAAATGTCAATGATGGGCGAACTGAATTTTTTTCTTGGTCTTCAAGTGAAACAGTTACCCGAAGGCATTTTCATTAATCAATCAAAATATATTCGAGATATTTTAAAGAAATTTAACATGAGTGACAGTTCAGTGATGAAAACACCGATGGCAACGGACATACTTTTGATGCAGATATTTCTGGCAAATCTGTAGATCAAAAAGTGTACCGTAGCATGATTGGTTCACTGCTGTATTTAACTGCAAGTAGACCATATATTATGTTTGCTACATGTTTCTGTTATAGATATCAGGCCAATCCGAAGGAATCACACCTGGTCGCTATAAAACGGATTCTTAGGTATGTTAAAGGTACTACTGAGTTAGGCCTTTGGTACCCTAAGGGTTCGTCTTTTGATTTAACTGCATATACTGATGCTGATCATGCAAGATGCAAACTGGATAGAAAGAGCACCTCTGGTTCTTGTCAGTTCTTAGGTGATAAGTTGGTTAGTTGGACATCTAAGAAACAAAATTGTGTTTCTACATCCACCGCCGAGGCTGAATACGTAGCTGCCGCAAGCTGCTGTTCACAATTCCTCTGGATGAAAACACAGTTAAAAGATTTTGGTTATACTTACCAACGAGTCCCTATCTAATGCGATTCTAAGAGTGCGATTGCGATAACAGCCAATCCAGTGCAGCATTCCAAGACGAAACACATCGTTGTTCATTATCATTTTATAAAGGATCATGTCGAGAAGGGCGATATCGAGATGCACTTCGTGACTACAGACTACCAGTTGGCTGACCTTTTCACCAAGCCGTTGGATGAAAAGAGGTTTAACTTTTTAGTTAGCAAACTTGGTATGTTAAACGCCACTTCATGATTCTAGGGGGAGTTTTCTAAATTTGTGCTTTATTTGCATATATTTTGAATATTTCATCATATGTTAACAGACTAAAGCGGGATCATTTTTATAATGATTACCAAATTTTTTTTTTCTTGCAGGAGATTTTATGTGACAATGGCTTTTGGACAATTCAGTTCAAAACCCGTATTCAACTGTTTTTCTTCTGAAGGATGCTTTCATGATTATATCTTTTCAGGAAGTTTTTGTTTGACAGGGAGTTTAGAAATTATATTGCTATATCTTTTATAATAATATTTCTAAAAAGATTGACGTTTTACAGATATCAAGGGGAGGATATCTATTCCAGGGGGAGTTAAGGATTCTGATCTACAGGTATTTCTTTCTTATCCTTATACTCTAACACTTGTGAAAGAAGAACAACTTTTACTTGTGAAAAATGGTGTTAAAATGTTCAAACCACTTCACGATCTTAAAATGTTTTTCTGATTTGAGAAGTGTGAATTTTAAATGATTTTTGGATATTTGTGAATTTTATTGTTTATCTGGCCGTGTGTTCTGTAAAGAATAATACTTGTGTATTTTCTTTTCTATATACTTTGTCAAGTATTCATACACACACTGGTTCAGTATTTTCAAATTGATTATGTTATTACCATGTATCAAATGATATATCTTTCTATGGTAATACTCCCATTTGGTATTCACAGTTGTTTGAGTCAAACGTCATTTCATTTTTAAATGTGCTTTCATTAATAATATGTTTATAGACTGTTCATATAAACAACATACGTCTTTGAATTTCCAAATATATTTTTTTTTCTCTTCATGATAATTCGTTCTGATCTTAATCATTGTCAGATTCTCAAAACATTTCTATTCTTTTCATTCATATAAAGTTTTGAGATATCTTAAATGTTTAAAATGCTCAAATTTCATTTCTGATTTTTGATGAGCATATATACACTGACATATGATTTCTTGTGCTTTACATGTCAAGAAAATCATTGAACAACAAGTACTTTTAGGAACATGGGATTCAGTGTGAGTGCTAAATAGATCTTCCATGGAATCACGATAACAGTGTTTCCTACCCCGGAAGAAATCCTTTGAGTGATTGAGGGGAGAGGGGTCTAAAAGAATTGAGTGTGGGAGTGAGCTGAGATAAAATGGAAATGAGAGATTGGTTAGATGTGAGCTTATATGTTTAAAAGAAAGAGGGTGAGAGAACAGAGTTAAATGAATATCAGAACTCTGAACCAAACATCTTTCTGAGTCGGGCATCCACATATTTTTTGGGGAAGCAACATATAATCTATCGGATCTTCACTTGGAAGATACTGATATTGAAAAAGAAGGAAAGTTGCCCCACCTTCGACCCTTTCTCATGCACGTTGAGTCCATGTATAATCATTGTTGTCTCAGTGATTTACATACTTTGAGCCTTATGAAACACAATAATTGTGCTAATTCTTTCAAACACAAGCACGAGCACACAGAGAATTTGATTTTCTGTCAGAACATTCATAGAATTACCTTGTGTTTTTCAATGATTGAATGGAAGTCCTGGGGAGTCATCATCAAACAAGCTCCTTAAATTGTACATTCGTTGTACACAGTAACTTTGTGTTACTGACAGGCATTTCTAACTGTTTCATATGTTGATTCAGGGTTACAACTCTTATTTCGTTTGAATTTGAAAAGATTCAGATGAATACATTCATGGTTCAACGGCTCTTTCAGATCAGACGACAGATTTTATCACATCTTGTATTGGGGAGATTGTCTTTTATCATAAGGGGGAGATGAAAGTTCATGAAGAATGTGCTTATCAGACGGTGGGAAGTTCATTCAATGACACATCTGACCTTGATTTTGATTCTTACAAATCATTAAAAAGGGGGAGAATAATCAAAGTTCAAGATCAGATTGAAGTTTTAAAGATTTCAGAAATGATAACTATTTTTTAGATGATTAAAGTCAAAGGTTAAAGAAAGCTTTCAAAGAGAAAGTGAAAGAAAGTCAGAGTTTGAAAGAAACGTTGTCTAGTCAGAGTTTAGTCAAAAGCTAATTCAAAGGAAGAGACAAGTTTGAAGAATTGTCAAAGATATCAAAGTTATGAAGAGCAAAAGTTGAAAGCTGAAGACAATTCTGAAGATAAGAAGGCCTGAAGATTATTGTCAAATTTTTTTTAATCTTGAATCCAAAGGGGGAGATTGTTAGACTGAAATTGTATTCAAGATTAAATGAGGGTCATTGTTGTAATTAGTGTTTGTGTGTGAGTTGTAAATGAGCTTAGAAGGTTTGACCTTGCTTGGTCATGTTGACCTATATATAAGCAAGTCTTTGTGTTGTTTCTTAGTAGGCGTGTAAGTAAGTGTGTGAAAGTGAAGGTGTAATCTTGGTGGTAATTGAGAGAGAGTAAGAACACATAGTTGCACACATTAAATACACACACAAACACTCAATCTTAATTCGTTTATCACAAATAGGGATATGGTTTGATGTAATCTTTGTGATTAATAAACAAAAGTGTTTTGTGTAAATCTGTATGTGTTTATGCTAGTAATTCTTGGACCACAGATTTGAAGAATTGGATCGATTTCTGTCAGGATCGAATTCTCAACAAGAATTAATTATCAGAAACAATATCAAAGAAGTTTGCGGAATAACACTTTGATATTTAATAAAACAGGAAATCAAAACAGAATATAATCAACAAATTGTAAACTTGTATTGAATGCTTTGAAGTTACAAGATTACACACTCAACCTCAATATTGATGAACATGCTCACCAATACGAATTCTACTTCTCTAGAATTAGGATCTATGCCTTGAGGTTGATTTTCTCTCTAAAAGAATGAAAACAAAAGTTAACTCATTATTCTAAACTATACAATATATATACTGAATACAAAGATAATTACAATAAATAAAATATCTTCAGTATATCTTCCATGTATATCTCTAAGCTTCCATAATCTTCAGATTATCCAGCTGTCATTCTTTCCATCCGAATCTCTTTAGCAGCACTAACCATGATCAGCAGCATTAACTTCTTCTAGCAGCATTAACTACTAAGCAGCACTAACTACTAAGCAGCACTAACTACTAGCAGTACTAACTAGCTAAGCAGTACTAACTTTGTTCAAGCAGCACTAACTATGACTAGCAGTATTAATAGTACTAGCAGTAGTAACACTCAGCAGTATTAACCTTTAAGTCTTCTAGCAGTAGTAACTTTGAACCAGCAGCATTAACCATACTTGATGAATTCTTCAGTTCCCAACAATCTCCCCCTAACTTGACTTTTGGGAAGAGAAGTCAAGTTCTTCAGAATTAATCTTCAAGATGCTCCCAAAACTCTATTATGGCCTAAATTCCAGTGTTTGCATCCAATCCCAAACTCTGATTGATGGTTCTTTGAATCAAGTATTTAGCCATTTCTGAATCTGGAACACACCTTAACTTTTTCTTCAGCATGGCATGTAGCTTCAATCTGCTATGATTGTACACTCTATCCACTAGGAAGTATTCAGTGTGATTTAAATCCAAAGTCACTGTATATACTCCACTACTTTCATATAGAGTCCAACTGTTGACCGACTTGAATACATCCTTGATCATATGCTTTACTTCTTCAGGTTTGAACATCATACACAAATACTCCATTACCAGTTTTGTAATTGAAATTCCTGGAGCCTTTAGAATATCTGCATACAACTTCATTCCTATCTCAAACATCTCTTCAAGATCTGATCTAGAGCATGTTCTGACAATTTTTGCCCATGTGTTGAACACTTCATACTTTTCATCCTTTCTTTTCAGCCTTATGTATTCCTTTCCATCCACTGTCAATGTATCCCAGAGAATGACCTCAGGAGGCTTAACTCCTACAGGTTCTACTGAAATTGGTTCAGGCACTTTGTCCATCACTACCATATACAAATTTACATCATCAGTGTTAGATAGCTCTGTCTGTTTAGATGACTCAGGTGCCCCTTCTTCTTCAGCAACCTTATCAGCCTCTTCTTCAGATACTCTAGGCTTTTTGATTGGCTTTCTCCTTGCCATCAGTTTTGTTCTCTTTAAAGTCCGTAGACTTTCTCCCAGGGTGGACTCTTTCTTAGGAGGTGTTTCTTGCTCATCTGGAAATGGCTTTTGACAATCAAAGTCATTACTTTCTTTTATTCTCTTCTCCATCTCCACCCTAGCAGTTTCACTTCCCTGAAGCTTTAACATCTCTGAATCATAGAGCTCTTTGATCTTCTCAAAAGACATTTTGGAGAACATCTCCTTTTTGACTCCTACAGCACCTTTGAGAAATATAATCATCTTGTTTCTCTCTTGGGTACCTAGGAATGTCTTTGAGGGTCTTCTCTTCTTTGCAACTGTTTTCACCACAGATTTCTTCATACTTGCAGCTTTCTTCTGTGCAATTTCAGTTGCCATACTCTGTTGATAAGCTTCATTCAGTTCAGCAGCTAGAGCTTTTGCCATTTCCCTGCCCTTTCCATCTGAACTCTTTCTTCTTTTTCAATATCCTCCTGCATCTTTTTAGCTAGGGCTTCATCTGATTCAACCAACCTTTGCTTTTTGATTGGTTGATCAGATTCTACCATCTTTGCTTTTCCTTTGTCTTTGCTCATTGCCTTCTTACTGTTATCTTTCTTGATCACTTCACCTTGTTCTTTTTTGATTACACCTTTGGTCTTTGAAGTGACCTTGGGAGTATCATTCTTGGCTTTTAGTAAGGTTTCTGCAATCTCAAGATCTGTTAACACTTCTTTCACAGTTTCTGCTGCTTTATTAATGTCAGCAGTAGTAACTGTTTCTTCTTGCTGCTCCCCCTGAACATCAACTTTCTCTCCATCAAGCTCCCCCTTTCTTGTGGCTTCTTCCATGTTGATCTCCCCCTTTTTGGGAGCATCATCCTCAGTTGGCCTTCTCCTTAATTGGAATTGCTTTCTCTTCTTCCTTTGTACCAGACTAACCACCATCCTCTTCAGCTTAGCAATCTGTTCTTGTTGTGACAGAATTACTAGCTTCATTTCTTCAATTTCTTTGCCTTGTTTGAGAACATCTTGATTGATGTTCCCCATTGTTTCCATCAATTCATCGTACGTATATCTGTCCTCACCCTCTCCAGAAGTGTTACCCTCCTTTGAAGGATCATTGGATCTTTTATCTGTGGAAGTCTTCTGCCTTGCAGAGGCACTATCCACCCCTGTGGTTTCTTGGCACCAGGGACCTTCAAATGATTGCTCATTTAAAGTTGCCATGGGGGAGGTCTTATTGATGTTACCACTTTCCTCCTCTGTACTAGCAGGAGTAGTGGCAGCCTCATCACCCATATGCTCTACCTCCTCCTCAGAGAGCACCTCCTTTGGGTTGGGAGACACCCGTGTGGTTTCCCTTTGGATATTCTCTAGGGGAGAATTCTCCCTTAGAGGGCTTATAGGCTTAGTGGGTAATGGTACAAGAAGGGAAGGAGCCTTCTTTACCTGTTTTCTCTTGTAAGTTTGGGTGATGGGAGAGGTTGGTTTTTCAAGAAGGGACTGGGGAATTGATTTTGAGAGGGAAGGTTGGGCTTGGATAGCAGTGGGTTGGTCTAATGGGGGCCTTGACCCTGCTGCCATACCTTCATTGGGTTGGGACACCACCATCATTGTAGAGAACAATGGGGTGTCAACTCCTTCAGAGTCCCCAGCAGATCTTCTCATATTTGAGAACACCTTGCCTTTGGGGGGTTTAGGTACATATACCCCAACAGGTTGAGGTATATCCGTCAATTCATGAGTAATAATTTCTTGAACAAACCTGGGATACATAAAGAAGCTCTTTTTGTTTCCCATGTTTGAGACAAGATCACTGAAAATCATTTTAGAAAAATTGTACTTTCTGGCAGTGGCCAAGCACACCAAAGCATAAGCAATAGTGCTGCTGAACTCACTCCATCCAGTAGTCTTTTTGGAGATACAATGCATAAGCGTATGGACAAAGAAACGCCATTGGGGTGAGAATTTTGCTTTAGAAAATTTGAACACTCCCAATGGGCCTCCATACCCCATTCTTGTAAGGTTTGAAAACAGTTCATCATTTGGGATAGAGGTTATACCAGAGGCATCGTCTAGACGTAGACTGATGCGAATAACCTCTTCAGTAACCGTGAGTGATTGATCACAGATTCTTGTCTTGATCATCTGCACACCATTCTCAACAACAATGGTTGCATTAGCCCAGAACTGCCTTTGATGCTCAATATAGATTGTAGGGGATACAAGAAGAGCATGAGCAATGTGGCTTGTCTTAAGGAAATCCACAATCTGATGAAATCCTGAAGCTTGCTTTGGCTTTTGTAGCATCGCAATCTCGTTGTGCTCGTCGATGAAAGTCATGGATGCCATTGATCTTAGTGAAAAGCTTGCCTGAAAACTTCGAACTTGAGAGAGAAAAGGTTTTGAGCGCAAGAGAACAATATGCAAAGAGTCGTTATGAACTTTTAGGCGGGCAAAAAGTATTTATAGTATTCAGAATATAAGCAGTATTAACCTAGAGCAGTATTAACTACTAGCAGTATTAACTGACTAGCAGTATTAACTGACTAGCAGTATTAACTGACTAGCAGTATTAACTGACTAGCAGTATTAACTGACTAGCAGTATTAACTGCTAGCAGTATTAACTGAAAGCAGTATTAACTGAAAGCAGTATTAACCACTAGCAGTATTAACTGAAAGCAGTATTAACCACTAGCAGTATTAACTGAAAGCAGTATTAACCACTAGCAGTATTAACTGAAAGCAGTGTTAACCACTAGCAGTATTAACTGAAAGCAGTATTAACCACTAGCAGTATTAACTGAAAGCAGTATTAACCACTTACTCCTTTTAAACTTGCTAAACACTGAGTACTGCTATGCAAATCCTGAAACAGACGATTTGTAACTCCAGGAATACTATACAGATATAAAACCACTTTTTTTTATTTAAGAAGGGGATTATTCAGAGTTTATCATTCCCACACTTGTTACCAAGAAAGTGAATCTACCCACATCAAAAGCTTTAGTGAATAGATCAGCAAACTTATTATCAGTGTGAACTTTGACAACTTGAATAAGTTTCTTTTCATTACAATCTCTTATAAAGTGATACCTGATCTCAATGTGCTTTGTTTTTGAGTGCTTGACTGGATTATTCACAATGCTAATAGCACTGCTGTTGTCAATAAAGATTGGAGTGTGTAGAAAGGTTACCCCATAATCCAACATTTGATTCTGAATCCATAAGACTTGAGAACAGCAACTTGCAGCTGCTATGTACTCTGCCTCTGTTGTAGATGTGGATACTGTGGTTTGTTTCTTGCACTGCCATGAGACTAGTCTATCACCCAAAAACTGACATCCTCCAGAAGTAGATTTTCTGTCCAAGTTTGCCCCACCTAGATCACTGTCTGAGTATGCTATTAGGTCAAAAGGTGAGTTATGAGGATACCAAAGTCCCAATCTGGGTTGCCCTTTGAGATATCTGAATATCCTCTTAACAGCTTGAAAGTGAGATTGCTTTGGCCTAACTTGAAATCTTGCACATACACAGACTGGAAACATTATATCTGGCCTTGATGCTGTGAGATACATGAGAGAGCCAATCATGGATCTATAATGATGCACATCCATATCCTCCCCCTCAAGATCTGCTGTGATCTGCTTGTGTGTTTCCATAGGTGTGCTGGCAGGTTTTGATTCTGAGAAATCAAACTTGGTTAGAATATCCTGCACATACTTGGATTGACAGATGAAAATGCCATCTGACTTCTGTTGAACTTGGAGTCCAAGGAAGAAAGTAAGTTCCCCCATGGAACTCATTTTGAACCTTTGATGCATTAAATCCTCAAACTCCTTGCACATGTTGTTTCTTGTAGATCCAAAGATAATGTCATCAACATAGATTTGGACCAGCAAAATATCCTTCTTCTTTCTTTTGATAAATAGAGTCTTATCAATGACTCCTCTTTCAAAGTCATTTTCCAAGAGATAGGATGACAGTGTGTCATACCATGCTCTTGAGGCTTGATGTAGTCCATAAAGTGCTTTCTTTAATTTGTATACCCTGTCTGGATAGCTTGGGTTTTCAAACCCTGGTGGTTGACAGACATATACTTCTTCTTCAATTGATCCATAGAGAAAAGCACTTTTTACATCCATTTGATAGACTTTGAAGTTCATGTAAGAAGCATAGGCTAGGAATAATCTAATTGCTTCTATCCTAGCCACAGGTGCAAAAACTTCTTCATAATCAATACCTTCTTCTTGAGTATAGCCTTGAGCCACCAGCCTTGCTTTGTTCCTTATGACAATACCTCTTTCATCTCTCTTGTTTCTGAAAATCCACTTTGTGCCAATCGCTCTGTGATCTTTAGGAAGGTCTACTAGATCCCATACATCTTGTAGCTTGAACTGTAACAGTTCCTCTTGCATTGCTTCTATCCAGCTGGATTCTTTCATAGCATCATGTGCCTTTTTAGGCTCAAGCTGTGATAGAAAACAAGAAAGCACTGTATGCTGTTGATCTTGCATTTCCTGAAGCCTGCTTTGATGTCTAGTCATCATAGGAGAAGAGATATCTCCTATTATCAACTGTGGAGGATGATTCTTTTGAACTCTGGTGTTATGACTAGGTTCTTCATTCAGTCCAGCCTCAAGATTAGATTCATGCAGCTCAACTGAAGTGTTTTCAGATGCCACTTCATTATATTCTTGAGACTCCTCATCTCTAGTGTCTTCTTCACTCTGACTTGGTTCAGTAATTGATTCCTTTTCACAGTCTTCACCAGAATTTACTGTGGGTATGGGAAAAATCACAGATTTAGATATACTTTCTTGAACTTGTGTGATCCCTGATCCTCCACTTCCTGTTCCTGTATACTCATTACTGAAACTAAAAGAGTTAGTTAGTGAATCAATGTCAAATAGCCACTGAGGTCCAGACCCAACAGGATTTGGTGTGTTCTCATTGCATTTGACATTGTCACTTTCTTCAATTATTCTAGAAGAAGAGTTAAATACTCTGTAGGCCTTACTCTGAGATGAATATCCAACAAGAAATCCATCATCTGCTTTGCTATCAAACTTACCTAAGTGAGATTTGGTATTTAGAATTGTACAAGGACACCCAAAAGGTTTGAAGAAACCAATAAAAGGTTTTCTTTTATTTAAAAGCTCATATGGGGTCTTGTTCTTTTGCTTGACCACTAGAACTTTGTTTTGGACATAACAAGCAGTATTAACTGCTTCAGCCTAGAAGGTAATTGGCAATTTTGAATCAGCCAACAGAGATCTAGCAGCCTCTATTAGTGTTATATTCCTCCTTTCAGCAACACCATTCTGTTGAGGAGTCCTAGGAGCACTATATTGCCTCTCAATACCTTTTTCTTCACAAAAGGTGTTTAGATCATGATTTTTAAACTCAGTTCCATTATCTGATCTCATGACTTTTACTCTTTGATTAGTTTGGTTTTCAATTCTTAGAATAAAGGATTTGATAAGACCACTTGTTTCATCAACAATAACCAAGCAGTAAGATTTCTTGCCTATACTCATAACATTTGTAGGACCAAACAGATCCATATGCAGTAACTGGAGACAAGAAGAAACAAAATTTAACTCTTTGGTCTTATGAGAAGTTTTGTGTTGTTTGCCTTTAAGACAAGCAACACAATGATCATCACATGAAAAGACTTTTGAAGGTAAACCTCTTACAAGGTTATTTTTAACAACATTGTTCATAGTCTTGAAATTCATGTGACACATCCTTCTGTGCCATAGAGAGGATTCATCTACAGAAGCTTTTGAAACAAGACAATTTAGAGATGAATCACTATCAACATTGTCCATATCAAGACAGTAAACATTGTCCTTTCTTGGAGTTCTAAGTAGTATCATGCTTTCATCAACTACCTTGAACCCTGGAGCAAGAATCATACACTCAGTATTAGTAAATAATATACTATGTTGTTTGTCACAAACCTGTGATACACTTAACAGGTTGTACTTTAATTGATCAACATAGTAGACATCCTCAAATGTCATCTTACCTTTGGTGACATTACCTTTTTCACTTATCTTACCACCAGTAAGATTGTCTCCAAATGCAACATGTCCTCCATTGATATGCTTGAAATCCTGAAGGCATGACATGTTGCCTGTCATGTGCCTAGAGCAACCACTATCAACATGCCAAATGCTCTTTCCCTTGAGCTGTTGGTTGCCCTGCACATTAGATAAATCAATTAGTATGAATTAGGAACCCAAGCCAAAGTGGTCTTGGGTACCCCTTTCTCATCAAAATATTTGCATTCTTTCTTGACAAGATATTTGAACTTTAACTCCTCATTCTTGGAGTACTTTGTTACAATAATAGGCTTGGAACTATGTTTGCTAGAATCAGTACTACTTTTAGAAGTACTAACTGCCTTGGCAGCACTTGCATGCTTAGCAGCACTAACCTTGTTAGAAGTAGTAACTGTGTTAGCAGCAGTAACTGTGTTGGCAGTATTAACCTTTGAAGAGGTATTAACAGTATTAGCAGCATTAATATTTTCAGCAGTACTAACACTGTTAGCAGTAGTAACTGTGTTAGCAGTACTAATATTGTTAGCAGTACTAACACTGTTAGTACTTCTAGGTACCCACATTTTGATACTTTCTTTTAAAATCTTTTTCTTTAAAGTGCCTTTACTTTCAACAAATTTCTTTATCACATGTTTCTTTCCAGCCTTCCTATAACCAACAGGTTTTTGCACAAATCTTTTAAAGTTCATCTGTTGGTTAATTGGGTTGAAGTAACAATACTTAGCCAAATGATTCAACTTGCCACATATAAAACAAGGTGTTGGTCTATTGATTTTATTCAGATCAACTCCTTGTTTCTAAGCCCATTGATTATTCCAGTTTCTTTGATTTCCTCTTTTTAAACCAGAATTTAGGCTCTTGGCTTTATTGCAATCACACTGTTTACAAGATCCAGGATTCACCACTGTGGTTTGTTTGTAATGGACCTTGTTATCATTTCCTTTAGTCTTCTCTATCTTCTTGGACCTGACCCAGATTTTCCCACATCCCTCATTGGTGATAATATTGTTTTCTAATGGTATCTTTTTACTCACATTATTATCCCTGTTCTCACTGGCTCCTTTTTTAGTCAAATCCTTAACTACTACCTCATCCAAAGGATCTATCTTAAAAACTTCTTCAGACAAGTCCTTTTTCTCCTTAGTTTCTAACAAGTCTGATGTAGGAGAAATATAGTTGTTATTGTAAGGAGGGGGTGTATTGTTGTATCCAATACCAGGCTTCATCTTATCATGTATCTGAGCATTTAGAAGAGAGTCCATTACTTTTGAAGCATAGGAAAACTTGTCTATGTCAAGCTTAACTTTTGAAAGTTCCTCTTTCAGTCTATCATTCTCTTCTAAGGACTTAGACAGTTTGGTTTCTAACTCATTCTTTTCCCACTTCCAATAGTTTGTGTCATAAGAGTGTTGAAGTTCATTAGCTTGAAAGCCTTTGATTTGCTCTTCAAATCTCTCTACTATTAACACATAATCTCTTCTGTCTTTTTCTAATCTTTTGAGGTCATCACACATACTTTGATTGTGATCCCTGTATCTTGTAACAGTGTCAATGCAAGATTTAGTGCAAAGATTAGAACTTACCTCAGTAGGGAGATCAGACACTTCTGCCATAAGAGCTTGGTTCTGAATGGCTTCCTCAGCTTGATCACTCCAGTCAAATCCCATTCCTTGTTGAGAAACAAGGGCTTGAGCAGGATTCTTGTTCTGATTGTATCCTCCATTCTGAGCTTGATTGTTTGGAACAGCACTCCTGCATTCTCTAGCAAAGTGTCCTTTCTTGTGACACTTATAACATTCCACCTTGGTTTTGTCAAAACCAGCTCCATCTTCTCTTCTTTGAGAGAAGTTATTTCTTCCAGTTCTTTTAATGAACTTTTTCACCCTCATGGATAACATGGCCATCTGCCATTTAATATCCATCTCCTCCAGATCATCAGGGTGAATTTGATCAAGATCATCATTAATCAGAGAATTGCTGCTATGACTGGACAAAAAGGCTTCAAATATAGTTTCAGTGCCTTTTTCTGAACTTACTCCACTGGCAGTACTAACTGCTTCAGGGTTAGCAGTAGTATCAGTGGATGCTGAAAGAAGTGCAGCATTGTGAATATAACCAGAGGGCTTCTTCTTGGTTTCTACCTCAGTTTCAAAAACTCTTAGATCATTGTATAGATCATCAAGTTCTTTCTCTTCCAGATTGTCACTCTGTCAAGTCCTTTAGAACATCTCTTTGATTTCTTTTGATGCTCTTAGTTCCAGCAAATCTTTTCTCTAGAGCATTCCAGAGAATCTGAGCATCAGTGCAGTTGCAAAATTGATGCTGATATTCATTGGGAATGGCCAAGAGCAGAGTGCTCAAGGCCTCCATCTCTGTCTGTCTGATCTTCCTCTCACCATCCGTCTTTGGTGGAGGTCTTTTCCCATCTGGTCCTATCCTTCCAGCTTCAGAAGGACCATTCTCAATGATATCCCACATTGAGTAGTCAGTGAGAAGAATATATTGTCTGATTCTGATCTTCCACATGTCAAACTCACTTGGTTTGAGCATTGGAACCTTAGAAACCAAAGTACTGCTTGATTCTGTAAGATTTTCCATGATGAATAACTGTTTCTGAGAGAGTTAGGCTCTGATACCACTTGTCAGGATCGAATTCTCAACAAGAATTAATTATCAGAAACAATATCAAAGAAGTTTGCGGAATAACACTTTGATATTTAATCAAACAGGAAATCAAAACAGAATATAATCAACAAACTGTAAACTTGTATTGAATGCTTTGAAATTACAAGATTACACACTCAACCTCAATATTGATGAACAGGCTCACCAATACGAATTTTACTTCTCTAGAATTAGGATCTATGCCTTGAGGTTGATTTTATCTCTAAAAGAATGAAAACAAAAGTTAACTCATTATTCTAAACTATACAATATATATACTGAATACAAAGATAATTACAATAAATAAAATATCTTCAGTATATCTTCCATGTATATCTCTAAGCTTCCATAATCTTCAGATTATCCAGCTGTCATTCTTTCCATCCGAATCTCTTTAGCAGCACTAACCATGATCAGCAGCATTAACTTCTTCTAGCAGGATTAACTACTAAGCAGCACTAACTACTAGCAGTACTAACTAGCTAAGCATTAATAACTTTGTTCAAGCAACACTAACTATGACTAGCAGTATTAATAGTACTAGCAGTAGTAACACTCAGCAGTATTAACCTTTAAGTCTTCTAGCAGTAGTAACTTTGAACCAGCAGCATTAACCATACTTGATGAATTCTTCAGTTCCCAACAATTTCTGCATTAAAATCGAATATTTTGTCTTAGAACTCAAGAACTCGCAAGATCTGAGTATTTCGTATAAAGAACTCGCAAGATCTCATAGATATTTAGATTTCGCAGATAGATTTCGCTTAGATATTATTCTAAATTCTTTAAGTAAAGAATTCGCAGTTCACTGGTTCACGAATTGTCAAAGAACTAGCATATGTCCTTAAGAAAAATCATATGTACAGATTTCGTATAACTCTTTATACGAAAAGCAGAGAATTCGCATAAGATTTTTTCTTTGAAATGTTCCAACGCAAGGATTCGTAGATAGGCATATACGAATTCTGAAGAATTCGCAACTGTGTCTTGAACGAAAAGTGAGAATTTGCACATGCCTATATGCGAAAAGTGAAAATTCACAGGTGATTCAAAATTGTTTTTAAGTCAAGAATTCGTACAAGATACGAAATGTTAATGAAAATTGCAAAATTTTTCTAAGGAAAGGATTTGTATTCTTGTATCTTACGAATTCTACTTGCGAATTCTTGTTGTGCGAAAAAGTGTTTCATTGAAAAGTTTTTCAAGGATAGAATTCGTATAAGAGAGGCTTGCGAATTGTGAACTTCTCGCAGGTGGCTTTATACGAAGTCTGAAAATTTCATGCGAATTGCTTATCTTTTGTTTTCTCTTAAATGTGAATAGTGGTATACAAATTCTGATACATTTGTTTTGCGAATTGTTCTTCGATAAGTGATACATGCGAATTCTGAACTTAAGGTTTTTAGAAATTTCAGTTTCTGAAAATTTTTCAAGTCTTGTTCAAATTGTTGAAATAAAAGATCATTACTAGCTAAATTTTTGTTTGTGTGTAGATAATTCTCTCATCATGTCAGAAGAATTGCTTTCCATGGGTTCTCAATCAAAACCTCCGGTTCTGTCTATCGGCGAATATTCTCAATGGAAAAGGAGGATGATTCAGTTCTTGAATCATAAGAACAGAGACTACATGACATCCATAACAAGAGGTCCAGTTGAACCATTTGTTACAGTACCTGGACAAGCAGCCACAGAAACTTCTCCAGAAATTCCAGTGCGATATGTGCCTAAGCCATATCAATACTTTAGTGAAAGAGAGAAAGAACTCTACAAGATCGATGAAGAGGACCTTATCTACCTCACTATGGCTATACCAAACGTTATCACCAACAGAGTAGATAGTCGGGAATCAGCAAAAGCTATGTGGGATGAACTGGAAAGACAGTTCGAAGGTACTGAACAATCTATACAAGCCAAGCTCAACCAAAGTATCAATGCATACGAAGGCTTTCATGCTAATGAAGGGGAAACACTTCTGGACACATACACAAGGTTTAATATGATTCTGAATGATTTGAGAAGAAATGTCATGAACAAATCAGTGTCTAAGATCAACTACAAGTTCATCAAGAACTTGAATCCTGAATGGAAGAGCTATGCCATAAATATTCAGATGACCGAAGATATGGCATTAGAAGACGTTAAGGACATCTTAACTAGTCTTGCTCAACATAAAGATGAGGTAAAAGTATTCAATGAAGAAAAGAAGATTATCAAAGATTCTCTAACCCTTTTAGTTGAAAAGAAAAAGGGATCAAGTTCCAAGAATGTTTCTTCATCAAAATATAAGTCAAAGATGTCCATAACTTTCCTTACAGAACTGACTGAATCTAGTTCTGAAGATTCCTCCATAGAGACTGAAGTACATTCAGATGAAGATGTACAAAAGTTTGCTGATCATCTGGACCTCATCACAAAGCAACTTCAGAAAAGATTTGGCAAGAAGAGATTTTCAATGTCAAAGTATGATGGATACAGAAAAGACAGATCAGAGAAATACAAGCCGAGGTTTGGAAAGAAGGAAGGAAAGAGAGAAGAGAAAAGAGATGAGAAAATATATGAGAAAAGAGAAGAGAAAAAAAGAAGAGAAAGTTGAGCCTAAATTTGGCAGGTGTTACAATTGTGGTAAGCCTGGCCACTTCTCCAAAGATTACAAGTTTAAACGGGTGAAAATTTTAGAGTACTATGCCAAGAAATCTCTATTGGCAAAGAAGGCAGAAGAAGGGAAAGAACTTATGGCTGAGGAAGAAAATTGGTTTTACCAGAGTTCTGATGAAGAATCAACACACTTTACACAAGTGTGTATGATGGCCAAAGTTGATGATGAAGCTGAAACCTCTTCTAACCGGTCTGATTGTGAATCCGAGGTAAGTACTTGTAGATCCCTGTACAGTGCAATCAGAAGAAAACAATAATAATGAATCAATGTAGAACAATATTTAAGCCACAACTGCTAGTCATATGATTATATGAAACACTCAAAGGGTTTAGGTTTACAGAGAGAATATCTGATCAGAGTATGTAGACCTATTGACTAGCAATCTAATAATGACTTGTGTAACCTGAATAATGAACTAATAATGCCTTTATATACCAGGCTTACAAGATTAATGGGCTTATGGGCTTTAGGCCCAACTAATAAATAAACTTTTAAACAATTACATTTTTTACCCTTATAAATGCTTATACAACTTTCAATGCACAAGACTTTCAGTCCTAACAATCTCCCCCTAAAGTTGAATAAGGCATTTATCTTCTTGAAAACTTTAGGCCTTGATCTTCTTTCCCTCTTTAATCTTTGAAGAATTTTGGTGTTGCATGTCTTCATGTCTTTCCACACTCCCCCTTGAATAAAGCTCTTGGTCTTCATAATTTCAACTTTGTAACCATATTCAATGTACAATAGCCTCGACTGAATGCACTATCACGCAACTTTCAACTGTAGAAACTCAACACATCAGATTAGCACACAAGAAAGATAAAGTGCGAGTTACGTGACATTCCACGGTGCAATTTCAGTTTAAAACAAAGAATCTGTCTTTGAACCACGAGTTGAATAAACTTTCAGCTTAAGAACTTGTTTCAATCAGCTCGTAGAAGGAACAAACTTGTAGAAAACACTATATGATACGGGATAGAAGAAATACAATCTTTTCATCTTTGAATATTGAAATAGCATTGAACTCATATCTTCATCTCTTTGATCTCTAGACTGTCATCAGAAAAGCAAACATTCACAAATCATCTTCATTCTGAAATTTCTCCCCAAATCTTTGAAATTTCTCCACAAATCTTTTCACAGAACTTTCTTTCTTTATAATTTTGAAAATGAACTTTGTAAAATTTCTCCCCCTTTTTGATGATTGTGAACATCATGATCATCAAAACTTCTTCAATTTCATCACTTTCTTTGATTTCCCCCTTTGTAAAGACGAACAATCTTCCCTTCATAATAATTTGACATTCTCCGCCCGTTGATCTGAATATCCGTCAATTCATGAAATGTATATACCCGAATCTTTTCAAATTCAGATATAATAGGAATTGTAAACCTGAATCAATAAATGATACAATTAGTATGCCTGTAAGTAGCACGGAGCCACTTTGTACAACGGATGTACTTTGGAAAGAAGCTTTTGTGATATTCACTCCCCATGGCTTCCATTCAATCATCGAAAAAACACAAAGGAATTTTCTATGAATGTTATGACAAGAAAACTCATTCCTTATGTGTACGTGCAAGTGTAGAATGATTGAAGCTACTTAGCTTTCTCAGGCTCAAAAATGTGTAAACTGTTGAGACAACAACAGATATTACACGGACTCAATGTGCATGAAAGAGGTGCGAAGGTGGGGCAACTTTCCTTCTTTTTCAATATCTAAATCTTCCGATTGAAGACTAGATAGCAAATATGTTGCGTCCCCAAAGAAAATGAAATATTTTTTGTTAAAAAAGAAATGAGTGGCTGGTGGGGTTATAGCAAGAGTTGGCATGGGCTAGGTAACTTTTCAATGATGGTCACCAAAGAATGTGAACCAATCAGAAGATGTGGCTGCCCGACTCAGAAAGTGGTTGGTGCAGAGTACTAATATTCTTTTAACTCTATTCTCACACCCTCTTTCTTATTAACATTATGCTCACTTCTAACCAAACTCTCAGTTCCATTTTTCCGCTCCACACAATGAGAAAAACTCAACCGGATGAGTTATCTCCCCCACTCTTTGATTTAAGATCCTCACCCCTCAATCACTCAAGGATAACTTCCGGGGAAGGAAACACTGGTTAACGTGAATCCATGGAAGTTCTGTTTAAGTTCTCACACAAATCCTATGTAATTCCTAAAAAGAATAGTTGCTCAATAGTTTAACTTGTACAATTAAGCACAAAATGTATGATAGCATTGTTAAACTGTATGCTCATGAGATTTGAGCAATTGAACTTTGAAGATTTATCAAAACAATGATATTAAATAGATGAAATGAAATCAAAAGAATTGTTTTGAGAATCTGACAATGTATCAATCAGATCAAATGAAATGGTTAGGGTATCAAAGAATTGGATATTTTGTTTATATGAACGAATATAAACAATTTTGCAATGAAAGCACAAGATTAGAAATTATGATTGATGCTCAACAATATTAAATTTCAAACGGGGGTATTACCATCGATAAATTGGTTCCTTATTAGACATGGTAATAACAATTTCAAATAAAATACTGAACCGGTGTATATGAATACTTGACAGTATATGGACAAGATAATACACAAGTATTTATCTTTGGAAACACACGGTCAGTTAAACATTAAAGCTCAAAAGTTGAAAAACATTTAAAATCACACTTCTAAATTCATAAAATCTTTTGAGAACCAGAAGTGGTTTGAACATTTGAGAAAACGTTTTCAATGTTCGAAAGTTGTTCTTCAATCAGAGATCTAGATCAGAAGATATTTGCCTTTAAGCTCCCCCTCAAATCATGATAAAATGATTTAGGTCTTTTAAGCCCCCCCTGGATATTTGCAAAATATCCAGGTCTGAACATTGAAGAACGGGTCTGTTATTCCCAATATTCAAGTTCTAATTGCTAAAACAGAATCAAGATGATGAATTGTAGTCATATGTCATTGATTTCAATCTCAAATATTACAAATCTCACAACTTTCTCTCACAACTTTCTCACTCTAGAATAATATGAATGATTTACAATTACCTCTTCTCTAATATGCTCTCTCTCTACAATCTGAATTCTCTACAAATGACATACACGCTTACTTACAAAGGAAACAAGGTATTTATACCCTTGACAATTACAGATGAAAAACGAAAATACAATATGTTGACTTTGACTTTATTACAAAAGACTTTGACTTTCCATGAGAATTGACTTTCAACCTTTGACTTCTTGAACTTTTGTCATCAATCTTTATGATCTTGAATCCAACAAATCTGAGCTCTAACATTCTCCCCCTTTGGATCAAGATCATTAGTAAAAAGATTTATCAATTCAATCTTCTCTCTTAAGCTCGATTTGATTAAGCTCCCCCTTTTATACAAATATGATTTACAAACTCCCCCTTAACACAGTGAAATTTTTCATTGATAAACTTTGTCTTCAAAAACATTCATCAATCTTCTAAACGTCTGATCTTTAAACAAAGTAGCATTCTATCCCAAAGGTTGTAACCAAACCTCTTTCAGACACCAATCTGATTGCTTCAACAAATTATCTTCAACAAACAAATTATCTTCAACAAATTGAAATCTTTGAACTCTTTACGTCTTTGAACAACAATCTTCCTTTAACAATCAATTCTTGAACATTTTTCTCTTAACTTTAATATATCTGACTCAAACATTTCTTGTATTCTTCTCCCCCTTTTTGATGATTAGAGCATCTATATCATCAAAACTTTTCTTCCAAGAAATGTCTTTGGCCATTCTGATCTGTCAAACTGAGCCTCTGATTCTGTGATCCATAACCAAGTATTCATCTAGATCTTTGCAAATCAAGACAAAAATAATAACATGTAACCCCTGATTCAACAAATGAATCAGTTAGAATGCCTGTCAGTAACAGGAAGTCACTGTGTGTAACAGATACACAATATAAAGGAGCTTTTTGATGTGCACTCCCCCAGGGCTTCCATCCAATCATCGAAATACCACAAAGGCAATTTCTATGAATGTTATGACAAAGAAACAAATTCTTTGTGTGTTCGTGCAAGTGTAGAAAGAATTAAGCACGAATAATTGCTTTTTAAGGCTCAACTAGTGTAAACCACTGAGACAACAGTAGATAAACACAGACTCAATGTGTATGATTGAAGTGCGAAGGTGGGGCAAACTTCCTTCTTTTTCAATATCCAGATTTTCCAAATGAAAACCAGATAGATTATATATTGCGTCCCCTTAAAAATATGAAACATTTCCTTTTTAAGAAGAAAATGAGTGGTTGGTCGGGTTTTAACAAGAGTTGGCATGGGTTATTTGCCTGTTTCAATAATGTTCACCAAGAATTGTGAAACATTAGTAATGTGGCTGCCCGGCTCAGAAAGTAGTTGGTGCAGAGTTTGATATTCTTTTACTCTGATCTCACACCCTCTTTCTTTTAATCATTAAGCTCACATATAACCAAACTCTCTTTTCCATTTTACCTCATCACACCCACACTCATTTCTTTTTGACTCCTCACACTCAATCACTAAAGGATTATCTTCTTGGGTAGAAATCACTGGTTAACGTGATATCATAGAAGTTCATTGAAGTCCTAGCACAAAGAACCCATATTTCCTATGAAAGCATAAAATTTCTAAATATGGTTTAACTTTATCAGTTAAAGCTCATATACAAATGTCAGATGGATGTAAACTCATAAAATATAATCATGAATATTTGATCATTTGAAACATTGAAATATTTTCAAACAAGGATATTGAATGAATGAATATGAATGCAAGAAACTTGTTTGAAAATCTGACATTGTATGAAAATGATCAGAAATGAATGATAAATCAATTAAGGCTTATGGTCAAGAATAATGGATATGTGTTAAGACATAGTCTCATTGGATTCAAGATCATCCAATCTGAAGATCGCAATCTGAAGCTAAAGCCGAAACGTCGACTCTCAATATTAAAGTCTATGTCGTTTGTAATAAATGTCAACGCAATTGTTTGTTATTGTAATAGTTAAGTTAATATCTAGTTTGTTAGATATTAGTTAACTTAGTTTTCTATTAGATAGTTTGACTTAGTTAGTTTCTAGTTATTTAGTTAATTATATTATTTAGTTAAGAAATAATATCTAGATATTATAGGAAGTGTGTTAGACACACTAGTTAGTTTTTAGATATTGTGTTATCTCACCAACTCTCTCATAGATCAGAAATAATTCACACATACAAACACACACTTAAAGGTGTAAAAGAGAGAATACACAGAGAACACAAATAGCTTGAATCTGATCAACCTTGTAACCATTTGTTATAATCAATACAGGTTGGTAATCTTTATGTGTTGTTAATCTAAGAACTTGATATAGTATTGGTGGACCGACAATTGGTATCAGAGCCTGATTAAGATCAAATCAAGTTTTTCAGAAAAACGAC
Source organism: Arctium minus (assembly GCA_954870635.1). Taxonomy (NCBI): domain Eukaryota; kingdom Viridiplantae; phylum Streptophyta; class Magnoliopsida; order Asterales; family Asteraceae; genus Arctium; species Arctium minus. Next base: position 56,333,365 of record OX941092.1, read on the forward strand.
TCTGTGTTCATTTGAAAAATCGATTTCGAGTGTTAAAGTGTTTTAGGGGTTAAAATCGATCAGGTTGTGATCGATTAGCATGCTAGATCGAGTTGTTGTTGTTTGATTTCACTATAAATCATTTATCGAGTTCCATTTTGTGATTTTAGTGAGAAAACAGTTGAAAGCATAAAGTCACTGTGCTATCAAATTTTTACTTTAAAAAGTGTGTTTTATTGAGATCGAGTGCTTACATTCAGTTCTAGAAGTGTTTCTAGACATAAAGGTAGAGTTTGGTATTGCTAAATCAATACAGGAACATATTTTAGACATTTTTCGAAGTACAGGACGAACTACCGCAAAGCAGAAGACGAACAAACGCAAAGTCCAACTTTGCGCTTCCAACACTAAATGCAAAACTTCACTTTGCGCTTCCTACTTGAAACGCAAAGCTCAACTTTGCACCTCCCACTTGAAACGCAAAGCTCAACTTTGCGCCTCCCACTTGAAACGCAAAGCTCAACTTTGCGCCTCCCTTGTGAAACGCAAACTCCCTCTTGCAAACGCAAACCTCTTTGCTCCAATCCAGACTTAGGATTTTCTTCGAAATGACATCCAGAGAAGCTCTTGCAATAGGAACTGACACCAAGCCACCAGTTCTCTTTAGAGGAGAATACGAACAGTAGAAGGATAGGTTCCTAAACTTCATTGAAAGACAGGAATTGGGTGATTTCATCAAACAATCATTAGAAGAAGGCCTTATGGAAACAAAATATAGGGAACCTGCAGAAGGTACTGAAGAAGAAAGACTTGCACTTACTTATGAGGAACTAACGGGTGATAATAAGTTAAGAGCAAAAGCAGACAGACTAGCCAAGTCATACATTCTACAAGGGATTCCGAACGAAATCTACGTAAAGATTGACAGCTATAAAGCCTCTGGCAAACAAATGTGGGATCAACTAGAGAAAATGATGTTGGGTTCAAAGATTGGGAACCAGCTTAAAATCTCTAACTGCCTGCACAGTTTTGAAGAATTTAAAGGCAGAATTGGAGAGACTCTAGAAGGAACATATGATAGATTTGTGACCTTGCTAAACGAATTGAGCAAGAACAAGGTCAACAAATCGCAAATCGAGCTGAATATCAAATTCCTGAGTATTCTACAACCAGAATTGAAAAGTTTTGCTAGGCAGATGAGGCAGATAAAGGATCTGAATGAGATTCCACTTCATGAGGTGTATGAAACCCTCCGACAAAATGAAGAAGAGGTGGATGAAATTCTAGCAGAAAAGAGAAAAGGAAAGACAGTTGAAGACACAGTCGCTCTTGTAGTCAAGAAGAAGAACAAGACGATTGTGTATGAATCAGAAGAAGCTGGGGCTGATGCCATCTCTGACTCGGATGAAAATGAACAACTGAAGCAAGTAATGCTAATGCTGACGAATGCTTTTCAGAAAAAGTTCTACAGAAAGCCAACATCAAACAGTCAAAGGTACTCTTCTGGACCCAACAACTACGCTCATAAGGAAAGGGTTGAAGGTAGTAGGTATGAAGGGAAGAAGTTTGAAGGTAAAAGATTATAGGAGAAGAAATCGGAAGAAAGAAAGTACAAGGATGAAGGATCAAGTCATCCAGGACCACCTACGTCCTACAACTGTGGCAAAACAGGTCATTTTGCCAAAGATTGCCGAAGATCAAAAGTCAGAAACTCCGACTACTACAAGAACAAGATGCTTCTTGCAAAGCAACAGGAGGATGCCAAGGCACTGATGGCTGAAGATGAATACTGGCTCGATCACTCAGACGAGGAAGAAGAAGATGAAGAAAAGGATGAAGCCGTCAATATGTTCTTGATGGGCAAGATGGAATCAGATGCTGAAGTTGATTCAGATAATGAAGAAGAGGAGGTATGTGATTTATCGTACTCAGATTTCATGAATAAAATGCATGCCATGAGTTTAAAACAAGAAGAATTAGAATCTAATCTTAAGCGAGAAAATGGTGTTATAATTAATAAAAACCAATTGATACAGAAACTTAGCAAAGAAATTGCTGAGAAGAAAGTATTTGTTGAGGTTTTACATACAAACGTTGACACCAACGCGAAAGAACAGACAATAATTCTTAAAGAGAATTCTGAACTCAAGTCTAAACTGACAAAAAGTGAGATTGATTTAAATAAGCTTACTAAAATGCATTCTTCATGTACTAAAGAAAACAAATCTTTAATTACAAAACTAGATGCTTTGGAAAAGAAGTTATACTCATTAGGTCAAAGTGAGCAAACCATTCATCTTAACAAACCAAAAAAGAATAAAGAACATTGGGGAATCGGTTATGTGAAACCTCATTGTCTTAAAAAGGGTATAAAAGAAGTGCCTATACTTTATGATTATACCTCTATGCTAGTTTCACACCGAATCGCCAAACTTAAAGTTTTTAATACTAAACTATCAAAGGAAGATGAAGACAATGAAATTGAAAAACGGAAGAAGTCATCTAAAGTTCACCATCCATTTTATTATGCGAAGTTGAATAATAGTTATGACTATCCAAATAATGAAAAGAAATCTCTTTCAACTGACTACTTTCAAAGTTATTCTGTAAAAGAGATGGAGGCGAAGCCTGTTATAGGTAAACTTTATGTCCCTTCTATCGTGTTAGAAAGTAAAATTTCTGAACTCGAGAACTCTTTATCAGATGAAAGACTTTTGATTGAGATTCAACAAAAAGTTTTTTCAACCATGAAAAATGTTGTTTTTACAAAGGCTTCTACTTCTAATGACATGTTTGGTTCATCAAACGAAGGGTTTAATTTTCTTAACTCTGACGGTGGTTTAGATGGTTGTTTTGAACAATTTGATTTTAATGCGAAACTTCCTAATCATTCATCTTTTATTAAGAAATCTTTGGGAAAGGACAGTATGCCTGTGAACAACGCAAAATCAACGAAAGTTGATAGGTCAGTCTCTGTGAAAGCTAAAATTGCTCAAGGTAAGAAAATATCTCAGCATTCACAGAAACCGAACACTACTAGTAATCCGAAGAAGAAGCATTCATTTGTTGCTCAGAAGTCTAACTCACCAGTTTCAAATGTTTTAGATCTGAGCAAGCAAAGGCCAGAAGTAAATTCTCAATGGAAACCCAAATGGAAGCTTGACAAGACCGTTTTATTGTTTAGTAGTGTTAATTGTAATAAAACTTCGCATAGTAAAGATGTGCTAATTGCTGATATTGTTGTTTTGAACTCAAAACCTGCTGTTTCTCGTAAACAATATTCAATGAAGCAATTATTTCAGTTATCTTTATCTGGTAGAAAGTCTTCTATTTATGATAAACATGTTTCTATCTCTTGTCAAGATTCTGAAGATTGGTTTGGCAATTACCATGTGCATTCATCTCATACTAATTCTTCACATACATTTCAAAAGAAAAGAGGACCCAATTTGAAATGGGTACCAAAATCAAATGCTAACAAAGTTGGACCCAAATTCCAATGGGTACCAAAGAAAACTAAACCTGTGTTGCAGGCACCTACTCTCAAGGGGGAGTAGGAGAACAAAAGGCTTCTAAGTAAATCAGCTTAGAACCCGTACTTCAACGAAGATGATTTCTAGACATAACAGTTTAGGACTCGTTCTTCAATGACAAGACATTGGTTCTTGAGTAAATCAGCACAAGACCCGAACATCAAAGTCAATTAGGCTTTTGAACAAATCAGTTCAAGACCCGCACTTCGATGATCAAAGTGTTTATTCCAAAGTTGTCATATGAAAATCTAAATTTTTTATTTCTCTTATGCAGACTAGTCATACACGGTTCTTGGACAGCGGATGTTCCAAGCACATGACAGGGCAAAAATAGATACTGTCTAATTTTAAAGACAAATATTGCAGAACAGTCAGATTTGGAAACGACCAGTTTTATCCAATCATGGGATACGGTGATGTACAACATGACAATGTAACGATCAAGAAGGTGATCTATGTAGAAGGCTTACGACACAACTTCTTCAGTATAGGCCAGTTCTGTGACAAAGACTTAGAGGTCAACTTCAAAGCCAAGAGATGTTCCGTTCGCAATGAAGAGGGCGAAGAACTCTTGGTCGGTACTTGAGAATCAGACCTCTATACAATCAATTTATCAGATGTCCAGACTGACAAGCAGGTGTGTCTACTGACGAAAGCCTCGATGCAACAAATTTGGTTATGGCATCGAAGGCTCTCTCACCTCAACTTTAGGTACATCAACAATCTGGTCAGTGGAAACCTCGTGAAAGGACTTCCAGAGCTCAAATACGAAAGAGAACATCTTTGTCCAGCTTGTGAAAAGGGCAAGATGAAGACGACACCTCATAAACCAAAGCCTGAACCAAGTACAAGCGCTCCGTTAGAGTTATTGTATATGGATCTCTGTGGTCCGATGCGAACTCAAAGTCTAGGCGGAAAGAAGTACATACTCGTTATCGTGGACGATTACTCGCGATACACATGGGTCAAGTTTCTACGTTCAAAAGATGAGACACCAGATATTCTCATCACATTCCTAAAGACGACCCAGGTGAATCTGCAGAAACCGGTCAAGTTTCTAAGAACAGACAACGACACAGAGTTCAAGAACCAAAAGGTTGAAGAATATCTCGAATCTGTCGGGATTTCACATCAATACTCTGCTGCTCGAACGCCTCAACAAAATGGAGTGGTTGAAAGAAGAAATCGAACGCTAGTCGAGGCTGCTCGTACTATGCTAAGTCAATCAGACTTACCTCTATTTTTGTGGGCAGAAGTTGTTTCAACTGCGTGCTACACACAGAATCGCTCCATGGTACAGCGGAGATTCAAGAAAACTCCTTATGCTTTAATCAACAACCGAACACCGACAATCAAATATTTCCATATATTTGTGTGTAAGTGTTTCGTTCTAAACGATAGGGAGAGTCTAAATAAGTTTAGTGCTAAGGCGGATGAAGGAATCTTCATTGGTTATTCCTCGACATCGACTTCATTCCGTGTTTATCTGAAAAAGTCAAAGACGGTGATTGAAAGCATCAACGTCACGTTTGATGAAGAAATGGCTTCCGAACAACACAATTCAGAACCCGTTATAACCGGAGTACTAGCTTTTGGGCAACTCAGTTCAGAACCTACGTCTGAACAGAATAAATCAGATGAAGCATCAACTTCTACTAACCATTTTTCTGATTTAGATTTATTATTTGAATTATTTTATGATGAATTTCTTGGATCTAATGTAAAGAAATTTGTTATGGTTGATAGGATGGAAGACTTAACGACTACTCATCCAACCAGTTCAGATGTTCCTATTGAATCAAATGCCCCGATTCAACAAGAGATTCCAATTCAAATGCCGACTCCAACAGTTAAAGAAGTGACAAATGATAAAGAGACAGAAGTAGCTGAAACAGTAGGAGATATTATTCAGATCAATCTACACCTATATCAAGATGTACCTGCTGAGCCTTCTGAACCTGCCCCTTCAACTGAAATCATAATTCCTCCTGAACAAGCAGAAGAAGGTATAAGTGGATTTGTAGATGATACAACCGACATACAATCATCTAATCCACTGCCTCATGAACATAAATGGACCAAAGAGCACCCGATAAGCCAGATCATTGGCGATCCATCAAAACCGGTGCAAACTAGGTCAGCATCAATGAACATTTGCATGCATGACTCCTTTCTGAGCAAGTTTGAGCCAACAAGAGTATCAGACACACTTGAGGATACAGAATGGGTGATCTTAATGCAAGAAGAGCTAAATCAGTTCGATGCACTTCAAGTCTGGAGACTCGTACCAAAGCCTCAAGGTAAAACAATTATAGGTACGAAATGGGTTTTCAAGATAAAGAAAGACGAAGATGGTACCGTTATCCGAAACAAGGCAAGACTAGTAGCCAAAGGATACAAACAAGAGGAAGGAATTGACTATGACGAAACATATGCTCATGTGGCACGATTAGAGGCAATCAGAATGTTTCTAGCCTACACAGCTCACAAGAACTTCACGGTCTTTCAAATGGACGTGAAGACAGCATTCCTGAATGGAATTCTGAAGGAAGAAGTCTACGTGTCTCAGACAGAAGGTTTTGTCAATCAAGGGAAGCCGAATCACGTTTACATTCTCGACAAAGCACTCTACGGTCTGAAACAAGCACCTCAAGCCTGATATGATGTCCTTTCCACTTTTCTAGTCAAGTCTGGGTTTTCAAAAGGTACGGTGGATACCACTTTGTTTATCAAAAAGGAAAAAGGCGATATCATTTTAATTCAAATCTATGTAGATGATATTATCTTTGGATATACAAATCCGAAGTACTGTAAGAATTTTGGAAACCTTATGGTGTCTAGATTTCAGATGAACATGATGGGAGAGATGAATTTCTTTCTCGGATTGCAGGTCAAACAATTTTCTACGGGTATTTTCATCAATCAATCAAAATACATTAGGGATATTCTTCGAAAGTTCCAAATGGAAAATTCAAAACCGATTGGTACCCCAATGGCACCAGGTACTAAGATTGGCACCGATCCTTCGGGAAAGGCTGTTGATGTTAGGACTTATCGAGGGATGATAGGTTCTTTAATGTATCTTACTTGTATTAGGCCAGATATAATGTTTTCAACATGCTTATGTGCAAGATATCAGGCCAATCCTAAAGAAATCCATATGTCTGTTGTGAAGCACATATTCAGGTATCTAAAGGGCACTGCAAATCTTGGTTTGTGGTATCCTAAAGATACTAGTTTTGAACTAACAGCCTACACAGATGCAGATCATGCAGGTTGTATGTTAGACAGGAAGAGCACATCGGGACATGTACAGTTCCTCGGTGACAAGCTAGTAAGTTGGGCATCGAAGACGCAACTTTGTGTTTCAACCTCCACGGCCGAAGCAGAATATGTAGCTGCTGCTAGCTGCTGTTCTCAGGTCTTATGGATGAGAACTCAATTGCGCGACTACGGTTTCCACTTCAACAAGATCCCGATATACTGTGACTCCAAGAGTGCCATCGCAATATCAGCGAATCCTGTTCAACACACAAGAACCAAGCACATAGATTTCAGGTATCATTTTATTAAAGATTATGTTGAAAAAGGAACAATTGAACTTTTCTTTGTAAAAAATGATTATCAACTTGCCGATTTGTTCACCAAACCCTTACACGAAAAGAGGTTCAACTTTCTTGTCTCTAACTTGGTATGCTAAATCTTAAAATCTAATCAGTAGTTACCTATAAAAGTTTTCTAAATTCTTAACTTTGATTGATATCTGCACTTCTATATTCTGTTCATGAACCAAGGGGGAGAATGAGAAGAAATTGACAAGTGGTCAATATTACTTCGAGGGGGAGCTCATAAAATTTTGCATGTACCTTTTAATGCCAGAATTTAGGGGGAGCTCTTCAAGACAAAGGGGAGTACGGATATGACTTCTGATTATTTATGATCAGAACTCGTACTTTAAAAACTTTTACTGCTTTTTGTCTTTTCATTTTTAAGTGAATAAATTTTACTTTGACTTGACATAAGACTTTTGCAGAATTTTTGAGAGATGCTTACAAGTTCATATGTTTATGACTTTAAGCTTAGCTTCATGAGATGGAAGATCGAACGTAAAGGTATAATTCTATATCTTCATCTCATATATGGTTGAAAGAAGGACAACTTTCAATCATAGAAAACATTGTTCTTAAATGTTCAAACCACTTCCCGATTTTTCAACATATTTTATATTATGGAAGTGTGATTTTAAATGTTTTCAAAATCAATTTTGTGCTTTAACTAAAATAGTTAAACCAATCTGAGCATCACGTGCATCATAGGAAAACAAGGATTTCATTGTGCTAGGAATTAACACAACTTCTATGGAATCACCATAACCAGTGATTTCTACCCAAGAAGTTAATACATAGTGATTGAGTGTGAGAAGTCAAAAGAAATGAGTGTGTCAAACAGAAAAAGTAAGTTTGATTAGAGTGAACTAAATGTTTAAAAGAAAGAGCGTGTGAGAACAGAGTTAAAAGAATATCACAACTCTGCACCAACTTTTTCTGAGCCGTATAGCCACCATTCTAGTGATTCACAATTCTTTGGTGATCATTATTGAAACAGGCAACTAGCCCATGCCAACTCTTGATCAAACCTCACCATCTACTCATTTTCTTCTCAACAAGAAAGTGTTTCACATTTTCGAAGGGGATGCATCACATATGCTATCTGATTTTCATTTGGAAAATCTGGATATTGAAAAGAAGGAAGTCTGCCCCACCTTCGCACTTCAATCATGCACATTGAGTCTGTGTTTAAGTTACTGTTGTCTTAGTGATTTACACAAATTTTGAGCCCAATAAGCAATCATCTAGTGCTTAATTCTTTCTAACACAAGCACGAACACACAAGGAATTAGATTCTTTGTCATAACGTTTATAGAAATTTACCTTTGTGGTGTTTCGATGATTAAATGGAAGCCCTGGGGGAGTCAACATCAAACAGCTCCTTTCCAATGTGTATTCGTTATACACAGTGACTTAGTGTTACTGACAGGCATGTTAACTGATTCATTAGTTGATTCAGGTGTTACACGACTATTTTGTCTAGATTTGCAAAGATCGGGATGAATATCTTATGAATTGACGGATCAGGGGCTCCAACCGAAAGATAGACATTTCTTACAAATAGTTTTGATGAAGTCGTTGCACTTAACATCAAAAAGAGGGAGAATGACTACATAAGAAATGGCAAAGATCACATGTTTCAAGAATCACGTCAAAAATTGAAATCTTCAAAAGCAACTATTTGGAAGACATGCTGATTTAAGAGCTAGAGAAAGAGATTGCATCTTCTGAGCTGAACAAGAATATTGAATTGCTAAAATCATTTTCGTAATGATCTTGATCCAAAGGGGGAGATTGTTAAGACACAGTCTCATTGGATTCAAGATCATCCAATCTGAAGATCGCAATCTGAAGCTAAAGCCGAAACGTCGACTCTCCATATTAAAGTCTATGTCGTTTGTAATAAATGTCAATGTAATTGTTTGTTATTGTAATAGTTAAGTTAATATCTAGTTTGTTAGATATTAGTTAACTAAGTTTTCTATTAGATAGTTTGACTTAGTTAGTTTCTAGTTATTTAGTTAATTATATTATTTAGTTAAGAAATAATAATATCTAGATATTATAGGAAGTGTGTTAGACACACTAGTTAGTTTTTAGATATTGTGTTATCTCACCAACTCTCTCATAGATCAGAAATAATTCACACATACAAACACACACTTAAAGGTGTAAAAGAGAGAATACACAGAGAACACAAATAGCTTGAATCAGATCAACCTTGTAACCATTTGTTATAATCAATACAGGTTGGTAATCTTTATGTGTTGTTAATCTAAGAACTTGATATAATATTGGTGGACCGACAATATGTGTCTATACGAAACAAAATATAGACATTCTTGAAAAATGACGTTTCGAAATGAAATATCACTCAAAAATTCTTTGAAGTACAAGCGGGGTGTCTTACCATCGAAAATATGTTTCAATATGAGACATGGTAAGAACAATTTGATCAAAAATTAAATCGATGTGTGTGAATACTTGAAAGTATGTAGAAAAGACAATACGCAAGTATTTATCTTTGGAAACACACGGTTTGTTTATCAATTAAGCACAAAAATAAAATGAAAACATTTAAAAATCACACTTCCAAATTATAAAATCTGTTTAAAAATCGGGAAGTGTTTTGAACATTTAAGAACATGTTTTCTATATCTGAAAGTTGTCCTTCTTTCAGATACATTTGAGATTAAGATAAGAAATTTACCTTTTAGCTTCGTCTTAAATTCATGAAGTGATGCTTAAGTCAAAATGATATGATCTTTTAAGCTTCTCTCATCCTGCACAAGTCTCAAAGTCTAGTCAAAGACAAATTTATTCACAAAAATTAAAAGACATAAAGCAGTAAAACGATTAAAGTACGAGTTCTGATCAGAAGTAATCAGAAATAATCATTCTTACTCCCCCTGAAAATATGCATCTGAAATTTATCAGTAAAAGGCACATGATAGAGATCTACAACTCCATTTGAAGTGTAGTTCATCATATCTTCCGAATACATATTTCCAGAAAAACTTATGTACTTCCCCTTGAAGGTTGATTTCCTCATTTGAGTATCTGAGTACAATCTCTTATCAGCCCAAGAGTAGCATCTCTTTTTCATCATTGAAGTACGAGTCCTAAATTTTTATGTTTAGAAGTCAAACTCCGTTGAAGTATGGGTCCTAAGCTAACCAAGCTTTGTGTGTCTTTATGGTGCCGCAAATAAAGCTTTGCGTGTCTTGATACTGACGCAAACCACACTTCGCGTGTCCTGTAGATGGCGCAAGACTAACTTCTCGTTACACCAAGCTGACGCAAGACGAACTTTACGTGACACGAAGATAGCGCAAAGTACACTTTGCGTTTCCTGCTGATGACGCAAACCTTAGAAAGATCACTTGGCAAGTCTCTCGATGAACTGACGCAAACCTTGACGAACTAGCGCAAAGTTTAGATCTCACGCAAACTTTCAAAACTCGTTCAGAATCACACCAAAAACCACTTTAGACCTCGAATTTCCACCCGAAACTTTGACAATTTGATCGTCTAACCATCTAGAACCAAAATCTATCACTTAATTTCGATCAAAAACACAAATCGATACAAAATTTACTTGAACACAGTGCGTGAACTGGAAATTCACAAAAATTCGAAATTCACAATCGATTACAGTGCAATTGATAAAATTTCCTATACACACTCGATCAATTATACTAGACGAACAAAACCTGACAGATTTCAACTCCTAATTCACACAAAAACGCGAAATTCGATTCTCGGCTCAAGAACACAGTGTCGAACCAAACTTTTTCTATTTCTTGATCTGATTTCGATTTGGATCTGCTCTGATACCAATTGTTTTTCCAAATATTCAAGTTCTAATTGCTAAAACAGAATCAAGATGATGAATTGTAGTCATATGTCATTGAATTCAATCTCAAATATTACAAATCTCACAACTTTCTCACTCTAGAATAATATGAATGATTTACAATTACCTCTTCTCTAATATGCTCTCTCTCTACAATCTGAATTCTCTACAAATGACATACACGCTTACTTACAAAGTAAAAAAGGTATTTATACCCTTGACAATTACAAATGAAAAACAAAAATACAATATGTTGACTTTGACTTTTTACAAAAGACTTTGACTTTCCATGAGAATTGACTTTTAGCCTTTGACTTCTTGAACTTTTGTCATCAATCTTTATGATCTTGAATCCAACAAATCTGTGCTCTAACAGGGTCCTGATCTGTCATGTGATCAGAAGCCATCACCTTTACTCCCCCTTAAATTATGCATAACTCCCTTGTGAATTGTAGACCGTCATTTCTTATCGGATGCAAAGTACAGGAGTAAGGTCTTTTGATCGCTGAGGTACGAGTCCTATACTGTTGTATTTAGAAGTCAAACTCCGTTGAAGTACGGGTCCTAAGCTGATGTACTTAGAAGCCATAATCTTGACATTGAGGTACCGGTCTTGAACTGTGTTATTCAAGAGCCATGGTTCTCTTACTCCCCCTTGACTTGAGATGCCTGCAACACAGAAACAGTTTTCGGCTTTGGTACCCACTGGTAATTGGGTCCATGAATGTTAGTTGTAGTTCTTGTGGGGGTAATGTAATAAGAACCATACCAAAAATGATCACTTGTTTTGTGAATAGGATCATGTGTACAACAATAAGAACAATAGTATTTCTTACCTGGCAACCTGATTAATTGATCTCTCGAGTAGATATGATCAGGTTTACCTTTACGTGCATTGTTCTTCTTGGCTTTGTGTGTATGTACACATGATTTCTTTCCTTTCAGCTCATCTTTCTTCTCATCTTCAACTGGTTTCTTCTTCCAGACCAGTTCCTCTTCTTTATATCTTCTTCTTCTTCTTCTTTGTGTACCTGAACCATCTACATTTTCATCAAAGAAAAGGTTAGTACTCCGAATCTGATCATAAGATTTAACTGACCTTTTTGATGAAACAGTTTTCAGATGTGAGCTTGAGGCTGTCTTTTTGAAGTCAGCTGAATTATTTCTAGGTGTGTGGATTTGTGACTCTGGAGTCGTTTGCTCAGTCACCACTACCTTGGAAACAATCTTTTCAAGTTCTTTAATCTTTGAAGCAAAGTTGTCTCTTTCTTTAACAAGCAGGTCAATCTTCTCCTTTAATTCCGACTTCGCTTTCTGCTCTTTCAGTGCATTCTCAGATAGTTCAGATAACTTGACAGTCAGCTTTTTAATCTCAGTCTCAAACATGCTTCTTTCTTCTTCAAATCCCTTCTCAGCATTGTTTCTCTAGCTGGATATTTCTTTGAAGAATCCAACATTCTTTTGTTCAATGGCCTTCTTCTCTTTGGAAAACTTTTCTCTTTCCAAGATAAGTACTTTCTCAAAAGCAGAAACTTTCTGAGAGAGATTGATACATTTCAACTCGACTGCTTTCTTTTCTTCACAACTATTTCTGGAAAAATCTGAGAACTTCTTTTCAAAAGATTTCTCTTTAGTCTCAAAATCGGATTTGTCTTTTGCAATCTTTTGCTCCAAATCAGAGATCTTTCTTTTAAGCTCAGAGTTCTCAGATTCCAATTCTCTTCCTTTTAAAATCACATTTGGCCCTAACATCAACCATTCAGTACAATCCCACAACTCTTTTCCTGTCATTTTGTAATAATTTATTTGACCAGAAATTTCACTAAAAATGTCACGAAAAAGGTCACAAGAAATACTCTTTGTCATAAAATATCGAGCTATATTATTAGCCCTCTGCCTTTTCTCCTGTTCCTCCGAAGAAGCTTCTTTTGGAATTTGGGATTGCTTCTCTCCTTCAGTCAATGATAATCTGATATAATAACCTACCTCATGTTCATCTACAAAATTCAAAAAATCAACTTTCCACTCTTCATATTATCTTTTGGACCGCAGCCTTGGTGGGTTCATCATTTTTGATCGTATCGAATAGAAATAATTCGATCCGGCTTTGAAAGGCTTGATATCCAGGGACTGAACTTGACAAGAGATGAAACTCTAAAGTGGAAGGACCAAAAGTGACAACGTGTGAAACTTGAAACTTTAGGGTCACAAATGACAAACTACTGAAACCTTGAAGTACGGGGGCTAAAAGTGACACTAACTAGAACTTAAAACTTCAAGGACTAAAAGTGTAAAAATTAAAACTTCTAACGGAAAGAGGACTAAAACTGAAATAAAACTAACCAAACTAACAAACTAACTGACACTAATTGAACTAACCGGGACTTAACGGAAAAGGACCAAAAAGTAAGAAATATAACCGTCACTTAACGGAAACACTATTCATCGTCTTCCTCGTTGAGCCAACCTGCAAAGCTTTGAAACGGTTAGAAATTTTCAATGCAAAACGATCGTTAAAACTCCCTGATCAGTCCTTACCAGATTAAAACTCAAACGGTCAACCCACGATCACAAATGAACCAACCGAAAGTTTTTCGCAAAACGATCGAAAACTTTAAATATCAGTATGGGTAAAACTTTTCGACCGAAAATGATCGTTTATGTCCCCTTAAGCTCCCTCAACTGATTATAACTCGAAACACTCTCTCAAACTTTCGAACGAAGCAACCGAAAAATTTTCGGAAACCGAACGACAACTTAAAACCTTGATATGGGTGAAACTTTTACGATCAAAAGTGATCGTTTAAGCTTTGTAAACAACTCTTAACAATTTAAAACTTGAAAAACTTTGTCCACGGTCACACCGAATCAACCAATTTTTTTTGAAAAACTATCAAAAATCTCAAACCTTTTGTGATCGAATCAACCGAAGTATGGAACCGGGAGAGGCCGGTCGCAAGGGACCGGGTGGGAGACACCGGTCGGGGCTTGACACCGGGCGCAGGAGACACCGGGCGCACGAGACACCGGTCGGTTCGGGAAACACTAAGGCACCGGTAGAGATATATAGTTCGGTCGAGATGTATGGTCCGGGCGCTGGTGGTCCGGGAGATGGAGGCCCCGGGCTTAGATGTCACCGGGCGAGGAGGTTGATACCGGGCGCCCGGAGATGATGTTCCAGAAATATATATGTATGTATGCGATAATGATGTATTTATATATGAATGTATGAGATAGATATATATAACTATGTATGCATGCGAAGATGTATATATATATAGGAGATGCAGAGAGATGTAGAATTCCACCTACCCACTAAGGTTAAAATAACCAATCACAACAAGGTGGTAATTGTAACCAAAAAAAAAATTAACCAATTGTACCGGTCAAGAAAATGTAGTATACTGGTCAATAAAATGTACCGGTCGACCACTGATTACCGGTCGAACAAAGCACAGGTCAAGGCACCGGTCACACAGGTTTGGTCGAAGATAAACTTTATCGAATAACAGATAACTTAAAGACCGATAAAATCGAAGAATCTGAATCGATCGAATTCAACCAATCGACCCAGAAAATCAATCGATCTACCTTAACACAGAAAACTCAATCGACCAATTGATAAACAATCCAGAAAATCTCAGACCGATAAACTCGATGAAACTCAATCGTACCCAGAAATTTAATCGACAGACCAAATAATCAATGTAACCCAGAAAATCAATCGATCGACCTTAACTCAAACCAAAAAAAAATGATTTTTAAAAGCACAATTGACCGATATATCAATCCAGAAAACTCAGACCGATAGAAAATTTTGATTTTCAAGAACACAGACTCTATCGAATCCTCGTTTTCCAGGAAAAAATCGATCGAACTTATACCCAAAAAAATCGATTTTTGAGTAAAAAAAATTAAACTGCCCAGAAATCTATCGAACACGATAAACAGTATTAAACAAATAATCGATTAAATGGTTTTAGACAAACCTTTTGGATCAAACCTTCAGTCTCTTCGCTCTTTTGATCGTATCGAATAAAATCAATTCGATTTTGCTCTGATACCAATTGAAGATCCCAGTACAGTTCAATCAAAAGAAAACAATAATAATGAATCAATGTAGAACAATATTTAAGCCACAAATGCTAGTCATATGATTATATGAAACACTCAAAGGGTTTAGGTTTACAGAGAGAATATCTGATCAGAGTATATATACCTATTGACTAGCAATCTAATAATGAGTTGTGTAACCTGAATAATGAACTAATAATGCCTTTATATACCAGGCTTACAAGATTAATGGGCTTATGGGCTTTAGGCCAACTAATAAATAAACTTTTAAACAATTACATTTTGAACCCTTATAAATGCTTATACAACTTTCAACGTACAGGACTTTCAGTCCTAACAGTACTCTTTATAATTCTGAACTTGTTGAATCTTTCATGGCTCAAATTCAAAACATGGAAAAAGAGTTTGAAAATTTAAAAGGAAAACTTAGCAACGAAAGACAATCAATGATGAGTTTTCATGATGAAAACACATTATTGAAAGTTGTTGTTGAGGATATAGAGTCAGAAAAAGATGCCTTGAAGAAAGAAAAAGAAGTTTTAAAATCTAAAATCACTGAACTTGAAAGGAATCTTGTTAATTTAAATTCTGAAAAAGGCGAATTTAAAATTAAATTTGAAGTTTGTTTTCTGGAGCGAAATTAGGGTTATTGCAAAATTAAGCAGCTAGAGGATTTGAACCTAAAAAGAGGACAGACTGAGCAAACATTGAATTTATTAACGAACAAACTCCAAGATGTCTGTTTTTATAATGCTAAAACGGGTTTAGGTTTTGAAGAAAATGATGTTTTAAAAAAAGCCACAGAAAACTTCTATAAATTTGAGAAATTGGGGTCAAAACCTAAGAAAATCCCGGATATTCATGATACGTTTGTTAAAGCTGAAACTCTTAAATCTGACATCTCTTCTAAAGGTAAATAAGTGATTGATGATGATACATCAAGTTATGCTAATTCAATTTCAAGTTTTAAATCTGTTAGTTTTTCTTATAATGAATTGGACAAGAGCTATAAAACCAGAAAACCTGAGTTTGTTGAGTTTCAATCATTATTTTCTACATTTACACCAACAGAATCAGCCAACACTGAAGCAGATATACCTGGAACTCAATGTCAGTATGATGAGTATGAATCAGACACTGATGTTGAGAATCAGACTCCAATATCTGAATCATTCATTTATGAATCTCCAAAAGAGGTTAAGCCAGGTGATTGTCTAAATGTCATGAATAATAGCATTAAAACTGATTTTTCAAAGCAAATGACTGAGGAGATATTTGAAAACATGATGAATGCTTCAGATCCTATTCCTATCATTGAGAAGTTAGAATCAAACTCTAAGCTGAATCAAACATCTATTTTTGAGAAGCAAACCAATGATCTTCAAAAGATTTTTGAAGAGTTGGGAGATGAGAATTGTGATCTCAAATTCAAACTTGACAAATCTTTTGAAGAGAACAAAGAACTCTCCAAAGAGTTACATACTTTGAAAGCTGATTTGTTTAAGAAAAATGTTGATGAGAAACAGATGTTTGAATCTCACAAATGGAATGTTCATTCAAACCCAGAGTTTGAGACTATCACTTCCAAAACCACTGTTGTTTATACTGAAACTCCTGAATATCCTCCAAGTATTTTTGAGAAAGGAGAGTCTTCTGGAACTTTAAAGAATAATTCATCTTTCAAGAAGAAAATTGACAAGGTTTCATTTCCTGTTTCAGATTTAAGAAAGCAAAAAGATAAAGAAGAATGGGTGAAGAAGAAGTCTGAAAAGAAAGTTGTTGAGAATAAAAGTAGTGTTAATGATAGTGCTAGTTTGAAATGTAAAAGTTCCAACGATCCAAAATGTAAAAAATGTATGAATGTTTGTACTCAAATTGTTAAATCAGAATTTTTGACATTTGCTCGTAAGAACTTTATTTGCAAACATTGTCATGACAATGCTTTCATACTTCACACTATTCCTCCTAAATCTAAAGTTGCTAAAAAGGCATCTCGTGCTAAACCTGTATCTAACTCCTCAGCACAACACGCTAAAGTTGTTCGTGCTAAGAATGCTTATCATTATAGAAAACAAAGATTTAATGAGCTTAATGTAAAGATGATTTGTAAATGGTTACCGAAGCCTCGTAATGAGTAGATAATCAAGGTTAAGGTAATTGCATAAGGCTAACCAAGAAGAACCCATTTGGAAATGGGTACCTATGAAGAAGTGATTTGTTCTTTTTGCAGGCCTCACATCTCTGGTATATAGATTCAGGATGCTCGCATCACATGACTGGATTTAAGCATCTGTTACATAACAATGTTGAGGAACCTGCAGAAACAGTCAGCTTTGCAAATTCAGAGCTTAATGGCATCATTAGAGGACATGGTTCATTGAAAAATGGCACCGTCACAATCAAGAAAGTACTGTTTGTAGATAGACTTGATCATAATCTTTTCAGCACAAGTCAATTCTGCAACAGTCATTTTCAAGTTCGGTTTACTGTTGATAGTTGTTTCATTGAAGATAAGGACGGTTGTGAGATTTTCAAAGCAGAGCGACATGGAAATTCATATGCAGTGCATTTTCCAACACTTTCTGCAACTGGATCTGTGTGTCTACTTGCCAAAGCTTCAAAAGTTGAAAGTTGGATTTGGCATGGCGTGTGTCTCACCAGAATTTTCAAGCAATAGATCAATTAGCGAGACATGGCTTAGTCAAAGGTCTACCAGAACTGAGGTTTGAGAAGAATTCACTTTACCCCGCATGTGACATGGGAAAAATGAAACGCAGTTCACATAAAGCAAAGACAGAATTCTCTTGTTCATCACCTCTTGAGCTTATTCACATGGACCTTTGCGGCCCGATGAGAACTCATTCTATTAATGGGAAGAAGTATATATTAGTGATGATAGATCAGTACTCCAGATACACATGGTTGGAATTTCTGCGAAATAAATCTGATGCGCAAGAGTTAATCATTGCCTTTATTAAAAAGATCCAGGTTCGACTTCAACTGTCGGTAAAGACATTGAGAACTGACAACGACACAAAATTTAAAAACGATACTCTTCAGAGTTATCTCGTATCAGTCGGGATTTCACATAATTTTTATGCTGCTTATACTCCTCAACAGAACGGTATGGTCGAAAGCAAAAATTGAACCTTGGTTGAGGCAGCAAGAACGAAGCTGGCATACTCTGGTCTTCCATTGTCTCTGTGCGCTGAATCTATAGCTACTGCATGCTTCACTCAAAACCGTACTATTGTGATCAAAAGACATAAGAAAACAACATATGAGCTTATAAATAAGAGAAAGCCGAGTATTAAATTTCTTCGTGTTTTTGGTTGTAGGTGTTACATACTTAATGATCGTGATAATCTTGGCAAGTTTGACAAGAAAGCAGATGAAGGATACATCGTAGGATACTCTTTGATGTCAAAAGCTTATCGGGTTTACAACAGACGAACCAAGACTATCATGGAGAGTATGAACGTGTCTTTTGATGAATCATCTACATTGACTTCTGAACACAACAGTTCAGAACTCAAGCTCAGACAGAAGGCTTCTATTCAAGACGAAATAGAACCAGAACCTTCACAAACTACGTTTTCTAACTCACTAAATGTCTCATCTGAGTTAGATTTACTGTTCTTTGATGCATTCTTGGATATATGTGCAGATTTTGACAAATCAAACATATATGCATCAACTTCAGAGGTCCCGGTCATAACCACATATATCTCTGGACCTTCTGATATTGTCACAACAACCTCATCAGGTACATCTACACCAGTTATTTCTGATAATACTAATTCAAATCCAGCATCTGCGCATACAGTTTCTGGAAAAAAAGTCTCGAGTACTTCTTCTGCTGCACCAGAACTACTTAAGTCAGAAACAAATGTATAAGATGTCCCGAGTACATCTGAGGTTAAGCCTGCAATATATGATAAATATGATGAAGATTACACGCAGATCTCTGTTCAACCACTTCCAAGCACTACTAGATGGACAAGAGATCATCCCCTACATAACATAATAGGTGACGTACACAGTAGAGTGAAAACGCGGGTGGCATCTGCAAATATCTGTCTTTACTCGAGTTTCCTTAGTTCCCTTGAGCCGAAGAAAGCATCAGAAGCCTTGCGTGATCCAGATTGGATATTAGCTATGCAAGATGAGTTTCTACAATTCGAGCGGAACAAGGTCTGGAGACTTATCTCACCACCAGAAATAAAATCGATGATTGGCACATAGTGGGTATTCAGAAATAATTGAGATGAAGCAGGAGTTGTGGTTCTAAATAAAGCTCGCCTCGTTGTAAAAGGGTATTGCCAACAAGAGGGAATTGATTATGATGAGACATTTGCTCCTGTTGCACGGATTGAAGATATTGGGATATTCTTATCATACGCAGCCCACAGGAATTTTACAGTCTATCAGATGGACATAAAATCTGCATTCTTGAATGGGATTTTGCATGAAGAAGTTTATGTTGCTCAACCTGATGGCTTCATTGATCCGAAACACCCAGATCATGTCTACGTTCTAGGCAAGGTATTATATGGACTAAAATAGACACCAAGAGCTTGGTATGAAACATTAACCCAATTTCTATTCACTTCAGGGTTTAAGAAAGGTACTATTGATACTACTGTCTTTCTGAAGAAACAAGGTGAAAATATGATCCTAATTTAGATTTATGTGGATGACATTATTTTCGGTTCTACAAATCCTAAATTTTGTAAAAAAATTTCAAATATTATGGAATCTCGATTTGAAATGTCAATGATGGGTGAACTGACATTCTTTCTTGGTCTTCAAGTAAAATAGTTACCTGAAGGCATTTTCATCAATCAGTCAAAATATATCAGAGATATCCTAAAAAAGTTTAACATGTCTGACAGTTCAGTAATGAAAACACCAATGGCAACGGGTACACTTTTAGATGCTGATATTTCTGGTAAATCTGTTGATCAAAAAGTGTATCGTAGCATAATTGGTTCATTATTATACTTAACAGCAAGTAGACCGGATATTATGTTTGCCACGTGTTTCTGTGTTAGGTATCAAGCTAATCCGAAGGAATCACACCTAGTCGATGTGAAACAAATTCTTAGATACCTTAAAGGCACTCCCGAGTTAGGCCTTTGGTATCCTAAGGTTTCGAGTTTTGATCTAACTACATACACAGATGCTGATCACGCAGGTTGCAAGCTGGATCGCAAGAGTACATCAGGATCATGTCAGTTTTTAGGTGACAAGTTGGTTAGCTGGACGTCAAAGAAGTATAATTATATATCTACATCTACCGCCGAGGCTGAATATGTAGCCGCTGCAAGCTGATGTTCACAAGTCCTTTGGATGCGGACACAATTAAAGGATTTTGGCTATTCATACCAACGAGTTCCTATTTACTGCGATTCAAATAGTGCGATAGCAATAACAACTAATCCAGTGCAACACTCAAAGACTAAACACATTGATGTACGATACCACTTCATCAAGGATCATGTGGAAAAGGGCGATATAGAGATGCATTCCGTGCAAACAGACTACCAGTTGGCTGATCTTTTCACCAAACTGTTGGATGAAAAGAGGTTTACCTTTCTAGTCAGAAAATTAGGTATGGTAAATGCCAATCCATGATTCGAGGGGGAGTATATCTTACTTTGTGCTTAAATTGATTATTTCTTTGAAATAATGAATAGTGTCAATTATTCATCATTTACTGACAAAAGCGGAATCATTTTTACAATGATTACCAAAATCTTTTAATTTGCAGGTTATCTTTAAAGTGACATTGGTTTTTGGTTACATCAGATCAGGACCAGTTCTTCATCGGTAAATCTGAACATTGCTATTCTCACCGGAGACAACGTAATCCTAGCTTCTGAATATTCAGTTCAGAACCCGATCTCAAAAGATTTTCTTCTGAAGGATGCTCAAAAGATAACATCTTTTCAAGAAGTTATTTGATTTAAGAGGGAGTTAGTGAATTACACTTCTATATCTTTTAGGGGGAGGAGATAATAGCTAGTCGTACTTTTATTGTTATATTTTTCTACTAAATTGAATTGTTACAGATATTGAGGAAGAGGATATCTGATGTTTTTTCAAGGATACATAAACGATGATATTCATTCGAGGGGGAGTTGAGATATTATATACTACAAGTATATATTCTATATCTCAAATTCTATCACTTGTTGAAAGATGAACAACTTTCACTTGTGAAAAATGTTTTTCTTAAATGTTCAATCCACTTCACATTCTTCAAATGTTTTCATGAATTAAGAAGTGTGATTTTAAATGATTTTTTCTTGAATACTTTGATGACTATCTGACCGTGTGTTTCTAATGACAACTACTTGTGTAATTGCCATGTATATATACTGTCAAGTATTCCTACACACAACGGTTTAGTACATTTCTTGACTTTGTTATTACCATGTATCATATGATAAATCTTTCTATGGTAATACTCCCGTTTGTTATTCATTATTGTTTGAATCAGACGTCATTTCAATTTTACATGTTCTTTCATTGCAAATATGTTTATATCTTATTCATATAAACATTTTACGTCTTTGATTTCCCAAAATATTATTCTTCATGAATTTTGATCTGATCTTAGTCATTGTCATATTCTCAAAACATTTCTATTGTTTCAAAACATCTTAAATGCTTAAAATGCTAAAATTTCATTCTGATTTTTTATGAGCATACATATGTTGACAAATGATTTCTTGTTCTTTAATGTCAAGAAAATCATTGAGCAACGCATGCTTTTAGGACAAATACATGGGATTCAATGTGTGAGCTTAACAGAACTTCCATGGATTAACGATAACCAGTGTTTCCTACCCGGAAGTATTCCCAAGAGTGATTGAGGGGAGTGGGGTCAAAAGATTTGAGAGTGGTGTGTGAAGAGGTAAAATGGAAATGACAGATTGGTTAGAAGTGAGCTTCAAATGATTAAAAGAAAGAGGGTGTGAGAACAGAGTAAAAGAATATCAGACTCTGCACCAACTTCTTTCTGAGTCGGATAGCCGCATAAACTGTTGTTTCACAATTCTTCGTGAACAATATTGAAAAAGGCAGTGAGCCCATGCCATCTCTTGCATACAACCCCACCAGCTACTTATTCTTTTTTTAAAAGGAGAATGTCACCAGCTACTTATTCTTTTTTTAAAAGGAGAATGTTTCACATTGTGTGTCCCTTTGATTTCAGTTTCTTATCACATAAAACATATAATCACAAACAAGAGATTAACAAACCTGTTTTTGATTCAACAATACCAAATGATTTACAAGGTTTTTCTCTTGAAGGATGTTTTCTCCCTCTAAGATCTCTCTCTCTCTCTCTAGAATATTGTTGGCGGCTGATGATTTTCTAATTTGGCACACATTCCACTCTACCAACCCTAGAGCCTATATACCTCATATACCTAAATAGAGAAAAAGACAAAATAACAAAAATACAAGAAAATTAACTTTGACATTTACTACAAAATAACCTAGACTATTTGTTAAGAATTGACTTTGCAACTTTGACTTCTTGAATCTTTCATCTTCAATCTTGATGATCTTGAATCCAATAAATTTGTGCTCTAACAATCTCCCCCTTTGGATCAAGATCATTACAAAAAGGATTTAGCAATTCAATCTTTTCTTTAAGCTCAGAAGATGCAATCTCCCTCTTTGTCTTCAAAATATAACAATCTCCCCAAAAGACGAAAATAAAATCTCTTTCAGATGATGGAAAAAAGTTATCTCTAGTTTCAGCTCAAAATGCTTTAGCAAAGTATCTTCAAAGAAAATTTCTCTCAATTCAGCATATCTTCAGAAAACTTTCTCTAAACTTGTGTTTTCCCATTTCATGGTTAACGCTTCTCTTTTCAAAAAACTTGTAATGGACATTTCTTCAAACTTTAGGTTCTCCCCCTTTTTGATGAATAGAGCAACGATTTCATCAAAACTTTTCATCAAGAAGTGTCATTGACCATGTTGATCTTTTGAACTGATCCTCTGATTCATTGTCAATCTACCAAGATATTCATCTAGATCTTTTCAAATCTAGACAAATTAGGAATGTAACCCCTGAATCAACAAATGAATCAGTCAGTATGCCTGTCAGTAACACAAAGTTACTGTGTGTAACGAATACACATTGGAAAGGATCTTTTTGAGATGTTCACTCCCCCAGGGCTTCCATTCAATCATCGAAACACCACAAAGGCAAGTGATAGAAAGAATTAAGCACGGATGATTGCTTATAAAGGCTCAAATTTGTGTAAACCACTGTGACAACAGTAGATAAATACAGACTCAATGTGCATGATTGAAGTGCGAAGGGGGGCAAGCTTTCTTCTATTCAATATCCAGATTTTCCAAATGAAAATCAGATAGTAAATGTGCTGCTTCCCCTTTGAAAAATGAAACATTTTCTTCTTAAGAAGAAAATGAGTGGCTGGTAGGGTTATTGTCAAGAGTTGGCATGGGCTAGTTGCTTGTTTCAATAATGTTCACGAAAAATTGTGAAGCATTAGTAATGTGGTTGCCCGGCTCAGAAAGTAGTTGGTGCAGAGTTTGATATTCTTTTACTCTGTTCTCACACCCTCTTTCTTTTAATCATTAAGCTCACATCTAACCAAACTCACTTTTACATTTTACCTCAACGTACAACCCACACTCATTTCTTTTCGACTCCTCACACTGAAGATAGAGAAAGAAAGAAAAGACTTTGCCAAGAAATTCTCTGATTTCTCCAGAAAAGCCTTCGAAGAAAAGAAATCTTTAGAGCTTAGATGTGTTAAACTTTCTCAACAAGTTTCAGACTTTGAGAAGGTTATCATTCTTGAAAGAGAAAAGGCTGAGAATGAGAGGAAGAAAGTCGAGCTGAAGTATACAAATACAGACTTTTCTGAAGAAAAGAAGATATTTGAGATCGAGATAGCCAAACTGACAAGAAAGCTATCTGAATTGTCAACAAACATCATGAAGGAGAAGAATGCAAAATCTGAGTTGCATAAGAAGTTTGACCTGATTGAAAAGGAAAGAAACAGTTTATCTTCAAAGATAAAGGAACTTGAATAGATCGTATTCAAGGTGAAGCTGACTGAGCATAAGACGCCAGAGTCAATAGCTCAATCACCAAGAGATGATCTAGCTGATTCAGATATTTCATTAAAAACAGCTTCAAGTTCACATTTTTCAAATGTTTTCTATAATCCTTTCTATGATTTAGATGATAGTCTTACTTCTAAATCTACTAATCAGATTCGTCCTTCTAACCTTTTCTATGACAAAAATGTTGATGGTTCAGGTAACTTGAAGAAGACTAAGTCTCAAAAGAAAAGCTTTTGGAAAAGAGATGATGAGAAAGACAAAGGAAACTGGATCTGGAGAGTTAAAGGATCCTCGGAGGAGAAGAAGAAAGAAGAATAATTTGTGCATACATCAAATGCTAAATGGAACTATGCCTCAAAAGGTAAAACTTTTGGCAAACCTGATCTGGTTTACACAATCAATCAATTTATCAGGTTAGCACAAAAAAAATTAGTTGTTCCTACTGTGGCTCAAACGATTTTGTAAGAAAAGATTATGTGAATAACTGGTATGGTTCTTACTTCATATCTCCCACTAGAACTGCAACTAACCTATTAGGACCCAAATACCAGTGGGTTCCAAAAGCTAAATCTGTGTTGCAGGCAACCAATGTTTAAGGGGGAGAAAGAACAATGGCTTTTGAACAAATCAGTTCAAAACCCGGACTTAATTGTCAAAAAGAAGGCTTCTAAGTAAATCAACTTAGAACCCGTACCTCAACGGAGAATGGCTTATAATCACATCAGATTAGAACCCGCACTTCAGTGCTCTATTTATTTTCTGCTTTATGTTAAAAATAATAATAATAAAAAAAAATCTTCAGTTAAGGGGGAGAATATCTGTGATATTAACAAATTTTTGGATACTTAAATGCTTATCTGACCGTGTGTTCTTCAAAGATAAATACTTGTGTTTTATCTTGTCAATATACTTTGTCTAGTATTCATACACATAACGGTTCGGAACATTCTATTTGACTTTGTTATTACCATGTATCAAAAGTTAAATCTTTCTATGGTAATACTCCCGTTATTTGTATTCACTGTTGATTGAATCAAACGTCATTTCATGTGCTTTCATTGAAAATATGTTTATATATTGTTCATATAAACAACATTCGTTTTTGATTCTTCAAAATCTTATTCTTCATGACAAAATGATATGAGCTTAATTGTCAAACTCTTTTAGTTGGAGGGGGAGAATTGCATCGTCATACATAACTGTTTTGACATCTCCGAAAGTCTTATTTCTCATGTAACAAGTGGTATTTGTGCTTACATATACAATAGCCTCTTGAACAACATGTTTTTTTTAGGATCATACATGGGATTCAGTGTGAGAACTTAACAGAACTTCCATGGATTCACGATAACCAGTGTTTCTTACCCAGGAAGTATTCCCTGAGTGATTGAGGGGAGAGGGGTCAAAAGAATTGAGTGATGGTGTGTGAAGAGGTAAAATGGAAAAGAGAGATTGGTTAGAAGTAAGCATTAAAAGAAAGAGGGTAAGTGAACAGAGTAAAAGAATATTAAACTTTGCACCAAACCACTTTCTGAGCCGGGCAGCCACATAATCTGATTGGTTCACATTCTTTGGTGACCATCATTGAAATAGGCAACTAGCCCATGCCATCTCTTGCATACAACCCCACCAGCTACTCATTCTTTTCTCAAAAAGAGAATGTTTCACATTTTCTGGGGACGCAGCACACACACTATTGGTTCTTCATTTGGAAGATACTAATATTGAAAAAGAAGGAAAGTTGCCCCACCTTCGAACCCTTTCTCATGCACATTGAGTCTTTGTATAATTTGTTGTTGTCTCAACAAGTTTACATACTTTGAGCCTAAAATGAAAAGCAATCATCTGTGCTTAATTCTTTCATACACATGCACGAACACACAGAAATTTGTTTTCTGTCAGAACGTTCATAGATAACCATGTGTTATTCGATGATTGAATGGAAGACCTGGGGAGTCTACATCAAACCAGCTCCTTATATAGTAACTTTGTGTTACTGACAGGCATTCTAACTGAGTCATTTGTTGATTCAGGGTTACACCTATTAAGTGTTTGAATTTGAAAAGATTGGAATGGTTACTACTTTCTATTTTAATCTTAAAAGATTGAAATAATCACTCTTTCCATCTGGGAAGATTGCTCTTATTTCCATACAGGGCTCGTTACATGATGAAGATTGTGCTTACGTGATCATACACAATGGTGGAGATTGTCTTGAAAAGGGGGAGAAGATACAAAAAAAAGGGAGAATTATCAAAGAAGGAGAATATAATCTGAAGACTGACTGCTGAAGATTATTCAAAGATATCAAGTTTTGATGTTTTGAAAAGTTTTGAAGCTATCAACGACATATCTGAAGAAAAGTGAAGACCCGAAGATAATTGCAAAAAAAATTTTAATCTTGAATCCAAAGGGGGAGATTGTTGGATCATAATTGTATTCAAGATTAAAGGGTCTAAACTGTATTTGTTTGATAGTTACAGTTCAGGGTTTAAACTGTAATATGTTAATAGTTATTAGCTATTGGGCCTCAAGCCCATAAGCCCATTTGGCCTAAAAGCCTGGGTATTTAAAGTTATGTTTAGTTTAGGTTTAGGTTAGAACCTTTGATAATTATTGTTTAGAGATTATAGTCAAGTGAAGTTTTCTCTGTAATCAAAGGGTATCAAGAACACTCAAGGGTTTAATTGTTTATTCAAGGGATTGGTATGTTACTCTGATTTATATATCTCTTGATCTTATTGTGTTCTATGATTGTTTACCAACTAGTTAAATCTGGGCTAACACAATCACTAAGAATTAACTTCTTGGGTAGGAAACAATGGTTAACGTGAATCCATAGAAGTTTCAATTAAGTCCTAGCACAAAGATCCCATGTAGTTAAGTCTAAATATTGTATCCAAGATTTAATAGGAAAGTCAAAGATGTAAAAGTTAACATTGTCAAAGTATTGTAAAAGTCAAAGCTTGTATTAGTTTTACTAAGCCTTTAAGTCTTGCTTAGTTGATGGTATAAATAGGTGTTTGGTTTGTTAATCTTAAAACAATGAAGCTCATATTGTAATATCAGACTTATGAATACGAGATCTAATTTCTCTCTCTATAGACTTTAATGTTGATTTTATGAGAATTGCTTAATTGGATTGGGATTTATTGATTATCAATTGGTATCAGAGCTGAACCAAACTTTTTAGAAAATATTTGATCATGATCTGAGTTGAAATATGGCATTTTAGATCGAAAATTTGAGATTTTCTGAAAAAATTTCAAGAACTCGTGTTTTCACTATTTCATCCGAATTTTGTTGAAAAATCGGTTTTAATGCAAGAAAATGGATTCATTGTATTCGTTTTATGATTAGGATTGATTCTTGTATTGTTTACATCTTGGGATTTCAACTAATTCAATGTCAATTTTCGAAATTTGAGTTTTCTGGATATTTTCGTTCGAACATTGTTCTTGATTGTTTTTGTGTGAATTGTTGGTTTTAATCGAAAATTGAATGTATATTTGTGGTTAGTATTGTTTTTCGATGATGCTGATAAATATTTTAGATCAAATTTGCAGGTTTGAGTAGATTTGAGAAAGAATCTTCCAAGATCACGGTTTGCGCAAGTTCATACACTTTGCGCAAGATTCATAGACGGTTTGCGCAAGTTCATCCTCAAAGTTCATCTTTCAGATTTGCGCATCCCTTGGATTACGCAAACCTCATCTTTGCCTATTCAGTGGGTCTCGAAAACCATAATTTGTGCGATTCAAGGATCACGAAAATCTAACTTTGCACATCAAGTCTCATCTTGCGCATCAAGCCAGTCACGCAAACCTTACTTTGCGCATCGTACGACATACGAGAAGCTTCGTTTGCGGATCACGTGTATAACGCAAATCTCATCTTGCGCTTCAACACCATTGCGCAAAGCCTACTTTGCACATCAAGGCACACACGCAAAGCTTACTTTGCGTCTTCAGTGGGTCACGCAAACCAACTTTGCGTTTCACTTGGCTTGCGCATAGCTCCCTTTGCGCAACACACTGCTTACGCAAAACTCAATCTTGCGCAAACAGTGTCATTTCCGTACTTAGTAAAAAAATTTAAAATTGTAATATGTCCTTTAAATGTGAAAATTTTTTCTCTCGGGACCCCCGAGCTAAGTCTGCGGAGGGGGACAAAAGTTCTTTTTGTGCAATATTTCAATTCTATCTGATTTCTGATTTTCTGATATATAGTTTGGAACGATCATTCACATAAAGCTAATGAACTCTTTCAAAATGGGATATTTTGCAAAACTTGAAGAGAAGATTAGAAAGCTGAATTTAGAGAAAATAAATCTGGGTCATGCCGTTGACTTTCACTCTCAAAAGTCAAAAGAGCATTTTGAAGAAAACTTAAGACAGAAAGAGGAAATCAGTGCCTTAAAGAATATCCATGAAGATCTTCTGAAAAGATCTTCAGGGCTGAATGAAGAGAAGATAAAGAGATTGGAATCTGAGAACTCTGAGCTTAGAGAGAATTTATCTGATTTTGAAAAACAGATTGCTGAAAATAAAGATATTTTTGAAAATGAAAAGAAAACTTTTTCAAAGAAGTTCTCAGATTTCTCTAAAAAGTGTTTTGAAGAGAAGAAGTCAGTAGAGCTTAAATGCTTAAAACTTTCTCAACAAGTGTCTGATTTTGAGAAAGTGTTGATTTTGGAAAGAGAGAAATTTGATAAAGAAAAGAAGGCCATAAAACAGAAGAATGTGGGATTCTTTAAAGAATTATCCGGCCAGAGAAATGAGTCAGAGAAAGGATTTGAAGAAGAAAGATCCATATTTGAGTCTGAAATCAAAAGACTGACTTCAAAGCTATCTAAACTATCTGCTACTGCATTGAAAGAGCAAAAGACGAAGTCTGATTTCTCGAAGAAGATTGACCAACTTGTAAAAGAAAGAAACATCTTTGCATCAAAGATCAAAGAGCTTGAAAAATCTCGTTCAAGTTCTATTCAGAAATCTGTCTCTTCACAAAGGTCAGTTAAATATTTTGATCAGATTCGTCGATCTAACATTTTATTTGATGAATATTTAGATTGTTCAGATACATATCCAAAGAGAAGAAGTTACAAGAAAGAGAAACTGGTCTGGATGAAGAAATTTGTCAAAGATGACAAGAAAGATGTGCTGAATGGAAAAACATCATGTGTACATGTACACAAAGCAAAGAAGAACAAAGAGCATAAAGGTAAATCTGACCTTAAATACTCAAAAGACCAATTACTCAGTTTTTCAGGTAATAAATTTTATTGTTCTTACTGTTGTACACATGATCATATCCACAAGACCAGTGATCATTTCTGGTATGGTTCTTATTCCATAACCCCCACACGAACTGCAACTAACATTTCTGGAACCAAATACTAGTGGGTACCAAAGAAGAAAATTGATTCTGTGTTGCAGGCACCACACGTCAAGGGGGAGTAAGAAAGACTATGGCTTTTGAACATAGCAGTTCAAAACCCGGACTTCAATGTCAAAATTATGGCTCTTGAATAACACAGTTCAAGACCCGTACCTCAATGTCAAGACAATGGCTTCTAAGTACACAGCTTAGGACCCGTTATTCAACAGAGTTTGACTTCTAAACACAACAGTTTAGGACTCGGACCTCCCCGATCAAAAGACCTTATTCCTGTTTTTGCATCCGATGGATATGATGGTCTACATCCCAAAAGAATTGATCTGATCTCTATCCTATACTGTTTCATTGATAGATTTTTTCTGATATGATGGCCTACAATTCTAAAGGGAGTGTCTGATCTCTATCCTATTTTAACTGATATATCTTAGATGCTTTATTTAAGGGGGAGTAAAGGTGATGACTTCTGATTAATTCAGATCAGAACTCATACTATAAACCGTTATACTGCTTTCTTTTATTTTTCATTTAATAAATGTTCTGAATAAAGTGGCTTCTGATCACATGACAGATCAGGACCCGTTTTTCAACGATCAAAGAAGGATATTATGCTAATATCCAAGGGGAGCTCAAAAGACATAAATCATTATATCATGATTTGAGGGGGAGCTTAAAGGTAAATATCTTCTTATCCTAGATCTCCGATTGTTTGAAAGAAGAACAACTTTCAAGCATGAAAAACAGTTTCTGAAATGTTCAAACCACTTCTCTATTCTCAAAAGATTTCATGAACTCAGAAGTGAGCTTTCAAATGTTTTTCAAATTTTGAGCTTAATGTTTAACTAAACATGTGTTTCCAAATATCAATACTCGTGTATTGTCTTTTCCATATACTGTAAAGTATTTACATACATCGGTTCAGTATTTTATTTGAATTTGTTATTGCCATGTCTCTAAAAGAACCAACTTTTCGATGGTAATACCCCCGTTTGCTTTCAAAGTTGTTGAGCATCATTCATCTTTTTCATATTTGTACTTTCATTGATAAAGTATTTATATTCGTTCATATAAACAAATTTTCCAATTCTTTGATACCCTAACCTTTTGATTTGATCTGATTGATTCATTGTCAGATTCTCAAAACAATTATCTTGACTTTATTTCATTCATTCAATATCCTTGTTTTGAGAAATCTTCAAAGTTCAATTGCTCAAATTTCATTCATATTTTTAAATGAGCATACATTCTGACATTGTTATCTTTTTGAGCTTAACTGTTTCAGTTATATTGTTGAGAAACCATGCTTCTTAGGAAATATCATGGGATTCGTGTGTGAGCTTAAACAGAACTTCCATGGATTCACGCAACCTGTGTTTCCTACCCAGGAAGTTATCCTTGAGTGATTGAGGGGTTAAAATCAAAGAGTGGGGGAGATAACTCATCCGGTTGAGTTATTCTCATTGTGCTAAGTGAAAAAAATGGAAATGAGAGTTTGGTTAGAAGTGAGCTAAATGTTAAAAAGAAAGAGGGTGTGAGATAAGAGTTAAAAGAATATAAAACTCTGCACCAACTTCTTTCTGAGCCGGGCAGCCACATCTACTGATTGGTTCACATTATTTGGTGACCATCATTGAAATAGGCAGTGAGCCCATGCCAACTCTTGCTATTACCCCACCAACCACTCGTTTCTTTCTCGAAAAAGAAATGTTTCATTTTCTTGGGGACGCAACACATATGCTATCTAATCTTCACTCGGAAGATTTAGATATTGAAAAAGAAGGAAAGTTGCCCCACCTTCGCACCTCTTTCATGCACATTGAGTCCGTGTATTATCTGTTGCTGTCTCAACAGTTTACACAATTTAAACCTTAATGAAACACAATCATTGTGCTAAAATTCTTTCATACACAAGCACGAGCACACAAAAAATCTGTTTTTCTATCAGAACATTCATAGAATTACCTTGTGTTTTTCAATGATTGAATGGAAGTCCTGGGGAGTCATCATCAAGCCAGCTCCTTATATTGTACATTCGTTGTACACAGTAACTTTGTGTTACTGACAGGCATTCCTAACTGTTTCATATGTTGAATCAGGGTTACACGCTCATTATGTCTGAATTTGAAAAGATTCGGATATATACAGTTCATGATTCGGCTCTTCAGATCAAAGTGCGGAAACTGTAAAAGGGGAGATTGTTAGTTGTTCACAAAATAGGAAATCAATGTCTGAGCTGAAATTGATGAAGTTTTGATGATCTTGATGCTCACATCATCAAAAAGGGGGAGAATTCTATAAAGATTCAATTTCAAAGTTCGAAGTTCAAGACAGAAATTGAAAATGCTTCCGCTGATTCAAAGTGAAAAGATTCTGAAAAGAAAATTCAAAGATTCAAGAAGGTTTATTCTTCCAAAGATGGTTCAGAGATCAAAGTAATGAAGATACAATTTTGATCAGAGACGAAAGAATTTTCATAGATAAAGTTGTCAAAGTTTAAACTCAAAGTTTCAAGTTTTCAGATTTGTTCAAGGCATGTTGACTTTCAGAGCTTCAATGTGAAAAAGACTTTTCAAGATGCTTCAAAGGCTGAAAGTGTTTCAAAGTTCAAAGTTGTCAGAGACAAAAGCTGAAGAATCAAGAGCTGAATACTAGTGTCAAATTTTTTATTAAATCTTGAATACAAAGGGGGAGATTGTTAAGTCTAAATATTGTATCCAAGATTTAATAGGAAAGTCAAAGATGTAAAAGTTAACATTGTCAAAGTATTGTAAAAGTCAAAGCTTGTATTAGTTTTACTAAGCCTTTAAGTCTTGTTTAGTTGATGGTATAAATAGGTGTTTGGTTTGTTAATCTTAAAACAACGAAGCTCATATTGTAATATTAGACTTATGAATACGAGATCTACTTTCTCTCTCTACTCTCTCTCTAGACTTTAATGTTGATTTTATGAGAATTGCTTGATTGGATTGGGATTTATTGATTATCACATGTAATCCTAGAAAACATGTGTTGCTCAGATGATTTAACTCTATCAGTTAAAGCTCAAATACAAGCCAGATGTTTGTATGCTCAGAAAATAATCATGAAGATTTGAGCATTTTAAACATTGCAGTATTTTCAAACAAGTAAATTGAATGAATGAACAAGAATGCAAGAGACTTGTTTGAAAATCTGACATTGTATGAAAATGATCAGAAATGGTATGGCATTCAAGGCTTATGGTCAAGAAAAATGGATATTGTCTATATGAAACAAGATATAGAATTTCTTGAAATGACGTTTCGAAATGAAATGACGCTCAAAATTCTTTGAAATAGAAGCGGGGTGTATCACCATCGAAAAATAGGTCAATATGAGACATGGTGATAACTTTTTCAACAAAAATTAAACCGGTGTGTGTGAATACTTGAAATTATATAGACAAGATAATACGCAAGTATATATCTTTAGAAACACACGGTTTGTTAAACATTGAAGTGCAAAATAGATCTTGAAAACATTTAAAATCACACTTCCAATTCATGAAATCTGATTAAGAATCGGAAAGTGGTTTGAACATTTAAGAACATGTTTTCTATGATTGAAAGTTGTCCTTCTGTCAACCATATGTGAGATGAAGATAAATAATTATACCTTTTGCGTGCAGTCTTACATCTCATGAAGTAAAGCTTTAAGTCATAAAGATATGATCTTGTAAGCATCTCTCAAACTGCAAAAGTCTTAAGGTCATAGTCAAAGCAACTTTATTCACAGAAATTAAAAGAAAAAAATCAGTAAAACAATTAAAGTACGAGTTCTAATCTGAAATAATCAGAAGTCATCACTTTTACTCCCCCTGAAATTATGCATCAGAAAAATTATCAGTGAAAAATATAAACATTAACTCCCCCTCAAATGTTGATTATCATATCTGACGGATGCATAAAATTTCAGACAAATATGTACTCCCCCATGATGGTTGATTTCCTCATTGGAGTATTGGAGTACAATCTCTTATCAGCACAGGAGTAAGGTCTTTTGATCACTGAAGTACGAATCCTAAACTGTTGTGTTTACAAGTCAAACTTCGTTGAAGTACGGGTCCTAAGCTGATTTACTTTGAGCCTTTGTTCAATTACTCCCCCTTGACAGTAGGTGCCTGCAACACAGATTCATCCATTTTCTTTGGTACCCATTGGTATTTGGGTCCAACTGTGTTAGCACATGATTTTGGCAGCCAATGAAATTTGGGTCCGCTTTTCTTTTGAAAACTTTTTGAAAAATTAGAATGACAAGAGTAAACATGATATGTGCCGAACCAAACATCAGAATATTTTCGAGAATCATAATCATATCTATCATAATTTGAAAATTTTCTAGCAGACGGAGATAACTAGAATAATTGTTGTATGGAATATTTCTTGCGAGAATCGACAAGTTTTTGTTTAGAAATAGCAACATTCGCAATCAAATCATCTTCACTAGTAGACTTCTTATTACAATCAGAACTAGAAAATGATTTAGTATTCTCGTCTATCTTCTGTTTCGGTAGCCATTCCAACTTAACTCCAAGCCTTTTTTTTCTCAAATCTGAAACATTTGAAACTTTAGAGTTAGAATGGTGAGAATGAATCAAATGCTTCTTCTTTGACTTACCAGTGGTGATCGGTTTCTATGAATGCCCATATTTCTTCTTCTTATCTTTGGCAACTTTGGCTTTCACATGAACTGATTTATCAACTTTCGTTGATGTTTCACCTTTTTCAAACACACATGGTAATCCAAAAAAATTAACAACAAAAGAAGAATGATAAGGAAGTTTAGCATTAAAGTCAAAATCACTAACACAGTCATCTAAACAACCATCAAAGTTTAGAAAATCAAACTCATAATCAAGTAAACCAGACCTATCATCAGATTTTAAAGCCTTGGATAATATAGAAAACTCAGTATATTTGAACACAGTAGAAAAAATAGTTTGTTCTAAGTCCATCAAGATCCTTTCTTCTTTGAGAGTATTCTCGAGTTCAGAAATTTTACTTCCCAAAACCAGAGGAGGAACGTAAAGCTTACCTTCGATGGGCTTAGCCTCCATTTCTTTTGAGGAATAACTCTCAAAATAGTCATTTGAAAGAGATTTTGATTTATTAGAACTATAACTATTATTTAACCTCTCATAACGAAACGGAAGTTGAACTTTAGTTGTGTTCTTTCTTTTAGCATATTCCTTGGCTTGATCCTCTTCAGACAGTCTAGTCCACCAAACTTTGAGTTCAGGGTATTGAGGTGCCAGTTTCGTAAATCTAAAATCATAAAGAGAAGGCACTTGAGAAATACCCTTTTTGAGGTAGTGTGGGTTCTTGTAACCAAGTCCCCAACACTCAGGGTTCTCTTTAGGTTTGTTTAGATGAATGGTTTGTTCTGTTTGACCCAAAGTATGTAATTTTCCTTCCAAAACATTCACTTTTTCAATAAAAGATTTCTTTTCTTTTGAAAGCGAAGAATACATTTTAGAAAGCTCTTTTGATTCAAACTCACACATTCTATATTTAGAAGTTGTTTCAGCTAACTCTTTATGAATTATAGTCTTCTCTTTTGCGCTGGTGTCAATGTTTTTATGCAACACTTCAATCAATAGATTTTTCTCAGCAATTTCATTGCTAAGTTTCTGTATAGATTGATTTTTATCATTAATGACACCTTTTTCACGCTTAAGTTTAGACTCTAATTCTTGGAGTTTAGTCATCATAGCATGCATTTGATTCAAAAAATCTGATTCAGTCATATCACATACCTCTTCGTTATCCTCGTCATCAGAATCAATTTCCTTCTCCATCTGACCCATCAAGCACAATTGTGCTATCTCTTTCTTCTCTTCTTTCTCAACAGAATCTTGTTTCTGGATTTTAGCTTCCAAGGCAGAAATCTTTCCTTTTAGCTCAGAATTCTCAATTTCTAGCAACTTTACTCTAGAAGACACCTTTGGTCCTGTCATCATCTTCTCAATTCGTTCCCACAACTGTTTTCCTGTAGCCTTTTTGAATTCGAACTTGATAGAAATCTCCTTTAAATCTCCTCGTAAATTCCTTGCAATATAAAAGATCTGGCTAAACAGTTAGCTTGATGTCTTTTTCTTTGCTCATCTGAGTACATATTAAGTGATAATGGATACTCTCCTTTTACTCTTTCCATTAATCCCTGTTTAAAATAATCATAAATCCTTGTTGGAGTTTTCATGTTTCCTTCTCTAAGAGATATTCTGATATGATCTTCTAATACACGTCTGTCAAGGAAATCTAGGAACTGATTTTTCCATTTTTCGTACTCTCCTCTGAAAAGTACTGGTGGATTCTCATCCATATTGATTGAAGGAGCTTCCCAAGAAGTCATTCTGATTTGAAAAAATAGACAATAATAAACTTGAAAATGATCGTTAGCCCAAATGAAATCAAACAATACTGAAAATCTTAGAATGAAATTCAGAAAATTTTGATCACGAACAGAATTTTGTCCCCCTCCGCAGACTTATCACGGGGGTATGGGAGCAGCGCCCCTAGAGAATTTTTTTTGACATTTAGAGGCCATATTACAGTTTGCAAAAATTTGTCTAAGTATAAATTTCGCAAGCTATACAGAATTAGCACAAAATTCGCAAAACCACGAATTGCGCTAAACCCATAAATGCGCTAAGGCAGTAGCGCAAACGGCAATTTGCACTAGGTGAAGCTGGCGCGAAATTCAGATTTGCGCTAAGAACAGTGGCGCAAAACAGACTTTGCACTGAGAAGGTGGCGAGAAATTCTGAAACGCGCTAAAGGCAGTAGCGCAAAAATACAATTTTGTGAACCCTGAAAGCGCAAAAGTAACTTTGTTCTATGCACTTTGAAACACTTGAATCTGGTGCAAAGGAACTATGATCTGGCGCAAAATGGAGAAAGTGGCGTGTTCTTCAACTCGACTTCAAAAACGACTTTGAATCAACCAAAACCTATTCTAGTCTTCGAATTACAACTCGAAATTTTAACAATAAGATCACAAATACATCTAGAACATATTACAACCAAATAATTTCAAAAACAAACACTCAAAAAAGATTCGATCAATGAAGCAGTGCCTGAGAACTCGTAAAAAACAAAAACAACAAAATCATCAAATAGACGATCGATTACAGTGCAATACTCGATTGAACCAATACAAACTCAATCTAATACTGAAATCGACCTCAACCCAACTGATTTCTTATCAAATTTCACACAAAAATCTAAAACAGATCTGGACTTGCAATGAAACAGTGCCGAGTTCAATATTTCCTTTGATTTCAATCTGGTTAAGCTCTGATACCAATTGTGTGTCCTTTTGATTTCAGTTTCTTATCACATAAAACATATAATCACAAACAAGAGATTAACAAACCTGTTTTTGATTCAACAATACCAAACGATTTACAAGGTTTTTCTCTTGAAGGATGTTTTCTCCCTATAAGCTCTCTCTCTCTCTCTAGAATATTGTTGGCGGCTGATGATTCTCTAATTTGGCACACATTCCACTCTACCAACCCTAGAGCCTAGATACCTCATATACCTAAATAGAGAAAAAGACAAAATAACGATAATACAAGAAAATTAACTTTGACATTTATTAGAAAATAACCTAGACAATTTGTTGAGAATTGACTTTGCAACATTGACTTCTTGAATCCTTCATCTTCAATCTTGATGATCTTGAATCCAATAAATCTGTGCTCTAACACACATTTTCTGGGAAGCAACACATATGCTATTGGTTCTTCACTCGGATGATACTGATATTGAAAAAGAAGGAAAGTTTCCCCACCTTCGACCCTTTATCATGTACATTGAGTCTATGTATAATCATTGTTGTCTCAATGGTTTGCATAATTTTTTAGCCTAAATAGCAATCATTGCGCTAATTCTTTCATAACACAAGCACACAAAAAATTTGTTTTTCTGTCAGAACATTCATAGATTAACCTTGTGTTTTTCAATGATTGAATGGATGTCTTGGGGAGTGAACATCACCTCAAGCTCCTTAAATTGTACAAAGAAACTTTGTGTTACTGACAGGCATTCCTAACTATTTCATTTGTTGATTCA
Source organism: Arctium minus (assembly GCA_954870635.1). Classification (NCBI taxonomy): domain Eukaryota; kingdom Viridiplantae; phylum Streptophyta; class Magnoliopsida; order Asterales; family Asteraceae; genus Arctium; species Arctium minus. The sequence goes on from OX941092.1 coordinate 56,371,025, forward strand.
GGGTTACAACTCATAATTTGTCTGAATTTGAAAAGATTCGGATAAATACCTTCATGAATTGACGGCTCATTCAAATCAGACAAAATATTCTTTCCTATTACTCTTTGGGGAAGATTGATCATTTATTGTCAAAGGGAGAGATTGTTCATATTTCACCACAAGGGGGAGATTGTTACTCATGAAGAATGTGCTTATCAGATAATTTGGGGGAGATCATTCAAAGACTGCCCTGACATTGAAAAAGTTTTGATGATTCTGATTCTCATAATTCATCAAAAAGGGGGAGATATATAAAGGTTTCAAAGTCAGTTTACAGAATTGGAGAAAAGTTTGTCAAAGTCCAAATCAGAACAATGTTGATATTATTAAGAAGTCAAAGGAGATGTAATGAAAGGGGGAGATATTCAAATCAGTAAGACGGTTGATTGAGAAAGTGAATGATAGTTAAAGTTTTGAAAGTCAAAGTGAAAGCTAAAGCAAGAAACATCAAAAGAAAAAGAATGATAAAGTTTTGAAGACGTAAAGTTCGTTTGAAGATTTCAATGATTGTGAAGTATGTGTTATAAGTTGTTGGAAAAGTCAAAGAGGGAGATTTTTTTCAAAGTTCATGAATGTCAAAGTTTCAAAGTTTGCTGAAGATATTAAAGTTTTCAAGATTCAAAGCTGAAAAAGATTGTTTGCTGAAGATTTTTCTGAAGATAAGAAGACCTGAAGATTACTGTCAATTTTTTTTAATCTTGAATCCAAAGGGGGAGATTGTTGGATATATACTGTATTCAAGATTAAAAGTGAGGGTTTAGTTTTTAAATGTTGAATAGTTAAGGGTCTTGAGTTGTAAAGTCAACTATGTTGACTTAGTATAAATAGGTTTGGTTCTTTGTAATCTTGTAAGCACGCCCATTAGATACGGATTAAGAGGATTGTTAAGAAAGAACTCGTACACATACACAGTGAATATGTGAGACATGTGATTACGTGTTAGATCTATGACTTTGATGTAATCTGTGATTAAATCAATAAAGATTGTTGTCTACATGATTGTGTGTGAATTATATACTAGTATCTGGGTCACAGGGTTTGCTGGCAGATATGAAGACCGCAGTGAGAAATGCCATGGTTACCACTTTACAAGAAGGCATCGAAGAATCCCAATTAGTTGGGGACGACATTGCCCAAGAGAAATAAGTAAGAAGTCAAGCCGGCAAGAAAAGGAAATCGAAAGGGCCGACCGGGACCACGCGAGATTCCAGACCCTTCTCTGGGGAAAGGAATATGGAGGCCCAACGCAAGGCTAGGTGGTGCCACAAATGCAAGAGCAAGCATTACGGTCCTTGTAACCCAAGACCATTCTCCAACCCATCTAAATCTTTCAAATGTGGTAAGAAAGACCACGTGAGATGGGATTGTCCCATCCGAGGGCCGGTGTGTTTCGAGTGCTGAGAACTGGGTCACCTAAAGAGAGAATGCCCAACACTTCTGTGGGGCGGCCGAGAGGTTTCGATCGGGTCGTGTCAAAGAAGAAAATTCCACCCACGACGCCAAGTCGGGCCTTTCAGATGACTGTAGAGGAAGCAATGGAGACTGCAGACGTAGTGTCAGGTACGTTCCTAGTAAACTCCTTGCTTGCTCGTGTTTTATTCGATTGTGGTGCAAATCGTTCGTTTGTGTCTGCTACTTTTTGCAAACAATTCGTTACTACTGTTGGCCTATTGCCCAATGCACTAGTTGTAGAGGTAGCCAATGGGGAGCAAATGTTAGTTTGGGAGTGTTTTGAAGATTGCACCATCTAGATAGATGGAGAATACTTTGTGGTGAGTTTACTACCCTTATCCGTAGGTATATTCGACGTGGTAGTAGGAAAGGATTGGTTAGCTAAAAACAGTGTCGATATTCTTTGCTCAAAGAAGTTAATCAGAATATCCCTAGCGTGGGGAGGTATCGTATTGGTCTATGGTGAAAAGAGGCAGAAAACCACTTCAATCATCTCCTTGCTCAAAGCACGTAATTGCCTAGACAAAGGGTGCCTTTCATACTTGGCCTATGTGATAGACGCAAAATTGGAGAAGAGAAGGATAGAAAATGTAGATGTGGTGCGGGAATATCCGGATGTCTTTCTGGAAGACCTACCCGGGTTGCCACCAGAACGTCAAGTGAAGTTCCACATCAACATCACCCTGGGAGTGGCTTCGATTGGACGTTCCCCTTGTCGTCTAGCACAGACGGAGATGCAAGAGATGATGACGCAACTTCGAGGACTCATAGAGAAGGGGTTTATAAGGCCGAGGTCATCACCGTGGGGCACTCCGGTTTTGTTTGTGAAGAAGAAAGACGGATCTATGCGGATGTGCATACACTACCGAGAATTGAATAAGATCACGGTGAAGAACAAGTACCCCCTTCCATGAATCGACAACCTCTTTGATCAACTAGAAGGTATGGGATGCTTCTCCAAAATAGACTTGTGGTCTGATTATCATCAAGTGAGAGTAAAGGAGAGCGACATTCCGAAGATAACATTCTGGACAAGATACGACCACTATAAGTTCTTAGTTATACCATTTTGGTTGACCGACGCTCCAGCTGTTTTTATGGACTTGATGAACCATGTGTGTCGGCCTTTCTTGGATGATTCAATGATAGTATTCAACGACGACATCTTGATGTACTCCAGAAATGAGGCCGAGCATAGTCGACATTTGCAGGAAGTGCTAGATGTTCTTCAGAAAGAGAAACTGTTCACAAAGTTCTTGAAGCGTGAATTTTTGGCTACAAGAAGTTTAGTTCTTAGGTCACGTAGTTTCGAAGGATGGAGTAAAGGTAGACCCGGCGAAGATCAAAGCAATGCTGAATTGGGATCTAACAACGAGTCCGTGTTAGCCCCAACTCTGATATGTAAAAGTATTGAAAATAATCCATGTCCTATTTTAGAGGACTTCCAGAGATAGCCTTCAGAGAGCAAGCCTGCCTCTGAAGAACTTTCCAGAGTTAGAGAAATTCAGCAGAAGACATTAGAGATAGATTCATCAGAGTTACCTACATCAGAGCTCTGAAGATATTCTCTCTGAAGATCAAGCTGAAGAATTCTACAAGTATCTACACATGATCAGAAGACACGTCACCCGGTGATAGGATTTACCTTTTAGGTAGGTTACTGTTCAAGCATGTCTTGAGCTTAGCTTTTAGGTAAGACACTGTTCAAGCATGTCTTGTGTGTCAGGAAAGTACATTGTTCACTTTATGGTCCTATAAATAGGACGTGCAACCAATTGCTCAATGTGTGCCTTTCCTTTACCCACTTGTAAAAGAATTATTTCTTTATGTACTGTGAATTGTACAAGAAGTTCTTGTAAGATAAAACCACCTTTTTTGGTGTTCTTCATAATCTACATTGCATTATCTAGTGAATATTTGTTTCTTCATATATTTACTTTATTGGATATATCTTCTTTACTATGAGTATGAATCTAACTTGGTTTAAACATTGTTTGCTTGCACTATTATTATTATTGTTATATATTTATGTGTTTAGATCATTGTTAAAGACTAGAATCTGGGATCCAACAATTGATATAAGAGCTTCTTTGTTTTTCTTAAAACAAACACGATCAAATCTGCTTACTTATATTGATTTCAGTCTTTTTGATTCAAGTTTTCATATATGTGCATGCGTATATAAACTTTTGTTTATTCAAGAACTTCATATGCTCCAGGTTTGAAAGCTACTCACAGTACTTTATATCTTTGAAGGCTACTTTAGCTTCATTTCCAAATATATCAAAGCTTCATCTCTTTCAAAGCTTCATCTTCTTATTTGCAAAAATGGCAAACTCTAGTATATGTGCCATATATACAGTTGGATCTTTGACAAAACCTCCTACTCTTCTGAGAGATGAATATCCTCAGTGGAAGATTAGGATGGTCAACTTTTTGGAAGGAATGGACAAAGATCTCATGAGATCTGTCACTAATGGACCACACCAACCAATGGTTTTGGTACCTAGAGTTCCTGCCACAACAACAACTGCAGAAATACCTGCATACTTTGAGAAAAAGACAACTAAATTCACAGATGAAGAAAAGAATATGACGGAAAATGATTCCAAAGTTGTTAGACTGTTGATCATGGCCATCCCCAATGATATCTTTCAAGAACTTGACTCTTGTGTAACAGCAAAAGATATATGGGACCAGTTGTTAAACCAACTTGAAGGTGACATTCAAACTCAGAAAAACAGAAGAACGCAATGCATAAATGAATATCATGATTTTAAAGCACAACCTGAAGAAACACTTTATCAAACATATTCCAGGTTTAATATCTTGAAAAACAAATGCAGAAAGTATGGGGTCATCAGATTCAAGGAGGAGAATAACGTTCTTTTTCTTAAAAGTTTAAATGAAGAATGGCTGCAAATGTCCTTGTCACTTCAAGCCAATCAAAACCTTGAATCATGGTCATTAACAGACATTTATGGCACCCTTGTTTCCTAAGAAAAAGAAATTGTCAAGCTAAAGACCAAAACCTTTTTGGGTGGACCTTTTGCCTTTGTGTCAAAATAAAAAGGAGTTTTAGAAGAAAACCATGATGAAAATAGATCCAGAAGATCAAAAGCATCAAAAGAAAAGTTTTTAGAAAAGGATTCCAAAAGAAAATCAAAGAGGGCCATGATAGCTGAAGATGACAAAGATTCAGACTCAGACTCAGACTCAGACTCAGACTCAGATGAAGATGAAGATGAAGACATAAGTGCTTTTGCTAAATCTCTTGCTTTGAGAACTTATCAATTCAACAAGAAATTTGGCAATAAAGTATTTGAAGGAAGGATAGATGATGGAGAAAGTAGAGGATATCAAGAAAGAAGGAGATTTCAGAAGGAAGAATATAACCAAGAGCCAAGATCTACTCTACATAGTGATCAAAAGGTTGTTTAGTACATCCACCATTAACCTGTTCAACATTCAAGACCTCAACAAAAGTTTCAACAAAAGTATCCTCAACCTCAGAGATACTACCAACAAAAGACAGAAGGAAATGTTGCTCTTCCAACAAATCAGAATGATGGAAGATACTTCAGATGTGGCAAGCTAGGCCACTTCTCTGCAAATTGCAAGGGTAGACTGATCAAAGATCAGGATTACAACAAGAAAAAGTACAAATATAATGTCAGAGAAAGGGTATTTGTACCAGAGATGGAAGACTGGCTTTCAGACTCAACCAGTGATGGAGAAGAAGAGCCAACCAACCTTTGTGGTATAGCTATAACAGATGGTGATCAATCAGATGGATCATCCTAGAACTAATCTGAAAAGGTGAATTCTCCATCTACTTATGAAACTGAACTTGAAATGTATGTGCTTAAACTCACAGATGAATTTCAGAGCTTAAAGCAAAAACTTTTTGATGAAAAAGAAAAGAGAAAACAAGTTACAAAAGAATTGAACATTTACAAAAGATAAAAGGATTTCTAGAATCAGAGAAGAAATAGGTTTTTAATGAAAAAACTGAGCTTGAAAAATCTCAGAGAATAAAAGAAAAATCTTTCTCTGAAAAGTACAAAGAGCTTGAAAAGGTTTTAAAGGCTAAAGAAGAAGAAGTTAAAAAATCAGAGTATGAAAGGCTCAACTCTGTTGCTTTGACCAATTTTTTTTAAAAAGAAAGGGAAGTTTTACATCAATCTTTGGAGAGAAAAGAACTTCAAATTAAAAGTTATCAAGATGTGCATATTAAAATCAACTCACAGATGAATACTCAAGGCTCAGGATTCAATGAATTGGATCCATTCACTGGAAAGAAGAAAAGATCACTATCGTCCACTTTCTGCATTGGAAAGGTCTAGAAGCTTGACTTTCCATCTCTGGAAAATTCTAATATCTTCAAAAGAGTTAAAACCTCAGAGGGATAAAAAATCAGAACTCTTAAGTTCAAAAATATTTCATACTCTGAAGCTAAGACATATTCAAAATCTTTCTTGGAATCAGAAAACGAAACTTTGAAGGTTCATTTTATACAATCTCAAAGCAATGATACCAAATAGATCTTCAGATTTGATTCCTTCATCATTCAAGAACCGGAGGTATCTGAAGTTAGTACCTTTGACGTTAAAACTCAGAGCTTACTTGATCCAGAAGCACCTTTGTACTCTCTAATGTTAGATGAAAGAACTAGAACTACTTTTGAAGAAGATATTTGACGAATTTACAAATAAAATGTCATATATGATTTTTTAAAGAAATCTTGCATGAAAAAGATAATCAAAATTTCAAAACCCAGAGAGACTATTAAAACTTCAGAAGTAGTCACCTTTAACAGAGTGAAAAGAGACTTTCTTGACTCTGGCTCTGACTCAGAGGTTGATGAGCAATTTTTTTTCACACTAGTGAAGGTCATTCATAAAAACATACAGACTGTTGGCTCTAGAATTTTAAACAAACCTGTTTCTATTTCAAAAGATAAATCAGAGTGCCAATACGTCCTGATTTTCTAGACATGTGTCTAAGAGCCAAAACCTCTCTGGATTTGGAAAAAGAATTGAAGGAAAATTGTCAGACTAAAACTAAAACTTCACAATTCTATGCCTACAAACCAATCAAATTTACTGTTGATCCATACTCTCTCAGAGATTTGATAACGACCCTTTTCTATACTTAATGAAAATTACGTTTAATATTATGTATTAGCGTTTCATCATCAGCGATCATACCGAGTCTGTTCAGTTATCACCAATGATCTATTTTCTAAACATTCATATGTATAAGTGTTTCACTATCATCTACTAAATATTGAGTATGTTCAGTATCACTGATGCTTTCTAAATGCAAACAGTTAGACGTAATCCCTGAAGACAAGTTTTGCGAGAAAAAATGTTCACCGCTGAATCGAAGATGAAGCTACTGAACAAAGACACATCTACTTATGACCTGATGCGGATATTAGTGAAGCAAAAACAAATCTACACATGCGAAGAAACCTGAGGAAAAGCTTCAGCGATAGCTGAACTTCTTTGTATCTCTGAAGGAAGAGATATTCAGCGATCGATGGTCACTTAGCTTTTGCCTCAAGTCTCTTTTGTCTTACCCTTGCACACCCAGTATGATTTGTCAGAACGGACATACCTCTGCTACAATGCGTACAACAACTCTGTCAACTACAGTGTTCATCATACGGCCGAAAGCATGTCTCCTAAAGTCAGACCCATGCAGCCAATCAATGAAGGACACGTGTAAAGTACTCTGCCATGCATTTAATGCATAGGGTATAAATTGAAAGATCAACACTCCATCTGAGTGTCACCTTCATCTTTCTAAATATATAGAAACCCTTGTTTTCTATATTCTCAAAATCCCGTATTCCCTATTTCTAGTGCAACCATCTTAGTGATTCTTAAGTTTGTTTAGATTAGGTTTTACTTAATCTTATTCCGCAACAAACTTGTAAATTGTATTTTGATTTATCAATAAACAATTTATTAAACGTTAAAATTCAGTGTTTGTATTCAACCACTCTTCTACAAACTTGTTAAGCACCTTTGGGACCAAAAGTGGTATTAGATAGGATTGTTTAATCTAATAAACAAGATCTTGCTTTATTCTCCTCCTTGATATTCTAAATATGGCACTTAATGCAAACACAAACTACTATGATAATGGTTCACTATCAAAACCTCCTCGATTTAGCAGAGATAACTTTGCTCTCTAGAAAAATCTAATGATGCTATTTCTAGAAGGTGTAGATCCTACTATACCTGAATACATAGCAAATGGCCCATATGAACCTTTCACAATCATAGTTGTCATTCCAGCTACTACCACCACTCCTTCCATTCCTGAACATTATGCTATTAAGGAAACAAGAAAGTGGAGTGATGACGACAAAAAGAAGTTTGGTCTAGATGCAAAGGCAAAAACCATTATCTCTATGGCTCTGCCTGATGAAGCTTTCCATTCCATCATGGCTCTTAAAATTGCCAAATAAATGTGGGACACTATATGTGTTCAGTATCAAGGCACCACTAAAGTCCAAAAAACTCGAAAGATTAACTTGGTAAGATAGTATGAAAGTTTTATCGCTGGTAAGAACGAATCCATATCTGATGTTCACCAGAGATTTAACTATTTAATCATTGATCTAAGAACTGCTGGTAGGACCTATTCTAATTCTGAGGTCTTAACTAAACTCTTAGAATGTCTTCCTGAAAGCTGGGACAGTTATTCAATGTGTCTCAAGCTGACAAAAGACTTAAATTCTCTCTCTCTTAGCACATTGTATGTAATATTGCTCAACTATGAGCAATCAAATCTCTTGAAGAAGAATCTTGTAAAAGATTCTAAAGACTCCAAAAGCACTCATGTTGCTTTAATCTCTTCAGAGATCATTCCATCTCAGCGATCTACTCTCACTATCACTTAGTTAGATTTTGACACTAAGGAATTATCAGACACTAATCTTTCAGAGTTTGATGAATCCTTAGCACTCTTGACAAGCTCTTTTAAGAGATTTGCAAGAAAGAGAAATTTCAGAAGAAATAAGCCTCTCTCTCTAACTGACAAGCCAAAATCAACCCCTGTTGATAAGGCTACTACTGGTTGCTATAACTACAAAAAGATTGGACACTTTGCAAATGAGTGTTGGTCAAAGAAAGTCTTCTACCTCAAGGAAAACCAATGATAACAAATACCTTAAGCTGAAAGAAAAATATCAAAATTTGAACAACTCTAAAAGAAAAGGTAAAGATCTTATCGCTGAAGAGCATGACTGGGCTGAATCAGAAGAATCAAGTTCTGATGAAGAATAAGTCGTTAATCTTTGTCTTATGGCTGAGATTAAAGAGGTAGTTGACGAACCAACCGGAACTTCCATGAGCTATATCTCCTTTCAGGTATCGAAGGGTATCCGGTATCTACATAGTGGATGCTATCGATATATGATTGGATAAAAAGACCTGCTTACTGAATATAAGGAAGAGAAAGGTCCCTCAGTAACCTTTAGAGAAAGGTTTGGTGTCCTCAGCAATGGGACAACTACCTTCAGAAGAGTCGCTTACGTAGACGGACTGAAGCACAATCTTCTAAGCATCAGTCAGCTATGTGACAAAGACTATGAAGTTCGCTTCACTAAGAAAGCATGTTCAGTGATAAATGAGAATGGAAAACTAGCTCTATGTGGTTATCGTATGGAAAATGTCTATGTAATAGATATGGACTCTACTACTACTGAAAATATGTGTTTTCTTTCTAAAGCCTCCTCTGATGTCAACTGGCTATGGCATAAAAGGCTTTCTCATCTAAATTTCAAAACCCTGAATTCTCTTTCTTCTAAGAAACTGGTCTCTAGTCTTCCTCAGCACTCATATGCTAAGGAATCTCTATGTTCATCATGTGAGAAAAGAAAACAGACTAAAGCTAGTTTCAAATCGAAACAAGTTTCCTCAGTGACAAGTCCTCTTCAACTCTTGCATATGAATTTGTTTGGCCCTGTCAATATCTAATCCATAGCTGGAAAGAAATATACACTTGTCATTGTAGATGAATACTCTCGCTACAACTGGGTTATCTTTCTTCACTGTAAAAGTGATACTCCAGAAGAACTGATATCTTTTGTTATCTAGCTTCTACAACACACTTCCTAAACCACTTGCAATATTAAACTAATATAACATAATAATAATATCTAACAAAAGATATTATAAATCTAACTAATCTAAACTAAGTTATCTAAACAATACGTTGACATTTATTACAAATAACATTAGACTTTATATCGAGAGTCGACATTCCGACTTTAGCTTCAGATTGGATATTCAGATTAGATGATCTTGAATTCAATAGATATGTGATCTAACAATCTCCCCCTTTGGATCAAGATCATTACTAAAAAGATTTTAGGAATTCAGTCTTCTTGTTCAACTCAGAAGATGCAATCTCTTTCTCTAGCTCAGAATGCTTTAGCAAAGTATCTTCAAAGAAAATTTATCTGCAATCAGCATGTCTTCAGAATACTTTGATCTCGCATTTCTTTGTTAGCTTTTCTCTTCTTTCATCTTGTGATGTAATGGACTGGACATTTCTTCAAGCTTTAGATTCTCCCCCTTTTTGATGGAAAGTGCACTGACTTCATCAAAACTTTGAGTAAGAAATGTCAATCAGTTAGAGCCTCTGATTCGTCAATTCATAAGATATTCATCTAGATCTTTGCAAATCCAGACAAATTAGTCGTGTAACACCTGAATCAACTAATGAATCAGTTAACATGCCTGTCAGTAACACTAAGTCACTGTGTGTAACAAATACATAATGGAAAGGAGTTGTTTGAGGTTGACTCCCCTAGGGCTTCCATTTAATCCTCGAAACACCATAATGGTAAATTTCTATAAACGTTATGACAAAGAAACAAATTCCTTGTGTGTTCGTGCTTGTGATAGAAAGAATTAAGCACTGATGATTGCTTATAGGCTCAAAATTGTGTAAACCGCTGAAACAACAGTAAGTTAAACACAGACTCAATGTGCATGATTGAAGTGCGAAGGTGGGGCAGACTTCCTTCTTTTCAATATCTAGATTTTCCAAATGAAAATCAGATAGTAAATGTGTTGCATCCCCGTAGAAAATGTGAAACACTTTCTTGTTGAGAAGAAAATGAGTAGATAGTGAGGTTTGATCAAGAGTTGGCATAGGCTAGTTGCCTGTTTCAATAATGTTCACCAAAGAGTTGTCAAACACTAGTAATGTGGCTTCCCGACTCAGAAAACGTTGGTGCAGAGTTGTGATATTCTTTTAACTCTGTTCTCACACGCTCTTTCTTTTAAATATTTTGGTCACTCTAATCACACTCATTTGTTTTTGACTTCTCACACTCAATCATTATGGATTAACTTCGTGGGTAGAAATCACTGTTTAAGGTGATTCCATAGAAGTTGTTTTAATTCCTAGCACAAAGAAATCCTTGTTTTTCTATGATGCCTATGATGCTCAGAATGGTTTAACTATTTCAGTTAAAGCACAATATATTTCTTGAAAACATTTAAAGTCACACTTCCAATTCATGAATTCGGTTTAAGAATCGGGAAGTGGTTTGAACATTTAGAACAATGTTTTCTGTGATTGAAAGTTCTCCTCTTTTCAACCATATATGAGATGAAGATATAGAATTATACCTTTACGTATGATCTTCCATCTCATGAAGCTAAGCTTAAAGTCATAAACATATGAACTTGTAAGCATCTCTCAAAAATTCTGCAAAAGTCTTATATCAAGTCGAAATAAAATTTATTCACTTAAATTAAAAAGACAAAAAGCAATAAAACTGTTAAAGTACGAGTTCTGATTAGAAATAATCAGAAGTCATATCCGAACTCCTTTGACTTGAAGAGCTCCCCCTAAAATCTTGCATTACAAAAATTTGACATAAAAGGTAAATGCAGAAATCTTATGAGCTCACCCTCAAAATAAGATTGACCACATGTCAATTTCTTCTCATACTCCCCCTTAGAACATGAACAGTATATAGAAGTGCAGATATCTTGCGGAAATGAAGAAATGATGAAAAAGTATACAATTAGAAAACTTTGATAGGTAACTACTGATTAAATCTTTAGATTTAGCATACCAAGCTTAGAGACAAGAAAGTTAAACCTCTTTTCGTCTAAAGCTTTGGTAAACAAATCGGCAAGTTGATAATCAGTTTTTACAAAGAAAAGTTCAATTGTACCTTTTTCAACATGATCTTTAATAAAATGATACCTGGCGTCTATGTGTTTGGTATTGGTGTGCTGAACAGGATTCGCTGTTATTGCGATGGTGCACTTGGAGTCACAGTATATCGGGATTTTGTTGAAGTGGAAATCGTAGTCGCGCAATTGAGTTCTCATCCATAAGACCTGAGAACAGCAGCTAGCAGTAGCTACATATTCTGCTTCGGTCGTGGAAGTTGAAACACAAAGTTGCTTCTTCGATGCCCAACTTACGAGCTTATCACCGAGGAACTGCACATATCCTGACGTGCTCTTCTTGTCTAACAAACAACCTGCATGATCCGCATCTATATATGTTGTTAGTTCAAAACTAGTATCTTTAGGATACCACATCAAGATCTGCAGTGCCCTTCAGATACCTGAATATGCGCTTCACAGCAGACATATGGATTTCTTTAGGATTGGCCTGAAATCTTACACATAAGCATGTTGAGAACATTATATATGGCCTACTAGAAGTAAGATACATTAAAGAACCTATCATCCCTCGATAAGTCCTAACATCAACAGCCTTTCCCGAAGGATCGATGTCAATCTTTGTACCTGGTGCTATTGGGGTACCAATCGGTTTTGAATTTTCCATTTTGAACTTCCGAAGAATATCCATAATGTATTTTGATTGATTGATAAAAATCCCTGTAGAAAACTGTTTGACTTGTAATCCGAGAAAGAAATTCATCTCTCCCATCAAATTCATCTGAAATCTAGACACCATAAGGTTTGAAAAATTCTTACAGTACTTAGGATTTATAGAGCCAAAAATAATATCATCTACATAGATTTGAATTAAAATGATATCGTCTTTTTCCTTTTTGATAAACAAAGTGGTATCCACCGTACCTTTGGAAAAACCAGCTTGACTAGAAATGTGGAAAGGACATCATACTAGGCTCGAGGAGCTTGTTTCAGACCGTAGAATGCTTTGTCGAGAATGTAGACGTGATTCGGCTTCTCTTGATTGACAAAACCTTCGGGCTGAGAGATGTAGACTTCCTCCTTCATAATGCCATTCAGAAAATCAATCTTCACGTCCATTTGAAAGACCGTGAAGTTCTTGTGGGCTGCATAGGCTAGAAACATTCTAATTGCCTCTAATCGCGCCACAGGAGCATATGTCTCGTCCTAGTCGATTCCTTCCTCTTGTCTGTATCCTTTGGCTACTAGTCTTGCCTTGTTTCGGATAACGGTACCACATTCGTTCTTTTTAATCTTGAAAACCCACTTCGTACCTATAATGGTTTTACCTTAAGGCTTTGGTACGAGTCTCCAGACTTGAAGTGTGTTGAACTGATTCAACTCTTCTTGCATTGAGATCACCCATTATGGATCAGCAAGTGCCTCTGATACGCGTGTTGGCTCGAACTTGCTCAGAAAGGAGTCATGCATGCAAATGTTCATTGATACTGACCTAGTTTGCACTGGTTTTGAAGGATCGCCAATGATCTGGCTTATCGGGTGCTCTTTGGTCCATTTATGTTCATCAGGCAATGGATTATATGAATGTATGTCAAATGTATCATCTATAAATCCACTTGTACCTTCTTCAGCTTGTTCAGGAGGAATGATGATTGCAATTGAAGTGGTAGGTTCAGAAGGCTCAGCAGGTACAACTTGTTCCGGCTGTGGATGGATCTGTACAGAACATCCTACTGGTTCAGCTACTTCTGTCTCTTCATCACATGGAACTTCTTCAACTGTTGGAGTCGGCATTTGAATTGGAACTTCTTGTTGAACTTGGGCGTTGGATTCAATAGGAACATCTGAACTGGTTAGATGACTAGTCGTTAAGTCTTCCATCCTGTCAACCATAACAGATTTCTTTACATTAGATCCAAGAAATTCATCATAAAACAATTCAAATACTAAGTCCAAATCAGATATATGATTAGTTGACGTTGATGCTTCATCTGATTTATTCTGTTGAGACGCAGGTTCTGGACTGAGTTGCCCAGAAGCTAGTACTCCGGTTATAACGGGTTCTGAACTGTGTTGTTCGGAAGCCATCTCTTCATCAAACGTGACATTGATGCTTTCTATAACCGTCTTTGACTTCTTCAGATAAATACGGAATGCAGTTGATGTCGAGGAATAACCAATGAAGATGCCTTCGTCCGCCTTGGCGCTGAACTTGTTGAGACTCTCCCTATCGTTTAGAACGAAACACTTACACCCAAATATATGGAAATATTTGATTGTCGGTGTTTGGTTGTTGATTAACGCATAAGGAGTCTTCTTGAATTTGCGATGTATCATGGAACGATTCTGTCTATAACACGCAGTCGATACAACTTCTCCCACAAAAATAGAGGTAAGTCTAATTGACTTAGCATAGTACGAGCAACCTCGACTAGCGTACGATTTATTCTTTCAACCACTCCATTTTGTTGAGGCGTACGAGCAGCAGAGTATTGATGTGAAATCCCGACAGATTCGAGATATTCTTCAACCTTTTGGTTCTTGAACTCTTTGCCGTTGTCTGTTCTTAGAAACTTGACCGGTTTCTGCAGATTCACCTGGGTCGTCTTTAGGAATGTGATGAGAACATCTGGTGTCTCATCCTTTGAACGTAGAAACTTGACCCATGTGTATCGCGAGTAATCGTCCACGATCACGAGGATGTACTTCTTTTCGCCTAGACTCTGAGTTCGCATCGGATCGCATAAGTCCATATGCAATAACTTTAACGGAGTGCTTGTACTCGGTTCAGGTTTTGGTTTATGAGGTGCCCTCTTCATCTTTCCCTTTTCACATGTTGCACAAAGATGTTCTCTTTCATATTTGAGCGCTGGAAGTCCTTTGACGAGCTTTCCACTGACCAGATTGTTGATGTACCTGAAGTTGAGGTGAGAGAGCCTTCGATGCCATAACCAGCTTTGTTGCATCGAGGCTTTCGTCATTAGACAAACCTGTTTGTCAGTCTGGATTTTTGACAAGTTAATTGTGTAGAGATATGTCTTTCTTGTTCCGACCAAGAGTTCCTCGCCTTTTTTCAGTGCGAACTGAACACGTCTTGGCTCTGAAATTGACCTCTAAGCTTTTGTCATAGAACTGCCCGATACTGAACAGGTTGTGCCGTAAGCCTTCTACATAGCTCACTTTCTTTATCGTGACATTGTCATATCGTACATCACCATATCCAATTATTGGAAAAAATTGGTGGTTGCCGAATCTGACTGATCCGCAATATTTCTCTTTAAAATTGGACAGCATATCTTTTTGTCTAGTCATATGCTTGGAGCATCCACTATCCAAGTACCACATATGACGGATCTGCACAAGAGAAATAATGAAACAATTGATTTAAATAGACTTAAAACAAAGATGGAATTAAGAATCTTGAGCATTGAGGAGCGGGTCTTGAATTGATGTGTTCAAAAGCCATATTCTCTTCTTAAGCACGGGTTCTGAACAGACGTGTTCAGAAACCATTGTTTTATCTTTGAAGTTCGGATATTGAACTGTTGTATTCTAGAACCTAGTTTCTTTGAGGAACGAGTCCTAGATTGATTTGTCTAGAAGTGATATCTGTAAGCTCCCTTTTTAAACTTTGTGGGCCTGCAACACAAATTTAGCCTTAGGTACCCACTGGAATTTGGGTCCTACTGTGTTAGCACAAGATTTTGGTACCCATTTCAAATTGGGTCCTCTTTTCTTTTTAAATGTATTTGAAGAATTAGAATGAGATGAATGCACATGATAATTGTCAAACCAATCTTCAGAATCTTGACAAGAAGTAGAAACATGTTTATCATAAATAGAAGACTTTCTAGCAGATAAAGATAACTGAAATAATTGCTTCATTGTATATTGTTTACGAGAAACAACAAGTTTTGAGTTCAAAATATCAACATCAGCAATTAAGACATCTTTACTAGGCGAAGTCTTACTACAATTAACACTAGAAAACGATTTAATGGTTTTGTCAAGCTTTTGTTTCGGTTGCCACAGAGATTTAACTTCTGGCCTTTGCCTGCTCAGATCTGAAACATGTGAAACTGGTGAGTTAGACTTTTGAGCAACAAATGAATGCTTCTTCTTCGCATGACCAGTAGTGTTTGGTTTCTGTGAATGCTTAGATGTATTCTTACCCTTAGCATTTTTAGCTTTCACAGAGACTGAGTTATCAACTTTCGTTGATTTTGCACTATTAACAGGCATACTGGTTATACCCAAAGATTTCACAACAAAGGATGAATGGTTAGGAAGTTTTGCATTAAAGTTAAATTGTTCAAGACAACCATCCGAACCACCGTCATAGTTCAGAAAATCAAACCCTTTATTTGATGAACCAAACATATACTCAGAGTTTGAAGCCTTTGAAAGAACAGAATTTTTGAACACAGTTGTAAAAAGCTTTTTTGTTCAATATTCATCAAAAGTCTTTCATCTGTTAAAGAATTCTCGAGGGACATATAGTTTACCTTGAATAGACTTCGCCTCCATTTCTTTTTCAGAATAACTTTGAAAGAAATCACTTGAAAGAGTTTTCTTCTTTTGATATATTGGATTTTCATTATAACTATTATTCATCTTCGCATAATAAAATGGAAGGTGAACTTTAGATGATTTCAAACGTTTTTCGGTTTCGTTGGCTTCATCCTTTTCTGATAGTTTAGTGCAGAAAGTTTTAAACTCAGGGATTCGTCGAGCTAATTTCATAGAAAGATGATCATAAAGTGCAGACACTTCAGACATTCCTTTTTGAAGACAGTGAGGATTCTTATAACCGATTCCCCATCTCTCTATTTTCTCTTTGGGTTTGTTCAGATGAATAGTCTGTTCAGTTTGACCCATTTTGTATAACTTCTCTTCCAAAGTTTTTAATTTACCAAGTAAAGAAAAGTTTTCTTTGGTACAAGAAGAATGCAATTTTGTAAGCTCATATATATCAATCTCACTTTTTGTCAGTTTAGTCTTGAGTTCAGAATTCTCTTTAAGAATTATTGTCTTTTCCTTTGCGTTGGTGTCATTATCTCTATGTAAAACCTCAACCAATACTTTCTTCTCAGCAATTTCATTGCTAAGTTTCTGTATCAATTGGTTTGTGTCTGTAATGACACCATTTTCTCGCTCAAGATTCGACTCTAACTCTTGTTGTTTTAAATTCATGGCATGCATTTTATTCATGAAATATGAATACGATAAATCACATACCTCCTCTTCTTCATCATCTGAATCAGCTTCAGTATCTGATTCTTGCTTTCCCATCAAGCACATGTTGACGACTTCATCCTTTTCTTCATCCTCTTCTTCCTCGTCTGAATGATCAAGCCAGTATTCATCTTCAGCCATCAGTGCCTTACCAGCCTCCTGTTGCTTTTCAAGAAGCATCTTGTTCTTGTAATAATCAGAGTTTCTGACTTTTGGCCTTCGGCAGTCTCTGGCATAGTGACCTGTTTTGCCACAGTTGTAGCACGTAGGTGTTTCTGTCTGACTGGATCCTACAACTTCAAACTTTCTCTCTTCCAGTTTCCTCCCCTCTATTCTCTTTCCTTCATATCTATTTCCTTCAACCCTTTCCTTGTGGACATAGTTGTTAGGACCAGAAGAATACCTCTGACTGTTTGAAGTTTGCTTTTTGTAGAACTTTTTCTGAAAAGCATTTGTCAACAGAAGCATTGCTTGCTTCAGTTGGTCATTTTCATCCGAGTCAGAGTTTGCATAAGCTTCATTTTCTTCTGAATCATACACAATCGTCTTGTTCTTCTTCTTCCTGACAACAAGAGCAACTGTGTCTTCAACTGTCTTTCCTTTCTGCCTCTTCTCATCTAGAATTTCATCCACCTCTTCTTCATTTTGTTTGAGGGTTTCATACACCTCATGAAGTGGAATCTCATTCAGATCCTTGATCTGCTTCATCTGTCTGGCAAATCTTTTCCATTCCGGCTGTAGAATACTTAGGAATTTGACGTTCAGCTCTATTTGTGATTTGTGGACCTTGTTCTTGCTTAGTTCGTTCAGCGAGGTCACAAACCTGTCATAGGTTTCTTTTAAAGATTCTCCTAATCTGCATCTAAATTCTTCATAATTATTTAGGCAGTTGGAGATTTTCAGTTGATTCCCAACCTTTAAACCCAACATCATCTTCTCAAGTTGATCCCACGTTTCTTTGCCCGAGGCCTTGTAGCTGTCAATCTTTACATAGATTTCATTTGGAATTCCTTGTAGAATGTATGACTGAGCTAATCTGTTGCCTTTAGCTCATCTGAGGTTATCATCTTCTAGCTCATGATACTTAAGTGCAACCTGAGTTGGCACGGTTCCAACCAACCGAGTCGTGATGACTGGTTTCATAACCCCTTCTTCTATAGATTTCCTGATGAAATCACCTAGCTCATGTCTGTCAACAAAGTTCAGAAACCGATCTTTCCACTGTTCGTATTCTCCTTTAAAGAGAACTGGTAGCTTGGTGTCAGTTCCGATTGCAAGGGCTTCTCTGGATGTCAATTTGAAGAAAAATCTAAGTCTGGAAAAAACTTTGGGTTTTGAGAAGGTTTGCGCAAGAGGTTGATGGCGCAAAGTGAGGTTTGCGTGTCAAGTGGGTTGCGCAAACTGAGGTTTGCGTATCACGTGCGTTGCGCGAAATGAGCTTTGTATATCACGTACATTGCGCAAAGTAATCTTTGCGTTTCAAGAGGGCTGCGCAAACTTGACTTGAGATTTTCGTGAAGAGTTGATCACGAGAACTGAGGTTTGCATGATGAGTGAGTTGCGAAAAGTGGTGTTTACGTGATGTGAGTGTTGCATAAAGTAAGCTTTGCGTATGCAGTTGGTTGCGCAAAGTAGGATTTGCGTATTACGTTGGTAGCGCAAAGTGGACTTTTCGTATTGAGTTGGTTGCGCAAAGTGTGTTACGCAAAGTGAGCTTTGCGTGAGTTCGTCCTTTGGTTTGCGTAAGTTCGTCCTGTACTTCAAAAATCAACTAAAAACTTGTTTCTTCGTCGATTAGCAGTACTAAACTCTACCAATATGTCTAAAAACACTTCTAGAATAGATTGTGACCACTTCATCTCGAGAAAAATCACTTTTTAGAAAATAAATTGATGGCACAGTACTCGACTTTCAGACCACTAAAATCACAAAATGGAACCTGATTAAAGCTTTATACTGAAATCAAATTACAACAAGTCGATCTAGCATCTATATCGATCACAACCTGATCTATTTTAACACCTAAAACACTCAAAATCTCGAAATCGATTTTCAAACAAGAACACAGAGTCATTTTTCTTAAAACTTGATTTTGATCTATTATCAGGCTCTGATACCAATTGTCGTTCCACACAATATATCAAGTTTTATAGAAACAACAACACAATATGATTACCAACCTGTATTGATATATAACATAGGTTACAAGGTTGATCGATTCAAGCTCTAGATTGTGTTCTCTGTTTTCTCTCTGTGTATTACACCTTTCTGTGTGTGTTCTAATCTTATTATTGAGAGAGTTGAGATATCAGATTTGATATCTAGCTTCTACAACACACTTCCTAAACCACTTGCAATATTAAACTAATATAACATAATAATAATATCTAACAAAAGATATTATAAATCTAACTAAACTAAACTAAGTTATCTAAACAATACTTTGACATTTATTACAAATAACATTAGACTTTATATCGAGAGTCGATGTTCCGGCTTTAGCTTCAGATTGGATCTTCAGATTGGATGATCTTGAATCCAATAGATATGTGATCTAAAAATATGTTCTAACATTCTCCCCCTAAGTTTTGTAAAGTAATCATTCTCTGATCAGCTCTAGCTTCAGCTCCTCTCCCCCTTGATTTCTTTAAAAAACTTAGTGTTGCATAAACTTCAAAGCATCCTTAAATTCTCCCTATAATGTAGCTCTTATCCTTGAAGTTTCAACTAAAATATCAGATCTGATGTAGATGACTGAGTGCACATAAAGACAACTTTTGACTCTTGTAAATCCAACACATTCCTTACCGCCCACAAGAATGATATGTGTGGATTATGGAATGACAACCAAGTGCATCTGATCTGTCTTTGAACCATGAGTTGAAATTAGAATTCAGCTTAAGAACTTCATCTGATAAGCATACGGGCGGTAGCATCCGGTAGCAACACTACAAGGAAAGGGTTAGAAGGCAAGCGATGTTCAACAACTGATAGAAAATACTCATACTGACTTCTTTCCATAATACTGAATAATCAAACCTGGAACTCCTTTCTTTACGAATCAGCTGGATGATTATAACCGCTCAGGATTTTGAATTGCAACTCAAATAGAAGAACAATGATTACAGTCGCTCACACTACTGAGTGATTAAGCCAGAAGAATGATAAAGTGCTCTCAATGGTCTAACCACAAAAGAAGCTTTCCAGACTGATGATTGCAGATGCTCAGGCAGCTAACTCAATCCAAGCAGATACCAAATCATCAAATCCAGAATCTGAAAAACTTGACAGGCATGAGCACTCGAGTAAGAATAGATCAGTTGCTAAGAATATGTGACCAACAGAAGATAGGAGTGATGTCACATATGATTCCGCGTATAAAGCTCAGGAACAGGTCAAACTTGTATAAAACTGGGTTCAGAACAGTCAGGATTCTCAAAAACATCAAAATTCGAAGATCACTATTCACCATGAAGCACAATTCGCAAGATGGACTAAGCTGAAAACCACAATTCGCAGAGGCTTGCATTGCGAATCCTTAATTTTTGCAAGCCTCACATTTGCGAATCCTCGCCTTTTGCAAGACATATGTCTGCGAATCCTTCAGAATTCGCAAGACATACATCTGCGAATCCTTCACTTCTTGCAGCTCTCTCATCTACAAATCCTCTACTTAGAACATTTTTCAAATATGGAAGCCACTTTTCGCAGACACAACCTGCAAATCTTGACATTATGTAACGAGTGTCCTGCGAATTCTTCAACTTTCGCATGTAACTACTTGAGAATTCCATACCTGTAAAATTTTGTTGTGTCCAAATGTTCTTTCTACGAATTCTAACACCTGGGAAATCTTCAAACAACATCTGCGAGTTCTTCACTTGAATCCTGCGAATTTTATGGATCTCGAACTGATTTTCACAAAATCTTCAACAAAACTTTCAACACCTCGATTTCTGAGTTGAGATTTTATCCACAGGTTCGAAAACATCTTTTGAGCACAATTGTAGTTGATCACTTTGTCTAAATCTGAATATAAAGCACAAATCGATCCAACCACGGTGATAAAAGTTTTCGAACAAAATGAACTCAAAATCGACAGATTCGACTTTCTGGAATGAAATTGATGTAAGTAATTGATTCAATGGTGATAGACAATAGCCTCTGAAACAATTAATCAACAAATAACAACCAAACAAATAACAAATCCAGAAATCGATTTTTCAATAGTACTGTGTCGGTCCAACAATGCTATATCAAGTTTTATAGAATGGAACACAATAAGATTACCAACCTGTATTGATTATAACAATGGTTACAGGATTGATCGATTTAAGCTATAGATGTGTTCCCTGTTTTTCTTTCTTTTTCACCTTTTGTGTGTGTTTGTGTGTGTTGATCTATGATCTGATCTATGAGAGTTATTGAGAGATACACAATATCTAAAAACTAAAGTGTGTCTAACACACTACCATAATATATAGATATTATTTCTAACTAAATAATATAACTAACTAAGTTAACTAATATCTAACAAACTAGATATTAACTTAACTAATACAATAACAAACTAATACATTGACATTTATTACAAACGACATAGACTTTAATATCGAGAGTCGACGTTTCGGCTTTAGCTTCAGATTGCGATCTTCAGATTGGATGATCTTGAATCCAATGAGACTGTATCTTAACAATCTCCCCCTTTGGATCAAGATCATTACAAAAATGATTTTAGCAATTCAGTCTTCTTGTTCAGCTCAGAAGATGCAATCTCTTTCTCTAGCTCTTAAATCAGCATGTCTTCAGAATACTTGCTTTTTAAGATTTCAATCTTGGACGTGATTCTTGAAACATGTGATCTTTGCCATTTCTTGTGTAGTCATTCTCCCCCTTTTTGATGTTAAGTGCAACGACTTCATCAAAACTTTTTGTAAGAAATGTCAACCACTTGGAGCCTCTGATCCGTCAATTCAAAAGATATTCATCTAGATCTTTGCAAATCTAGACAAAATAGTCGTGTAACACCTGAATCAACTAATGAATCAGTTAACATGTCTGTCATTAACACTAAGTTACTGTGTGTAACGAATACACATTGGAAAGGAGCTGTTTGATGTTGACTCCCCCAGGGCTTCCATTTAATCATCGAAACACCACAAAGATTATTTCTATAAACGTTATGACAAAGAAACAAATTCCATTTGTGTTCGTGCTTGTGATAGAAAGAATTAAGCACTTGATGATTGCTTATAGGCTCAAAATTGTGTAAACCACTGAGACAACAGTAAGTTAAACACAGACTCAATGTGCATGATTGAAGTGCGAAGGTGGGGCAGACTTCCTTCTTTTCAATATCCAGATTTTCCAAATGAAAATCAGATAGCAAATGTGCTGCATCCCCTTTGAAAATGTGAAACACTTTCTATTTGAGTCGAAAATGAGTAGATGGTGAGGTTTATTCAAGAGTTGGCATGGGCTAGTTGCCTGTTTCAATAATGATCACGAAAGAAATGTGAAACACTAGAAATGTGGTTGCCCGACTCAGAAAAAGTTGGTGCAGAGTTCTGATATTCTTTTAACTCTGGTCTCTCACGCTCTTTCTTTTAAACATTTAGCTCACTCTAACCAAACTTTCTTTCTCTGTTTAACACACTCATTTCTTTTGACTTCTCACACTCAATCACTATGGATTAACTTCTTGGGTAGAAATCCCTGGTTAAGGTGATTCCATAGAAGTTGTGTTAAATCCTAGCACAATGAAATCCTTGTTTTCCTATGATGCGTATCATGCTCAGAATGGTTTTACTATATCAGTTAAAGCACAATTTAGATCTTTGAAAACATTTAAAGTCCACTCCCAAAATATAAAATCTGTTGAAAAATCGGGAAGTGGTTTGAACATTAAAAACAATGTTTTCAAATGATTGAAAGTTGTCCTTCTTTCAACCATATATGAGATTAAGATAAAGGATTGTACCTTAATGTGCGATCTTATATCTCATGAAGCTAAGATTAAAGTCATAAACATATGATCTTTTAAGCATCTCTCAAAACTTCTGCAAAAGTCTTATGTCAAGTCAAAGTAAAATTTATTCACGTAAATTGAAAAGACAAAATGCAGTAAAACTTTTAAAGTACGAGTTCTGATCCGAAATAATCAGAAGTCATCACCTTTACTCCCCCTGAAATTATGCATTACAAAAATTTGACATAAAAGGTAAATGTAGAAATCTTATGAGCTCCCCCTCAAATTAAGATTGACCACATGTCAATTCTTCTCATACTCACCCTTGGATCATGAACAGAATGTAGAAATGCAGATATCTTGCGTAAATGAAGAAATGATGAAAAAGTATACAATTAGAAAACTTTGATAGGTAACTACTGATTAAATATTTAGATTTAGCATACCAAGCTTAGAGATAAAAAAGTTAAACCTCTTTTCGTCTAAAGGTTTGGTAAACAAATCGGCAAGCTGATAATCAGTTTTTACAAAGAAAAGTTCAATTGTTCCTTTTTCAACATGATCTTTAATAAAGTGATACCTGACGTCTATGTGCTTAGTTTTTGTGTGCTAACATGATTCGCCGTTATTGCGATGGCGCTCTTGGAGTTACAGTATATCGGGATCTTGTTGAAGTGGAATCCGTAGTCGCGCAATTGAGTTCTCATCCATAAGACCTGAGAACAGTAGCTAGCAGCAGCTACATATTCTGCTTCGGCCGTAGAAGTTGAAACACAAAGTTGCTTCTTCGATGCCCAACTTACGAGCTTATCACCGAGGAACTGTACATGTACTGATGTGCTCTTCCTGTCTAACATACAACCTGCATGATCTGTATCTGTGTAGGCTGTTAGTTCAAAACTAGTATCTTTAGGATACCACAAACCAAGATCTGCAGTCCCTTCAGATACCTGAATATGCGCTTCACAGCAGACATATGGATTTCTTTAGTATTAGCCTGATATTGTGCACATAAGCATGTTGAAAACATTATATCTGGCCTACTAGAAGTAAGATACATTAAAGAACCTATCATCCCTCGATAAGTCCTAACATCAACAGCCTTTCCTGAAGGATCGGTGCCAATTTTAGTACCTGGTGCCATTGGGGTACCAATCGGTTTTGAATTTTCCATTTTCAACTTCCGAAGAATATCCATAATGTATTTTGATTGATTGATAAAAATACCCGATGAAAATTGTTTGACTTGTAAACCGAGAAAGAAATTCATCTCTCCCATCAAATTCATCTGAAATCTAGACACCATAAGGTTTGCAAAATTCTTACAGTACTTAGGATTTGTAGAGCCAAAAATAATATCATCTACATAGATTTGAATTAAAAAGATATCGGCCTTTTCCTATTTGATAAACAAAGTCGTATCCACCGTACCTTTTGAAAACCCAGACGTGACTAGAAAAGTGGAAAGGACATCATACCAGGCTCGAGGTGCTTGTTTCAGACCGTAGAGTGCTTTGTCGAGAATGCAGATGTGATTCGGCTTCTCTTGATTGACAAAACCTTCTGGCTGAGAGACGTAGACTTCCTCCTTCAGAATTCCATTCAGGAATGTTGTCTTCACTTCCATTTGAAATACCGTGAACTTCTTGTGGGTTGCATAGGATAAAAACATTCTGATTGCCTCTAATCGCGCCACAGGAGCATATGTCTCGTCATAGTCGATTCCTTCCTCTTGTCTGTATCCTTTGGCTACTAGTCTTGCCTTGTTTCGGATAACGGTACCATCTTCGTCTTTCTTTATCTTGAAAACCCATTTCGTACCTATAATGGTTTTACCTTGAGGCTTTGGTACGAGTCTCCAGACTTGAAGTGCATCGAACTGATTTAGCTTTTCTTGCATTGAGATCACCCATTCTGGATCAGCAAGTGCCTCTGATACACGTGTTGGCTCGAACTTGCTCAGAAAGGAGTCATGCATGCACATATTCAATGATACTGACCTAGTTTGCACCGGTTTTGATGGATCGCCAATGATCTGGCTTATTGGGTGCCCTTTGGTCCATTTATGTTCATGAGGCAGTGGATTAGATGATTGTATGTCAGTTGTATCATCTAAAAAATAAACTTTACCTTCTTCTGCTTGTTCAGGAGAAATGATGATTGCAGTTGAAGTGGTAGGTTCAGAAGGCTCAGCAGGTACAGCTTGTTCCGGCTGTGGATGGATCTGTACAGAACATCCTACTAGTTCAGCTACTTTTGTCTCTTCATCACATGGAACTTCTTCAACTATTGGAGTCGGCATTTGAATTGGAACTTCTTGTTGAATTGGGGCGTTGGATTCAATAGGAACATCTGATCTGCTTGGATGAGTAGTCGTTAAGTCTTCCATCCTGTCAACCATAACAGATTTCTTTACATTAGATTCTAGAAATTCATCATAAAACAATTCAAATAATAAATCTAAATCAGATAAATGGTTAGTAGAAGTTGATGCTTCATCTAATTTATTCTTTTGAGACGTAGGTTCTGGACGAAGTTTCCCAGAAGCTAGTATTCCTATTATAGTGGGTTCTGAACTTTGATGTTCGGAAGCCATCTCTTCATCAAACGTGACGTTGATGCTTTCAATCACCGTCTTTGACTTCTTCAGATAAACATGGAATGCAGTTGATGTCGAGGAATAACCAATGAAGATCCCTTCGTCCGCCTTGGCACTGAACTTGTTGAGACTCTCCCTATCGTTTAGAACGAAACACTTACACCCAAATATATGGAAATATTTGATTGTCGGTGTTCGGTTGTTGATTAACGCATAAGGAGTCTTCTTGAATCTGCGATGTATCATGGAGCGATTCTGTGTATAGCACGCGGTCAATACAGCTTCAGCCCACAAAAATAGAGGTAAGTCTGATTGACTTAGCATAGTACGAGCAGCCTCGACTAGCGTATGATTTCTTCTTTCGACCACTCTATTTTGTTGAGGCGTACCAACAACAGAGTATTGATGTGAAATCCCGACAGATTCGAGATATTCTTCAACCTTTTGGTTTTTGAACTCTGTGTCGTTGTCTGTTCTTAGAAACTTGACCAGTTTCTGCAGATTCACCTGGGTCGTCTTTAGGAATGTGATGAGAACATCTGGTGTCTCATCCTTTGAACGTAGAAACTTGACCCATGTGTATCGCGAGTAATCGTCCACGATCACGAGTATGTACTTCTTTCCGCCTAGACTCTGAGTTCGCATCGAACCGCATAAGTCCATATGCAATAACTCTAACGGAGCGCTTGTACTCGGTTCAGGATTTGGGTTATGAGGTGCCCTCTTCATTTTTCCCTTTTCACATGCTGCGCAAAGATGTTCTCTTTCATTCTTCAGCGCTGGAAGTCCTTTGACGAGCTTTCCACTGACCAGATTGTTGATGTACCTGAAGTTGAGATGAGAGAGCCTTCGTTGCCATAGCCAACTTTGTTGCTTCGAGGCTTTCGTCAATAGACAAACCTGGTTGTCGTTATGGATTTTTGACAAGTTAATTGTGTAGAGGTCTGACTTTCTTGTACCGACCAAGAGTTCCTCGCCTTCTTCAATGCGAACTAAACACATCTTGGCTTTGAAATTGACCTCTAATCTTTTGTCACAGAACTGACCAATACTGAACAGGTTGTGTCGTAAGCCTTCAACATAGCTCACCTTCTTGATCGTGACATTGTCATGTTGTACATCACCATATCCCATGATTGGGGAAAACTGGTCGTTGCCAAATCTGACTGATCCGCAATATTTCTCTTTAAAATTGGACAACATATCTTTTTGTCCAGTCATATGCTTGGAGCATCCGCTATCCAAGTACCACATATGACGGATCTGGATAAGAGAAATTACAAATTTAGATATTCATTTGACAACATTGGAATATTCACTTTGATTATCGAAGTGCGGGTCTTGAACTGATTTGTTCAAAAGCCTATTTTGACTTTGATGTTCGGGTTTTGAACTGCATTATCCAAAAACCTATTTTGACATTGAAGAATGAGTCTTGATCTGTACATAATCAACAGTCGAATTCTCTTTAAGCCTTGTGTGCCTGCAACACAGATTTACCCTTAGGTACCCACTGGAAGTTGGGTCCTTCTGTGTTAGCACAAGATTTTGGTACCGATTTCAAATTGGGTCCTCTTTTCTTTTGAAATGCATTTGAAGAATTAGTATGAGATGAATACACATGATAATTGGCAAACCAATCTTCAGAATCTTGACAAGAAGTAGAAATATGTTTATCATAAATAGAATACTTTCTAGCAGATAAAGATAACTGAAATAATTGCTTCATTGTATAGTGTTTATGAGAAACAACAAGTTTTGAGTCCAAAATAGCAACATCAGCAATTAAGACATCTTTACTAGGCGAAGTCTTAGTACAATTAACACTACTAAACGATTTAACGGTCTTGTCAAGCTTCTGTTTTGGTTGCCACAGACATTTAACTTCTGGCCTTTGCTTGCTCAAATCTGAAACATGTGAAACTGTTGAGTTAGACTTTTGATCAACAAACGAATGCTTCTTCTTCGGAGTACCAGTAGTGTTCGGTTTCTGTGAATACTGAGATATATTCTTACCTTTAGCATTTTTAGCTTTCACAGAGACTGAGTTATCAACTTTCGTTGATTTTGCACTGTTAACAGGCATACTGGTTTTTCTTGAAGATTTCTTAACAAATGATGAATGGCTAGGAAGTTTTGCATTAATGTCAAATTGTTCAGAACAATCATTTAAACCACAGTTAGAGTTCAGAAAATCAAGCTCTTTATTTGCTAAACTAAACATATCCTTAGAGTTTGAAGCCTTAGAAATAACAGATTTTGAAAACACAGTTGAAAAAACTTTTTGCTCAATATTCATCAGAAGTCTTTCATCTGTTAAAGAATTCTCGAGTTCAGAAATTTTACTTTCTAAAACGAGAGGAGGGACATATAGTTTACCTTGACTAGGCTTCGCCTCCATTTCTTTTTTAGAATAACTTTGAAAGAAATCACTTGAAAGAGTTTTCTTCTTTTGATATATTGGATTTTCATTATAACTATTATTCATCTTCGCATAATAAAATGGAAGATGAACTTTAGATGATTTCAAACGTTTTTCAGTTTCGTTGGCTTCATCCTCTTCCGACAGTTTAGTCCAAAAAGTTTTAAACTCAGGGATTCTTCGAGCTAGTTTCATAGAAAGATGGTCATAAAGTGTTGGCACTTCAGACATCCCCTTTTGTAGATAGTGAGGATTCTTATAACCGATTCCCCATCTCTCTATTTCATCTTTGGGTTTGTTCAGACGAATAGTCTGTTCAGTTTGACCCATTTTGTATAACTTCTCTTCCAAACTTTTTAATTTACCCAGTAAAGAAAAGTTTTCTTTGGTACAAGAAGAATGCAAATTTGTAAGCTAATATAAATCACTCCCACTTTTTGTCAGTTGAGACTTGAGTTCAGAATTCTCTTTAAGAATTATTGTCTTTTCCTTTGCGTTGGTGTTATTATCTTTATGTAAAATCTCAACCAATACTTTCTTCTCAGCAATTTCATTGCTAAGTTTCTGTATCAATTGCTTTTTGTCAGTTATGACACCATTTTCTTGCTCAAGATTAGATTCTAACTCTTTTTGTTTTAAACTCATGGCATGCATTTTATTCATGAAATCTGAATCTGATAAATTACATACCTCCTCTTCTTCATTATCTGAATCAGCTTCAGCATATGATTCTATCTTTCCCATCAAGCACATGTTGACGGCTTCATCTTTCTCTTCATCATCTTCTTCATCATCTAAGTGATCAAGCTAGTATTCATCCTCAGCCATCAGTGCCTTGCCAGCCTCCTGTTGCTTTGCAAGAAGCATCTTGTTCTTGTAGTAATCAGAGTTTCTGACTTTTGATCTTCGGCAATCCTTGGCAAAGTGACCTGTTTTGCCACAGTTGTAGCACGTTGGTGGTTCTGGCTGACTGGATCCTTCAGCTTTAAACTTTCTCTCTTCTGGTTTCCTCTCCTCTATTCTCTTTTCTTCAGACTGATATCTTCTCTCTTCAGGTTTCCTCTCCTCTGTTCTTTTCCCTTCATATCTCTTTCCTTCATATCTACTTCCTTCAACCCTTTCCTTGTGGATGTAGTTGTTCGGACCAGAAGAATATCTCTGACTGTTTGAACTTGGCTTCGTGTAGAACTTTTTCTGAAAAGCATTTGACAACAGAATCATTGCTTGCTTCAGTTGTTCATTTTCATCCATGTCAGAGTTTGCATCACCTTCATCTTCTTCTGATTCATACACAATTGTCTTGTTCTTCTTCTTCTTGACAACAAGAGCAACTGTGTCTTCAACTGTCTTTCCTTTATGCTTCTTCTCATCTAGAATTTAATCCACCTCTTCTTCATTTTGTCTAAGGGTTTCATACACCTCATGAAGTGGAATCTCATTCAGATCCTTGATCTGCTTCATCTGCCTAGCAAATCTTTTCCATTTAGGTTGAAGAATACTTAGGAATTTGACGTTCAGCTCAATTTGAGATTTGTGGACTTTGTTCTTCCTAAGTTCGTTCAGCAAAGTCACAAACCTGTCATAGGTTTCTTCTAATGTTTCTCCCACCCTGCCTCTAAATTCTTAATAATTATTTAGGCAGTTGGAGATTTTCAGCTGATTCCCAACTGTCGAACCCAGCATCATCTTTTCGAGCTGATCCCACATTTCTTTGTCGGAGGCTTTGTAGCTGTCAATCATTACATAGATTTCATTTGGAATTCCTTGTAGAATGTATGACTTAGCTAATCTATCGCCTTTAGCTCATCTGAGGTTATCATCTTCTAGCTCATGAAACTTAAGGTCAACCTCAGTCGGCACATTTCCAACCAGGTGAGTCGTCTTAACTGGTTTCATAACCCCTTCTTCTATAGATTTCCTGATTAATTCACCCACCTCATGTCTGTCAATAAATTTCAGAAACCGATCCTTCCACTGTTCGTATTCTCCTTTAAAGAGAACTGGTGGCTTGGTGTCAGTTCCTATTGCAAGGGCTTCTCTGGATGTCATTTTGAAGAAAATTCTAAGTCTGAATTGGAGCAGAGAGGTTTGCGTATCAAGCAAGTTGCGCAAACTTAGGTTTGCGTATCAAGCGGGATGCGCAAAGTGAAGTTTGCGTATCACGTTAGATGCGCAAAGTAAACTTTGCGTTTCAAGTTGGATGCGCAAAGTAGACTTGATCTTTTCGTGAAGAGATGAACTCGTGAACTGAGAGAACTGAGCTTTGCGTATCCTTGGGTTGCGTGAAGTGAGCTTTGCGGATCAAGAGTGTTTCGAAAAGTAGGGTTTGCTTATGCTGTTGGATCCGAGAAGTATGCTTTGCGTGTTGCTTGAGATGCGCAAAGTAGGGTTTGCGTATCAGGCGTGATGCGCAAAGTGAAGTTTGCGTATCACGTTAGATGCGCAAAGTAAGGTACGCAAAGTGGACTTTGCATGTGTCCTTCTTCTGGTTTGCGCAAGTTTGTCCTGTACTTCGAAAATCAACTAAAAACTTGTTTCTTCGTCGATTAGCAGTACCAAACTTTACCAATAAGTCTAAAAACACTTCTATAACAGTTTGCTATCACTCGATCGCAATAAAAACCACTTTTTGAAAATAAATTTGATGGCACAGTAACTTTCTGTTCTCGACTATAGACCACTAAATCACCGAAATGGAACTCGATTGAAGCTTAATAGTTAAATCAAACAACAACAACTCGATCTAGCAACCTAATCGATCACAACTTGATCGATTTTAACACTTAAAACACTTAAAATCTCGAAATCGATTTTCAAATGAAGAACACAGTGACACAGAGTCGTTTTTCTTAAAAACTTGATTTTGATCTTAATCAAGCTCTGATACCAATTGTCGGTCCAACAATGCTATATCAAGTTTTATAGAATACGACAAAATAAGATTACCAACCTGTATTGATTATAACAATCGTTACAGGATTGATCGATTTAAGCTATAGATGTGTTCTCTGTTTTTCTTTCTTTTTCACCTTTTGTGTGTGTTTGTGTGTGTTGATCTATGAGAGTTGTTGAGAGATACACAATATCTAAAAACTAAAGTGTGTCTAACACACTACCATAATATCTAGATTTAATATCTAGATATTATTTCTAACTAAATAATATAACTAACTAAGTTAACTAATATCTAACAAACTAGATATTAACTTAACTAATACAATAACAAACAATTACATTGACATTTATTACAAATGACATAGACTTTAATATCGAGAGTCGACGTTTCGGCTTTAGCTTCAGATTGCGATCTTCAGATTGGATGATCTTGAATCCAATGAGACTGTGTCTTAACATACTGTTCTATCAAACCAAATCATATCTCGATCGTCAAAGAAATATATCTTCGTTAGGCTCTGATACCACTTGATAGGTCCATTTGGATCATGATTGGTATTGATTGAGAAGATAAACAAGAGATTGAAGGGATAGAAATCTGTATATTTATTCAAACAGGAAATGTATACTACAACTACTAGAGAGCAATTGTAATCATACGTCTACATTGTAAAATGAAAGTTAACCTAAACTAGGATACAAGATTCCTATTTATACCCTCAAGCCCTTGTATACAATTAAGCCTAAACCCATATACAAGGCCCAATACAATTAAGTAGATTACTTTACTAAACTTCTAAAGTGAACATAAAATATGTTCTAACATTCTCCCCCTAAGTTTTGTAAAGTAATCATTCTCTGATCAGCTCCAGCTTCTAAACTTGTATAAAGCTCTGATACCAATTGTGAGGTCTATTTTAGATCATGATTGATTTTGATTGATATGATAAACATGGAATCAAGGGTAGAAATCATTATATTATTGAAAGCAAGAAAACTACACTACTAGAGAGCAAATATAATCATACGACCCTTGTATACAATTAAGCCCAAACCCATATACAAGGCCCAATACAATTAAGTAGATTACTTTACTAAACTTCTAAAGTGAACATAAAATATATTCTAACAAGAACAATCATTGAATCTGCCAGATCTGTTAGACCAAAATTGTATTCAAGATTAAAATGAGGGTCTAATGTGTTATTGTTGAATAGTTTGTGGGTTTTGTTGTAAAGTCAACTAAGGTTGACTAGGTGTAAATAGGTTTGTCTTTGTAAGATAGATAGGTACAAATGCTTATTGTAAAAACACAAGTCTTGAACATTACAGAGAGAACACAATGAGATCTGTGATATTAAGACTTGTGATTGTTTTGTAATCATATGAATTGATCAATAAATGTTCTTTGATAATCTGTGATTGTTTAAATGCTAGAATCTGGTTTACACTATAAATCAATTGATCAGGTTAGCGCAAAAGAAAATTAGTTGTTCCTACTGTGGTTCAAATGATTTTGTGAACAAATTTTATGAGAATAACTGGTATGGTTCTTATTATATTTCTCCTACTAACACTGCAACTAGCAAATCTGGATCCAAATACAAGTGGATACCAAAAGCTAAACCTGTGTTGCAGGCAAATAAAGATTAAGGGGGAGACAGAACCAAGGCTTCTGAATAGATAAGTTCAGAACCCTTGCTTCAAAGAACAATGGCACTTGAATAAAACAGTTCAAGACCCGTTCCTTAATGTTTCAGAATATTGGCTTCTGCTTACATCAGATCCGAACCCGATCTTCATTGATATCAAGAGGGAGGACATATAATGTTTTTGTCATGGATACTTAAAAGAATATATACATTCCAGGGGGAGTTAAGGATTTTGATCTAAAGGTATATATGTCTATTCCTTATACTCTATCACTTGTTGAAAGATGAACACCTTTAACTTGTGCAAAATGGTTTCTTAAATGTTCAAACCACTTCCTATTCTTAAAATGTTTTCATGAATTGAGAAATGTGATTTTAAATGATTTTTAGTTGGATACTTAAAAGCTTATCTGACCGTGTGTTCTTAAAGAAAAATACTTGTGTATTTTCTTTTCATATACTTTGTCATGTATTCATACACACATCGGTTCAGTACATTTTTCTTGAACTTCTTATTACCATGTATCAAATGTTTAATATTTATATGGTAATATTCCCGTTTGCTATTCAATGTTGTTTGAATCAAACGTCATTTCAATTTTACATGTGCTTTCATTGGAAATATGTTTATATTTCGTTCATATAAACATCCTACGTCTTTGATTTCCCAAAATATTCTTCTTCGTTAATTTTTTGATTTGATCTTAATCATTGTCAGATTCTCCAAACATTTCTATTCTTTTATAATTATTCATTCATATAAAGTTTTGAGAATTCTTAAATGCTTAAAATGCTCAAATTTCATTCTGATTTTTGTTGAGCATACATATACTGACATATGATTTCTTGCTCTTAACTGTCAAGAAAATCATTGAGATACATTCTTATAGGATAATACATGGGATTCGGTGTGTGAGCTTAACAGAACTTCCATGGATTCACGATAACCATTGTTTCCTACCCAGGAAGTATTCCTTTAGTGATTGAGGGGAGAGGGGTAAAAAGATTGAGTGTTGGTGTGTGAATAGGTAAAATGGAAATGAGAGATTAGTTAGATGTGAGCTTAATTGATTAAAAAGAAAGAGGGTGAGAGAACAGAGTAAAAGAATATCAGACTCTACACCAAACTTCTTTCTGAGCCGGGAAGCCACATAATCTGATTGGTTCACATTCTTTGGTGACCATCATTGAAAAAGGCAGTGAGTCCATGCCATCTCTTGCAAACACCCCACCAGCTACTCATTCTTTTCTCAAAAAGAGAATGTTTCACATTTTCTGGGGAAGCAGCACATAATCTATTGGTTCTTCACTTAGAAGATACTAATATTAAAAAAGAAGGAAAGTTGCCCCACCTTAGACCCTTTCTCATGCACAATTGAGTCTATGTATTATCATTGTTGTCTCAATGGTTTACATACTTTGAGCCTTATGAAACACAATCATTCTGCTAATTCTTTCATAACACAAGAACGAGTACACAGAAAATTTGTTTTTCTGTCAGAACATTCATAGAAAATACTTTGTGTTTTTCGATGATTGAATGGATGTCCTGGGGAGTTAACATCAAACCAGCTCCTTACATTGTACATTCGTTGTACACAGTAACTTTGTGTTACTGACAAGCATTTCTAACTGTTTCCTATGTTGATTCAGGGTTACAACTCCTAATTTGTCTAAATTTGAAAAGATTCAGATGAATACATTCTTGAATTGATGGTTCATGTAGATCAGATAACAGATTCTCTCATATCATGTATTGGAGGAGATTGATAATTTTCCTATCTGGGGGAGATTGTTTATTTCTTCACAAAGCGGGAGATTGCTAACATTTTGTCAAAGGGGGAGAATGTTCTCATATTATCATAAAGGGGAGAATGCGCTTATTGATTATATGGGGGTGATCATTCAATGACATATCTAAACTTGAACAAAGTTTTAATGATTTTGATTCTTACAAATCATTAAAAAGGGGGAGATATATCAAAGTTCAAGTTCAGAAAAGAAGTTTTGAACAGAAAGGGGAGATAATTCAGAGATAAAAGTTCAGATTGTTGAATTAAAGTTGTTGGCAGAGATAAGACAAAATTCAGATGATCAAAGCTTGTATCAAGAAGAGAAGTTTTCAGAAAATGTAATGAAAGGAGGAGATTCTGTTTCAGAGTTCAAAGTGAAAGATAGTCAAAGTTTGAAGAAAAGGTTGATTATTCAAAGTTCTTAAAAGCTAAATCCAAAGGGGGAGACAAGTTTAACGAACTATCAAAGATCTTACAAAGTGTCAAAGATTTAAAGATGTTAAAGTTTTCAAGAAGTTCAAAGCTGATAACGATTCAAAGTTGAAGATAATTCTGAAGATTAGAAGACCTCAAGATTACTGCCAATTTTTTTTTGAATCTTGAATCCAAAGGGGGAAAATGTTAGACCAGAATTATATTCAAGATTAAAATGAGGATCTAATGTGTTATTGTTGAATAGTTTAAGGGTTTTGTTGTAAAGTCAACTAAGGTTGACTAGGTATAAATAGGTTTGTCTTTGTAAGATAGATAGCTACGAATGCTTATTGTAAAAACACAAGTCTTGAACATTACAGAGAGAACACAGTGAGATCTGTGATATTAAGACTTGCGATTGTTTTGTAATCATATGAATTGATCAATAAATGTTCTTTGATAATCTGTGATTGTTTAAATGCTAGAATCTGGGGTCACAAGATCAATGCTCAGCGATTCTCATCTCCCTACTAAATTTTGGACTGAAGCTGTTAACACTGCATGCTTAACTCAAAACAGATCGCTGATAGTAAAGTGATTTGGAAAGACAACTTATGAACTATTTCATGGAAGAAAACCCTCTATCAGTTTTCTTCATATCTTTGGTTGTTTGTGCGTCATTCTAAACAACAAAGATTCTCTTGGAAAGTTCGATCCAAAAGCTGAGGACAGAATATTTCTTGGATATTCTTCCATCTCTAAAGCCTGCAGAGTTTTCAACAAGAGAAGACAAACCGTAGAAGAAACAATTCATGTTACTTTTGACGAATCCCGTTCAGCGAACTTTAAACATATCGCTGACAATGAAGAACTAAATGCTTGGATGTTTTCTCATTATAGAGAAACAGAACCTTTCTTCTCAAACCATCAGCACTCAAACCATACAGCTACTGATGATGATCCAAACATCATCCCACCTAATGTTCAATCCACCTCATGGGTTTCAGCTGAGCTTCAAAACACACTCCCTCCATCAGATCTCTCTTCGTCTGAAAACCTCTCAGAAAACAATGGTATGTCTGAGATTCAAGAGTTAATAACTGATGAACCTCAAGCTTCTTCATCAGTGAACATTCCTATTGTTGATCCAACTCCTAAATTGAACGATCATGATCCTGCTCAACGATGGACCAAAGATCACCCCATAGATCAAATCCTTGGTGATCACGTTGCAGGTATTCAGACTCGACGAAGTTCAGGTAATATTTGTCTCTTTGTCAACTTTATTTCTTTAATAGAGCCAAAGAAGACTGATGATGCCCTCAGAGATCCAAACTGGGGCAGTGCTATGCAAGAAGAGCTGACTGAGTTTACTCGAAACAAAGATTGGAATCTTGTTCCTAGATCATCTAATAAAACTGTTATAAGCACCAAATGGGTGTTTAGAAACAAGTTAGATGAACATGGAACTGTAACCCGCAACAAGGCTAGACTTGTTGCTCAGAGATACATACAAGTGGAAGGCATAGACTATGATGAAACATATGCCCCTGTGGCCAGGCTCGAAGCAATTCGACTCTTCTTAGCTTATATAGTTTACAAATACTTCATTGTATATCAAATGGATGTAAAATCAGCATTCCTGAATGTAAAGTTTAATGAAGAAGTCTATGTTAAACAACCCTCAGGGTTCTTTGACCCTAAGCATCCAAATTATGTATATAAGTTGGATAAGGCTCTCTATGGTCTAAAAGAAACCCCTCGTGCTTGGTATGACACTCTCTCATCTTTTCTCATCTCTAAAAATTTTGAACGCGGTAAAATTGATAATACCTTTTTTTTAGAAAGATAAAAGGTCACATTATTCTTGTGCAAATATATGTCGATAACATAATATTTGTTTCTACTATCCCATCTCTGTGTACTCGTTTCGCTGAAAGAATGAAGAAAGAATACAAAATGAGTATGATGGGAGAACTAACTTAATTTCTTGGTCTTCAGATTAAGCAAACTAAAAAGGTACTTTTATCAACCAAGGTAAGTATGTTAAAGATATGTTGAAGAAGTTTGATCTAACTCAAACTTCAGCGATGAAAACTCCTATGGCACCTCCTCTGACATTAAACAATGATCCAGCTGGAAAATTTGTTAATGTCACTGCCTATAGAGGAATGATAGGCTCCCTGCTGTATCTAACAGCGAGCCGACCTGACATCATGTGCTCTACATGTCTGTGTGCACGCAATCAATCTGAACCCAAGGAATCCCATCTCATCGCTATAAAGCGAGTCTTCAGATATCTGAAAGGAACTCCTAACCTCGGTCTTTGGTACCCTAAAGACTCCAGGTTCGATCTAATTTGATATTCAGATAGTGATTTTGCAGGTTGTAAACTCGATTGAAAGAGCACCACTGGTGGATGTCAACTTCTAAGAGGATAGCTGGTAAGTTGGACGAGTAAAAAGCAAAATTAAGTGTCCACTTCCACAGATGAAGCTGAATATATAGCCACTGGAAGTTCTTGTGCTCAAATCTTATGGATGAAAAATCAAGTATTAGACTATGACCTTCAGCTATCAAAGATTCCAATCTATTGCGACAGCACTGGTGCTATCGCTATAACAAACAATCCAGTACTACATTGAAAGACTAAATACATAGAGATCATATATCATTTTATCAGAGATCATGTGATGAATGGTGATATTGAAATCCACTTTATCCCCACTGACTATTAGCTCGCTGATCTTTTCACTAAACCTCTTGATGAGACAAGATTCAACTTTCTCATCAGTGAGCTTGGAATGCTGAATCTTGAATATTGACTCTTCATCCTTCACGCATTATGTCAATAATACAGAGTTCCCCATCATCACCTACTCTCTGTCCAAATATCTTTTGACTCTCAGGTATGTTCTCTCATTATCTATCACTGAATATCTCATTCAGTAAGACATTTTTCAAAAATCAAATCTTCAATCATTGATTTTCTTCAAATGATTAAAAGCTTTTGGATAAACAACTCTTATCACTGATATTTCTCATCAGTGATCCTTTGGAAACAAAACATATCTCTGAATTTCCATCAGAGATTCTTTCGAAAAGAAAACATATCTCTGACTTTTCTTCAGAGATACTTTCTAAAAGGATAAATAAAACGTTTTTTTCTCTCTCCTATGACGTCATTTGAACCGACAATCCACGAAATGCCTTTTTCTCTGACACGTTCATCTGTTGCCCTTCTATCCAATCAACTTTGTAAGACGTGTCCATGTCATGATGAACATTTGTTTTCCCGCCTCATTCTATCTCTCTCTCTATCTCCCCTCATATAAAAAGAATGCCTTTTTCCATTCTTATCTTTTTACGCTCACTTAAAACTTCCCAAGCAAGTAAAAAGCTTTCACGGCATTCAAACGGACGAGAACATCATAATCTTCAAATCTTCATATCTTCAAGATTAACAGGTTTTTGTTCATCCCGTCTTCAACCTTTTCTTAAAATCCTCAATACTCTATTATTTTGGACTTTAAAATGTTTCTTCTATCTAAAGTCATTTCTTTTTATTTTATCTAAACTCTAAACAATTGGTTTTTCAACATGTTCTTTCTTATTCACAAAGAATATTGTTTTACTCTAAAAACAACTTTGTTTTTTCTATATTTCTTTCAAAATACAGAAACTAGTAAAATTTTAATTGTTTTTAGACTCTAAACCTTTCATTTTACTCTACTTCTTTCTAAATTCAGAAATGGCCCAAGCTACTCTAGTTGCTTCCAAGAACGTGAAGTTCTCCATCACTGAATCCGAAATCCCAAAGAACAACCACCTTGCTAGGTTGGAATTTGATGCGGAGAAGTACCCACATCTGGTGGACGCAGCCGCATTTCTGAAGAAATCTTGCATTGCTTATGCTCTCTCTGTGAACCCAAAACCTTCAAAGACTCTTCTCCAACAATTCTGATTCACAGCTGATGAGACCACTGTGACAAACAAAAAGGGTGAAGTAGTTCCTGCCATCTCCTTCACTACTGAACTGGGTCCCAGCCTACTCACTGTTTCTGGTCTCAGGAAGGCTTTCAGATTCCTTACAAAGACCAATGTTGGCTTCGACTCTCTTCCTAATGACGTTGAGCTAATCATGTTTTTGGATGACATGGAGTACTCATGGGAAAACAAGCCTCGCTCCAAGATTCCAAACAAAAGGTTGACTAAGATTCAGAAGGCGAACATGCCTTCCCAGTTGAACTTTATCCTCACCCACATCATTCAGAGTTTGAGTGGGAAGTACCCTACTTCCAATGATGGCACCTTCTCAAAGGTGGGTCAGTGAACGCTGGAGATCAAGCCTGTCGACAATGAGGTTAGTCTTTCAACCCTACATTCCCGCCTCTCTCTCCATTCTTCTTCTTCAGCGGCAACGCAAGAGGATCCTTCTTCTGCATGACATGGACTACTTTGGATGATTTCATGGGTATCTCCTCTACAACTACTGCTCCAACTTCAACCGTGTCAGTGATGACAACTGCTGACACTGCACCAGTAACAACCCCAATTCCCTTAGTTCCTCAACACCAATCAACCGAGCAACCTCTTTCTGCTGCACCCATAGGACCTAATACTCAAAATTTTGAAGAAGATATGCAATTCTTCAATATGTCTGATATATCAGGTACTCCTAAAACCTAATACACATCTCCCATCTCTCCACATAAGCCTGAGCGAAGTTCAGCTCAATCACTAACTTTTCTTTTAGGTCCTAATTTGGGAACGATTGACACTCATGTCAACAAACTTTGCAGACAAAGTGGACACTCTCTCCACTTCCCTGAACGAAACCACCAGCGCTGTCAATCAAGTTGGTGAGGAGCTGAAGAGGCTAACAGCTGCCTCCACCTCTCAAATAACGACTCTTCAAGAAGAGATCGTCAAAGTCAAAGAGGACTTGGTTGTCAATCACCAACAAACTCAACTCCTTAAGGGATGTTTTGGCTCCCTCAGCACTGAATTACAGAGTCTCTCCTCAAAGATAGACTTATGCACTGCTATACTTCAGCATGTCCTGAAAAAGATAAATGCACCAGCTCTAGCGCCAACACCTTCCTTCACAGAGAACGACCGTACATCACTGAATATAGCAGTTGAATTTATTCATCAGGCTACTTCAGATATCTCTATCATTGAAGGCCTTTTGGAATGCTTGGAGGCTGAAGTCCATTCTCTGGCCATTTCTAAAGCTGCACCAGACTCTTCTAAACTCCCTTGTGGATAATGACAAAGAGGGGGAGAAAAATCTTGAAGAAGAAAATACTGAAGCAGCTGCAGCCGAGGTTCAGACGAAAGAACCTCCCTCTCATGTTGAGGGGAAGAAGGTCGTTGATCAAGCCCCTCACTCTTCTTCACTAGATCAAGTTCTCGAAGAAGAAGAGGAGGAGGATGAGGAAGATAATGAAGACCTTGATCTTCATGATCAAGAGAAAGACCTGCCTGCTGCTGATGATGAGGATGATGATGAAGAGGACCAATCTCTCTAGTTCTCAGCAAACGTCTCATCAGCGACAGCTTCAAAAGGAGTTGTCATTCGTGAAGCAGGGGGGAGAAGTGAAACAACTTCAGATGCTCCATCCCAAGGCAAGCAGAAGGGAATAGCTGCCGAGGGAAATCTGAAAATTGTTTCATCATCTAAGGGGGAGAATCCTTCTCAAATATGTCTTTCCATCGTACCTCTCTCCTTCTATACCTACCACATCAGGTCTTTGGCCTGGTGGCCAGCGCCCATCCGTAAACGCTCCTTCCGGGGTGTGCCCATCAAGGGTTCGATTCTTGGGGGAGACAGGGTGTCTTTTCCGGTGCAACCTTATGGTGCTACGGCTGTAGGGTCTCCAAAAGGGGACCACGGGGCCATAGGTCTCCGCCAATCAACCTTTTTTTTCTATACCTACCACACCCCTCTCTCATTCTAAGCCCTTATCTATCTTCTTCCTAAATAAAACTAACTCTTTTCTTCTTTTTGATCAGTCAGTTCTCTCCCCTGCTTAAGGGAACTGAACTCCAAATAATCCCAGCCTCAACAGCTGAAGACCAAATAATCCCAACCTCATTCAATGAGGTTGATGATGATGATGATGATGATGATGAAGAAGAAGAAGAAGAAGAAGAAGAAGAAGAAGAAGAAGAAGAAGAAGAAGAAGAAGAAGAAGAAGAAGAAGAAGAAGAAGAAGAAGAAGAAGAAGCCCTGCACCACCCAGGAAGGCCCTCTAGACCAGATCAATGGTCAGAGGAGGAATTAAACAGAAGAACAGAGATGATCTCTCATCTGGACAGTCAACGGCTAAAGATCCCTCTTCAAACTCCATTTACAGAGCTCGACTTTGTTAAGTCCCTGAGATCATGATTGATTGAATAAACTAAATAAACAAGGAATTGGGATTGGAAATCTGTAGTTTTATTTATTGAATTAAAACTACAACTACAAACTCAAGAACTCGTATGCATCTACATTGTAAATGAAACTTACCACTAAACTACACACTACAGACTCCTTATATACTCCCACACCCTTTGTACACAATAAGCCCAAACCCAATACAAGGCCCAATACAATAACATATGGATTACTTTACTAAACTTCTAAAGTGAACATATTTATGTTCTAACATTCTCCCCCAAAGTTTTGTAAAGTAATCATTATCTGATCATCTCCAGCTTCAGCTCCTCCCCCTAGAAAGTAGCTCTTATCCTTAGAGTTTCAATTGAAATATCAGATCTGATGTAGATAGTAACCGTGACTGAGTGCACATAAAGACAATTTTTGACTTTAGTAAACCGAACACATTCCTTAACGCCCACAAGAATGATATGTGCGGATAATGGAGTGACACCCAAAGTGCATCTTCAGTGTATGACATCTGATCTGTCTTTGAACCACAAGTTGAAATAAGAATTCAGCTTAAGAACTTCATCTGATCAGCTTCAGGGCGGTAGCATCCGGTAGCAAACACTACAATTGCAAGGGTTAGAAGGCAAGAAAATGTTCAACAACTGATGAAATACGCTCATTTTCTGACTGCTTTCCAGAATACTGAATAATCAAACCCATAACTCCTTTCTTCATGAATCAACTGGATGATTATAAGCACTCAGGATTCTGAATCACAACTCATGCATCAGAACAATGATTGCAGTCGCTCACACTACTGAGTGATCAGTTCAGAAGAGTGATAAAGTGCTCTCAATGGTCTAACCATAAAAGAAGCTCTCCAGACAGATGATTGCAGATGCTCAGACAGCTAACTCAATCCAAGCAGAGACCAAATCATCAAATCCATAAACTGAAAATCTTGACAAACATGAGCACTCGTGTAAGAATAGATCAGTTGCTAATTATATGTGACCAACATATGATAGGAGTGATGTCACATATGCATTACGCGTATAAAGCTCAAGAACAGGGCAAACTTGTAGAAAATTGGGTTCATAACAGTCAATTTTCTTAAAAACATTAAAACTTTTCGCATACAAGCATCAATTCGCAGATCACTATAGCAAATCAGCACAATTCGCAAGATAGACTAAGCTGAAAACCACAATTCGCATAACTCTATTCTACGAATTCCTCGCATTTCGCATAATACAAACCTCACAATTCGCATAAGGTAGCATGTGAATTTTCAACTTTTCGCATATAACTACCTGTGGATTCTTCACTTAGAAAACTTGTTGACCACATGAATTCATATCAACTTTTCGTACACCTCAAGCATGCGAATTCTGCACATTTCGCAACACACTGACATGCGAAATCCATACTTGACAAATTTCAACTTCAAAGATCATTGTGCGAATTCTGAAGCATGTGAATTCTTTAAAAAAATAACTATGCGAATTCTTCAAACATAACATTCTGCGAATTCTTTCCAACTCTTTGCGAACTCTTCAATTTCTGCGAGTTCTTCACTCTGATCATGCGAATTCTATGGATCTCGAACGTTTTTCCAGAAAATCTTCAAATTCAGCCTCAAAACATCAAATTTTGAGATAATCTTTCGAGAGCAGGTTCGAAAACAACTATGGAGCACCTTTGTAGTTGATGATCTTATCCAAAAACAACTTTAAAACATAATTCGATCTCAACACAGTAACTAGATGGTTTTTGAACATAAAATCCCAAAAATCAATCAATTTGCCCACAATTGATGAAATTAAACATTGTAATAGATTCCATTTAATTCGACTATGAGCACAAAATCAATTTAGCATCAATGAACATCAAAAACAACATCAGTTGACGAATTCGAAAATTTCCAACAGTGATTGTTCTTTTTCAAAACAGTCTGATCTCGATCGTCATAGAATGATTATGCGTTCAGCTCTGATACCACTTGTTAAGTCCCGGAGATCATGATTGATTGAATAAACTAAATAAACAAGGAATTGGGATTGGAAATCTGTAGTTTTATTTATTGAATTAAAACTACAACTACAAACTCAAGAACTCGTACGCATCTACATTGTAAATGAAACTTACCACTAAACTACACACTACAGACTCCTTATATACTCCCACACCCCTTGTACACAATAAGTCCAAACATAATACAAGGCCCAATACAATAACATATGGATTAGTTTACTAAACTTCTAAAGTGAACATATTTATGTTCTAACAGACTTTCTGACTGAAGCTGAAATTGAAGAATCTGTCAGAGATGAGAAGTTGATCGTTGAATGTCAAAAGGATGCAACTCTAGCTCTCAAGGTTCAGTCTTCTCAGGTCAAAGACAAGAAACTAAAGAAAGATCCAGTGGAGGTTGAGGCTGCTCTACTCAAAGAAATTGAAGAGGAACGCTCAAAAGAAAAAGATGTCAGCGATAAAGCACTTGAATGGTGTAAACAAAAGAACGACTATCGCTCTGACCCGATGAAGATCATAGCCGTTGTCATGTCTGGAAGAAAGAAGAAGGACCGAACATATGTAACAATGAAGATAACCAGAGAGGATGGAAGGTCAAAGGCAATGTTCGTCTCAAGACTTGAAAGCTTCATAAAAATGTATGATCCCAGTTATCAAGCACAATTCAATCAAGATCAAGATTTGACAATGATATTCTAGAGAGAGTAGAGAGAGAAATCACAAAGTCGTATATCTATGAATGTGACAAATACAAGTTCTAGTTACAAGCTTCTCTCAAGACACAAGCTAACTATTTATATGAACTACAAACACTTACAAGCTCTCACACAAAAGAATGTTGGATACAATTTATACACTAACATTCTCCCCCTTTGTATTCAAGATTTAATAAAAATTTGACAATCGTCTTCAGCTCTTGATTCTTCAAACTTTGACTCTGACAACTTTAAAGTTTGAAGCTCTAACAATCTTTAAACACTGATGTTTTGAAGAATATTGAAAAGTCTTTAACAATGTCTTTCACAATGTCATCAAGTCTTTAACAAAATGTTAGGTCCAATTGAGATCGTGATTGGTTTGATTTGATGAAGAACAAGAGATTGTAGGGTAGAAATCAGTATATTATTGAAAGCAAATAAAATCTATACTAAGAACACAATGAAGAAAGCTGCTACATTGTGAAGGCTTGAAATTGATCAAATGAAAAGTTAACCTAAAACTATTACACATGATTCCTATTTATACCGCATAACCCTTGTACACTATAAGCCCAAACCCAATACAAGGCCCAATACATTTAATATAGATTACTTTATAAAACTTCTAATAAGAACATAAAATATGTTCTAACATTCTCCCCCTAAGTTTTGTAAAGTAATCATTATCTGATCAGCTCTAGCTTCAACTCCTCTCCCCCTTGATTTCTTTATAA
Organism: Arctium minus; assembly: GCA_954870635.1. Lineage (NCBI taxonomy): Eukaryota > Viridiplantae > Streptophyta > Magnoliopsida > Asterales > Asteraceae > Arctium > Arctium minus. The sequence continues at coordinate 56,415,511 of OX941092.1, forward strand.
AACTTAGTGTTGCATAAACTTCAAAGCATCCTTAATCTCCCCCTAGAATGTCGCTCTTATCCTTGAAGTATCAACTGAAATATCAGATCTGATGTAGACAATAACCTCGACTGAGTGCACATAAAGACAACTTTTTCCTCTAGTAAACCCAACACATTCCTTAACGCCCACAAGAATGATATTTTTGGATTATGGAGTGACACCCAAGTGCATCTTCGGTATATAACATCTGATCTGTCTGTGAAGCATGAGTTGAAATAAGAATTCAGCTTAAAAGTTTCATCTGATAAGCATACGTGCGGTAGCATCCGGTAGCAACACTATAATGCAAGGGTAGAAGGCAAGCAATGTTCAACAACTGATGAAAGGTACTCATTTTCTGACTGGTTTCCAGAATACTGAGTCATCAAACCCGGAACTCCTTTCTTCACAAATCAGCTGGATGATTATCGACTCTCAGGATTCTAAATCACAACCAAAGTGTAGAACATTGATTGCAGTCGCTCACACTACTGAGTGATCATGTCAAAAGAATGATAAAGTGCTCTCAACGATCTAACAACTGAAGAAGCTTTCCAGACTGATGATTGCAGATGCTCAGGCAGCTAACTCAATCCAAGAAGAGGCCAAATCATCAAATCCAGAATCTGAAAAACTTTGCAGATCATGAGCACTCGTGAAATATAGATCAGTTTCTAAGGATATGTGACCAACCAACTGTCACATATGCATTCAGCATAAAAAGTACAGGAATAGGGCAAACTTGTATGAAATGGGGTTCAGAACAGTCAAAATTCTCAAAAAAATCACCAAAAATTTGCAACCAACTGAAATTCGCAGATCATTATAGATATGTAAGCACAATTCGCAAGATGCATTCAGCTTAACCTCAAAATTCGCAGAGAGTTGCATTGAGAAACCTCAACTTTGTCAAGCTTCATGATCGCGAATCCTCGCCTTTCGCATCCCTCATCTTCACGAAACCTTCAGAATTCGCAACCTACTATCCTGCAAATTCTGGACTTAGAACATTTTTCAAGATTAGGAAGCCACTTTTCGCAAACACAACCTGCGAAACTTAGACATTACGTACAGAGTGGCCTGCGAATTCTTTTAGAATTCGCACACAACATGTGCACAGTGACCTGCGAATCCTTAACTCTCGTAATATAGCCACTTGCGAAATCTATACTTAGAATATTTGTTGTGTCCAATGTTCTGCAAAACCTTCTCCTTCTACGAAAACTTCATTCTTTCTGCGAAATCCTCTCTATTTGCGAGTTCTTCACTGATCTTGCGAAAATCATGGATCTGGAACTTGTTTTCTGAAAATATTCAATTCTTCAATTCTTGAGTTGATACTTTATCCACAAGTTCGAAATATCCGTATGAGCACATTTGTAGTTGATATTCAAGTCTAATTTCGACTCTAAGCCAAAAAACGATTCAACCACAGTAAACAAAATATTTCGAACAAAATAAACTCAAAATCGATCAATTCGACTTTCTGGATCGAAATTGTTACAAGCAATTGATTCTATAATGATTAACTATAACTACTGAATCAATTAAGCATCAAAAATCAAACAATTTCACAAAGAAATCCAGAAATCGACATATACAGGACTGTTCTATAAAAAACACAACCAGATCTCAGATCGTGCAGAAAAATGTTTTCTGTTAGGCTCTGATACCAATTGTTAGGTCCAATTGAGATCGTGATTGGTTTGATTTGATGAAGAACAAGATATTATAGGGTAGAAATCAGTATATTATTAAAAGCAAATAAAATCTATACTAAGAACACAATGAAGAAAGCGGCTACATTGTGAAGGCTTGAAATTGATCAAATGAAAAGTTAACCTAAAACTATTACACATGATTCCTATTTATACCCCATAACCCTTGTACACTATAAGCCCAAACCCAATACAAGGCCCAATACATTTAATATAGATTACTTTATAAAACTTATAATAAGAACATTAAATATGTTCTAACACAAAACTTGAAACTTTTGAACTTGCTTTGAACTTGAGGAATCTTTAAACTTGTATCTTCATCTCTCTGATCTCTGGATCGTCTTCAGAAAATAAACTTTCTTGAATTATCATTGAAACATAATCTTCAGAATCTATTGACTTTCATCTGTCTTGAATTTGAAATTCCAGAAAGTATCTCTCCTTTTTCTTCAGAAAATCTATTCCTTTTATGCTTTGAAATTGAAATCATTAAAATATCTCCCCCTTTTTGATGATTGTGAGCAACATGATCATCAAAATTTCTTCAATTTCATCAATTTCTCTGAATATGAATTTCCACTTTTGTGAAAAACTAACAATCTCTGCCCTTTATAGTAATTTGAAAATCTCCGCTCTTTGAACTGAGTATCCGTCAGTTCATGAGTGTATACCCGAATCTTTTCAAATTCAGATATAATAAACGTTGTAATCCTGAATCAACAAATGATATAGTTAAAATTTCCTATAAGTAGCATGGAGTCACTTTGTACAACGGATGTACATTGGAAAGGAGCTTTTATGATGTTCACTCCCTCAGGGCTTCCATTCAATCATTGAAAAACCACAAAGGAATTTTCTATGAATGTTATGACAAGAAAACATATTCCTTGTGTGTACGTGAAAGTGTAGAATGATTGAAGCTACTTAAGCTTTTTCAGGCACAAAATGTGTAAATTGTTGAGACAACAACAAATATTACACGGACTCAATGTGCATGAAAGAGGTGCGATGGTGGGGAAACTTACCTTCTTTTTCAATATCTAAATCTTCCGAGTGAAGATCAGATAGCATATATGCTGCATCCCCAAAGAAAATGAAACATTTCTTTGTTAAGAAAGAAACGAGCGGTTGGTGGGGTTAATGCAAGAGTTGGCATGGGCTCACTGCCTTTTTCAATGATGGTCACCAAAGAATATGAACCAATTAGTAGATATGGCTGCCCGGCTCAGAAAGTGGTTGGTACAGTGTTTTGATATTCTTTTAACTCTGTCCTCATACCCTCTTTCTTTTGAACATTTAAGCTCACTTCTAACCAAACTCTCTTTTACATGTTTCCGCTCCACACACTGAGAAAAACTCAATGGAATGAGTTATCTCCCCCACTCTTTGATTTAAAAACCCCTCACCCCTCAATCACTCGAGGATAACTTCCAGGGTAGGAAACACAGGTTAACGTGAATCCATGGAAGTTCTGATTAAGCTCTAACACTGATCCCATGTAACTCCTAGAAAGAATGGTTGCTCAAAAATTCACTTTAACAGTTAAGCACAAATATGTTATCATTGTCAAAATGTATTCTCCTAAAGAATATGAATGATAATTTGAGCATTTGAACTTTGAAGTTCTCTCAAAACAATGACATTGAATGAATGAAATGAAATCAAGAGAATCATTTTGAGAATCTGACAATGCATCAATCAGATCAAATATCATCAAATATGAACGTGAAATGGTTGGGGTATCAAAGAACTTGATAGTTTGTCTATATGAACAAATATAAACAATTTAACAATGAATGCACAAATATTGAAATGATGATTTCTGCTGCACAATATTGAAATCAAACGAGGGTATTACCATCGAAAAATTGTTTCGTTATGAGACATGGTAATAACAAAATCAATATGAAATACTGAATCGGTGTGTGTGTGAATACTTGACAGTATATAGATAAGATAATACACAAGTATTAATCTTTGGAAACACATGGTTAGTTAAACATTAAAGATCCATAATGAAAAACATTTAAAGTCACACTTCAAAATTCATGAAATCTTTTGAGAATAGAGAAGTGGTTTGAACATTTAAGAAAGCATTTTTCATGCTTGAATGTTGTTCTTCTTTCAAACAATCAGAGATTAAGATCAAAAGATACTTACCTTTTGGCTCCCCCTCAAATCATGAGATAATGATTTAGATCAGATAAGCCCCCCCTGGATATTTTCAAAATATCCTTATCTTTAAACATTAAAGACCGAGTCCTAGACTATTTCATCTAGAAGTCATAGTCCTTTAACATTAAAGTCCGGGTCTTCAACTGAATTATTCAAGAGCCAATAAATCCTTAAACATTAATCCGAGTTCTGAATTACTAGGATTTAAGTAAATTCAGAAGTCATTGATCTTTCTCCCCCTTATACCTTGGGTGCCTGCAACACAGATTTAGCTTTTGGTACCCACTGGTATTTGGGTCCTGATGTGTTAGTTGCAGTTCTTTTCGGGGTAACATAATATGAACCATACCAGTAATTGAAAAAATTATTACTTACAAAGTCATTTGCTCCACGGTAAGAACATCATATTTTCTTTTCAGCCAACCTGATAAGATGATTAGTAGAGTAAATTGTATCAGGTTTACCAAAAGATTTACCTTTATGAACTCTGTTCTTTTTGGCATTGGATGTGGATGCAGATGCTTTGTCATTTTTCTTCTCATCAAGAGAAACCTTCACTCCCCAGACCATCTGTTCTTTCTTTGAATGTTTTCCAAGAGATTTGACATAGAAACTAGTTGGACTATCAACAAACTTGTCGTAGAACAGATTAGATGGACGAATCTGATTTGATTTGACAATGTTTGGTTTGACACTTTTCTTTTTGTAAACATTTTTCTCATGAATGGAACTTCAAGCAGTTTTAAAAGAACAAACTGATTATGTTGAATTGTAAAGAGGTGATTGATTAATCACATCAGCAGAAACTTTATCTGAGAATTGAACATTTGCAACTTCTAAGTCCTTTATCTTTTTAGATAAAATGTTTCTTTCATCAGAAAGTGTGTCAAACTTCTTCTTCAAATTAGTTCTAGCCATCTGTTCTTTAAGAATATCTGATGATAGAACAGTTATCTTGGATGTGAGCTTAGATATTTCAGATTCAAAGTTTAAACGTTCTTGCTCAAAATCTTTTTCTATGTTCTTGGTTTTCTCAGAAATTTCTTTGAAAATCCCAACATTTCTCTTTTCAACATTTTTCTTTTCAACATCATAAGACCTTTTCTTCTCTTGAAAAGTTTTTCTTTCTTTTTCAAGTAAGTCTTGCAAAACTGAGTGTTAGAGCATAAATATGTTGGATGCAAGATCTTAGAAGACTGAAGGTCAAAGTTCAAGAAAGTCAAAGCTGGAAGTCAACTCTCATGTGGAAGTCAAATATCAAAGTCAAAGTCTTAGTTAATAAGTTTGGTTTCTATGTACTTGTAGTTTTTATCTTGTATACTTATAGCTAGTTAGTTGTTTTAGTTGTGTAGAATCGTGCGGAACTTTCTTGTAACAAAAAGGACATACGCAGATTGTAAAGAGATACATAGAGTTCTAGAGAGAGAAAGTAATTGTACGAATTGTTTGATTGAAATCAAGATAACAGGTTGATTGTTAATCTGATTAATTCATCTTGTTTGTTTGTTTAATCGATAAGAACTTGATTAAATTGGGACTATCAATTGGTATCAGAGCAGATCCAGATTGAAATCAATCAAGAAATGGAGTTCGAACTGTTTCATTGAGTCTTAGATTGAATTTCTTGTTTTTGTGTAAAATTCGAGTTGTAATTGATTGTTTTGTGGTCGAATTGAGTATTAGTTTGAGTTTGTATAGGTTTGATTCGTGACTGCACTGTAATTTTTCATCAATTTGGTGAATTTGTTGGTTTTTGTATTCACGAGTTCGAACACTGTGTCAAGGATAGATTTATATGTTTAAGTGAATTTTGTTGTAATTCTTTGATAGAAATTGGTTCTAGATATTCTAGTGGTCTAAGTGTCAAAGTTTGGGACTAAAATTCAAAGAATTCATAGGTTTTTGTGTAAATCAGTGTGGTTTTTGTTCGATATCTGAAGAACTCCCAAGTTCTTCAAGAACTCGCAGGATTGCAAGAATAACTCGCTAAATCAAAGTGTTTCACATAAAGTGTGAAGAATTCGCAAATTCATTAGTTTTCGCAGATTGTTGATTTCTGAAAAATTTTACAAGGGTAAAATTCGTAGGTGTATGTGTTGCGAATTGTATAGAATTCGCAACTCAGTATCTTATTAATTCGTATTGGCCTATCTGCAAATTTCTATGAATTCGCATAAGCCTTTTTGTGGAAAATTTTAAGGACAAAATTCGCATACCTTCTTTGTGCGAAAAGCTTTTGAAAATCTTTGTTAAGGACAGATTTTGTAGACTTGTGATTTGCGAAAAGTTTTTCTTAGAAATTTATCAAGGATAGAATTCGCAGATTAGTGTCTTAAGAATTCGTAGAATTCGCAATAGACTAAGCTACGAATTCTATATAATTCGTAGAAGATCATCTTATGAATTTTGTGCATACGAATTCTGAAGTTATAGCTTGTGCAAATTCTGTGTGTGTCACTATAGCTTGCGAATTCTTTGTACTTCATAGTGCCTTGCGAATTCCTTACTTTTAGATTTTTTGGAAATTTCATTTCAGATTTTTTTCTTTCAAGATTTATGTATTTTTGTGATTTCAAATTGCACTAACGATCAGTTTCAAGTTTCTTATTGAATATTTCTATAATAGGATGACTTCTAAGGATGCTCTCTCGATTGGTACTGACGTAAAGCCTCCTGTTCTATTCAAGGGAGAATATGAACAGTGGAAGGACCGTTTTCTTGACTTCGTTGATCGACATGCAAATGGGGAAAACATTTTGTTGTCTATTACTGAAGGTCCCATGATTCCTCCCACCATGGAAATACCTGATGAGGAATCATCCGACAGTGAAGATGGAGACGAGGACAGGGTGGGAAAGACTAAGACAGTTCCAAAGGACTTTGCCCAGTATACTGACAAGCAGAAAAGCATATTTAAAGTTGATAAACAAGCAATATATCTTCTTCTATAGAGTATCCCAAATGAGATTTACATAAAGATTGACAGCTACAAAGAGAATGCGAAAAAGATGTGGGATCAGTTACAAAAATGATGATGGGCTCCAAGGTGGGAAACCAGATGAAAGTGGCCAATTGTATAAACAGCTATGAAGAGTTTAAGGCCAAGGACAATGAGAGCCTAAAGGAAACATATCAGAGATTCGTGCTTCTTCTGAACGAACTTTCAAAGAACAAAGTCAAGAAGAAGCAGATAGAGAACAATGTCAAGTTTCTAAGCATTCTACAACCGGAATGGAAAAAGCAAACTCGTAAAATGAAACTGTTAGATCCCATTTAGGCAAAAAAAAGAAGATGCTCCATAGAAATGTAGAGATAAGATGAAAATTAAGAACAATGATAAACAAGAACTTATCTCATATGCTTGGATTGATAATATGGATGGGAAATTGTAGAGAACACCACACTAGGAATTTAATCGACTCTCATGAGAGACTCACTTTGTCAGTGTGTGTAAAAGAGTGTCTTCTCCAAAACCTAAATGACCAAATGATCCATGGGCACCTATTAATAGGGCCCATTTACAATAAAAAGGCTCAAGCCCATACAACTTATTAAAAATCCTAAAATACAATTCTTTATAAAACATTCAATTAAATTTGGGGGCTAATTTAAGCTAACAATCTCCCCCTATTGTTTTATAAAGAAGGCATCATCATATAGTCTCCCCCTTGCTTTCTTTAGAAGCTTTGGTGTGCCTTTCTTCGAGTCTTCTAAGCATCATAAGCTCCCCCTCAAATGTAGGCTCATATTCTTGAAAGACTTAGACGAATTACCCCAATTTGTCCAGCTTTCATGTCTCAACTTCACCGTTGTTTTTGAACATCAAGGACATGTTTGAGAGAAAACATAAATTACGCACATTGAACTCCAGCCTCTTAGTTTTCCAACGAGTTTTGATTCATCCATTTTGGATGAAAAATGAGTGAGTTGTGCAAATTTTCCCATAGTTGTGCAGAACGGTCGTCAAAACAGAAAATTTGACACTTAAGATCTCGTTGAGTAAGCGTTCAACACCGAGTCTTAAACTTGAATAACGGAGGAGGTAGTGACAAACAATGTGTCACATATTTATATTGAAACCATGAAGAAACGTTGAGAGAAAGCGAAAAGAGTACGAGTGAAATGCGATGCTTTCGGTCCAGCACTCTAACGCAGACTTTGAAACAGATTCTGGCATATCAGCTCATGGAATTTGAGAAAACTCAAAATCTCAAAGTCGTACATCTGTGTTTTAGAAATCCAATGCAACTAGACTCATGTAAATCGGAGCTTCGAGTAAAAAGTTGTGCGCGTGTTTCTGAAACAACGCAATGCTATCAGAAAATTCGAAAAATTCGGGCTTCGGGCTCTTAGCTCATTTCTATCTCTGGACCATCGACCTCTGATGTATCTACCTCCGGTCTACCTCTGGTCTTCCCCTCTGGTAACTTCTCTTTCAAATTTTTGGTCCACAGAGCTCAGCATGTGGATGCGTTGCTCTCGGTCAGAGCCTCTGTGGATAATCTTTTAACATCTGTGCATGCATAGAGGTTCTGTGCATCACTTCAAACTTCTGTACGCATACATCTGGACAGCCTCAGAGGATCTGCACATCTTTGATGAATTTATCGCAACCTCTGTGTTTTTCAGCAGTGCTTGAACTACTTTTGCACATTCTGGACAGTCTTACTGAGGTTCTGGACAATCTACAGAGGCTCTGCGATCTGCCTTTGTAGTTTACCTCTTTAAATTTGGACAACCTAAGCATCTCTGAATATCAACTTCTGCACCCTCTCGACAGCCTACAGAGGCTCTGTGCATCAGCCTCTGATGTGAACTTTCTGTCTCTGAACATCTGCACGTTCCTCTGAGCATGAATAAGAGCATCTCTGCAATTAACTCTGCACATCTTTACTTCTGAAAAGCCTTACAGAGGCTCTGCGCATAACAATGTGTTTCTGGACAACAGCTCAACAGTAGCTTTCTGCAGCTTCTGCGCAAAACTATACAGTGCAACCTCTGTTTGATCACCTCTGGAACCACACGACCTTTAGTTTAAGTTCTGGATGTACACTTGCATCAATGTCTGGTCAAACAAAATTCAAACTCTGAAAAGTGTTAGAACAGTCTGTGATTAAAACTCTGATTTGCAATTAATTTGCAAGTCGAACAGCAACAACTTTCAGCTATTCTTTCAAATGGACAACAACTTTCTATTTTGGTATGAACTATGGACAAAATCTGAACCTTTTGCTGCATAATTTGAGCAAAAAACAGCAGCAAACTCATACAAGCTTCTTATATTGAAAAACATGTTGTCACAAAGCCAAATTAACAGCCCCGTTGCGGATCTGCACAAATGAAATCTAGATCAATACACACAACAGTAGCTTTCTGTCCAGCAGCAATCAGTCGAGTTCAACATTGTTTTTGACCTATAAGAAACTTTATTTCGGGAAAACTCAAAACATCAAAGTTGAACAACTGTGTCTTAGGTTTCCAATGCATCTAGAATCATGCAATTTGGAGCGATAATGAGAGAGATATGATCAAAATTCTACGGCTGTGAAAATCTGACAGCAACTCTGCGATTTTGAAACTGATTATGGGCTGAAATCATGACAACAACAAACTCGTTTGAATCAACTTCTGGACTAAGTCTTGGTTGAATTCTGGACTAATCAACATAATCAAATTCCATTTGCACAAATCTGGAAGAACACAAGGACAACTCAGTGCGATTAAACTCTGTGACAACATTCTCTGAAGTCAGTATCAACATTCTTCGAAATCAATCTGCCATAACTCTGTACAAATGAAAGTCTTCTAGAGGCTCTGAACAACATCCTTTTGTCTACCCTTCGAAAGGACAGCGTGAGAACATCTTTGAACAAAAACAAAGCTTTGATCTGCATTTAATATCTCCAAGCTACATCTTATGTTGTAGCTTCTGCAGATTCTCTTGCTATCACCATCCCTTTTAGGACATGTCTGTACAACCTTGGAAACATCTCTGAACAATAATGTTAGAACTCTGGACGCAATATTAAACTGTTGTTGCACATTTTAAAATCTGGACAATATCACATCCCCGACAGCTTGCTGTTTTGAACCACACAACAACAAACATTGTTTTGACAGCAGCTTCTCTTCACACAGCAGCTATGTACCGACTTTAACACAAATTCTGACCAATTAGCATACTGATTCAGACCAAGCTCAAAACATGAAAAATGTTCATCTATGTATTAGGAATCCAATGCATCTGGACTCGTCAAATTTGGAGATTCGAGGAGGGAAATCTGAGCAAAATACGACAGATGTGCAAAGCTGTCAAGAAATCACTTTAACACAAAAATGGCAAGTGTAAACTCTGATTGGCCTTGATTAGATATCTGAACACACATGATCAAAACTCTGATCACTCTTGAACCAACTCTGATCAGCCTTAGATGAAACTCTGATAAAGCACACACATGTTTATGAATATCCTTCGATAAAATTCTGGACATTCTTTGATAGCAAAAGATCAAATTATGCTGCACTTATCATATACATGATCAGCATCTACATCATCTGCTGTTTTTGACCTACGATTAGCAAGAACAGAATTTGCACACATTTGTAACCTTCAAACAACAGCAAGTGATTTTCTGTTTTGCTCAAACACAGCAACAGATTGGAATCTGTACCATGAACAAAAATATCTGCTAAACAACTGCAGAATCTGGTATGTTGATAACAACAGTTTTCTGTTACTTCCTGTTACAACCCCTTATGAATTGACAACATCCATTTGTTTTAAGATAAACATTTTTTTTTACAGCAACTTGATCACAACTCTGACAACACATTTGTAATTCTGGAATATCCATATCTCTGTATCTCTAAAGATGAGCTCTGAACTTCTGAAATAGTCTTCTGCTGCACTTTAACACATTAATCACATGAACATATTAAATTTTGTTGCACTTTGAATTAAATTCAGAATGATAAACAAGAACTTATCTTATCTCAGAATCTGGTATGTTGATAACAACAGTTTTCTGTTACTTCCTGTTACAACCCCTTATGAATTGACAACATCCATCTGTTTTAAGATAAACATTTTGTTTGACAGCAACTTGATCACAACTCTGACAACACATTTGTAATTCTGGAATATCCATATCTCTATATCTCTAAAGTTGAGCTCTGAACTTCTGAAAATAGTCTTCTGCAGCACTTTAACACATTAATCACATGAACATATTAAATTCTGTTGCACTTTGAATTAAATTATGTTGCACTGTGAATTAAATTCTGTTGCTTTCGCGACAAAAGCCGACCTAGAAGCAATGGGCAATCAGTTTCTGGGCAACCTCAACCTTCCTCGATCCAACTTCAATGAACAAGGAAAGAAGGTGGCAGCAGACTTGAAGAAAACCGTAGCCACATTTCGTTTCAAGTATGATGTGGAAATCAACGCACTATCATTGGCTGCAGAGGACGCCCTACAGAAGATCAACAAACATGTTGATGAACACCTCTGCAAGAAGAAGAAGAGAAAGGCCCCTGACACTTGCCAAGAGGAGGCCTCACAGAAGAGGTCTCACCATGATGATCAGGAACCAGATACCTCTGGCCCTGACCATCATGAGGGGGAGAAGGCCTTAACACCAAAAGCACCTGTCATGTCTGCCACTCCTCTTCAAGCCCTACCCTTACAAAGAACATCTTCAAAGGCACACAAAACACAGAATCTCATGCCCTGTGCCTCTGAGGACCCAATACCGACTTCAATTGTCCAAGGAACAACCTCTGCAGGGTCTCAGAAAGGGAAGGTTAGTGTGGGCTCTGAACAGATCGCAGAAAGACTCGCAAAGTTTGTAGAACCCTCAAGTACTGAACTTATGCCCACTGCACCCACAACCGTTGTACAGTTTCAAAGCCTTAATCCAGTAAACGCTGCAGATACTTCAGAGACCTCTCCACGGAAGAAAGATCAAAACATCTCTAAACCTGACAAGAAAAATCCCTCAGAACAGTCCTCAGAGCAGAAACGTCAAGAGGATAGAGTAAAAGAGATAGTTCAATCGATGGACGCCATGAGAATTCCAATCCCAAGGCCTCCACCGAAAGAACTTAAGTTTCAAGAGAACATTCATACCTATCTTTACAGCGCAGAGCCCGAAGCCGTCTTCTTAGCACCAAATCTGCATCCCTTAATCAAAGAAGACATCAGAAGACGCTTCGAGCGAACTGCACTAGAAATGGATGAAGTGTTCTCCACAGAAGATATCAAAATCGTGATTAGTATCTCTCTGCACTCCTTCGCCAACAAGTCAATCATGTATGCAAAATACTTAGTTGAGAGAAAAGATGGGAAGCAATACACGTTCAAAGATGCAGACTTAAAGTACCTCTGTGCCTACGATCTCCCTCAACTACATGCCTTCACAGAGCAAAGACTTGAAAAGCGTAAGGAGTACATGATAGCGAATGGCAGGATCAAGGAGGTGATGCGCGAACATGTAAAATATCACAACAAAATGGACTTCGAGGTAGCTCTATAACTCGGAGTCGAGAAGTTGTCGATCACCAAACCACATGACCAATTCCCCGGAATCGAGAACGTTCCTTCCAACTACTTAATCACAGAGCCTGAGTTCGGATTCATCTACAGAGACGATGATGGGCTTAAAAAGATGTATCGGCCAAATCAAAGTCACAAGTACTTGAACAACACTCTGCAGAAGATAAAGAACACGATTCTGAGGAAGAAGGGCTCTGAGATTGTGCAAGCGGGACCTGCAGAGACAATGATCAGATAGATTGATGCTCAACTGAAGTACAGGGAACTCATTCTATCGATGAGAAAAACTCTAGCTGAAAGCTTTACCAACCCGATAAATGACTTTCCCCAATGACTTCTGTAATCTTATCTTGTATTTTCATTCATTTGCTTCCTAATGTAACTGTCTTCTTGCATTTTCTTTTTAAATGAAAATTCGTATTCAGAGGTTGAGTTCCTTTCACCTCTTTTTTTTTTCCTTCTTAGCCAACACCTCACTTTTCAAAAAAAAAAATTCAATACTTAGGGGGAGATTGTTAGCTCCACTCACATTGTATAGAAGTATTGAAAAATAGGCTAAGTATGGGAATCACATAAATCAGCCGCTGAGCACCGAAGTACACCACAGAAGATGCAAAGCTCAGAGGTAACTTCGCAGAAGATGTACCCGAGGTCAAACCTGATGGATTCTCAGATCACAGAGCCTCTGTGATCACTCACAGAGCCTCTGTGAAGGCTAACCTTTGGAGATCAATGTTGAAACTTTTCTCAGATAGTTCAAGACAAGACCACGTGCAGAACACGTGAGGCCTGTTGTATGAAGATCCTCAAGATCAAAGTAATGGGCGTCCAATGATGTTTACTTTACAGGTGGCATTCCGTTTATGGAATGTCAGTTTTTGTCTTGTACTAAGGGGCACATCCTTCTGCTATATTAAGGGAGCACCACCTTAGAGCGCAATGTACGAGAGCACACAAAAAAATAGCAGTCTGTATAATCCTTGAGGTGTTCTTCAATAATCAATGAAACAGTTATTTGAGTAACCTTCTTATAATACTTTACTTTCTGTTCATTAATTACGTGTGTGTTTACTACCTTGTATGTTCAATCTTTTCTACACATCTTAAACGCTTCCGCACCCTATTAAATCAATTTGTGTGTAGTATAAGGTTAAAACAAGTTAAAGAACATCATAACTGGGATCAACAGAAACATATGAAGGATTTGAGTGATATTCCACTGCATGAGGTATATGAGACACTAAGACAGAATGAAGAAGAGGTCGAAGAGAAAAGAGTTGAGAAAAAGAAAACTGAGAAAGTGTCAGATCCCATTGCCTTAGTAGCTGGTGAGAAAGAGAAGGAAAAGAAAGGAAAGTAGTGATTCCCAGTTCTGATTCTGAGTCTGAATTTGATAGTGACGACGGAGAGAACCTAAAGCAAGCTATGCTTTTATTGACCCGTGCATTTCAGTAGAAGTTCTACAAGAAACCAGGTTCTAATTCACAAAGGCATTCCTCGTCCAGATCAAAGATCCATGAACATCGGGAAATAGTTGAAGGAAAAAGATTTGAGGAGAAAAGGTATGTGGACAGAAAGCAGGAAGAGAAGACAAAGTATCTGAATGATTATACTGATGCTGAAAAGAAGACAGATGACCTGATCAAATGCTACAATTGTGGTAAAGTCGGTTACTACGCAAAGGACTGTCGGAAGCCCAAAATTCGAAAATCAGAATATTACAAGAACAAGATGCTCTTGGCCAAGCAACAAGAGGCTGGCAAGGCACTCATGGATGAAGATGAGTTATGGTTAGATCATTAAGATTACGAAGAAGAGAAGGACGAAACAGGCCATATGTGCTTGATGGGAGATACGGTGAAGTATGATGACAGTTATGAAGAGACAGCTGATGAGGTACTAAATCTTTCCGAATATGATTTTATGAGTAAAATGGAAGCTATGATGGTCGAACTTCAAGATCTACAATCTAAACTGAAAAAGGAAAAGAACAGAGTTGTGAGGAAAAATCAAAAGATCTTTGAACTTAACAAGGAACTTGTTGGGAACAAAGATCTCAATGATTCTCTAAACAAATTTGCTTCTATTTTTAAACAAGAAAAAGATTATTTTGAAAGTAAGATTTTTGATTTTGAATCTAAACTATCTAAGTCTGATCTTGAAAAGCATGAATGTGTTCTAAAAGCTCATATCTTGCAGGCTGAAAACAAGAACTTAGAAAAAAAGGTAAATGGTTTGGAAGCCAAACTTTATGTACGAGGTCAAACAGATCAAACTATTTTTCTAAATACACCCAATGAAGAGGCTGATGTTAAAGAAAAATGGGGACTCGGTTATGAAAACCCTCATTACTTAAAGACAATCATCAGAAAACAACCAGCATTATATAATTTTGATTTTCTTTTTGCTGCTGGTAAATATACTCATTTGAAACCCAAACTTGTTACCAAGTCATCTGACGAGGTTGAGGCAAAAGAGGATGAAAAAAGAAAGAATTTAAAGAAAATGCAACTACCATTCTGCTATCAAAAGGTGAATGATAGTTATCTTTTAGAACATCCAAAATGTCTTTCAAATGATTATTTTGAAAGCTATTTGATAAAAGAGTTGGAGGCAAAACCTATAAAAGCTAAAATTTATATTCCTCCACTCATTTTAGAAAGCAAAATAATCGAACTTGAAAATGTTTTATCTGATAAAAGTATATTGGCTGAAATTGAAAAAGTTGTATATTCAACTATAATAAAGAACACAGTTTTTAAAGTTGAATCTCAAGAGTGTTCTACATCTTCTAAAGCACCTCAAACCTCTGAAATTGATTTTGATGACTTATTTGTGTCTGCAAATGATTTTTTAAATTCTGATGAAGGGTGTGTTGATGATAGTATTGATATGTTTGATTTTAACGCTAAACTTCCAGATCATTCTACTTTTGTTATAAATGGTTAAGCTTTACCAAGTATGCAAGAAATAGGTGAATCATCAACTAAAGTTGGTGAATCAGTTTATGTGAATGTTGATTACTATTCAAAAGGTAAGAAGCAAAAGACACGGCGCTCACAGAAACAAACTAATACTGGTAAGCTAAAGAAAAGACAATCTCGGAAATCTGATTTTCCTAATAAATCTAAATATTTTGTTTCAAATTTAAGAAAGAAAAGATCAGAAGGTCAAACAGAATGGCGACCTGTTAGGATCAAGCGCTTACCACTACGCCAAAAGCAATTGCTGATGGAGAAGGCGCAACTTTATTTCCTTATAGCGTAGCAGCCAGCGCCACGTTTCGATCTAGGAAGATGTTGGTCAATGATCCAACAACCCCCCCCCCCCAGCATCTGCCAGCACTAACAAGATCTTCGCTAGAAGTCAATGGCTACACAACATGCCTTTGGCATTTAAATGCACTCCATGGGATTCGAACCCATGACCTGCTCTGATACCACATGTTAGGATCAAGCGCTTACCACTACGTCAAAAGCAATTGCTGATGGAGAAGGCGCAATTTTATTTCCTTATAGCATAGCAGCCAATGCCACGTTTTGATTTAGGAAGATGCTGGTCAATGATCCAACAAAATGTTGTAGCCGTTTCATTTAAGATGATTGATTAAAATGAGGTTACTTTTTTGAGTGATCTTCATTAATTATGATCAAAGGATACTTAGGATAGGCGACAAGTTACCGGTGACAGGCGACAAGCAACATACAACAAGCGAATGTAAGATGTTAAGACGTAATCTCGAATGACTACTATACAGGACATCTTTAGTTGTTTAGATAATCAGTTGTCGTGGTTATAAACAATCGTACGTAGATATTATCCAGTTCCGTCGCTATTATAGATTTCCTACCCAATTACTAGGAATATGATAAATTTAAATATTAAATAACACATCAAATCAATCGATCACCAATTCAAAAACTTCAAGGCATATAACACCTAAACTTGTTTATTGATAAAATATCTTTCAATTGAAAATTTTAAAATGGTATCGATTGAAATTATAGAATTAGAATTAGAATATAACGAAAAATAAATATGGCACATTCTCCTTTCATTGCAATGATGCGCCACCACCATCATAGTAATAAAATCAATGTTCTAAAAAACTCGCCGCACAGTCGTTATGGCGTGCCATGACACCAAAGCTTATGTGTCACGCCACGTTAAGTCCATGACACGCCATGGCCTAATGCGCAATTATCGTTATGAGATATTTGATTTTTCTTTACGTGTTTAATGTCTTATTTGCATGTTTTTAATATATAACTCAATTTAACTTGCTAATTATTATTAACTCATTGAGTAACACTATAAAACATACGTTTTCATATATAATATTATATATGAATTAGAAATTTGACGTCATAAGTCAAGCCTTGAAAACGCCATGCTTCGCCGTGGCTCCTAAGGCTTGAGGCTTGGCCTCGCTGCCACGCCACACCTCACGCCATTTAGAATCTTGAATAAAATGTAAAGGCAAAAAAATAATGTAATTTAATCAATAAAAGTGATTTAGTAATTGGAATCCAATGGGGATCCGTAATCATGAATAACGATCGATATTGCTCAAAGATATTGATTCCAAATATATTCTCTATCTTTTTCATATATTATGTTTACGTTTTGTGAATTTTTTATTTTTCATCCACTTTATATATTTTAATTTAGGAAACACATCTGTTAAGATTGATAATTTAATTTCATAAATATACGGTTTATGCAAATAGTACTTGTGTTGGTGTAAAGATAGCGATGCATAATAAGTGGTTATGAGTTATCAAAAGTTGAGCCATCAATTTTTTTAAAGATATGGGTAATGTACTTATATTTATGCCCGTTTAAGACGAAGGATAACGAGAACTATCAAAAAATATTAGTGATTTTACGTTAACGTGTAAAAAATTCACGCGGACTTGAAACCATGGTCAAAGTCTTTTTTCATGTGTTAATGTAAAATCACTAATGATTTTGTTAGTTTCCGTGTTCTTTTAAATAGTTATTATTCTCGTTTGAACCCGACTCTTAGGTTTAAAGTATACATATACACACACATATATATACTAGCTGTCTATCCGTGCGATGCAGTGCGTACGAATCACAATTCTAAAGAAAATAACTTTTTTCACCGATGTTTTTTGTTCATATTATTCTCGTTTTCTCTCAATATTTATATAGGTTAGTATGATTTATTTGCAAAACAGTTACTACCATAAAATATGTTTATTGACAAGATATATAGGAAAATAATCGCAAAAGTGCCAAGTTTACAAATCCATATATTCACAACTCGTTAAAAATTTAAAAATAATGACTAACCAAAAGTGACATGACGCTATATCACTTTATAAAATCAAAATATAATACATGAAGGGTACAATATCTATTTATTTATTAGAAAATACTTCAAACATCAAACGGTCATAAAATGAAAATGGAAAATCATAGAAATTGAAAATTGTAAAAAAAGATTGGTTTACAATAAGTTTTACATCTCGTTGCATTGCAACGGGTACACTGCTAGTATATATATAGGGGTGAGTTCAAATGAAAACTCATTTTTCATTGTTCACACGAGGACAAATCTTAACCATTGATTAAAACTTAGAAAACTAATCAATGGTTAATATATAATAAGGTTAATTGGGAAGTGATTAAGGACAAAATTGTAATTTTGAATTAACGCCTACCATCTTTGACTTTTTTTTTATTTTTAATTACAAAAATTTACCCCCTTAAACTTTAAAATAATTTATCTTAAAAATTACCAATATTTTAATCAAACAAATTACATCAAAAAAACGAGAATTTCGTGCTCTTCGATATGACATCCATCTCGGTATAGTTTTTTTTTTCGTTTTAATCGTTTTTTACGTAAAATTCTATATACGTGTTATATTCATTATAAATATGCATGCACGTCTTCGAGTGTCCACATTCAGTATGAATAACAAAGGTGAACGTTCATTCACTATTCATGATGAATAATACCGTATGCAGGATGAATAATACAATATTTAGATTTTTTTTCGTTTTAACCGTTTTTTACGTGAATTTCTATATATGTGTTATATTCATTATGAATATGCATGCACGTCCTCGGGTGTCTACATTCAGTATGAATAACAAAGGTGAATGTTCATTCAGTATTCATGATGAATAATACAGTATTCATGATGAATAATACAATATTCAGGATGAATAAGGTGAACGTTCATTCAGTATTCATGATGAATAATACAGTATTCATGATGAATAATACAATATTAAGTATGAATAATACACAAATTCATGATTCATGTATTATTTATCATGAATCGTGTATTATTCACCCTGAATGTTCTATTATTCATCCTGAATAATACATTATTCATAATGAATAATATATGAATGACCCCTGAAAGTGTAGACACATGGCGCACTCTCTTTTGTTTTCCAATTCACAACCGAAATTTGGTTTAATTCATTATGAATATGTATGTGCATCCCTGGATGTCCCACATTCAGTATAAATAACAAATGTGAACGTTCATTCATTATTCATGATGAACAATATAGCATTCAAGATGAACTACACAACATTCATGACGAATAATACACAAATTCATGAATCGTGAATTATTCACCCTGAATGTTGTATTATTCATCCTGAATGATACATTATTCATCCTGAATGATACATTATTCATGATGAATAACACATGAATGACCTGTGAAGATGTGGAGACGTGATGCGCTCTCTTTTGTTCCCCGATTCACAACCGAATTACTCGATAGGTTCTCGATTCGTCTTAATGGGTGTTGGGTTACGGTGCTGAAGAAACGTGATGCCTTACGACGTTGAAGAAAGTGTTGAAGAAGGTGATGTCGAGTTACATACTTACGGTGTCGAGGCGTTGTACAAACTTGAACGTACATAAATATTTATAATGAATATAACACATACATAGCATTTCACGTAAAAACGGTTAAAACGAAAAAAAAACTATATCGAGATGGATGTGATATCGAAGAACACGAAATTCTCGTTTTTTTGATGTAATTTGTTTGATTAAAATATTAGTATTTTTTAAGATAATTTATTTTAAACTTTAAATGGGTAAAATGTTTTTAATTAAAAAAGAAAATAAAAAGTCAAATATTGTAGACATGTGTTTAAATTTTCTTCCATTTTTACCCCTAAGCATTTTAAAATTAAAATCTCTATTTAATATGAGTTGTTGGATCAAAAGATATCGAGTGGCTGAGATTTGTCCTCACGTGCACAATGAAAAATGAGTTTTCATTTGAACTTTCCTCTCTCTCTCTCTCTATATATATATATACTATATTATAAAGCACGGATAAAAAACTCTTAAATACAAATTATTAGGCACAAGGTACCATCATTGTATGCAAGATTTTAAAAATCTCCTAATTTTTTTCGTATCAAAGCACAAGATACATATTACTACTACAGACTTCTAACACCCACCAATTTGTATGTGCATGACCTTCCTTTTATGCAGACATTTCCATATATCACTATTAATCAATATATTATATTACTATAAATTTGTTTTAACTATATTATTAAATATGTAATTGGTTATTTTTTTCTAGATGTAATCAAAATATATAAGATAATCATTGAATTCTATCAAAATACTTAATTATTTTATATAAAAAAAATTATATTATTAAGCCTAAATTAAACAAATTTATAAAAAAAAAACATTAACACTTTCTCAAAATCAATCGACAAAAAAAAACGAAACATTAAAAGTGTGATGTATCTCGCTGCATTGCGCAAGTACGCTTCTAATATATATTTATATAGAGATTTATTTTACATTTAAAAGTTGATATATTTAATATGTTAGAAGCCCATTTAGCAGCCCAATTTCAAACGCAAATCCCAAATATATCTAGACCCTAATCGATTAACATCTCAATCTCAAATTTCAAAGTCCAATCGTCTAAGGTCTCGCATCTCGCCTCTCGCATCTCGGCGACGCGCCTCTCCACTCGATTTCACACAGACGCAGACTCGATTTCAGTCGACCCTCTCGCATCCTTGAGTCTCACTCGATTTCGCGCAGACGCAGACTCGATTTCATATTAGAGTCTCACTCGATTTCAGATTTGAGTCACTCCTCGGCTGTTGGTTCCTATTGCGGTTCATATACATAGTCTCACTCGATTTCAGTTTCTTATTTCTTCCCTAACACTCACAGCCTCACAACGACCGGTATGTTACGATTTATGGATGTAATTTTCGATTTATAGGTTATAGTTGTCGATTTATACAGTAAAGTTTGTTACTTGCGATTTATACAGATTAGAGTCTCACTCGATTTCGTATTTGAGTCACTCCTCGGTTGTTTGTTACTTGCGATTTATACAGTAAAGGGTGTCGGGGTGGGGGTTACTCAAATGTAAAAAAAAAATCAATGGACCTCCCTCTCCTGACCGGTAGTTGTTACATGTTTAAAGTAATTGTTTCCATATTTCTTTGATTATTCAAATTTTTAATTAAATTGCTATGGGCTATGGAGTAATCTCCTAGTTGTTACATGTTTAAATTTCACCATAGTTGTTACATGTTTAAATTTCTTCTCTGTTTATGGGCTATGGAGTTATCTCCTATGATGCTTTTTTGTAGTGAATCGTGTTTATTGTAGCTTTTTAATCGTTTAAAGGCTTTCAACAGTTTATTCTCTGGATTTCTTTTCAACAGTTTTTATTTGATGGATTTCGAGAGATGCACCTTTTCACAATCAAGTAATGTGCTATTGGAATTTCTACATGTAAACATTGGAGAAGGATGGTGAGTAAAAAGCAGAGCTACAACAACGATGGTGATCTATTGCTACAGTAGAGTAAAGAGCAGATACCTAGAGCAGAGTAAAGAGCAGAAGGTGAGGTTTTTGTTGGGAGCTTGCAACTGCACAGAGCAACGATGGTGAGGCTTTTGGTACCTAAAAAAGCAACGATTGGATATTTTGTAAGCAAATATTGAAGGTTAGTTTTATTTTTGTTTTTTACTTCATACCTGGAGCAGTAAAGATTGTTCAACTGATTTGTTGCTACAACAACGATGGTGAGGTTTTTGGTACCTACAAGAGCAACGATTGTATATTTTGTAAGCAAATAAGCAAGGTAAGTATATTTTGTATACTTTGATACAGGGGGTTCGTACCTGATGAGAGCAAAATGGAGTGCTTCAATGGTGAGGTTTTTGTTGGGAGCTTGCAACTGATGAGAGCAAAATGGAGCTTCTATGGTGAGCATCTTTTTATATCATCAATCCAAGATAGACAGCTGACAACAAAGAGAACACTGTAGTATGAAAGTATTCTTCACAAAGTCTTCACAAAGTCAAAGACTCTTGGGTAAAAGCACAAGGTAAAATCATTCACAAAACAAGAAGGTTTTTGTACATTAACTCTTTTATTCAAGAAAGATAGTTTGAAAGTATTCTTTAATTGGTTTGTGTATTGTTTTGAAAGTACTCTTTTATTCGGCTGGGGTATTGCAGGTGAATGGAAGAAAGCTGAAAATAAGAGGAAGAAAGGGGAAGAAAGCTGGAGATAGTGTGGGAGAAAAAGTTAGAACTAAGAAAGTAAGCTTCATAGTTTTAGTTTTGGTGGTTTAGGAGGTAGTGCATCAACAAGGTGTACATTATGTTTCGTAGCTTGTAATTCATAGTTTTTTGAATTCTATGCATAAAATGGTAGTACTCTATGCATTGTGAATTGTAATTAAGAGTTTAGTTGTGAATGCATTATAAGGTAGTAATAGATATATATATATATATATACATGTATAGATACATACATTCATATGTATATACATAGATACATACATATATATATATGTATGTGTGTATATATATTATAGATAAAAATATTAATATATAGATATGGACATTGTTCATGTAACATAAATAAATGATGGCATGGACGTATGTTATATGCATACAAACACATATGTCATAATTTGGAGGATAATATAAGTATCTCAGATGTTTATGCATATACCTTGCATTAGTGGTGGCCAAATGTCGGATACGGACCGGTCCGGGTCGGGCCCAATCGGTCCTCGGATCCAACAGTACCGGTCGTAACCGGTTAAGGCCCAACAGGTCCCGGGCCGGTTACGTTTTGGTGCGAAATCCCGGGTAACCGGGTAAGGTTATGTAACCAGTTCAGGGTAACCGATCCCGGTTCGGTTACGGGCCGGGCCCAAAAGCGGTTAAGGGTTTTTTTTTTAATATTTTTTTTTAAATATAATTAATTACATCAATTAATAAACTTTAAAAAAATTGGATCACAAAATATAGCGAGAAATGAGAATTGTTTGTATTTTTGCGTTTTTTGCGTTTTGTAACTTGGTGTCTAACACCATACTCCACACAACTTATTTATAGTGTTTTTGCGGGGTTATTTGGCAATAAAAAGGGTCAAATTTGCTTTAAAACGGTCACATAATGGCTCTCTAATTAACGGCTAGAAAACGGCTACATTTTTTGAATGTATACCCATACAACTTCATCTATGCCACACAATTAAACAATCAACAGTCGGGGATAAAGCGGTTACATTTTTAAAAAATTAAAATACTTCTTAAAAAAGGATTAAATTTATTGGATTGCATTAAAACCTTATATGTATATATATATGTATTTATATATATGTATATATATATATATATATGGGCATAAGCAAATGAGAACTAGATAGTTTGTGATAACTGTGAGATCCAATAGAAGACATGCATTTAAGATAATTAATATAAATTTTATATAAATATAAAAGGGTATTTTAATAAATTTGTTTGTACATTAATTAAATTAATAAATCCAAAAATCTCTATCTCTCTCTCTCTCATACATAAACCCTAAAATATTTTTCTTCCTTCAAGAATTCATATCTTTTTCTTCTCCATATTATCTTTCTTCAATACTGGAGGTGCCTATGCACTTTGGTTCGGCCTCGTTCCAATCAAAATTAAGAAGTGACCGACCAACAAAATTCATTGTTGTGGTTGTTGTTGAGGAGGCTCTTCATCTTAACCCACTGAGAACTACTACTGCCGTTGTGAGTAGTTTGTCATCGCCGACAACGTTTTCCTCGTATATGCAAAGGAAATCACCGGAAGTGGCAAGGAAATCATATATCTAGAATCCCTAAATCGAGCCGACAATGGTGGTGTCAGCGGTAGATCTGGGCGGTGGATGTTGTCGTAGAAGGGAAGGCATTGTTACCCTAATTAAGAGCCATCAACGCCTCTTCATCTATCTCTTCTCAATCACCAATTTTGGTTGTTAGATTGCATCTTATTCTGGTTGCATCTTAGAAGGGGAAGGCACTGGATACCCCAATTTTTTTTTCGGTTGTGAGATTGCATCTTATTATGTACTAGGACCCTTGGTAGTTTTGTTCACATTGGTATGATAGTGGGTATCACATTGGTATCATAGTGTGTATCACAGTAGTATCATAGTGGGTATCATACTAGGCCACTTGGGAGTTATGTGCATGGGAATTCTATTCATAGTGGCATCATAGTGGGTATCACAGTGGTATCATAGTAGGTGTTCACTACAAGAAAAAGCTTAGTTAGTGACCAAAATTTTAGTGACTACTTAAATTTTGGTCACTAAATGTGATATTAGTGGCAATGACAAAGGTCGTAATTAATTTGTGGTCACTAATTCTCAAGAGAATTTTTTTTTACAACTTTGTGTTGCGTCGCAAAAGGTAGTGGTCATTAGATTGAAAGAATTATTGACCAAAAAGTGGTGGTCACTAAATTGAATATGTTAGTGACTAAATAATAGTGGTCACTAAGTCGTAGAATTGTATTGAGTTGGATAGGTTAGTGACAAAAAAAGATGGTCACTAAAATGAAAGTGTTAGTGACCAATTAAAGGTAGTCACTAATTAAGTGATATTCATTAATCATTGGGTTGAAAATGTTAGTGACCAAAAAATGTGGTCACTAAATTACAAGTGTCAGGGGTTGTTTCTTTACCTCTTAATGGTTCCATTAAGAGACAACCTCTGAATCGCTAAGAGGTAAATCTTGTTTGGCAAAAAAAGGTGTTGCCTCTTAATGGTTCCAAAATCCTCTTAATGATTTTGTATCCTGATCCTCCCTTAACCATTAAGAGCCCTGATTTCATTATGAACAATTAGCAAACAACCATATTTCATTTTACACTATATCATAAAAACCTCTTAATCATTCAGACCACTTAATCATTCTGCACTAAACCATTCAACAACTGCCAAACAGCCCCTTAGTGACCAATCAAAGGTCGTCACTAAGTGATATTCATCAATCATAGGGTTGAAAATGTTAGTGAAAATGTTAGTGACCAAAAAATGTGGTCACTAAATTAAAAGTGTTAGTGAACAATCAAAGGTCGTCACTAAGTGATATTTATCAATCATAGGGTTGAAAATGTTAGTGACCAAAAAATGTGGTCACTAAATTAAAAGTGTTAGTGACCAATCAAAGGTCGTCACTAAGTTATATTCATTAATCATAGGGTTTAAACTGTTACTGACCAAAAAATGTGGTCATTAAATTAAAAGTATTTGTAACCAATATAAGGTTGTCACTAAAAAAATGCATTCAAATAAAAGATAAAGTATTTATATATTACTTTTAATTAAATAAAAGAGTTTTAGCTACACTATCTAAGTTCTTTATTTTATTATTAAAAAAAATCTTTATTTTCGGTAAATCAAATTATGCTGAATCGTTAATGTTGGTATTTACAGCGAACAATTGAGATAAACTAGTGAATCATCGTTAATTTTAAGATGATGGAGATAGAATTCTAAAAATTAGAAATCAAAGTAGAGCTCTATTCGAAATTTCACCTTTCACATGATTTCAGATTCCCTTCGATTTCAATCTCAATTAGGGTTTTGAGAGTTCTACGATTCAACAATTTCTCTATGATTTCTCTGTGATTTCGATATTCGATTTCGTTTTTGAACCGATTTTGAATTCAATTTCTCTTATCTCTCCGATTTAGGGCTTGAGGATTCATCGAGTTGTGGTCTTCGATGGCGACTTATAGGTTGTCTTCATCTCTTTATTTCGTTTTCATTTGAAGAACCGTTAGAGCATGAAATATGTTGGATACAAGATCAAGAAGACAAATGTCAAAGTTCAAGAAGTCAAAGCTGGGAAAGTCAACTCTCATTAAAGTCAAAGTCTATTTGTAATAAAAGTCAAAGTCCTTGTATTGTTTTTGTATTTTCCTTGTATTTTTAGTTCTTAGTATAAATAGTTTTGTTAGTTGTTCTTGTTTGGTTGGTTGTCAAGAAAAGAATCTGAGATAGCATTCGAGAGAGAGAATTGTAGAGAGAGAAAGAGGAGTTCTAGAGAGAGAAAGTTGTAATCGTTGAAATTGTGATTTGAGTCAAACAGGTAATTGAAACATATTGTTTGTTTGATTGTTTGATTGTGATTAGGAACTAGAAACAGGATACACAATTGGTATCAGAGCTTAATCCAATTTGAAATTTTCAAGAAAATGAGTTCGGCACTATTCATCGAGGTAGAAGATCAATTTTGATTTTCAGTTTGTTTTTCGAGTTGTAATTATTTAGGTTTTGTTCGTATAGTATAATCGATCGTGTTTGTATGATTTGATTTGTAAATTGCACTGTAATCGATCGTAATTATTGAGATTTGTTGATTTGAAGTTCACGAGTTCAACACACTGTATTCGAATCAATTTGTATCTTTTTGTGTTTTAGATCGAAATTAGTTGTTAGTAATGGGTTCTAGATGATTAGGCGAGCAAATTCTCAAAGTTTCAATTTGAAATTCAAGGTCTAGATGTGTTTTTGATGCAAGTTTGATCGATTTTAGAAGTTTGCGCTAGATCTAAAGTTTGCGCCAATTCATCATGGTTTGCGCCAGTTCATCATGGTTTGCGTCAGTTCATCAAGAGATTCACGCAAAAAGAAGTTCATGCCAATTTTCAGTGTTTGTATTAAGTTTTGCGTCTTCAACAAGAAACGCAAATTGATCTTTACGTCATCAACAAGAAGCGAAAACTATCGTTTGCGCCAGAGTTTATTAGCGCAAACTGAAGTTTACGTCAAACACATTCAGCGCATATTTGAGTTCGTGATTGTGTTCGGCAAGAAGTGTACTTTGCGCCAACATCCTTAGGCCAAAGTTGATATTTGCGTCATCGCTGGTTAACGCAAAGTTGAAATTTGCGCCATAGTAATTTAGCGCAAACTATATTTTGTGTTTTTCATATTTTTCAAGATTTCTGTATTTTTCTTGTTGTTTCATTTGGACTAACGATCAGTTTCTAGTTTCTTATTGCATATTTTTTTCAAACATGTTCATACAAGATGACTTCCAAAGATGCTCTTTCTATTGGCACTGATGTCAAGCCTCCAGTACTGTTCAAAGGAGAATATGAACAATGGAAAGACAGATTTTTGGATTTTGTGGATAGACATGCGAATGGAGAGAACATACTACTTTCAATTACAGAAGGTCCAATGATTCCACCTACTGTTCAAATCCCTGATGATGAATCCTCAGACAGTGAGGATGGAGATGAGGAAAGAGTACAAAAGATGAGAACAGTTCCAATGGACTTTGCACAATATTCTGAGGAACAGAGAAGCCGATTTAAAGCAGATAAACAAGCAAGGTCCTTACTTATTCAAAGCATTCCAAACGAGATATACATCAAGATTGATAGTTACAAGGCAAATGCTAAGAAGATGTGGGATCAACTGCAAAAGATGATGATGGGATCCAAGGTCGGGAATCAAATGAAAGTGGCTAACTGCATTAACAGTTATGAAGAGTTTAAAGCCAAAGAGAATGAAAGCTTGGAAGATACTTATGAACGTTTTGTCTTGCTTCTGAATGAGTTGTCAAAGAATAAGGTGAAAAAGAAGCAGCTTGAGAATAATGTCAAGTTCCTGAGCATTCTGCAACCTGAGTGGAAAAAGCACACTCGTCGCATGAAACAGATGAAGGATCTAAGTGATATACCGTTGCATGAGGTATACGAGACTTTGCGACAAAATGAAGAAGAAGTAGAAGAGAAAAGGAGTGAGAAGAAGAAAATAGAAAAAGTTGCAGACCCTATTGCACTAGTGGCTGGAGAGAAGGAGAAAGAAAAGAAAGAGAAGAAGAAAAAGAAGAAAGTTATTACCAGTTCTGAATCAGAATCTGAATCTGATGGAGATGACGGAGAAAGTCTCAAGCAAGCAATGCTATTACTGACCCGAGCATCCCAAAAGAAATTTTACAAGAAGCTGGGATCCAATTCTCAGAGATATTCTTCGTCCAGCTCCAAGAACTATGAGCACAGAGAAAGGGTAGAAGGAAACACATTTGTCGAAAAGAAACCAGAAGAAAAGAAGAGGTTTGGGAATGACTACACCAGTACTGAAAAGAAGACTGCTAATGATCTGATCAAATGCTACAATTGTGGCAAGTTCGGACATTATGCAAAAGAATGTCGGAAGCCAAAGGTTCGCAACTTAGAGTATTATCAGAACAAATTGCTCTTGGCCAAGCAACAAGAAGCCGGCAGGGCATTAATGGCTGAAGATGAATACTGGTTGGGTCATTCTGATCAAGAGGAAGAAAATGAGAAGGAAGAAACTACTCATCTATGCTTAATGGGAAAAGAGGTCAAATATGATAATTCAGATGATGAAGCAGCTGATGAGGTAATAAACTTAAATGAAAAAGATTTCATAACCAAAATGGAAGCCATGATGGTTGAGCTTCATGACCTTCAAACAAAACTGAAAAAGGAAAAAGACAGAGTTGCAAAAAGAAACAACAAGATCTTTGAGCTTAATAAGTCTGTTATTGGGAACAAAGATCTAATTGATTCTTTACGCACGTCTGCTTCTGATTCTAAAATTCAAGTAGATTGTTTTGAAAAGAAGATTTCTGATTTTGAAGTTAAAATTTCTAAGTCTGAATTAGAAAAGAAAGAATCTGCACTAACTGTTTATAAATTGCAGGTTGAAAACAAGCTCTTAAATAAGAAGGTAAATGGTCTGGAAGCCAAACTTTATGCAAGAGGCTAAACAAATCAAACTATTTTTCTCAATGCACCTAATGAAGAGGTTGATGTTAAAGAAAAATGGGGACTTGGTTTTGAAAACCCCCATTACTTAAAGAAAGCCGTCAGAAAACAACCAGCATTATATAATTTTGATTTTCTTGCTGTTGCTGGTAAACATACTCATTTAAAACCCAAATTTGTTACCAAATTACCAGAAGAAGTTGAGGCCAAGGAAACTGAAAATAGAAATAATATTAAGAAAATGAAACTACCATTTAACTATGCAAAGTTAAATGATAGTTATCTTTCTGAAAAACCAAAAGTTCTTTCAAACGATTATTTTGCTAGTTATTCTGTTTCTGAGATGGAGGCAAAACCTTATATTGCAAAAATTTATGTTCCTCCACTCATTCTTGAAAGCAAAATAGTTGAGCTTGAAAATGTTTTATCTGATGAAAGACTTTTGGTGGATATTGAACAAGGTGTATTTTCTACAGTATTAAAGAACACAGTTTTTCAATCTAAATCTACAAAGTGTTCTAAAGTTTCAAAGGCACCTCAAACTTCGACTGATAACTTTGATGACTAATTTGCGTCTGCAAATGATTTTCTCAATTCTGATGATGGGTGCATAAATGAAATTGATATGTTTGACTTCAATGCTCCACTTCTGGATCATTCTACATTTTTTATAAATGGAGAAGTTTTACCAAGTGTTCATGAAATTGGTGAATCATCAACTAAGGTTGGTGAACCAATTTCTGTAAATGCTGATTACTATGCTAAAGGTAAGAAACATAAGAAACATCCTTTACAGAAACGGAACAACACTGGTAAACACAAGATCAGTCATTCTCATAAATCTGATTTTCCTAATAAATCTAAATCTTTTGTTTCAGATATAAGCAAGAAAAGGTCAAAAGCTCGAACTGAATGGCAACCTAAAAGGAAAAGTGATGAGAAGGCTGAATTTGTTCCTGATCATTTTTATAATAGATTTGATAGTAGTGTTCATGATGTAGTTGGTCAAGTTGCTTCAAATAATAAAAACCTTGTAACTTCTTACAAGCGATATTCAATAAAGCAATTAATCCAATTATCTCCTACTAGTACTACCAAATCCTATACTTTTAAATGGAATGATTTTTCTTATCATCATACTTCTAATGATTGGTTTGGATCTTATCATGTTTATTCTTCAAAGTCAAATGTTTTTAGAGGTTTTCAAAGGAAAAGAGGATCCATATTCAAATGGATACCAAAATCTTGTGCTAATCTATTAGGACCCGTTTTTAAATGGGTACCTAAATCTATTATTCCTTGATTTCTCTTGCAGACCCGACATATGTGGTACTTGGATAGCGGTTGTTCCAAGCATATGACCGGACAGAAAGCTTTATTGTCTAATTATACAGAGAAATTTAGCAGCAATGTCAGATTTGGGAACGACCAATTTTCACCGATCTTAGGATATGGTGACATCATTTAAGATAACATAACGATTAGGAAGGTGAGCTATGTTAAAGGCTTAGGGAACAACTTGTTTAGCATCGGTCAATTATGTGATAAAGGGTTAGAGGTCAACTTTAAAGCTAAGAGATGTTCGGTTCGTACTGAAGACGACAATGAACTCTTAGTCGGCAATCGAAAGACAAATCTCTACACCATCAATCTTTCAAAGGTTCAGAATGACAGTCACGTTTGCATATTGACAAAAGCTTCGATGCAACAAAGTTGGCTTTGGCACCGACGACTATTACACCTGAATTTTCGTTATATCAACAAGTTGGTCAAATATAAGTTGGTAAAAGGACTTCCTAAGTTGAGATATGAGAAAGAACACTTGTGTGCTGCCTGTGAAAAAGGTAAGATGAAGAGAGCCGCACATAAACCGAAGCCTGAACCAAGCACCAGTTTTCCACTAGAGTTGTTGCATATGGATTTATGTGGTCTGATGAGAACACAAAGCTTAGGCGGAAAGAGAAATGTGTTGGTTATTGTGGACGATTATTCAAGATACATGTGGGTCAAATTTCTACGATCAAAAGATGAGACTCCCGAAGTTCTCATTTCCTTCTTAAAGACGACCCAGATGAATATGCAGAGACAAGTTAAGCTTCTTCGAACTGACAACGACACAGAGTTCAAAAGAAAAACAGTTGAAGAATATCTCGAATCGGTCGGGATATCACATCAATATACTCTACTGCACGTACACCTGAACAGAATGGAGTAGTCGAAAGGATAAATCGGACACTAGTCGAGGCCACTCATACTATGTTTAGCCAATCGGACTTACCTCTATTTCTGTGGGCAGAAGCTGTGTCAAATGCATGTCATACTCAGAATCGATCCATGATACACCGCCGTTTTCAAAAGACTCCATATGAGCTGATCAACAACAGAACACCGACAATCAAGTATTTTCATATATTTTGGTGTAAGTGTTTCGTGCTTAGCGACAGAGAGAATTTGAACAAATTCAGTGTTAAGGCGGACGAAGGCATCTTCATTGGCTACTCTTCAACATCTGCAGCATACTGTGTTTATCTGAAGAAGTCAAAGACAGTTGTCGAGAGCGTCAATGTTACATTCGATGAAGAAATGGTTTTTGAACAACTCAGTTCAGAACCCGTGATCACTGGAGTATTAGCTTCTGGGCAGATCAGTCCAGAACCTGTTTCTACAGCGAACAATTCAAATAACGCTTCTACTTCACTTTCACATTTATCTGATTTAGATTTGTTATTTGAATTCTTTTATGATGAGTTTCTAGGATCTAATTTTCCTAAATCTGTTGTGACTGACAGGTCTGAAGACACAAGTTGCAATCATCCTGTCACTTCAGAAGTTATAATTGAACTTGTATCCCCTGTTCAGTCAGAAACTCACATTCCAACATCTACTCCTACAGTTGAAGATATACAAGTAAATGTTGAGCCAGAAGTAACTATATCAGTTGGGTGTGATACACTGTCTACTCAACAGCCAGAGTCTGCTGCTCCAACTGATGCTTCTGTACCTGAAACTTCAACTGCAAACCCCCTCCAACTATTCAAACTGAAGAGCCTGATAGTGGATTTCAAGATGATAATCATGATCAATCAGCATCTATTCCGCTCCCTCATGAGCATCGCTGGACCAAAGAGCACCCTTTACACCAAGTAATTGGAGATCTAAACAATCCAGTGCAAACTAGGTTAGCGACTTTGAATCAATGTATGCATGACTCATTCCTCAGCAAGATAGAGCCCCCGCATGTATCAGAAGCTTTAGCTGATTCGGATTTGGTATCTGCTATGCAAGAAGAATTAATTCAGTTTGAGGCTTTGAAGGTCTGGAGATTAGTTCCAAAAGCGGAAGGAAAATCCGTAATTGGCACTAAATGGGTATTCAAGAATAAAAAGGATGAAGATGGTATTGTCATAAGGAATAAAGGAAGACTTGTTTCCAAAGGTTACCGACAAGAGGAAGGCATAGACTACAATGAGACGTATGCTCCAGTAGCGCTTATAGAAGCAATCCGTATATTTCTAGCCTACGCAGCTCACAAGAATTTCACATTCTATCAGATGGACGTGAAAACGGCCTTTCTGAATGGCATTCTTAAGGAGGAAGTATACGTGTCTCAACCAGAAGGGTTCGTAAATCTTGATAAGCCAGATCATGTCTACATCTTTGATAAAGCCCTGTATGGTTTGAAACAAGCCCCTCGCGCATGGTATGATGTTCTATCTAAATTCTTGGTCAAGTTAGGTTTTTCCAAAGGTAAAGTCGATACCACTTTGTTCATCAAAAAGGAAAAACCCTATATCATCCTTATTCAAATATATGTTGATGATATAATATTTGGTTCTACAAATCCTAAATACTGCAAAAACTTTTCTAACCTCATGGTGTCACGTTTTCAAATGAGTATGATGGGAGAGATGAATTTCTTTCTCGGATTACAAGTTAAACAATTTTCAACGGGGATTTTCATTAACCAATCTAAGTATATTTTGGATATTCTTCGAAAGTTTCAAATGGAAAATTGTAAACCAATTGGAACCCTGATGGCACCAGGTACTAAGATTAGCACTGATCCTTCGGGTAAAAGTGTTGATGTTAGGACTTATAGAGGTATGATAGGATCTTTAAGGTATCTTACTTCTAGTAGGCCAGATATTATGTTTTCAACATGCTTATGTTCTAGATATTAGGATGCTTCTAAAAAATCCCATTTGGCTGCTGTCAAAAGGATTTTTAGGTATCTGAAAGGGACTGCAGATCTTGGTCTGTGGTATCCTAAGGATACTGGGTTTCAACTGACTGCCTATTCAGATGTAGATCATGCAGGTTGCATGTTGGACAGAAAGAGCACTTCAGGTCACACTCAATTTCTTGAAGATAAGCTCGTTAGCTAGGCATCAAAGAAACAATTATGTGTTTCCACATCGACTGCTGAAGCAGAGTATATAGCTGCTGCCAGTTGCTGCTCTCAAGTCCTGTAGATGCGAACACAACTGTGAGACTATGGATTCAAGTTTGAGAAAATACCGATTTATTGTGACTCTAAGAGTGCAATCGCGATATCTGCTAATCCTGTCCAGCATACGAAAACCAAACACATTGACGTCAGGTATCATTTTATCAAAGATAATGTAGAAAAAGGAACAATTGAACTTTATTTTGTAAAACTAGATTATCAGCTTGAGGATTTATTTACCAAACCCTTTTGAGGGGGAGAGTGAAATGCAATTTAAGATGATCTACATTCTTTTGAGGGGGAGCTTATCTGTTTTCTGCATTTTACTTAACTGACAAATTTTTGTGATGCATGATTTTAGGGGGAGCATATAAGTCATATCAAAGGAGTAAGACTGTGATTTCTGATTACTTCTGATCAGAACTCGTACTTTAATCGTTTTATTGCTTTATGTCTTTTACATTTGAATAAACTTTGTGAATAAAGTTGCTTTGACTAGACTTTAAGACTTGTGCAGGATGAGAGGAAGCTATCAAGATCATATCTTTTTGACTTCAGCTGACTTCATGAGATCTAAGATTGCACAGAAAGGTTAAAATTTTTATCTTAATCTCATATATGGTTGAAAGAATGACAACTTTCAATCATAGAAAACATATTCTTTGAGAGTCCAAGAATCTCTAAATCTTTAGAGAGAGAAAGTAGAGAGAGAGAAAGTAGATAGAGAGAGACAAGATGCGCAAAACCAAAGTATTCAATAAGTGTGCGTGAAAGTCTTACACAAAACAAGACCAAAGGGACTTAAATACCCTTGGTCAATACAACATAGAATAGGACACTAAACACAGTATTTGACCATGCCCTATAAATACAATGATTACTATAAAATCAAACTTCACAATCTCCCCCTTAGTAATCATTGGCGCTTTGGTCTTAAAAAATTCATCTTCTAAATCAGCATGGACCAACAAAGCGACTTTATGAAGCTTTCTGAGTTTGTAAAGAAAAATTTATTCTCAGCATCTTTCAGAATAAAAATGTCTTTGCTGCTTGAGCTCTAGACGATACACCTCTTTTGAATGATCTTGAATGAACTTTGATGTTCGGAGCAGAAACAACAAAAGAATTGATTTGACTGAGAAAATAGAATCTTTGAGCGAATCTTGATCAACAGATAAACTTTTGAGCTCTTTGTCTCTTTAACTTCTCCTTGACTTCTCCCCCTCATGACCTTGATGATCTTGATCAACTTGGTCATGCAAATGTTGGAGACGAGACAGTGTAAAATCTGCAAAATCAAAGAAACCGAGAAAACAGAGGAGGTTTGCGCTTCATGTTAGATGCGCAAACCAAAGTTTGCGTTTCATGAAGGATGCGCAAACCAAGGTTTGCGTTTCATGAAGGGTGCGCAAAGCAAAGTTTGCGTGTCATGCTGGAAGCGCAAAACTAACTTGGACAAAGTTTATCTTTTGAAACCCTTTTGTTAAGTCTAAATATTGTATCCAAGATTTAATAGGAAAATCAACAATGTAAAAGTCAACATTGTCTAAGTCAAAGCTAGTTTAGTTTCTTTAGCCATTAAGGCTTTGTTTTAGATAGTGAGTATATAAGGGTTTGTGTTGTGTAATCTTGTAACTACGAGAGCTGCTCATACATTGTAATTCAGAGACATGTGATATGAATACAAGATCTACTTTCTCTCTCTAGACTTTCTCTCTCTAGTTCTTGAGCTTTATTGTCATAAATTGGGTAATTGCTTGTTGTGATTGGGATTTTATGATTAATAATTGGTATCAGAGCTGAACCAATCTATTCAGAATTGATTTGATCATGATTTGAATTGAATTTTGTGTGATTTGATTTGAAAAATCGTTATTTTCGAAAGTTTTTCAAGAAAACTGTTTTTTTTACTGTTTCATCCAAATTTTTTGTGGAAAATCGTTTTTATTGCAAGAAAATGGATTCATTGTGTTCGATTTATGTTGGTGATTGATTGTTGTTTTGATTCTATCTCGAAATTCGAACAAAATCGATTCCAATTTTCGATTTTTGTGTTTTTCTTGAAAACGTGTTCTTAAACTGTTCTTGATTAAAATTGTTCGATTTGATGTTTTTAATCGAAATTTGAGTGTAATTTTGTGTTTCGTACTGTTTATCGATGATGCTGATGAGTTTTTGAGTTCAATTGTGCAGGTTTCAATCGATTTGAGAAAGAATCTGACAAGAAAACGATTTGCGTTTCATTCATGATGCTTTGCGCCTCATTCATAGTACTTTGCGTTTATTCATGCAACTTTGCGTTTCATTCATAGTGATCTAACTCGTGTGTTAGTAAATTTTCAGGTTTTCACTTCACGTTGGAAACGCAAAGCTCATCTTGCGCTTCAAGACCAACCCGCAAAGCTCTCTTTGCGCATCAAGTTCAACCCGCAAACCTTCCTTTGCGTTTCAAGGCTGACCCGCAAACCACAGCTTTGCGTTTCAGGCAACACACGCAAACCATAGCTTTGCGTTTCGGTCGACACACGCAAACCACAACTTTGCGTTCCAGGCGACACACGCAAACCTCTGTTTAAAAAAACAAAAAAAAAAGTCTGGAATTTTTTTTTGTGTATCATCTATTTTTTTTAAACTTTGTGTCATATCAAGTGTTTTTCAAATTTTCATTTTTTAATATTTTTCGAAAATTTTTCAATTCTATCTGATTGTTGTTTTTCTGATATATAGTTTGGGACGGTCATTCACATTAAACTGATTACTTTTTCAAGATGTCAATTTACTACAGATGTGATATATCTGGTATTGAAGCTGAACGTAATGATCTGAAATTGAAAAATTCAGAATATCTTAAAAAGATTCAGGAGTTGCAACTAAAATTGTTCAATTTTATTAAAACTCCTGAATGTATAAATTGTACTAAAAATAGTTCTAATTTTTCAGGTATCCTTTATGAGAGGGATAAAGAGATAAAAGAGAAAGAGAAAGAGATTTTAACTCTTCAAAGTCAACTGAAGACAACTGAACAAAAATCATTTGAGCCACAAGCAAAATCAGTTGAGCTTCAAAACAAGTTGAAGGCTTTCGAAGAGAAGACGAAGGGATTGGAATCTGAGAACTTTGAGCTTAAAAAGAATTTATCTGATTTGGAAAAACAACTTGTTGCAAATAAAGCTTATTTTGAAAGTGAAAAGAAAAAATTTTCAAAGAAATTCTCAGATTTCTCCAAGAAATTCTATGAAGAAAAGAAGTCGGTGGAGCTTAAATACTTAAAACTTTCTCAACAGAACTCTGATTTTGAGAAAGTACTAATTTTGGAAAGAGAGAAGTTTGATAAAGAGAAGAAGGCCATAGAACAAAAGAATGTAGGGTTCTTTAAAGAATTATCCGGCCAGAGAACAAAGTCAGAAAAAGGATTTGAGGAAGAAAGATCCATTTTTGAATCTGAAATCAAGAAGTTGACTTCCAAGTTGTCTGAACTGTCTGCCAATGCACTGAAAGAGCAAAGAACGAAGCCTGAATTCAAGACAAAGATTGACCAACTTGTGATAGAAAGAGATAACTTTGCATCAAAGATCAAAGAACTTGAAAAATCTGTATCAAGTTCAAATCATGAATCTGTCTCTTCAAACAGGTCAGTCAAATCATTTAACCAGATTCGTCGAACTAACCTTTTCTATGATAAATTTATAGATGGTTCAGATTCTTTTCAAAGGAGAAAAAGTTTCAAGAAAGAGAAACTGGTCTGGATGAAGAAATCTGTCAAAGATGACAAGACTGATGAGCTGAAAGAGAAGACATCATGTGTACATCCTCATCAAGCAAAGAAGAACAAAGAGTATAAAGGTAAACCTGATCTCAAATACTCAAAGGACCAACTACTCAGGTTTTCAGGTACTAAATATTATTGTTCTTACTGCTGTACATATGATCACATTCACAAGACCAGTGATCATTTCTGGTATGGTTCTTACTCTGTAACCCATACACGAACTGCAACTAACATTTCTGGACCCAAATACCAGTGGGTACCAAAGAAGAAAACTGATTCTTTGTTGCAGGCACCTCATGTCAAGGGGGAGTAAGAGAACAATGGCTCTTGAGTAAATCAGCTCAAGACCCGGACTTCAAAGTTGAAAGAATTTGGCTTCTAAGCACATCAGCTTAGGACCCGGTCTTCAACGGAGTTTGACTTCTAAACACAACAGTTTAGGACTCGGACCTCAGTGATCAAAAAGACCTTACTCCTGTATGCTTTGATCCGATGGATATTGATGGTCTTCATCCCAAGAGAATTGATCTGATCTCTATCCTATACTTTTTCTTTGCTAGATTTTTCTGATATTGATGGTCTAACAATTCAAAAGGGAGTGTTTGATCTCTATTCTGTTTTACTTGTAATATTTCAGATGCTTAATTTATGGGGGAGTAAAGGTGATGGCTTCTGATCACATGACCGATCAGGACCCGTTCATCAATGATCAAAGACGGATATTGTGCTAATATCCAGGGGGAGCTTAAAAGATTAAAATCTTTATATCTTGATTTGAGGGGGAGCTGAAAAGGTAAAAATCTTCTGATCTAGATCTCAGATTGTTTGAAAGAAGGACAACTTTCGAATATGAAAAACAATTTCTGAAATGTTCAAACCACTTCTTATTTTATGAATTTAGAAGTGTGCTTTTAAATGTTTTTCTAAAATTTTTGAGCTTATTGTTTAACTGACCGTGTGTTTCCAAAGATCAATACTTGTGTATTATCTTGTCCATATACTGTCAAGTATTCATACACATCGGTTCAGTATTTTATTTGAAATTGTTATTACCATGTCTCAAATTCAAACAATTTTTCGATGGTAATACCCCCGTTTGAAGTTCAAAGTTGATGAGCATCATTCATCTTTTTCATATTTGTGGTTTCATTGATAAATTGTTTATATTTGTTCATATAAACAAATTTCCAATTCTTTGATACCCTAACCTTTTGATTTGATCTGATTGATTCATTGTCAGATTCTCAAAACAATTCTCTTGATTTCATTTCATTCATTCAATATCATTGTTTTGAGAAATCTTCATTGTTCAATTGCTCAAATCTCACGAGCATACATATTGACAATGGTATCATATATATTGTGCTAAACTGTTTCAGTTAAACTATTGAGCAACCATTCTTCATAGGAAATATCATGGGATTCGTGTGTGAGCTTAAATAGAACTTCCATGGATTCACGCAACCTGTGTTTCCTACCCAGGAAGTTATCCTTGAGTGATTGAGGGGTGAGGGGTCAAAATCAAAGAGTAGGGGAGATAACTCATCCGGTTGAGTTATTCTCATTGTGTGGAGCGGAAAAATGGAAATGAGAGTTTGGTTAGAAGTAAGCAAAATGATAAAAAGAAAGAGGGTGTGAGAACAGAGTTAAAAGAATATTAGAACTCTGCACCTACCACTTTCTGAGTCGGGCAGCCACATCTACTGATTGGTTCACATTATTTGGTGACCATCATTGAAACAGGCAGTGAGCCCATGCCAACTCTTGCTATTACCCCACCAAACACTCGTTTCTTTCTCGAAAAAGAAATGTTTCATTTTCTTGGGGACGCAGCACATATGCTATCTAATCTTCACTCGGAAGATTTAGATATTGAAAAAGAAGGAAAGTTGCCCCACCTTCGCACCTCTTTCATGCACATTGAGTCCGTGTATTATCTGTTGCTGTCTCAACAGTTTACACAATTTGAGCCTTAATGAAACACAATCATTGTGCTAAAATTCTTTCATACACAAGTACGAGCACACAGAAAATCTGTTTTTCTGTCAGAACATTCATAGAATTACCTTGTGTTTTTCAATGATTGAATGGAAGTCCTGGGGAGTCAACATCAAACCAACTCCTTATATTGTACATTCGTTGTACACAGTGACTCCGTGTTACTGACATGCACTTCTAACTGTTTCATTTGTTGATTCAGGGTTACCTCGTTCATTATGTCTGAATTTGAAAAGATTCAGATATATACCTTTCATGAATTGACGGCTATTCAGATCAACGGGCGGAGACTGTCAAAGGGGAGATTGTTATTTGTTCTCAAAGGGGGAAATCAAAGACTGTGCTGAAATTGAAGATGTTTTGATGATCATGATGCTCACATCATCAAAAAGGGGGAGACATTTTATAAAGATTCAATTTCAGATTTAAGTCAGAATTTCAAATGCATTTCAAAATGCTTCCGCTGATACAAAGTCAAAAGATTCTGAAGAAATTTTATTCAAAGATAAATCAAGATGATTTGTGAATGTTTTTTTCTCTGAAGACTGTCAAGAGATCAAAGAGATGAAGATTCAATATCAGAGATTCCTCAAAGCTGTTTCATTGTTCAAAGACAGTTTTTCAAAGAACGTTCCAAAGTTTTTCAAAGATGTTTCAAAGTTCATTGTTTCAGAAGTTTCAAGAATTTTGTTTCTTGTTCATGACATGTTGACTTTCAAAGCTTCAAAGATTAAAAAGACTTTCCAAGATTCTTGAAGAGCTGAAAGTTTAAAGATTGTGAAAGCTTCAAAGAGACAAAAGCTGAAGAATCATGAGCTGAAGATCTGTATCTAATTTTTATTAAATCTTGAATACAAAGGGGGAGATTGTTAAGTCTAAATATTGTATCCAAGATTTAATAAGAAAGTCAACAATGTAAAAGTCAACATTGTCTAAGTCAAAGCTAATTTAGTTTTCTTAGCCATTAAGGCTTTGTTTTAGATAGTAAGTATATAAGGGTTTGTGTTGTGTAATCTTGTAACTACGAGAGCTGCTCATACATTGTAATTCAGAGACATGTGATATGAATACAAGATCTACTTTCTCTCTCTAGACTTTCTCTCTCTAGTTCTTGAGCTTTATTGTCATAAATTGGGTAATTGCTTGTTGTGATTGGGATTTTATGATTAACACCTTTGACTCCCCCTACACAAATGCACTGGATATAACAATTCGAGTTAGCATTCATAATGGAAAATCAGATACTCCCCCTCAAAAACAGATATAATATTTGAAAATTATTCTGCTTTGTTCACTCCCCCTTGAATAATGCATAAACCCATTAAAAATATAGTTATGAGAACACAATGATCAAATATTAATGTAGAAAGAAAAATATACTGAATGTAAATTTTGAAACGACTAAACATATTAAATTTTAAACACTAAACAAATAAAATTCTACCTAGTAAAAATTCACAGATTTATCAATCAGTTGAAATTAAGAATGTGTTTTTGGATACAGAAACAAGTTTCATTTCATATCAAGTTAAGACATGTTCAGTTTCAAAATCATTCATCAATCTATTCAGTGTGCTTGCATGCGAATCTTCAATTAGCTTCAAGAAAATGCAATTCTAAAAAAAATCATAGAAAACTTTGCATGTACTTACACTAAGCCATCAAGAATTAAGGTCTTCATAAATTTACAGATTTATCACAACTCAAACATATCACCAAGTATCATGAGATGTGTGCTAATTGGCATCTTTTAGCATTGTGCACATTGGCATCTTAACATGAGTGTGCTCTTTGGCATATTTTAAGCGCGTGCACTTTGGCATCTTTTGATCAAAAAGTTTATTAAGTAAAGAACATGCCGTAAACGTAACTTTCTACCAGACCAGTTGGCCTTAGGGGACTAGGTGTCAAGCACCCCTTGGAACTTACTTTCCCAGATCAGAAAGGCTACATCGTCATATCCTAAACCCATTCATACTAGTAAAACATGACTTTCGATCTGGTTCTATTGAAGGATTTGGGTTTGATCACTCCCAGATCAATTGACCTTAGGGGACCAGATGACAAGCATCCCACAGAACTTACTTTCCCAAACCAGAAAGGTCACAGGTACAAACTTTTAAACTTAGAGATTTCTGATTTATAAGAATTTAATAATCATGTCAAACACAAGGTTTTACGTCTAAGTGCTTAGCCCATACTTTCATTACAATCCAAAATTCCGACTTTTTAGGTTTTCTAAGCATTGTAAACTATAAATATTCCAAATCACACAACTTTAAAGCAGTAATAAAAGTTTCAAACATGTTGCTGACTTTTCGACTTTTGTAAGACTTGAAATTCGACCATATAACAACTTTAATATAAACAAAAGAACTTGAAAATTTATCCTAGACACATATTTTATTCAAAAGAAATAAAAAATGTAAAAATTTTACTTTATAGACTAAAATTTGTAAAGATTTAAACTTTTAATTGATATTTAATCAGAACAAAATAAAATTCAACTATTTCATCTTTTACATTGAAGAAAATAAATTTGTGTCTCATATTAAAAGAAAATTTTGGGTAATACAAATTAATGAGATAGATAAACAAGCTCAGATTCTTAAAAAGAATAAAGAGAAAAACTGGAACACATCATTATCAGAGATAAAATGCAGCGGAAATAAAATTGATGTACTCACAGTATCTCATATAGACAGAAGCTTAAAAGCTTTGAAGAACGAGTTCTAAACTGATTTGTTTAGAAGTCGTAGTCTATGAAGTACGGGTCCTGAGGTGAAGTACGCAGAAACCAACATTCTATTACTCCCCCTTTGTCAGGATCGAATTCTTAACAAGAATTAATACTCAGAAACTAATATCAAAGAAGTTGCGGAAAAACACTTTGATATTTAATAAAACAGTAATCAAACACAGTATATAATGATCAAACAGTAAACTTGTATTGAATGCTTAAAGTTACAAGATTACACTCTCAACCTCAATATTGATGAACAGACTCACCAATACGAATTCTACTTCTCTAGAATTAGGATCTATGCCTTGAGGTCGATTTTTCTCTTGAAAAACAATTATCAAAAGTTATTTCTATCTATTCTACACATTCTATACATATACTGATAAAAAGATAATTACAAAGAATAAACAAATCTTCAGTATATCTTCCATGTATATCTTCTAAGTATATCTTCAGTATATCCAGCTGTAGTACTTTCCATCCGTATCTCTTTAGCAGCACTAATAATGCTCAGCAGCATTAACTTCAACTAGCAGCATTAACTGCAAGCAGTATTAACTACTAGCAGTACTAACTAGCTAAGCAGTACTAACTTTGTTCAAGTAGTACTAACTTTGACTAGCAGTATTAATTAACACTAGCAGTAGTAACACTCAGCAGTATTAATCTTCAACTTGTTCTGGCAGTAGTAACTACACTTGTACTAGCAGTAGTAACTACACTTAGTAGAATCTTCAGTTCCCAACAATCTCCCCCTAACTTGACTTTTAGAAGAGAAGTCAAGTTCTTCAGATATTCTTCCAGATGCTCTTTTTAATGCTCCCAAAACTTCCAAGATCACGCTGCTAAGTCTGGATTCAGTCCCAAACTCTGATTGATTATCCTCTGAATGAGATACTTGGCCATTTCTGAATTTGGTGCACAACCCAACTTCTTCTTTAGCATGGCATGAACCTTCAGTCTGGTGTGATTATATACTCTATCCACTAGGAAGTATTCTGTGTGATTTCTATCCAAAGTCACTGCATATACTCCACTAGTTTCATATAGAGTCCAACTTGTGACTTCTTTAAACACACTCTTGATTACCTGGTTCACTTCTTCAGGTTTGAACATCATGCATAGATACTCCATCACCAGTTTTGTAAGAGAAATTCCTGGAGTATTCAGATGGTCTGCATACAGCTTAATTCCTATGTCAAACATCTCTTCTATATCAGATCTAGAGCATGTTTTGACAACCTTGATCCAAGTATTGAATATTTCATACTTGTCACCCTTCCTCTTTAGTCTGATGTAATCTTTTCCATCCATTTTCAGAACATCCCAGTGAATGATCTCTGGTGGCTTCACTCCAACAGGTTCTGCAGAAATTGGTTCAGGCACTTTGTCCATCACTACCATATATAAGCTTACATCATCTTTGATTGATGACCCTTGCTGGCTTGATGACTCAGGTGCCACTTCTTCTTCAGCAACATTTTGTTCTTCTTCTTTTCTAGACTTCTTATCTTTCTTTCTTTTGGCCATCATCTTGGTTCTTTTCAAAGTCTTTTGGACCTGTACTAGAGTAGCTTCCTTCTTCTTTTCTTCCTTTTCCCTTTCCATTTCTTTTATAGGAGTTCCCTCTTCACTTTCAGGGAATGGTTGATTCATATCTATATCATGTCTCTCCTTTGCCTTCTTTTCAAACTCCACTCTATCCTTTTCATTGCTCTTCAGCTTCTCCATTTCTTTCTCATATAGATCCTTGATTTGATCAAAATTCATCTTCACAAACATTTCTTTCTTTACCCCAATTGCACTTTTCAAGAAAGTTATCATTTTGTTTCTTTCCTGAGTGGCAAGGTAAGTTTGTGAAGGTCTTCTCTTCTTTGCACTTGATCTGGCCATCATAGCCTTTCTCAAGGTTATTGCTCTTTGCTTGGCTTTCTCTGTTTCCAACCCTTTCTGGAATGCTTCATTTAACTCATTTGCTAGTGCTCTGGCCATTTCTCTGTCTTTTTCAACCTGTTCCTTTTCTGCTAGATCTAACTCTTCTTGCACTTTCTTTGCTAATGCTTCATCTGACTCAATCATCTTTTGCTTTTTAGATGGTTGATCAGATTCTATCATCTTTTCTTTCCCTTTTCTTTTTATATCTGCAGCCATGTCTTTCTTTTCTGATTTCTTGTCTCTCCCTTCATTTATGACCACTCCCTTTGCTTTGGGAGTGTCATTCTTAGCTTTGATTAGCACTTCAGCTACTTCAATTTCTGTTGGTGTTAACTCTGTTACTGCTGCTTGTGAGGTTTCAGCAGCATTAACAGTTTCTGCTTCCTTATCCCCCTCAACTTCAACTCTTTCTTTATCAATCTCCCCTTCCCTTGATGCTTCTTCCATGTTGATCTCCCCCTTTTTGGGAGCATCAGTCTCTGGTTTCCTCCTTCTGAGCACAAATTGTTTCTTCTTCTTTTGCAAAATTAGTTTCCTTACCATTTGCTTCAACTTGATGATTTGTTCCTGTTGTGACCGTACTATGAGTTTTAGCTCTTCTATGTCTTTGCCCTGTTTGAGTACATCCATGTTGATGTTGCCCATTGCCTCCATCAATTCATCATAGTTA
Source organism: Arctium minus (assembly GCA_954870635.1). Taxonomy (NCBI): domain Eukaryota; kingdom Viridiplantae; phylum Streptophyta; class Magnoliopsida; order Asterales; family Asteraceae; genus Arctium; species Arctium minus. Next base: position 56,459,631 of record OX941092.1, read on the forward strand.
TATCTGTCCTCACCTTCTCCAGGAGTGTTACCCCCTATTGAAGGATCATTGGATCTTTTAGTAGTGGAAGTCTTCTGCCTAGCAGAAGCACTATCCACCCCTGTGGTTTCTTGGCACCAGGGACCTTCAAATGATTGCTCATTCAAAGTTGCCATGGGGGAGGTCTTATTGATGTTACCACTTTCCTCCTCTGTGTTAGCAGGAGTAGTGGCAGCCTCATCACCCATATGCTCTACCTCCTCCTCAGAGAGCACCTCCTTTGGGTTGGGAGACACCCTTGTGGTTTCCCTTTGGATATTCTCTAGGGGAGAATTCTCCCTTAGAGGGCTTAAAGGCTGTGTGGGTGATGGTACAAGAAGGGAAGGAGCCTTCTTTACCTGTTTTCTTTGATAAGTTTGGGTAATTGGAGAGGTTGGTTTTGTAAGAATGGACTGGGGAATTGTTTTTGAGTGAGAAGGTTGGGCTTGGCTAGCAGTGGGATGGTCTAATGAGGGCCTTGACCCTGCTGCCATACCTTCAGTGTTTTGGGACACCACCATCATTGTAGAGAACAATGGGGTGTCAACTCCTTCCGAGTCCCCAGCAGATCTTCTCATATTTGAAAAAACCTTGCCTTTTGGGGGTTTAGGTACATATACCCCAACAGGTTGAGGTATATCCGTCAATTCATGGTTAATTACTTCCTGAACAAATCTGGGATACATAAAGAAACTCTTTTTGTTTCCCATATTTGATACAAGATCATTGAAAATCATCTTTGAGAAATTGTACCTTCTGGATGTAGCCAAGCATACCAAAGCATATGCAATTGGACTGCTGAACTCACTCCATCCAGTGGTCTTTTTGGAGATACAATGCATTAGGGTATGAACAAGAAAACGCCATTGGGGTGAAAATTTTGCTTTTGAGAATTTGAAAACACCCAATGGGCCTCCATACCCCATTCTAGTAAGATTAGAAAACAGTTCATCATTAGAGATAGACATTATACCAGCGGCATCGTCTAGACGTAGACTGATGCGAATGACTTCTTCAGTAACTGTAAGTAAGTGATCACAGATTCTTGTCTTGATCATTTGCACACCATTTTCCACAACAATGGTTGCATTAGCCCAGAACTGCCTTTGGTGCTCAATGTAGATTGTAGGTGATACAGTAAGAGCATGAGCAATGTGGCTCGACTTCAGAAAGTCGACTATCTGATGAAAACCTTCAGCTTGTTTTGGCTTTTGTAGCATCGCAATCTCGTTGTGCTCGTCGATGAATGTCATGGATGCCATTGATCTTAGTGAAAACTTGCCTGAAAACTTCGAACTTGAGAGAGAAAAGGTTTTGAGCGCAAGAGAACAGTATGCAAAGAGTCGTTATGAACTTTTAGGCGGGCAAAAGGTATTTATAGTATTCGGAATATAAGCAGTATTAACCTAGAGCAGTATTAACTAACTAGCAGTATTAACCACGAGCAGTATTAACTGAACTAGCAGTATTAACTACTAGCAGTATTAACTGAAAGCATTATTAACCACAAGCAGTATTAACTGAACTAGCAGTATTAACTACTAGCAGTATTAATTAACTAGCAGTATTAATCGCGAGCAGTATTAACCACGAGCAGTATTAACTGAACTAGCAGTATTAACTACTAGCAGTATTAACTGAAAGCAGTATTAACCACAAGCAGTATTAACTAGACTTACTCCTTTTAAACTTGCTAAATACTGAGTACTGCTATGCATATCCTGAAAAGAAGATTAGTAACACCAAGAATAACAATATACAGGTATAAACTCACTTTTTGAGAAGAAGATTATTCAAAGTTTATCATTCCCACACTTGTTACCAAGAAAGTGAATCTACTCACATCAAAAGCTTTAGTGAATAGATCAGCAAACTGATTATCAGTGTGAACTTTGATAACTTGAATAAGTTTCTTTTCATTACAATCTCTTATAAAGTGATACCTGATTTCAATGTGCTTTGTCTTTGAGTGCTTGACTGGATTATTTACAATGCTAATAGCACTGCTGTTGTCAATAAAGATTGGAGTATGTAGAAAGGTTACCCCATAATCCAGCATTTGATTCTGAATCCATAAGACTTGAGAACAGCAACTTGCAGCTGCTATGTACTCTGCCTCTGTTGTAGATGTGGATACGGTGGTTTGTTTCTTGCACTGCCATGAGACTAGTCTAGCACCCAAAAACTGACATCCTCCAGAAGTAGATTTTCTGTCCAAGTTTGCCCCACCTAGATCACTGTCTGAGTATGCTATTAGGTCAAAAGGTGAGTTATGAGGATACCAAAGTCCCAATCTGGGTTGCCCTTTGAGATATCTGAATATCCTCTTGACAGCTTGAAAGTGAGATTGCTTTGGCCTAACTTGAAATCTTGCACATACACAGACTGGAAACATAATATCTGGCCGTGATGCTGTGAGATACATGAGAGAGCCAATCATGGATCTATAAAGATGCACATCCATATCCTCCCCCTCAAGATCTGCTGTGATCTGCTTGTGTGTTTCCATAGGTGTGCTGGCAGGTTTTGATTCTGAGAAACCAAACTTGGTTAGAATATCCTGCACATACTTGGATTGACATATAAAAATGCCATCTGACTTCTGTTGAACTTGGAGTCCAAGGAAGAAAGTAAGTTCCCCCATGGAACTCATTTTGAACCTTTGATGCATTAAATCCTCAAACTCCTTGCACATATTGTTTCTTGTAGAACCAAAAATAATGTCATCAACATATATTTGGACCAGCAAGATATCCTTCTTCTTTCTTTTGATAAATAGAGTCTTATCAATGACTCCTCTTTCAAAGTCATTTTCCAAGAGATAGGATGACAGAGTGTCATACCATGCTCTTGGGGCTTGATGTAGTCCATAAAGTGCTTTCTTTAATTTGTATACTCTGTCTGGATATCTTGGATTTTCAAACCCTGGTGGTTGACAGACATATACTTCTTCTTCAATTGACCCATAGAGAAAAGCACTTTTTACATCCATTTGGTAGACTTTGAAGTTCATGTAAGAAGCATAGGCTAGGAATAGTCTGATTGCTTCTATCCTAGCTACAGGTGCAAAAACTTCTTCATAATCTATGCCCTCTTCTTGAGTGTAGCCTTGAGCTACCAGTCTTGCTTTGTTTCTTATAACAATACCTCTTTCATCTCTCTTGTTTCTGAAAATCCACTTTGTGCCAATTGCTCTGTGACCTTTAGGAAGGTCTACTAGATCCCATACATCTTGTAGCTTGAATTGTAACAGTTCTTCTTGCATTGCTTCTATCCAGCTAGATTCTTTCATAGCATCATGTGCCTTTTTAGGCTCAAGCTGGGATAGAAAACAAGAAAGGACTGTATGTTGTTGATCTTTCATTTCTTGAAGCCTGCTTTGATGTCTAGTCATCATAGGAGAAGAGATATCTCCTATTACCAGCTGTGGAGGATGATTCTTTTGAACTCTTGTGTTATGACTAGGTTCTTCATTCAGTCCAGCCTCTAGATTAGAGTCATGCAACTCAACTGAAGTGTCTTCAGATGTCACTTCTGATTCTTGAGTCTCCTCATCTCTAGTGTCTTCTTCACTCTGACTTGGTTCAGTATATGATTCCTTTTCACAGTCTTCATTTACTGTGGGTATGGGAAAAATCACAGATTTAGATATACTTTCTTGAACTTGTGTGATCTCTGATTCTCCACCATCTGTTCCTGTATACTCATTACTGAAACCAAAAGAGTTAGTTAGTGAATCAATGTCAAATAGCCATTGAGGTCCAGACCCAACAGGATTTGGTGTGTTCTCATTGCATTTGACATTGTCACTTTCTTCAATTATTCTAGAAGAAGAGTTAAAAACTCTGTAGGCCTTACTCTGAGATGAGTATCCAACAAGAAATCCATCATCTGCTTTGCTATCAAACTTACCTAAGTGAGATTTGGTATTTAGAATTGTACAAGGACACCCAAAAGATTTGAAGAAACCAATAAAAGGTTTTCTTTGATTTAAAAGCTCATATGGGGTCTTGTTCTTTTGCTTGACCACTAGAACTCTGTTTTGGACATAACAAGCAGTATTAACTGCTTCAGCCCAGAATGTAATTGGCAATTTTGAATCAGCCAACAGAGATCTAGCAGCCTCTATTAGTGTCCTATTTCTCCTTTCAGCAACACCATTCTGTTGAGGAGTTCTAGGAGCACTATATTGTCTCTCAATACCTTTTCCTTCACAAAAAGTGTTTAAATCATGATTTTTAAATTCAGTTCCATTATCTGATCTAATGACTTTTACTCTTTGATTAGTTTGGTTTTCAATTCTTAGAATAAAGGATTTGATAAGATCACTTGTTTCATCCTTAGTCCTTAGAAAATATACCCAAGTAAACCTGGAGTAATCATCAACAATAACCAAGCAGTAAGATTTCTTGCCTATACTCATAACATTTGTAGGACCAAACAGATCCATATGCAATAACTGGAGACAAGAAGAAACAGAATTTAACTCTTTGGTCTTATGAGAAGTTTTGTGTTGTTTGCCTTTGAGACAAGCAACACAATGATCATCACATGAAAAGACTTTTGAAGGTAAACCTCTTACAAGGTTATTTTTAACAAGATTGTTCATAGTCTTGTAATTCATGTGACACATCCTTCTGTGCCAAAGGGAGGATTCATCTATAGAAGCTTTTGAAACAAGACAATTTAAAGATGAATCACTATCAACATTGTCCAAATCAAGACAGTAAACATTGTCCTTCCTTGGAGTTCTAAGTAGTAACTTGCTTTCATCAACTACCTTGAACCCTGGAGCAAGAATCATACACTCAGTATTAGTAAATAATATACTATGTTGTTTGTCACAAACCTGTGATACACTTAACAGGTTGTACTTTAATTGATCAACATAGTAGACATCCTCAAATGTCATCTTACCTTTGGTGACATTACCTTTTCCACTTATCTTACCACCAGTAAGATTGTCTCCAAATGCAACATGTCCTCCATTAATTTGCTTGAAATCCTGAAGACATGACATGTTGCCAGTCATGTGCCTAGAGCAACCACTATCAACATGCCATATGCTCGTTCCCTTGAGCTGTTGGTTGCCCTGCACATTAAATAAATCAATTAGTATGATTGGGGACCCAAGCCAACGTGATCTTGGGTCTGCCATTCTCATCAAAGTATTTACATTCCTTTTTAATGAGGTTTTTAAACTCAGAGCACTCTTTATTAGAGTACTTTGTCAATATGATTGGCTTAGCAGAATCAATACTGGAAGCAGTACTAACCTTAGAAGTACTAACAGAGTTAGCAGTACTAACAGGTGTAGCAGTACTAACAGGTCTAGCAGTACTAACAGGTGTAGCAGTACTAACAGGTTTAGCAGTACTAACCTTGTTAGCAGCATTAACATTGTTAGCAGTAGTATTACTTCTAGCAGCACTATCATTGTCAGCAGCACTATTTGTGGTAGCAGTACTAACAGTTTTAGTGCTTTTAGGAATCCACATATTGACACTTTCTTTAACAGAATACTTTTTCTTCATGTGGCTTTTAGTTTTAACATTTTTCTTAGCCACATGGTTCTTTTCAATTTTCTTATAACCAAAGGGTTTTTGCATGGATCTTTGGAAATTCATTCTTTGGTTCATAGGATTGAAATAACAGAATTTTGCAAGATGATTCAATTTGCCACAGATAAAGCAAGGTTTTGGTCTATTGATTTTACTCAGATCAACCCCTTGTTTATGTGCCCATTGATTATTCCAGTTTCTTTGATTTCCCCTCTTTTTGTCCTGTTTTTGGGGTTTATTCTTCTTACAAGTACACTGTTTGCAAGGACCTGGATTCACAACTGTGGTCTGTTTATAATGGACCTTACCAGACTTTTCTTCTGTCTTCTCTATGTTCTTGGATTTGATCCAAGCCCTTCCACAATCCTCATTGGTGATAATGTTGTTTTCTATAGAAGTCTCACCACTCACCTTGTTCTTCTTACTCTTGCCAACCTCTTTCTCAGTCTTATCCTTAACAATTACCTCATCTAAGGGATCTATTTCAGTGGCTCCCTCAGGAAAGTCCTTCCTATCTTTGGTGTCTAACAGGTCTGAAGTAGGAGGAATGTAATTGTTGTTATATGGTGGAGGTGTGGCATTATACCCAATTCCTCTTCTTAATTTATCATGAATCTGATTTTGCAGTAAGGAGTCCATTGCTTTAGAAGCATTGGAAAACTTTTCTACATCAAGCTTAACCTTGGTTAACTCCTCTTTCAGTTTTTCACTCTCCTCTTTAGATTTGGTCAGTTTAAGTTCTAAATCCTTTTTCTCCCACTTCCAGTAATTAGTGTCATATGAGTGTTGTAGTTCATTGGCTTGAAAACCTTTGATTTGATCTTCAAATCTCTCTACTATCCTCACATAGTCTTTTATATCCTTTTCTAGTCTCTTCAGGTCATCACTCACCTTCTGATTGTGATCCCTGTACCTTTTAACAGTGTCTATGCAAGTTTTAGAGCAGAGATTAGAACTTACCTCAGATGGGAGATCAGATACTTTAGCCATAAGAGCTTGATTCTGAATAGCTTCTTCTGCTTGATCACTCCAATCAAACCCCATTCCTTGTTGAGAAACAAGGGCTTGAGCAGAGTTTCTATTGTTATTGAAGCTTCCAGATTGAGCTTGTTGATGGTTGTTGTTGTGAGACATTCCACTTTTGCACTCTCTAGCAAAATGTCCCTTAAGATGACATTTGTAGCATTCTACCTTTGATTTATCAAACCCTGCTCCATCTTCTCTTCTTTGTGAGAAGTTGTTTCTTCCAGTCCTCTTTATAAACTTCTTAACCCTCATGGAGAGCATGGCCATTTGCCATTTAATATCCATCTCTTCCAGATCATCAGGATGAAGTTGTTCTAAGTCATCATTGATCAAAGAAGAATTTCCATGATTAGAAAGAAGAGCTTCAAATGCATAATCAGTGCCTTTATCTAGATTTGATCCATTAGTAGCATTAACTGATTCAGAGTTAGCAGTAGAATCAATTGATGCTGATAGGAGTGCAGCATTATGAACATATCCAGAAGGCTTCTTCTTTGCCTCCACCTCAGCTTCAAAAACTCTAAGATCATTGTACAGATCATCAAGTTCTTTGTCTTCCAACTGATCATTCTGTCTGAATGACACAGTGTACATGGTCCATTCATCTCCAAGGGACCTTAAGAACTTTCTGTTCACATCATCTTGATCAATCTGTACTCCCATAGTAGCTAGTTCACCAATTAGTTTATTAAACCTGTCAAAAGTTTGAGTCATGGACTCATTCTTAGTTGAGATGAAGTTTTCATACTGTTGTTTTAAGATTGCCTTTTGATTTCTCTTGGTACTTTTAGTACCTGAGAATCTCTTCTCTAGAGCATTCCAGAGCATCTGTGCATCAGTACAATTGCAGAATTGGTGTTGATACTCATTTGGAATGGCCAAGAGCAGTGTGCTCAAGGCTTTCATCTCTGTCTGTCTTGATTTCCTATCTGTATCTGTCTTTGGAGGAGTTCTTTTGCCATCTTCACCAATCTTTCCTCCATCAGATGGGCCATTCTCAATGATGTCCCACATAGAGTAATCTGTGAGGAGAATATATTGCTTGATTCTGATTTTCCACATGTCAAATTCATTGGATCTGAGCATTGGAACTTTTGAGACCAAAGTACTGCTTGATTCTGTAAGATTTTCCATGATGAATAACTGTTTCTGAGAGAATTAGCTCTGATACCACTTGTCAGGATCGAATTCTTAACAAGAATTAATACTCAGAAACTAATATCAAAGAAGTTGCGGAAAAACACTTTGATATTTAATAAAACAGTAATCAAACACAGTATATAATGATCAAACAGTAAACTTGTATTGAATGCTTAAAGTTACAAGATTACACTCTCAACCTCAATATTGATGAACAGACTCACCAATACGAATTCTACTTCTCTAGAATTAGGATCTATGCCTTGAGGTCGATTTTTCTCTTGAAAAACAATTATCAAAAGTTATTTCTATCTATTCTACACATTCTATACATATACTGATAAAAAGATAATTACAAAGAATAAACAAATCTTCAGTATATCTTCCATGTATATCTTCTAAGTATATCTTCAGTATATCCAGCTGTAGTACTTTCCATCCGTATCTCTTTAGCAGCACTAATAATGCTCAGCAGCATTAACTTCAACTAGCAGCATTAACTGCAAGCAGTATTAACTACTAGCAGTACTAACTAGCTAAGCAGTACTAACTTTGTTCAAGCAGTACTAACTTTGACTAGCAGTATTAATTAACACTAGCAGTAGTAACACTCAGCAGTATTAATCTTCAACTTGTTCTGGCAGTAGTAACTACACTTGTACTAGCAGTAGTAACTACACTTAGTAGAATCTTCAGTTCCCAACACCCTTAACATGTGATGCCTGCAACTTTGAATCAGATAAAGATTTGGGTACCCACTTAAATTTGGGTTCGTGTTTGTTAGTTGCAGTTCTTATGGGGAAATATTTAGATTTGACAGTTAAAGCATGAGAAATAAGATCACAAGAATGATAAGCACAATGATCAGAAGAGGACGCATAATCATCTGAACTAGAATCTGAGGAAGAACATGAGACATGTTTTGAAATTCGAATCATTTGCTTTATAGAATATTTTGAAATTTTATTACTAGAAACAAATGAATCACTTTTATAGAATTTGTGTACACATTTATCCCCATCAAAAGTAGGTTCATCAGATGTCCGCTTTGTTCTCCAGATCTGCTTCTTTGATGACTTGCTCAAAGTCCTATCTGTAAGAATTGAATCGGAAGAATTAGAACAGTCAGAAATAACGTTATCTTGTTTCTTCGACTTCTTTGACCGTCTTCTTTTACGCTTAGGTTTATAATATTGATCATTGAGCATAAAAGAAGCATCAAGAATTTTAGACGAAATATTTAAATCAGAAGAAATAAGTTTATCCAAGCAACCAATCTGATCAACTAATAAATCTGAATTTGCCTTGGAGTCTGAATTATTTGGAGAAATTTGAAGAAAGGTTAGAAACTTCCTTTTCGTTTTCCTTAGAATCAGAAGAAATGTTAGAAATAGAATATGATTTTGGAGAAAATAATTTTTCTTCAAGACTAGACGTCATGAAAGAAAGAATAATATCAGATTCAATTTTCTTCAAAATATTTTGATCTTCTATCTTATCTTCAAGATCGATGATTTTGCCTTCTAAAACTAACGGAGGAGTATATTTCTTCGAATCATAAATGATTGGAGAAATATTTTCCTTATCAGAATCAGGGGCATAAGAAGAAACAAAATTATCAAAAATTGAAGATTTGATAGAAGATATATCATTTAAAACTCTTCTTCCTCTTTTTGATTTTTCAGGAAAATATTTTGCATTTTCACTTGTATAAACAAAAGGAATTTCATTTTTCTTGTTATTTGTCCTTTTCTCATGTTCGATTTCTAACACTTGCTTCTCATTCATCCAATCAATTTTAAATTGAGGAGCATAATGAGCAAGAGTCAGATAATCGTATTTATATAAAGTTGGGGATTTTTCAATCGCATTGTTTAAACAATGAGGATTGTCAAAACCAAGTCCCCATCTTTGTTTTAAAGCCTCTTCACTCCTCGGTTTGTTCATATAAATTGTTTGTTCAGATTGGTCTCTTCGATAAAGTTTTTCTTCTAACTTATTTATTTTATCTGAAAATTCATCTTTTAAATTAGTCATAGCCGACAAAGATTCAAGATAAGTCTTATTTGAATTTTCCAAATCATCGAATTTCTTTTGAAAGATGTCTTTAGTATTTTCTAAAATAGATTTTTCATCTTTCAAATAAATTTTCAATTTGTCAATCAAATATGACTTTTCGGAATTTAAATTCTTTTCAGATAAGAGTTTTGAACGTAGATCAGATAAAGCAGTTATCATGATATTCAACTGAGAGGTAATGAAGTTAAAATCAAACTCAGAATATACCTCATCCTCATCTGTTTCGGAATCATCTGACTGATCATCACCGATTAAGCACATCTGAGCGATCTCGACGTTTGAAGCTTCATCATCGGAATAATCCAGCCAGAATTCTTCCTCGGCCAGCAGAGCAGTTCCGTTCTCTCTCTTTTCAGCTAGATCCATTTTCTTTCTATAATAAGCTGAATCCCTGACCACCTTTGCTCTACACTCCTTTGACATGTGACCCGGCTTCCCGCAGTTGTAGCAAGCAGCAGTCTTTGGCTCGGGTACTTTTGCTTTAGGACCAGAAGTGAAGCAAAAAGTGTTGGAACTTGACCTTGGTTGGAACTTTTTCTAGAAATGCTGAGAGAGAAGAATCATAGTTTTTTGTAATGCTTCACCATCATCATTAGTTGACCCGTTGTAAGCGTTATCAGAAAATGCTTGTTGAGACAATTGCTTTGTGATTGGTGCAACCGGGTCTACTGACTTCTTCTTTTTCCCATCCAGTTTGGCCTTTTTCTCAAGTACAAAGTTCTCATCAGTCATTAGAATCTCATATAATTCCTGGATCTGCATTGTGGAAATCCGAACATCGTTCCTCAGTCTATGACAGGTTTTGTTCCATTTAGGCTGAAGAGCATTAAGGAATTTCAGATTTGTCTCAAGCTCTGTTTTGACCACATTTATCTTTCGTAGATCATTCAGAACTGCACAGAATCTGTCGAAAACACTCTTTATAGACTCACTGTCTTTGGCTTTAAACTCCACAAAGTTGTTCATGAACCGAGTATGTCGGAGCTGAGTTGCGACAGAAGAACCAAGCATTATCTTTTCCAATTGTGCCCATAATAGATTTGGATAATCCTTGCAATGATCAACCCGGTTGTAGACAGAGTTTGGTAAAGCAAGCAGCAGATTAGCTTTCAGCTCTCGATCAACTTTCATTCGAGAAGCCTCTTCAGGTGTTGGAGGAGTTTTTTATTAGGCTTTATGAAAGGTGTCAGGATCGAATTCTCAACAAGAATTATGAACACTCAGAAGCAATATTAAAGAAGTTGCGGAAAAACACTTTAATATTCAATAAACAGAAAAACAGTATGAATCACAACTTGCAAACTTTACTTAATAATTCAAGTTACAAGCTTTTCACTCACAACCTCAATTTTGAAGAACAGACTCTTTCAAGACGAATTCTACTTCTCTAGAATTAGGAACGATGCCTTGAGGTTGATTTTCTCTCTAGAATAGAAACTCAGAATTATTCTCACAAAAATTACTTAGCTATTCTAAACAAATCTATACATATATTGAAGATAAAAGATAATTACAAAATAATAAAAGATCTTCAAAATAATCTTCATAATTATCTACAAGCTTTCCATGTTTATCTCCAGACGCGATCTCTTCACCATTATCATCAAATTATCTCAGAAGCAACATTAATCACCTTGGAAGCATTAACTGAGTCTTGGCAGTATTAACTACTAAGCAGCACTAACCACTAGCAGTACTAACTAGCTAAGCAGTACTAACTTTGTTCAAGCAACACTAACTTTGACTAGCAGTATTAATTCTACTAGAAGTAGTAATACCTAGCAGTATTAACTTTGAGATCCTCTGGCAGTACTAACTCTTAACTAGCAGCATTAATGACTTGGTCACATCTTCAGTTCCGAACAATCTCCCCCTAACTTGACTTTTAGAAAGAGAAGTCAAGTTCTTCAGATGCTTCCAAAACTTTCATTGATTCATTCCAAGGTTAGGATCCAGTCCCATGCTCTGATTGATAGTTCTCTGAATTAGATACTTTGCCATTTCTGAATTTGGTGCACAACCTAGCTTCTTATTTAACATGGCATGAAGCTTCAGACTTGTGTGATTGTAGACCCTATCCACCAAGTAATACTCCACGTGAAAAGTATCCAAGGCCAATTCATAGACTCCACTTCTTTCATACAAAGTCCATCCTCTAACAGCTTTAAACACATATCTGATTATATGCTTTACTGCTTCTGGATTGAATAACATACACAAATACTCCATAACCAACTTCACAATTGGTAACCCTGGAGCTTTCAACTGATCTGCATGTAATTTCATACCAACTTCAAACATCTCTTCTAAATCAGATCTTAAACATTCTCTGACAGTTTTATTCCATGTTGAAAACACATAATACTTCTCATCCTTTCTTTTCAGCCTGATATACTCCTTACCATTCACCTCCATAGTATCCCAGTGGATAACTTCAGGAGGTTTGAATCCAACAGGTTCAGCTGTGATAGGCTTTGGAATTTTATCCATTACCACCATGTACATATTTACATCTGAACTTTGTGGTACTTCCTGAGATTTAGCTCTCTTTTCTTCATTATTAGGTGCCTCTTCTTCTTCAGCAACCTTTTTCTCTTCTTCTACTCTAGGCTTCTTGTCAATTTTCTTTCTTTTGGCCATCATCTTGGTTCTCTTCAGAATTCTTTGACTTTGCCCTATAGTAACTTCTTTCTTCTTTTCTTCCTTTTTCCTTTCCTCTGATCTAGGACCTTTAGAAGCAATAGACTTAACTCTTTTTATTTTCTTGATCTTCTGAGCTAAAGTCTCTTCTTCCTTAATCTCTGCCTTTTCTTTTGTTGGAGTTCCCTCTTCACTTTCAGGGAAGGGTTGATTAATGTTCACATCATGCCTCTCCTTGGCTTTCCTTTCAAACTCCACTCTGGCCTTTTCATTACTCTGCAGTTTTCCCATTTCTTTCTCATATACGCCCTTGACTTGATCAAAAGTCATCTTTATAAACATTTCTTTCTTCACACCAATTGCACTCCTCAAGAAAGTTATCATCTTGTTTCTTTCCTGAGTTGCAAGGAAAGTTTGTGAAGGCCTTCTCTTTTTTGCACTTGATCTGGCCATCATAGCCTTTCTCATGCTTATTGCCCTTTGCTTTGCTTTCTCTGTTTCCAAACCTTTCTGAAATGCTTCATTTAATTCATTAGCTAGTGCTCTGGCTATCTCTCTGTCTTTCTCAACCTGCTCTTTCTTTGCTTGATTTATCTCTTCTTGCAGTTTCTTGGCTAATGCTTCATCTGACTCAACCATCTTTTGCTTTTTGGTTGGTTGATCATATTCTATCATCTTTTCTTTCCCTTTTCACTTTGCATCTGCAGCCATGTCTTTCTTTTCTGTTCTCTTTGCTCCCCCTTTATTTATGACCACTCCTTTTGCTTTGGGAGTGTCATTCTTTGCTTTTACAAGCATCTCTGCTACTTCAACCTCTTCAGGTGTTAACCCTGTTACTGCTGCTTGTGTAGTTTCAGCAGCACTAACAGTTTCTGCTGCTCGTTTTGGCTCAGCAGTAGTAACAGTTTCTACTGTTGGGGCTGTTACTGCTTCTGGTGTTGTTTCTGCTGCTTCAGCCTTATTTACTGCTGCTTTGGCAAATATTTCTGTTTCTATCACACCTTCAGCTTTTTCTTCAGCCCTCTCTTCAACAAACTCTCCCTTTGCTTCAACATTCTCCCCCTCAATCTGTTGATCCATCTTTTCTAAGCTTGAACTCTCCCCCTTTTTGGAAGCATTATCCTCCTCCTTTTTGTTTGCCCCCTCTCTCCTCCTTAGAACAAACTGCTTTCTTGTTTTCTTGGCAATGAGTTTTCCCACCAATTGCTTGAGTTTTGAAATCTGCTCTTGTTGGGAGATGACCACTTGCTGCAATGCCTTGATTTCCTTTCCTTGATTAACCACATCAACATTGATGTTGGCTATTGTTTCCATCAATTCCAAGTAAGTATAGCTATCCTCACCTTCGTTAGGTATTTTACCCACCCTTGAAGGATCATTGGAACCTTTTGCCATCAATTCATCAGTTTCAGTTCTGTCCTCACCCTTTTTGGATGTTTTGCCCATCCTTGAGGGATCCTTGGATCTTTTAGTAGTGGCCTTCTGCCTAGCAGAAGCACCAACTACCCCCTTGGTTTCTTGGCGCCGGGGTCCTTTGGTTGATTTCTCACTCAAAGTTGCCATGGGGAAGGTCTTAGAGATGTTACCACTGTCCTTCTCTGTGCTAGCAGAAGTAGTGGCAGCCTTCTCACCCATATGCTCATTCATCTCCTTAGAGAGCACCTCCTCAGGGTTGGGAGACACCCTAGTGGTTTCCCTTTGGATATTCTCTATTGGAGAATGCTCCAATAGAGGGCTTTGAGGCTCTTGGTTAATAGTAGGTACAACAAGGGAAGGAGCCTTGTGTACCTTTCTCTTGACATAAGTCTTGGATATCATAGGAGTGGGTTTAGCAGCAAAGGACTGAGGAAAAATTTGAGAGAGGGAAGGTTGGGATTGGCTCTCAGTGGGTTGGTCTAATGAGGGCCTTGACCCTGAGGCCATACCTTCTTGTGGTTGGGACACCACCATCATTGTTGAGAACAATGGGGTGTCAACTCCTTCCGAGTCCCTAGCAGATCTTCTCATGTTTAAGAAGACCTTGCCTTTAGGGGGTTTAGGTACATATACCTCATCAAAGTGAGGTATATCCGTCAATTCATTGGTTTTAACTGACTGTACAAACCTGGGATACATGAAGAAACTCTTTTTGTTGTCTAGGTTTGAGACAAGATCATTGAAGATCATCAGAGAAAAGTTATATTTTCGAGCAGTAGATAAGCATACCAAATCATAGGCAATGGGACTGCTAAATTGGCTCCAGCCAGTAGTTTTCTTGGAAATACAGTGCATCAGGGTATGAACAAAGAACCTCCATTGGGGTCATAATTGAGCTTTGAAAAACTTGAAAATCCCCATTTGGCCTTCATACCCCATTCTGGTGAGGTTTGAAAACAAATCCTCATTTGGAATAGAAGATATACCTGAAGCATCATCTAGACGTAGACAGATGCAGATGGTCTCCTCAGTAACTGTCAAGGGTTTGTCACAAACCCTTGTTTTGATGCACGACACTCCGTTTTCAGTGCTAGTAGTGGCATTGGCCCAGAATTGCCTTTGATGCTCTATGTAGATGGTAGGAGACACAGTGAGAGCATGAGCGATGTGGCTTGACCTCAGAAAATCGACTATCTGGTAAAAACCTTTGGCTTGTTTTGGCTTTTGGAGCATGGATATCTCGTTGTGCTCATCAATAAACACCATTGAAGCCATCTGTACGCAAGGATTCTTGACTAGCGAGCACTGGATGCTTGAGAGAAAAGAGTGAGAGAGAAGATGAACAGTAGACAAAGAGTCGTTATGATCTTTTAGGCGGGGAAAGGGTATTTATAGCTTGTGGATTATAAGCAGTATTAACCCTAAAATTTAGTGAAAGTAGTATTAACAGTGAGTAGTATTAACTGAGAGCAGTGTTAACTGAAAGCAGTATTAACTGAGAGCAGTATTAACTGAGAGCAGTATTAACTGAGAGCAGTATTAACTGAGAGCAGTATTAACTGAGCGCAGTATTAACTGAGCGCAGTACTAACTGAGAGCAGTATTAACTGAGAGCAGTATTAACTGAGAGCAGTATTAACTGAGAGCAGCATTAACTGAGAGCAGTATTAACTGAGCGCAGTATTAACTGAAAGCAGTATTAACTGAGCGCAGTATTAACTGAAAGCAGTATTAACTAACTAGCAATATTAACTACTTAGCAGTATTAAAAATGCACTGGAAGTATTAAAAATGCACTGGCAGTATTAACCATACTTACACTTTTAAGCTTGTGATGAACTAAGTACTGCTATACATTTCCTGAGAAAGAAGATTAGTAACACCAAGCATAAACTATATACAGGTATTGAATCACTTTTTAAGTAGGAGCTTATTCAGAGTTGATCATTCCCACACTTGTTACCAAGAAAGTGAATCTACCCACATCAAAGGCTTTGGTGAATAGATCAGCAAACTGGTTATCAGTATGAACTTTTACAACTTGAATAAACTTCTTTTCATTGCAGTCTCTTATAAAGTGATACCTGATCTCAATGTGCTTTGTCTTTGAGTGCTTGACAGGATTATTAACAATGCTAATAGCACTGCTATTATCAATAAAGATTGGAGTGTGTAGAAAGGTTACCCCATAGTCCAACATTTGATTCTGAATCCACAAGACTTGAGAACAGCAACTTGCAGCTGCTATGTACTCTGCTTCTGTTGTAGATGTGGACACTATGGTTTGTTTCTTGGATTACCATGATACTAGTCTTGCACCCAAAAACTGGCATCCTCCAGAAGTAGATTTTCTGTCCAAGTTTGCTCCACCTAGGTCACTGTCTGAGTATGCAAGTAGGTCAAATGATGAGTCATGAGGATACCAAAGTCCCAATCTAGGTTGCCCTTTGAGATATCTGAATATCCTCTTAACAGCTTGATAGTGTGATTGCTTTGGCCTAACTTGAAATCTTGCACACACAGACTGGAAACATAATATCTAGCCTAGAGGCTGTAAGATACATGAGAGAGACAATCATGGATCTGTAGTGATGAACATCCATATCCTCCTCCTCAAGATCTGCTGTTATCTGCTTGTGTGTTTCCATAGGTGTGCTGGCAGGCTTTGAGTATGAGAAACCAAACGTGGTTAGAATGTCCTGCACATACTTGGACTGACAGATAAATATACCATCTGACTTCTGTTGGACTTGGAGTCCAAGGAAGAAAGTAAGTTCTCCCATGGAACTCATTTTGAACCTTTGATGCATTAGTTCCTTAAACTCCTTGCACATATTGTCTCTTGTGGATCCAAAGATGCTATCATCCACATAGATTTGGACTAGAAAGATGTCCTTCTTCTTTCTCTTGATGAACAGAGTCTTATCAATGACTCCTCTTTCAAAGCCATTTTCCAAGAGATAGGATGACAGAGTGTCATACCATGTTCTTGGTGCTTGATGCAGTCCATAAAGTGCTTTCTTCAGTTTGTATACTCTGTCTGGATAGCTTGGGTTTTCAAACCCTGGTGGTTGACAGACATATATTTCTTCTTCAATTAAGCCATATAGAAATGCACTTTTTACATCCATTTGATAGACTTTGAACTTCATATAAGAAGCATAGGCCAGGAACAATCTAATTGCTTCTATCCTAGCCACTGGTGCAAATACTTCTTCATAATCTATTCCTTCTTCTTGTGTATACCCTTATGCCACCAACCTTGCTTTGTTCTTTATTACTATTCCTCTCTCATCTCTCTTAATCCTGAAGACCCATTTTGTGCCTATTGCTTTTTGACCTTTAGGAAGGTCTACTAGATCCCAAACATCTTGCAGCTTGAATTGTAGCAGTTCTTCTTGCATGGCTTCTATCTAACTGGAATCTTTCATAGCATCATAAGCCTTCTTAGGCTCAAGCTGGGATAGAAAGCAAGAAAGCACTTAATGCTGTTGGTCTTGCATATCTTGCAGCCTGCTTTGATTTCTAGTCATCATAGGAGAAGAGATATCTCCTATTACCAGCTGAGGAGGATGATTCTTTTGTGTTCTTGTTTGATGACTAGGTTCTTCATTGAGTCCCACCTCTAGATTGGAGTCATTCAACTCAACTGAGGTGATTTCAGCAGCTACTTCTGGTTCTTTATTTTCTTGACTCTCCTCATCTCTTCTTTCTTCTGCACTCTGATTTGGTTCAGTAGATGGCTCCTTTTCACAGTCTTCAACAGGATCCACTGTAGGTATGGGAAAAATCACAGACTGAGGTATGTTGTCTTGAACTTGTGTAGCCCCTAATCCTCCACTTTCTAAACCTGCATAACCATCACTACTGAAACCAAAAGAGTTAGTTAGTGAATCAATGTCAAACAACCACTGAGGACCAGACCTAATAGGATTTGGTGTGTTCTCATTGCATTTGACATTGTCACTTTCCTCAATTATTCTAGAAGAAGTATTAAAAACTCTGTAGGCCTTACTTTGAGATGAGTAACCCACAAGAAATCCATCATCTGCCTTGCTATCAAACTTTCCTAAGTGAGATTTGGTATTGAGAATTGTACAAGGACACCCAAATGGTTTAAAAAATCCAATAAATGGTTTTCTTTTATTTAAGAGCTCATAAGGTGTCTTGTTTTAGGATTGACTACTAGTACTCTGTTTTGAACATAGCATGCAGTATTAACTGCTTCTGCCCAGAAAGTTATTGGAAGTTTAGAATCAGCCAACAGAGATCTAGCAACCTCTATTAGTGTCCTATTCCTCCTCTCAGCAACTCCATTCTGTTGAGGAGTCCTAGGGGCACTATATTGTCTCTTAATGCCTTTTTCTTCACAAAAGGTGTTTAGATCAAGATTTTTAAATTCAGTTCCATTGTCTGATCTAATGACTTTTACTTTTTGATTTGTTTGGTTTTCAATTCTTAGGATAAAGGATTTGATCAGTCCACTTGTCTCATCCTTAGTCCTCAGAAAATATACCCAAGTAAATCTAGAGTAATCATCAACAATAACTAAGCAGTATGATTTCTTGCCTATACTCATAACATTTGTAGGACCAAACAGATCCATATGTAATAACTAGAGACAAGAAGAAATTGTATTTAACTCTTTGGACTTATGAGAAGTTTTGTGCTGTTTGCCTTTAAGACAAGCAACACAATGATCATCACATGAAAAGACTTTTGATGGTAAACCTCTTACAAGGTTGTTTTTAACAAGTTTGTTCATTGTCTTGAAGTTCATGTGACACATCCTTCTGTGCCAAAGAGAGGATTCATCCACAGAAGCTTTTGAAACAAGACAGTTCAGGGATGAGTCACTTGAAACATTGTCCATATCGAGACAATAAACATTGTCCTTTCTTGAAGTTCTGAGTAGTATCATGCTTTCATCAACTACCTTGAATCCTGGAGCAAGGATCATACATTCTGTATTGGTAAATAATATACTATGTTGTTTGTCACAAACCTGTGATACACTTAACAGGTTGTACTTTAACTGATCAACATAGTAGACATCCTCAAATGTCATCTTACCTTTTGTAACATTACCTTTTCCACTTATTTTTCCACCTGCAAGATTGTCTCCAAATGCAACATGTCCTCCATTGATATGCTTGAAATCCTGAAGGCATGACATGTTGCCTGTCATGTGCCTAGAGCAACCACTATCAACATGCCAAATGCTCTTCCCCTTAAGCTGTTGGTTGCCCTGCACATAAGATAAATCAGTTAGTATTGATTAGGAACCCAAGCCAAAGTGGTCTTGGGTACCCCTTTCTCATCAAAATATTTACATTCCTTCTTGACAAGATTTTTAAACTTTGACTCCTCATTGCTGGAGTACTTTGTCACAATAATGGGTTTGGATGCATATTTGCTAGAAGCAGTACTGGTTTTAGAAGTACTAACCGCATTAGCAACACTTGCAAGCTTAGCAGTACTAACCTTGTTAGAAGTAGTAACTGTGTCAGCAGCAGCAACTGTGTTAGCAGTAGTAACCTTTGAAGAAGTACTAACAGTGTTAGAAGCATTAATATTCTCAGCAGTACTAACACTGGTAGCAGCAGTATTGCTTCTGGCAGCACTATCCCTGTCAGCAGT
The DNA here is from genome assembly GCA_954870635.1 of Arctium minus. Lineage (NCBI taxonomy): Eukaryota > Viridiplantae > Streptophyta > Magnoliopsida > Asterales > Asteraceae > Arctium > Arctium minus. Next base: position 56,479,151 of record OX941092.1, read on the forward strand.
ACTATTTGATGTAGCAGTACTAAGAGTTTTAGTGCTTCTAGGCACCCACATTTTAATACTCTCTTTTAAAACCTTTTTCTTCATGTGGCCTTTGGTTTCAACAGATTTCTTAGCCACATGTTTCTTTCCAGCCTTCCTATAACCAACAGTTTTTGCACAAATCTTTGAAAGTTCATCTTTTTGTTAATAGGGTTAAAGAAATAGTGCTTAGCCAAATGATTCAACTTGCCACATATGAAACAAGGTTTTGGTCTGATTATTTTACTCAGATCAACTCCTTGTTTCTGAGCCCATTGATTATTCCAGTTTCTTTGATTACCTCTCTTTGTACGAGAATTTAGGCTCTCAGTTTTATTGCAAGCACACTGTTTACAAGGGCCAGGATTCACAACAGTGGTCTGTTTGTAATGGACCTTGTTGGCTTTTGGTTTGGTCTTTTCTATCTCTTTAGACTTGACCCAGATCCTTCCACCACCCTCATTGGTAACAATGTTGTTTTATAAGGGTATCTCTTTACTCATAGCATTGTTCCTATTCTCACTGGCTTCTTTCTCAGTCATATCCTCAATAACCACCTCATCCAAAGGATCTATCTTAAAGGATTCCTCAGACAAGTCCTTCTTCTCCTTGGTCTCTAACAAGTCTGATGTAGGAGGGATGTAGTTGTTGTTGTAAGGAGGGGGTGTGTTGTTGTATCCAACACCAGGCTTCATCTTATCATGAATCTGAGCCTTTAGAAGAGAATCCATTGCTTTTGAAGCATATGAAAACTTTTCTACATCAAGCTTAACCTTAGCTAGTTCTTCTTTCAACTTATCATTCTCTTCTTTGGACTTAGACAGTTTGGTGTCTAACTCATTCTTTTCCCACTTCCAGTAGTTTGTGTCATAAGAGTGTTGAAGTTCATTGGCTTGGAAGCCTTTGATTTGTTCTTCAAACCTCTCAACTATCAACACATAATCTCTTCTGTCCTTTTCTAATCTTTTGAGGTCATCACACATGTTTTGGTTGTGATCCCTGTACCTTTTGACAGTGTCTATGCAAGATTGAGTACAAAGATTAGAAATTACCTCTGAGGGGAGATCAGACACCTCTGCCATAAGAGCTTGATTCTGAATGACTTCCTCAGCTTGGTCACTCCAGTCAAACCCCATTGCTTGTTGAGAAACAAGGGCTTGAGCAAAGTTCTTGTTTTGATTGTAGCCTCCATTCTGAGCTTGTTGGTGGTTGTTATTTGGCACACCACTTCTGCACTCTCTAGCAAAGTGTCCCTTCATGTGGCACTTATAGCATTCCACCTTTGTCTTGTCAAAAGCAGCTCCATCTTCTCTTCTTTGAGAGAAGTTGTTCCTCCTAGTTCTTTTAATAAACTTCTTCACCCTCATAGATAACATGGCCATATGCCATTTAATGTCCATCTCCTCCAGATCATCAGGGTGAAGTTGTTCCAGATCATCATTAATCAAGGAGTTGTTGCTGTGACTGGACAAAAAGGCTTCAAAGACAGTTTCAGTGCCTTTTTCTGAATTCACTCCACTATCAGCACTAACTGCTTCAGGGTTGGCAGTAGTATCAGTGGATGCTGATAGAAGTGCTGCATTATGAATATACCAAGTGGGCTTCTTCTTAGCTTCTACCTCAGATTCAAAAACTCTTAGATCATTATACAGATCATCTAGTTCCTTCTCTTCCAGATTGTCACTCTGTCTATATGAGACAGTGTACATAGTCCATTCATCCCCAAGAAATCTGAGGAACTTCCTGTTGATGTCATCTTGCTCCATCTTCACTCCAACAGTAGCCAGTTCACCAATAAGCTTGTTGAACCTCTCAAAAGTTTGAGTCATAGACTCATTCTTTGAAGAAGTGAAGTTCTCATACTGCTGCTTCAGAACATCCCTTTGATTTATTTTGGTGCTCTTAGTTCCAGCAAATCTTTTCTCTAGAGCATTCCAGAGAATCTGAGCATCAGTGCAGTTGCAGAATTGATGCTGATATTCATTGGGGATGGCCAAGAGCAGAGTGCTCAAGGCCTTCATATCTGTCTGCCTGATCTTCCTCTCACCATCTGTCTTTGGTGGAGGTCTTTTCCCATCTGGTCCAATCTGACCTTCAGTAGAGGGGCCATTCTCAATGACATCCCACATTGAGTAGTCAGTGAGGAGAATGTATTGCCTGATTCTGATCTTTCATATGTCAAACTCATTGGGTTTGAGCATTGGAACCTTAGAGACAAGAGTACTGTTTGATTCAGCAAAGTTTTCCATGATGAATGAATGAATGTTTCTGAGAGAACAGGCTCTGATACCACTTGTCAGGATCGAATTCTCAACAAGAATTATGAACACTCAGAAGCAATATTAAAGAAGTTGCGGAAAAACACTTTAATATTCAATAAATAGAAAAACAGTATGAATCACAACTTGCAAACTTTACTTAATGATTCAAGTTACAAGCTTTTCACTCACAACCTCAATCTTGAAGAACAGACTCTTTCAAGACGAATTCTACTTCTCTAGAATTAGGAATGATGCCTTGAGGTTGATTTTCTCTCTAGAACAAAAACTCAGAATTATTCTCACAAAAATTACTTAGCTATTCTAAACAAATCTATACATATATTGAAGATAAAAGATAATTATAAAATAATAAAAGATCTTCAAAATAATCTTCATAATTATCTATAAGCTTTCCATGTTTATATCCAGACGCGATCTCTTCAACATTATCTTCAAATTATCTCAGAAGCAACATTAATCACCTTGGAAGCATTAACTGTGTCTTGGCAGTATTAACTACTAAGCAGCACTAACCACTAGCAGTACTAACTAGCTAAGCAGTACTAACTTTGTTCAAGCAACACTAACTTTGACTAGCAGTATTAATTCTACTAGAAGTAGTAATACCTAGCAGTATTAACATTGAGATCCTCTGGCAGTACTAACTCTGAACTAGCAGCATTAATGACTTGGTCACATCTTCAGTTCCCAACAATCTCCCCCTAACTTGACTTTTAGAAAGAGAAGTCAAGTTCTTCAGATGCTTCCAAAACTTTCATTGATTCATTCCAAGGTTAGGATCCAGTCCCATGCTCTGATTGATAATTCTCTGAATTAGATACTTTGCCATTTCTGAATTTGGTGCACAACCTAGCTTCTTATTTAACATGGCATGAAGCTTCAGACTTTCATTGACTCACTGTCTTTGGCTTTAAACTCCTCAAAGTTGTTCATGAACCGAGTATGTCGGAGCTGAGTTGCGACAGAAGAACCAAGCATTATCTTTTCCAATTGTGCCCATAATAGATTTGGATAATCCTTGCAATGATGAACCCGGTTGTAGACAGAGTTTGGTAAAGCAAGCAGCAGATTAGCTTTCAGCTCTCGATCAACTTTCATTCGAGAAGCCTCTTCAGGTGTTGGAGGAGTTTTTTATTAGGCTTTATGAAAGGTGTCAGGATCGAATTCTCAACAAGAATTATGAACACTCAGAAGCAATATTAAAGAAGTTGCGGAAAAACACTTTAATATTCAATAAACAGAAAAACAGTATGAATCACAACTTGCAAACTTTACTTAATAATTCAAGTTACAAGCTTTTCACTCACAACCTCAATTTTGAAGAACAGACTCTTTCAAGACGAATTCTACTTCTCTAGAATTAGGAACGATGCCTTGAGGTTGATTTTCTCTCTAGAATAGAAACTCAGAATTATTCTCACAAAAATTACTTAGCTATTCTAAACAAATCTATACATATATTGAAGATAAAAGATAATTACAAAATAATAAAAGATCTTCAAAATAATCTTCATAATTATCTACAAGCTTTCCATGTTTATCTCCAGACGCGATCTTTTCAACATTATCTTCAAATTATCTCAGAGGCAACATTAATCACCTTGGAAGCATTAACTGAGTCTTGGCAGTATTAACTACTAAGCAGCACTAACCACTAGCAGTACTAACTAGCTAAGCAATACTAACTTTGTTCAAGCAACACTAACTTTGACTAGCAGTATTAATTCTACTAGAAGTAGTAATACCTAGCAGTATTAACTTTGAGATCCTCTGGCAGTACTAACTCTGAACTAGCAGCATTAATGACTTGGTCACATCTTCAGTTCCCAACAAAAGGTCCTTCAGATAAAGACTTCATCATGTTTTCTACATTGGCTTGACGCTCGATGAAGTTCAGGAACCTATCTTGCCATTGAGTAAGTTTGTTTTCGTCAACTAGGACTGGAGGACGAGTTTCTGTGCCCAGTGACATCATGAGGTCACTCGTGTAGAACTTAGCTTGAAAAGCAAACTTTGAAGAATCCATAGGTAATAGTTTTTTTTCCCAGACTATTTTTTTTTAACTAAGTCTGGGAGACGCGCAAATTGAAGGTTTGCGTTTGAAGAGAGAACCACAAACTGAACTGAACTGCGAACTGAACTGAACCGCAAACTATAGGTTTGCGTTTTCTTAGAGAGACGCAAAGTGAACTTTGTGTTTGCTTTGAGAAACGCAAAGTGAACTTTGCGTGTTGAGACTTTGCGTTGAAAGAGAAGCGAATACTTGATACACGAGGACTTGAAGAGAGAAACGCAAAGTGAACTTTGCGTTTGCTTTGAGAAACTCAAACTGTGACTTTGCGTGTTAAACTAGAGCCGAGAACTTTAAGCTTTGCGTTTCCGACGTGAATCGCAAACCTAAAAATTCACTAATACAAGAGTTAGACCACAAGATATATGAATGCATGAATGAGGCGCAAAGCATTATGAATATATGAATGGGGCGCAAGATTATATGAATCACACGCAAACATATATTGAATGAAACGCAAACTTCAGAAATACAAATAAAACGGGTAAGATCGAATCTAACAAAGAAATTTCAACAAGAAATTCACACAATGATGAACGAAAACAACTTTCTTACACAATTCAACTAACAATTTCGATTAAATCACACTGAAACTCAAAAACTTGAATGGAACAGTACGAGAACTTCTAGTTTCCTCACAAAAACACAAAATCAATGATCAAATCATGTTTTTTATGCAAAAATATATGAATCAAGAACGATCGACTATCACAAACGCAACTAAAGAAATCAAATTCGCATAAATTCAATCAAAAACCTAACCAATTTTGATGAATCAAGCAAAAAACGAGACTTTCTTGAAAAATCAAGAAAATCAAGAAAATTTTCTGCTTAATCTACAAAATCAGTATCTAAAAACAAATTCTCTGAGTGTCTTTTTCCCACCAGAAGATCCTTGCCATTATCATTCTTCACTGCAGCTCTTTTGGATTTGAAGCTGACTTCAAGGTCTTTATCGCAGAATTAGCCGATGCTGAAAAGGTTGTGACTTAGACCCTCGACGTAGCTTACTCTTTTTACAGTTATGTTACCCTGAACCAGATCACCATAACCAAGAATCGGAGCTGTCTCACAATTGCCAAATTTCACACGACCACAACATTAATCTTTAAAATTAGACAGAAGAGATTTGTTGCCAGTCATATGTTTTGAACATCCCGAGTCCAGATACCATAAATGACTTAGCTGCACACACAGAAACTACACCTTTTTAGGTACCCATATGCTTATGGGTCCCTTGTTAGATTTATGTCTTTTATTTTTCACAAATTTATTATTCATACAAGAATGAAAGCTATTATCAATAGAAGATAAAACACAATTATCAGAATCAGAACTAGAAGAAGCATATGAGATATTCTTTGATATATCAAACATTTACTGAAAAGAATATTTTGGGATTTTATTACATGAAGCAAATGTATCAGTATCACAAAGAGTGTCTACACAGTTAACTCCTAACAGTTCAGATTCTAAAATTTGTTGTTTCATCCTCCAAATCTGCCTTGGTAACTTCCTCACAGTCCGATCTGAAGAAGAAAAATCAGAAACATTAGAATTTTCAGATAAGACAGTATCATGTTTCTTTGACTTCTTTGATCTTCTTCTTTTACGTTTCTTTTTACAAAATTGAGCATTTAGCATTAGAGAATTATCAATAATTGAATCAGAAGAAGAAACTTTATCAAAGAAATCAGTCTTAGCATTTGACATTGAAGAACTATCCTCGGAGTGAAAATTTTCAAAAATGCGCAAGTCTGGAGGAGGTTTGCGCTTCCCATTGGAGGCGCAAACTGAGCTTTGCGCGTCCAACTGCATGCGCAAACTTTCAGTTTGCGTTTCCAATGTGGAACGCAAATGGCCATTATTTTGTAGAACTTTAGAATTTTCCTTAGAATCTTTTGACAATCCGGGAGAAATTTTATCTTCAAAACTTGTTTTCATTATAAAAAGAAATAAATCGTTTTCTAAACAAGTTTGAAGGTTTTGTTCTTCCAATCTATCTTCAAGATCAACAATCTTACCTTCTAACACTAATGGGGGAATGTATTTCTTAGTATCATAAGACACCGGAGATACATTTTCCTTTTCAGTGTTATTAAAAATGTAACAAAATATGTTGAAAATGAAGATTTATTGGAAGATTTGGCATTTAAAAGATTTTGAAATTTTCTGGATTTCTTAGATTGATCAGGAAAATACTTTGCATTTTCAGAAGTGTAAACAAATGGCATTTGCATCCTCTTATTTTTCATCTTTTTCACATTTTCTTCTTCCAAAATTTGTTTCTCAGTTGTCCAAAAGAATTTAAACTGAGGAGCATATCTTCCAAGAGTAAAGTAATCATATTCATATAAAGTATGAACTTCATTTTTAGCATGATTTAAAAAATGCGGGTTTTCAAAACCAAGTCCCCACTTTTCTTTTATGGCTTCTTCACTCCTTGGTTTATTCATGTAAATGGTTTTCTCAGACTGTTCTCTTTTATATAATTTCCTTTCTAAAACAATTATTTTCTCAGAAAGAATTTTATTTGAAGAAGTCAGTTCAGTCAACGAATCATGATAAGTCTGATTTGAATTTTCTAACTCGACCAACTGCTTATTAAATTTCTCTTTTGTGTCAATTAAAATTGACTTTTCATCTTTTAAAGAAATTTGCAGTTTTTCGATTAAATCAGACTTTTCTTGACTTTTAAACTTTTCAGAAACTAACTTTGAGCGCAAATCATGCAAAGCAGTGATAAACACATTCATTTGAGATAAAAAGAAATTATAGTTAAACGCAGATATTACCTCAGAACCATCAGATGAGGTATCCTCTTCCTCATCATCAGATTTGTCGTCACCAATAAACCACATAGCCGCAGTTTCCTCATTTTCAGCCTCATTGTCCGAATGATCCAATCAGTATTCTTCTTCGGCCAACAGGATAGTTCCACCTTCCTTCTTTTCAGCTAAAGCCAACTTATTTCGGTAAAAAGCAACATCCTTTACCACTTTCACTTTGCAATTTTTAACAATATGTCCAGGCTTTCAACAGTTAAAGCAATTCATCACCTTTTTCTCATCCTTCTTCTGTTCAACCACCTTAGTTGGTTCATACTTTGGAGTGTATGTCTTTGAAGGAGCACCAGGTTCTATCCTTTTAGAACCAGAAGTAAACCGTAGGTTGTTTGAACCAGATCTATGCTTGAATCTCTTCTGATAGTGCTGAGTCAAAAGTATCATGGCCTTTTCTAAAGCTTCGCCATCATCATCAGTTGATCCATCATAAGCTGATTTAGTCAAAGCTTGCCATCCAGTTGGCTAGCTATAAGAGCAATGGGATCTACTGACATAGGCTTGTTCTTCTTATCCATTTTCTCCTTCTTCTCCATTACCATAGATTCATCTGTCATCAAGATTTCGTATAACTCCTGAATTGGCATGGTTGAGATTTTGACATCGTTTCTCATTCTGTGGCATGACTTGTGCCACTCAGGTTGTAAAGCATTCAGAAACTTCAAGTTAGCCTCCAATTCAGTCTTCTTAACTTTAATCTTGTATAAATCGTTGATGACAGCCCAAAATCGGTCAAATACACCCTTTAAGTTTTCTCCATCCTTAGCCTTGAACTTTTCAAAATTGTTCATATACCTAGTCTGACGCAACTGAGTTGACATTGCAGTACCAAGCATGATCTTTTCAAGTTGAGTCCACATCAGCATAGGATTCTGTTTGAAGCAATCGATTCTGTTATAAATGGAATTGGGAAAAGAAAGAATCAGATTTGATTTGGCCTGGCTATCAGCTTGATGTCGTAACATCTCATCAGCATCATATTCCCTTAAATCTTTCTCAACAGTGGTAGCGACAGAAGTTGCTGTAGCTGGAACAGCTTTCCTTGGTATTTCCATAGGACCCTGAGTCAGTGATTTCATCATGTTCTCCCCATTTGAGTCAGTGATTTCCTTGGTATTTAGGTTGTTAAGTCAGCTTTCCTTGCTCTGATACCAATTGAGAGTCCAAGAATCTCTAAATCTTTAGAGAGAGAAAGTAGAGAGAGAAAGTATAGAAGCGCAAAGTTCAATCTGATTAAAGTGTGCGAGCCAAGAGTTACAAAACAAAGGCTCTAAGGGGACTTAAATACCCCTAGCCTTTACAAAACAGATACAACAAAAAGAACAGACTAGGCTAGAAAATAATTACAATGATTACTATAAAAACAGATCTAACAATCTCTCAATCCTCTCAAGATTCAGATTGCTCTGATACCAATTGAGAGGCCAAGAATCTCTAAATCTTTAGAGAGAGAAAGTAGAGAGAGAGACAAGATGCGTAAAACCAAAGTATTCAATAAGCGTGCGTGAAAGTCTTACACAAAACAAGACCAAAGGGACTTAAATACCCTTGGTCAATACAACACAAAATAGGACACTAAACACAGTATTTGACCAAGCCCTATAAATACAATGATTACTATAAAATCAGACTTAACATTCTTAAATGTTCAAACTACTTCCCGATTCTTAAACAGATTTCATGAATTGGAAGTGTGATTTTAAAATGTTTTTCAAATTTTTTTTGTGCTTACATGATTACAAACCGTGTGTTTTCAAAGATTAATACTTGCGTATTTTCTTTTCTATGTACTTTCAAGTATTCACACACACCGGTTTGACTTATTGTTCAAAAAGTTCTTACCATGTCTCAAATTTTGAAACATATTTTTGGATGGTAAGACACCCCGCTTGTACTTCAAAGAATATTGAGCGTTATTTTATTTCTAAACGTTCATTTCAAGAATGTCTATATTTTTGTTTCATATAGACAATATCCATTATTCTTGACCATAAGCTTTGATTGCTATATCATTTAATTCTGATCATTTTCATACAATATCAGATATTCAAACAAGTTTCTTGTATTCATTTCATTCTTTCAATATACTTGTTTGAAATATCTTCAATGTTTAAAATGCTCATATCTTCATGATTATATTCTGAGCATACAAACATCTGACATTTGTATTTGCGTTTTAACTATTCAAGTTAAACCATATTGAGCAACATTATGCCTTCTAGGATTAGATGGGTTCTTTGTGCTAGGTTTTAAATGAACTTATATGGATTGACGATTACCAGTGTTTCCTACCCAAGAAGTTAATCCATAGTGATTGAGTGTGAGGAGTCTAAAAGAAATGAGTGTGGGATGCGTGACGAGGTAAAATGGAAAAGAGAGTTTGGTTAGATATGAGCTTAAATGATTAAAAGAAAGAGGGTGTGAGATCAGAGTAAAAGAATATCAGACTCTGCACCAACTACTTTCTGAGTCGGGCAACCACATTAATAACGTTTCCCAATTCTTTGGTGAACGTTATTGAAACAGGCAACTAGCCCATGCCAACTCTTGACTAAACCCCACCAGCCACTCATTTTCTTCTCAAAAAGAAAATGTTTCACATTTTCAAGGGGACGCAACACATATACTATCTGATTTTCATTTGGAAAATCTGGATATTGAAAAGAAGGAAGTTTGCCCCGCCTTCGCACTTCAATCAAGCACATTGAGTCTGTATGTATCTACTGTTGTCTCAGTGGTTTACACAAATTTTGAGCCTTAAAAAGTAATCATCATATTAATTATTTTTACACTTGCACGAACACAAAAGGAATTTGCTTTCTTGTCATAACATTCATAGAAATTTCCTTTGTGGTGTTTCGATGATTGGATGGAAGCCCTGGGGGAGTGAACATAAAAAAAACTCCTTTATATTGTGTATTTGTTACACACAGTGACTTTGTGTTACTGACAGACATTTTAACTGATTCATTTGTTGATTAAGGTGTTACATTCCTATTTTGTCTAGATTTAAAAAGATCTGGATGAATACATTGTTCGAATTGGCAAACAATCAGAGGCTCGTAAACAGATCGGCGGTCAGACTGGATACAGACATTTCTTACTGAAACTTTTGATGATATCGTTGCTCATTTCATCAAAAACGGGGAGATGTTTTTTAAAGAAATGTCCATATCAGAAGATTCAAAGCAAAGACTTGAAGAAGATCAAAGAATTTTTGAAGATGTGCTGATTTTGAGGAATTTTTCTTTGAAGATTATTTGCTAAAGCAATCCGAGCTCAATCTGATGATAATTTCTTTCAGAAGTCAAAAAGAGTATTGTGATAATACTGAAGAGTTTGTTGAAGATCTTGTTTATCATATTCGAGGAGATTGTTATATTTTTCGATGACAGACTTGGAAGATTACAATGTTAAAAGGAGAGATTGCATCTGACAGAGCTTAAAAGAGAAGACTGAATTGCTAGATCTTTCAACAGTGATCTTGAATCCAAAGGGGGAGATTGTTAGAGCATGAAATATGTTGGATACAAGATCAAGAAGACAAAATTCAAAGTTCAATAAGTCAAAGCTGAGAAAGTCAACTCTCATTAAAGTCAAAGTCTATTTGTAATAAAAGTCAAAGTCCTTGTATTGTTTTTGTATTTTCCTTGTATTTTTAGTTCTTAGTATAAATAGTTTTGTTAGTTGTTCTTGTTTGGTTGGTTGTCTAGAAAAGAATCTGAGATAGCATTCAAGAGAGAGAATTGTAGAGAGAGAAAGAGGAGTTATAGAGAGAGAAAGTTGTAATCGTTGAAATTGTGATTTGAATCAAACAGGTAATTGAAACATATTGTTTGTTTGATTGTTTGATTGTGATTAGGAACTAGAAACAGGACACACAAGAACATATTTGGTGCAGTGCCGATAATATTGTCTTTGAGAAGATCATATTGTCGTCTGATGGCCTTATTCACTGTGAGTTCAATGAATTTAACATTATGATATACTTATGAAATATTTCATTTCATCGTATTTTTATAATATGTTCTGTTTACGCTGTATGTGATTTCTGATTTTGAACTTCATCATTAGAAAACTTCTTATTCTTTAGAAACACTGTTGCCATTATCATCAGAGTGAAGTAGATGAAATTGTCCTTCAACAAGCTAGATTAGTCACTCACTCACTCTTCTTCACTTGTAAAATTATTCTGGATTGGTAGTTTCTTTAATGAAAATTTATGTCCCTCTATGGGTTACCATTGCTATTACTCTATTTAAACTTGTTATTTGTTGATCACATGCTGATACATACGCCTAATTTGGGTATTTAAGACATAATTATTCTTATCAATCAAAAAGTTTTACTCATCTATTCTCTGATTATCCCATCTATATTTATCATTGATTCCTCCATGTTCATTTGAGATGATTGTTATGTTTTAAAGATGAATATTGGTCTCTTATATATTTGAACCTCTATAAATAATGTATGACTTTATATTTACATGGTGGCTTCCCTCGTATATAACTGTGGGTCTCGTCTTTTCAGCCTGACTTATGCACTAGGCCATGGTTCTCTAACCTAATATATACTTGAATGGGATATTTGCTTGATAAAACTTCATATATTTTCTATTACTTCACTCTATGAGCAACTCATTTTCATGTATAGAAGCTTACTGAATTACACCTGCAGGGGTTGGATATTGGTCAATACAAGGAGGAGGTTAGTGTCCGGTTAATATTAAGAGTTGTGGTAGATGTTGGGCTTGTTGTATGTATCATCTTTCACACATTATTTTCTCTTTACTTATGTGTACATACTTTTCCATTCTATATATATATATTGTGTTTCTTGGTCTAAATTATCGTTTACATCACAAAATCTTATGGCTTTGATATGTATAGTTAACTTGCAGCTAAATGTATTGACAGTACAATTGACAATTTCAAGCTTTGTCAAATTATTCTCATGATCTTTTTTATGAATGTGATATATAGTTAACTAGCACCTGAGTATGCGGCTTCATACAAACTCTCGGTGAAGTCTAATTTTTTCTGTATAACATTCCTACTGTACACTAGTTTTGTTTTTTCATTATATACTAGTAGCTCTCAGTGTTTGTTTTAACCTATTTGCTTCACATTTGTCTTTTTTGTTTAATATGTCCGATTAATTGATTGCACACACTCTTACCTGTAAATAAGCATTCAATTACTGATATTTGATTTAAATCATTATGTTTGTGTCTGCCATTTTTCTCATGGAAGACAAACAACTCTATCTTCCATTGTTCTGCTGCTGTTACAACACCACTAGAGTTCTTGTTTGCACTTATTCTTGAGTTTTTATTTGTGGGTCATATTAGATCATGTTCATGAATTTATTTTGGTGATTTTTGGGTTGAACAGCCTGTGCAGCACCGGTTTGCTACCAATGCTGTTGCCGTGAGCTGGAGGAACTTCTAATAAGATGTCATAGTTGCGAGCTTCATTGTGTTCATTCGTATGGCATGGATCCTTTACAAATTCCATGGGTATGCGTTCAGTGCAAGGATCTTCATATGTGGCATGTCCGTTAAGTTTCATGAAATGTTACTGTTGATTTTCTTCAAATTTCTTTTGGATCCCTTTTAGTGTTGGTAGTAGTGTTAAATTGGAACTGATATTTGTTCATCTATAGAGCATTTTAAAGTTGCCTACTAGTTTTGTTCTATCATACACAATAACAAAAACTTGGTACAGTACTTGAAGAACTACCTTGACTTAATTGTTGGGAGATACAATTTCTGGAATAGAACCGGTGGATATGATCATTTCTTCGTTGCTTGTCATGACTGGGTAAGCTATAAGATCCTCAATCTTACCTAAGTTCCATTATGATAGTAAAATAATTATTGAATACTATTTCTTCTTGATTTCTTGATTCCCTATTAAGATCACACATTGTTTTCCTTACTCATACCTGTCTTTCTTTCTCTCTTTCTATTTGTATTGTTATTGCTTATCTGTATCTAACTTTTCAATTTTAGCTTATCTGCATTTTTCTCTTTCAATTTTAGACATCATCTATAAACAACAAGATCCAACATATGCAAATTAATGCACCATTGCATTATTTTATTATCCTCCCTAATATATTAGAAAGAGCCTTGTACCCACCAACCATTGCATTAATTTATTGTTTACATTTGCCCTCTACAGAAATAACTCTTTCTCGTTTAGATGCTCCATTCATTTGAATAATATTGAAACAATTCCCAATTTACCAAAGGGTCATTGGCCCAACGGTAACCGGATTACCGATAGAGCCCAACCTCCTAAGTGGTCAAGGGTTCAAATTTCACCAAAGCTGAGGAGTGTGTGTGAGTGTTTGTTGTATATATATATATATATAATATATACTTCAAAGATAACCAATTCCCTATCTCGTCTACAGACACAATATAAGGGAATCTATCAGGTATCCCATACGATGCATAGTGAATGATTAGAAAGAGCCTTACCCACCAACCCTTGTAGCCTGCTTAGTGCACCATAAATCATGTGTCGGGTAGTCTCACATCGTTGACCATGTGGAAGACACATACATACACACATATGCTAGAAGTAAAAACAACCCACTTAACCATATTCATCCATTTGGCCCTTGATTACTATCCATTGAGGTCAAACGGATTACAAGACAAGCGACAAACTAAGGTGCATGAGTCGAACGAGTAAAAACGATAGATATGTGATGTTATATTCATGATGCAATAAATTTCAATTACCATTTTCGAAAGACAGTTGATTGTTTTAAACATTCACCACTTTGATATTTAATAAATTTCATTTGTTCTTTCTTTTTGCAAAACATGGAAAAGGAAATGAGAGAAAGGTGATATGATCCACCAGATCAACCCAACCCACCTTCAGCCATACCTCATTCTAGATGTGTTCATTTGACCTATAATCTATTGCAACCTGATCCATCCATTTTTCCACGAACAAATACATATGCTTATGCCTATATATATACATATCAAGGGTGCAAATTTTGATTTACAGTATTCCCTTTTCACAAATCTTGTTCAAGACATCATTATTACCACTAACCATGGTTTCACCACTAATCCACTATATGATATCACTAAATTCATTAATTTAAGAATGTAATCAAAGTTTCTTCTTATTATCCTCCTGTTGTTCTAACAAATTCGTTAATTAAATAATGTAATCAAAGTTTCTTTGTGAATTTTGCAATTGTGATGCTGATTTAGGGCTTGAGGATTCATCGATTGCGGTAGACGACTTCGAGATTGTCTTCGTATCTTCATTCTAATGATTTATTGCAATCAATTAGCAAGTTGTGTTTATACTATAAACTAGATTTTTTTATTTTATAGGATTTAGAAAATTGGAGTTCATTAATTTAAGAATGTAATCAAAGTTTCTTTTGGTGTAGCTTTAAGTGTTGTTTTCCCCTATTGGCTAATCATTGTTCTCATCATCATCCTCTTCTCAGGTAAGTCTCCTATCCCACTTTAAATTTCATATCAATTTTCATTAAGATTCAATTTGTATTTATGGGTTTATTACAATAACTAATACCCATTTAATATTTTTATAGTACCACAATTTTCTGTTTGGGGATTACTAAACCCAGTTTATCAAGTTCTTACTACAATTACGATCATAACATGACAATCACAAGTATTCAATCTACCAGTTTCAATTGATTCACAATATTCGAATACAACAGTTCTCATATCACTTTCTCTCTCTAGACTTCACACATACTTTCTCTCTAAATTGCAACAACTAACCTAACTCCTAACTTCTAGTCATATATCTATTAAAGAGAAAAACAAAACAACACGCTTACAAACTATAACATAAAGACACTAAGACTTTGACTTTGACTTTTATTACAAAGACTTTGACTTTTCTTGAGAGTTGACTTTTGAGCATTGACTTGCTTGACTTTGATCTTCAGTCTTCGTGATCTTGTATCCAACAAATATGTTTTAACAATCTCCCCCTTTGGATCAAGATCATCTGTAAAAGATTTTGCAATTCAATCTGCCCTTTTTCTTTGAATTGAAGATCTTTAAGATTTTATCTCCCCTTTAAGCTCAATCTGTGTTATCTCCCTCTTTGAAGAACTTCAGCAAAATAAACATTGAAGCTCAGTCCCCTCTTTATGCTAAAAAACAATCTTCCCTTTTCTTTGATAACTCAGTCTGCAAAAGCTTTTGTATTCTCTCCAAAGTCTGTCTTTAAGAATAATAACAATCTCCCCAAGGTTGTAATAACCTCTTTCAGACACTCGAAAAGAAATTATCTTTAGGTTTAGCTCAGATTGCTTTAGCAAATAATCTTTAAAGAAAATTTCTCTAAAATTTGCTAGCTTTCAGGATTATTTGAACTTTCTCTGAACACTTTGAATAATCTTTCAACAAACTTTCTTTCACAACCATTTCTTGAACATTTCTCCCATCTTTAACATTTCTTACTCAAACATTTCTTTAACTCTTCTCCCCCTTTTTTATGATTGGAGCATTGAAATCGTCAAAACTTTTGCAAGAAATGTCTGATATGTTCTAACCACTGATCCTTTATATTGAGCCACTAAACATCTATCGATCCAAAAATATATTCATCCGAATCTTTGCAAATTCAGACAAAATATGAGTGTAAAACCTGAATCAACAAATGAACTAGTTAGAAATGTCTGTTAGTAACACAAAGTCACTGTTTGTAACGAATACACATTGGAAATGAGCTTTTTGATGTTCACTCCCCCAGGTCTTTCATTCAATCATCGAAACACAACAAAGTAATTTCTATGAACGTAATGACAAGAAAACGTATTCCTTGTGTGCTCGTGCATGTGTTTGAAAGAATTAAGCACAAATGATTGCTTTTAATAGGCTCAAAATTGTGTAAACCATTGAGACAACAACAGTTAAACACATACTCGATTGTGCATGATTGAAGTGCGAAGGTGGGACAGACTTCCTTCTTTTTTAATATCTAGATTTTCCAAATGAAAACCAGATAGATTATGTGTTGCGTCCCCTTGAAATATTGAAACATTTTCTTGTTGAGAAGAAAATGAGTAGTTGGTGGGGTTTTTATCAAGAGTTGGCATTGGCTAGTTGCCTGTTTCAATAATGTTCAAGAAGAATTGTGAAACACTAGAAATGTGGCTGCCCGGCTCAGAAAAAGTTGGTGCAGAGTTTGATATTCTTTAACTCTGATCTCTCACCCTCTTTCTTTTAATCATTAAGCTCACATCTAACCAAACTCTCATTTTCATTTTACCTCATCGCACAACCCACACTTAGTATTTAGACCCCTCACACGTTCGATCATTCATGGATTAACTACTTGGGTAGGAAACACCGGTTAACGTGAATCCACAGAAGTTTCAATTAATTCCTCACAATGAACCCATGTTGTCCTAAAAGAACATGTTGCTCAAACAGTTTAACATTTCAGTTAAAGCGCATATATACAAGTTAGATGTCTGTATGCTCAATGAGATAATCATGAAGATTTGAGCATTTTAAACATTAAAAACTTTTCAAAACATGTATAATTGAATGAATGAAATGAATACAAGAAACTTGTTTGAAAATCTGACATTGTATGAAAAAGATCAAAATATGTAAATGATTTAGCAATTAAGGCTTAGGTTTAGCAAAAAATTGGATTTTGTCTATACAAAACAAGATATAGACAAGTCTTGAAAGAACGTTTTGAAATGAAATCACGCTCCAAATTCGTTGAAGTTCAATCGGGGTGTATCACCTTCGAAAAAATTTGTTCAGTTTGAGACATGGTGATAACATATTCAACAAAAGTTAAACTGGTGTGTGTGAATATTTGAAAGTATATAGAAAAGACAATACACAAGTATTTATCTTTGGAAACACACGGTTTATAATCATTTAAGCACAAATAAAAATGAAAACATTTAAAATCACACTTCTATTCATGAAATCGTTTAAGAATCATAAGTGGTTTGAACAATTAAGAACATGTTTTCATATCTGAATGTTGTCCGTCTTTCAGATACATGTGAGATTAAGATTAAAAATAAACCTTTTCGCTCAGTCTTAAATCTCATCAAGTCAGCTCTAAGTCATATATGATATGATCATGTAAGCTCACTCTCAATCCTGCAAAAATCACAAAGTCGTCAAAGGACAAAGCTTTATTCACAAAATTTTTATTGAAAATTAAATGACAGAAAGCAATAAAACTTTGAATATACTAGTTCTGATCAGATGTAATCAGAAGTCATAATCCATACTCTTTATCTTTTAACTCCCCCTGCAAATATGCATCAGCAAAGTTAATAGTTATAAACATATGCAAATACTATAAACTCCCCCTCAAATGAATGTAGATCATCTTTTCATCTTCTCTCACTCCCCTTGAGATCATGAACATATATTACATGCAGATATCTTTCAGACTAAAAATAAAGAAATGAAGAAAAATAATAATAATAAAAACTTTAGTAGGTAAACACAAATTATGTCTTGAGATTTAACATACCATGTTTAGAAACGAGAAAATTAAATCTCTTTTCATCGAGAGGCTTGGTAAATAAATCTGCAAGTTGGCAATCAGTGTTTACAAAATAAAGTTCTATTGTACCTTTTTCCACATTATCTTTAATCAAGTGATATCGTACACCGATGTGTTTGGTCTTTGTATGTTGAACATGATTCGCAGATATGGCAATGGCGCTCTTAGAATCATAGTATATCGGGATCTTGTCAAATTTGAAGCCATAATCTCGTAGTTGCATCCTCATCCACAACACTTGAGAACAGCAACTCGCCGCAGTGACGTATTCTTCCTCAACTGTTGATCTGGATACACAGAGTTGTTTCTTTGATGCCCAACTCATGAGTTTATCGCCTAGAAATTGTATATGCCCCGATGTACTTTTCCTGTCAATCATACAACCTGCATAATCTGCATCTGAGTAGGCTGTGAGTTCAAAAGTAGTATCCTTAGGATACCACAGACCAAGATCTGTAGTCCCCTTAAGATATCTAAAAATTCTTTTTACTGCAGACATATGGGATTCTTTAGGATTAGCCTGATATCGAGCACATAGACATGTAGAGAACATTATATCTGGCCTACTAGAAGTTAAATACATTAAAGAACCATCATCCCTCGGTAGGTTCTAACATCGACTGCTTTACCTAAAGGATCAGCGCCAATCTTTGTTCCCGGTGCCATCGGGGTTCCAATTGTTGTACAATTTTCCATTTTGAATTTTCTAAGAATATCAAAAATGTACTTTGATTGATTGATAAAAATCCCCGTTGAAAATTGTTTGACTTGTAATCCGAGAAAGAAATTCATCTCTCCCATCATACTCATCTGAAAACGTGACACCATGAGGTTAGAAAAATTCTTACAGTATTTTGGATTTGTTGAGCCAAATATGATCTCATCGACATAAATCTGAATTAATATGATATCGGATTTTTTCCTTTCTAATAAACAAAGTAGTATCGATCTTACCTTTCGTGAAGCCCGACTTAACTAGGAATTTAGATAAAACTTCGTACCAGGCTCGAGGGTCTTGCTTCAGATCATAAAGTGCTTTGTCCAGAATGTAGACGTGATTTGGTTTCTCTTGATTGACAAAGCCTTCAGACTATGAGACATAGACTTCCTCCTTTAATATGTCGTTGAGAAAGGTTGTCTTTACGTCCATCTGGTAGACTGTGAAGTTCTTGTAGGCAACATATGCAAGAAACATTCTGATCGCTTCAATGCGTGCCACTAGAGCATAAGACTCTTCGTAGTCAATACCTTCATCTTGCTTATATACCTTAGCCACTAGTCTTGCTTTATTTCTGATCACGATATCATCTTCGTCCTTTTTTTCTTGAATACCCATTTTGTACCGATTATTGATTTATGTTAGAACATAAATATGTTTTATTTAGAGGTTTTATAAAGTAATCTACATATTGTGTATTGGGCCTTGTATTGGGTTTGGGCTTAAAATGTATACAAGGGCTTGGGGGTATAAATAGGAATCTTGTATTCTAGTTTAGGTTAAGCTTTCAATTTCAAATTAGACATACGACTGTTCTTTGTTCTAGTAGTTGTAGCTTTACATTTCAGTCATGAATAAATCTACAGATTTCTTTCCCAATCTCTTGTTTATCTTTATGAATCAATCCAATCATGATCTCAATGGACCTAACAATTGGTATCAGAGCTAAACAGAGATACAATTCTTTGCACGATCGAGATCTGATTTGGTTGAATAGAACAGTCGATGTGAAAAATTTCAATTTCTAGATTTGGGTTGATTTGAATGTTCTTAATTGTCAAATTGATTCAGTGTCTATAGTCGATCATCATAGAATCAATTATTCTGTTCAATTTCAACATTTGAAGTCGAATCTGTCGATTTCTAGACCTAACAATTTACCTTCCGGCTTAGGTACTAGTCTCCAGACTTTAAGTGCTTTGAACTCGTTCAGCTCCTCTTGCGTTGCAGTTACCCAATCTGAGTCAGCTAGAGCTTCAGAGACGCGTGTTGGCTCTATCTTACTCATAAATGAGTCATGCATACACATATTTAATGTAGCAGACCTGGTTTGCACCGACTTTCATAGATCTCCTATGATCTGGCTTATTGGGTGCTCTTTGGTCCACCTATGTTCATGAGGGAGTGGATTTGATGTAGATTGATCATGATTATCATCTAGAAATCCACTTTCAGCTTCATTAGTTTGCTCAGGAATTGATGGGGGTGTAGTTGAAGTTTCTTGTGTGGAAGTTTCAGTTGGGACAACAGTTTCTGACTGTTGACTTGTCATTACAGTGCAACCAACTGATTCAGCAACTTCTGTCTCTTCGTTAACGTTCACAGCTTCAACTGTTGGAGTAGGGGATTGAATTGGAATCTCTCGCTGAATCGGGGAATTTGATTAAGTAGATATATCTGAAGTGGTTGGTTGATTTCTTCGTGAATCTTCTGATTTGTCAACCACAACAGGTTTAGACACTTTAGTTCTAAGAAATTCATCATAAACCAATTCAAACAATAAATATAAATTAGATAAATGTGAAGTAGACGATGACGCTTCATCTGATTTAGTCGCAGTAGGCACAAGTTCTGGACTGATCTGTCCAAAAGCTAGTACTCCTGTAATTACGGGTTCTGAACTGGTTTGTTCAGAAGCGAAACCCTCATCGAATGTGACATTTACGCTCTCTATCACGATCTTTGACTTCTTCAGATAGACTCTGTATGCTGCAGACGTTTGAGAGTATCCAATGAAGATGCCTTCGTCAGCCTTAGGTCCGAACTTGTTCAAGCTCTGTCTGTCATTTAGAACAAAGAACCTGCATCCAAAAATATGGAAGTGTTTAATGCTAGGTGTACGTTTATTTATCAAAGCATAAGGTGTTTTACCAAACCGGCGGTGCATTATGGATCGATTCTGCGTATAACAAGCAATCGATACAGCTTCGGCCCAAAGAAACAGAGGTAGATCGGATTGACTCAACATAGTACGAGCGGCCTCGACTAGCGTTTGATTACATCTCTCTACTACTCCGTTCTGTTCTGGCATTCTGGCAACAGAATACTGATGTGTTATCCCGACCGATTCGAGATAATCTTCGACAATTTTGTTCTTAAATTCTATGTCGTTATCCGTTCGAAGAAGCTTGACTTGCTTTTGTAGATTCACTTGGGTAGTTTTTAAAAATGTGATGATTACTTCGAGCATCTCGTCTTTTGATCTCAGAAATTTTACCCATGTGTACCGCGAGTAATCGTCCACAATAACTAACACGTATTTCTTGTCGTTAATGCTTTGCATACGCATTGGACCGCAGATATCCATATGCAGCAATTCCAAAGATGAACTTGTACTAGGCTCAGGTTTCGGCTTATGAGGGGCTCTCTTCATCTTACCCTTTTCGCACGTTGCGCACATATGTTCTTTAACCTATGTAAGCTTAGGAAGTCCTTTTACCAATTTGCCCGTGACCAGTTTATTGATGTAACGAAAATTTAGGTGAGAAAGCCTTCGGTGCCATAACCAGCTTTGTTGCAGTGAGGCTTTTGACAGTAGACATACCTCATTGTCAGTCTTGACTTTTGATAGATTAATTGTGTAAAGGTTAGACTTTCTAGTGCCGACCAAGAGTTCCTTACCGTCTTCAGTATGAACAGAACATCTCTTGGCCTTGAAATTTACCTCTAAATCTTTGTCACAGAACTGGCCAATGTTGAACAGGTTATGTCCTACACCTTCAATGTAACTCACCTACGTAATCGTCACGTTGTCGTGTATAACGTTATCGTAGCCCAAAATTGGTGAAAATTGATCATTTCCAAAACGCACTGTTCCGCAATATTTCTCTGTATAATTAGATTATAAATCTTTCCGCCCTGTCATATGCTTGGAGCAAACATAATCCAAGTACCACATATGACGGGTTTGCACATGAGAAATTAGGGAACAAGACCTTTAAGTAGCCATTTAAATCTGGATCCTACAGAGTTAGCACAAGATTTTGGCACCCATTTAAATTTGGGTCCTCTTTTCTTTTGAAAAACATTTGAAGCATTAGTATGATAAAAATATACATGATATGTGCCAAACAAAACATTAGAATATTGTTGAAACGCAGAATCATTTCTTTTATAATTAGAAGACTTTCTAGCAGACAAAGATAATTGGAGCAATTGCTTTATTGAATATTTCTTGTAAAAAGATACAAGTTTTTGTTTTTTTGAAAGCAATATTCTCAACTATATCAGGAGTACTAGAAGTTCCTCTATTACAAGTAGAATCATAAACTGATTTAGCAGTCTCTTCAATCTTCTACTTTGGTAGCCATGCTGATTTCACTGCAGTCCGTTTCTTTCTCACATTTGAAACATTTGAAACTTTAGAGTTAGAACTGTGAGTTTTGAGAGATTGCTTTTTCTTTGGCTTACCAGTGGTGTTGTGTTTCCGTGAATGCCTAGATTTCTTCTTTTTATCTTTAGCACTCTTGGAATTCACATAAACTGGTTTATCAACTTTCGTTGATGTTTCACCTTTTTCATACACACTAGGTAACCCGAAAGAGTTTATAATAAACGGTGAATGATCAGGAAGTTTAGTATTAAAATCAAATTGACCAATACAGTCATCTAAATCACCTTCAGAGTTTAAGAAATCAAACTCTTCATTAAACATATCAGAAATATCATCAGATTTTGAAGCTTTAGAAGATTTAGAAAAAACAGAATTTTTAAACACAGTGGAGAACACAGTTTGTTCAAAATCCATCAAAATTCTTTCTTCGTCTAGAGTATTCTCGAGTTCAGAAGTTTTACTTTCCAACACGAGAGGAGGTACATAAATCTTACCTTCGATATGCTAAGCCTCCAACTCTTTTGAAGAATAACTCTCAAAATAGTCATTAGAAAGGAATTTTGATTTATCAGAACTATAACTATAATTCAACTTCTCATAACGAAATGGAAGTTGCATTTTAGTTGTTTTCGTCCGTTTCTCTTTTTCCTTAGCTTCATCCTCGTCAGACAGTTTGCTCCCCTTAACTTTGAGTTCCGGGTATTGTGGTGCCAGTTTTAAAAATCCGAAATCGTAAAGCGCAAGCACTTTTGAAATACCCTTTTGAGGTAGTGTGGGTTCTCGTAACCAAGTCCCCAACACTCACTACTCTATTTAGGTTTGTTTAGATGAATGGTTTGTTCAGTTTAACCCAACGTATACAGTTTCTCTTCCAAAATATTCACCTTTTCAAATAAAGACTTGTTTTCTTTTGAAAGAAGGGAACACTTTTTAGTAATCTCTTTTGATTCAAATTGACACAGTTTATACTTTGAATTAGTTTTAGATAATTCATTTTGAAGTATAGTCTTTTCTTTTGCGCTGTTATCGATATTTTAATGTAAGGCTTCAATCAATACGTTCTTCTCAGCAAGATCCTTCCTAAGTTTCAGTATTGAATGTTTGTTTTCTTGAAAGATACCTTTCTCGCGTTCATGTTTAGACTTTACTTCCTGGAGTTCAATCATCATAGCTTGCATAGCATTAAGAAAATCTGATTTAGGCATATCACATACCTCTTCATTGTCTTCTTCCTACGAATCAGCTTCAACTTCCATCTCTGTTTTACCCATGAAGCACATATGGGCTTTCTCTTCTTTCTCCTCTTCCTCATCTGAATGGTCGAGCCAGAACTCATCCTCTACCATAAGTGCCTTGCCAGCCTCCTGTTGCTTGGCCAAGAGCATCTTGTTCTTATAGTACTCTGAGTTTCGGACTTTGGGCTTTCTGTAATCTTTAGAAAAGTGTCTGAGTTTGCCATAGTTGTAGCACTTTGTAGGTTCTGGTTGTTTCTTCTCTTCAGCTTTGTATATCTTTTCTTTAGGCCTCTTCTCTTCTATTCTCTTTCCCTCTATTCTCTCCTTGTGTTCATAGTTTTTTGAACCAGAAGAATACCTCTAACTGTTTGATCTAGGCTTTTTGTAGAATTTCTTCTGAAAGGCTTTGGTCAGCATCAGCATAGCCTGCTTCAAATTCTCACAGTCATCGGAATCAGAGTTTTCTTCATTATCAACCTCTTCTGACTCAGAAACTATGACCTTCTTCTTCTTTTTTAAGCTCACTGACTTTTTCTTCACTACCAGAGCCACAGGATCAGAAACCACTCTTTCAACCTTTTTCTTTTCCTCTTTGATCTCCTCTACCTCGTCCTCGTTTTGCCTCAGAGTTTCATATACCTCGTGGAGTGGAATCTCGTTCAGATCTTTCATCTGTTTCATTTGTCAAGTAAATCTCTTCCACTCAGGCTGGAGGATGCTGGGAAATTTGACATTAAGCTCAATTTGTGACTTCTTTACTTTGTTCTTACTGAGCTCGTTCAGTAAAGTCACGGATCTATCGTATGTAGCCTCTAGAGTTTCACCCTCCTTGGCCATGAACTCTTCATAGTTGTTAAGGAAGTTGGAGACTATGAGCTGGTTTCCAATCTTTGATCCAAGCATCATCTTCTCTAACTGATCCCACATTTGTTTTCCCGTGGCGTTGTAGCTATCAATCTTTACATAGATCTCATTAGGTATGCCTTGGAGAATGAAAGATCTAGCCAGTCTATCAGCTTTTCTCCTATTTCTCTGTTCTTCTGTGTACTCCTCTATTGGTAGTAAGTACTCTCTCTGTTCCTCTTCTTCTCCTTCATGAACCTTCTTTAAGAGATATTCTGATATACTCACCCAAGTCATGTCGGTCATTGAAGTCTAGGAAGCGATCTTTCCACTGTTCGTACTCTTCTTTGAAGAGTACCGGTGGTTTTACATCTGTTCCAATCGCAAGTGCTTCCGTTGATGCCATCCTGTTTCAAAATATTCAATAAGAACTTGACAAATGATCATTAGTCCAATAGAAATCAAGCAATTCAGAAAAACTTAGAAAGAAAATCAGAAATGAAATTTCCAAAATTCTTTAAGTATGGAATTCGCAAGACAGAGTGAAGTACAAGGAATTCACACACAATAAATCGCACAACAATATAATTTGCATACTACACACCCTTCAGAATTATCACACTAAAGAAATCAGAATTCGCAAGCAATCAGAATTCGCATGAAGTGTTATGCGAGTTCTAAGAATTTACATACAACCTTATGCGAGTTCTAGACTTGTAAAATTTTTGAAAAAACTAACTTTTCGCAAACAACTTTTCGAACAACACCTTAACACAAATTCTAAACTTGAAAATTTTTAAAAACAATAATTCGTATAAAACCCTTATGCGAATTCTTATCAATTCGCACAAGACACGATGCGAATTCTAGGAATTCGTACGTAACTATCTGGGAGTTTAACTCTTTTCCCAGATAAGTCTTAGGTGAATTCTTTCCTTGGAAAACTTTTCGTACAAAGCTCTTATGCAAATTCTTACCTTATGTTTTTTCAAGAAAATTTTTCGTATCAAACAATTATGCGAATTCAAGCTTTTCGCATATTAGAGTCATGTGAATTCTATGCAATTCTGAACACACACATATGTGAATTCTATACAATTCGCACAACACTCATCTGTGAAATCTATACTTGAGATTTTCAGAAACACAAATATTATGCGAAATCTAATATTTCTGCGAAATCCAATAATCTTGCGAGTTCTTCGAGCGAGTTGTTGAGAGCCCTACAAGTTTTTGAGATCTACGATAAAAATATCCTCTAAATTCCTCAAAAACCCATCTAAACTTCAAATTTCGAACTGAAACTTTGACTAAATGCTCTCGAACACATCTAGAACCAATTACAATCAAGGATTTTCTATAAAGAACACTAACACTTACAATTCAAATCAATTACAGTGCAAAGAACTCGTGAACTCGACAATGAACAAAAATTCAAAATTCATAGAAATTACAGTGCAATTCTCTATGAAATCTATACAAGATTCATCTATAACACTCAACGAATACAATGAACTCAATTACAACCCGAATTTTGCACAAAAACTCAAAATTCAATCTCGACTCTATGAACAGTACGAAAACTCCATATTTTCGATCTTAATTTCGATTTAGATTTGCTTTGATACTGTCGGTCCACAATAATATCAAGTTCTTATCGACACAACAACAACAATATGATTACCAACCTGTTTGATTAATAATCAATCGATTACAAGGATGGATGTTCGGTTTGAGATCTCGATGTTTTTCTCTCTTTTACACCGTTATTGTGTGTGTATGAATGTGACCTCATCTATCTTAGCTTCCTAGACACTCTAAACAACCACTTGCAAAACAACTTCCAATAATAAGAATATTAAACTAAACTAATATCTAAATATACATTTAAACTAATTAAACTAAAATACAATAAACAATAATTAACTTCGACATTTTATTACAAACGACATTAGACTTAATATCGAGAGTCGACTTTCCGGCATTAGCTTCTGATTGGATCTTCAGATTGGATGATCTTGAATCCAATAGATTTGTGTGCTAACAATCTCCCCCTTTGGATCAAGATCATTCTAAAAAGATTTATCCAATAGATCTGTTTAATTCAATCTTCTCTTGGTATCAGAAGATGCAATCTCCTTCTTTAGTCTTCAATAAGTAATAATCTCCAGGTTTAGCTCAGAATGCTTTAGCAAAGTATCTTTAAAGAAAATTTATCTGAAATCAGCATGTCTTCAGAATACTTTGATCTTTCGCATTTCTTGGTAGTTCTTCTCTTTTCCAATATTATTTGGAATGTAAGGGACTGGACATTTCTTCAAGCTTTAGGTTCTCCCCCTTTTTGATGACTAGAGAAACAATTTCATCAAAACTTTGAGTAAGAAATGTCGTTCATATGGAGCCTCTGATCCGTCAATTTAAAAGATATTCATCCAGATCTTTGCAAATCCAGACAAAATAATCGTGTAACACCTGAATCAACAAATGAATCAATTAATATGCATGTCAGTAACACTAAGTCACTGTGTAACGAATACACATTGGAAAGGAGGTTTGTGATGTTCACTCCTCTAGGGCTTCCATTTAATCATCGAAAATACCACAAAGGTTATTTCTATAAAAGTTATGACAAAGAAACAAATTCCTTGTGTGTTCGTGCTTGTGATAGAAAGAATTAAGCACGGATGATTGCTTATAAGGCTCAATATTGTGTAAACCACTGAGACAACAGTAAGTTAAACACAGACTTAATGTGCATGAGTGAAGTGCGAAGGTGGGGCAGACTTCCTTCTTTTCAATATCCAGATTTTCCAAATGATAATCAGATAGTAAATGTGCTGCTTCCCCTTTGAAAATGTGAAACACTTTCTTGTTAAGAAGAAAATGAGTAGTTGGTGAGGTTGGATCAAGAGTTGGCATGGGCTAGTTGTTTGTTTCAATAATGAACACCAAAGAATTGTGAAACATTAGAATTGTGGCTTCCCGACTCAGAAAAACTTGGTGCAGAGTTGTGATATTCTTTTAACTCTGTTTTCACACCCTCTTTCTTTTAAACATTAAGATTACTCTAATCAAACGCTCTTTTTCATTATATCTCAGCACTCAATTCTTGTCGACTTCTCACACTCAATCACTATGGATTAACCTCTTGGGTAGAAACCACTGGTTAACGTGATTTCGTAGAAGTTGTGTTAAGTCCTAGCACAATGAAATCATGTTTTCCTATGATGCATATGATGCTCAATTTGGTTTAACTATTTCAGTTAAAGAACAATGTTGATCTTGAAAACATTTAAAGTCACACTTCCAAATCATGAATTTGATTTGAGAATCGGGAAGTGGTTTGAACATTCAAGAACAATGTTTTCTATGATTGAAAGTTGTCCACTTTTCAACCATATTTGAGATTAAGATAAAGGATTATACCTTTACGTGCGATCTTATATCTCATGAAGCTTAGCTTAAAGTCATAAACATATGATCTTGTAAGCATCTCCCAAAAATCTGCAAAAGTCTTATGTCTATGTCAAAGCAAAATTTATTCACTTATATTGAAAAGACAAAAAGCAGTAAAACTAGGTAAGTACGAGTTCTGATCAGAAATAATCGAAGTCATATCCATACTCCTTTGATTTGACGAGCTCCCCCCAAAATAATGCATTACAAAAATTTGGCATAAAAGGTAAATGCAGAAATTAGTGAGCTCCCCTTCAAAATAATATTGACCAGCCGTCAATTTCTTCTCATACTCCCCCTTTGATTATGAACAGAATATTTACATGCAGATATCTTGCGGAAATAAAGAAATGAAGAAAAATTTACAATAAGAAACTTTAAGAGGTAACTACCGATTAGGTTTTAAGATTTAGCATACCAAGCTTAGAGACAAGAAAATGGAATCTCTTTTCGTCTAAGGGTTTGGTAAACAAATCTGCAAGCTGATAATCAGTTTTTACAAAGTAAAGTTCAATTGTTTATTTTTCAACATGATCTTTTATGAAGTGATACCTGACATCCATGTGTTTGGTCTTTGTATGCTGAACATGATTAACTGTTATCGTGATTGCGCTCTTCGAATCACAGTATATCGGGATATGGTTGAATTAAAAACCGTAGTCACACAGTTGTGTTCTCATCCATAAGACCCGAGAACAGCAGTTAGCAGCAACTACATATTCTGCTTCGACCGTTGAAGTTGAAACACAAAGTTGCTTCTTCGATGCCCAACTTACGAGTTTATCACCGATGAACTGTATATGACCTGATGTGCTCTTCCTGTCTAACATACAACCAACATGATCTGCATCTGTATACGCTGTTAGTTCAAAGCTAGTATCTTTAGGATACCACAAACCAAGATCTGCAGTCCCCTTCAGATACCTAAAAATGCGATTAACTGCAGACACATGGGATTCTTTAGGATTGGCCTGATATCGAGCACATAAGCATGTTGAAAACATTATATTTGGCCTACTAGAAGTAAGATACATCGGTGCCAATCTTAGTACCTGGTGCCATTAGGGTACCAATCGGTTTTGAAATTTCCATTTTGAACTTCCGAAGAATTTCAAGAATGTATTTTTATTGATTGATAAAAATCCTCGTCGAGAATTGTTTGACTTGTAATCCGAGAAATAAATTCATCTCTCCCATCATATTCATCTGAAATCTTGACACCATAAGGTTTGAAAAATTCTTAAAATACTTAGGATTTGTAGAGCCCAAAATAATATCATCCACATAGATTTGAATAAGAATGATATCGGCTTTTTCCTTTTTAATAAACAAAGTGGTATTTACCGTACCTTTTGTAAAACCAAACATGACTAAAAATTGAGATAAGACATCATACCAGGCGCGAGGAGCTTGTTTCAGTCCATAGAGTGCTTTGTCGAGAATGTAGACATGATTCAGTTTCTCTTGATTGACAAAGCCTTCTGGCTGAGAGACGTAGACTTCTTCCTTTAGAATTCCATTCAGAAAGGCGGTCTTCACGTCCATTTAAAAGACCATGAAGTTCTTGTGGGCAGCGTAGGCTAGAAACATTCGAATTGCCTCTAAACGCGCCACAGGAGCATAAGTCTCGTCATAGTCTATTCCTTCCTCTTGTCTGTATCCTTTGGCTACAAGTCTTGCTTTGTTTCTGATAACGGTACCATCTTCGTCTTTCTTGATCTTGAAAACCCATTTCGTACCTATATTGGTTTTACCTTGAGGTTTGGGTACGAGTCTCCAGACTTTAAGTGCGTTGAACTGATTCAGCTCTTCTTGCATTGCAGCTACCCAGTCTGAATCGTTAAGAGCCTCTGATACGTGAGTAGGCTCGATCTTGCTCAAAAAGGATTCATGCATACACATATTCATTGACGCTGACCTAGTTTGCACCGGTTTTGATGGATCACCAATGATCTGGCTTATCGGGTGCTCTTTGGTCCATTTGTGTTCATGAGGTAGTGGATTATATGAATATATATCATATTATCATCTAAGAAACCACTAGTACCTGCTTCTGGTAGTTCAGGAGGCTCTGTGAGTGGTCACAGAGGCTCTGTGATCTGAGAATCATCATCAGGTTTGTCCTCTGGCGCGTCTTCTGCAGAGTGGTCTTGGAGCTTTGTATCTTCTGCAGACTTTCTAGACAACATAGGTTTCTATACTTAGCCTATTTTTTCAACACTTCTAAACATGGTAGATGGAGCTAACAATCTCCCCCTAAGTGTTGAAAAATAAAAAATTGAAATCTGGAGTGATGGCTAAGCTAGAAACAAAAGAGGTGAAAGGAACTCAACCTCTGTCTACTTTCATTTAAGAGAAATTCCAGAAGGAAATTACATTTGATTACAATAACGAAAGTAAAATTGGAAATATAATTCTTCAGAGCCTATACTTTGGCGTTTGGGAAATCGTTGATCTTCTTTCTAAACCCACCTTCTTTCTTCAGTTCTCTGTAGTAGCACACGCATAGATCTCTGAAGTTTAAGGTTGCACCTATGTTTATCAGAAGGACATCTGCAGCTTCTGTGGGTACGAGTGGTGTGCCTTTGTGCTTGATAAGTAGATCTTGAATGAGCAGCAGAGATTCGGTTGAGTACTTTTGGCTTTCTATCCCCATGAATAATTTCTTTTCACCTTTGGGGTTTAAGTACACAAAACCAAAAGAAGGTGAAGTGATGATAGAGTTCGGCAGAATATTGGCAGAGGGTGGTAAGTTGTCTTCTGGAGGAGGGAAGTTGACCTTTTTGACTCCCAAGTCAAGTGCCACTTGAAAGTCGGCTATACTGTAGAACAACAACTTTTCTCTCATGACCCTATTGATGGTGAGATGTGCTTCTTGGTATTCCTTCTTCCAGCCAAACTTAGCCTCTGTCCATTTGAATAGCCTTGGAAGATCATGAGGGTGAAGATTCGGTAGATCTGCGTCTGTGAAAGTCCATATTTTCTGATCTTCCCTTTTCACAGCATATTCACTGAACCAGAAGTTCTTGCACTTTGTGTGTCCAAGTTTGATTGTCAGAACCTTTGAGATCATGGCCATGGTGAAGACTTTGGATTTTATCTTGGCTTTATCTTTATAGAATCTCCTTGTCTCCTCTGATACAATTTCCTCTGAGAGTCTGACAAAGGGAAGATCTTGAGCTCCGCGGCTATAGAGGTATTTGTACACTTCTTCTTCGATGTTCTTCTTTGGAGGAACAGGGAAGGGTCTCCTTAGGCTTTCAAAGCCTTGGATAACCTCTGCAACTCTATCCTTTGATGGTTTGGCAAGTGGTTCCAGGATGGGGAGTTCAGACAGAGGTTGCAGATCAAAAGCCCAGTCTTCCTCTTCAGGTTTTACTCTTTTGATGGCATCGAAAAAGCTCTTTAGTAGTTTGTCAGAGGTCGGAAGAGAAGATTTGATCTTCTTCAGAGGTTTTGTAGCTATGGCCTTGCCTTTATCTTTGGTAGTTGGTGGGGATTCTGTGATTTGGATTATGATGGGAGAGGAGGTTGCAGAGACCTGTTGTTTAGATGATCTCTGTGGTTCAGGTTCTAAGCTTATAGGAACTTGGTTCAGGGGAACTTCTGGGATAGGTGATTCTTGTGTTGATTGCAGATTCTCCCCCTGATGAGAACTATGGCCGGATTTTCCCTGTTGATGTACGGATTGAAGAGGAGTGGCTTGAAGTGGATTGACAGAGATGACAAGTGCTTTTGTTGTTTTAGTCTTCTCCCCCTCATGATGGCCAGGGCCAGGTGCAACTGGATCCTGGTCCTCATGCCTTGTGCGTTTCCGGGATGCTTCCTCTTGGTAAGTCGTAGGGGCCGTTCTCTTCTTCCGCTTGCAGAGGTGTTCGTCCACATGCCTATTGATCTTCTGCAGAACGTCCCCTACGGCCAAGGACAGTTCGTTGATTTCCACATCAGACTTGAACCAAAATGTGGCCATCGTTCTCTTCAAATCCGCTGCCACCTTCTTGCCTTGTTTAGCGAAGTCAGATTGAAGATGGCTGATGTTGCTGAGAACTTGGTTCCCTATAGTTTCCAAGTCCATTTTCTTGGCAAAAGCAAAGAGATCATTCGCAGAAGTAAAGGATGCCGAAGTAGACGTCTGTGGTTGAAAGGGGACCATGACACTGCGAGTCATGTCCTTGATTTCATCTCTGAGCTTGGTCAGATCATCCACCCTTGACTGAACTATTTGTTGAGCAATTTTCGGCATTTCCACAGTGCAGATATCCCCTAGAACCTGAATTTGATTTGAGTGGGCGATGATCGTTTGCCCACATGCTAGAAGATCAGCTCTGGTCGCGCAGTTTGTTCTTAGTTCAGTGATCACCTCCGAATGTTGGTTTCAAGATTTGCGAAGAGCATTCAGGGCATCTGTGTTTGCTTTAAGAGCTTCTGCAATGACCTGAGAATCCATAGAGACAGAGCTTTTCAACTCGTCAAGTTTTGTGAGCACCATGTCAGCAAAGGCTTTAAACTCGCCCTTTGTGACAAAAGTGACAGAGGTAACCTCTGGAACAACACATGTTCCAGATTTAGCCAACGAGTCTTTGGCACCCATAGAGCCTGTGGGGATGTTGAGCTCTGTGGGATTTCGTTCCAATCCTCGATGCTCCATAGAGGAATCATCTATGGAATTTATGTCAACAAGTTCTTTGGGGGAGGGTTCAGAGACTCCCTTAAGATCCTTGTTAAATGGATCCTGTGGTTATTCTAGAGCCACAGAATCATTGTGTTCTCTCTCCACCAACTCTGAAGTGGTTTGTGGGTCACTCTTGTGTGTGACAGAGGCAACGAATACCTCTGTTTGTGGAAGAGTCGTGTCCTTGGGTGAAGGGACACTTTTGGTTGCATCGTCATCCTTTTGAGAGGATGGGGTGAAGTTTGGATCCCCAGTTTTAGACGGTACAGAGGATGAAAGAATATCCTCTGTCCGGTCGTCTAGGGTTTGGTTCGGACTGTGCGGTCCTGTTTCAATACCCCTCTGCACTAGAACTACAGGGATAGAAGTGTGGGTTGCACTGGGAGTTAGTTTTGGTGGTGTGCCAAAGGCATCTTTTGTTACCCTCTCCTCCAACGATTTTTTAACAGGGTCTACTTCCTCTTCTTCACTCTGTGACCTTCCTGTTACATCTTCTATTTCCATCTCCACCGTTTCCCCTATTCCTTCGGAGTATCGGAGGATGACCTCTCTGGCAATTTCTGCTGCCATTTTCAGGGGGCTCTGTGGTTTTTCCTTTGGAGAACTGAGAGGCTTTTCCGGTGGAGAGTCTTCGAAGACTACGGTTCTTCGTCTAGGCTTCTGCTGAGGTTCTTCAGCAGCCTCTGTAGGTGAAGTGTTGACCGTTTGGACTTCGGAAGTGACTTCCTTAGATATTTCTTTTTCGGCCAACCTGCGAAGCCTTTTTTTCTTTTTCTCTAGAGACTGAACCACTTCTGTGGTTGCCTCTTTAGTGACTTTCTCTATATCTGCCAAGGATTTTGGAGCCTCTTCTTCTGCGTCTCTCTTTTTCTTATTTTTCTTTTTCTTCTTCGCACTCCCTTCCCCTCTATCTAACTCTTTCCTTTTCTCAAGCATAGCTTGGGCTTCTGTGGCCACAACTTCCATCCGTTCTCCCTCGTCTCTCAAGTAAACTGCAATGTCTCCTATCATGAATCCTACGCAAGGGGGGGTTGTAGGACGTGGTTCTAGTGTCCTGTTCCCTCGTACGTACTCCCTAACACCCCCTTCACTACCCAAATAAGTCAGCATCTTTGTTGACAGAGGTTTGGCTTCTGGATATCTGGTTTTGATGGTAGTTGGCTTGTGAGACTTCATCTCATGGAGTTTGATTGTCTTACCCTCTGCTGGTAGCTTTCCTTCCCCTATCAAGTCATCGCCTAGAAGTAATTCTAGAAAGCGTCCAAACACGATGTTCTTTGGCTCTGTCCCCCTATCTTGGTCTTGCTGCTTTGAAATCACGGCATTCTAGATCTCCCTGAAAATGAGTCCAGTGTAGTCTAGAGGGAGATCATAGTAAATTCCATACATTATAGCCAAAATAGTATGGATTGATTGATCTGGGCTCCCAACCTTCGACGTCAGACATCGGTTCAGAATCGAGGAGAGTACGTTCTACAGAGGGGGTAGATTATGTCGTCTGAAGTTCGTTCTTTTGGCGATTGGTACTGCGTATCCAATGAATTTCATAAATGCTAGTATCTCTTCCTCTGTGGGATCATCGGAGAATTTGCACAAATTGAGGTCTGATTTGGTGGGGAGTTCAAAGACATCTGATAGTTTCCTACGATTGATCCCTAAGTCCAGAATCTTTTCAGTTGATGGATGGGATGCGTAGCCAATGATGCAGTGTCCATATTTATCCATCTTGGCATGGCGAGCACTCAGCCAAAACTGTTAGATGTAAGATTCAGGGATGTCATTTCGCTTCATTGTTAGGGCTTTAACCAGGAAGGGATTCTTGAGGATTTGAATCAGTGGATTTGGTTCAGTAGGGAAACCAGAGGGATTCAGGGTGACAAAATGGTTGTTCGGTTTATTGTTCATTTGAGTCAAGTGATAGTCATGCCTAGTAAAAGACAGCATTCTGCTTGTAAGCACTTGCTCTTGGCCAACGGAGACTGAATCAGCCTTTTGAAATGTCGAGTGATGAGAGTTTTTTGAGTTCTTGGACTCATTACAGTTCTTAGAGGAAGCTGAGGGAGAAGCCATTGATAGAATAGTGTAGAAGAAGAAAAGCTTTTGCAAGAAGTTCTTGAGAGTAAAGGTTGAAGGTAAAAAGGAATAAAGAGAAGCAAAAGGGATTTTGTACATAGAGAGGTAAAAAATAAGCGGTAAAAGATAAAAATTTCAAATTCGTGATGAGTGGAATGGGATAAGGAGCCGTTTCTGTAAAACGACGGTACAATTGTTTGCCAATCAAATGTTGCCTCGTCAGATAATGGCGGTGCACGATCTAGGACTTGCGCCACCCTATTCTCACGCGCGTGGCATTTTCTATTTTCACATGACTGTGATGATTAGGAAATAACCCGCAGGAAGTGACCTAAATTTCTCAAGTGATGG
The DNA here is from genome assembly GCA_954870635.1 of Arctium minus. Classification (NCBI taxonomy): domain Eukaryota; kingdom Viridiplantae; phylum Streptophyta; class Magnoliopsida; order Asterales; family Asteraceae; genus Arctium; species Arctium minus. Next base: position 56,513,894 of record OX941092.1, read on the forward strand.
GAATGACAGAAGCTCTATGGGTAAGATGCTTCTGAGGTCACAGCCAATGTTTTGATCGAAAGAGCCTTTTAAGAGAAATGATCGAGTTTCTTTTGAGAGAAAAGCGAACCTCGTTTTTGGAGGTGCAGAGGTTCTGTGAGGGATCACAGAGGCTCTGTGCTCGACCTCAGAGGTTCTGAGACCAAAATTTTCTTTAGGAAAGATTTTCAAGGTTTCGATCATTTCAAAGTTTAGACATGGACTAACCTCACTCTGTAGTCTAGTCGTGCAGAACTGTTTTGCTCCCCCTCGAATAGTCAAGATTTGTCTTTGATGGTTCGATCTGCTCCCCCTTCAACTGTGCTGATATCAATATGCTTCGTTTTAGAGTTCTGAACCGGATTGGCAGAGATCGCAATGGAACTTTTGGAGTCACAGAGGATGGGGATTTTCTCAATGTCAAATCCATAGTCTCTGAGTTGGGTTCTCATCCACATAACTTGTGAGCAACAACTAGCAGCGGCAATGTATTCAGCTTGTGCCGTAGAGGTCGACACACAATTCTATTTCTTGGAAGTCGAACTTACTAGTTTCCCTCCAAGGAATTGACAACTCCCAGAGGTACTCTTTCTGTCAAGTTTGCATCCTCCGTAATCTGAATCTGTATAAGCCACAAAATCAAAGCCAGAGCTCTCCGGATACCAGAGACCAAGATTCTTGGTCCCTTTTAGGTATCTGAAGATTCTCTTGACAGCATAAAGATGAGATTCTTTGGGGTTAGCTTGAAATCTTGCACAGAGACATGTTGCAACATTATATTGGGTCGACTTGCGGTTAGGTATAATAGAGACCCTATCATACCTCTGTAGAGTTTGCACTCCACAGACTTGCCTTCTGGATCTGCATGAAGTTTGGATCCAGTGGCCATAGGAGTCTTCATTGGTGAAGAGTCAGAGACCTTATATTTTTCAAGTATGTCAGAGATATATTTTGATTGATTTATGAAAATCCCCTCTGTAGTTTGTTTGACTTGCAATCCTAAGAAGAATGTAAGTTCTCCCATCATGCTCATCTCAAACTCACTTTTCATCAATGACTCGAACTTTTTGCAATATAAATCATTTGTAGACCCAAAAATAATGTCATCGACATAAATCTGTACAAGTAGAATCTCACCTTTTCTCTTCTTATAGAATAAAATTGTATCAGTTGTACCTCTTTCGAAACCATTTGCAAGAAAGAAATTTGAAAGTCTGTCGTACCAGGCTCTGGGGGCCTGTTTCAGTCCATAGAGAGCCTTGTCCAAGAAGTATACATGATTTGGATACTTAGAGCTTTCAAACCCTGGTGATTGTTGGACATATACTTCTTCTTGAATCTGCCCATTCAGAAAGGCTGACTTGACATCCATTTGATATACTCTGAAACCTCTGTGGGCTGCGAAGGCAAGAAAGATTCTTATAGCATCTAGTCGTGCCACAGGGGCAAAGGTTTCTTCATAGTCAATGCCTTCTTCTTGACAGTATCCCTTGCACTAGGGTCCATACTTCATTTCTCTCAAACTACAGAAGCTCCTCTTGCATAGCTTCTACCCAGTTTGGGTCTTCAAGAGCTTCAGATATCTTTTGGGTTCGATGATACTCACAAAATTTGTATAGTAACAAAAATTTGCAGTACTTGATCGAGTTTGAACCTTGTCAGAAGGGTCACCTATAATTTGGCTCTGTGGGTGACTTCTGGTCCATTTTGTCATTCGAGGCAGGTGATCATTGGAAGCTTCTGTGGTTAACTCAGGAGCATGTTCATCTTGACGTAGATCATTCTCTGTCGAAGGAGATTGATCATTCGTACTTGCCACAGGACTTGGCTGTTCATCATGAGTTGAGGTGGAGAGCTCTACGGACCCTTGATCTGGTGTTGACCCTTCAGAGGTATTTTGAAGATGACCTTGATCTTGATTGAGCTTGGGGTCTGGATTTGAATTGTCCTCTGTGTGCTCTCCCTCGATGTGTGCACCTGCAACAGTAGTGGAAGACGGTGAAGCATTACTAGGACCGGTTAGGGAAGTTCCTGTTTGGTCCTCAGAGTGTCCGGCTCCAGAGGCTCTGCGATCACCTTCAGAGGGTTCATCATCATTGAACATCTCTTCAAACAGATGATGAAGGTCATTTGTTCGTGATGAGCCACCAGAATCTTCATCTTAAAGATTGAGTCCTGAGCTGATTTGCTCAGAAGTCACCTGAAAAGAGTCATCAAATGAAACATTAATACTTTCAAGTATATGTTTGGATTTGAGTACATAGACTATGTATGCCTTGGAGTGTGATGAATAGCCAACAAATTTGGCTTCATCGGATTTGGGACTGAACTTCCCAATCTGTTCTCTGTCGTTCCACACAAAACATCTGCAGCCGAAGACATGGAAGTACTTGATGTTCGGCTTCCTCTGTTGTAGTAAGTGGTATGGTGTTTTTGCATGCCTCTTCACTATCAAAGATCGATTTTGGGTGAAGCATGCAGTTGAAACGGCTTCTTCCCAGAACGAAATAGAGAGCCCTGAAGCAGTGAGCATAGTTCTTGCGGCTTCCACTAGTGTTCTATTCTTTCGTTCAACAACACCGTTTTGTTGTGGAGTCCTTGCAGCAGAGAAGTTCTGTGATATGCCTTCTGTCGAAAGATAGGCTTCAATGGTTGAATTCTTAAACTCTGTGCCATTATCACTTCGGATTCTCTGTACCCTGCAGTCATAAAGAACTTGTATTCTCTTGATAAGATTGATTAGTACTTCAGGAACATCTGATTTCTTTCGAACGAATTCAACCCAAGTATATCTAGAGAATTCATCTATGAGTACAAGGATGTACTTCTTGCCACCAAGACTCTGCACAGATATAGGACCACAGAGGTCAACATGAAGCATCTGCAGAGGTCTGGTGCAAGATATGTCAGACTTAGTTTTGTGGGCAGCCCTTTTAAGTTTGCCCATTTCACAAGCAGAGCATAGATGATCCTTGTCGAATCTAATACTTGGTAGTCCACTTACCAGGTCTAATTTTATAAGTTTGTCAAGAGTGTGAAAGTTTAGATGACAGAACCTGTTGTGCCAGAGCCAAGCCTCTTCATTCTTACTTGAGACTAAGCAGATCTTTTCTTCTCTGTTAGTTGATTTAAAGTCCATGAGGTATAGATCACCTTGTCTTTTGGCTCGCAGAAGCTCTATGGCGGTATCTTCCTTCAACAGAGAGCAGTACTATCTTTTAAACATCACATCGAGTCCATTATCACAGAGATGACTTACACTTAGTAAGTTGTGCTTGAGGCCATCCACATAGGCAATTCTGTTGACCTCGATGTATCCTTTGGCAATGACTCCATAGCCTCTTATTTGACCTTTCTTGTTATCTCCAAAAGTCACAGATCCTCCTCCATGTTTTTCTTTGTTCGAGGAAAGCAGCCCTCTGTCGCCAGTCATGTGTCTTGAGCACCCGGAGTCTAGGTACCAGATGGGCACATGTTGTTTCTTCTGTGGACAGATTAGAGAGTTTTAGGTACCCATTGCCAAATGGGTCCATTTTTGGTAGGAGGTTGCGAAGATGCCTTAGCACCTTTGGTTTTGATTTTATCCTCATTTGCAGAGGTACCAGATTATCTCTTCTTACCCTTGAATTTTGCATTCTTGGACTTGGGGTGAGAAATAAGACAGGAAGGCCTCGAGAAATGTTGATTTAAAACATGCATAAGATCAAAAAATTTACAATAATGAACATTGGAGGCAAGCTTTTTGAAAGTTTCATTAAAATTGTCAAAGGAGGATACAGAGCAAACTTTACTACAACCCATTTTAGATTTGGATTTCTTTTTACAGAAAGCTTTGTCTAATCTAGGTTGAGTTTTTTCATAAACTCCTCTTGAGTGGCTCTTAGACTGTACTCTCTTTTGATCTTCTTTCCTTGCTTTCACTGCAACAGAAGCATCAAGTTTATCAATTTTAGGCCATTTATCCTTCTGTTGCCAAGTGAGTTTTTCTTGAAAAGGTCTTTAAGGTTTTGGAGCTTTTGAAACATGAGAGATCTTGTCCTCTTCAGTTTTAGATTTTTCAAGTTCAAGAGAAGTCTTTGCGTGCAAGCACATGTCCAAGAAATCAGGACAGATAGGTACACCTGTGGTTTTCCTTTTGGGAAGAATTGTTCTATTAAGAATGCCAGAGGTAAGTTTACTCTTCTCTGGACCACAGGGGAGTATCTTAAGTTCCACAGAACTTGTCCCATTGTCGACAGAGGACTCGGATTCTGACTCAGAGTCTGAATCGAGAAAGTCTCTGTGAATTAGAGCCTGACCTTCTGTAAGTGCTTTGCTTTGTCCATTGGTGTCCTCTGAAGTATTTAGAATTTTTGAAATACAAGGAATGAGCATAGGAACATTAAGACAGTTTTGCAGATCTTGCTCAAAGATTTCTCTTATTTCAGAGGTTAAATCTGGATGGTTGAGAAAATGATTTTCATAAGTTCTTCTCAAGTCGCTTTCCAAAAACCTTTTAAATAAATTTTCTTCCACAGAGGATGGAACGAATTCTGGTGCATCAGAGGATAGTTCCTGTTCAGGAACCATCAGGCACATGAAAGCCATATGGGTTTCAGTTTCTGGGTGACCAAATCTGAAGATTCCTATCTGTTTTTGAGACAGATATTTCCTTGGAATAGTTTTTCTCTTTGACGAGAGTGCAGATGCTGAATCATTGTTTTCATACCATACATTCGTCATCTGCAGAGGTTTCCTCGGATGTGGTCCCTCAGAGGTTCTGCACCTCTTGAATGTGGATAATAGGTTTGGAAGACTTGGTTTTAAAAATTTACCAGGGCAGAAGATGTTTGATAAAGATTTGTTTCTTTTATTTCTTGTGTAGGGGTCAATATCCTCGAACCCTAATCCTCTTCTGCCGATCTGGGTGTTTACCTTTTCATGAACCTTTTGAGTGTCCTGATACCTCTTAATTTGGAGATCTCTGTCGAACAGATCTTGATGAAGGACTTCTCTTTCTTTTTGAAAAAAGTTTTTCAAAGAAATGGTATTTAATCGATTACTCTCACATTTCTTTAGTTCCTTTACTTTGTCTTTTAAGGATTGATCAAGTTTTGAAATCTTTTCCTTTAACCCATTCTTTTCAACAATATGTTCAGAAACAAGGGTTTTTCTTTCTAGATAGAGCTTGTCCTTTTCTTGAGTGAGAAGCCTAGTTTCTCTCTCAAAGAAGGCCAATTTCTTCTCTAGTTCTGAGTACATGTTTTTGTAAGCAAGAAACTCATTTTTTATTGTAAGAAGTTTGTTCTCAGAGTCAAAATTAAAGGAGTTAGAACAAGATACCTCACTGTTGTTGTCTGAGGAGTTGACTTCTGCCATTCCACAGAAGAGTGTGTTGTCCTCTTCATCAGGGGATTCATCGGTTACAAGGTTCTCTTGTTCTGCCATTAGGGATCTCTGAGTATAGTATTCTGCTTTCTTTTTGTAGAAAGCAACATCTCTTGTGGGTTTCCCTTTATTGGCAGTGGACCTGCACTCTGCGGCGAAGTGGCCTGGTTTTCCGCATTTGAAGCACCCTTTAGTTTGCTTTGGGAATTTTTCACCAGCTCTGTCGTCTGACCTCTGTCCACTGCTTTCTTCATGCCTTGGCTCCTCCGAGTCCTCTCTCCCTTGCTTTCATACCTCACCATATCCTCTGCTTCTATCATCTTTTTCTTCTCTCCCTCTGTACTCTGGCTTCTTCTTAAGACCACGATTGAATTGTCGGGTCATAAGGGCCAGCGTTTTGGCCAGAGCAGCCATATCAATCTCCTCCTCAGATCCTTCTTCACTTTCACTCTCTGCTACAAGCACTTTCTTCTTTTTCTTCCTCTACGCATCCTCTGCTGCCTTTTACTTCTTTCCCTTGTCTTTTCCTTCTGAGTCACTTCCTACAAGAGCCAGAGGACCTCCGACAGAGGTTGTCAGCTTGGAAATTCTGTTCTCTTGGCTAATCAATGTTCCAAAGAGATCAGATATGGACCATACATCAATATCCAATGTGGCTTGCATGGACAAGGTTAGATGAAGTCATTCATCATTGAAGCTCTGAAAGAATCTTACATTGATTTCTTCAGAGGTTCTGTGGATGCCATACCTCTTACACTCGTTTATCAAGGAATTGTATCTGTTGTATGTGCTTTGAATGGATTCACCCGACAGAGCTTTAAATGCAAAGTATTCATTTATGCACAAAGCCCTGTTGTTCTTGATGGTTTTAGCACCACCCTCAAGTTATTTCTCTAGCTCTAACCATAGGTCCTTCGATGTTTCACAGGAATCAAGAGACTGGAAGATGTCATTTGGGATAGCGATTATGATTAGTCTTTTGGCTTTCTTTGCAAGCTCATGTTGTGCCTTTTCTTCTTTACTCCATTCAAGGACAGTTTTGGGGTGTTGATATTCAGGGATTTCAGGGGTATTGGCAGTGGCAGGAACACGAGGAACAATTGTCATTGGGATGAAAGGAGGATTGTGAAGAAACTCAACCAAACCTGGATCCACACCTTCAAAGAAGTGTACCATCCTGATTTTCCATTGAGGATACTCATCTCTAATGAGAGTAGGGGGCTTTGATTGAGAGCCAACACTGAAATAGTTAACAACGTTTTCCATAATAGTTTTAGAGAGAAAAAATAGAGTATGATACGAACTAGGAAGAGTATAACAGTAATGGTCTTAGAGATGAAGAGAGTATGAACAGATGACCAACCAACTAGCTTTGAATCTGTCTTTGAGTGAAGAGTACACCTGCACCCGTTACTATACCAAACAGGTTGATATAGTTTCATAAAACAGAGTGTGACTGTGAATGGAGTTTGGGACGAAGAACAGACTCAAACTACTACCTTGAATACTGGAAACAAGTATAGAACAAGATCCTTTAATATTGAAAATCAAAGTTTGTTCTGATACCAATTGTTGATCCCAGTTATGATGTTCTTTAACTTGATTTAACCTTTTACTACACACAGATTAATTAAACAGAGTACAGAAGCGTTTAAGTTATGTAGAAAAGATTGAACATGCAAGGTAGTAAACACACAAGTAATTAATGAACAGGAAGTAAAGTATTATAAGAAAGTTACTCAAAGAACTGTTTCATTGATTACTGAAGAAGACCAAGAACACGCACTGGTATGTGCAAATATACTCAAGGATTATACAGACTGCTGTTTTTGTGTGTGCTCGTATTTCCTCACTTAGCAAAACTCTATGGTGGTGCTCTCATAATATACAAGAAGGATGAACCCCTTAGTACGAGACAAAGACTGACATTCCATAAACGGAATGCCACCTGTAAAGTAAAACATCGTGGGACTCCCATTATTTGATCATACGAATCTTCGTACAACAGGTCTCACGTGTTGTGCACGTGGTCTTGTCCTGAGCCATCCTGCAAAACTCCAACACTGACCTCCAGAGGTTAGCCTTCATAGAGGCTTTATGAGTGATCACAAAGGCTATGTGATCTGAGAATCATCATCAGGTTTGTCCTCTGGCGCGTCTTCTGCGGAGTAGTCTCTGAGCTTCGTATCTTCTGCAGACTTTCTAGACACCAGAGGTTTCTATACTTAGCCTATTTTTTCAACACTTCAAAACATGGTAGATGGAGCTAACACTCTCAAAAACTTTTCTCTCTTTCTCAAAAGAATCTCCCTCAATTATCAAAACTTTTTCAAAATCAGAAATCTGTTTTGAAAGTTTCGCATTTTGAAGCTCAAAAACCTTTCTTTCGTCAAAAACTTTCTTTGAAAGATCAAGAATCTTTCTTTCATTTGAAGAATCAACTTTTTCTTTTTCAAAAACAACAAGTCTTTTCGTCAGATCGAGATTTTCATTCTCCAACATGTTTCGTCTTTCTTCAAGCATCAGGAACTTCTCTTCTTTGGCTTCAAAATCTGCAACTTTTTGTTCAAGTTCAGATATTTTCTTTGAGTTTTCATGTAGATCCCTTCTATTTATATCAGCTTCTCTTTCAAGATCTGAAATCTCTTGGTTTGTTAAACCCAGATTATAGTTGATTGACAATCACACAACAAAATAATAACAAGAGATAACTAAATCTAACAATATATCATAGATCTCTTGATTAATCAGATAAATACATGTTGTTAGGTCTGTTTTTAAAGTAATCATTGTATTTATAGGGCTTGGTCAAATACTGTGTTTTGAGTCATACTATGTTGTATCTAACCAAGGGTATTTAAGTCCCTTTGGTCTTGTGTTGTTGTAAGACTTTTCACGCAAATTTTAATCAATTCTTACTTTGCACATACTTGTGTCTCTCTCTAGGATTCATAAGATCTTGGACTTTCAATTGGTATCAGAGCAATCTGAATCTTGAGAGGATTGAGAGTTTGTATTTTCGAATCTGAATTGGTGATTGAAATCGAAAATTTGATCGATTTTCTTGAAGTTTTCAAGAAAATCTAGTTTTATTGATTTCTCATCAAATTTGGATGTGTTTGTGATCAATTGTGTTTGTTTTTGATTTCAGTAGACTCGTTTTTGTTAATCGATCTCTTTTGTTTCAAGTTGTTTTACAAGAAAATCAAGTTTAGATCATCAATTTTGAGTTTAAAAGTTTTCTGGAAAAACACGAGTTCGGTACTGTTTCATTCTAGATTTTTAGATTTTGTTGATTTTAATCGATATTGTTGATCAAAAGTTGTTAGAAAGGTGTTTTCGATATTAAGTGTGTGTTTTTCATGCATAAATTTCTTGGTTTGATTTGATCTTGCGAAAATTTTGTGAGTTGTTAAAGTTTGCGCTTCATTCATATAAGTTTGTGCCTCATTCATAATGATTTGCGCCTCATTCATATATTTTACTTAAAGTTCTTTGTGGTCTAACTCTTGTGTTAGTGAAATTTTCAGGTTTGCAATTCACGTTGGAAACGCAAAGCTTCTAGTTTCTCGGCTCTAGTTTAATACGCAAACCATCAGTTTGCGTTTCACTCTATATACGCAAAGTATTCTTCGCGATTCTCTCTTCAAGCCAAAAGATCTTCGTGCATCATGTTTTCGCTTCTCTCACAAACGCAAAGTCTCAACCCGCAAAGTTTTAATTCGCGTATCATACTTGCAACGCAAAGTTCATTTTGCGTTTCTCTAAGCAAACACAAAGTTCAGTTCGCGGTTCTCTCTTGAAACGCAAACCTCTAGTTTGCGCGTCTCCAATACTTAGAAAATTTTCTAAATTTTCTGATTTTTTCACAAGATGTCTTTGCAAGCACAACTCTACAAGAATGACCTCATGATGTCTTTGGGGTCTGATACTCGTCCACCTGTACTCATCAATGAGAACGAATTCGAACAGTGGCAGGATCGGTTTATCAATTTTATTGAAAGGCAACCGAATGGGGAAAACATGATGAAATCTCTGAATGAGGGTCCTATGAAGAGGCCAATGAAAGTGATCCCAGCTACTGCTACTACTCCAGCTACAACAGTTGAAAAGGCTTTGAGAGATTATGAAGCTGAAGAGCTCTTAAGATATCAAGCAGACAGTCAGGCTAAGTCAAATCTCTTCCTTGCTCTTCCCAACTCCATCTATAACAGAATCGATTGCTTCAAACATAACCCAATGCTGATGTGGACACAACTTGAGAAGATTATGCTTGGTACTGCAATGTCTACTCAATTACGACAGACCAGGTACATGAACAACTTTGAAAAATTAAAGGCCAAGGATGGGGAAAGTTTGAAAAATGTTTTTGATCGATTATGGGCTGTTATCAATGATCTCTACAAAATTAAAGTTACCAAGACTGAGTTGGAGGCTAACTTGAAGTTTCTGAACGCTTTACAACCTGAGTGGAACAAGTCATGCCACAGAATGAGAAACGATGTCAGAATCTCAACCATGCCAATTCAGGAGTTATACGAAATCTTGATGACAGATGAATCTATGGTAATGGAGAAGAAGGCAAAAATGGATAAGAAGAACAAATCTCTGTCAGTAGATCCCATTGCTCTTATAGCTAGCCAACTGGCTGAGCAAGCTTTGACCGAATCATCTTATGATGGATCTACAGATGATGATGGTGAAGCACTCGAAAAGGTCATGATACTTTTGACTCAGCACTATCAGGAGAGATTCAAGCACATATCTGGTTCAAACAACCTGCAGTTTACTTCTGGTTCTAAAAAGATAGAACCTGGTGCTCCTTCAAAGACATACACTCCAAAGTATGAACCAACTAAGGTGGTTGAACAGAAAAAGGTTATGAATTGCTTTAACTGTGGAAAGCCTGGACATATTGCTAAGGAATGCAGAGTCAAAGTGGTAAAAGATGCTGCTTTTTACCGAAATAAGTTGGCTCTAGCTGAAAAGAAGGAAAGTGGAACTATCCTGTTGGCCGAAGAAGAATACTGGTTGGATCATTTGGACAACGAGGCTGAAAATGAGGAAACTGCGGCTATGTGCTTTATAGGTGATGACAAATCTGATGATGAGGAAGAGGATACATCATCTGATGGTTCTGAGGTAATATCTGCGTTTAACTATAATTTCTTCTTTTCTCAAATGAATGTTTATATCACTGCTTTGCATGATTTGCGCTCAAAGTTCGTTTCTAAAAAATTTAAAAATCAAGAAAAGTCTGATTTAATCGATAAACTGCAAATTTCTTTAAAAGATGAAAAGTCAATTTTAATTGACACAAAAGAGAAATTTAATAAGCAGTTGGTCGAATTAGAAAATTCAAATCAGACTTATCGTGATTCGTTGACTAAACTGACTTCTTCAAATAAAATTCTTTCTGACAAGATAATTGTTTTAGAAAGGAAATTGTATAAAAGAGAACAGTCTTAGCAAACCATTTACATGAATAAACTAAGGAGTGAAGAAGCCATAAAAGAAAAATGGGGACTTGGTTTTGAAAACCCGCATTTTTTAAATCATGCTAAAAATGAAGTTCCTACTTTATACGAATATGATCATTTTACTCTTGCAAAATATGCTCCTCAGTTTAAATTCTTTTGGACAACTGAGAAACAAATTTTGGAAGAAGAAAATGTGAAAAGAATGAAAAACAAGAGGATGGAAATGCCATTTGTTTACACCTCTGAAAATGCAAAGTATTTTCCTGATCAATCTAGGAAATCCAGAAAATTTCAAAATATTTTAAATATCAAATCTTCCAATAAATCTTCATTATCAACAGATTTTGTTGATATTTTTACTAACACTGATAAGGAAAATGTATCTCCGGTGTCTTATGATACTAAGAAATACATTCCCCCATTAGTGTTAGAAGAAAAAAATTGTTGATCTTGAAGATCAATTGGAAGAACAAAATCTTCAAACTTGTTTAGAAAACGATATATTTCTTTTAATAATAAAAACTAGTTTTGAAGATAAAATTTCTTCTGGATTGTCAAAAGATTCCAAGGAAAATGTTAAAGTTTTACAAAATAATGGCCATTTGCGTTCCACGTTGGAAACGCAAACTGATAGTTTGCGCATGCAGTTGGACGCGCAAATCTCAGTTTGCGCCTCCAATGGGAAGCGCAAACGTCCTCCAGACTTGCGCATTTTTGAAAATTTTCACTCCAAGGCTAGTTCTTCAATGTCAAATGCTAAGACTGATTTCTTTGATAAAGTTTCTTCTTCTGATTCAATTATTGATGATTCTTTTACGCTCAATGATAAATATTATAAACCTAAGCGTAAAAGAAGACGGTCAAAGAAGTCGAAGAAACATGATACAGTTTTTTTTGACAATTCTAATTCTTCAGATTCCATTCTTTAAGATAGGACTTTGAACCGGTCAAAGAAGCAAATCTGGAGAGCGAGGCGGACATCAGATGATTCTATGTCTAAGGAGAATAGATATGTAAACAAACAATATAAAAGTGATTCATTTTCTTTGTGTAATAAAATTTCAAAATACTCTATAAAGCAAATGTTTCAAATTTCCAAAAATGTCTCATATTCGTCTTCTGATTCTAGTTCAGATGATTATGCTTTCTCTTCTGATGATTGTGCATATTTTTCTGATTATCTTTATCGTGCTTCTCATATCAAATCTGCTTATTGTTTCCCCATACGAACAGCAACTTACAAACACGGGCCCAAATTCAAGTGGGTACCCAAATCTTTATCTGATTCAAAGTTGCAGGCATCACATGTTAAGGGGGAGTAATAGAACTTTGGCTTCTGAGTACTTCAACTAAGGACCCGTACTTCAAAGACTACGACTTCTAAACAAATCAGTTTAGAACTTGTTCTTCAATGATTTAAGCTTCTGACTAAATGAGATACTGTGAATACATCAATTTTATTTCCGTTGCATTTTATCTCTGATTATGATGTGTTCCAGTTTTTTTCATTATTTTTTTTCAAGAATCTGAGCTTGTTCAACTTTTTCTTGATTTTGTATAACCTAATTTTTTTTAATTTGAGACACAAATTATTTTTATAATGTGAAAGATGAAATAATTGAATTTTATTTTGTTCCATCTAAATATCAATTTGCTGAATTCTTATATTTTTTCTTTAATGAAAATTTTTAATATCGGCATATTGAGTTTAAAAGTTTAAATCTTTACAAATTTTATTCTATAAAGTAAAGTTTTACATTTTTTTCTTTCTTTTGAATAAAATATCTGTCTAGGATAAATTTTCAAGTTCTTTTGTTTATATTAAAGTTTTTATATGGTCAAATTTCAAGTCTTACAAAAGTCGAAAAGTCAGCAACATGTTTGAAACTTTTATTACTGCTTTAAAGTTGTGTGATTCGGAATTTTTATAGTTTACTTTGCTTAGACTTCCTAATTAATCAGAATTATAGATTGGAATGAAAATATGGGCTAAGCACATAGATGTAGATCCTTGTGTTTGAGATGAATATTAATTTCATAAAATACAGAAATCTCTAAGTTTAAAAGTTTGTACATGTGACCTTTCTGGTTTGGGAAAGTAAGTTCCTCGGGATGCTTGTCATCTGGTCCCCTAAGGTCATTTAGTCTGGGAGTGACCGAACAGAAATCCTTCAATAGAACCAGATCGAAAGTCATATTTTACTGGTATGAATGAGTTTAGGATATGTCGATGTAGCCTTTCTGATCTGGGAGAGTAAGTTCCAAGGGGTGCTTGACACCTAGTCCCCTAAGGCCAATTGGTCTGGGAGCGGCTGACCCAAATCCTGCAATAGGGTCAGATAGAAAGTTACGTTTACGACATGTTCTTTATTTAATAAACTTTTTGATCAAAAGATTCCAAAGTGCACAAGCTTAAAAGATGCCAAAGAGCATACTCATGTGAAGATGCCAATGTGCACACTGCTAAAAAGATGCCAATGAGCACACATCTCATGAAACTTGGTTATATATTTCTGAGTTGCAATAAACCTGTAAATTTGTGAAAGTCTGAATTTTTGATGGCTTAGTGTAATTACATGCAAAGTTCTCTATTATATTTTTAGAATTGCATTTTCTTGAAGCTAATCAAAGTTCACATGCGAGCACACTGAATAGATTGATGAAAGTTTTTGAAACTGAACATGTCTTAACTTGATATGGAATAAAACTTATTCTTGTATCGAACAACACACGCTTGATTTCAACTGTTTGATAAATCTGTGAAATTTTACTAAGTAGACTTTAATTTGTTTAGTGTTTAAAATTTTATATGTTTAGTCGTTTCAAAAATTACATTAAGTATATTTTTCTTTATACATTAATATTTGATCATTGTGTTCTCATAAATATATTTTAATGGGTTTATGCATTATTCAAGGGGAGTGAACAAAGAGAATATTTTTCAAAGAATATATCTGTTTTTGAGGGGGAGTATCTGATTCTTTATATGAATGCTAACTTGAATTGTCAAATTTAGTGCATTTGTGTAGGGGGAGTCAAAGAGCTAATAAGGTAAAATTTTCATTTTTTCTTAAAAGTCAGAATGCTTCTCAAAGTCGCTTTGTTGGTCCATGCTGATTTAGAAAATAAATTTTTGAAGACCAAAGCGCCAATGATTACTAAGGGGGAGATTGTTAGGTCTGTTTTTATAGTAATCATTGTATTTATAAGGCTTGGTCAAATACTGTGTTTTGAGTCATACTGTGTTGTATCTGACCAAGGGTATTTAAGTCCCTTTGGTCTTGTGTTGTTGTAAGACTTTTCAGGCACATTTTAATCAATTCTTACTTTGCACATACTTGTCTCTCTCTCTCTACTTTCTCTCTCTAGGATTCATAAGATCTTGGACTTTCAATTGGTATCAGAGCATACTAGATCTTGAGAGGATTTAGAGAATTTGTTTTTAGATACTGATTTTGTAGATTAAGCAGAAAATTTGATTGATTTTCTTGATTTTTCAAAAAAATCTCGTTTCTTGCTTGATTCATCAAAATTGGTTAGGTTTTTGATTGAATTTGTGCAAATTTGATTTCTTTAGTTGCGTTTGTGATAGTCGATTGTATTTGATTCACATAATTTTCCATAAAAATCATTATTTGATTCTCAATTTGGTGATTTTGTGATTTTCTGGAAACACGAGTTCACGTTCTGGTTATTTCACGATTTTGAGTTTTTGCAGTTTTTGATCGAAATTGTTAGTTGAATTGTGTAAGAAAGTTTTTTTCGTTCATCATTGTGTGATTTACTTGTTTAAATTTCTTTGTTAGATTCTATCTTACGCGTTTTATTTGTTTTTTTGAAGTTTGCGTGTGATTCATATATGTTTGTGTGTGATTCATATAAGTTTGTGCCTCATTCATAATGCTTTGCGCCTCATTCATATATTTTGCTTAAAGTTCTTTGTGGTCTAACTAGTGTGTTAGTGAATTTTCAGGTTTGCAGTTCACGTTGGAAACGCAAAGCTTATAGTTTCTCGGCTCTAGTTTAATACGCAAACTATCAGTTTGCGTTCTCAACTTCTTCTGGTAATTTGGTAACAAATTTGGGTTTTAAATGAGTATGTTTACCAGCACATGCAAGAAAATCAAAATTATAAAGTGCTGGTTGTTTTCTGATGGATTTCTTTAAGTAATGGGGGTTTTTAAAACCAAGTCCCCATTTTTCCTTAACATCAGCCTCTTCATCATGTGCATTAAGAAAGATAGTTTGATCTGTTTGGCCTCTTGCATAGAGTTTGGCTTCCAGACCATTACCTTCTTATTCAAAAGCTTGTTCTCAACTTGCAATTTATGAACAATTAGTGCAGATTCTTTCTTCTCAAACTCATACTTAGAAACTTTAACTTCAAAATCATAAATCTTCTTTTCAAAACAATCTACTTGAGATTTAGAATCAGAAGAAGTCTTGCGTAAAGAATCAATCAGATCTTTGTTCCCAATAACAAACAAATTAAGCTCAAAGATCTTCTTGTTCCTTTTAGCAACTCTTTCTTTTTCCTTTTTCAGTTTATTTTGAAAATCTTGAAGCTCAACCCCCATGGCTTCCATTTTGGTAATGAAATCTTTTTGAGTTAAGTTTAATACCTTATCAGATGTCTCATCATCGGACTCATCATACTTTACTTCTTTGCCCATGAGACAGAGATGAGTTGTTTCTTCCTTCTCCTCATTTTCACCTTCGGAATGATCCAGCCAAAATTCGTCTTCAGCCATTAAAGCGATTCCTGCTTCTTGCTGTTTTGCCAATAGCAATTTGTTCTGATAGTACTGAGAATTACGAACTTTTGGCTTTCTACAATCTTTTGCAAAATGACCAATCTTGCCATAGTTGTAGCATTTGACTGAATCACTTGCTGGCTTTTCAACAACAGTGTAGTCATTCACGAACTTCTTCCTTTCATCAGGTTTCTTTTCAACATATATGTTCTCTTCATATCTCCTTCCTTCCACCCTCTATCGGTGTTCGTGATTCTTAGAACTTGATGAACAATACCTTTGAGAATTTGATCCCGACTTTTTGTAAAATTTCTTTTGAAAGGCACGGGTTAGCAACAGCATGGCTTGTTTCAGACTTTCTTCATCATCACCATCTGTCTCAGATTCTGACTCAGAGCTCGTATGTACCTTCTTCTTCTTCTTCTTCTCTATCTTTTCTTTCTTTTCTTTCTTCTTCTCTCCAACAACCAAAGTAATTGGATCAGGAACCATTTCAGCCTTCTTCTTTTCAGCTCTTTTCTCCTCTACTGCTTCTTCATTCTGACGTAAAGTCTCATAGACTTCGTGAAGAGGTATCTCACTTAAGTCTTTCATCTGCTTCATCCTACGTGTATGTTTCTTCCACTCAGGTCGTAGGATACTCAGGAATTTGACATTGTTTTCCAGCTGCTTCTTTGTCACTTTGTTCTTCGTCAGTTCATTTAGAAGCAAAGTAAACCTTTCATACGTGTCTTCCAAACTCTCACTCTCTTTGGCTTTGAATTCCTGATAGCTATTGATGCAGTTAGCCACTTTCATCTGATTCCCTACCTTGGATCCCATCATCATCTTTTGTAATTGATCCCACATCTTTTTAGCATCATCCTTGTAGCTATCAATCTTGATGTAAATCTCATTGGGAATGCTTTGAAGTAGAAGAGATCTTGCTTGCTTGTCAGCTTTATAACGACTTTTCTGTTCTTCTGAGTACTGAGATAAATCCACTTTAACTGGTTTTGTCTTTTGTTCTTTTTCTTCATCACCATGTACACTATCAGATGAACCATCATCAGCAGGTACTTTAACTATGATTGGTTTCATAGGACCTTCTGTAATTGACAAAAGAATATTTTCCCAATTTGTATGTCGTTATATGAAATCCAGGAATCTATCCTTCCACTGCTCATACTCTCCTTAAAACAGAACAGGAGGTTTGACATCAGTTCCAATTGAAAGTGCATCTTTAGAAGTCATCTTGAAAAACCTGTTTGAGAAATATTTGCAATAAGAAACTAGAACTGATCGTTAGTCCAAATGAAAAAATAAGAAAAATATAGACAAAAGTAAAACACAAACAATAAAAAATCGAAATGCAAAAAAAATATTCTAAGTCTTCCAAACTTTTCGTATCAAGAGTGATGCGCAAACCACACTTTGCGTCTCTAGTGTGGTGCGCAAACCACACTTTGCGTATTGCTCGACTTGCACAAATGATACTTTGCGTGACGAATTGGTTACGCAAACCTTCCTTGTGATGAATAGCTTTGTGTGCTGAGAAGATTATACAGAACTGTCTTTGCGTATCGAGAAGTATACGCAAACCTTACTTTGCGTTTCAAGTGGGAAGCGCAAACCTTTACTTTGCGTTTCAAGTGGGAAGCGCAGACCTTTACTTTGCGTTTCGAGAGGCGAACGCAAATTACACTTCGTGTATCAAGTTACTCGTGCAAGATACACTTTACGTTTCTAGTTACTAACGCAAACCACAACTTGTCTCTGAACTTAATCACTTCTACTTTGCGTTTGTCATTAAAAACGCTAATCCCACTTCTCGTTTCTCGCTGAAGACGCAAACATCACTTTGCGTTTCTCATTGAATACGCGAACCTCTGAAGAACTTACACAAATCTTGATGAATGAAACGCAAACCTTGATGAATGAAACGGAAACTTTGATGAATGAAACGCAAACCTTGATGAATGAAACGCAAACCTTTGAAACAAACAAATTTTCACCAAAAAGACATCTAGACCTCGAAATCTAACTCAAAACTTCGACAATTTGATCGTTTAACCATCTAGAACACAATCTTAACAACTAATTTCGATCAAATACACAAAAATGTATAAATCGACTCAATTACAGTGCACAGGACTCGTGAACTTCGAACTCAACTAAAATCAAAATTAACGATCAATTACAGTGCAAATTGATCTAAAACTTATACAGACTCGATCGATACCACTTTTCTAACAAAACCTAATCATTTACAACTCCAAAAACACACTAAAACTCAAAATCAACCTGGACATCGAAGAACACAGATACGAACATTCTGATTTTCTTGATTTTTGATTTGGATCTGCTCTGATACCATGAGGGGGAGAAATCAGAGAAGTCAAGGAGATTTTAAACAGACAAATAGCTCAAAAGTTTACCTGCTGATCAAGATTCGCTCAAAGATTCTATTCTCTCAGTTTCAACAAATTCTTTTGCTGTTTCTGCTCTGAACACCACAGTTCATTCAAGATCATTCAAAAGAGGTGTGTCGTCTAGAGCTCAAGGCAGCAAAGACAACTTAATCTGAAAGATGCTGAGAAGAAATTTTTTCTTAAAAGTCATAATGCTTCTCAAAGTCGCTTTGTTGGTCCATGCTGATTTAGAAAATGAATTTTTGAAGACCAAAGCGCCAATGATTACTAAGTGGGAGATTGTTAGGTCTGTTTTTATAGTAATCATTGTATTTATAGGGCTTGGTCAAATACTGTGTTTTGAGTCATACTGTGTTGTATCTGACCAAGGGTATTTAAGTCCCTTCGGTCTTGTGTTGTTGTAAGACTTTTCACGGACATTTTAATCAATTCTTACTTTGCACATACTTATC
Source organism: Arctium minus (assembly GCA_954870635.1). NCBI lineage: Eukaryota > Viridiplantae > Streptophyta > Magnoliopsida > Asterales > Asteraceae > Arctium > Arctium minus. The sequence goes on from OX941092.1 coordinate 56,532,376, forward strand.
TCTCTCTCTCTACTTTCTCTCTCTAGGATTCATAAGATCTTCGACTTTCACGTGTGTGTTCTTGGTGTACAGATACCTCGATTGTAGAATACAGAGTATACGGCTCCTCTATTCTGTTCTACACCTTCTGCGATTCACACACTAAACCTAGAAAATAAAACTTTATATACTTAGGTCAACATGACCTAATCAATATTAGATATCAGCTAAAATACCCCCTAAGGTATTAAACATTATTACAAACTAGACCCCTTATTTAGTTTATTATTGAATACAATTACTGATCCAACAATCTCCCCTTTTGGATTCAAGATTAAAAAAAAATTGCAATTGTCTTCGAGTCTTCACTTCTCTTGAAAACTGTATCAGATATGACGTTAACAGCTTCAAAGCTTGTATCTTTACACAATCATTATTATCTTCTTTCTTTTAATGAAGTGTCCTTCTGACGATCAAATAAGCTCAGACACTTTAATATCTTTGAATTCTTCAGCAGTCTTTCAAAAATTCTTATCTTGTTTTCTCCCCCTTTTTGATGAGTGGTGAGAATCAGCATCATCAAAACATAGCAAAAATAAACTAGGAATTTTATCTCCCAAATCAACAGTTAAGCGCAGTCTTCATGTATAGATCCCTTTGTGGAAATAAGAGCAGTCTCCCCAAATAGAGAAAGTGATTATTTCAATCTTTGCAGATTCAAGTAAATAATGAGTGGTAACCCTGAATCAACAAATGACTCAGTTTGGAATGTCTGTCAGTAACACACAGTTACTGAGTAACACAAAGTTACTATATAAGGAGTTGGTTTGATGTAGACTCCCCAGGACTTCCATTCAATCATCGAATAACAAATGGTTATCTATGAACATTCTGATATAAAACAAATTTTTGTGTGCTCGTGCATGTGTATGAAAGAATTAAGCACCGATGATTGCTTTTCATTGTAGGCTCAAAGTATGTAAACTTGTTGAGACAACAACAAATTTTACAAGGACTCAATGTGCATGAAAAAGAGTCGAAGGTGGGGCAACTTTCCTTCTTTTTCAATATTAGTTTCTTCCAAATGAAGAACCAATAACATATGTGTTGCGTCCCCAGAAAATGTGAAACATTCTCTTTTTGAGAAAAGAATAAGTAGCTGGTGGGGTTGTATTCAAGAGATGGCATGGGCTATGTTCCTTTTTCAATGATGGTCACCAAAGAATGTGAACCAATCAGATAATGTGGCTGCCCGACTCAGAAAGAATTTGGTGCAGAGTCTGATATTCTTTTACTCTGTTCTCTCACCCTCTTTCTTTTAATCTTTTAAATCTCACTTATAACTAATCTCTCTTTTCCATTTTACCTCTTTACACACCAACACTCAATTCTTTTGACCCCTCTCCCCTCAATCACGCAGGGAATACTTCCTGGGTAGGAAACACTGGTTATCGTGAATCCATGGAAGTTCAATTAAGCTTACACATCAAATCCCATGTATTTTCCTAAAAGCATGTGTTGTTCAACAACCTTTTGTACATGTAAGCACAAAGGAACACAAATAAACATGAAGAATATAGATTTGGAGAAGTCAAAAACATAAGATGTTTGACAATATAATTCTCCCCCTCGAAACAAAAAGTGGTTGGCAATTAAGCTGTTTGACAATTAAGCTCCCCCTCAACTTAATAATTTTTTTTAAACAAACAAAACAAGAAATCAATGAAGTACGGAGTTTTAATCAGATGTGATTAGAAGCCATGATTACGTATTCTCCGGTGAGAATAGTATCTTATCTTCTCTCTTTGACATTGAAGTCCGAGTCCTAGACTGTATTGTCTAGGAGTCAACATTCTTGTCATTGAAGATCGAGTCCTAAGCTGTTGTACTTAGAAGTCATAATTTTTGACAATGAGGCAAGAGTCCTGATCTGTAGTAATCATAAGTCATTGTTCTTTCTCCCCCTTAAACCTTGGGTGCATGCAACACAGGTTTAGCTTTTGGTACCCACTGGTAATTGGGTTCTAATGGGTTAGTTGCAGTTTTAGTAGGAGATATAAATTAATCAGGTTTGCCAAGAGTTTTACCTTTTGAAGCATAGTTCCATTTAGCATTTGATGTATGCACAAATGATTTTTCTTTCTTCTTTTCCTCTTAAGATCTTTTAACTCTCCAGATCCAATTTTCTCTATTGTAGATACCTCGATTGTAGAATACAAAGTATACGGCTCCTCTATTCTGTTATACACCTTCTGCGATTCACACACTAAACCTAGAAAATAAAACCTTTTAAACTTAGGTCAACATGACCTAATCAATATTAGATATCAGCTAAAATACCCCCTAGGGTATTAAACACTATTACAAATTAGACCCCTTATTTAATTTAATCTTGAATACAATTACTGATCCAACATGGTTAAGAGACTCTATTTGGGCAGAAAACGTAGAGTAATTTGAACTATATGCTATTGTCTTTTCAAGTTCTGAAATCCTTCACTTGAGCCAGTCATTGTCATCTTGTAACCGAGAAATTTGTTGATAATTCATTGTTACTTGAAAAGCTTAAAGTCCAGGGACTGATCTTGACAAGAGATGAAACTTTAAAGTGCAAGGACCAAAAGTGACAATGAGTGAAACTTTGAAATTTTAGGGGCACAAATGACAAACGACCAAAACTATGAAGTACGGGGACTAAAAGTGACACAATCTAAAACTTAAAACTGCAAGGACTAAAAGTGATAAAAAATTAAACTTAAAACTAGAAGGACCAAAAATGACATAAGTTAAAACTACTAACTAGAGGGACTAAAAGTGCAAAATTTCAAACTTCTAACGGACTTAACTGGACACTAACTGAAAAAAGACTAAAAATGAAGTAAAATTAACCAAACTAACGGACACTAACAAAAAAGGACTAAAATGTAAAGTATTTAACGGCATCTTAACGGAATCTGGTTAAAACACTATTCATCGTCTTCTCCGATGAGACGCACCTGCAAAACTTTGGTTAGAAATAATCAATGCAAAACGATCGTTAAAGCTCCCTGATCAGTCCTCAACAGATTAAAAGTCAAACGGTCAATCCACGATCACAAACGAACCAACTGAAAGCTTTTCGTAAAACGATCGACAACTTAAAATCTCAGTATCGGTTAAAACTTTTCGACCAAAAACGATCGTTTATGTTCCCTTAAGCTCCCTCAACTGAATAGAATCCGAAACAATCTCTCAAACTTTCGAACGAAGCAACCGAAGATTTTTCGGAAACCGAACGAAAATTTAAAAATTCAACATGGGTTGATATTTTTCGATAGAAATCGATCGTTTAAGCTTTGTAAATAACCCTTAACAGTTTAAAACTCAATTAAGCAACCCACGATCAAGACCGAATCAACCAAATTGGGAGTTAACATATGAGTGCACATACACAAACCCGTGGAACGGGGTATACCGTGCGCGGCGTGGGGATTGTTCAAACCCGGGGACCGGGAGGTGACATACCCCGGTGATAGGGGCCGAAGAAGGGTCAAAGGTCTCAAAAACCGGGAACCGGAGTCACCAATAAACCTGGGAACCGGTAGATGTTACACGAGTTAATTACGTCCTGGAGACCGGGGGTTCACAAACATGGGCCGGTAACCGGGGTCTCACAAGACGGGGTTTATTCGAGAGTTCATTTGTTGATGATCCAGGGACCGGTACGTCCCGGGGTTAGGTACCAGGCGATTGGGGCCGAAGGTAGGTGGTCACAAACAAACCCCGGGAGTTTAACACTTGAAAACATACCCCGGGAGTTCACTACCCCCGGGACCGGATGGCAATAAACAAAACAAATAAGTCACTGTCCCACTACTTTGGGATTCCAATCACAGTTTAAAACTTAACCTGGATCTCAATTCGATAACTCACAGCAGCGAGTCACAAATAACACTCAGCCGAAACCAATTTAATTCCACCAATTACCAACAAGAAATATCCCAAACACATTCAACGATATGCCGCCGATTACAATAAATCTTGTAACCCAATCACAATGAAACTCTTGTTGACTTTCAAATGTGGATGGTGTGCCAAATGGGTTTATTTTCGGTACACAACTATCGAATTAAAGAAAAATCCACATTCAACCAAATCGATTCAAAATTTTATCGTATCGACTTAGATCCAGAACCAGTTTAGCAAAATAATAGTTTCAACACAAACCAAAAGCTTCAATTTTGATGAACACCAAAAGAGACTGTAACCCCTAAGTCGATAAACAGAAAAATCAATAGAAGAGGGTTTTAGACAAACCTTTTGATCGTATCGAATAAAAATTAATTTGATCCCTCTCTGATACCAATTTTATATCCCAGAACAATGCGATTTACCAGCAATAATAATCAATGAATAACAATAAATAAACCACAACAGCTAGTCATATGATTAGATTCAATAATGAAGGGTTTAGGTTTATAGAGAGAATTTCTGATCAGAGAATGTAAACCTTAATGACTAACTTCTAACAATAATCTCTTCTAACCTAAAACTAGGTCAAGAAAACATATATAAATATGGACGTATAAGGCTTATTGGGCTTGAGGCCCAATTACAAAACAACTTTCAACAATTACAAATCATACCCTTATAAATGCGTTATACAACTTTCAACGCACTAGGACTTTCAGTCCTAACAGTAGCTCTTATGCAAGTAATAAAATTTCACATGGAAACACTAGTTAGTACCATAGAATTTGCATGGATAAAAATTAATATTGAAGTGGGTGCTTTTTTGAGACTTAAATCTACCGCAGAGTGGTGCCATAGATAGCATATGAGGTTGCACGGTTATGCCAAGTCGACAAAGAGTTTCTAACCTAGACACGTATGTGATCATGCAAAGTTCTGAAAAAAAATGATGCACATTAATGTCAAGCAATGCACGATCATATGCGACTTCATTTCTTGCGTTCAAGGTCAATTTCGACTCAGAAAATGTAACCAGGAAAACATAAAGTGCGACTTCCAAGGTCGCATTTGAAATGGAGTTCAACACCTGTAGCACAATATTATATGCCATTTTAGGTTCTTCAGAGTTTGAGCCCTAATTTTTATTTTTGTACACTATATTTGTTTATTCTTCCACATTTTAATATTCTCTAGACATTGTTGTAATCTCCAATACTTGTAAGAGTTATTGAATAGTAGGCTTTTCGACGGTCTACTCTGTCTATGAGGGTTTCTGTTTTGGGTTTCCAAATAAATCACTTGTCTTTATTTTTAATTTACTTGCGTATATTGTATATAATTGGTTGTCTTTTGATACATCTTCATATACGAAATGATTTCTCTTGTATGGTCCAAGAGTTGTAGTATAATTGGTGAAGTATTTTATTGAAGACTTTGGCTAGGTCATGTTTGATAATTTTCGCTGACATTTTGTTTTCAATAGCTTCATTTTCTCAACTGTTGGTATTATAGCATGGATTATGTATATTGTCATGTATTTGGCATCCAGAAAGTACGATTTACCTCAATACAAGAAAAATGACCTTCAAAGAAGGTTTTCTTTTGTATTTAAAAGTTCGAAAAGCTTCTCTAAAGGTTTTAGAGAAGCTTTTCACTTCCGTCAATAACCTTCCCTATATAACGGTAGCTAAAGGTTTTAGGGAGGGTTTTCGGAGGGTACATTTATGTAAACCTTTAGAGAAGCTTTTTTTGGGCTTTAGATACGCTTTCAAATCTTATCTAAAGGTTCACCGATTTATTTTAAAAAGTTTCTCTAAAAGTATGTTTTTAGTGACGTTTTTAGAGCATTAGTGACGGTTTTCAAGCGTCACTAAAAGGTACCTTCAGAGAAGGTTTTTGGAAAAGCTTCTCTAAAGATATACACTTCAGTGACGCTTTATGTAAAGCTTCTCTAAAGGTATCCTTTAGTTACACTATAGATCCCAGTATAGTGCAATCAATAGTAAATATTCAATGTAGAACAATAATCAAGCCACAACTGCTAGTCATATGATTAATATGAAATCAAAGGGTTTAGGTTTACTGAGAGAATATCTGATCAGAGAGAGTAAACCTATAGACTAGCAATTTAACAAATGACTTGTGTAACCTGAAATATGAACTAGAAAAGCCTTTATATATTCAGGCTTACAAGATAATGGGCTTATGGGCTTTTAGGCCCAATAAGCTATAAAACTATTAAGAACTTTACAAAATACACCCTGAACTTCTATTTAACATATAAATTTCCCTAACATACACTTTACTCTACCTTCTCTAATTTTCATCTTTAGATACACATAATCAAAACCTTCTCAAAAAGTATATGTTTTAGTTACACTTTCTTGTAAACCTTCTCTAAAAGCATCCTTTAGTTACACTTAAAAAAACCATTTCCTTCTCTAAAGGGTGTCTTTAGTTACCCTTAGAAAATCATTTCCTTCTCTAAAGGGTGTTTATATATACAGACAAATATATATATATATATACATATGTAGTACATATTTCAACTTTATATATTATAATAAAATAAATAACAATACTAAATAAGAAAGACATCAAAATCCTAAAACAATTTTTTTATATATATGTCATAAAAGACAAGAACTTTTCAAAACAAGCTATATGTTTCAATGAATCCACATATATGTTCAAATTTATCAACAACAAAAAAAACACCCATAATCATAAAACAACCATCCAAGATCTTCAATGCCAATTCCTCTCTTTTACCTGCAACAAGTCAATAGGGCATCAAAGCATCTTCATGTCATACCATACCAACTTCGAGATCTAATAAACCAAAAAAAAGTTCTTAGTCAAAGGCTACAAAGGCAAAAGTAATGATCGAGACTATGATGAAGAATAAGTTGTTAGTCAGAGGCTAATACAACTAATTACTTCTAACAAATATGATCAACTTGCTCTTCAAATATGCATTTCAACCATTTTCTGCTCATTTGCCGGAGTTGCCAATGAGACAATCTTGATCTAACAAATTATTATTCACTACCAATCTAACTTTGTATCCTAAGCGTACCTGCACCAAGATGTGGAGTTGCAACTGTTATGAAATTAATCGGTTGCAGACCAATAAAAGAAATGAGGAATTGCAAAACCTCAAAGTTGGTATTTAGGATCCAAAAAGTTGAACCCCTTTTTCATCTTGATCAAGTGCACCCTTCAACTTGTCTTTTAGCAGCATCAATGTACCGTCGCAGAATCTGGCAATCTGATTAAAACGAATGAACCGCATAATACCTTTGTTGTTCAAGTAGGTCAAGCCGAATTCTGGAATCTTTATCACAGTAAATGCAGATACATTCGGGGCATCAGACGGAATCCTCAGATTAGGCTTCAGCATATTAATCTTTGGTTGGTCGCTTTCTAACCCAATCTGAAAATCTTCCACCGAAGCAAGTTTCATGGCACACTTCATATATCTCTTTACGGTCTCGAGTGCATCAATGACTTCCCCAGGGCTGATGGTTCTGGTCTTTAAGTCTCGAAGAATGGACAGCAGATCTTGTGGTTCAAGACACGGAAATTCAGCTTCAGAAAAACAATACTTCTGACCATCTTCTCTCGTTACCATGAAGTCTGAATACTTTACTTTCAGAAAAACAATACTTTCGGTCAACTGATGTAATCCTGAGCTTTGTCTTGGAGTGTTTGCCTTGAAACTTCTTATACACGAATACAAGCTCACGCTGCTTTTCCTTGTTTTTCACAGACTGTAGACCATGAAGTACAACTTCATTATATGAACGAATCAAGTGGGCAAAGATCTTCTTTCGGCTTTCTTCAAGGAAAGGAACTTTGATTCTGACTCTTTCCCACTTGGACGGACGAACTGGTGGAGTACTTTTTGTTTCCATAACTGGTGACGCTGGAGGAGATCTGACGGGAATATCTGTTTTAGGAAGATCAGGGTGACCAACAGGATAAGTCAACAACGGTACCGCGACAGAAGTCTGATCATCTGGATGAAGAATCTCATCTATTTCATCTTGCATAACTACCATAGCTCTTTCAGTGTTTGCACATTCTTCTGTCGGGTCAGTAACTTCATAAGGATCAAGAATTAACGCCCAGTCTTCAGGTACAATCGGAGAACCTTCATCAAATTCCTCAGGCTTTTCAACCCTTGGAATATCATACAGCACCAAATCCATACGCTGTTCCTGTGCCTGTCCCTGCTCTTCTGGTTGAGTACCAGAACCCGAACCCTGTTCCGTTCCCACTTGAACTGTTTCCACAAACTGTGTCTCCGGCTCTGTTAGGCGTTGGCGCTTCTCCCCCTCATGGTGATCAGGATCATCCTGATCATCATGCCGGCGCTTGAGCCTGTCTGCCTGGCTACGGCAGGTGTCTTCCACTACTGATAGGCGATCAGTCAATACATTTACGGTTTGTTGTAGAGATTGAACCATGGCTTGTTGGAGCTGGAAGGCTTCTGGAGAGATGATGGGTTGGGGGGTGGTGAGGTAGGTGTGGATGCTTAAGTACGTAGAAGCGATAGAAGATCGGCATCCTGGAAGGGTTCTGTTTCAGATTGGGCAAGAAGCTTGGCAAGTAGTATGGATTTTAGGTCCTCAATTGACATCTCGGTAGCGGGAATGGGGGGTGGTGTAGGAGGTAGAGGTTCAGGCTCGGTTGCTGAACCCTTGCCTTTGATCATGCGTTTTATTGAATCTACCTCCTCCCTCATCATGGTTTGGGCAGCCATTAGGGCGCCGTCCATATATTCCCTTGAGACGAACTCAGTTTGGGTAACTCCTGGGTCACTCATACTTCCAGTTGTATCTACGACTGCAGAAGTCAAGCCGCCTACGCTCACAGCTGGCGTGATGATAGCTGTGGTAGGACTTCCACCCAATCCTCGTAAACAAACCGAAGTTGGAATTACTATAGGTGTTCCGGCTGAGCCACGAAGGCCTTCAGCAATAGCCGAGAATGGGACCTGTGTCCTAGAAATAGGATAAATTACATCAAACGGCTCTAGACACTGTGCACCGAAAGAAGTTGAGAACGGGGGCAACAATTCTCTTGTTTCAATACCGGAACTCTCAAAGTGAGAGACCGATAGCGTATGTGCTATATCCCCATGCAAAACTGAAACCACCATCTGTTGAGAGACGGTGGAGTGGCTTGGGGGTGTGTGCAGTTGCGCCGCTAGGTCCACGGCGTCTTCTTCAATACCCTGTCTCAACACATGAGACTGGGTAGCAGATGTGGCTACCTCACTAGATGCGGCTTGGGGGTCAACAACCAGAGGTGGTTGCGACGTCATTCGTGTACGCTCTGTTTCATATTTTCTCTTTCTTTCCCTCTCTCGGCTCACTAGAATATCATCTTCAACTGAAACTCCCTCCGCTCTCCTTATCTCTCCAGTAGAGGGCTGATCATCGTCACCACTTGAGTCAAAAGACTCATCTGATGTTGATGCTGTGGTGGCGGTTTCCTCAGATTCGGTTTGGTCTGTTGTTTCCTCAGATGCTGCGGCAGAAGAACACTGAACGTGAACGGTTGCAGTATCTATTGCCTCCTCTGCCATTTGAGACTCTGTCGGTGTCGGTGAAGGTTGTTGTCGTGAAGAGTTGGCTTGATGCGGTCCAACGGCACTGCCCTCTCCTGTTCCCCTCACAATGATATCTCTCGTCACACCCTATCCGGAAGCCCCAGCTATCCAGACGCTACCTCCTCTCGGACGTGAATGCGGACCCTCACGTCTCTCAGGTCGTGTTCCCTAGGCAGGTCCTGCCGGTTCTGGTCGGACCATAGGAACTTGAAGGTTGTGTGTGTGCCTATAAGCTATAACACTCAGTGCCGTAGGACGAGCATAGGCCAACAACTCGACTGGATTTGTCGAGCGACAACAACTTTTGGATCAAGCCGCGAGGGAATTTTGCGAGTCGGGTGATGCGGACATGTAGGGTGCGTGGAACGACGAGGTATCTCGGGATACAGATTCATGTAGCTTCGAACGATCAGCTGGAGAAACCTCATATAAGGTATGAAGTTCTGTCTCTTAGTCGCGTTCGATCGAACTTTTTGAACAAGGTCGTACCATAGGAAATCGGCGAAATCCGCGTGGCGATGGAATGCCACTAAGTGGAATAGGCGGAGAATGTGAATACTCGTCTGGTCGATGCCTTTCGTGATAGCCGAAAGACATCGATTGAGGTAAGTAAACATGGTGTACCAGATAGTGGAAAGGTACTTGCGGTTGAACCCTGATGGAAGACGTAGATCTGCGCCGTATCCTAGGGACACGATGTCAGCGCATAGAGTGGTGTCCGATACGAGCGGGTCAAAGCTATTTCGCCCTTGAACTGAACCGGCGGTTGGCAAATGAAGAAGTTGTCGGAAAAGATCACAAGTGAGGAGCACTAGAGTGTGATCAATCCGACCTTCTAGTTGGAAACCACCGTCGGCCTCCAAGGCATGTAGAGATTTCCAGAACTGTTGTAAGTATAATAGCGGCACTTCCGCTGTCTCCGTTAGAGCATATGATAGAGGATGCCCACTGAGGATCTCGATGATGACCTGATATTGAATAGCAGGTTGGGTTACATCGAGATGGTAATTGTTGGGTGTGAACTGAATGAACTGATCCTCGGGAATCGGTTCGGCATCGGTGATTGGGTTAATCGCGGGGAGCGGATTTTGCGCCATTGTACCTGTTGAGAATAAACTGGTTAGATCTTAGGAACATTCGAAGTAAGATGTCGTTGGAGTTACATGGTCATGGTTTAAACCACAACCTATACGAACTCCAAGTTGTTTGGGTATACAAACCCTAACCCGTGAATCAGGGTCTGTAACCAAGGTGCGCAATACCACATCTATGTAAAGTACCGATATCCAACACATAGACCCAACAAAGTTGCACCACATAAGCACATGTAGATATAGATATATAAGCTAATAAGCATACATTAAACCAAACAACCAATCAGAATAGATAGACTCCCAAAGGACCGGTATGGTCTTCGACCGGTTGAGGTATTCGACCGGTAAAGGTCATAGACCGGTAAGACATTTGACCGATAAAGCTATTCAACCGAGAAAGAATTTTCCCGATATGATTGTTTGACCGGAAGGGGTAATCGACTGTAAGAGTCTTAGACCGGTATGAGCATTAGACCGATAGGGTCATTCAACCGGGAAAGGATTCGACTGAATGGTCATTCGACCGATAATGGTCTTCGACCGGTACTGGTATTCGACCGGTAAAGGTCTTCGACCGGTACTGGTCTTTTGACCGATAAGGATATTTGACCGGTAAAATTTAGGTCGAAGACCGGAAGACGAATCGATCGGAGAAGATGACCAAACAAACGACCGGAGATCGAGACTCCGTCGATAACAGATAGAACAACAGAGTGACGAGCGAAGCCATACCTGTGGTCGATCGAAGGATTGAGAATCGAGATGGACGCGGATTCCGATCGAGTGCGAGTTAGAGCAGAGAGGTCGAGAGATTTAGAGAGAAGAGAGAAAGGATCGATAGAAAGAATGAGGGTTTCGCCCGGGGTTTTAAACACCCGGGTCGAGGATATGGGTCGAAACGGATTGGATGGGTTAAACATGATGGGCCAGTTCAATTAAAAAAATTTGGCCGGTCCATATGACTTAAAAAAAATTTAAAACCTCTAAAAAAGTAAAACCAAACATATTTTTGAAATTTTCTTTTTATATAAGAAAAAAAAAACAAGGAGAAGAAAATATTTTTGTATTTTTTTGTTTGATAAGGAATAAAAAAAACTTTAAGGGTAGACTTAATAAAAAAAAATTAATCCTAAGGAAGAAATAAAACCTAAGAAATAGGAAATGCTCCCCCTCGACGATTACCGCAAGGAAATCGAAACGCAGGAAAAATTTACCTGCTCCCCCTCGAATGGAGGACTAGAGAACCTTACCAAACATCGTACAATCGTGCTCCCCCTGAACACATGAACGTCTTGTAAATCCACCATAAACGACAAACGTTTCCGGATGGAACCGTAAGGACCTGCAAAAGAAACACGCAAACACCACGAAGAAAGGAAAAGACAAAATAAACACACGAGAAAAACTAGAAACAAACGAAATCTACTTTGTTGATACAGAAGTTTGTAATTGACACAGACCTTAACGAGTAGAATGCAATAACCAAGGAGTGTGGAGCGGAGCAACCAAAGACAAGTCACTGGTGCAGTTGTCACAGTCATTCGTTATTGAATGAAACTCGTTGAGGGCTGTGAACTAATCAAACCTTCAGATTTAGCATACCTAGCTTGGACACAAGATAATTAAAGCGTTTTTCGTCCAAAGCTTTTGTAAATAGGTCTGCTAACTGATGCTCTGTATTGACAAAGTAGAGTTCGATGGTACCTCTTTCCACGTGGTCTTTAATGAAGTGATAACGCACATCAATGTACTTCGTCTTCGTACGCTGGACTAGATTGCTAGATATTGCAATGGCGCTCTTGGAGTCACAATAGATGGGGATCCTCGAGTAGTTAAATCCATAGTCTTTCAGCTAGGTACGCATCCATATAACTTGCGAGCAGCAACTCGCGGCTGCTACATACACCGCCTCAGCGGTGGAGGTGGACACCCAGTTTTGCTTCATCGAAGCCCAACTGACAAGACGATTACCCAAGAACTGGACATGACCTGATGTGCTTTACCGGTCTAGCATGTTTCCAGCATGGTCAGCGTCCGAGTAGGCTGTCAATTCAAAACCTGACTCTTTTGGGTACCACAAACCAAGATTAGCAGTACCTTTTAAATATCGGATAATACACTTAACCTCAGCTAAGTGAGACTCTTTAGGTTTCGACTGAAATCGTGCACATAGAAATGTCGAGAACATAATATCTGGCCGGCTTGCCGTCAAGTACATTAGAGAACCTATCATACCTCTATAGGTTGTAGCATTCACATCCTTTCCATCAGGATCGGAGTGTAGCTTTAAACTATTAGACATGGGGGTTTTCATAGGTGAAGAGTTTTCCATCTGGTATTTCCGAAGAATATCCGAGATGTACTTAGATTGATTAATAAAAATTCCTGTTGCTAATTGTTTTACTTGAAGACCTAGGAAAAAATTCATTTGCCCCATCATGCTCATTTGAAAATGTTTACTCATTAAGGCTGAAAAGTTCTGACAGTACTTGGGGTTTGTGGAGCCAAAGATTATGTCATCAACATAAATCTGTACAAGAATGATATCTTTCGTTTCTCTTTTAATAAATAGGGTAGTATCAATCTTACCTTTAGAGAAACCAGATTTAATCAAGAAGGATGAGAGAGTGTCATACCAGGCTCGTGGAGCTTGCTTAAGACCGTATAAGGCCTTGTCAAGAAAATAAACGTGATTCGGAGATTCAGGACTCACGAAGCCTTCGGGTTACGAGACATACACTTCCTCTTTGAGAACACCGTTCAAAAACGCGGATTTCACATCCATTTGAAATACGATAAAGTTCTTGTCAGCGGCGTAGGCAAGGAACATGCGAATTGCTTCAATACGGGCAACCGGTGCAAACGTCTCCTCGTAATTTATTCCTTCTTGCTGGCGATATCCTTTAGCCACTAGACGCGCTTTGTTCCGGACAATGATTCCATTTTCGTCCTTCTTGTTCTTGAAAATCCATTTCGTCCCAATCACCGTCTTGTTCTTTGGCCGGGGAACAAGGCGCCACACTTTGAGGATCTCAAATTAGTTGAGTTCCTCTTGCATAGCGATCACCCAGTCTGGATCATTTATCGCTTCGGAGACGGTGGAAGGTTCGATACGGCTGAGGAACGAAGAAAATAAGCAGTCGTTCGAAGTAATAGTAGCTCGAGTCTGAACAGGTGTCTTGGGATCACCAATTATATGATGAAGGGGGTGAGCTCGAGTCCACTTGGTGGTGTGTGGAAGAGGTTGATATATCTGTTGAGAGGTATCGGAGTCCACATAACCACCGGGGGGTAAATCCTGAACTGCTTCGAGTGATGACGTCCTGTAAGGTGGAAGCTCCTTAGTTGGAGTCGAGAGTGCAGCAGAGGACGACTCAGCAGGAGATGCATTTAGAGCAGGATCCGGGATTGCCAGAATGGGAACTTCAGGAGTGACTTCCACAGGTGTCGGTTCAGGATGGCCTACTATTGCCGGTGAGACAGTAGGATCTTGGATAAGAGGAGGATCACTCGATCTCGGAAATGCAGATTCATTGACAGTAGATGATGGAGCACTAGGCGAGGATGGGCCACCTTAGTCGGTTGGACCAGTAACATGTGTTTCTTCTGGTGCTTGAGCAGCATTCCTGTTACAAGACATAATATTAGACTTAATATTAAATAAGTCATCATAGAAATACTCAAAAAGTAAATCCAAATCAGAAAGGTGTGCTCTTGACGTAGACGCTTGATTTGAATCCACTGGAGATTGTGTAGATCCTGGACGTATTTGTCCAGAAGCTAACACGCCAGTTATAGCGGGTTCTGAACTGAGGTGTTCAGAAGCCATATCAGCGGCCTCGTCAAAAGTTATGTTCACACTCTCAACGACGGTCTTCGTTCATTTGATGTAGACACGGTAAGCTTTGGCGTGCTGGGAATATCCAATGAACACTCCTTCGTCCGCTTTGGGGCTGAATTTGCCGAGATCATCCCTGTCATTTAGTACGAAGCATGTGCAGCCGAATGCATGAAAATAGTTGATATTGGGGATGCGTTTGTTGATGATCTCGTACGGTGTCTTGTTGAACCGCTTGTTGATGATAGTGCGGTTTTGAGTGTAGCACGCGGTAGCAACTGCTTCTGCCCAAAGATATAGCGGGAGCTTGGACTGAGATAACATTGTGCGAGCGGCTTCGACAAGAGTTTGGTTCCGGCACTCTACTACCCCGTTTTGCTGAGGAGTACGAGAAGCTGAGAAGGTATACGTGATGCCCACTGAAGTCAAGTAACCGGTGAGCACTTGATTCTTGAACTCTGTGCCGTTATCCGTCCTTATGGTCTGGATTGATAGGTCGAGATTGACTTGAATACTCTTCAGGAGAGAGATGATCAATTCAGGAGTTTCATCCTTTGATCGAAAGGATCGGACCCATGTGTAGCAAGAAAAATCGTCAACCATCACCAGGACATACTTCTTGTTATTAATACTTTAAACGCGCAACGGTCCACATAAATCCATGTGAATGAGTTCAAGGGACCGTGAAGTACTAGGAGTGACTTTAGGCTTGTGAGAAGCCTTCTTCATCTTGCCCATTTCGCAGGCAGCACATAAATGATCTTTTTCGAACTTAAGATCAGGCATTCCCTTGACGTGTCCACCGAGCACCAACTTGTTCATAGTCTTGAAGTTCAGATGCGAGAGACGACGATGCCATATCCAGCTTTGTTCGGCAGATGCTTTGGACATCAGACAAACTTCCTTATCTGTTTGCTTTGAAGGTGACCTCTAGATCCTTGTCGCATAATTGACCGATGCTGAAGAGATTGTGACCAAGGCCTTCGACGTAGGACACTTTCTTGATCATGAGGTTATCCTTTACGATATCTTCGTAACCCCTGATGGGAGAATAATGATCGTTCCCAAACCTTACATTTCCACAAAACTTCTCGGTGAAGTTTGTGAGTAGCTCCTTTCTTCCGGTCATGTGCTTGGAGCATCCTGAATCTAGATACCACACATGACCGTCCTGCAAAACAAGTTATTTCTTTTTAGGTACCCATTCGTAAATGGGTCCTTTGGGGTTAGATTTAACACCCGTTTTGGATGCCCGTTTAGACTTAGGTCTTTTTCTTTGACGGGTGATATCAAACTGAGAATGATAATTAGCAACATGATACGAGCCTAACCAATCAGATGCATAACAACGATCAACAAAATCATTCGATCCACAAAAAGAACAACAAATACAATCATGAGACAGTTGAAGTAAATGCGAAATAGAATAAACTTTTAAAGGTAAAGTTCCATTACATTCAACTAAAAGTTTAGAATTGAAAACATCATGATTGTTATTGTTTTTCCTAGACTTTAAAACTGGATCAACTAATTCTGGTGTCGCCGAGCTTTCCTTTGACTTCTTAGCTACCCAAGCATATTTAACTTCTTTGCGCCAACCAAAAGTATCTGAGAGACCGTTAAACTTATAGTCAGAAGATGTGAAACTTGAAGATTGTTGTCTTTTGGAGAGACCGATCTTTTTCTTCTTTTGTGAACGTTTTTTGGATTTTGACTTTGAAGAGTTTAGAAAATCAACGTGACTTGGTAGAGACGGATTAAAATCAAAATGGGTCAAATCACTGTCTAGACACACCTCGGAATTCAAGAATGCTGAAAATTCCATTTCCTCATCAGAAAGGACCTTATCGCTTGAGGAATTTAGGACATCGGAAGAATTTGTTTGAAGTGGATCATAGGCGGAAGCATGTTTAAAATCAGAACAATGATCCGTTTCTAAAACATGAGGCTCTTTTCCTTTATTTGAAAGATTTGGTGATGAGTCACCCAAAAAGGCTTTACAGGAAGATGTGTCGGAGGCAGGATAAGAATTGTCAGACAGGGTAGGTTTCTCACTTTGGAAAATTGTAGGCTTAGCTTGAGGCTCAGCCTTGTGAAATTGTTCCTTCAGACGATCTGCTGCCAAGGCAGACAGTTGTGAGTTTAACTTCTTTATTTCTGTCTGAAAGTATTCTCTTTCCTTGTCGGACACAAATTCCTCTTTATTGGAAGTGAGGCACTCAATTTGAGATAAAAGGTCTTGTTTTTCCTTTTGAAAATTGTCCCTCTCCTGTTCAAATGACGTTTCTAGCTGAACAATTTTCTTTTCTAAAGTCAGAGGTGGAACATAAACTTTATGATCTAGAGATTCCTCCTCAGTTTTAACTGTTTTAGCATCAAGTTCAGCTTGAGTATAACTTCTAAAATAGTCATTTGATAGGAAACAAGGTTTTTCTTCGTTGTAAGATGTATTTAATGAATCATAAACAAAAGGAAGTTTCATTTTAGTAGAGTTCTCCCTTCTCAACTTATCCTCTTCCCAGTCCTCATCCTCAATTGGTTTGGTCCAATTGATCTTGTATTCTGGAAATGTCTTGTCTATTCCAAAAAATTCGGAAGCATAAATCGTAGGAACTTTGGATAGGGCCTTTTTCAGATAATATGGATTATCGTAACCGATACCCGTATTCGCATACTTGGGTTCCTTTGGTGCAATTAGATTTAGCATTTGATGAGATTGACCAATTCTATAAAGCTTCTTTTCAATATCCTTTAACTGATTAGATAATCTTTGATTTTCATTTTTATAAGCCACGTTTTGAGACACAATATCAATTTTCTCATTCTCGGACATGCGTAGCTACTGGTCAGATCATCTACTTTGGTCTTAAGCTCTTGTGATTCTTTTGAACAACTCTCACACTCTTCTTTTAAATTAGAAATTGTACACAAATTGCATGAGATATCTAAACTTTGATTTTCAATACATTCAGACTGTGCGGCAACCCGTTTTTCTAGAGATGAGATGAGTTGTTCTTTTTCTTTTATGAGAAGATTGAAAGAGTCTAGTTTATTCATAGCAAGTTCCATCTGATCAATTAAAGCTTCGTGATAAGGAGCACATACTTGACATGGAGAGTTTCGATCTTCATCATCAGTGTCAGAAGGTGATGAATGCTTGCCCATGAAACACAAGTGTGCTTCGGCATCTTCAAGTTTTTCATCAGAGACTTGTAGCCAGTAGTCATCTTTAGCCATGACAGCCTTACCAGCTTCCTTCTCTTTGGCCAGTAGCAGCTTGGATCTGTAATAGTCGGAGTTGCGCACAACAGGTTTGCGACAATCCTTGGCAAAGTGGCCTAACCGACCACAGTTGTAGCATCTGATCGGCTCATCTTTTGGCTTTTCTTCGTGTCTCTTGTCAGACTTCTTTCTATCTTCAACACGTTTCTTACCTTCAGACTTCTCTTGATGGTCACGGTGAGTGAAAAACCTTTGCTTATTGGAAGACTTGTTAAAGAACATCCTTTTCTGGAATTGTTGAGTCAAGAATACCATAGCTTCTTTCATCTTGGTGAGTTCAGGATCCGAATCACTTTCAGGATATTCGGGTTCAGACTCACTTTGCACTGGCTTCTTTGTCAGACGAACGACTGACAGACTTCACTATTTTCTCATATACGAGTGCTAACGGATCAACTACCGACTTTTCTTCAGCTTTCTGATTCCCCATTAGTTCCATAACTTCCTCTTCATCCTGGAGCAGCATTTCATAAAGTTCATGTAGATAAAGCTTCTCCAGGGTCTGAGTATGACGAATATGAGAGACAAACGGCTTCCATTCAAGCTGGAAGTTGTTCATGAACTGGATGTTGTTCTCATTGTTCGTCTTCGTAATCTTGTTTTTCTGGAGGTCATTCAGAAGCATGTTGAACCTTTCATAGGTTTCTGTCAGTGTCTCGCCTTTTCTTGGTTTAAAGCCATCATATCTGGTGATGTAGTTTGTCACCTTCAGTTGATTGTTGATGTGGCTCCCCATCATCATCTTCTCAATCTGGTCCCACATTTTCTTTGCAGACTCTTTATAACTGTCGATGCAAGCATAGATGTCGTTGGGTAGACTTTGTAGGAGATATGTCTTTGCATGCTCTTCAGCATAATATATATCCTTTTCTTGAGTTGTAAAGTCAGTGATAGTTTTTGGAACATTGCGTTCTGGTCGACCTTCTACTGTGTTTCCCGGTACAACTTTCATTGGCCAGTCTTGCGGCCCCTCTGTTAGATACTTGTAAATGGTTTCATAGTTTGATTTTGATTCAATAAAGTTCATGAAGCGATCGTGCCACTGAGGATATTCCCCTCGATTGAGAACCGGGGGCTTCTGATCCAAACCAATAGCTAACGTGTCTCTTGAATTCATCTTAAATCTCTTAACTTAAAAGCACTGTAACGATCGTGAGACAAGCAGGATGATCCAAACATAATAACAAAAATAAGCAGAGAAAAAAAACAAGGATCCGGTCGAATCAGGGTCCGGTCGAGCTGGGTATCGGTCAAGTAAAAGACCGATATAGACAACGTACCGGTCTAGCAAAGGACCGGTATAGACAACCTATCGGTCGAATCCAAATGTCGGTCAAAGCAAGGTCGGTCAAACCAAAATACCGGAAGTGACAAAGTATCGGTCAAAGGACAAAGACCGGTAAGCAGGGTATCGGTCAAAGGTAATGATTCGGTCGAGCAAAGGACCGATAATGTCAAAGTACCGGTCGAATAAACGACCGATAATTACAAGGCATCGGTCGAACCAAAAACACCGGTAGAGACTATATATCGATCGAACAAAAGACCGGTAACAACAACGTCCCGGTCGAAGGTTATTGGGCCAATATCTATCGGTCGACTAAACTATCGGTCAAAAAAACTATCGGTCAAACACTATCGGTCAATAACAGATAACCAGATAAGGACCGATAAAATCAGATAAGGACCGATAATCACGAAGAACAGATCGAAGAACTCGAAGAATTTCTGGAACTCGATCGAGACCAAACCCAGAAATTAAAATCGATAAACAAATAATCAGATTCAAACAACTATGCAAAAATCGACCGATGAAAAAAAATCAACAGTAGTAAGCTTAGACCGGAAAAATCAATTGATTTTCAATGAACACACTTAGACCGATAAACAACCAAGATTGATAATAACTCAGAAATCAAACAGATCGATAGATAACTTAAACCGATAATATGCAAATAAACTGTAATCGATAAACAAAAAAATATCAATCGACCCAGATCAACCAAAAACTTAGCAGATTAAGCAGATAATCGAATAGGGTTTTTAGACAAACCTTTTTCTGGATCAAACCTTTAGTCTCTTCGCTCTGATACCAATTGTAGATCCCAGTACAGTGCAATCAATAGTAAATATTCAATGTAGAACAATAAGCAAGCCACAACTGCTAGTCATATGATTAATATGAAATCAAAGGGTTTAGGTTTATAGAGAAAATATCTGATCAGAGAGAGTAAACCTATAGACTAGCAATTTAACAAATGACTTGTGTAACATGAAATATGAACTAGAAAAGCCTTTATATATTCAGGCTTACAAGATAATGAGCTTATGGGCCTTTAGGCCCAACAAGCTATAAAACTATTAAGAACTTTACAAAATACACCCTGAACTTCTATTTAACATATAAATTTCCCTAACATACACTTTACTCTACCTTCTCTAATTGTCATCTTTAGATACATATAATCAAAACCTTCTCAAAAAGTATATGTTTTAGTTACACTTTCTTGTAAACCTTCTCTAAAAGCATCCTTTAGTTACACTTAAAAAAATCATTTCCTTCTCTAAAGGGTGTCTTTAGTTACACTTAAAAAATCATTTCCTTCTCTAAAGGGTGTTTATATATACAGACAAATCTATATATATATAGATAGTACATATTTCAACTTTATATATTATAATAAAATAAATAACAATACTAAATAAGAAAGGCATCAAAATCCTAAAACAATTTTTTTTATATATTTGTCATAAAAGACAAGAACTTTTCAAAACAAGCTATATGTTTCAATGAATCCACATATATGTTGAAATTTATCAAAAAAAAAAAAAAACACCCATAATCATACAACAACCATCCAAGATCTTCAATGCCAATTCCTCTCTTTTACCTGCAACAAATCAATAGGGCATCAAAGCATCTTCATGTCATACCATACCAACTTCGAGACCTAATAAACCAAAAAAAAAGTTCTTAGTCAAAGGCTACAAAGGCAAAAGTAATGATCGAGACTATGATGAAGAATAGGTTGTTAGTCAGAGGCTAATACAACTAATTACTTCTAACAAATATGATCAACATGCTCTTCAAATATGCATTTCAACCATTTTCTGCTCATTTGCCGGAGTTGCCAATGAGACAATCTTGATTTAACAAATTATGATTCACAACCAATCTAACTTTGTATCCTAAGCGTACCTGCACCAAGATGTGGAGTTGCAACTGTTATGAAATTAATCGATTGCAGACCAATAAAAGAAATGAGGAATTGCAAAACCTCAAAGTTGGTAAATTCAATTTTCATCAATCCTAAGACACAAAATGAAAAAAAAACACATAGATAATTAGGAAAGCCTTGAAACCACTACAGGAAAAAGAGACAGTTGATACAAAACTCACACTTAAACATCAACAAGGAGAGAAGAGAGTATCACATCATGAAGGAATGTGAATAATGTAATCTGAAAGCAGAAGAAGTTGATTACATGCTACAACAGCAGTTGCTTTCTACAAGAAATCTTGAATCTCATGTCTATAACCAAAAATTGAAAAAACATAAAGCATGTAGTTAAATATATTAAACCAAGTTAACCTTTTTATACAAAGTTGGCAAACTAGACTCCCCAAACGGAAGATATACGGCAACAACAACATCATAGTCAAAGCATAGATCTGTTTGATACCAAAATTTAACCTCATAAATAGATTGTTACAAGTAAAAAAGTGTGTAATGATTTGAACAACCACAATCCAAGAATAATCACCCCAAATCCCACAACACCAGAAAAAGAAAAAAAATTAACTAGATCGAAGCCTTTGTAACTTACATTAATACCAAACCATTCACTACAAGAAATTTGGGTTTAGCTTGGCCTCAATTGTCTCTCTCTGTGATCGAATTGCAACTTTTGTGAAGGAAGTTTGGTTGTATCTCAATGGAGAATCCAGATCTGGAGCATGTTCCTCCAGATCGGCGTGAGAATTTTTTGGAAAATGGTAGAACTGTTACTGCACCAATTGAATTTGATTCTAAGCATTCAATTGGATCTGGAAAATCATTTGAAGGTGTCGATCTTCCTAGAAAAACCAACGGACCAAGAATTAAGGAGGAGAGACTTGTGAAGGAAATTTTGTCGAATTCGTTGGGGTTTAATTCTTCGTCGTCAATTTAAAAATCACACAGGAAAAGTGTGCCTAGGAAGTTTTCGAAGAAGAAAGGAGTTAAATCTGGTACAAAGGAGGTTGGATTTGTAATTGATCTTGTTGAATCTGGACATGGAAACAAAATCGAGAAATTGTCTGAGGTGACTGGAATTCGTCCAGATAGTTTTGTGATCTCCATATTAAAGGTAAATCTTCCATCACAATCTGAAATTGATGATCATATGGTTGATAATATGGATGCTAGTGGTATGAATTTGAATGAAAATCCTGATGTGAACCAATCGACTGATATACCTGTCAAATTAGGATCGTTACCTGTTTCAATTGATAATCATGTGGAAATTTTGGGTAATTACATGATTAATTCGGAAGAATACAAGAGAGAATTATTAGAAAGTTTGATTCTAAATCTGGAACTACTCCTTATGTTAATCCAATTGATCAGATGACACCTGGAAATCGATCTGTGAATTCTAATGTTGTGAATGGTTGTAGTTCTGAAAATCAGCCTATTCCTGAATCTGTTCAAATTTCAGTTGATGTTCCGATGTCTATTAGTCCTGAAGATAATCAAAATGTAACTGCTAATGTGAAATCTGGAATTGATTCTGAGGTTCTGTTGAATTCTGTTAATGGTGATATTAATAGTCATGTTGATTCGTATAATGGCCAAAGGCCAAAGTCAGATGTGGAAATTGCTATTGATAGTAATAACGAGAATTTTATCAAATCTGTCATGGATTCTGTTGGCACTTTCACTTTTGGGAGAGGAGGTGGATTTACTAGTAAAGAGGGAGGTAGAGGATCTGCTTTTGGTACAAATGGAGAATTGTGTGTTGGATTGCAAGGTGAATTCCCATCTTATTTTGTTTGTCTCCATTGTGGGTCTAGATTTGGGTTTTTATACTTGGGATTGTTTTTGGGGTTTTATTGGGATTTTTATATTTTGTTTGGTTTTTTGGGGTAAACCTTGGTTATGGTTTCTCCCTAAGCACATTTTGAGTTCCCAATTGTATATCTTGGGGTATGCCCCTCGTATTTTGTAATTTCTTCTTTTTTATTAATAAAGTTTTTCAGGGGTTCCGTCCCCTTTTCCCAAAAAAAAAATCCCACAACACCCAATCCAAAAAAACAACTACAAACAAGCCCTCTTTGGGCTTTGTAACGTTTAGAGTATGAAAGCACCCAAATTAACAACATCAAGAAGGCCTTTACATAAATGCAACAAAAAAGTTTAATTATCATTAACTATGATATGTATGCAATCAACCAAGTATAATTATTCGAAAAGTTAATGACTTGCAATCAACCAAGGAAAATGAAGATGTCACCTTTGATTTAGGATGAAAACTATGATAAGGTCAAAAAACGAATTCGCCATCAAATACCATAACTCTATAAATCAGCAAGCCTTAAATCGAAGATATGAAAGACAAATCAAACTTGAAGTCAGTTGAAAAACGAAATCAAATATCGAAATCAAGAGATATCAAAGAGGAATGTAGAACACTCACACCCTAATTTGAAGAGAAATCAAATCAGTGATCTCAGCTTACAAAGAGAAGTTCATTTGTCTTGGTACCTGAAAGAGAGAAGAAACTTATACCATTGTTTTATTGATGAAAATACTATAGCCAATATAACTAAATAATTAAAAAGTGAAACAAAAAACAGACTACCTTGTCATTGCACATCTGATCCCATCCAATCCGAATACAAATAAGCCATCTAACAACAAAAACACAACCTATATAATAAACCACCATCCAAGTATGTTAGATAGAAGCTCATTCCACCAAAAACAACATATAGCTCCACTACTCATACATCTAAAAAAACAAGGTTTAATCTCGCTGCCTATTCAATGCAAGCAAATCTGAACTGTAGAAATTCTAGTTTATTTCTGTTGAAATATGCCAATTCTAATTGACCATAGTTGTAGAAAGTGGAAAATTCTAGTTACAAATATAAGTGTTTGCTGTTACATATTCTAGCTCAAGCTTTCCACTAGTGCAGAATGTGTTCAACAGCTTAGCCCAGAATGTTTTCACCTATTTCAAACAGAGCCTTGTTAGAATGTAACAATTGTGACCTTATAGACTACTCAAGGTGAATAACAGTCGGCACCAACATGAGATAAAGCATAATATAAGATCCAGTTTGGTTCTACGCCTTATCATTCTTTGTTGTTTCAATCAACCATCATCATCACTGGTTTGCAAAACATGATGTCCCTCTATTTAACCTATTTTATTCTACACCTAGGTATTAACACTACAACGAAAAAGAAACATGATGCGCCTTAATTTACTATTTTATTCTACAATTCGTCTATTTGTTGTACAGAATTATCGAAGTCCTCAAACATAACCCACATAAGTTTGAAAGTCGGAAATAGCATATTTGACCAAAAGTCGATGTATTTGACCTTCTTAGAACATAGGGCATAACAAATCTATAACTCAAATGGATGAGTTTGGAAACCAGATATACAATAGGTATTTGACAAATAGACCTACATGTTTCAGTGAAGAGTGTAGATCTTCTAACATAATTAAGACAAAACATTTTCTATTTATAACATTTTTTATGCAGCGCTATCAGATTCTAAGAAATTTAGAGAACCAACATAAATTTGATGAACAGAACAAAACTGTCAAGTATAAGTCATAAGGTATAGTTGTTAGGGTGATTTTAATGTTAAATAGAAGTTCATGGTTCAATTTGTAATTTGTTGAAAGTTTATTAGCTTGTTGGGCCTAAAAGCCTATAAGCCCAATTGTTTGTAAAGCCTGAATATATAAAGGTTGTTTTGTTTTCATTATCTGTTCAGTCCCATAATTTCCAGATCTCTAGTCAATAGGTTTACTTTTCTCTGATCAGAAATTCGTTCTGTAAACCTATAACCCTTTGATTGAAGATTAATCATATGAATAGAGGTTGTGGCTATTCTATTGTTCTACATTGATTATTATCTATTGATTTCACTGTACTGGGATCTACAATTGGTATCAGAGAAAAAGAGACGGATGGTTTGATCCAGATAAGGTTTGTCTAAAATCCTATTCGATTATTTGGTTTAATCGTTATTATCTGTTTTATCTGCTATGTTTTGTTTGATCTGTGTTGATTGATTTTTTTTCTTGAAATCGAATATTGTTTCTGAATTATTATCGGTCGCTTAAGTTTCTGGAAAACAATTTTTTTTTCGGTCGATTGAATTTCTGATTTCTGATTTGGTTTTCGGTCTAACTATGTTCTTTGAAAATCGATTTTTGGTTATCGGTCAGATTGTTCTTGGTTGTCTATCGGTCTATTTGCTGTTTATCGGTCTGTTTGTGTTCTTGAAATCTGCATATTTGTTTGAGTTTGCTTAATTGCTGGTTGAATTTGATTTCTGGGTTGATTACGATCAAATTCCAGAATTCATCGTGTTCTTCGTGTTTATCGATCGAATTATCTGTTCGATTTTATCGGTCCTTATCTTGATTTTATCGGTCCTTATCTGTTGAGTTTATCGGTCCTTATCTGTTTGTGGTCGACCGGTACCTTGCTTACCGGTCCACCTTATCGACCGATAGTTGTTGACCAATAGTTTGCTCGACCGGTACATTGTATTTACCGTCCTTTGGTTCGACCGGTACATTGTATTTACCGGTCCTTTAGTTCGACCGGTACGTTGTATTTACCGGTTCTTTGGTTCGACCGATACATTACCGGTCCTTTGCTTGACCGATACTCTTTCTGTTTGACCGATACCTTGACCGACCGATATTGTGTTCAACCGGTACATAGCTTGACCGGTACACTACGACCGATACTTTGCTTTGACCGGTATATAGCGGTCAACCGATACTCTGTGTGATCCGGTACCCTGCTCGACCGGTACCCCACTCGACCGGTATCCTGTTTAACCGGGTCCCTGTCTTATCCTGTTTATTTTTATATATTGTGTTTGGGTCATCCTGCTTGTCTCACGATCGTTACAGTGCTTTTAAGTTAAGAGATTTAAGATGAATTCAAGAGAAGCTTTAGCTATTGGTTCGGATCAAAAACCCCCGGTGCTCTATCGGGGGGAATACCCTCAGTGGCACGATCGCTTCATGAACTTCATTGAAGCAAAATCAAACTATGAAGATATATACAAGTGTCTGACAGAAGGGCCGCAAGAATGGACGATGAAAGTCATACCTGGAAATACAGATGAAGGTCGACCAGAACGTCGTGTTCGAAAAACTGTCGGTGATTTTCTTCTTCAAGAAAAGGCTATGTATGATGCTGAAAAGCAAGCAAAGACATATCTTCTACAAAGTCTACCCAACGACATCTATGCTTGCATCGACAGTTACAAGGAGTCTGCAAAGAAAATGTTGGACCAGATTGAGAAAATGATGATGGGGAGCCACATCAACAATCAGCTGAAGGTGACAAATTGCATCACCAGATATGATGGCTTCAAAGCAAGAAAAGGTGAGACACTGACAGAAACCTATGAAAGGTTCAACATGCTTCTGAATGATCTCCAGAAAAACAAGATGACGAAGACGAACACCGAGAACAACATCAAGTTCATGGACAACCTCCAGCCTGAATGGAAGCCGTTCGTCTCTCATATTCGTCATACTCAGACCTTGGAGAAGATTTATCTACATGAACTTTACGAAATGTTGCTCCAGGATAAAGAGAAGTTATGGAGTTAATGGGGAATCAGAAAGCAGAAGAAAAGCCGATCATTGATCCGTTAGCACTTGTATCAGTTAAAAGAGGTAAACTGTCAACCACTCGTCCGGAAAGGAACCAGTACAAAGTGATTATGAACCCGAAGATCCTGATAGTGATTCGGATCCAGAATACACTAAGATGAAAGAAGCCATGGTGTACTTGACTCAAGCTTTCCAGAAGAGGAAGTTCTTTAACAAGTCTTCAAACAAGCAAAGATTCTCCACTCGCCATGATTATCAAGAGAAGTCTGAAGGTAAGAGACGTGTTAAAGATGGGAAGAAGTCTGACAAGAGACATGAAGAAAAGCCAAAAGAGGAGCCGATCAAATGCTACAACTGTGGTCGGTTGGGTCATTTTGCCAAGGATTGTCGCAAACCTGTTGTGCGCAACTTCGATTATTACAGAGCCAAGCTGCTACTGGCCAAAGAAAAGGAAGCAGTTAAGGCTCTCATGGCTGAAGATGACTACTGGCTGCAAGTTTCTGATGAAGAAACCGAGGATGCTGAAGCACACTTGTGTTTCATGGGTAAGCATTCATCACCTTCTGACACTGATGATGAAGATCGAAACTCTCCATGTCAGGTATGTGCTCCTTATCAATAAGCTTTAATTGATCAGATGCAACTTGCTATGAATAAACTAGACTCTTACAAGCTACTCATAAAAGAAAAAGAACAACTCATCTCATCTTTAGAAAAACGAGTTTCTGCACAGTATGAATGTATTGAAAATCAAAGTTTAGAAATTTCTAGCAATTTGTGCATAATTTCTAATTTAAAAGAAGAGTGTGAGGGTTGTTCAACAGAATCACAAGAGCTAAAGACCAAAGTAGATGATCTTACCTATGAGCTACGGATGTCCGAGAATGAGAAAATTGATATTGTGACACAAAACGTGGCTTACAAAAATGAAAACACAAGGTTATCTAATCAGTTAAAGGATATTGAATGGAAACTTTATACTATTGGTCAATCTCATCAAACACTGAATCTCATAGCACCAAAAGAACCCAAGTATGCGAATACGGGTATCGGTCACGATAACCCATTTTATCTAAAAAAGGCCTTATCCAAAGTTCGTACGCTATATGCGTTCGAATTTTTTGGATTAGACAAAACATATCCTGAGTACAAAATGCATTGGACCAAACCAATTGAGGATGAGGAATGGGAAGAGGATAAGTTGCGAAGGAAGAACTCTACCAAAATGCAACTTCCTTTTGTTTATGATTCTTTGAATGCTTCTTACAGCGAAGACAAACCCTGTTTCCTATCAAATTATTATTTTAGAAGCTACACTCAAGCTGAACTTGATGCTAAAACCGCTAAAACTGAGGAGAAACCACTAGATCGTAAAGTTTATGTTCCACCTCTGATTTTAGAAAAGAAATTGTTCAGCTAGAAACGTCATTTGAACAGGAAAGGGACAATTTTCAAAAGGAAAAACAAGAGATTTTATCCCAAATTGAGTGCCTCAATTCCAATAAAGAGGAAACTGTGTCAGATAAGGAAAGAGAATACTTTCAGACAGAAATCAAGAAGTTAAACTCACAACTGGCTGCCTTGGCGGCAGATCGTTTGAAAGAGCAACCTCACAAGGCTGAGCCTCAAGCTAAGCCCACAATTCTCCAAAGAGAGAAAACTAATCTGTCTGAAAATTCTTATCCTGCCCCCGACACATCTTCCTGTAAAGCCTTTATGGGTGACTCGTCACCAAATCTTTCACATAAAGGAAATGAGCCTCAAATGTTAGAAACGGATCATTGTTCTAATTTTAAAAATGCTTCCGCCTATGATCCGTGTCAAACAAATTCTTCCGATGTCCTGAATTCCTCAACTGATAAGGTTCTTTCTGATGAGGAAATGGAATTTTCAGCATTCTTGAATTCCGAGGTGTGTCTAGACAGTGATTTGACCCAATTTGATTTTAATCCGTCTCTACCAAGTCATGTTGATTTTATAAACTCTTCTTATGAGCCTCCGGTACAATTTTTTAAGGGTGAATGTTCCACATCCGCCCCGCAAAAACCTTCTGTGAACAAATCTTCAAAGTCTAAATCTAAAAAGCGTTCACAAAAGAAGAAAAAGATTGGTCGCTCCAAAAGACAACAATCTTCAAGTTTCACATCTTCTGACTATGAGTTTAACGGTATTTCAGATACTTTTGGTCGAAGCAAAGAGGTCAAATATGCGTGGGTAGCTAAGAAGTCTAAGGAAAGCACGATGACGACATAATTAGTTAATCCAGTTTTAAATTCTAGGAAACACAAGAACAATCATTATGTTTTTAATTCTAAACCTTTAGTTGAATGTAATGGAACTTTACCTTTAAAAGTTTATTCAATTCCGTAATTACTTCAACTGTCTAATGATTGTCTCTGTTGCTCTTATTGTGGATCGAATGATTTTGTTGATCGTCGTTTTGCATCTGATTGGTTTGGCTCGTATCATGTTGCTAATTATCATTCTCAGTTTGATGTTCCCCGCCATAGAAACAAACCAAAGTCTAAACGGGCATCCAAAACGGGTGTTAAATCTAACCCCAAAGGACCCATTTACGAATGGGTACCTAAAAAGAAATAACTTGTTTTGCAGGACGGTCATGTGTGGTATCTAGATTCAGGATACTCCAAGCACATGACCGGAAGAAAGGAGCTACTCACAAACTTCACCGAGAAATTTTGTGGAAATGTAAGGTTTGGGAATGATCATTATTCTCCCATCATGGGTTACGGAGATATCGTTAAGGATAATCTCCCGATTAAGAAAGTTTCCTACGTCGAAGGGCTTGGTCACAATCTCTTCAGCATCGGTCAATTCTGCGACAAGGATTTATAGGTCACCTTCAAATCAACGAGGTGCAGCGTTCGGACTGAAGACGGAAAAGAAATTCTTGCTGGAACGCGTCGCACAAATCTCTACACGATTGACCTCTAGTCTCTGAAAGCAGATAAGGAAGTTTTTTTGATGTCCAAAACCTCTGTCGAACAAAGCTGGCTATGTCATCGTACACTCTCGCACCTGAACTTTAAGACTATCAACAAGTTGGTGCTCGGTGGACACGTCAAGGGAATGCCGGATCTTATGTTTGAAAAAGATCATTTGTGTGCCGCCTGCGAAATGGGAAAGATGAAGAAGGCTTCTCACAAGCCTAAAGACACTCCTAGTACTTCTTGGTCCCTCGAACTCATTCATATGGATTTATGTGGACCGATGCGCGTTCAAAGCATCAATCACAAGAAGTATGTCCTGGTGATGGTTGACGACTTTTCTCGCTACACGTGGGTCAGATTCCTCCGTTCAAAGGATGAAACTCCAGAATTGATCATCTCTCTCCTGAAGAGTATTCAAGTCAATCTCAACCTATCACTCCAGACCATTAGGACGGATAACGGCACAAAGTTCAAGAATCAAGTGCTCACTGGTTACCTGACTTCAGTGGGCATCACACATACCTTCTCCGCTGCTCGTACTCCTCAGCAAAACGGGGTGGTTAAGCGCCAGAATCGAACTCTATTAGAATCCGCATGCACAATGTTATCCCAGTCCAAGCTCCCGCTTTATCTATGGGCAGAAGAAGTTGCCACCGCATGCTACACTCAAATCCGTACTATCATCAACAAGCGGTTCAACAAAACACCATACAAGATCATCAACAAACGCATCCTGAATATCAACTACTTTCATGCATTCGGATGCACGTGCTTCATACTGAACGACAAGGACGTACTCGGAAAGTTCATCCCAAAAGAGGACGAAGGAGTGTTCATCGGATATTCTCAGCAAGCCAAAGCTTACTGTAACATCCCGCCTGCCTCGACAACAATATTGTCCGCTTTGCCCCTGGATTTAACCAACGTGTAATTGTTGTCGAGGCAGGCGGGATGTTACACTTACCGAGTCTACAACAAACGGACAAAGACCGTCGTTGAAAGTGTTAACGTGACTTTTGACGAGGCCACTGATATGGCTTCTGAACACCTCAGTTCAGAACCCGCTTTAACTAGTGTGTTAGCTTCTGGATAATTACGTTCAAAAGCTACACAATTTCCAGTAGATCCAAATCAAGCGTCTTCGTCAAGATCACCTCTTTCTGATTTGGATTTACTTTTTGAGTATTTCTATGATGACTTATTTAATATTAAGTCTAATGCTATGTCATGTAACAGGAATGTTGCTCAAGCACCAGAAGTGACACATGTCACTGGTCCAATCGACTCAGGTGGCCCATCCTTGCCTGGTGCTCCCTTATCTACTGTCAATGGGTCAGCATCCCTGAGCTCGAGTGATCCCCCTTCTATCTCTCAAGTTCCTACTGAAGATCAGGCCACGGTAATACCTCTTGAACCGACCCCTATTGAAGGTGCTCACAAAGTTACTTCTCCGGCAATCCTGGATCCTGCTATAGTTTCATCACCAGCTGAATCGTCCTCTGCTACTTGCTCGACTCCAGCTAAGGAGCTTCCACCTCATAGGTCTTCATCACTCGAGGCAGTTCAGGATTTACCCCCTGGTGGTCATGTGGATTCCGATACCTCACAACAGACATATCAACCTCTTCCGCACACAACCAAGTGTACTCGGGCTCATCCCTTGCATCAGATAGTCGGTGACCCCAATACACCCGTACAGGCTCGATCTACTACCTCAAATGACTGTTTATTCTCTTTGTTCCTCAGCCATATCGAACCTTCCACCGTCTCCGAAGCGTTGAATGATCTAGACTGGGTGATCGCTATGTAAGAGGAACTCAATCAATTTAAGAGCCTCAAAGTGTGGCGCCTAGTTCCCTGGCCACAGAATACGACGGTGATTGGGACGAAATAGATCTTCAAGAACAAGAAGGACGAGAATGGAATAATTGTCTGGAACAAAGCACGTCTGGTAGCTAAAGGATATCGCCAGCAAGAAGGAATAGACTACGAGGAGACGTTTGTATCGGTTGCCCGCATTGAAGCGATCCGCATGTTCCTCGCCTACGTCGCTCACAAGAATTTCATCGTCTTTCAAATGGATGTGAAATCCGCGTTCCTGAACGGCGTTCTCAAGGAGTAAGTATATGTTCGCAACCCGAAGGCTTCATGAGTTCATATAACCCTAATCACGTTTACTTTCTTGACAAGGCCATATACGGTCTTAAGCAAGCGCCACGAGCCTAGTATGATGCTCTCTCATCCTTCTTAGTCAAATTTAGTTTCTCTAAAGGTAAGATAGACACTACCCTTTTTATTTAAATAGAAAAGTGCGATATTATTCTTGTACAGATTTATGTTGATGACATAATCTTTGGCTCCACAAACCCCAAGTACTGTCAGAACTTTTCTACCCTTATGTGTAGACATTTTCAAATGAGCATGATGGGGCAAATGAATTTTTTCCTAGGTCTTCAAGTTAAACAATTAGCAACAGGAATTTTCATTAATCAATCTAAGTACATCTCAAATATTCTTCGGAAATACCAGATGGAAAATTCTTCACCTATGAAAACCCCCATGTCTACAAGCATAAAGCTACACTCCGATCCTGACGGAAAGGATGTGAATGCTACAACTTATAGAGGTATGATAGGGTCTCTGATGTACTTGATGGCAAGCCGGCCAGACATTATGTTTTCGACTTTCTTGTGTGTAAGATTTCAGTCGAAACCTAAAGAGTCTCACTTAGCTGTTGTTAAGCGTTTTTTCTGATATTTAAAAAGTATTGCTGATCTTGGTTTGTGGTACCCGAAAGTGACAGGTTTTGAATTGAAAGCTTATTCAGACGCTGACCACACCGGAAACATGCTGGATCGGAAAAGCACGTCGGGATATGTCCAGTTCTTGGGTGATCGTCTTATCAGCTGGGCTTCGAAGAAGCAAAACTGCGTGTCCACATCTACCGCCGAGGCGGAGTATGTAGCAGCCGCTAGTTGCTGCTCGCAAGTCATTTGGATGCGCACCCAACTGAAAGACTATGGTTTTCATTACTCGAAGATCCCCATCTACTGTGACTCAAAGAGCGTCATTGCCATATCGAGCAATCTCGTCCAGCACACGAAGACGAAGCACATTGATGTGCGATATCATTTCATTAAAGACCACATGGAAAGAGGTACCATCGAACTGTACTTTATTAATACAGAGCATCAGTTAGCAGACCTATTTACCAAAGCCTTGGACGAAAAACGCTTTAATTATCTTGTGTCTAAGCTAGGTATGCTAAATCTGAAAGTTTGACCCTTTTCCTAGACCTATCCGAGTCTCATTCAATCACGAATGACTGTGATTTCGTTCCCCATTGACTTGTCTCTGGATGCTCATGCTCACACTCATTGGTGATTGACTTTTACTCGTTCAGTTCTGTGTAAGTTCAAAACTTCTGTATTAATAAATTAGATTTCGTTAAGTTTCTATTTTTTCTCGTGAGTTTTTCCTTTTCTTCGTGGTGTTTCGTTGTCTTTTGCAGTCCATTTGGTTGCTATCTGAAAGAGTAAGTCGTTAGTGGTGATTTTTTTTCAAAGTTGTGCATGTGTTCTGGGGGAGCACTATCGTCAATGTTTGGTAAGATTTTGTAGTCCTCCGTTCGAGGGGGAGCAGGTAAGTTTTACTTGTGTTTCGATTTCCTCGCGTACTCGTCGAGGGGGAGCAAAATTCTCGTCAGTGCTTCCATGTTCGAGGGGAGCAATTCCTAGTCCTTAGGTTCTTTTTTTTTCCTTAGGTGTCGTTTATTCTCTTTTAGGTTTAAATTTTTTTTTCTTTTCTTAGGACTTTTTTATGTGTGTTCTCCCTTAGTATTGTTCTTTCGTTAAATTTCTCAAAAGTTGTTTTTAGGATTAAATTTTTTTTAGTCTTGCTTTAAAGTTTTTTTTAATCTTATAAAAATAAAATACAAAAATATTTGTTTGTTTCGTTTTTGAAAATGGTCCGACCCATTTCACCTCGGCCCAATTCGGTTTTGGCCCAACACCTTCCTCGGCCCAAGACCTGGCCCACCCGGGGATTTAAACCCGGGGATATCTCTTTTCCCTCATTCTCTCAATCTCCCTCTCGACTCAACTCTCTCGCTCTCTCTGTTTCAATCTCACTCAATCGCTCTCGTCTCTCTCACAAATCATCGACCGCCGATGTCTCTCGATATCTCTCCCTTTTCTCCGTCGAACGACCTCAGGTACAGTATTTATCGATCTCTCTCTCTCTTCTCAGTTGAATCGACCTTCGGTCGAAGTTCAATCGACCCTGGTTGATGGCCCTTGGCAAATCGATCTCGGTCGAGATGATCTCCGGTCGTTTCGGTCCTCGGGGTTTGGTTAGGTCTCGGTCATCTTCAATCGATTCTTTTGGGTCTTAATTATAGTGGTTCCATCTGTGAATGGTTTTCGAAGCTATGGTTTTGATTTTAAGGTTATCTGTTATTATTGACCTCGATCGATACCGGTTCTTGTTTAAAATCGGTCGAATGACCCAGTGTTTAACCCATTTGTTTACTAATGTTGAAATCGATTATCTATTAATGCTAAATCTGATGCCGATACTCTGATTTAGATTTTCATGTTTCTTCGTATGTTTGGATCCGATCGGTCGTTTGGTACATTTTATTCAGTTTTGGGTCTGTTAGGCTTATACCGGTCGAATGACCCTTCCGGTCAAATAACCATATCGGTCGAATGACCCTATCGGTCGAATGACCCTATCGGTCGAAGACCCTTTCGGTCGGGGTCTTTCCTGTCCATTTGGTGTTATTATTTTTTGCATACTGTTGGTTGGTGCTTTCAGTTCCTTTATGAGCTTAATAAGTCAATATATATGCCCGTGTGGTGCAAATGTGATAGGAGTACGTGTTGGATATCTGACACTGTAAATGGTTGTGTTATTGCGCGCCTTGGTTACAGACCCTGATTCACGGATTAGGGTTTGTATTCCCAAATAACTTGGAGTTCGCACGGGTTGTGGTTTAAACCATGGCCCTTTAACTCCAAAGATT
The DNA here is from genome assembly GCA_954870635.1 of Arctium minus. Taxonomy (NCBI): domain Eukaryota; kingdom Viridiplantae; phylum Streptophyta; class Magnoliopsida; order Asterales; family Asteraceae; genus Arctium; species Arctium minus. The sequence goes on from OX941092.1 coordinate 56,566,985, forward strand.
TTTTGTTGTAAATTGTATCAAGCACTAACATGTTCTATCTCAACAGGTACTATGGCGCAAAACCCAAACTCGGCGATTAACCCCAATCCTGATGCCGAACTGATTCCCGAGGATTAGTTCCTTCCACTTACGCCCAACAACTACCATCTCGATGTCACTCAACCTGCCATCCAATGTCAGGTCATCATCGAGATCCTCCATGGGCACCCTATCTCCTATGCACTCTCGGAGACAGCGGAAGTTCCACTGTTATACTTGCAACAGTTCTGGCGGTCTCTACATGCTTTGGAGGCCAACGATGGTTACCAACTAGAGGGTCGGATTGATCACACGCCAGTACTCCTCACTCGTGATCTCTTCCGACAGTTCCTCAATCTGCCGACCCCCGCATCATTTCCAGGGCGAAACAACTATGAACCTATCGTTCCGGATGCCACTCTCTGCGCTGACATCTTGTCCCTAGGCTACGGCGCGGAACTCCGCCTTCCATCTGGGTTCAACCGCAAGCACCTCCCCACTATCTTGTCCCTAGGCTACGTACCTCAATCGGTGCCTTTCGGCCATCACGAAAGGCATCGATCAGACGAGTACCCCCATCCTCCTCCTATTCCACTCTATGGCATTCCATCGCCATGGAGACTACGCCGATTTCCTCTGGTACGAGCTTGTTCAGAAAGCACGAGCCAACGCTACAAAGAGACAGAACTTCATACCGTTTATGAGGTTTCTCCAGCTGATCATCCGCATCTACATGGATCTGTATCCCAACATTGCACGCCGTTCATCGAACCCAACCTGTTCGTAACACCCGACTCGCAAGATACCAGCTCGTCCTGATCCAGAAGGTGTTGTCGCCCGACAAATCCCCCTCGGGTTGATGGCCTATGCTCGTACCACGGCACTGAGTGTTATAGATTTTAGGCACACACACAATCTTCCAGCTCCTATGGTCCAAACAGAACCGGCAGGACCTGCCCAGGGAGCAAGACCTGAGAGGCGTGAGGGTCCACGTCCACGTACGAGAGGCGGTAGCATCCGGGTAGCTGGGGCTTCCGGACAGGGTGTGACGAGAGAAAATATTGTGAGGGGAACTGGAGTGGGCAGTGCCGTTGGACCGAGCCAAGTCAGTACTTCACGACGATCACCGACACCTCCATGGACGACCTCTCCGACGTTGGATGAGGAAACTGCTACTGAAATAGCTAACGTTCAGTCCTCTTCTGCCACCGCATCTGAAGAGGAAACAACTGCTGAAACAGCTAACGAATCTGAAGAGGAAACAGATGCTGAAACCGCAAACGAGTCGGAGGAGGCCACAGACCGATCCGGCAGTCAGTCGGAAACCGCCACAAACGCATCGGAATCAAATGATGAGTCTTGTGACTCTGATGGTGACGATGATGAGCCCTCATCTGGAGTAACAAGGAGAGCGGACGGAGTATCAGTCGAAAGTATAGATGTGAGTAGAGAGAAGGAAAGGAGGATCAAGATTCATACTGAGCGTACACGAGTGATGTCGCAACCACCTCTGGTTGGCGACCCCCAAACCGCATCTAGCCAGGTAGCCACATGTACTATCCAGTCTCATGTGTTGAGACAGGGGATTGAAGAAGACGTCGTGGACCTAGTGACGCAAATGCACACCCCACCCAACCACTCCGCCATCTATCAACAGATGGTGGTTTCAACTTCACACGGGGATATAGCACAAAAGCTACCGATCTCTCACTTGGAGAGTTCTGGTATTGAAACAAGAGAACAGCAGCCCCCGTTCTCGACTTCTTTGGGCGCACAATGTCTAGAGCCATTTGATATGATATATCCTATTCCTAGGACACGGGTCCCATTCTCGGCTACTGCTGGAGGCCTTAGTGGCCCAGCCGGAACACCTATAGTAATTCCAACTTCGGTTGGTTTACGAGGATTAGGTGGAAGTCCTACCATATCTATCATCACGCCAACTGTGAACGTAGGCGGTTCGACTTCTACAGTCGTAACCAGAACTGGAAGTCTAAGTGACCCAGGTGTTACTCACCCAGAGTTTGTCTCTAGGGAATTAATGGACGGCGCCCTAAAGGTTGTCCACACCATGATGCGCTCTGAGATGAGGGAGGAGGTAGACGCGCTGAAACGTCTAATCAAAGGCAATGGTCCTGCGACTGAACCTGAACCTCTACCTCCTACACCACAACCCTCTATACCTGCCTCCGAGATGTCTATCGATGATCTCAAATCCATCCTCCTTGCTAAACTCCTTGCCCAGTCTCAAACAGAACCCACCCAAGATGTCAATCTACTTACTTTAATACGTACACAAGCATCTACACCAACACCACCCCCCCCAACCCATTATCTCTCCAGAAGCCTTCCAACTACAACAAGCCATGCTTCAGTCTCTGCAGCAAACCGTCGCTGTAGTGACTGAACGACTAGCATCAGTGGAAGACACCTGTCGAAGCCAGGCAGAAAGGCTCAAGCGCCGACATGATGATCAGGATGATCCTGATCACCATGAGGGGGAGAAGCGCCAACGTCTATCCAAGCCGGAGACTCAGTTAGTGGAAACAGTTCAGGTGTAACAGGAAGGAGCTTCGGGTTTTGGTATTCAACCAGAAGGGCAAGGGCAAGCACAGGGGAAATCAATGGAGTTAGTGCTTTATGATATTCCAATGGTTGAGAAGCCGGAGGAAATAGATGGAGGTTCACCAATATACCCTAACGATTGGGCGTTGATTGTCGATCCGTATGAGTTTTCTGACCCGACAGAAGAATATGTCAACACTGAAAGAGTGCTGGTAGTCATGCAAGCCGAAATTGATGAAATTCTTCATCCAGATTATCAGCCAGATATTCAGCCTTCTGTTGCGGTTCCATTTTTGACATATCCTGCTGATCACCCTGATCTTCATCAGCCAGATATCCCTGTTAGATCTCCTCCAACTTCACCAGTTGTGGGAACAGAAAGTACTCAGCCAGTCAGACCGTCCAAGTGGGAAAGAGTCAAAATAAAAGTGTCATTCCTGGAAGAAAGCCAGAAGAAGATCTTTGCCCACTAGATTAGGAAATATGATGAAGTTGTGGTTCATGGTCTACAGTCAATGAAAAGCAAGGAAAAGCAGCATGAAATAATATTCGTGTATAAGAACTTTCAAGACAAGTATAAAAAGACAAAGCTTTAAATCACATCAGTCGATCGGATTCAATCTAGTTTCTTCATGAATGTAAAGTATTCAGATTTCATGGTGACTAGAAAAGATGGTCAGAAGTATTGTTTTTCTGAAGCTGATTTTCCGCGTCTTGAACCAAGAGATCTGCTGTTCCTGCTTAGAGACTTAAAGACCAGAACTATCAGACCCGGGGAAGTTACTGATGCACTCGAGACTGTCAAGAGATATATGAAGTGTGCTATGAAGCTTACCTCGGTGGAAGACTTTCAGATCGGGTTAGAAAGCGACCAGCCGAAGATAAACCTGCTCAAGCCTGATTTGAAGATTCCTTTTGAAGCCCAAAATGTACCAGCATTTACTGTTTTAAAGCTTCCAGAACTCGACATGACTTACGTGAACAACAAAGGTGTTATGCATTTCATTCGATTCAGTCAGATTGCCAGATTCTGCGACGGTACTTTGATGTTGCTGAAAGACAAGTTGAAGCGTGAAATTGATCAAGATGAAAAAGGGGTTCAGATTGAAGAGCGACTGCAGTACAGAACGCAGATACGATACTTCGAGATCAGCTTTGGTTTTCGAAAGATATATGTTCCAAACTGGCGCGATTATCAACTTCTATTTAAAGGGGGAGATTGTTAGGGTGATTTTAATGTTAAATAGAAGTTCAGTGTTCTGTTTGTAATTTGTTGAAAGTTTATTAGCTTGTTGGGCCTAAAATCCCATAAGCCCAATTGTTTGTAAAGCCTGAATATATAAAGGTTGTTTTGTTTTCATTATCTGTTTAGTCCCATAATTTCCAGATCTCTAGTCAATAGGTTTACTTTTCTCAGTTCAGAAATTCTTTCTGTAAACCTGTAACCCTTTGATTGAAGATTAATCATATGACTAGAGGTTGTGGATATTCTATTGTTCTACATTGATTATTATCTATTGATTGCATTGTACTGGGATCTACAATAGTTAATTGACGGAGAGCCAAATTAGCGTTCTGTTGTTGGTTCTTCCCTGACCATTGAACAACATCCATCAAAACATCCCACAGAATCCTCACAACCTCAATTTCTGGCAATTTGGCATCCTTCACATGTTGTTTCACTGGCGTTTTCATGAAAACCAAAATCGTTTGTAGGATATTAGAAAATGATAAATCAATTCTAAAGTTTAAGTGGATCATCCCAAAGACAATAACTCAATTAACTAAATGGTACATTAACAAATAATTCAGATTTGCTAATTATGTATGGAACAAGGCAGAGAAGTATTAACAAATAATTCGGATTTAACTCGATGTGATTTAGTTTAAGGGTCCCAACGGTTCAATATTAAACCCTAAATACAGATGTGTCATAGCAATGGAGAGTAATAACACACTCCATCACATGAAAATTACAACTATAATTGTTTGAATGTTAGTGTACCGTCTAAAATAACCTTCTATCATAATAACACACTCATGAGATATATGTTTGACTCTTAACTTTCAGTTCCAAATCGATTAAAAACCAGATTCAACATCAAATAATCATCAACATATTTATAACGACGACTTGGCTGCATACATGCAAGTTCAGCTTAAAATTTCTCAAAGCATTAGCGTTTAAATCAGTATCAGACATTCAAATAAATATTATTGCAGAAAAATTTCCCTGTGGCCTTGAAATTAAAGAAAAATACAATCTAATAGGTTATAAGTTATAAAAGTTGAATAGAAACGACCATCATTAAGGAAAATGAAGATGTCACCTTTGATTTAGAATGAAAATTATGATGATAAGGTCGGAAAAACGAAGTCGCCATCAAATATCCTAATTCGATAAATCTTCAAGCCTAAATTGAAGATATCAAGAAAATTGAATTCGAAGTCACTCGAAAAACAAAAGCAAAGATTGAAATCAAGAGTTCTCAAAGAGAAATCATGAAATTGTAGAACTCTCGCACCCTAATTTGAAGAGAAATCGAAGGGAAATCATGATTTTGTGTTTCTGGTTGACAGAACATATCTAAGCATTTGCCATCTCGTGACATATTTTGGAATCCATGTTGATATATATATATATATATATATATATGTGTGTGTGTGTGTGTGTGTGTGTGTCTTAATCATATATATAATCAAGCAATATAAACAATTTAGCAGAATAAACCAAGGACACTAGTAGAGCAATATGTTATTATAAAAAGAAACTTAAATTAGGTACCTTTTCTTCTTCATCAAAGTCATCTTCTTCATCAGAGTCAACCTCATCCGAGTAGTACCCGAACATTCGGCTTTGTCTGCAGAGTAGTACCCGAACATCCAAACTAGACTAATGTAAAAAAAATATGACATGTAACAAATCCCAAACTAAATGAACAATATACCATTACATTGAAGTTCAATTCATCTGATGAATCTGAAAAAATATGACATTTAATTTTGGCATTAGTACAACAACTAAGTATAGCAATTGATCACAAGACTCAAATACAAAACTCTATTTCATCTAAAACTCACCGAATTCATAGTCATCATCCGTGGAGCCAAAAAAACAAAACAGGGGGTTAAGGGAACAACGGAATTTTTAAATTGAGTAGTAAACAAGAAATACATATTAAAATTTGAAATTGAAGACATTAAAACATGATTTTTCAAATTGAGTTGCAAACACAATAGTAAATTAGGTAAAGCAAAAATGGTTGACATTTTGCTAATATAGAAAGATTTACAGAACGATTTCCTATAATTCAATGGACGAGTAATTGCTTACGACGATTTTGAAGATCCACAAAACACAAATCGACCGATTTAAATTTAAATCGACAATTCTGAAGAACCACAAAATAGAAATCGGTCGATTACAATGCCTAAGGTCTTGAGCGACGACGTTTTGAGGGACGGAGATTTTAGCACGGCAAGATGATGTAGGTAGTGAGCAACAACAATTTGAAAGACGACGATTTAAGCAACAACAAGAGATTTGAGCGATTTGAGTAACAGGAAGATATTTGAGCGACCGGGAAACAATCTAGGGCTCCAAATTTGTGCTTGTACATTTGTGAAACAAGCTCCGACTTTTTGATTTTTTTTTATAAAATAAATCTTTTAGATGCGCTTGTATAAAAGAGTTACTGAATATTTTATCTAATTTTAAAAATATAATTATTTTACATTTAGATACGCTTTTAAAGTGTTACTAAAACTTTGATCAGACTTTTAGAGAGGTTTTTCATGAAAAACGTCTCTAAAACATTTAGAGACATTTTTCATCCCATATAATTTTCTTGAACATCCATTTCTAAAAATCATTCCCGCTTTCTTTTCGCTTCTCATTTTTGTCACCTAATACTGTTACTGTATTTGTTTAGATCAATGTGTTTGCCTTTTATGTTTGACTTTATTGCTTTTGAGAGAACTTTGTAGTGAGGTTTGCTTTGTAATGTTGTGAGAGAAAGTCTTGGTATAAATAGTTTTGTGTGAGAGTTTCTTGTAACCTCTTGTAACTTCTTGAATTGTACGCTCATTACTTGTGATTGAATAGACATGTGACTTTCTCTCTCTACACTCTCTCTCTAAAATCTTGATCTTAATTGTTGTTTAATTGATATCAAAGCTTGAATTGGAAAATTACGAATACCTTCCCTAAAATGTACCTTTAGATACACTTAGAAAACCTTCTTTGAAGGTTCCTTCTCTAAAACTCTTTTTCCTTGTAGTGCCTATGCTAGATAAGAGCATCTGTTTTGTGTTATGGCAAGTAATATGAGGGATGCTCTTGTTAAATTTTGGTTTAAAAGGATGCTATACAACTCATCATGAAAAAGGTACAACATAAAGAAAAACAGATGCATGTATGCAACCTCGGGTCGCAAAGCAGTATTTATCGTTACTCACCGGAAAGACACCTCGCAGGTCGAGCGACTTCGGATGGGACTTGGTTGCGGCATGAGTCGCGTCAGTACTTGGCCTCATCCCTTACCCATTTAACATACATATCTTGTTGTCTCGATTTACCTGTTGTTTGATATTTGATCGTATATTTGTTCGTTACTGCTTTACATACGCGTATGGATCAATATTCCTGATTAGACTACAATATACGATATCTAGATCTTGTTTATCCCCATTTATAGTATTAGGTAAGTTTGCATTGCGGTGTCTTGACATTATTTGGGAATGAGAAATCACTTGATCGTTATTGATATTTGAAACTACGACCCTCCAATTGGTATCTGAGCTTTACAAATCTAGATTTGAACTTGAAAGATTGTATATTTTGAGTTGCACAATAGATGCTCTATAATGTCTGATCAGGATGAAATCCGTTTTCAGCTTTCACTTCAAACCCGCCCCAAAAAGTTTATCAACAGGGTACTTTCAACCTAGCTGGGATTGGGATTAGCATACAAGTTTGGAATGGGGAAGGTAATTTTGGTAAATGCAATTGATTACAACAATATCACATAGAAATAAATATTGTTAAATACATATTACATAAATATTGTAATTATTTTATATATACACTAGGCATATACCCGCGCGATGCAGCGGAATGTAAGTAAAGAACGAAATTTTAATGCTACTTCCTTATAAACATGTCAGCAACAATCTACCATGACCTAAGAATCACAATTTATGAATCCCCTAAACCCTAAACCCATAACAAAATTCAATAATTACTTTATATTTGTTAGGTCTGATTTTATAGTAATCATTGTATTTATAGGGCTTGGTCAAATACTGTGTTTAGTGCTTATTCTGTGCTCATTGTGCGGTTCAGGCTACATACGCATAGCCTGTTGTGCATTTCCTCTGTGACCCGAATTCCTCAATTGTGCGAGTCTGGAAAAAAAAAATTTGGTCATCTTTGGAAATATTTTTTTACACTACGAAATAACAAGTATTGTTCAAATTTCAATTTTCACGAAATATTTTTTTTAAGATTTCAATTCAATCTGATTTCTGATTTTCTGATACATAGTTTGGAACGATCATTCATATTAAGCCAATTACTCATTAATCATGGGATTTATTTCAGATCTTGAAGAGAAGAATAGCAAGCTGAAACTAGAGAACATTAATCTGGCTCTTGCAGTTGACTTTCATTCATAAAAGTCAAGAGAGTATTTTACTGAAGTCATATCACTGAAAGAAGAACTCAGTACCTTAAAGAATATCAGTGCTAGGCAGAATGAAGAGAAGATAAAGAGATTGGAATCTGAGAACATTGAGCTGAGAAAGAATTTATCTGATTTGGAAAAACAACTTGATGCAAATAAAGCTGATCTTGAAAATGAAAAGAAAAGTTTTTCAAAGAAGTTCTCAGATTTCTCAAAGAAGAGTTATGAAGAAAAGAAGTCAGTGGAGCTTAAATGCATTAAGCTTTCTCAACAAATCTCAGATTTTGAGAAAGTACTGATCTTGGAAAGAGAGAAGTTTGATAAAGAAAAGGTCATAGAACAGAAAAATGTGGGTTTCTTCAAAGAGTTATCCGGCCAGAGAAATGAGTCAGAAAAAGGATTTGAGGAAGAAAGATCCATTTTTGAAAATGAAATTAAGAAGCTGACCTCAAAGTTGTCTGAACTGTCTGCTTCTGCGCTAAAAGAGCAAAAGACGAAATCTGAACTTACAACGAAGATTGACCAGCTTGTGAAAGAAAGAGATAATTTTGCGTCAAAGATTAAAGAACTTGGAAAATCTGTTTCAAGTTCAAATCAGAAATTCATCTCTTCAAACAGGTCAGTCAAATCATTCAATCAGATTCGTCGCACTAACCTGTTTTTTGATGAATATTTAGATGGTTCAGATTCTTATCCAAGGAGAAAAAGTTTCAAGAACAAGAAACTGGTCTGGATAAAGAAATCAGTCAAAGATGACAAGACTGATGAGCTGAAAGAGAAGAATTCATGTGTACATGTACACAAAGCGAAGAAGAACAAAGCACCTAACGGTAAGAAATTTTATTGTTCTATTTGTTGTACACATGATTATTTTCACAAAACAAATGATCATTATTGGTATGGTTCTTACTCCATATCCCCCAGACGAACTGCAACTCACATTTCTGGACCCAAATACCAGTGGGTACCAAAGAAGAAAATTGATTATGTGTTGCAGGCACCTCAATCCAATGGGAAGTAAGAAAGACAATGGCTTTTGAACACAGCAGTTCAAAACCCGAACTTCAATGTCAAGATTATGGCTTCTAAGCAAAACAGCTTAGGACCCGTACCTCAGAGATCAAAAAGACCTTACTCCTGTATGCTTGCATCCGATGGATATTGTTGGTCTTCATCCCGAGTGAATTGATCTGATCTCTATCCTAAACTTTTTCTTTGCTAGATTTTTCTGATATTGATGGTCTAACAATTCAAAGGGAGTGTTTGATCTCTATCCTGTTTTAACTGACATATTTCAGATGCTTAATTTAAGGGGGAGTAAAGGTGATGACTTCTGATTATTTCAGATCAGAACTCATTCTATAATCGTTTTACTGCTTTCTGTCCTTTTATTTTTGAATAAATAATATGAATAAAGTGGCTTCTGATCACATGATAGATCAGGACCCGTTCATCAATGATCAAAGATGGATATTGTGCTAATATCCAGGGGGAGCTCAAAAGATCAAATCTTTATATCATGATTTGAGGGGGAGCCGAAATGGTAAAAATCTTCTGATCCTAGATCTCTGATTGTTTGAAAGAAGGACAACTTTCGAACATGAAAAACCTTTTCTTAAATGTTCAAAGCACTTCTTATTCTCAATCGATTTTATGAATTTAGAAGTGTGATTTTTAAATGTTTTTCAATTTTTGTGCTTTAATGATTAACTGACCGTGTGTTTCCAAATATCAATACTTGTGTATTATCTTGTCCATATACTGTCAAGTATTCATACACACCGGTTCAGTATTTTATTTGAAATTGTTATTACCATGTCTCAAATTCAAACAATTTTTCGATGGTAATACCCCCGTTTGAAATTCAAAGTTGTTGAGCATCATTCATCTTTTTCATATTTGTGTTTTCATTGATAAATTGTTTATATTTGTTCATATAAACAAATATCCAATTCTTTGATACCCTAGCTATTTCATTTGATCTGCTTTTAATCATTGTCAGATTCTCAAAACAATTTTCTTGATTTCATTCCATTCTTTCAATATCTTTGTTTTGAGAAATCTTCAAAGTTCAAAATGCTCAAATTTCATTTCTGATTTTTTGATGAGCATACATACACTGACATATGATTTCTTGTGCTTAATTTCAAGAAAATCATTGACCAGCATGTACTTTTAGGAACATGGGATTCAGTATAAGTGCTTAATAGATCTTCCATGGATTCACGATAACCAGTGTTTCCTACCCCGGAAGAAATCCTTTGAGTGATTGTGGGGAGAGGGGTTTAAAAGAATTGAGTGTGGGAGTGAGCAGAGGTAAAATGGAAATGAGAGATTGGTTAGACGTGAGCTTATATGTTTAAAAGAAAGAGGGTGTGAGAACAGAGTTAAAAGAATATCAGAACTCTACACCAAACATCTTTCTGAGCCGGACAGCCACATTACTGATTGGTTCACATTTCTTTGGTGACCATCATTGAAATAGGCAAATAGCCCATGCCATCTCTTGCATACAACCCCACCAGCTACTCATTCTTTTCTTAAAAAGAGAATATTTCACATTTTCTGGGGAAGCAACACATAATCTATCGGATCTTCTCTTGGAAGATACTGATATTGAAAAAGAAGGAAAGTTGCCCCACCTTCGACCCTTTCTCATGCACATTGAGTCCATGTATAATCATTATTGTCTCAGTGATTTACATACTTTGAGCCTTTATGAAACACAATCATTGTGCTAAAATTCTTTCATACACAACCACGAGCACACAGAAAATTTGTTTTTCTGTCAGAACATTCATAGATAAACCTTGTGTTTTTCAATGATTGAATGGAAGTCCTGGGGAGTCAACATCAAACCAGCTCCTTACATTGTACATCCGTTGTACACAGTAACTTCGTGTTACTGACAGGCATTTCTAACTATTTCATGTGTTGAATCAGGGTTACACGCTCATTATGTCTGAATTTGAAAAGATTCGGATATATACTGTTCATGTTTCGGCTTTTCAGATCAAAGTGCGGAAATTGACAAAGGGGAGATTGTTTGTTGATAACAAAGGGGAAATCAAAGCTTGTGCTGAAATTGATGATATTTTGATGATTATGGTGCTCACATCATCAAAAAGGGGGAGAATTATACAAAGATCAATTTCAAAGATGAAGAGTTTTGTCAAAGTTCGAAGTTCAAGTCAGAATTTCAATTTGCTTCCGTTGATTTAAAGTTCAAGTGATAAAGAAATTCAAAGCCAAAAGATTCTGAAGGAAGAATGTTCAAAGTTAAGTCAAGATGATTCGTGAAAGTTTGTTCTTCCAAAGATGGTTCAGATATCAAAGCGATGAAGATACAAGTTTGATCAAAGTCAAAAGTTTTTTTTTCAGAGTTAAAGTTTACAAAGTTGTTTTCAAAGTTTCAAGTTTCCAGTTTTGTTCATGGCTTGTTGAATTTCAGAGCTTAAATGTTGAAAAAGACTTTCCAAGATTCTTCAAAGGCCAAAAGAGTAAAGATTGTGAAACCTTCAAGAGATGAAAGATGAAGAATCAAGAGCTGAAGATCTGCATCAAATTTTTATTAAATCTTGAATACAAAGGGGGAGATTGTTAAGTCTAAATATTGTATCCAAGATTTAATAGGAAAGTCAAATATGTAAAAGTCAACATTGACCTTGTAATAGTTAGTCAAAGCATGTTTAGTTTACTTAGCATTTAAGGCTTTGTTTTAATTTGGTAGTATATAAATAGGTTTGTGTTTGTAATCATGGAAGAACGAACTAGAGGCATTTGCATATTGTAATTCTAGAGTTGGTGTAATTCAAGATCTACTTTCTCTCTCTAGACTTTCTCTCTCTAGTTCTTGATCTTAATGTTCATATCTTGAGTAATTAGCTTGATAGATTGCGATTTTTGATTAACACAAACCTTGGTTTGCGCATCCAACATGAAGCGCAAACCTCCCTGTTTTCTCTATTGTTTTGATTTTGCAGGTTTTACACTGTCTCGTCTCCAATATTTGCATGACCAAGTTGATCAAGATCATCAAGGTCATGAGGGGGAGAAGTCAAGGAGAAGTTAAAGAGACAAAGAGCTCAAAAGTTTATCTGCTGATCAAGATTCGCTCAAAGATCCTATTCTCTCAGCTACAACAAATTATTTTGTTGTTCCTGCTCCGAACATCACATTTCATCCAAGATCATTCAAAAGAGATGTATCGTCTAGAGCTTAAGCAGCAAAGAAATTTTTTATCTAAAAGATGCTGAGAAGAATTTTTTCCTTTAAAAGTCAGAAAGCTTCTCGAAGTCGCTTTGTTGGTCCATGCTGTTATAGAAGATGATTTTTGAAGACCAAAGCGCCAATGATTACTAAGGGGGAGATTGTTAGGTCTGATTTTATAGTAATCATTGTATTTATAGGGCTTGGTCAAATACTGTGTTTAGTGCTTATTCTGTGTTGTATTGACCAAGGGTATTTAAGTCCCTTTGGTCTTTGTGTCTTGTAAGAAACACACGCATATTCAATAAATTTATTACTCACTTTGCGCTTCAATTGCTCTCTCTCTCTACTTTCTCTCTCTAAAGAATCAGTGATCTTAGATTAACAATATTACAATTATTGACGAAAAAAATTATAATTATATGATTTATAATAAAAATGAGAACGAATTTTACGATTATATATTTTTAATGTGCTAACGGTGGAAAAAAATAAAACGTATGGATAGAAAACAAATTAATTCGTAGATATTCATGATATTTAATAGTACGGTTAAATTAAAAAATATTCAATATTGGGCTCGTTTTGAAGGTATTGACGAGACGATTATAACGGTATAATTTGTAAAAAAAAGAAACGTATTTTTTCATTGCATTTTTGTTCATATACAATTATTTGTGTTAATATGATAATGGTGTAAAATGAAAAATGAAAAAAACAAGGATATAAAGTAAACTAAATAATGAAGTGTAAGGGTGGTAAATATAACATTGTACAAGAAATATTTTGTACAAATAACTGTTTTAAAATCTTTATAATATAGTAGATATATATATATAGGGGCTTAATCATATGATACCCTAGTATTTTGTGCTAACTATGAGATCCAATCTCATCCATCCATCTAATCTTATTAATTTTTTTATTAATTAATAAGGAAGACTATTTTAGTCATTTGATAAATTAAATAATATTAAAAACAATTTTGCAACTGAAAATATCAATCATTTATCATTTAAATATACTGTTTCCTTGAATATCTCAACAAACTGATTCTGAGATATTCTGGGTTTGAACTTTGATCGTATTAAATATTCAATCTTGTAGCCGAAGTCTGCATCCTTTTCTAGTTCTACATTGTCTTTTTTTTACAGAAGCCTGCAACATAAATTTTGAAAGACGATCATACCGTAACACTTTTTTTTTCAAGATGATCATAATGTAACACACTTTGGTGCACGACGATCATAATGTAACACGTTTTTTGCAATATGATCATAATGTAACACACGTTTTTGCAAGCAGATCATAATATACCACATCGCAAATAAATAAGTTAAGGGTTCAACGATTATAATCACTAACGTAACACGTATTTTTGAAAGACGATCATACCGTAACACCTTTTTTTCAAGATGATCATAATGTAACACACTTTAGTGCACGACGATCATAATGTAACACATTTTTTGCAATATGATCATAATGTAACACACGATTTTGCAAGCAGATCATAGTGTACCACATCGCAAATGGATTGATATGTTTCAATGTTTAGAGGTTATCACATCTGATTCACTGCCTAAATTATCGGTTGGCGCCTAAATGAGATAACACAAAATTTCAATGTTTTTTGACAATTTTACCCATTTTTCCTAATTTAGTAGCATAAAATCCTTTTTTTAAGTAATATTTCTATTAGTTATTTTAGACCATTGATTAATTAAATGGATGGATGAGATTGGATCTCATAGTTACCACAAAATACAAGGGTCTCCCATTAAAAGACCCCCTATATATATGTATGTATATATATATATATATATATATATATATATATATATATATATATATGGAGAGATCAAATGGAAACTACTCTAATTTTGCAAACCGTGTAAACCATCGATTTCATTGGTTAAGTTAATGAAATTGTTTAATTTGATGAAATTGTGTTATATAATTATTTTGTTGATGAAATTGTTTCATATATTTGTGTTTTTTATGTAAAAATGAAATTGTTGCATGTATTTTCTCATTCTGATGAAATTGTTTCATGCATATTTCTCAATCTGATGAAACCTTGTCATTTTCACATAAAAAACACAAATATATGATACAATTTTATCAAAAAAAAATTATATACAACAATTTATCAAGTTTTACAAATTTATATATGTATATATATATATATAGTTATATGTCTGCGCAACGCGGCGGGTGTAAAAGTTTATTTTTATCTTTCAAATCTGTTTAAAAAGTTAAATAAAGGGCAAAAAGGGCAGTTGAAGATAAACGTAAATTCTATTAATTTCATGCTTATAGTATAATCAAATCAAGGATAACAAATATCAGTTCTCTATACGGAATTAGCTAGTTGGTTATTTATGTGAACTATTTCAATAATGTGTTATGTGTGTTACAATGTAACTTTTTCAAAATAAAATGAATTGATGAAACGTGTTTTTAATATATTTTAGTTGGTTTACGTATTTTTTGTTGGGAACTGAAGAAAAACTCAAGTATGGTTAATGCTGCTGGTTCAGAGTTAATACTGCTAGAAGACTTAAAGGTTAATACTGCTGAGTGTTACTACTGGTAGTAGTTAATACTGCTAGTCAAAGTTAGTGCTGCTTGAACAAAGTTAGTACTGCTTAGCTAGTTAGTACTGCTAGTGGTTAGTACTGCTTAGTAGTTAATGCTGCTAGAAGGAAGTTAATGCTGCTGAAGATTAATATTGCTTATATGATGAAGATTCGTATGAAAGGATATACATGGAAGCTTAGAGATATACATAGAAGATATACTGAGGATATTTTATTTATTGTAATTATCTTTGTATTCAGTATATATATTGTATTGTTTAGAATAGTTAGATAACTTTGGTTTTTCATTCTTTTAGAGAGAAAATCAACCTCAAGGTATAGATCCTAATTCTAGAGAAGTAGAATTCGTATTGGTGAGCCTGTTCATCAATATTGAGGTTGAGTGAGTAATCTTGTAACTTCAAAGCATTCAATACAAGCTTACAGTTTGTTCTTCATATTTTCTGTATTGATTTACTGTTTCATTGAATATCAAAGTGTTATTCCGCAAACTTCTTTGATATTGTTTCTGAGAATTAATTCTTGTTGAGAATTCGATCCTGTCAAGTGGTATCAAAGCCTAACTCTCACAGAAACAGTTATTCATCATGGAAAATCTTACAGAATCAAGCAGTACTTTGGTTTCTAAGGTTCCAATGCTCAAACCAAGTGAGTTTGACATGTGGAAGATCAGAATCAGACAATATATTCTTCTCACTGACTACTCAATGTGGGATATCATTGAGAATGGTCCTTCTGAAGCTGGAAGGATAGGACCAGATGGGAAAAGACCTCCACCAAAGACAGATGGTGAGAGGAAGATCAGACAGACAGAGATGAAGGCTTTGAGCACTCTGCTCTTGGCCATTCCCAATGAATATCAGCATCAATTTTGCAACTGCACTGATGCTCAGATTCTCTGGAATGCTCTAGAGAAAAGATTTGCTGGAACTAAGAGCATCAAAAGAAATCAAAGAGATGTTATAAAGCAGCAGTATGAGAACTTCACTTCCACAAAGAATGAGTCTATGACTCAAACTTTTGATAGGTTCAATAAGCTCATAGGTGAACTGGCTACTGTAGGGGTGAAGATGGAACAAGATGATATCAACAGAAAGTTCCTCAGATCTCTTGGGGATGAATGGACTATGTACACTGTCTCATATAGACAGAGTGACAATCTGGAAGAGAAAGAACTTGATGATCTATACAATGATCTAAGAGTTTTTGAAACTGAGGTAGAAACCAAGAAGAAGCCCTCTGGTTATATTCACAATGCTGCTCTTCTTTCAGCATCCACTGATACTACTGCCAACCCTGAAGCAGTTAGTACTGCCAGTGGAGTAAGTTCAGAAAAAGGCACTGAAACTATCTTTGAAGCCTTTTTGTCCAGTCATAGCAGCAATTCTTTGATTAATGATGATCTGGATCAAATTCACCCTGATGATCTGGAGGAGATGGATATTAAATGGCAGATGGCCATGTTATCCATGAGGGTGAAAAAGTTCATTAAAAGATCTGGAAGAAATAACTTCTCTCAAAGAAGAGAAGATGGAGCTGGTTTTGACAAGACCAAGGTGGAATGTTATAAGTGTCACATGAAAGGACACTTTGCTAGAGAATGCAGGAGTGCTATTCCAAACAACAACCACCAACAAGCCCAGAATGGAGGATACAATTTGAACAAGAATCCTGCTCAAGCCCTTGTTTCTCAACAAGGAATGGGATTTGACTGGAGTGATCAAGCTGAAGAAGCCATTCAGAACCAAGCTCTTATGGCAGAAGTGTCTGATATCCCCACTGAGGTAAGTTCTAATCTTTGCACTAAATCTTGCATTGACACTGTCACAAGATACAGAGATCACAATCAAAGTATGTGTGATGACCTCAAAAGATTAGAAAAGGACAGAAGAGAGTATGTGTTGATAGTAGAGAGATTTGAAGAGCAAATCAAAGGCTTTCAAGCTAATGAACTTCAACACTCTTATGACACAAACTATTGGAAGTGGGAAAAGAATGAGTTAGAAACCAAACTGTCTAAGTCCTTAGAAGAGAATGATAGGCTGAAAGAGGAACTGTCTAAAGTTAAGCTTGACATAGAAAATTTTTCATATGCTTCAAAAGCAATGGATTCTCTTCTAAAGGCTCAGATTCATGACAAGATGAAGCCTGGTGTTGGATACAACAATACACCTCCTCCTTACAATAACAATTATATCCCTCCTACTTCAGACTTGTTAGAAACCAAGGAGAAAAAGGACTTATCTGAGAAAGCCTTTAAGATAGATCCTTTGGATGAAGTAGTAGTTAAGGATTTGACTGAAAAAGGAGCCAGTGAGAACAGGGATAATAATGTGAGTAAAAAGATACCATTAGAAAACAATATTATCACCAATGAGGGATGTGGGAAAATCTGGGTCAAGTCCAAGGAGATAGAGAAGACAAACGGAAATGATAACAAGGTCCATTACAAACAAACCACAGTTGTGAATCCTGGATCTTGTAAACAGTGTGATTGCAATAAAGCCAAGAGCCTAAATTCTGGTTTAAAAAGAGGAAATCAAAGAAACTGGAATAATCAATGGGCTCAGAAACAAGGAGTTGATCTGAATAAAATCAATAGAACAAAACCTTGTTTTATATGTGGCAAGTTGAATCATTTGGCTAAGTATTGTTACTTCAACCCAATTAACCAACAGATGAACTTTAAAAGACTTGTGCAAAAACCTGTTGGTTATAGGAAGGCTGGAAAGAAACATGTGATAAAGAAATCTGTTGAAAGTAAAGGCACTTTAAAGAAAAGGATTTTAAAAGAAAGTATCAAAATGTGGATACCTAGAAGTACTAACAGTGTTAGTACTGCTAACAATATTAGTACTGCTAACACAGTTACTACTGCTAACAGTGTTAGTACTGCTGAAAATATTAATGCTGCTAATACTGTTAATACCTCTTCAAAGGTTAATACTGCCAACACAGTTACTGCTGCTAACACAGTTACTACTTCTAACTAGGTTAGTGCTGATAAGTATGCAAGTGCTGCCAAGGCAGTTAGTACGTCTAAAACTGGTACTGATTCTAGCAAACATAGTTCCAAGCCTATTATTGTAACAAAGTACTCCAAGAATGAGGAGTTAAAGTTCAAAAATCTTGTCAAGAAAGAATGCAAATATTTTGATGAGAAAGGGGTACCCAAGACCACTTTGGCTTGGGTTCCTATTTCATACTAATTGATTTATCTAATGTGCAGGGCAACCAACAGCTCAAGGGAAAGAGCATTTGGCATGTTGATAGTGGTTGCTCTAGGCACATGACAGGCAACATGTCATGCCTTCAGGATTTCAAGCATATCAATGGAGGACATGTTGCATTTGGAGACAATCTTACTGGTGGTAAGATAAGTGGAAAAGGTAATGTCACCAAAGGTAAGATGACATTTGAGGATGTCTACTATGTTGATCAATTAAAGTACAACCTGTTAAGTGTATCACAGGTTTGTGACAAACAACATAGTATATTATTTACAAATACTGAGTGTATGATCCTTGCTCCAGGGTTCAAGGTAGTTGATGAAAGCATGATACTACTTAGAACTCCAAGGAAGGACAATGTTTACTGTCTTGATATGGACAATGTTGATAGTGATTCATCTCTAAATTGTCTTGTTTCAAAAGCTTCTGTAGATGAATCCTCTCTATGGCACAGAAGGATGTGTCACATGAATTTCAAGACTATGAACAATCTTGTTAAAAATAACCTTGTAAGAGGGTTACCTTCAAAAGTCTTTTCATGTAATGATCATTGTGTTGCTTGTCTTAAAGGCAAACAACACAGAACTTCTCATAAGACCAAAGAGTTAAATTCTGTTTCTACTTGTCTCCAGTTATTGCATATGGATCTGTTTGGTCCTACAAATGTTATGAGTATAGGCAAGAAATCTTACTGCTTGGTTATTGTTGATGATTACTCCAGATTTACTTGGGTATATTTTCTAAGGACTAAGGATGAAACAAGTGGTCTTATCAAATCCTTTATTCTAAGAATTGAAAACCAAACTAATCAAAGAGTAAAAGTCATTAGATCAGATAATGGAACTGAGTTTAAAAATCATGATCTAAACACCTTTTGAGAAGAAAAAGGTATTGAGAGGCAATATAGTGCTCCTAGGACTCCTCAACAGAATGGTATTGCTGAAAGGAGGAATAGAACACTAATAGAGGCTGCTAGATCTCTGTTGGCTGATTCAAAATTGCCAATTACCTTCTGGGCTGAAGCGGTTAATACTGCTTGTTATGTCCAAAACAGAGTTCTAGTGGTCAAGCAAAAGAACAAGACCCCATATGAGCTTTTAAATAAAAGAAAACCTTTTATTGGTTTCTTCAAACCTTTTGGGTGTCCTTGTACAATTCTAAATACCAAATCTCACTTAGGTAAGTTTGATAGCAAAGCAGATGATGGATTTCTTGTTGGATATTCATCTCAGAGTAAGGCCTACAGAATATTTAACTCTTCTTCTAGAATAATTGAAGAAAGTGACAATGTCAAATGCAATGAGAGCACACCAAATCCTGTTGGATCTGGACCTCAGTGGCTATTTGACATTGATTCACTAACTAACTCTTTTAGTTTCAGTAATGAGTATACAGGAACAGGAAGTGGAGGATCAGGGATCACACAAGTTCAAGAAAGTATATCTAAATCTGTGATTTTTCCCATACCCACAGTAAATTCTGGTGAAGATTGTGAAAAGGAATCAATTACTGAACCAAGTCAGAGTGAAGAAGACACTAGAGATGAGGATACTCAAGAAAATAATGAAGTGGCATCTGAAAACACTTCAGTTGAGCTGCATGAATCTAATCTTGAGGCTGGACTGAATGAAGAACCTAGTCATAACACCAGAGTTCAAAAGAATCATCCTCCACAGCTGGTAATAGGAGATATCTCTTCTCCTATGATGACTAGACACCAAAGCAGGCTTCAGGAAATGCAAGATCAACAGCATACAGTGCTTTCTTGTTTTCTATCACAGCTTGAGCCTAAAAAGGCACATGATGCTATGAAATAATCTAGCTGGATAGAAGCAATGCAAGAGGAACTGTTACTGTTCAAGCTACAAGATGTATGGGATCTAGTAGACCTTCCTAAAGGTCACAGAGCAATTGGCACAAAGTGGATTTTCAGAAACAAGAGAGATGAAAGAGGTATTGTCATAAGGAACAAACCAAGGCTGGTAGCTCAGGGATATACTCAAGAAGAGGGTATAGATTATGAAGAAGTGTTTGCACCTGTGGCTAGAATAGAAGCAATCAGACTATTCCTAGCCTATGCTTCTTACATGAACTTCAAAGTCTATCAAATGGATGTAAAGAGTGCCTTTCTCTATGGGTCAATTGCAGAAGAAGTATATGTCTGTCAACCACCAGGGTTTGAAAACCCAAGCTATCCAGACAGGGTATACAAATTAAAGAAAGCACTTTATGGACTACATCAAGCCCCAAGAGCATGGTATGACACTCTGTCATCCTATCTCTTGGAAAATGACTTTGGAAGAGGAGTCATAGATAAGACTCTATTTATCAAAAGAAAGAAGAATGATATCTTGCTGGTCCAAATCTATGTTGATGACATTATCTTTGGATCTACAAGAAACAACATGTGCAAGGAGTTTGAGCATTTAATGCATCAAAGGTTCAAAATGAGTTCCATGGGGGAACTTACTTTCTTCCTTGGACTCTAAGTTCAACAGAAGTCAGATGGCATTTTCATATGTCAATCCAAGTATGTGCAGGATATTCTAACCAAGTTTGGTTTCTCAGAATCAAAACCTGCCAGCACACCTATGGAAACACACAAGCAGATCACAGCAGATCTTGAGGGGGAGGATATGGATGTGCATCATTATAGATCCATGATTGGCTCTCTCATGTATCTCACAGCATCAAGGCCAGATATAATGTTTCCAGTCTGTGTATGTGCAAGATTTCAAGTTAGGCCAAAGCAATCCCACTTTCAAGCTGTTAAGAGGATATTCAGATATCTCAAAGGGCAACCCAGATTGGGACTTTGGTATCCTCATAACTCACCTTTTGACCTAATAGCATACTCAGAAAGTGATCTAGGTGGGGCAAACTTGGACAGAAAATCTACTTCTGGAGGATGTCAGTTTTTGGGTGCTAGACTAGTCTCATGGCAGTGCAAGAAACAAACCACAGTATCCACATCTACAACAGAGGCAGAGTACATAGCAGCTGCAAGTTGCTGTTCTCAAGTCTTATGGATTCAGAATCAAATGTTGGATTATGGGGTAACCTTTCTACACACTCCAATCTTTATTGACAACAGCAGTGCTATTAGCATTGTAAATAATCCAGTCAAGCACTCAAAGACAAAGCACATTGAGATCAGGTATCACTTCATAAGAGACTGTAATGAAAAGAAACTTATTCAAGTTGTAAAAGTTCACACTGATAATCAGTTTGCTGATTTATTCACTAAAGCTTTTGATGTGGGTAGATTCACTTTCTTGGTAACAAGTGTGGGAATGATCAACTCTGAATAATCCCCTTCTCAAAAAGTGGTTTTATACCTGTATATTTTTATTCTTGGTGTTACTAATCTTCTTTTTCAGGATATGCATAGCAATACTCAGTGTTTAGCAAGTTTAAAAGGAATAAGTTCAGTTAATACTGCTAGTAGTTAATACTGCTTTCAGTTAATACTGCTAGTAGTTAATACTGCTAGTGGTTAATACTGCTAGTAGTTAATACTGCTTTCAGTTAATACTGCTAGTAGTTAATACTGCTAGTGGTTAATACTGCTAGTAGTTAATATTGCTTTCAGTTAATACTGCTAGTAGTTAATACTGCTCTAGGTTAATACTGCTTATATTCCGAATACTATAAATACTCTTTGCCCGCCTAAAAGTTCATAACGACTCTTTGCATACTGTTCTCTTGCGCTCAAAACCTTTTCTCTCTCAAGTTCGAAGTTTTCAGGCAAGTTTTTCACTAAGATCAATGGCATCCATGACTTTCATCGACGAGCACAACGAGATTGCGATGCTACAAAAGCCAAAACAAGCTTCAGGATTTCATCAGATTGTGGATTTCCTCAAGACAAGCCACATTGCTCATGCTCTTATTGTATCCCCTACAATCTACATTGAGCATCAAAGGCAGTTCTGGGCTAATGCTACCATTGTTGTGGAAAATGGTGTGCAAATGATCAAGACCAGAATCTGTGATCAATCACTAACAGTTACTGAAGAGGTTATTCGCATCAGTCTACGTCTAGACGATGCCTCTGGTATAACTTCTATCCCAAACGATGAACTGTTTTCAAATCTTACAAGAATGGGGTATGGAGGCCCATTGGGAGTTTTCAAATTTTCTAAAGCAAAATTCTCACCCCAATGGCGTTTCTTTGTTCATACTCTTATGCATTGTATCTCCAAAAAGACTACTGGATGGAGTGAGTTCAGCAGCACTATTGCTTATGCTTTGGTGTGCTTGGCCGCTGCCAGAAAGTATAATTTTTCTAAAATGATTTTCAATGATCTTGTCTCAAACATGGGAAACAAAAAGGGATTTTTTATGTATCCCAGGTTTGTTCAAGAAGTTATTACTCATGAATTAACGGATATACCTCAACCTGTTGGGGTATATGTACCTAAACCCCCCAAAGGCAAGGTTTTCTCAAATATGAGAAGATCTGCTGGGGACTCTGAAGGAGTTGACACCCCATTGTTCTCTACAATGATGGTGGTGTCCCAAACCAATGAAGGTATGGCAGCAGGGTCAAGGCCCCCATTAGACCAACCTACTGCTAGCCAAGCCCAACCTTCCCTCTCAAAATCAATTCCCCAGTCCCTTCTTGAAAAACCAACCTCTCCTATCACCCAAACTTACAAGAGGAAACAGGTAAAGAAGGCTCCTTCCCTTCTTGTACCATTACCCACTCAGCCTTTAAGCCCTCTAAGGGAGAATTCTCCCCTAGAGAATATCCAAAGGGAAACCACAAGGGTGTCTCCCAACCCAAAGGAGGTGCTCTCTGAGGAGGAGGTAGAGCATATGGGTGATGAGGCTGCCACTACTCCTGCTAGCACAGAGGAGGAAAGTGGTAACATCAATAAGACCTCCCCCATGGCAACTTTGAATGAACAATCATTTGAAGGTCCCTGGTGCCAAGAAACCACAGGGGTGGACAGTGCTTCTGCTAGGCAGAAGACTTCTACTAATAAAAGATCCCATGATCCTTCAATAGGGGGTAACACTCCTGGAGAAGGTGAGGACAGATATAACTATGATGAATTGATGGAGACAATGGGTAACATCAACATAGATGTTCTGAAACGAGGAAAAGAAATAGAGGAGATGAAGCTGGTGATCCTGTCACAACAAGTCCAGATTGCAAAACTAAAGAAGATGGTGACAAGGCTGATTCAAAAGAAGAAAAGGAAACAATTTGTGCTAAAGAGAAGGGAACCAGTGTCTGATGCTCCCAAAAAGGGGGAGTCAGAGGCTGAAGTAAACCTGAATGAGGAAAAAGAACAAGTTGAGGGGGAGCATGATGGGAAGAAGAACAGTATTGAGGGGGAGTTAGAAGCAGAAACTGTTAATACTGCTGAAACTTCACAAGCAGTAGTAACAGAGTTATCTCCAACAGAAATTGAAGTAGCTGGAATGCTCATCAAAGAAAAGAATGACACTCCCAAAACAAAGAAAGATAAATGAAGGAGAAGTGGTCATAAATGAAGGGGGAGAAAAAGGAGAAGTGAGCAAGAAAGATAACAGTAAGAAGCCAATGAACAAAGACAAAGGAAAAGCAAAGATGGTGGAATCTGATCAATCAGTCAAGAAGCAAAGGTTGGTTGAATCAGATGAAGCTCTAGCCCGGAAGATGCAGGAGGATATTGAAAAAGAAGAAAGAGTTCAGGTTGAAAAAGACAGGGAGATGGCAAAGGCTCTAGCTGCTGAATTAAATGAAGCTTATCAGAAAGGGCTTGAAACAGAGAAAGCTAAGCAAAGGGCAATAAGCTTGAGAAAGGCCATGTTATTCAAATCAAGTGCAAAGAAAAGAAGACCCTCACAAACTTACCTTGCCACTCAGGAAAGAAACAAAATGATAACTTTCTTGAGGAGTGCAATTGGGGTAAAGAAAGAAATGTTTGTGAAGATGACTTTTGATCAAATCAGGGATCTTTATGAGAAAGAAATGGGGAAGCTGAAAAATAATGAAAAGGATAGAGTGGAGTTTGAAAAGAAGGCAAAGGAGATACATGATGTGAATATACATCAACCATTCCCTGAAAGTGAAGAGGGAACTCCTATCAAAGAAAGGGCAGAGAACAAGGAAGAAAAGAAGAAGGAAGCTACTTTAGTGCAGGTTCAAAAGACTCTGAAAAGAACCAAAATGATGGCTAAAAGAAAGAAAAGTGTAAAGAAGCCTAGAGTAGAAGAAGAGCAAAAGGTTACTGAAGAAGAAGAGGCACCTCAGAATGAAGCTAAAACTCAGGAAGAAATACCACAGAGTTCAGATGTAAACATGTACATGGTGGTAATGGATAAAATTCCAAAGCCTATTTCAGTTGAACCTGTTGGATTTAAACCTCCTGAAGTTATCCATTGGGATATTATGGAGGTGGATGGCAAAGAATACATCAGATTGAAAAGAAATGATGAGAAGTATGAAGTATACAACATCTGGAACAAAATTGTCAGAGAGTGTTCAAGATCTGATTTGGAAGAAATGTTTGAAGTGGGGATGAAAATTTATGCAGATCAGTTGAAAGCTCCAGGGTTACCTATAGTGAAGCTGGTCATGGAATACTTGTGTATGTTATTCAATCCAGAAGTAGTGAAGCACTTAATCAGAGATGTGTTCAAAACTGTTAGAGGATGGACTCTCTATGAAAGGAGTGGAGTCTATGAACTAGCATTGGATACTTTCCACATAGAGTACTACTTGGTGGATAGGGTCTACAAGCATACAAATCTTAAGCTTCATGCCATGTTGAATAAGAAGTTGGGTTGTGCACCAAATTCAGAAATGGCCAAGTATCTAATTCAGAGGACTATCAATCAGAGTATGGGACTGGATCCTAATATTGGAGTAGATCAATGAAGATTTTGGGAGCATCTGAAGAACTTGACTTCTCTTCCTAAAAGTCAAGTTAGGGGGAGATTGTTGGGAACTGAAGAAAAACTCAAGTATGGTTAATGCTGCTGGTTCAGAGTTAATACTGCTAGAAGACTTAAAGGTTAATACTGCTGAGTGTTACTACTGCTAGTAGTTAATACTGCTAGTCAAAGTTAGTGTTGCTTGAACAAAGTTAGTACTGCTTAGCTAGTTAGTACTGCTAGTGGTTAGTACTGCTTAGTAGTTAATGCTGCTAGAAGGAAGTTAATGCTGCTGAAGATTAATATTGCTTATATGATGAAGATTCGTATGAAAGGATATACATGGAAGCTTAGAGATATACATAGAAGATATACTGAGGATATTTTATTTATTGTAATTATCTTTGTATTCAGTATATATATTGTATTGTTTAGAATAGTTAGATAACTTTGGTTTTTCATTCTTTTAGAGAGAAAATCAACCTCAAGGTATATATCCTAATTCTAGAGAAGTAGAATTCGTATTGGTGAGCCTGTTCATCAATATTGAGGTTGAGTGAGTAATCTTGTAACTTCAAAGCATTCAATACAAGCTTACAGTTTGTTCTTCATATTTTCTGTATTGATTTACTGTTTCATTGAATATCAAAGTGTTATTCCGCAAACTTCTTTGATATTGTTTCTGAGAATTAATTCTTGTTGAGAATTCGATCCTGTCATTTTTAATATGCTAAAGGTGAAAATAAAATAAAGTGTAAGGATATATAACAATCTTATTTGTTTTTAATAGTACGGTTAAATAAAAAAATATTTAATATTGGATTCATTTTGAAGATATTGACGAGACAATTATAATGATATAATTTGTAAAAAGAAGAAACGTATTTTTATTGCATTCCTGCTCGTATACGATTATTTATATTAACATGATAAGGGTATAAAATGGAAAATAAGAAAACAATGGAAATAAAATAAATTAAATAACTAATTGTAAGGGTGATAAACGTAAAATTTAATTGAATTAGGAAGTGGAACACCGGGGAGAAAATTTTGGCCTTCAAATGTTTGTAAAAAACTGTATTATAATTTTTATAATATAGTAGAGATTATAGTGATGTAATTTATAATAAGAATGAAACGTATTTTTAATATATTTTACGATTATGTATTTTTAATGTGCTAACAGTGAAAAAAAATAAAACGTATGGATATAAAACAATTTAATTCGTAGATATTCATGATATTCAATAGTACAATAGTACAGTTAAATTAAAAAAAATTCAATATTGGACTCATTTTGAAGGTATTGACGAGACGATTATAATGGTATAATTTGTAGAAAAATGACCGTATTTTTCATTACATTTTTGTTCATATACGATTATTTATGTTAATATGATAATGGTGTAAAATGAAAAATGAGAAGTAAGGGATATAAAGTAAATTAAATAAGTAATTGTAATGGTGGTAAATGTAACATTGTAAGGATGGTAAATTTTATTGTATAAAAGATTGCACAATAGCCGTTTTTGAATTTTTATATTGTAGTATAGATAAATTTTTATAATATAGTAGATATTATAGTGATATAATTTATAATAAGAATGAAATGTATTTTTAATATATTTTACGATTATGTATTTTTAATGTGCTAACGGTGAAAAAAAATAAAACGTATGGATATAAAATAATTTAATTCATAGATATTCATGATATTCAATAGTACGGTTAAATTAAAAAATATTTAATATTAGACTCGTTTTGAAGGTATTGACGAGACGATTATAATGGTATAATTTGTTGAAAAATGAACGTATTTTTTTATTGCATTTTTGTTCATATACGATTATTTGTGTTAATATGATAATGGTGTAAAATGAAAAAATAAGGTATATAAAGTAAATTAAATAAGTAATTGTAAGGGTGATAAATGTAACATTGTAAGGGTGGTAAATGTTATTGCACAATAACCGTTTTCTAATTTTTATATAGTAGTATAGATATATGTTTATGTAATATATAAAATAAAAAATATATACATATATATATAATGTGCGGTGTGGTGCGGTTTGTAACTCAAAACCGCAAACCGCACCGCTTAGTGCGGTTTGGTAAAAATGAAAACCGCAAACCGCACCACTGACGTTCTAAACCGTGCTTTGCGGTGTGGTGCAATGCGGTGTGGGCAGTTTATGCGATTTCACGGTTTAGATCAACATCCCTAGTTTTAACCATACTAGTTATTCATCCATGAGTTTTGAAATGTTTAGAAAGGTCACTGGTGTAGAATTGTAATTTCACCACATTAGTTCCTTGCATTCCAATGGGAAGTTGTATTAGCTAGTGTAAATAATTTCTAATTACTAACATATTGAAATGAACTTGATTTGTTTCTTATTGGAATTTTGTTTGACATTGTGATTGTAAGAAAATGAAAAAACAAACAGGAAGGGGGTAAATAGTCAATTCGATCATTCAGACAATTTATTTAGTACAAAAAAAAATTAGTTTAATCTATATAGACAACTTAATTCATACATGACTTAGTGGCTATTCGGTTCGTTTTTTATTAAGACTTGTATGGATGAAGTTGTCTGTATTGATAAAGTCGTCTGTATGATAACAGATAAATTGTTGTTTGGTTGTTGTGCTGAATAAACAGTCTGAATGTTAAAAATTACCATTTTACCCCTTGTCTATATTAGAGATGAATAAAACAAATGATTGATAAATCTCAATCAAATATCCAAAATTTCAATCAAACATCCAAACACCAAAGATTTTAATAAACGAGACATGAAAAAACAAAAGTATATTGAAAAAAATTAAAATAAAAAAACACCAAATTAGAAAAGTGACCATCATCTCTAAGCTATATACCTTGAGATAATAATCAAGAATCACAAGCAGATCCCCAGGAGTTCAAGAAAAAGGGAAAAATACAAGGATTAGAAAGAGAAAATGAAGTCACCCAACAAGTTTGTGACAGAAAGTCAAGGAAACATGGCAGTGCAGTTCGAGGGATGCCTGTAGCAGCAGGTGGATCGAGAGAGAGAGAGAGAGAGAGAGAGAGTCTTTTCTGCACAAGGATCTCTTCTTATGTTAAACTTTCTGCAAATCTGAGAAACACCGGTTGAACGTTGAGAAAATTTAGGGATGTTCAATATCCAACAAGATGGATGGAGATGAAAGATGAAAGGGTAAAGGAGGAATAAACATATTAACAAATGGCTAAATCTAAAGGAGATATGTATTTTAGCTGAGAGATTCAGCCATCGGCTGAGCGAATAAGCCGATACCGAACAACTATTTATGGTTGTGCGAATAAGCCATATCCATTATACAACCCATTAACCTCCTACCGAACATCCCCTTAATGAAAAATCAACCAAATGTCAATGAAACCATGAGTGTCCATTCAACTACCATCACCTAATGTCAATGCAATTACCTCATAAGAGTTAAAAAGTTCTTTTTTTGGAAACCATGAGTGTCCATTCCAACTTTCGTACAACTTCACTAATCCCATGATACCATGAAGAATAAACAACCGGAAAGATCTCAAGTGGCCCTACGGAAACATGAACTAGCGAAGTACACGGAGGAGCCCCAAAGCTTAGGCTTATTTGCCAATTAATCTAACCCTCAAGGTTAACAAGTTCTATCTTTCATCTCTTTGTTGTGTACCATTCAGGCAAAGGTTAATAGAATGGTTTGATGAACGTAGTCGATGACAATATTCAAACAACAACTACACGAAGAATATGTCTTAAAGCTAAGATATATGTAAAGGACAACTAAAAGACATGTTTTAAAGGAACTATCAAGAGAATATGGATCAAATTTTATACAATGATCATCTATAATTTTCTTATCTTTCTAAAATTTGAATCATGAAGTAAAAATATAATAGATCAAAAACAAATATAGAACTTTAATAGCTTGATCATTTATGTTTTAGTAATAAAGGGTTTGAACCTATAAGCAAAATAAGTCCGAATCAATAAGTCCATCCAATAATGTCTTACCGATCAATATTCTAAAACAATTTTCGTAGTAAAGTATTGTCACTCCCCAACCCCGAATCAATAAGTCCATCCAATAATGTCTTACCGATAGTATATGTCGGTAGACCATAATATGGGGTCTTTAAGAAACTCAAGATGTCATTTTCTATTTATTTGGGATTGGTTGCTACAACCGATCATATCCCATTTCACAAATTTATTGTCCTAGTGTCACAACTATTGTCTATTAAAATATTAGAAATTTCTTAATAATGAAATGTAAAAAATAAGTAATTTATAATAGCCAGAAATTATACATAATTTGCCACACCTTTTTATAGAGTACATATCATATTCTTTCTTTTTCAATTATTCCAATAAGTTCGATTATTGGTCTTCATTGACGAATAAATTTGTCTATAGAAGTATCATTGATGAAATCAAAAGGTGACGTTACCTTCCTTTTTAAAATACTCTTAACAGGGTATATAATTGTGTGCTTCTAAGTTATTAATCCTACACCACACATGATTCAATGGAAGGAACAAAATGTGCAACGAATATAATAAACTGACAATGATTTAATATAAGATTTTAAATTTATAAAAACTATGTGAAAGTGGTAGTTGTAGTAGAGTAATAAAGTACTTAATAGACAAAAATAGGCATGTTAATTGTGTTAATATTATATTTAACGAGACTTTTATATTTATTTGACCAAAAGCATGAGTCATAAACAAAACAATTAGTATAAGGCGTTAATATAAAGTTAGACAACCTAATAAGTTATATTCCTATGATCATAAAGTAAGTTACTAGGATGAAGTTAGACAATCTAAACAAAGTGTTCTATTAGGGTGCGTTTGGTATATAGAACCGGGTGGAACATGACAGAATAGAACAGACTTGTCCCATGTTTGACATGACCATAAGTGGGACACGCTAGAACTTAGGTAGAACAAGTCTTGGACACACGTATCCCTCCCCACCCCCTGGAACAAGAGAGAACAGAGCATAATGGACCAACATACCCTTTAAAAAACCAAAACCTAAACCATGGTCGTCGCCCTGAGATCAGAGATCGTCACCTCCATGCCTCCATACGAGATCGTCTACTCCAGGTAAATTGATGCTTACTGTTTGGGTAAAATTTCACAGGTCATGACCGACGCAAGAAACCAAACGTCTTCAATCTTAAGACCATTCTTGTACTAAGATAAGGTCCTGAAGACCACATGCACCGAGAACTATGGTCGTCACTTATGACGACATTACCAGGAAATCTCCCGACCACCGAATATCTTACGACTTCTATAACGTAACTAACGATTATCTGTCATTTATTATATATGACCGTTTTATTTATGAATATTTATTTCAGGTTTAAAGCATCTTTATGAACAACGGTTATAACAGACGATCGTCATCAAAACCATTGAAAGAGGATACCGTTGGACATTAAATGCACATTTAAGAACACCAAAGCTATATATACCAGCTCAAAGACACATTCGAGATCATCTTAAGCATATCTAAAACACACTGAATTCATAGCGTTCAAGCAAACTAAAAGTTCTCTTCTCTATATCAAGAACTCTCGACGAAGTGCTACACTTCACAACACGTTCCACAATCTTACGATTTGTTTATTTTTCCTTGTAATATTGTCAATTGTACTTTCGATCGCTCCTTCTAAAGGACGACATCCCTGTTTGACGTCCATGGTGCACTTGACGATCTCTGTTATCGTCCGCGGTTTTTACCCTCGACGGGGTTTTCTGCATCACCAAAATCTCTGTCTCTTATTTACTTTTTATCCTTTTCATACGATTTGTCGGTCGATCGATTACTTTAGTTGCTAATACTCCACACTAACCTTAAGTCATCCTTGGACAATTTTTGGCATTAATAGTTTGGCGCCCACCATGGGGCTCCATGTTAGCTCCAATCATATTATATAGAGACTGCACAAGTTCGCTCAGAACATCCAAGTGTACCACAGAAAATGCAATCTCGGAAGATACCTCTCGACACTCTGCCAGAGGACACGAAACCTGATAATACTCTTCAGATCACAGAGCCTCTATGATCACTCACAGAGCCTCTGTGATTGCTATCCTCTGAGACTTCGACGTTTTCAGCAAACTCAGTTCAAGACAAGGTCACATATAGATCACGTGATGCCTGTTCTACGAAGATTTCCAGATCACCTTGGAGCGGCACACGATGGTTTTACTTTCAAGGTGGCATTCTGTTAAGTCTGATTTTATAGTAATCATTGTATTTACAGGCTTGGTCTTATACTGTACTTAGATAGGTTTTATCTTTGTGTTTGACCAAGGGTATTTAAGTCCCTTTGGTCTTTGTTCCTTGTAACACTTTCATGCCACATCAATACAGTTTGTTACTTTGTGCTTTACTTGTTCTCTCTCTCTACTTTCTCTCTCTAGGATTTAGTAGATTCGTGGATTCACAATTGGTATCAAAGCCAATCTAGATCTTGAGAGAATTGAGAGATTTGATTTTCGTTTCTGAATTTGTGAAATAATCTGAAAATTTGATTGATTTTCTTGAATTTTTCAAGAAAAACTCGTTTTTAGATTTTTCATCAAACTCGGCCCTGTTTGTGATTGATTTTCGTTGATTTTTGGTTTGTTAGATTCGATTTTACAAGTATAACACTTTTGATTCACACCAAATTTCAAGAAAAACAGTGTTTGATAATCAATTTTGAGATTTGAAATGTTTCTAGAAAACTCGTTTTTCGGTTCTGTTGCGTATACGAGTTCTTGATTTTATGGTTTTAATCGAAAATTTTGATTGAAAAGTGTTTGAATACTGTTTTTCGTTCAAGTCTGTGTGAGGAATTTTAATCAAATTCAATTTTGAAATCAATTTTTTGGAAGTTTTCTTGATTTACTAACGATTTGTGCCAGATTTGAACTTTGCGCTAGTTCATATGAGTTTGCGCGAGTTCATCATTTGTTTTTCGTAATCTTCCTAATTTTGTTTGTGTTTCAGGTTTTCATCATTATCACGCAAAGTTCAAACTTTGTGTCTCTCTCCAATCACGCAAAGTGAGCTTTGCGTCTCCTTCAGCTCGAGAAAAGATCAGTTCTCGCCATCAACAGCTCACGCAAAGAGCAAGTTCTCTTCTTGAATTCTTCACGCAAAGTAGCATTTACGTTACTCGTGTATTACGCAAAGTATACTTTGCGTCTTCAGCTCATCACGCAAACCTCATCTGCGTCATTCACTATTCACACAAAGTCTCGTTTGCGTCTCTAGTTACTCACGCAAATCTAAGTTTGCGCCTTTGGTTGCTCACGAGAAGTTACTTTTGCGCCTCAAGTATCACTCGCAAAGACAAATTCTTATTACACATTGATCGCACAAAGCATAGTTTGCGTCACCCATATCTCGCGCAAATCTCGTTTGCATCTTCCCCTACTCGCGAGAATCTCAGTTTGCGTCACTAGCTTCTCACGCAAACCTCAAGTTGGCGCCATCTCATTCAAGACTTAGCATTTTTTTTCTGGATTTCTGAAGATATGGATTCTGCAACGTTTGCTTATCAAGCTCAGTTCTATAAGAACGATCTCATGATGTCATTGGGTACAGAAAATCGTCCTCCGGTGCTTATTGATGAAAACGAGTTTACACAGTGGCAAGATCGGTTCCTGAACTTCATGAGCGTCAAAAGAATGGAAATGACATGATGAACATTCTATTTGAAGGACCGTTTGAGAAACCCAAATTGGCTTCTGGATTATATAAGCCTACTAAAGAATATTCACCTAAAGAGTTATCGGAGTATCAAGCTGATCGTGACATTAAGGCAAATCTGATGCTAGCCTTGCCAAACTCTATCTACAACAAGATTGATTGTTTCAAAACTCATCCTAATCTTATGTGGCAACAACTTGAGAAGATTACGCTTGGTTCTTCAGTTGCAACTCAACTCCGACATACTCGTTAAATGAATAACTTTGAAGAATTCAAAGCCAAGGACGGGGAGCCACTGAACACTGTGTATGACCGATTATGTGCTGTGATCAAGAATCTGAGGAAGATTAAAGTGGAAAAGACTGATCTTGAGACAAATCTGAAATTCCTCAATGCATTACAACCAGAATGGAACAAATCCTGCCACAGATTGAGGAATGATGTCAGAATTTCTTCCATGCAAATCCAAGAAATGTTTGAGATCTTGCTGACAGATGAGAGCATAGTATCTTAGAAGAAGGCCAAACTGGATAAAAAGAACAAGAAATCAGTAGACCTGGTTGCTCTTCTCACGAAACAACTGACAGAACAAGCATTGTCTGATAATGCTTACAACGGGTCAACTGAAGATGATGGCAAGGCATTAGAGAAAGCTATGTTCCTTCTCTCTCAACATTACCAGAAAAAGTTCCAACCACGGTCGGGTTCCAACACTTCTCGCTTCACTTCTAGGCCAAAGAATGTTCAAATACCCGAGACTAAGAAAGCGGTTGCCTGCTATAACTGTGGAAAGACGGGTCACATATCTAAGGAGTTTGAATTGGAGAAAGTTAGGGACTCAGCTTACTATCGAAAGAAACTGGAACTGGCCGAGAAAAGAGAGAATGGAACTGCTCTTCTTGCTGAAGAAGAATTCTGGCTGGATCATTCCGACGATGAAGCTGCAAATGTCGAGATCGCTCAGATGTGCTTTGTTGGAGATGATCAGTCAGATGATGATTCTAACACTGATGAAGACGAGGTAATTTCTGATTTTGATTACACTTTTATTTCTTCTCAGATGGATGTTATAATTACTGCTTTACATGATCTACGCTTAAAGTTATTATCTGAAAAGAATTTAAATTCTGAAAAGTCAGATTTGATTGACAAATTGAAAATTTCTTTGAATGATGAAAAATCTATTTTAGTTCATACTAAAGAAATCTTTCAAAAGAAATTGGATGATTTGGAAAATTCAAATAAGACTTATCTTGAGTCTTTGACTGCTTTGACTTCTTTAAAAGACAATTTTTCGGATAAAATAAATAAATTAGAAGAAAAATTATATCGAAGGAACCAATCTGAGCAAACAATTTTTATGAATAAACCAAGGAGTGAGGAAGCTTTAAAAGAAAAATGGGGACTTGGTTTTAAAAATCCACATTGTTTAAACAATGCGATTGAAAAATCCCCTACTTTATATAAATATGATTATCTAATGTTGGGAACTGAAGAAAAGCTCAAGTATGGTTAATGCTGCTAGTTCAGAATTACTACTGCTAGAGGACTTTAATGTTAATACTGCTGAGTATTACTACTTCTAGTTAGTTAATACTGCTAGTCAAAGTTAGTGCTGCTTGAACAAAGTTAGTACTGCTTAGCTAGTTAGTACTGCTAGAGGTTAGTACTGCTTAGTAGTTAATGCTGCTTATGATTAGTGCTGCTTATGAATTGGAGATCCGGATGGAGAGGATGACAGCTGTAAAGAATAAAGATATTCATGGAAGGATTGAAGATAACTATGCAAGATATACTGAAGATATTCTATTTTTTGTAATTATCTTTTTATTCAGTATATGTATAGATTTGACAGAATAGTTTAGATACAGTTTTTAATTCTAAGTTTTTGTTTTTTAGAGAGAATAAACCTCAAGGCATAGATCCTAATTCTAGAGAAGTAGAATTCGTCTTGAAAGAGCTTGTTCTTCAAGATTGAGGTTGTGTGTGTAATCTTGTGATTTTAATACAAGTTTACAAGTTGTTAATCATATACTGTTTGTTTACTGTTACATTGAATATCAAAGTGTTTTTCCGCAACTTCTTTGATATTGTTTCTGAGACTTTATTCTTGTTGAGAATTAGATCCTGACAAGTGGTATCAGAGCCTGTTCTCTCAGAAACATCTATTCATTCATCATGGAAAACTTTGCAGAATCAAACAGTACTCTGGTCTCAAAGGTTCCAATGCTCAGACCCAATGAATTCGATATGTGGAAGATCAGAATCAAGCAGTACATACTCCTCACTGACTATTCTATGTGGGATATCATAGAGAATGGTCCTTCTGAAGCAGGAAAGATTGGTGCAGATGGAAAGAGAACTCCACCAAAAACTGATGCTGAAAGAAAGACTAGACAGACAGAGATGAAAGCCTTGAGCACTTTGCTCTTGGCTATCCCCAATGAATATCAACATCAGTTCTGCAACTGCACTGATGCAGAGATGCTCTGGAATGCTCTAGAGAAGAGATTCTCAGGTACCAAAAGTACCAAGAGAAATCAGAAAGCCATTCTGAAGCAATAATATGAGAACTTTATGTCAACCAAGAATGAGTCCATGACTCAAACTTTTGACAGGTTCAACAAGCTTATTGGTGAACTTGCTACAGTGGGAGTACAAATTGATCAAGATGATCATAACAGAAAGTTTCTAAGGTCCCTGAGTGATGAATGGACCATGTATACTGTGGCTTTCAGACAGAATGATCAACTGGAAGAAAAGGAACTTGATGATCTATATAATGATCTAAGAGTTTTTGAATCTGAGGTAGAGGCTAAGAAGAGGCCTTCTGGGTATGTTCACAATGCTGCACTCCTTTCAGCATCAACTGATTCTACTTCCAACCCTGAATCAGTTAGTGCTGCCAATGGAGCAAATCTAGAGAAAGGCAATGAAACTGTATTTGAAGCCTTTCTGGCAAGTCATGGAAACTTTTCTCTCATTAATGATGACTTGGAACAACTCCATCCAGATGATCTTGAAGAGATGGACATTAAATAGCAGATGGCCATGCTCTCTATGAGAGTCAAGAAGTTCATCAAAAGAACTAGAAGAAACAACTTCTCACAAAGAAGAGAAGATGGAGCAGGTTTTGACAAGTCAAAGGTGGAATGCTATAAATGCCATCAGAAGGGACACTTTGCTAAAGAATGCAGAAGTGGAATGCCTCAAAACAATAACCACCAACAAGCTCAATCTGGAAGCTTCGATAATAACAGAAACTCTGCACAAGCCCTTGTCTCTCAACAAGGCATGGGGTTTGATTGGAGTGATCAAGCTGAAGAGGCCATCCAGAACCAAGCTCTAATGGCAGAGGTGTCTGATCTCCCAACAGAGGTAACTTCCAATCTTTGTTCTCAAAATTGCATTAACACTGTTAAAAGATATAGGGATCACAATCAGAACATGAGTGATGACCTTAAGAGATTGGAAAAGGACATAAAAGATTATGTGAGGATAGTTGAGAGATTTGAAGAGCAGATTAAGGGTTTTCAAGACAATGAACTTCAACACTCTTATGACACAAACTACTGGAAGTGGGAGAAGAATGACTTAGAACTCCAACTGACCAGATCCAAAGAAGAGAGTGAAAAGCTAAGAGTTGAACTAGCTAAAGTCAAGCTAGATGTAGAAAAGTTTTCCAATGCCTCTAAAGCTATGGATTCTTTACTACAATCTCAGATTCATGATAAACTGAGAAGAGGAATAGGGTACAATACCACACCACCACCCTATAACAACAACTACATACCTCCTAGTTCATATTTGTTAGAAACAAAGGATAGGAAGGACCTACCTAAGGGAGCTACTGAGATAGATCCCTTAGATGAAGTAGTTGTTAAGGATAAAACTGAGAAAGAAGTTGTCAAGGATAAAGACAACACTATGAGTGGTGAGATTCCTATAGAAAACCACATAATCACCAATGAGGGATGTGGAAAGCATTGGATCAAGTCCAATGAGATAGAGAAGACTGAGGGAAAGAACAAGAAGGTTCACTATAAGCAGACCACTGTTGTGAACCCTATCCCTTGCAAGCAGTGTGCATGCAATAAATCTAAGCCCCAAAAACATGATAAACCAAGGGAAATCAGAGAAACTGGAATAACCAATGGGCACAAAAACAAGGAATTGATCTGAGTAAAATCAATAGACCAAAGCCTTGTTTCATATGTGGAAAGTTAAACCATTTGGCTAAGCATTGTTTCTTTAACCCTATTAACCAACAGATGAACTTTCAAAGATTTGTGCAAAAACCTGTTGGTTATAGGAAGGCTGGAAAGAAACATGTGATGAAGAAATCTGTTGAAAGTAAGGGCCCCATGAGGAAAAAGGTTTTAAAAGAAAGTATTAAAATGTGGGTGCCTAGAAGCACTAAAACTGTTAGTACTGCTGACAGGGATAGTGCTGCTGGAAGCATTACTGCTGCTACCAGTGTTAGTACTGCTGAAAATATTAATGCTGCTAATACTGTTAGTACCTCTTCAAAGGTTAATACTGCCAACACAGTTACTACTTCTAACACAGTTTCTACTTCTAACAAGGTTAGTACTGCTAAGCATGCAAGTGCTGCTAAGGCAGTTAGTACATCTAAAACCAGTACTGCTTCTAGCAAAAGTGTTTCCAAGCCTATCATTGTGACAAAGTACTCCAGAAATGAGGAGTCAAAGTTTAAAAATCTTGTCAAGAAAGAATGCAAGTATTTTGATGAGAAAGGGGTACCCAAGACCACTTTGGCTTGGGTTCCCAATTCATACTTACTGATTTATCTTATGTGCAGGGCAACCAACAGCTCAAGGGAAGGAGCATATGGCATGTTGATAGTGGTTGCTCTAGGCACATGACAGGCAACATGTCATGTCTTCAGGATTTCAAGCATATCAATGGAGGACATGTTGCATTTGGAGATAATCTTACTGG
Source organism: Arctium minus (assembly GCA_954870635.1). Classification (NCBI taxonomy): domain Eukaryota; kingdom Viridiplantae; phylum Streptophyta; class Magnoliopsida; order Asterales; family Asteraceae; genus Arctium; species Arctium minus. The sequence continues at coordinate 56,604,859 of OX941092.1, forward strand.
AGGTAAAATAAGTGGAAAAGGTAATGTTACAAAAGGTAAGATGACATTTGAGGATGTCTACTATGTTGAACAATTAAAGTACAACCTGTTAAGTGTATCACAGGTTTGTGACAAACAACATAGCATATTATTTACAAATACAGAGTGTATGATCCTTGCTCCAGGGTTCAAGGTAGTTGATGAAAGCATGATACTACTTAGAACTCCAAGAAAGGACAATGTTTATTGTCTAGATATGGACAATGTTAATAGTGATTCATCCATGAACTGTCTTGTTTCAAAAGCTTTTGTGGATGAATCCTCTCTTTGGCACAGAAGGATGTGTCACATGAACTTCAAGACTATGAACAAACTTGTTAAAAACAACCTTGTAAGAGGTTTACCATCAAAAGTCTTTTCATGTGATAATCATTGTGTTGCTTGTCTTAAAGGCAAACAGCACAAAACTTCTCATAAGAACAAATAGTTAAACTCTATTTCTTCTTGTCTCCAATTATTGCATATGGATCTGTTTGGTCCTACAAATGTCATGAGCATAGGAAAGAAATCTTACTGCTTGGTTATTGTTGATGATTACTCCAGATTTACTTGGGTATATTTTCTAAGGACTAAGGATGAGACAAGTGGACTGATCAAATCCTTTATCCTAAGAATTGAAAACCAAACTAATCAAAAAGTAAAAGTCATTAGATCAGATAATGGGACTGAATTTAAAAACCTTGATCTAAACACCTTTTGTGAAGAGAAAGGCATTGAGAGACAATATAGTGCCCCTAGGACTCCTCAACAGAATGGAGTTGCTGAGAGGAGAAATAGGACACTAATAGAGGCTGCTAGATCTCTGTTGGATGATTCAAAACTGCCAATTACCTTCTAGGCTGAAGCAGTCAATACTGCCTGTTATGTCCAAAACAGAGTTCTAGTGGTCAAGCCAAAGAACAAGACCCTATATGAGCTTTTAAATAAAAGAAAACCCTTTATTGGATTTTTCAAACCTTTTGGGTGTCCTTGTACAATTCTCAATACTAAATCTCACTTAGGTAAGTTTGATAGCAAAGCAGATGATGGATTTCTTGTTGGTTACTCATCTCAGAGTAAGGCTTACAGAGTCTTTAACTCTTCTTCTAGAATAATTGAAGAAAGTGACAATGTCAAATGCAATGAGAACACACCAAATCCAATTGGGTCTGGTCCTCAGTGGCTATTTGACATTGATTCACTAACTAACTCTTTTGATTTCAGTAGTAATGATTATGCAGGTTCAGGGAGTGGAGAATCAAGAACTACCCAAGTCCAAGACAGTATGTCTAAATCTGTGATCTTTCCCATACCCACAGTGGATCCTGTTGAAGACTGTGAAAAGGAACCATCTACTGGACCAAGTCAGAGTGAAGAAGAAAGTAGAGATGAGGAGACTCAAGACATTAAAGAATCAGAAGTAGCTGCTGAAAACACCTCAGTTGAGTTGAATGACTCCAATCTAGAGGTGGGACTTAATGAAGAACCTAATCATCACACCAGAATTCAAAAGAATCATCCTCCACAACTGGTAATAGGAGACATATCCTCTCCTATGATGACTAGAAATCAAAGCAGACTGCAAGAAATGCAAGATCAACAGCATACAGTGCTTTCTTGCTTTCTATCTGAGCTTGAGCCTAAGAAGGCACATGATGCTATGAAAGAGTCCAGTTGGATAGAAGCAATGCAAGAAGAGCTACTGCAATTCAAGCTGCAAGATGTTTGGGATCTGGTAGACCTTCCTAAAGGCCAAAGAGCAATAGGAACAAAATGGGTCTTCAGGAATAAGAGAGATGAAAGAGGTATAGTGATAAGGAACAAAGCAAGGTTGGTGGCTCAAGGGTATACACAAGAAGAGGGAATAGACTATGATGAAGTATTTGCACCTGTGGCCAGGATAGAAGCAATTAGATTATTCCTGGCTTATGCTTCTTATATGAAATTCAAAGTTTATCAAATGGATGTGAAAAGTGCATTTCTTTATGGCTCAATTGAAGAAGAAGTATATGTCTGTCAACCACCAGGGTTTGAAAACCCAAGCTATCCAGACAGGGTATACAAATTGAAGAAAGCACTTTATGGACTGCATCAAGCTCCAAGAGCATGGTATGACACTCTGTCATCCTATCTCTTGGAAATGGCTTTGAAAGAGGAGTCATTGATAACACTCTATTTATCAAGAGAAAGAAGAAGGATATCTTGTTGGTCCAAATCTATGTTGATGATATCATCTTTGGATCTACAAGAGACAACATGTGCAAGGAGTTTGAGGAACTAATGCATCAAAGGTTCAAAATGAGTTCCATGGGGGAACTTACTTTTTTCCTTGGACTCCAAGTTCAACAGAAGTCAGATGGAATTTTTATCTGTCAGTCCAAGTATGTGCAGGATATTCTAACCATGTTTGGTTTCTCAGATTCAAAACCTGCCAGCACACCTATGGAGACACACAAGCAAATAACAGCAGATTTTGAGGGGGAGGATATGGATATTCATCATTATAGATCCATGATTGGCTCTCTCATGTATCTTACAGCCTCTAGGCCAGACATAATGTTTCCAGTCTATGTATGTGCAAGATTCCAAGTTAGGCCAAAGCAATCTCACTATCAAGCTGTTAAGAGGGTATTCAGATATCTCAAAGGGCAACCCAGATTGGGACTTTGGTATCCTCATGACTCATCCTTTGACCTACTTGCATACTCAGATAGTGATCTAGGTGGAGCAAACTTGGACAGAAAATCTACTTCTGGAGGATGTCAGTTTTTGGGTGCAAGACTAGTGTCATGGCAGTGCAAGAAACAAACCACAGTGTCCACATCTACAACAGAGGCAGAGTATATAGCAGCTGCAAGTTGCTGTTCTCAAGTCTTATGGATTCAGAATCAAATGCTGGACTATGGGGTAACCTTTCTACACACTCCAATTTTTATTGATAATAGCAGTGCTATTAGCATTGTCAATAATCCTGTCAAACACTCAAAGACAAAGCCCATTGAGATCAGGTATCACTTCATAAGAGACTGTAATGAAAAGAAACTTATTCAAGTTGTAAAAGTTCATATTGACAACCAGTTTGCTGATCTATTCACCAAAGCCTTTGATGTGGGTAGATTCACTTTCTTGGTAACAAGTGTGGGAATGATCAACTCTGAATAAACACCTTCTCAAAAAGTGGTTTAATACCTGTATATTGTTTATTCTTGGTGGTCCTAATCTTCTTTTTCAGGAAAAGTAGACCAGTACTCAGTCCTTCACAAAGCTTAAAAGTGTAAGTATTTTTAATACTGCCAGTGCATTGTTAATGCTGCCAGTGCATTTTTAATACTGCCAGTGCATTGTTAATACTGCCAGTGCATTGTTAATACTGCTTTCAGTTAATACTGCTAGTAGTTAATACTGCTATCAGTTAATACTGCTTGTCGTTAATACTGCTAGTGGTTAATACTGCTATCAGTTAATACTGCTATCAGTTAATACTGCTAGTGGTTAATACTGCTAGTAGTTAATACTGCTTTCAGTTAATACTGCTAGGTTAATACTGCTTTCAGTTAATACTGCTATCAGTTAATACTGCTTGTCGTTAATACTGCTAGTGGTTAATACTGCTATCAGTTAATACTGCTAGTGGTTAATACTGCTAGTAGTTAATACTGCTTTCAGTTAATACTGCTAGTGGTTAATACTGCTCTTGGTTACTACTACTTATGTCCCGAATACTATAAATACCCTTTGCCCGCCTAAAAGTTCATAACGACTCTTTGCATACTGTTCACTTGCGCTCTAAACCCTGTCTCTCTCGAGTTCCAAGTTTTCAGGCAAGAACCTTCAAGGTCAATGGCATCCATGGCGTTCATTGACGAGCACAATGAAATCGCAATGCTCCAAAAGCCAAAACAAGCTGAAGGTTTTCACCAGATAGTCGACTTTCTAAATTCCAGCCACATTGCCCATGTTCTCACTATATCTCCTACCATCTTCATAGAGCATCAGAGGCAATTCTGGGCAAATGCCACCATTGTTACTGAGAATGGTGTGCAAATGATCAAAACAAGGGTGTGTGACAAACCCTTGACAGTTACTGAAGAGGTAATTCGCATCAGTCTACGTCTAGACGATGCCTCTGGTATAACTTCTATCTCTAATGATGAACTGTTTGCTACTCTTACAAGAATGGGGTATGGAGGCCCATTGGGTGTGTTCAAGTTCTCAAAAGCCAAATTTTCACCCCAATGGCGTTTCTTTGTCCATACCCTTATGCATTGTATCTCTAAAAAGACTACTGGATGGAGTGAGTTCAGTAGCACCATTGCTTATGCTTTGGTATGTTTAGCCACTACCAGAAAGTATAATTTTTCCCAAATGATTTTTAATGATCTTGTCTCAAACCTGGGAAGTAAAAAGCGTTTTTATATGTACCCCAGGTTTGTCCAAGAAGTTATTACCCATGAATTGATGGATATACCTCATTTTGATGGGGTATATGTACCAAAAATTCCCAAAGGTAAGGTCTTTTCAAACATGAAAAGATCTCCTCTGGACTCGGAAGGAGTTGACACCCCATTGTTCTCTACAATGATGGTGGTGTCCCAAACTGATGAAGGTATGGCAGCAGGGTCAAGGCCCCCATTAGACCAACCCACTGCTAGCCAATCCCAACCTTCCCACCCTAAATCAATTCCCCAGTCTCTACTTGATAAACCAACTTCACCAATCACCCAAACATACAAAAGGAAACAGGTAAAGAAGGCTCCTTCCCTTCTTGTACCATCAACCCCTAAGCCTTTAAGCCCTCTAAGGGAGGATTCTCCTTTAGAGAATATCTACAGGGAAACCACAAGGGTGTCTCCCAACCCAAAGGAGGTGCTCTCTGAGGAGGAGGAAGAGCATATGGGTGAGCAGGTTGCCACTACTCCTGCTAACACAAAGGAGGACAATGGTAACATAACTAAGACCTCCCCCATGGAAACTTTGAATGAGCAACCATTCAAAGGTCCCCGGTGCCAAGAAACCAAGGCGGTGGATAGTGCTTCTTCCAGGCAGAAGACTTCCACTACAAAAAGATCCTATGATCCTTCAAAAGAGGGTAACACTTCTGGATAAGGTGAGGACAGATATGACTATGATGAATTGATGGAAACAATGGGTAACATAAACCTGGATGTTATTAAACAAGGCAAAGAGATAGAGGAAATGAAATTGGTAATCTTGTCCCAACAAGTACAGATTGCCAAATTAAAGAAAATGGTGACAAGGTTGGTGCACAAGCAGAGGAGAAAGCAGTTTGTGTTGAAGAAGAGGTCAAATAATAAAGATGCTTCCAAGAAGGGGGAGAAAGAGGCTGAAACAGAGAAAGAAAATACAGATGAGAGGGCATTTGCGGTTGAAGGGGAGGAAGAGGCAGAAAAAGAAACAGAATTTGCTGAAGCAATAGAAACTGTTAATGCTGCTGAAGCAACAGAAACTGTTAATACTGCTGAAACAGCAGTAACAGGGGTTTCTGTTGAAGAAATGGAAATTGCTGAAACATTGGTCAAAGCAAAGAATGACACTCCTAAGGCTAGTCAAAAGGCCAAGGGAGTGGTCATAAATGAAGGAGAAATTCAACAGAAGGAAACAGAAAAGGCAAAGGAGTCAAAAGGAAAAGGAAAGGAGAAGATGATTGAAGCTGAACTGCCTGCCAAGAAAAAGAGTCAGATTGAGTTGGATGAAGAAATGGCAAAGCTACTTCAGGCTGAATTGGAAAAGGAAGAACAACTTCAATCAGAGAAGGATAGAGAGCTTGCACAGATAATGGCAAGAAAACTCAATGCTGAGTATCAAGAGAGTTTAAAAGATGCAGCAGAAGCCAAGAAAAGCTCTGTGAAAGTTTCTAAGCAAAGAATGCCATTCAAAAAGCAAAAGAGACAACCTTCCAAAACATTTTTGGCCAATCAGGAAAGAAGAAAGATGATAAATTTCCTGAAAGGTGCAATTGGTGTCAAGGGGGAGATGTTCTCTAACATGGCATACACTCAGGTTGAGGAGTTGTATCAGAAAGAGATGCTCAAGCTTCAAGGGGATTCAGTCCAAAGGGAAGAGGCTGAGAGAAAAATGAAGGAAAGGCATGACCTTAATATTCAAAAGCCATTCCCTGAGGAGACCACACCCTCAAAAGACAAAGCTGAGGAGATGAAGGAAGAATCTGAGAGTGTTGGTGTAGAAGCCAAATCTGGGAAGAGGATGAAGACTATAGCCTCCAAGAAGCAGAACAAAAGGCCAAGAGTTGAAGAAATAGCAGAAACAGCAGAACCTTCAGTTACTTCTACAACTGAATCTGTAAAGAACCCAGAACAATCCACTAAGAAATATAATCTTGATCTATATATAACTACAACAGCTGATGAACCAGTTTCAGCTGATCCCATTTCTATGAAAGCGCCAGAAGTCATCTTTTGGGATATTTTGGAAGATCAAAGGAAGAAATACTTTAGGCTTAAGAGAGTGGGAGATATATATGAAGTGTACTCTACTTGGGGTAGATTAATAAGAAGCTGTTCAAGATCAGATTTAGAAGAGATGTTTAAAGTTAGGATGGAGATGTATGAAAAGGAGCTGAAAGGAGAAAGAATGAGCTTAATCAGATTAGCCATGGAGTACTTATGCATGATGTTTGATCCTAGCAAAGTTCAACATGTGATCAGAGATCTGCATCTACAGAATAAATTCCAAAGAATAGAAAACTGGCAAAGCTTACATGTTCAAAGGATTCAGAAATGGCAAAGATTGTGGTTAGCAGAATCATTAATCAAAGTTTGGGTTTGGATCCTAATCTAGGAGTGTGAACTGAAGTGTTGAAAGCATCTTGAAGAAGATCTGAAGAACTTGACTTCTTTTCCTAAAAGTCAAGTTAGGGGGAGATTGTTTGGAACTGAAGAAAAGCTCAAGTATGGTTAATGCTGCTAGTTCAGAATTACTACTGCTAGAGGACTTTAATGGTAATACTGCTGAGTATTACTACTTCTAGTTAGTTAATACTGCTAGTCAAAGTTAGTGCTGCTTGAACAAAGTTAGTACTGCTTAGCTAGTTAGTACTGCTGGAGGTTAGTACTGCTTAGTAGTTAATGCTGCTTATGATTAGTGCTGCTTATGAATTGGAGATCCGGATGGAGAGGATGACAGCTGTAAAGAATAAAGATATTCATGGAAGGATTGAAGATAACTATGCAAGATATACTGAAGATATTCTATTTTTTGTAATTATCTTTTTATTCAGTATATGTATAGATTTGACAGAATAGTTTAGATACAGTTTTTAATTCTAAGTTTTTGTTTTTTAGAGAGAATAAACCTCAAGACATAGATCCTAATTCTAGAGAAGTAGAATTCGTCTTGAAAGAGCTTGTTCTTCAAGATTGAGGTTGTGTGTGTAATCTTGTGATTTTAATACAAGTTTACAAGTTGTTAATCATATACTGTTTGTTTACTGTTACATTGAATATCAAAGTGTTTTTCCGCAACTTCTTTGATATTGTTTCTGAGACTTTATTCTTGTTGAGAATTAGATCCTGACATCTAACTTTTGCTCAATATGCTTCTCAATTTAAAATTGATTGGATGAATGAGAAGCAAGTGTTATAAATCGAAAATGAGAAAAGAACAAATAACAATAAAAAGGAAATTCCTTTTGTTTACACATATGAAAATGCCAAATATTTTCCTGATAAATCAAGAAGAGGCAGAAAAGGTTTAAATGATATATCTCCCGTCAAGACTTCAGTGTCTGATGATTTTGTTGATATTTTTGCTAATAAATCTGATAAGGAAAATATATCTCCAATCATTTATGATTCTAAGAGATATACCCCTCCTTTAATATTAGAAGGCAAAATCATTGATCTTGAAGATAAGATGAAAGATCAAAATATTTTAAAAGAAATTGAATCTGATGTTATTCTTTCTTTCATGACTTCTAGTCTTGAAGAAAATTTATTTTCTCAAAAACAAGATTCATTTTTTATTTCTGGCCTTTCTTCTGATTTTATGGAAAACAAAAAGGAAGTTTCAAATTTTAAAATATTTTCTCAAAATAATTCTAACTCTGAGGTATGTTCAGATTTATTGTCTGATCAGATAGGTTGCTTAGGTAAAATTATTTCTTTTGATTTAAATATTAATTCGGAAATTCTTGATGAATCTTTTACGCTAAATGACCAGTATTATAAATCAAAGCGTAAAAGAAGAAGGTCAAAGAAGTTAAAGAAACAAGATAAAGTCATTTCTGATAGTTCTAATTCTTTTGATTCTAATCTTTCAGATAGGACTTTAAGAAAGTCAACGAAGCAGATTTGGAGAGCAAAGCGGATATCGAATGAATTTCAGATTGATGAGGATAGATGTGTTTACAAACTTTATAAAAGTGATTCATTTGCTACTTGTAATAAAATTTCAAAATACTCTAGAAAGCAAACGATTCAGATTTCAAAACATGTCTCATATTCTTCCTCTAATTCTAGTTCAGATGATTATGCTTTGTATTCATCTGATGATTGTGCTTATTATTCTGATGATCTTTCTCATGCTTTAACTGTCAAATCTAACAAATATTTCCCTATAAGAACTACAACTAACAAACATGGGCCCAAATTCAAGTGGGTACCAAAATCTCAATCTGATTCAAAGTTGCAGGCATCTCATGTTAAGGGGGAGTAAGAGAAAAATGGCTCTTGAGTAAATCAGCTCAAGACTCGGACTTCATTGTCAACATTTTGGCTTCTAAGTACATTAGCTTAGAACCCGTGCTTCAAAGACTCCTACTTCTAGACAAGTCAGTCTAGAACTCGTTCTTCAAAGAACTTAGCTTCTGACTAATGAGAAACTGTGAGTACGTCTACTTAATTTCTGCTGCATTTATATCTGAGAATGATGTTGTTCCAGTTTTCTCAAATGTTTTAAAAGAATCTGAGCATTTCATTTTCAACTCCTGAATTTGTTCAACTCAAAATTTTTCTAATGAGACACATACTCTTTATACATTGTGTGAAAGATAATATTATTGAATTATATTTTGTTTCAACTGAATATAGACTTGCCGATCAAATATTTATATTTTTAAATCTCAGCATGTTGTTTTAAAAGTTTAAATCTTTACAAATTTTATTCTATAAAGTAAAAGTTTTATAATTTTCTTTCTTTTGAATAAAATGTGTGTCTAGGATAAACTTTCAAGTTGCTTTGTTTATATTGAAGTTCTTATATATTCAAATTTCAGCTCTAACAAAATTCGAAAAGTCAGCAACATGTTTGTAGCTTTTGTTATTGCTTTAAAGTTGTGTGATTCGGAATATTTATAGTTTACAATGCTTAGAAAACCTAAAGAGTCGGAATTTCGAATCGTAATTAAAATATAGGCTAAGCACTTAGACGTAAAACCTTGTGCTTGAGATGATTATTAAATTCTTATAATCAGAAATCTCTAAGTTTAAAAGTTTGTACCTGTGACCTTTCTGGTTTGGGAAAGTAAGTTATGTGGGATTCTTGTCATCTGGTCCCCTAAGGTCAATTGATCTGGGAGTGATCGAACCCAAATCCTTCTATAGAATCAGATCGAAAGTCATGTTCTACTGGTATGAATGGGTTTAGGATATGTCGATGTAGCCTTTCTAATCTGGGAGAGTAAGTTCCAAGGGGTGCTTGACACCTAGTCCCCTAAGGCCAACTGGTCTGGGAGAGGCTGACTCAAATCCTGCAATAGGATCAGATAGAAAGTTACGTTTACGGCATGTTCTTTACTTAATAAACTTGTTGATTAAAAAGATGCCAAAGTGCACCAGATTAAAAGATGCCAAAGAGCACATTCATGTGAAGATGCCATAGTGCACAATGCTAAAAAGATGCAAATGTGCACACATCTCATGATACTTGGTTATATATTTCTGAGTTGCAATAAACCTGTAAATTTGTGAAAGTCTGAATTTTTGATGGCTTAGTGTGATTATATTTTGAGAATTGCATTTTCTTGAAGATAATCGAAGTTCACATGCGAGCACACTGAATAGATTGATGAAAGTTTTTGAAACTGAACATGTCTTAACTTGATATGCAATAAAACTTGTTTATGTATCCAAATACATACATTTGATTTCAACTGATTAATAAATTTGTGATATTTTTCTAAGTAGAATTATATATGTTTATGTTTAAATTTTTATGTATTTAGTCGTTTCAAAATACATACTCAGTATATTTTTCTTTCTACATTGATGTTTCATTCATTGTGTTCTCATATTTCTTTACAAATGGGTTTGAGCATTATTCAAGGGGGAGTGAAAAAGGAGTTTTTTTTTCTGAAAAGATCATATCTGTTTTCAAGGGGGAGTATCTGATTTTCTATATGAATACTAACTTGAATTGTCAAATCTAGTGCATTTGTGTAGGGGGAGTCAAAGAACTTAAAAAGGTAAAATTTTATGAGTTCAAGACAGATTTGCTCCAACAGTTGGTCGCGCAAACCTCACTTTGCGCCACCTTCGGCTAGTGCAAACCTCCCTTTGCGCCACCAGCGTGTCGCGTAAACCTCCTCTATTTTTCCTTTATTCTGATTTTGCAGATCTTAAGTTGTCTCGTCTCCAACATTTGCATGACCAAGTTGATCCCGATCATCAAGGTCATGAGGGGGAGAAGTTAAAGAGACAAAGAGCTTAAACGTTTATCTGTTGATCAAGATTTGCTCAAGATTCTATTGTTCTCAGCCATACTAGTCTTTTGCTGTTCCAGCTCCGATCACCACTATTCATTCAAGTTTATTTGAAAAAGGTGAATCGTATAGAGTACAAGCTGACAACTCAATCTGAAATATGCTGAGAAGAATTTTTTTTTAAAGTCAGAAAGCTTTGCAAAGTCGCTTGGATGGTCCGTGCTGATTTAGAAGATTGATTTTGAAGACCACAACGCCAATGATTACTAAGGGGGAGATTGTTAAGTCTGATTTTATAGTAATCATTGAATTTATAGGCTTGGTCTTATATTGTACTTAGATAGGTTTAATCTGTGTGTTTGACCAAGGGTATTTAAGTCCCTTTGGTCTTTGTTCCTTGTAACACTTTCACGCCACATCAATACAGTTTGTTACTTTGCGCTTTACTTGTTCTCTCTCTCTACTTTCTCTCTCTAGGATTTAGTAGATTCTTGGATTCACACATTCCGTTTATGGAATGTCAACCTTTGTCTTGTACTACGGGGTGCATCCTCCTTGTATATTATGGGAGCACCACCTTAGAGTTTAATATGCGAGCACACACACTAGTCTGAATAGAGATTGTATTTTCCTGAGAATATTTGCACACACCAGTGCGTATTCTTGGTGTTCTTCAGTAATCAATGAAACAGTGCTTTGAGTAATTTATTGCAATACTTTACTATTATGTTTATTGATTACTTGTGTGTTTACTACCTTGCATGTTCTACCTTTTCTACATATCATAAACGCTTCCGCACTCACGTCACTTAATCAATGTGTAGTAAAATGTCTATCAAGCTTAGAACATCAATTATTGGGATCAATAATTGGTAACAGAGCAGACTTTGATTCTTAATATCAAAGGATCCTGTTCCATACTTGATTCCATTGCTCCAGGTAGTAGTTTGAAGTCTGTTTCTTTGCCTTGATTCCCACTCATAAACATACTCTGTTTTCTGGAGCTACTTCAACCAGTTTGACGTAGACTCAAAAGCAAGTGTGTTGAAATCACTAAAGACAGTTTCAAAGCTTAGTTGGTTCGTTGTCATCCTTCTTATACCAAATACTCATCCCTGTTAGGCACAATCTTAGTCTTTCTCAAAAATAACTCTTCATACTCTTTGTTCAAAAATGGCGAACCCTGTTAACTATTTCAGTGCAGGATCTCAATCAAAACCTCCCACTCTACTGAGGGATGAATATCCTCAGTGGAAAATCAGGATGGTACACTTTCTTGAAGGTGTGGATCCTGGTTTGGTTGAGTTTCTTCACAACCCTCCTTTCATCCCAATGACAACCATTCCTCGTGTTCCTGCCACTGCAAACACCCCTGAAGTTCCTGAATATCAGCATCCCAAACCCATCATTGAGTGGACTGAAGAAGAGAAGGCATTACATGAACTTGCAAAGAAAGCCACAAGACTACTTATTATGGCTATCCCAAACGACATCTTCCAGTCCCTTGATTCCTGTGAAACATCGAAGGACTTATGGTTAGAGCTAGAAAAACAGCTTGAGGGTGGTGCCAAAACCCTCAAGAACAATAGATCTCTATGCATCAATGAGTATTTTGCATTCAAGGCTCTGCCGAGTGAATCCATCCAAAGCACATACAAGAGGTACAATTCCTTATTAAACAAGCGCAAGAGGTATGGCATTCATAGAACCTCTGAAGAAAACAATATCAGATCCCTTAAGAGCCTGAATGATAAATGGCTTCATCTAACCATGTGCATGCAAGCTACATTGGATCTTGATGTTTGGTCTATCTCTGACCTGTTCGGGACATTGATAAGTCAAGAGAACAGGAAAACAAAGTTGATGACCCCTGTCGGTGGTCCTCTGGAATTGGTGGGAAGCACCACAGAGGGTCAGGACAGAGGAAAGGAGAAAGCAACAGAGGATGCTCAGAAGAAGAAGAAGAAGAACAAGGTTCTTGTGGCAGAGAGCAAAAGTGAGGAAGGATCGGAGGAAGAGATTGATATGGCTGCTTTGGCCAAGATACTTGCACTAATGACCCGAAAATTCAATCGTGGTCTCAAGAAAAAGCCAGAGTACAGAGGAAAGGGATGACCGAAGCAGGGGATATGGTGAGGTGAGGAAGTATGGAAGAGAAGAATTTGAGGAGCAGAGACAAGAAAGAAGAAGTGGACAGAGGTCAGACCGCAGAAGTGGTGATCGAATTCCCAAGCAAAATGAAGGCTGTTTAAAGTGTGGGAAACCAGTCCATTTCGCCGCAGAGTGCAGGTCCTCTGCCACTAAAGGGAAGCCCACAAGAGATGTTGCTTTCTACAAAAAGAAGGCAGAGTACTACACACAGAGATCCCTAATGGCAGAACAACAAGACCTTGAAACTGATGAGTCCTCTGATGAAGGGGACAATAACGCACTATTCTGTGGAATGGCAGAAGTCCACTCTTCTGACAACAAGAGTGAGGTATCTACTTCTAACTCTTATAGTTCTGACTTTGAAAACAAACTTCTTGCAATACAAAATGAGTTTCTTGCTTATAAAAACATGATCCCAGAACTGGAAAAGAAATTGGCCTTCTTTGAGAGAGAAACAAGGCTTCTCACTCAAGAAAAGGATAAGCTCTATCTTGAAAGAAATCTCTTATTTCTGAGCATATTGTTGAAAAGAAAGGGTTGAAAGAGAAAATTTCTAAACTCGAAAAAGCCTTGAAAGACAAGGTAGAATAGCTAAAGAACAGTGAGAGTGATGGATTAAATGCCATTTCCTTGAAAAAAAATTTCCAAAAAGAAAGAGAAGTCCTTCATCAAGATCTGTTCGACAGAGATCTCTTAATTAGGAGGTATCAGGATGCTCAAAAGGTCCATGAAAAAGTCAACACCCAGATCGGCAGAAGAGGAATAGGGTTCGAGGATATTGACCTTTACACAGGAAATAAAAGAAACAAATCTTTAGAAAACATCTTCTGCCCTGGACAATTTTTAAAACCAAGTCTTCCAAACCTTTTATCCACGTTCAAGAGGCACAGAACCTCTGAAGGACCACATCTGAGGAAACCTCTGCAGATGGCGAATGTATGGTATGAAAACAATGATTTACCATCTGCACTCTCATTAAAGAGAAAATCTATTCCAAAGAAATATCTGTCTCAAAAACATATAGGGGTCTTCAGATTTGGTCACCCAGAAACACAAACTCAAATGGCCTTTATGTGCATGATGGTCCCTGAAAAGGAACTGTCATCTGATGCACCAAAGTTTGTTCCAACCTCTGTGGAAGAAAAAATATTTAAAAGGTTTTTGGAAAATGACTTGAGAAGAACCTATGAAAATCACTTTCACAACCATCCTGATCTAATCTCTGAAATAAGAGAAATCTTTGAGCAAGATCTTCTAAGATGTCCTAGTGTTCCTATGGTTATTCCTTGTATTTCAAAAGATTTAAACACTCCCAATGACACTGTGTATGGACAAAGAAACACATCTCCAGAAAGTCACGATCTCATTCACAGGGACTTTCTTGATACAGATTCTGAAACAGAATCTGAGTCCTCTGTCGAAATGGAGACAAGTTATGTGGAACTTGATATGGTCATCTGTGGTCCAGAGGAAAATAAATTACCCTCTGGCATCCTTAACAGGATAATCACTCCCAAGAGGAGAACCAAAGGAATACCAATCTGACCTGACTTCTTGGACATGTGTCTTCAAGCAAAGACTTCTCTTGAGCTTGAAAAATTGAAAAATGAAAAGATCAAGATCACTCAAACTCCCAAAGCTCCAAAACCTGTCATTCAATCAAAACCTTTTCAAGAAAAGCTCACCTGCAAACAAAAGGCAAAATGGCCCAAAATTGACAAAATAACGCTTCTGTGGAAGTGAATGCTCAAAGGGAAGGTCGTCGAGGGAGTGTACACAAAGAGAGCCATCCAAGTGGAGTTTTTGACAAAAGACAAACTAGATTAGACAAAGTTTTCTGTAAAAAGAAACCCGAATCTAAAATGGGTTGTTGTAAAAGTTGCTCTGTATACTCCTTTGACAATTTCAATGAAATATTTAAGAAGTTTGCTTCCATGGTTCCTCAATGCAAATGTTTTGATCTTGTGCATGCATTAAATCAACACTTCTCTAGGCCCTCATGTCTTATATCTCACCCAAAGTTAATGAATGCCAAATTCAAGGGTGAGAAAAGACAAAATGGTACCTCTATCAAGGCGGATAAAGCCAAAATCAAAGGTGTTAAGGCATCTTTAAAGACTCCTAACAATCCCAGACCCATTTGGAAATGGGTACCGAAATCCTCTTAATCTGTCCACAGAAGAAGCAGCATGTGCCTATTTGGTACCTAGACTCCGGGTGTTCAAGGCACATGACTGGCGACAGAGGGTTGCTCTCCGCCTACAAAGATAAACTTGAAGGTGGTGCTGTGACCTTCGGAGACAACAAGAAGGGTCAAATCAAAGGCTATGGACTCATAGCCAACGGAGACATCGATGTCAACAGAGTTGCATATGTGGATGGCCTTAAGCACAACTTGCTAAGCGTTAGTCAACTCTGTGATAATGGACTTGATGTGATGTTCACAAAGAAATATTGCTCTTTGTTCAGAGAAGACACAACCACAGAGCTTCTGCGGGCCAATAGACGAGGTGATCTACCTCATGGACTTCAAGTCCATCAACAAAGATGAAAAACTCTGTCTAGTCTCAAGTAAGAATGAAGAGGCTTAGCTTTGGCACAACAGGTTCTGTCACTTAAACTTTCATTCATTGGACAAACTTGTGAAACTAGATCTAGTAAAGGGGCTACCAAGTATCAAATTCTATAGATATCATCTATGCTCTGCATGTGAAATGGGCAAACTCAAGAGAGCTGCCCCCCAGAAGACCAAAACAGACATGTCTTGCACTAGACCTCTGCAGATGCTTCACGTAGACCTCTGCGGTCCCATATCTGTGCAGAGTCTAGGTGGCAAGAAGTACATTCTGGTACTCATAGATGAATTCTCTAGATACACTTGGGTGGAGTTCGTTCGAAAGAAATCAGATGTTCCTAAGGTACTAATCAATCTTCTTAAGAGGATACAAGTTCTTCATGATTACAGGGTACAGAGAGTTCGAAGCGACAATGGAACAGAGTTCAAGAACTCAACTATCGAAGCTTATCTCTCGACAGAGGGCATCTCACAGAACTTCTCTGCTGCAAGGAATCCACAACAAAACGGTGTTGTTGAACGCAAAAATCAAACACTTGTGGAAGCTGCAAGAACCATGCTCACTGCCTCAGGACTTCCAATCTATTTTTGGGCAGAAACCATCTCCACGGCATGTTTTACCCAAAATCTATTATTGGTGGTAATAAGACATGTAAAGACCCCTTATCACCTACTCAATCAAAGAAAGCCAAATATCAAGTACTTCCATGTCTTCGGCTGCAAATGCTTTGTGTTGAACGACAGAGAGGAGATAGGGAAATTCAGTCCCAAAGTTGATGAGGCCAAATTGGTTAGCTACTCATCAAACTCCAAGGCTTACCGAGTTTATGTGCTCAAATCAAAACATATACTTGAAAGTATTAATGTTTCATTTGATGACTCGTTTCAGGAGACTTCAGAGAAAATCAGCTCAGGACTCAAGCTCCAAGATAAAGAAACTGGTGGCTCATCAAGAACAAATGAACTTCATCATCTATTTGAAGATATGTTCAACGATGATGGACACTAAGAGGATGACCGCAAAGCCTCTTGAGCTGAAGCCTCTGCAGAACAATCAGGTACCTCTCTGTCAGGTCCTAGCAATACTTCACCCTCTTCCAACACTTTTGTAGGTGCAAATGTCGAAGGGGAGCACTCAGAGGTTAATATTGACCCAGGATCCACGCTTAATCAAGAACATGGTCAATTTCAAAATATCTCTGAAGGGTCAACACCAGAACAGTCAGAGAACTCTGAACAAGGCACCACAGAGCTCATGAATTCAACTCAGAACGACCAAAGTCCAGTGACAAGTACAAATGATCTCCTTTCCACAGAGGGTGATCAACTCCAAGAAACTGAACATGCTCCTGAAATTTCAGAAGGTTCAAATGATCACCTATCACGAATGACTAAGTGGACCAGAAGTCACCCACAGAGCCAAATTATAGGTGACCCATCTAACAGAGTCCAAACTCGATCAAGTACCGCAAACTTTTGTTACTATACAAATTTTGTAAGTATCATCGAGAACAAAAAGGTCTCTAAAGCTCTTGAAGACCCAAATTGGGTAGAGGCTATGCAAGAAGAGCTTCTTCAGTTTGAAAGAAACGAAGTATGGACCCTAGTGCCTCTGCCAAAAGGTAAAACCGCAATAGGGACCAAATGGGTCTTACGGACCAAATGGGTCTTCAGGAACAAAAAGGACGAGGATGGTGTGGTGATCAGGAATAAAGCAAGACTGGTGGCCAAGGGATACTGCCAAGAAGAAGGGATTGACTACGAAGAAACTTTTGCCCATGTGGCTAGGCTCGAAGCAATAAGAATATTTCTTGCCTTCCTAGCCCACATAGGTTTTAAAGTGTTTCAAATGGATGTTAAGTCAGCCTTTCTGAATGGACAAATTCAAGAGGAAGAATACGTCCAATATCCACCAGGGTTTGAAAGCTCCATGTACCCAAATCACGTATATTTCTGGGACAAGGCTCTGTACGGACTCAAGCAAGCCCCTAGAGCCTGGTACGACAAACTTTCAAACTTTCTTCTTGCAAATGATTTCGAAAGAGGTACAACTGATACAACTTTATTTTATAAGAAGAGAAAAGGTGAGATTCTACTTGTACAAATTTATGTTGATGACATTATTTTTGGGTCCACAAATGAATCTTATTGTAAAAAGTTTGAGTCTTTGATGAAGTGTGAGTTTGAGATGAGCATGATGGGAGAACTTACCTTCTTCTCAGGATTGCAAGTCAAACAAACCAAAGAGGGTATTTTCATAAACCAATCCAAATATGTCTCTGACATACTTGAAAAATACAAGTTCTCTGACTCTTCACCAATGAAAACCCCTATGGCCACTGGATCCAATCTTTATGTAGACCCAAAGGGCAAATCTGTGGAGTGTAAACTCTAAAGAGGTATGATTGGGTCTCTGTTGTACTAAACCGCGAGTCGACCCGATATAATGTTCGCTACATGCCTCTGTGCAAGATTTCAAGCTAACCCCAAAGAATCTCATCTTCATACTATCAAGAGGATCTTCAGATACCTGAAAGGGACAAAGAATCATGGCCTTTGGTATCCGGAGAACTCTGACTTTGATCTTGTGGCTTATACAGATTCAGATTATGGAGGATGCAAGCTTGACATAAAGAGTACCTCTGGGAGTTGTCAATTCCTTGGAGGGAAACTAGTGAGTTGGACTTCTAAAAAGCAAAATTGTGTCTCGACCTCTACGGCAGAAGCAGAATACGTTGGTGTCGCCAGTTGTTGCTCGCAGGTTCTGTGGATGAGAACCCAACTCAGAGACTATGGATTTGATATCGAGAAGATCCCCATCCTATGTGACTCCAAAAGCCCCATCGCGATCTCTGCCAATCCTGTTCAGCACTCTAAGACAAAGCATATCGACATCAGGTATCACTTCTTGAAACATCATGTGGAGCATAGGACGATAGAAATGTACTTTGTCCCCACAGATTGCCAGCTTGCCGATCTTTTCACAAAGGCATTAGATGAGAAAAGAATTACTTTTCTTGTTGGCAAGATTGGCATGCTTAACATGAGTTGATCTAAAGAGCCTCTGCAGTACATACTGTATAACTGTAAATATTCTCTTTACCTTTGTATTTATTTTAATTAGATGGCTCTCTTGCTCTGTGTCTTGCTCAATGCTGATTTCTAAAAGGACCCAAGAATAGATCAAGGGGGAGTTGAAATAGGAGACCTTGACATTTCAAGGGGGAGATCGACATCTTTTGTCAAACACGTCTTTATGCCCCTCAAAAATGCTTTCACAACTATTGAGTAATCACCAACCTAGATTATTTCCTAAATTAGAAGTTTTGGACCTCAGAGCCTCTGAGGTCCTCCAAAGAGCCTCTGTGACCCTTCACAGAGCCTATCTACCTCACAAAAAAGGGTCTCACGCCCATTACTCACATTGATTGGGTCTGTGCTCGATCAACTCATAAGTTCTTTCGAAAGTCTTGGTCTTCTCAGTGTTCTAAAACCTCATAATGACCTCAGAAGCTCTTGACCCATAGAGCTTCTACCAACATATTTACCATTCAGTCATTATGTGCGGGTTATTTTTCAAAATCACTGTCATGTGGGAATAGTAACTGCCACCCACGTGAGAATAGAGGGAGGCACACGTACTCGATCGTGCACCGCCTATCCTGACGTGGCACATTTCTATTGGTTCGTACTTGTACCGTCGTTTTTTTGATAACGGCTACCAATACGTTAGCACTCGTTACGGATTTCAAATCCTAATTTTTTACCACTAATTCTTTTCACCCCTCTCTGTATAAAAACCCTTCTATACCTCTTCTTTCCTTTTTACATGCATTCTTTGCTCTCAAGAAATTCTTTGCAAGCATTCTTCATTCTCTCAGCAATGGCTTCCCACTCAAGCTCTTCCAAGAACTCAAATGGTTCAAAAAACTCCAACAAGTCCCTTCACTCAACAGCTCAAAAAGTTGATTCGACCTCAATTGATCAAGAACAAGTGCTTACGAGCAGAATGCTCTCTTTCACTAGGCATGACTACCATATGACTCAGATGAACAATAAGCCAAACAACCATTTTTGTCACTCTCACTCCTTTTGGATTCCCTGATGAAGCCGCACCCCTGATCAAAATCCTCAAGAACCATTTTCTGGTCAAAGCCCTAGCAATGAAAAGAAATGACATCCCTGAAACCTACATTCAGCAGTTCTGGCTGAGTGCTCGACATGCCAATATTGAGGGTTACGATCACTGTATCATTGGATATGCAACCCATCCATCGACCACAAAAATTCTGGACTTAGGCATCAACCGAAGAAAATTATCTGATGTTTTTCAACTACCCACCAAGGTAGATCTTAATCTGCGCAAATTCTTAGAGGAGCCCACAGAGGAAGAAATACTGAAGTTTATGAAGTTCATTGGATACGCAGTTCCAATCTCTAAAAGAACAAACTTCAAAAGACAGAACCTACCCTCTCTGTGGAACGTGCTCTTCTCAATTCTGAACTGATGGCTAACGTCAAAAGTTGGAAGCCCTGACCAGTCCAGCCACACAATTTTGGCCATAATGTATGGGATCTACTATGATCTCCCACTAGACTACGCGGGACTCATTTTCAGGGAGATTAAGAATGCTGTCATAACCAAGCAGCAAGACCAAGATAGGGGCACAGAGCCCAAAAACATTGTTTTTAGACGCTTCCTAGAACTACTTCTGGGTGACGATCTGATTGGGGAGAACAAATTACCGGCAGAGGGAAAGACAATCAAACTGCATGAGATGAAATCTCACAAACCTACTACCCTCAAAACGGGGTATCCGAACGCAAGACCTCTGTCAAAAAAGCTATTGACATATTTTGGTAGTGAAGAGGGTGTTAGGAATTACATACGAGGGCACAAGACTCCAGATCCAAGTCCTGCAACCCCCCTCGCGTAGGATTCCAGGTAGGTAATGTAGTTATATACTTGAGAGATGAGGGAGAAAGGGAGACAGACGTTGTGGCCACAGAGGCACAAGTGAGTGAGAGAAAGGGAGAGTTAGATATAGGGGAGGGGAGTGAGAAAAAGGAGAAAAATAAGCACAAGAAAAAGAGAACCGAAGAAGTAGAGGTTCCTAAATCCTCTGAGAAGAAGAAACATAAGAAAAAGAGAACCGCAGAAGAAGAGGTTCCAAAACCCAAAAAGTCTGCAGAAGCAACAACAGAGGTTACAAAATCCTCTGAGAAAAAGGAAAAAGAGGAAACTACGTACTCTTGCAGAGAAAGAGAGATCTGCTGAAGCTAAGGTTGAGGCTCTCAGAGCAAGAACCGAACCTGCAGAGGGTGGCGAAAAACCTCTGCAAAAGACAAAACGAGCACTGGTTTTTTGAAGAAACCCCTGAGGATAGACCTCAGAGTCCTCTGAAATTCGCCACTAACATAGCTAAAGAGGTCATTCTTAGGTACTCAGGGGATATAGGTGAAACCGTGGATTTGGAGATTGAGGATGTGACCGAAAAGTCACAACGTAAAGAGGAGGAAGAAGAGGACAAAAAATCGATGGAGGTGAGTGGAATAAAAGATGCCTTAGGCACACAACCCAAACCAACTCCCCGTGCAACCCACACCACTACCTCTGCAGTTCTAGTGCATAATGGTATTGAAGAAAGACCGCATAGTCCGATCCCAACCCAAGCCATCTGGACAGAGGATATTCCTTCATACTTTGTACAACCTAAAACCGGGGAAACCATACCCACCTCACCCTCTCAAAAGGGTCCACTTGCCCAGGACACAACTCTACCTCACACAGAGGCATTCGTTGCCTCTGTCACGCACATGAGTGACCACCCAACTGCCTCAGAGCTGGCAGAGAAAGAGCACAACAGTTCTGTGGTTCTAGAACAACCACAAAACTTGATCACTAGGACTTTTGGGGAATCCTCTGAACCCTTCCTCAAGAAGCCTACTGACAGAACTTCCATAGATGATTCCTCTGTGGAACATCGAGGATTGGAAGGAAATCCTGCAGAGCTCAACATCATCTCAGGCTCTGAAGGTGCCAAATACTTGTTGGCTAAATCTGAAACATGTGTTGTTCCAGAGGTCACCACGGACACTTTCGTCACAAAGGGCTATTTTAAAGCCTTTATTGACATGGTGTTCCAAAAATTTGACGAGTTGAAAAGCATTGTCATGAACGAATCACAAGCCAACTCCCAAGTCCTTGCAGAGGCTCTCAAAGCAAATGCAGAGGCTCTGAAAGTTCTTCATCAATCTTTGATACGACATTCAGCGGAGATCAAGAAGCTAGCAGAGAACTCTGTGACTAGAGCTGATCTTCAAGCATACGGTAAAACAATCATCGCTCATTCAGATCAAATTCAGATCCTGGGGGATATCTGCATAGAGGAGACGGGAAAATTTGCCGCTAAAGTAGTTCAGTCAGGGGTGGATGACCTGACCAAGCTTCAAGACGAATTCAAGGACATAACTCACAGTGTTATTGTTCCTTTTCAACCTCAGGCGTCCACTTCTGCACCTCCACCCTCCTCCTCTACCACTGACATCTCTGGCCTAGCTACGAAAGCGGAATTAGAGACAATGGGGCGAATGATTCTAAGTAATATCAACCATATCGGATCTGAAATCTCTCAAGAAGGCATGAAATTGACAGAGGATCTGAAGAAGACTGTAGACACGATCAGGTTCAAGTCTGATCTGGAAGTAAACAAACTATCGTTGGCTACAGAGGATGTACTGAAGAAGATCTCAAAGCATGTTGAAGATCACCTCTGCAAGAGGCGAAAGAGGAAGGTACCTGCGACCTGCCAAGCACAGGCGTCGCAGAAGAGGGCACGGTATGAGGACCAGGATCCCAATGCCTCTGGTCCTTATGAGGGGGAGATCATGCAGATGACTATAAGACACATTTCAGCAGAACCCCTGAACCAATAAGTCCCTACAAGCTCAGAGCTTGGACCTCAGAAGCCAGATCAAAAACAGGCCTCTGTAGCTTTGTTATCGCCCACAGTCCAAATCCCTACAATCCAAACGAAAGCACAACCAACCGCCAAAGACAAAGGCAAGGTTGTTGCCACAGAACCTCTGAAGAAGAAGTTGCCTCCTCCAAACACAGAAAAGCTCCATGGATGCCATCAAAAGTGAGACTCTGAGAGGCATAAAACCTGAAGAGGAAGATTGGGCATTTGATTTGCAGCACCTCTCTGAACTCCCCGTCCTTGTCCCAATTGAGAGATTATCAAAGGACAGAGTTGCAGAAGTAATCCAAGGTTTCGAGAGCTTGAGAAGACCCTTCCCCATTCCTCAGAAGAAGAACATAGAAGAAGATATCTACAAGTATCTCTACAGCTGCGGGGTCAACGATCAGCCTTTTGTCAAACTCTTAGAGGAAATCATTTTAGAGGAGAGGAGAAGATTCTACAAATATAAATCCAAGCCAAAAGCTCAAGTCTTCTCCATGGACAAAATCACAGAAGTTATGTCAATCAAGCTGAGCCATACAAAATGCAAGAACTTCTGGTTCAATCAGTATGTAGTGAAGAGAGATGATTGGGAAATATGGACGTTCACCGATGCAGATCTGACAACTCTCCATCCCCATGACCTCCCAGAGCTGTTCAAATGGACAGAAGACAAGTTCGGGTGGAAGAAGGAGTACCAAGAAGCCCACCTCACGATCAAAAGAACTATGAGGGAAAAGCTATTCTTCTACAGCGTGGTGGATTTTCAGGTGGCACTTGACCTAGGGGTCAAAAAGGTAAACTTTCCTCCACCAGAGGATAGTCTACCACCCTCTGCCACAATCCTTCCAAGGGCGAAAAGAAGATCTTCATGGGGATTGATAGTCACAAGTACTCAACTCAGTCTCTGCTATTCATACAAGATCTGCTCATCAAACACAGAGGCACACCACTTGTACCTACAGAAGCTGCAAATGTTATTCTAGAAGATATAAGTGCAACCATAAACTTCAAAGATCTGTGTGTGTTTTACTACAGAGAGCTGAAGAAGGAAGGTGGGTTTGGAAGAAAAATAGATGATTTTCCAGACGCCAAAGTATAGGCTCTGAAGATATGTATTTTATTTACTTTCATTTATTGTACTTAAATGTAATTGCCTTCTGGCATATTTTTTTTGAAAGTAAGTAGACAGAGGTTGAGGTCCTTTCACCTCTTTTTTTTTCTAACTTAGCCACGCTCTCAAATTTTCAATTCTTTATTTTTCAATACTTAGGGGGAGATTGTTAGCTCCAATCATAGTATATAGAAGTATTGAAAAATAGGCTAAGTATAGAGACTGCACAAGTTTGCTCAGAACATCCAAGTGTACCACAAAAGATGCAATCTCAGAAGATACCTCCCGACACTCTACAAGAGGACACGAAACCTGATAATACTCTTCAGATCATAGAGCCTCTGGGATCACTCACAGAGCCTCTGTGATGGCTATCCTATAGAGACTTCGACATTTTCAGCAAACTCAGTTCAAGACAAAGTCACATGCAGATCACGTGATGCCTGCTATACGAAGATTTCCAGATCACCTTGGAGCGGCGCACGATGGTTTTACTTTCCAGGTGGCATTCCGTTTGTGGAATGTCAACCTTTGTCTTGTACTACGGGGTGCATCCTCCTTGTATATTATGGGAGCACCACGTTAGAGTTTAATATGTGATCATGCACACTAGTCTGAATAGAGATTGTATATCCCTGAGAATATTTGCACACACTAGTGCGTATTCTTGGTGTTCTTTAGTAATCAATGAAACAGTGCTTTGAGTTATTTCTTGCAATACTTTACTATTCTGTTTATAGATTACTTATGTGTTTACTACCTTGCATGTTCTACCTTTTCTACATATCATAAACGCTTCCGCACTCACGTCACTTAATCAGTGTGTCGTAAAAGGTCTATCAAATATAGAACATCAATTATTGGGATCAACACCCCAACTAGAGTAAAATCCTCGACAAAAAGTGTCGCTTAATAATGATTTCAGTGTAGCTTTTTTGATTAACAATATCATGGAAGCACAGGGAACTCAAGCCCATATCATTGCTCAAATGCGCATGGAATTAGACGCTGCTCACAATCGCATCAATGCATCAATGCATTGGATGAGAAAAATCACGAAAGATCTGAAGAACTTGCGTCTTTAAGGAGCCAGAATACCGGAAATCAGTTCGGACCTTAATTTGGTACAAGGCCACCTTTTAACATGAATTTTGCAGGTTTTCAACCCCCATTGCCTTCGTACCCGAGGCTGACGCAAGTTACAGGGTCACCACCTTTTCTATCCTGACGATTCCGACGTTAGCACCACTGACGACAGTGTTCCCATCAATGTTTGTGCTTCTCATACATGCGCCAATTAATGGTGACACCGGAGAGAGGTTGCATCGCAACGGATTTTTTCCAACTCCAGGTGTAGCATCCCAAGATTCTAGATTCGTACCAGTCTCGCTGTCGATGAACAATGGCTTCAATCTAGATGACCCGGTCGCACAACGATTGAAGCTGTTAGAAGAGCAGAATGAAAAGAAGCTATCGTTGCTGGCAATGCTTCCCGAAGCCGCCGTACCTGTGGACGTTGAACCAAGGACCGAATTTTAAGCATCGCCTTTTGTCGATGACATCGCCATGGTCGACGTCCCAAAAAAAGTAGAATATCCCGACGTTCACCATGAAGTATTCCGGAGTGAGCGATCCAACGGAACACATTACAAACAGTTGATGTGGATGGTGTCGATACCCCATCAATATCAAGATGTCTGCATGGCAAAAGCTTTGATGCGACCCTAACAGGTGCTGCACTTCAGTGGTTGCTCAATTTTTGACCAAAGTCCATCGACAGTTTTGCGGAGCTGGTAAACCAGTTTTTTCAATAGTTTGCTAGTAGCCGTAAGATGGAGAAGCAATCCAGCTTCAATTCTGAAACTATTTCAATCACTTCATTTCTGAAATGATCAACATACGAAATTGTGACGTCCGCACCGCGATCGAGGCTTACAAGCGAGGCCTTGACGACAGTTCAGACCTATATATGGATCTGACAAAGTATCCACGGGACAATTTTGAAGATGTTAGAGATCGAACGCTGGCTTACATGCAGGTTGAAGATGATGTAACTGTTAGAGCATGAATATGTTGGATGCAAGATTATAGAAGACTGAAAGTCAAAGATCACGAAAGTCAAAGCTGAAAGTCAATTCTCATATGAAAGTCAAAGTCAATTGTAATTAGTCAAAAGTCAAAGTTGTTTACTTTGTATTTAGTGCGTGTATATTTTTTTTCTTTTAATAGACTTGTAGCTAGTGTTTTTGTAGAAGTAGTTGTGGAACATACATGTAACTAGAGTATTGTTGTACGTAGAATGTAGAAAATAGTTCTAGAGGGAGAAAGATTGTATACGAGATCTTGATTTGGAAATTGAATAACAGATTTAATTTTAATCTTGTTGTTATCATGTTTGTTTGATTGAATTAGTAAGAACTTGATAATTGGGACATTATCAATTGGTATCAGAGCATATTCAAGATGAAATCAATCGAGAAAATGATATTCGCCACTGAGTTCTGAGTTTGGATTGATTTTAGAATTTTTGTGAGTTTTTGGAGGTACAATTGATTAGATTGTGTTCGTAGAGTGATATAGTACAATATTGTATCGATTAATAGATATATTGCACCGTAATTTTGAACAATTTGTAGGGTTTACGAGTTTTAGAAACACGAGTTATTTCACACTGTATTTTGATTCAATTTGTAATAGTCAGTGCTTCATATCAAAATTCATTGTTTGAATTAGATTCTAGAAGTATAAAAGATCGAATTGTTGAAGTTTCATATCGAAATTCGAAGTGTAGATAGATTTTTGATTAAATCAGTGTGGTTTTTCAACAAGATCTGAAGAACTCGCAGAACTCTCAAGAAATCGCTTGAAGAACTCGCATCTCAAAGAATTTCCCATAGTTGATTCTAAAAAATTTATTAAGTGAAGGATTCGCATATGCGTATCATGTGAATTACATAGAATTCGCATATCTGTGTGTTAAGAATTCTTCAGAATTCGTATTGGCTTATCTGCGAATTGCCAAGAATTCGTATAAGCCTTGTTTGCGAAAAGTTCGGGGAATTTTTTTTAAGGGTATAATTCGCATAAGTCCTTTGTTCGGAAAGTTTTTTTGATAAAATATTACAAGGACATAATTCGTTTAAGTCTCATCCACGAAAAGAGTAGAATTCGCATAAAGCAGGATACGAATTCCTCATAATTCGCATCTGCCTTCATACGAATTCCTAAGAATTCGCATAAGTGTTTGATACGAATTCTTTAGTTTTCAAATATTTTTCTAAGTACAGAATTCGTGTGATTCTTATGTGCGAATTCTAGTGTGCTAATTCTGTATTTGTCTTGTCTGTGAATTCTAAAATCTTTGTAGTCTGCGAATTCGTGACTTGTTTTTGCTTGCGAATTCTGATTTTGTTCTATATACGACTTTTGTATGCGAATTCCTTGTGCTTCACTGTGATCTGCGAATTCCTTACTTCGTGATTTTTGGAAATTTTAATTTCTGAAATTTTTCTGTATTTTTTCTGATTTCACTTGAACTAACGATCAACTTTTCATGTTCTTATTGACTATTTTCATAACAGTATGACTTGTAAGGACACTCTTTCGATTGGTACGGATGTAAAGCCCCCTGTTCTATTCAAAGGGGAGTACGAGCAATAGAAGGACAAATTCCTTGATTTTGTTGATCGGAACGTAAATGGGGAGAACATTCTTCAATATATTATGGAAGGTCCTATGATTTCTCCCACCATGGAGATACCGGATGATGAATCTTCATATAGTGAGGATGGAGAAGAGGAAAGGGTTAGAAAGACTAAGACAGTTCCGAAAGACTTTGCTCAATATACTGATTAACAGAAGAGCCGATATAAAGCTGATAAGAAAGCCAGATCTCTACTTGTTTAGAGTATTCCTAACGAGATCTACATAAAGATTGACAGTTACAAAGCAAATGCCAAAAAGATGTGGGATCAATTGCAGAAAATGATGATGGGTTCTAAGGTCGGTAATCAGATGAAAGTAGGAAACTGCATCAATAGCTACGAGGAGTTTAAGGCAAAAGACAATGAGAGCCTTGAGGAAACATACGAAAGATTTGTCCTTCTTCTGAATGAGCTGTCAAAGAACAATGTTAAGAAGAAGCAAATCAAGAACAATGTTAAATTCCTCAGCATTCTCCAGCCTGAATGTAAAAAGCTTACCAGGAGAATGAAGCAGATGAAAGACCTTAGTGATATCCCATTTCATGAGGTCTATGAAACTCTCAGGCAAAATGAAGAGGAGGTCGAAGAGAAAAGAGTTGAGAAGAAGAAATATGAGAAACCAACTGATCCCATTGCTTTGGTAGTTGGACAGAAGGAAAAGGAGAAGAAAGAGAAGATAAAGTAGAAGAAGATTGTGCTTCTAAGTTCAGATGATTCTAGTTCTAATTCTGACAGTGACGACGGGGAGAATCTCAAGCAAGCAATGCTACTACTGACCCGTGCATTTCAGAAAAAGTTTTACAAGAAGACGGGGTCTAACTCTCAGAGATACTCGTCGGGCTCGAAGAATCATGAACACATGGAGAGAATAGAAGGAAAAAGATTTGAGGAGAAGAAATATGTGGAAAGAAAGCCAGATGAGAAGAAGAAATATCTGAATGATTATGGGGTTGAAAATAAAACAGATGATCAGATCAAGTGCTATAATTGCGGAAAGATTGGTCACTACGCCAAAGATTGTCGAAAGCCCAAAGTCAGAAACTCGGAATACTATAAGAAAAAATGCTCTTGGCCAAGCAGTAGGAAGCTGGCAAGGCACTTATGGCTGAAGACGAGTTATGGTTGGATCATTCCGATGAAGAAGAAAGCGAAGAGACAACACACATGTGCTTGATGGGTGATAATGTGAAGTTTGATGAATCTGATGAAGAGACAGCTGATGAGGTACTTAATCTTTCTGAATATGATTTTATAACCAAAATGGAAGCTATGATGGTCGAAATTCAAGACCTTCAATGTAAATTGAAAAAGGAAAAGAACAGAATTGCGAAGAAAAAGGAAAGAAACTTGTTGGGAACAAAGAACTGATTGATTTTCAGAACAAATCTACTTTTGTTTTTAAATCGCAAAAAGATGGTTTTGAAAATAAGATTTCTGAATTTGTTTTTAAACTTTCTAAGTCTGATCTTGAAAAGCAAGAATGTGTTCTAAAAGCTTTTAAACTGTAGGTTGAGAACAAGAACTTAGAGAAAAAGGTAAATGGTTTGGAAGCAAAATTATATGCACGAGGACAAACAGATGAAACCATTTTCTTAAATACACCCAATGAAGAGGCTAATTTTAAAGAAAAGTGGGGACTTGGTTATTATAACCCCCATTACTTAAAGAAAGCCATCAGAGAAACAAACAACATTGTATAATTTTGATTTTCTTTTTGCTACTGGTAAATATCATCATTTGAAACCCAAATTTGTTACCAAGTTACCAGATGAGGTTGAGGCAAAAGAAGATGAGAAAAGAAAGAGTTTAAAGAAAATGCAACTACCATTCTGTTTTCAAAAACTGAATGATAGTTATCTTTCTGAAAAACCAAAGTTTCTTTCAAACGATTTTTTTGCTAGCTATTCTACTACTAAAATGGAGGAAAAACCAGTTAAAGCTAAAATCTATGTTCCTCCACTCATTCTAGAAAGCAAAATAGTCGAGTTTGAAAATGTTTTATCCGATGAAAGAATCTTGGTTGATATAGAAAAAAATGTGTTTTCTACTACATTAAAGAACACTGTTTTCAAAACTGAATCTAATAAGAGTTCAACATCCTCTAAGGCACCTCAAACTTCAGAAGTTGATCTTGATGACTTATTTGTGTCTAGAAAAGATTTTTTAAATTCTGATGAAGGGTGACTTGATGAGATTTATATGTTTGACTTTAATGCTAAACTTCCAGATCATTCTACTTTTATTATAAATGGTGAAGCATTACCTAGTATGTATGAAATTGGTGAATCATCAAC
Source organism: Arctium minus (assembly GCA_954870635.1). Lineage (NCBI taxonomy): Eukaryota > Viridiplantae > Streptophyta > Magnoliopsida > Asterales > Asteraceae > Arctium > Arctium minus. The sequence continues at coordinate 56,634,355 of OX941092.1, forward strand.
TAAGGTTGGTGAACCTGTTTCTGTGAGTTCTGATTACTATCAGACAGGTAAGGAGCAAAAAAAGAAACAACGCTCACAGAAACAGAAGAACACTAGTAAACTTAAGAAAAGACATTCTCAGAAATTTGATTTTCCTAACATATCTAAATCTTATGTTTCAATGAAAAAGAAAAGGTCTGAAGAACGAACAGAATGGCGACCTAAACAGAAGGTTGATGAGAAAGCATAATCCATTCCTGATAGTTTTTGTAATAGATCTACTGGTAGTATATCTGATGTAGTTGCTATTGTTGCTTCTAATAAACAAAACCTTGTAACTTCTTACAAGAGATATACAATAAAGCAATTACTCCAATTATCTCGGTCTGCTACTAAGTCATCTAATTATAGACGGAATGATTTTGTTTCTCACCAATATTCTGATGATTGGTTTGGTACTTATCATGTTTATTCTTATAAGCCATATGTTTCAAAAGTTTTTCAAAAGTTCAGAGGATCCATATACAAATGGATACCAAAATCTTGCGCTAATCCGTTAGGACCCACTTTTAAATGGGTACCTAAAGCTGTTATTCCCTGATTTCTCTTATCCAGACCCGTCATATGTGGTACTTGGATTCTGGTTGCTCCAAGCATATGACCGAGCATAAAGCTTTATTGTCTAATTATACAGACAAACTTTGCGGGAATATACGATTTGGCAACGACCAGTTTTCACCGATTTTAGTCTATGCTGACGTGTTTCAAGACAATGTGACGATTATGAAGGTGAGTTATGTGGAAGGTTTAGGACATAATCTGTTCAGTATTGGCCAGTTCTGTGACAAAGACTTAGAGGTAAATTTCAAGTCCAAGAGGTGTTTTGTACGTACCGAAGATGGTAAGGAACTCTTGGTCGGCACGCGAAAGTCTAACCTCTACACGATAAACTTGTCAGAAGTCCAGACTGACAATCAGGTTTGTCTACTGTCAAAAGCCTGGCTGCAACAAAGTTGGTTATGGCACCGAAGTCTTTCTCACCTGAATTTTCGCTACATCAATAAACTGGTCACGGGAAAGCTAGTTAAAGGACTTCCTGAGCTAAAATACGAGAAGGAACACCTTTGTGCATCATGTGAGAAAGGAAAGATGAATAGAGCTGCTCACAAGCCAAAGCCTAAACAAAGTACTAGTTCTCCACTGGAATTGCTGGATCTTTGTGGTCCTATGCGTACTTAAAGCATTAGCGGCAAGAAGTATGTTTTAGTTATTGTGGACGATTATCCGCGATATACTTGGGTCAAATTTCTGAGATCAAAGGATGAGACACTTGAAGTCATCATCAGTTTCTTAAAGACTACTCAAGTAAATCTGCAAAAGCCAGTCAAGCTTCTTAGAACAGACAACAACATAGAGATTAAGAACAAAACTGTGGAAGATTATCTCGAATCGGTCGGGATAACACATCAGTTCTCTGCTGCTAGAACGCCAGAACAGAATGGAGTAGTAGAAAGACGTAACCGAATGCTAGTCGAGGCCGCTCATACTATGCTGAGTCAATTCGATATACCTCTGTTACTGTGGACAAGAGTTGTTTCGACTGCATGCTATACATAGAATCGGTCCATAATACATCGTCGGTTTGGTAAAACTACTTATGCTTTGATAAATAATCGTACACCTAGCATTAAACACTTTCATGTTTCATTGGATATTCTCAAACATCTACTACATACCGGGAGTACTTAAAGAAGTCCAAGACTGTGATTGAAAGCGTTAACGTAACATTTGATGAGGAAGTGGCTTCTAAACAAAGCAGTTCAGAAGTCGTACTTACAGGACTTTTAGTTTCTGGATAAATCAGTCCAGAACATGTGGTTAAAGCCACTAATTTTGAAAAACCCTCAACTTCTACATCATATTTATCAGAATTAGACTTATTGTTTGAATTCTATTATGATGAGTTTCTTGGATCTAAATTGCCTAAATTTGTTATGGTTGACAGGTCAGAAGATTCAATGATGAATCATCCAACCATTTCAGATGTATCAACTGAACTCGTTCCCCCGGTTCAGAAAGAAACTCCAATTCAAACAATTACTCCTTCAGTTGAAGTTGTACCTGAAAATATCGAGACAGAAGTTGCTGATTCGGTTGGTTGCACTGTGACGTCTACTCAACAACTAGAAATTGCTGTCCCAACTGAAACTTTTGTACCTAATTGATAGTCCCTGATTTGTTCAAGTTCTTATCTAAATCAAACAAACAAACAAGATTATGTAAAGTACCTGTTTCAATTTCACAAATCAAAGATTCCAATTCTGTTTATGACTTTCTCTCTCTACAAATCTCTTTCTCTCTCTAAAACTCTCTCTCTGCGAATCTGGAATATGTTCTTACAAAAAGTTCTAACTACAAATCTATTAAAACAAAACAACAATACAAGCTTACAAAAACTAACACAAAGACATTGACTTTGACTTTATTTACACTTGACTTTGACTTTGCTTGAGAGTTTACCTTTGAGCTTAGATTTGTCTTAACTTTGATCTTCAATATACTATGATCTTGTATCCAACACACTTATGCTCTAACAATCTCCCCCTTTGGATTCAAGATCATCTTCAAAAAGAATAAGCAAATCAATCTCCCCCATTGGTTCAATCTGGGCAATCTCTCCCTTTGTCAAACTTCAACAAATTGTTGTAATCTTTCCAATCTATGTCTTTGAAAAAGTAGTAACATGTCCCCAAAGTAACAAAATCTCTTTCAGACTACATAAAAGAATTATCTTCAGGTTTAACTCAGATTGCTTCAGCAAATTATCTTCAAAGAAAATTTTAGTAAAACTCAGCACATCTTCAGAAGACTTTGAACTTTTCTCTTTCAGTCTTTGTCAAACTTCAAGCAAATAACTCTTGAACACAAATATTTCTTGATCTTCTCACACATTTCTTGAATCTTCTCCCCCTTTTTGATGATTAGAGCATCAATATCATCAAAATTTTCAACAAGAAATGTCTCTGTAATCTTTCTGACCACTGATCTTTTGAACTGAGCCTCTAATTCACCATCGATCCAAAATAAGATAATCATCCAGATCTTTTCAAATCCAGACAAATTAGGAATGTAACACCTGAATCAGTCAATATTCCTGTCAGTAACACGAAGTCACTGTGTGTAACGGATACACATTAGAAAGGAGCTTTTATGATGTTCACTCCCCAAGGGCTTCCATCCAATCATCGAAACACCACAAAGGAAATTTCTATGAATGTTATGACAAGAAAACAAATTCCTTGTGTGCTCGTGCAAGTGTAGAAAGAATTAAGCATATGATGATTGCTTAGTATAAGGCTCAACATTGTGTAAACCACTGAGACAACAGTAATTAAACACAAACTTAATGTGCATGATCAAAGTACAAAGGTGTGGCATACTTCCTTTTTTTCAATATCCAGATTTTCCAAATGAAAACCAGATAGATTATGTGTTGCGTTCCCTTGAAATATGAAATATTTTCTTTTTAAGAAGAAAATGAGTGGCTGGTGGGGTTTTAGTCAAGAGTTGGCATGGGCTAGGTGCCTGTTTCAATAATGTTCAACAAAGAATTGGGAAACATTAGTAATGTGGCTGGCCGGCTCAGAAAATAGTTGGTGTAGAGTTTGATATTATTTTGCTCTGTTCTCTCACCCTCTTTCTTTTAATCATTAAGCTCGCTTCTAACCAAACTCTCTTTTCCATTTTACCTCGTCACTCATCCCACACTCATTTCTTTTTTACTCTTCACACAAACGATCAGTAAGGATTAACTTCTTGGGTAGGAAACACTAGTTAACATGAATCCATAGAAGTTTTATTTAAGATTACACAAAGAACCCATGTTTACCTATTAAAGCATAATGTTGCTCAAACATGGTTTAACTTTATCAGTTAAAGCACAAAGATACAAGTCAGCTGAATGTATGCCCATAAGATAATCATGAAGATTTGAGCATTTTAAACATTGATGATATTTCAAACAAGTAAATTGAATGAATGAACATGAATGCAAGGAACTTGTTTGAAAATCTGACATTGTATGAAATGATCAGAATCAAATGATATAACAATTAAGGCTTAGGTCAACAAAAAAATTGAATGTTGTCTATACGAAACAAGATATAGACAATCCTTGAAAGAACGTTTTGAAATGAAATCATGCTAAAAAATCAATGAAGTTCAAACGGGGTGTCTTACCATCGAAAATATGTTTCAATTTAGAGACATGGTAAGAACGTATCCAACAAAAATTAAACCAGTGTGTGTGAATACTTGAAAGTATATAGAAAAGATAATACACAAGTATTAATCTTTGGAAACACATGGTTTATAAACATGTAATCGCAACTAAAAATGAAAACATTTAAAATCAGACTTCCAAATTATGAAATATATTTAAGAATCGGGAAGTGGTTTGAACGTTTAAGAACATGTTTTCAATGATTGAAAGTCGTCCTTCTTTCAACCGTATATGAGATTAAGAATAGAAATAAACCTTTTCGTTCAGTCTTGAATCTCATCAAGTCAAGCTTAAAGTAATAAGAATATGATCTTGTAAGCATCCTCTCAGTATGCATCAGTCAAAAAGTCCGTGAAAGTACAAAATTTATTCACAACATTTATTGAAAAATAAAATGACATAAAGCAGTAAAACATTGAATATACAAGTTCTGATCTGAAGTAATCAGAAGTCATATTCAATACTCCTTGCTTTACTCTTACTCCCCCTATATTTATGCATCAGAAAAATTTATCAGTGATAAGCATAAATGAAAAATATTAACTCCCACTCAATTGGATGTAGATCATCTTTTCATCATCTCTCACTTCCCCTGAAATCATGAACATACCTTAAAGTGCAGATATCTTTCAGATTAAAAGTAAAGAAATGAAGAAAAATAATAATAAGAAAAACTTTAATAGGTAATCACTGATTATGTCTGAAGATTTAACATACCAAGTTTAGAGATAAGAAAATGAAATCTCTTTTCATCTAAAGGCTTGGTGAATAAATATGCAAGTTGATAATCAGTGTTTACAAAATAAAGTTCTATGGTACCTTTTTTAACATTGTCTTTTATGAAATGATATCTTACATCGATGTGTTTTGTCTTTGTATGTTGCACAAGATTAGCTGATATAGCTATGGCGCTCTTCGCATCACAATAAATCGGTATTTTGTTGAACTGGAAACCATAGTCTCGAAGTTGTGTTCTCATCCATAAGACTTGAGAGCAGCAACTGGCAGCAGCTACGTACTCTGCTTCGGCAGTCGAGGTGGAAACACAAAGTTGTTTCTTTGACGCCCAGATAACGAGCTTATCACCAAGAAATTGAATATGACCTGATGTGCTCTTCCTTTCTAACATACATCCAGCATGATCTGCATCTGAATAAGCCGTCAATTCAAAATTAGTATCATTAGGATACCACAGACCAAGATCTGCAGTCCCCTTCAGATATCTAAAGATCCGCTTGACTGCGGACAAATGGGATTCTTTGTGGTTAGCATGATATCTTGCGCATAAGCATGTAGAAAACATACTATCTGGCCTACTTGAAGTAAGATACATTAAAGAATCAATCATGCCTCTATAGGTTCTAATATAAACTGGTTTTCCCGAAGAACCCATGCTGATCTTAGTTCCCGGTGCCATCGGGGATGCTATTGGTTTACAAGTTTCCATTTTGAATTTCCGAAGAATATCAAAAATGTACTTAGCTTGATTTATAAAAATCCCCGTGGAAAATTGTTTTTACTTGTAATCCGAGAAAGAAATTCATCTCTCCCATCATACTCATTTGAAATCTTGACACCATTAGATTAGAAAAGTTCTTACAATATTTAGGATATGTAGAGCCAAATACTATATCATCAACATATATCTGAATAAGAATGATATCAGCTTTTTCTTTCTTGATGAATAAATTGGTATCAATTTTACCTTTAGTGAAGCCTGACTTGACCAAGAATTGTGATAGAACATCATACCAGGCTCGAGGACCTTGTTTCAAACCATAAAGAGCTTTATCCAAGATGTATACGTGATTTGGCTCATCTGGATTCACAAAGCCTTCTGGTTGCGAGACGTAGACTTCCTCCTTAACAATGCCATTCAGAAAGGCAGTCTTCACGTCCATTTGATAGACAGTGAAGTTTTTATGAGCAACGTACGCTAGAAACATACGGATTGCTTCTATACGTGCTACTGGAGCGTAAGTCTCATCATAATCTATGCCTTCCTCTTTCCAGTAACTGTTGAATCAGTAATTGTATTCAAGATTAAAGTTTAGGGTTCAAATTGTATTTATTTATTAGTTATTTGTAACTGGAACCAAAAGCCCATTAGGCATATACGACTAAGTATAAATAGGTTTTAATTAATTAGGTTTAGGGTTAATCCTCATTATTATTTTCATAATCATATAGAGAGAGGCAGCCGTATCAAAAGTCTGATTGAAGATGATCGTCAGAAGGACACTTCATTTAAAGAAAGAGAAAAATGAAGACTGTATCTGAAGTTTTTCAAGAGAAATGAAGACCCGAAGCAAATTGCCAGATTTTTTTTAATCTTGAATCCAAAGGGGGAGATTGTTAGATCAGTAATTGTATTCAAGATTAAAGTTCAGGGTTCAAAGTGTAATAAGTTGATAGTTATTTGTTATTGGTCCTCAAACCCATTAGGCTTATACGACCTAAGTATAAATAGGTTTTAGGTATTAGGTTTAAGGTGAAACCTCTCATAATCCTCTAATAACTCCCATAATCCTAATTATCAAAGAGGAGGTCGTACATTTTTCTCTGTAATCGCATCACAAGGTACCAAGAATACACACAAGGTTTTCATTGATTAATCAAGGGATCGTGGTATGTTATTCTGATCTGTTTATCTCTTGATCTTTATTGTGTTGTGTGATTGTTTATCAACTAGTAATCTGGGGTTAATAGTAACCTTTGGCAACAAGTCGTGCTTTGTTTCGAATTACGACACCATCTTCATCCTTTTTATTTTTGAAAATCCATTTGGTTTCGATGATAGATTTTCCTTCCGGTTTGGGCACAAGTCTCCAGACCTTTGGGGCTTCAAACTGATTTAGCTCTTCTTGCATAGCAGTAACCAAATCTGAGTCAGCAAGAACCTCTGATAAGCAAGTTGGCTCAATCTTGCTTAGAAAGGAATCATGCATACACATATTCATTGTTGCAGACCTAGTTTGTACCGGTAAAGTTGGATCTCCAATTATTTGGCTTATCGGGTGTTCTTTGGTCCATTTATGCTCATGAGGGAGTGGAGTCGAGATAGATTGATCATAAAACTCATCTAAGTATCCACTATCAACTTTTTCTTGTTCAACATTTTTTGGGGGTGCAGTTGAAGTCTCTTGTTCAGAAGTTACAGTTGGAACAACTTGGTCAGTCTGTTGATTATCATTCTCAGTGCAACCAACTGAAGTACTAACTTCTGGTTCAACTTGATCTGGTGTAACTTCAACTGTAGGAGCAGGTGTTTGAATTTGAGTTTCTTTCTGGACTGGGGGAACAAGTTTAGTAGACACGTCCAAAGTGGTTGGATGATTTGTCGTTGAGTCTTCAGACCTATCAACCACAACAGATTTAGGAAGTTTAGATCCTAGAAACTCATCATAGAAAAATTCAAACAACAAATCTAATTCAGATAAATGTAGACGTTGAAGCTTTATCTGAATTATTCTCTGTAGATACAGGTTCTGGACTGATATGTCCACAAGCTAAGACTCCGGTTAGATGAATTTCTTTCTCGGATTACAAGTCAAACAATTTTCCACAGGGATCTTTATTAATCAATCAAAGTACATGTTTGATATTCTTAGAAAATTCAAAATGGAAAATTGTACACCTATTTGAACCCCGATGGCACCAGGAACTAAGATTGACATTGATCCTTCGCGTAAAGTTGTCAATGTTAGAACCTACAGAGGGATGATTGGTTATTTATTGTATTTAACATCTAGTAGGCCAGATATAATGTTCTCTACATGTCTATGTGCTCGATATCAGGCTTCTCCTAAAGAATCCCATTTGTCTGCAGTTAAACGAATTTTTAGATATCTGAAGAGCACTGCAGATCTTGGTTTGTGGTATCCTAAGGTTACAGGTTTTGAACTGATAGCATATTCAGATGCAGAGCATGCAGGTTGTATGCTTGACAGGAAAAGTACATCGGGTCACATACAATTTCTAGGCGATAAACTCGTGAGTTTGGCTTCAAAGAAACAACTCAGTGTATCCACGTCAATAGCTGATGCAGAGTATGTCGTTACGGCGAGTTGCTGTTCTCAAGTGTTTTTGATGAAAACACAACTCCGAGATTATGGCTTCAAATTCAACAAGATCCCGATCTATTGCGATTCGGGGAGCGCGATTGCCATATTTGCAAATCCTGTTCAACATACCAAGACCAAACACATTGACGTGAGATATCACTTTATCAAAGATAACGTGGAAAAAGGTACAATCAAAAATTATTTTGTAAACACAGATTACCAACTTGCAGATTTGTTCACCAAACCACTTGATGAAAAGCGATATAATTTTCTCGTTTCAAAGCTTGGTATGCTAAATCTCAAGACTTAATCCGTGATTACCTACTAAAGTTTTGTTATTGTTATTTTTATTCATTTATTTATTTTTAATCTGAAAGATATCTGCACTTAAGTTTGTTCACGATCTCAGGGGAGTGTGAGATGCTACAAAATAAGATGATCTACATACATTTGAGGGGGAGTTCCTAAATTTTGTATATGTTTATCACTGATAAACTTTCTGATGCATAATTTCAGGGGGAGTAAGAGATAAGGAGTATGGTATATGATTTTTGATTATATCTGATCAGAACTCGTACTTTTAAACATTTTATTGCTTTATGTCCTTTACTTTTCAATAAACGTAGTGAATAAATCTTTGTACTTTGACAGACTTGTGATTTTTGCAGAATTGAGAGAGAGCTTAAACGATCATATCTTATGACTTTTGAACTGACATGATGAAATTTAAGACTGAACAAAAGGTTTATTTCTAATCTTAATCTCATACATGCCTGAAAGAAGGACAACTTTCAGATATGAAAACATGTTTTTAAATGTTCAAACCACTTCTGATTCTTAAAACGATTTCATGAATATAGAAGTGTGATTTTTAAATGTTTTTCATTTTTGATGAGCTTTAAATTATTAATAAACTGTGTGTTTACAAAGATAAATACTTGTGTATTATCTTTCCATATACTGTCAAGTATTCACACACACCGGATTAACTTTTTGTTGAATATGTTATCACTATGTCTCAAATTGAACAAATTTTTTTTATGGTGATAAACCCCGCTTGATATTCAAAGTTTGAGCGTTGATTTCATTTCAAAACGTTCCCTTCAAGAGTGTCTATATTTTGATTCATATAGACAATATCCAATTTTTGTTGACCTAAGCTTTCATTGCTAAATCATTCAATTTGATCTTTTTCATACAATGTCAGATTTTCAAACAATTTTATTGTATTCATTTCATTCATTCAATATACTTGTTTCGAAATATCTTCATGATTAAAAATGCTCAAATCTTCATGATTATTTTCATGAGCATACAAACATCTGACTTGTATATATGTGCTTTAACTGCAAAGTTAAACCAAGTTAAGCAACATGTACTTATAGGACTACATGGGTTATTATGTGAGATTTAACTGAAACTTCTATGGATTCACGTTAACCAGTGTTTCCTACCCAAGAAGTTAATCCTTGAGTGATCGAAGATTAAGGAGTCAATATATGAGTGTGGGTGTGATGAGGTAAAATGAAAAAGAGACTTTGGTTAGAAACGAGCTCAATGATTAAAAAGAAAGAGGGTAAGAGATCAGAGTAAAAGAATATCAAACTTTGCACTAATGTGATCCCAGAAATCAAGCAATCATGTTTAATCACAATCAAATGAATTAACAATCAAAAGAATAAGATGAGAGAGATAAAGTCACAAGTGTCGTAGTCATTGATCTAACAGAGAGAGATTGTAAATGTGACAAGCTCCAATACAAAACTTACAAAAACAAGAAAAAAAATATGCTTATATAGGGTCAAACACAGACTTGACCACTACACAAGCTACATGAAAAAGGTCAACACAATTAAACAAAACTACATTATAAATTGACTCAAAACTCTATTCTAACATTCTCCCCCGTTTTGAACAATTTGAAAAAACTTCAATTCCTCCATCTCTTCATGCTAGTTCTTCTCAATCCCAGATATCCCACAAACCTTCTGATTGCTTGTCTAAATCTGATTTTGTCCTTGATTATATCTATGACATCTTCAGTACAAATCCTTTCCATTCTGGGCATATGATCATTTTCAGCTAATCTTTGCTTCTCACTCTCCTCATACTTTTCTTCTAGATTTTTCAAAACATCTTTCAGAGTTCCATCAGAGTACTTAGCTACTTCAGCTGCTCTCATAAATCTCTTCTCCTTTTTAAAATCATTCTCATACACAACACCAACTTTTGGCTCTCTTAGTACTTTGTAGAGTGGAATCTCTTCAAGTAGAGGATGAGTCATGTCAGGTGCAAAAAAATTAACCCTCCTTTGGTTAGTTTCAATACCTAGCTGAAAATCATATAGATAAGTATGATAGATGTGCCTTCGGATAAATCTCTTGATGCAATCCAAAGCAATTACAATATCAGGATGTCTGATGGTTCTACTTCTGAAGTCATGATACATAAACCTAATATCCCAAAAGTTTATGTTGGCAAAATCATCTTCACTGAAAGAATAAGTAGACAAGTTCTTCCTCTGAACTTCAAACTGTGGATACCATATGCTATTATACTTCTTCATGGTAACAAAGTAAACTTGCACAATTTCATGCTTGATCCTGACTTCTTTTTGAGTTATGCTCCTTACTTGCAACATTTTGATGTAATCCTACTGGTACTCTGGTGACTTATCTTGAATTCCCAGATGTTGAGCTTGATCCAACTGTCTAATATAGCTCACAAAAATCTTAACTCCTTCTTCCAAGTAAGAAACTCTTAACATACTTCTGATTCTTTTAATCTCTTGCATAGACATACCAGATTCATCATATCCAGCAAATGGAGTAGAACCCTCTGCTGGTTTATCTGAAGAACCTGCTTCAGTTTGTGGAAACTTTGGCACAAGCGTAGGTTCTTTAACAGACACCTCTTGATGAACTAGACTTCCAAGCTTCTTTTGATATGGCAATTCTTCTTCCATATGAGTATCAGAAACATAAATATCAGACATATGAACATCAAAATCAGGATTGACAGTTGATTCAACATTCTACTCAACAACACTGGGATGAGAACCAAACTCACTGAATGAAGGAACAGATTGAGTTGCATCAACACTTGGCTCAAGAATATGCTCATGAACAGGACTTAAATGTAATCCTTCAGGTGTACTTTGAGCGAACATATCATTCAGCACATCTGTTTCTCTGTCCTCAAATAAATCATCAAGTATGTTGGCTTCATTCTCTGGAATCTTTTGAGCTCTTTTAACAAACTCAGTAACATCAACAACTTCATCATCAGATTCCAGCTCCAAGAATTCATCTCTTTGATCTTCCTCTTTCATTTTCCAATACAGTACATACTTTGCATAAGCTTCATCAAAAGTATCATCTTCAAGAGCAATTACATTGGGATTAGAAAGACCTGTAATCTCCAAAATTTCCTCTCTTGTTCCAATCTTAGGCTTTTCAACCCTCGATCCAACACCTTCTCCAACATATAACACAATCTTCATTTTATCATTCTGCTCAGAATCATGATCAACTCCCCTTTCCTCACCTTTAACATTATCAGTTCTCTCTTCCACCATAACTGATACACCAGATCCAGTAGCAACTGCTTGTTTATCCCTTTTCTCCCCCTCATGATCATTATCTGGATCATGATCATGTTCTCTAGTAGAAACAGCTACTTGGGCTTTGCAAGAAGTTTGAACTACCTGTTTGATTTCAGATAGAGCAAACATAACATCAGATTTAAAAGAATGAAACTCTGAGGCACTAACCACATCTGTTGGTTGAACAGTTTGTGGCGGTTGATTTTGTTGGTGGGATTGTAGAAGGTTAAGAAGATCTGCATCTTGCTGAGAATCCGGAGCTATATATAGCAACTTTGCAAGCAGCAAAGATTTAAGCTCATCAATGGATAAATCAATAGGTTGAGTGTTTGGAATTTGCTGACTATGTTGGACAGGCTCGGATTGAATTACTGGATCCTTCCCTTTCAAAAGACGTTTAATACTTCCAACTTCCTCCTGTACCTTCTCAAGAATACAAGATTCAACAGTCTTTAAGGTGCCGTCGAATAGTTCCTTTGACACGAAGTCTGGGTGAGTAACACCGGTATCTCTTAGATTAACCGTTTTCATAACAACTGACGAATCAATTGAATGGCATGTGTTCATCGTTTCCATAGACGTGTCGATGACAGGACTTCCATCTGATCCTCGTTGTCAGGTATGTGAACTTACTATGGATGTTCCAATCGGATCACTAAGACAAGCGATGGTAGAATCAGTAAAAAGTTTCCTAGGAAGAATAATTGGTAAACGATATGGCACTAGACTCAACTGTGAAGGAATAGAAATCGAGAACTGCGGTTGTTGTTCACTATTTTCAATACCTTGATTCTCCAATTGAGAACCCGATAGACTTTGTGCTAATTCCCCGTGAGAACATGAAACTATATCTTGTTGAGAAGACATAGAGTGGCTGGCTTTGGTGTGCGAGTGCATAAGTGGGTTGCTTATGACTTGAGCATCCGATCACAACACATGCGACGAAGTACTAGATATGGTTGGGTAATCACACACTCACCATGTTCTTTTACAACAATTTCACTCTCTCACTCACAATTTTCAACTAAAACTCCCTCCTTCTGCCTTATATCTCCAACAAAAGCATTAAGAACTGAGTCGACACGTTGTTGCTCATCCACTTCCATGGCATCAGTACCATAGAATGGTTCAAAAATATCAATATCATCATCACATACATCAGCTTGATCAGTGTGAGTAGTAGCAACATCAGTACTTTCAACGAAATTTCCAACATCAGCATTATCATCATCATCATGATCATAACCACTATCTGATCCACCTTTAGCAGTCTCAGGGTCAGAATCTGTTTGATCATCATCCTTTGAACTAGAAGCATATGGCACTATACTTGTATCACTTTCATTGTCTGCCTGATCATCATTTACAAGATCCAGGTCATGTTTAGAGCTATGACCTTCATCGACAGGAGGTGTCACTATACGTGGGGTAACAACCCGTGATCCTGATGTCTCTAGTCGTTGTGTCTGACCCCTTCCAGAACCCCTCTCGGAATTTTGTCTCTCCTCTCCCTGTTTCTGTACCCCCAAGATATTAGAAACCCTCACAGACTCCGCTCTCCTAGCGGTGGACCCTTGGGTAGGGATGACCGGTTCTGGCCGCCCCATAGACTCTCTATAATCTATGATACTAGAACACTCTGGATCGGCGAAGTCTAATAAAGCTTCAGGCACGGGCATAGTGAATAAAAATTCTTTCTTCTGCCTCATAAGATACCTCATCTCACTAACTGGAGCATGTGGATGATTAATTCTGTTTGGAATGTTCCTGATACTCTTCAACATGCTTCGGACAATAAGCGTCATAAACCGTTGGTAAGGAATGTAGTTCGGAGCTTTTGAAGAGTTCTTGCCAAAACTTTCTTATATACCTCAGTCCAGAATATCTGAGCATAATCAATATGCATGTCATGAACCACTGAATAGAATAGTTTCAGAATGTGACTGCTGGCATTATCTGATCCAAAGTTCTTGGCAGTGAGGCACCGATTGATCACATAGAACAAAGTGTAGTAGAATGGAGATAGGTTGTTTTTCTTGAACTGACTCACTTGAGTAAGCTGTCCTACATACCCCATGTATCTAATGCCTCAGAGTACTTCAACTTCAGAAGGTAATTCATCATAACTAGTTCTTCCTTCTCTTCCAGTCTCAGATGGAAGGCTTAGAATGAATCTCAACCTCTCTTGTGTAAGAACAGATGTAAATTGATCAATTTCCAACTTAAAGATCTGAACTCTTGCTCCTTTTTCCTTCATGTGGGAAACTCTGATAGTTTTCCATGCCTGTTGTACATATAGTTCAGGAACAACAGCTTGAGCAGTAAGAGCATCTCTGAGTGGATGGTTTCTCAAGATATCCAGTACCAAATGATCAATACGGATAGTGAACTGGAGATGATGATTGTTTGGCTGTTGTGGATTCACCTAAGCTGGTGAGATCAAGAATTGATCAGGATTCACATCTTGTGGAATTTGGAAATCAGATCGGGAGGATGGCATTGGACAGTGTTCAGAAACTTGTTGTACTTCTGGTGAATTCTCACCGGTCTGAACTTGCTGATCTACAGTCTGATCTGCCATTGGTACCTGAAAAGATACAATAAATAATGGACAAGGTCCAAATAGGTTAGTGAAAAACAAAAAAAAAATGATTTTGACAATGAAAACCAAATTCTCAAAAACTCTAAGTCAAGAATTCGGTAGATAGGGATCTTCGAATTCTGCACTTAGAAATTCAAGGATTCAATCAAGAATTCGTTAGAAGAATTCGTAAGACTGCAGAATTCGTAAGAAGCAACTTTAAGAATTTCTCACTTAAAAAAAATGAAACATGACAAACTCCAGAATTCGTATAGATTAAAGATACGAATTTCACACTTAGCAAAAATTTAACATGCATGTAATCTCAGAATTCATAAGGACACTGTTAAAATCAAGAATTCGTATAAACTTTGATTTCTTGAAAAATTTTCTAAGTGTTCATAAGAAATATCAAGAACACATTCAAATCTTCAAGTCAAACTCAGATTCAAAAATTCGAAATTTGATGTTTTAACCCTAGTTTTGTTAGGATCGATTTATGATTATCAAATCTTTTTGTTCGATTAATCTTAGAATTTAACATTATTAATCCTTAATCTTTATTTTTTATCAAGAAAAACAAAAAACCCAGATTAAAGAACTCCAAAAGTCAGTTTCAAAATTAATCCCAACAATTTATCGAATTAGGTCAAAATAATAGTTCGAAATGGGTCGATTTCATAATATGAATGATCCTTTAGTTCGAACTTCCACTTAGAAACATTATCACGATCAAAATAGAAAATATATTTAAAGTTCAATACGAGTTATTGAAGAACAGTCCAGACGAATCGACAAAAAATACCCTAAACTAAGTCCAGATTAGGTAAGCCTGCAACAAAAACAAACAACAAATATACGATAAGCACTAATACAAACAAACAAATCAAAAGAACACCTTTTGATTTTTGAGGATTCAAAGAATCGAAGAAGAACACGAGAAGTCGTAGATAAGGGTTTTGAGAGGGTTTATGCATTGAATCAGTTCATAAGATAAACGATATGCGAAAAGTGAGGTTTTCGTAGATGACAACTCTATATATACTCAAGAGTGAGAGTGACACATGGCATAATCTGATTGGACCAACAACTTTTCGCATAATAGACTGATGTGAATTGTCTTTGAAAAACAAGACAATGTGTGTGAGAATTCGCAAGATATAAGTTTGTGAATTCTGTGCAAGCATTTCAAGAATTCGTAGATCAGTGTGGTGCGAGTTCTTCACAATTCGCAGATAGGCTTATGTGAATTGTTAGAATTCGTAACACTCTGATATGCGAATTCTCAAGAATTCGTATCACACACATCTGCGAATTCCTCAGATTTCGCATGTGTGTGTTATGCGAATTCTTGACTTAGCATAATTTCCAGCTTTTGAAAAACATTCTAAATGAGGAAATTTGCTAATTTTAGAAACTTTTTGAAAGTATGCCAAAAATAGAAACTTTCCATAAATGGAAACTTCCCAAAAATGACATTTTTACTCATTTTAATTCCAAAACAAGTTACACACACTGCACACTTACAACCTTTTTCAGATATGATCTATAAGCTCCCCCTTGACTCAATATCTATTTCTTCTGTTCTTTGACATGATATATA
Source organism: Arctium minus (assembly GCA_954870635.1). Taxonomy (NCBI): domain Eukaryota; kingdom Viridiplantae; phylum Streptophyta; class Magnoliopsida; order Asterales; family Asteraceae; genus Arctium; species Arctium minus. Next base: position 56,650,468 of record OX941092.1, read on the forward strand.
TTTGTCTGTTTTATTTTTGCTGGGCTCCCCCTTGACATTTTATGGATCTTGTGAACACTTGTACATATATGCTCCCCCTTTATATCTGCATACAGATAAAATATAACAATTAAGAACATTCTTTCCTTATATAAAAGAATCATTCTCCCTCACATATAAAAGCTGACAATTGATTTAAGCAATGTAAACTCCCTGTAAGAATATAACATTCAAGATTTTCCGTATCTTGACATTGAAATCTGAGTCCTAGACTGCTGTGTCTAGAAGTCATAGTCCTTGTACTTTGAAGATTGGGTCCTAAACTGCTACGTTTAGAAGCCATTGTTCTTGTACTTTGAATATTAGGTATTAAACTGCTATGTTTAGAAGCCATTGTTCTGCTCACTCCTTCTTGAGTGGAGGTTCCTGCATCATAGGTTGTACAGGTTTTGGTACCCAAATAAGTTTGGGTCCATTCTGGTTAGTATGTGGAAGCTTCATTGAGTGGTTTCCACCTCTGTGATAAACAGTTTCATTAAACTTCTTATTAGAAAAATACCTTTTTGTGAACATGTGCTTTATGAATAAAATCATTACTAAAGTAATATGAACAACAAAGTTTTCTTTTTTGCTAACCTGATTAGATGTTGGTTTGACTTGATAATATAAGGTGCCAAAGGTTTACCTTTTTGAGCTCTGTTCATCTTTTTCAATTCAGTTTCTGCAAATGATTTTTGGTATTTGACTGACTCTGGAGAACCTTTGACAACCCAAATCATCTTCTCTTGTTAGAGCATGAAATATGTTGGATACAAGATCAAGAAGACAAAAGTCAAAGTTCAAGAAGTCAAAGCTGAGAAAGTCAACTTTCATTAACGTCAAAGTCTATTTGTAATAAAAAGTCAAAGTCAAAGTCAAAGTCAAATGTATTGTATTTGTTTTTTGTATTTTAGTTAGTAGGTATAAATAGTTTTTGTTTGATACATCTAGTAGTGGTATCTTGAGAATCGTAGTAGAGAAAATCCAGACAGACAGAATTGTAGAGAGAGAAAGAGAGTTCTAGAGAGAGAAAGTTGTAATTCGTTGAATTTGTGATTTGAATCAAACAGCTAATTGAAACATAATGTTTGTTTGATTGATTGTTTGTGATTAGGAACTAGAAACAGGACACACAATTGGTATCAGAGCAGATCCAAAATTGAAAATCAGATCAAGAAATGTTCGAGACAGTGTTCATCAAAGTCCAGATTGATTTCTGAGTTTTAGTGCGATTTAGAAGTTGTAATCGATCAGGTTTTGTGTCTTTAGTAATATCGATCGAGTCTGTAAATTTTATTTTGACAATTGCACTGTAATTTTCTCGAATTTTGGATTTTTGTTGAAATTTTGTTCACGAGTTTTGAGCACTGTAAATTGAATCAATTTGGTTCAATTTGTATTTGATTGTAAATTTCAAGTATTGTAACATGTTCTTGTGTTAAAATCGAGCATAATTACAAAGTTTCAAGATCAAATTTGAAGAATTTGATCGAAATCAAGACGAAAGGCTTGAAAAAGTCTAGAACACGTAAGGGAGTCTAAAGAACGCGCAAGATCCATTTTTCACGCAAGTTCGTCTGAAGAACACACAAGTCTGAAGAACGCGCAAGACTAAAGAAACGCGCAAGTAGTATTTGCGCTAACTGTTAAAAGCGCAAAGTTTGTTTTGCGCGAACCGTCTAACGCGCAAAGTTTGATTTGCGTGATCTGCCAAACGCGCAAAGTTCAGTTTGCGTGAAATAGGAACACGCAAGTCAAAGCTTGCGAGTTCTAAGTTTACGCGAGCTTCGTGTAGCGCGTTTCATCCTTTGCGCGAGTAGCCCATAGCGCGTTTCATCCTTTGCGTGAGTAGCCCGTAGCGCGTTTCATCTTTTGCGCGAGTAGCCTTTAGCGTGTTTCACGTTTCGCACTAGCTTCAGTTAGCGAGTTTCGTGCTCTGCGAGTTTTAGTTTCGCGCAACGTTCGACTAGCGATTTTCAAGCTTTGTGCCATCAGTGTCTAGCGCATTTCTATACTTTGCGCGAACAGTGATTAGCGAGTTTGTTCAAATGCGCAAGTAGTGCCTTGCGAATTCAGTAAACGCGCATGCCTCTGTTAGCGCGTTTCAGGGTGAATAGTGATTTGCGCGAATAAGCATCTGCGAGTTTCGTCGTGAATAGTGCTTTGCGAGTTTCAGGACTTGGTCAAAATTTTCAAAGTTTTATTTTTTATTTTTCTGTGTTATTTTTATATTCTTGAGATTTCATATTTGGACTAACGATCAGTTTCTAGTTTCTTATTGCATAACTTTTCAAACAGGTTTATACAAGATGACTTCCAAAAACGCTCTTTCTATTGGCACTGATGTCAAGCCCCTGGTTCTGTTTAAAGGGGAATACGAGAAGTGGAAGGACATATTTCTGGATTTTGTAGATAGACATACAAATGGGGAGAATATTCTGCTTTCAATCACTGAAGGTCCTATGATACCACCTACTGTCCAGATACCTGTTGACGATTCATCTGACAGTGAGGATGGTGATGAGGAAAGAGATCAAAAGATGAAGATTGTTCCAATGGATTTTTCACAGTATTCTGAGGAACAGAAAAACCGGTTTAAAGCAGATAAGCAAGCAAGATCTCTTCTACTTCAGAGCATTCTGAATGAGATTTACATCAAGATAGATAGCTACAAGGCCAATGCAAAGAAGATGTGGGATCAACTTCAAAAGATGATGATGGGTTCTAAAGTTGGCAATCAGATGAGAGTGGCTAACTGCATTAATAGCTACAAGGAATTCAAAGCAAAAGAGGATGAGATCTTAGAAGATACTTATGAACGGTTTGTGTTGCTGCTAAATGAATTTTCAAAGAACAAAGTGAAAAAGAAGCAGCTTGAGAACAATATCAAATTCCTGAGCATCCTACAACCTGAATGGAAAAAGCATACACGTAGGATGAAACAGATGAAGGATCTAAATGACATTCCGTTACATGAGGTTTACGAGACTCTGCGTCAGAATGAAGAGGAGGTGGAAGAGAAAAGAGTTGAGAAAAAGAAGATTGAGAAAGTTGTAGATCCCATTGCACTAGTGGCCGGAGAGAAGAAGAAAGAAAAGACAGAGAAGAAGAAAAAGAAGAAAGTGATTACCAGTATATTCCAAAAGAAATTCTACAAAAAGCCGGGATCAAATTCTCAGAGATACTCTTCATCCAGTTCTAAGAATCATGAGCACAGAGAAAGAGTTGAAGGAAAGAGACATGAAGAGAACCGGTATGTGGAAAAGAAGCCGAAAGAAAAGAAGAAGTTTGTTAATGACTACATTAGTACTGATAAGAAGACTGCTAATGATCTAATCAAATGCTACAACTGTGGCAAGATCGGACATTATGCGAAAGAATGTCGGAAGCCAAAAGTTCGCAACTCGGAATATTATCAGAACAAATTGCTCTTGGTCAAGCAACAAGAAGCTGGCAGAGCTTTAATGGCTGAAGATGAATACTGGTTAGATCATTCTGATGAGGAGGAAGAAAGAGAAGAAGTTGCTCACCTATGCTTAATGGGCAAAGAGGTGAAATATGATGATTCAGATGATGAAGCAGCTGATAAGGAAATGCACTTAACTGAAAAATATTTCATAACAAAAATGGACGCCATGATGGTTGAGGTTCAAGACTTACAAACAAAACTGAAAAAGGAAAAAGACAGAGTTGCTAAAAGAAACAACAAGATCTTTGAGCTTAATAAGTCCGTTATTGGGAACAAAGATCTAATTGATTCCTTACGCAAGTCTGCTTCTAATTCTAAAATTCAAGTAGATTGTTTTGAAAAGAAGATTTCTGATTTTAAAGTTAAAAACTCTAAGTCTGAGTTTGAGAAGAAAGAATCTGCACTAACTGTTCATAAATTGCAGGTTGAGAACAATCTTTTGAATAAGAAGGTAAATGGTCTGGAAGCCAAACTTTATGCAAGAGGTCAAACAGATCAAACTATCTTTCTTAATGCACCCAACGAAGAGGCTGATGTTAAGAAAAAATGGGGACTTGGTTTCGAAAACCCTCATTATTTAAAGAAAGCCATCAGAAAACAACCAGCACTTTATAATTTTGATTTTCTTGCTTGTGCTGGTAAACATACTCATTTAAAACCCAAATTTGTTACCAAATTACCAGATGAAGTTGAGGCCAAAGAAACTGAAAATAGAAAGAATATTAAGAAAATGCAACTACCATTCAACTATGCAAAGTTAAATGATAGTTATCTTTCTGAAACAACAAAAGTTCTTCCAAACGACTAATTTGCCAGTTATTCTGTTTCTGAGATGGAGGCAAAACCTGCAATTGCAAAAGTTTATGTTCCTCCACTCATTCTTGAAAGCAAAAAAGTTGAGCTTGAAAATATTTTATCTGATGAAAGACTTTTGGTAGATATTGAACAAAGTGTATTTTCTACTGTTTTAAAGAACACAACTTTTCAATCAAAATCTACAAAGTGTTCTACAGTTTCAAAGGCACCTCAAACTTCAACTGATAATTTTGATGATTTATTTGCGTCTGCAAAATGATTTTCTAAATTCTGATCATAGGTGTATAAATGAAATTGATATGTTTGACTTCAATGCTCCACTTCCGGATCATTCTACTTGTCTTATAAATGAAAAGGTGTTACCAAATGTTTTTAATATTGTTGAATCATCAGCTAAGGTTGGTGAATCAGTTTCTGTAACTGCTGATTACTATGCTCAAAGTAAGAAACATAAGAAACAGCGATTACAGAAACAGAAATACACTGGTACACAAAAGAAAAATCAATCTCAGAAATCTGATTTTCCTAATCAATGAAATTTTTTTGTTTCAGCTGTAAGAAAGAAAAGGTCGAAAGTAAGATCTGAATGGCGACCAAAAAGGAAGAATGATGAGACAGCTGAATTAATTTCTGATAAATCATGTAATAGATCTGATAGTAGTGATACTGATGTAGTTGGTCAACTTGCTTCTCCTAAACAAAACCTTGTAACTTCTTACAAGCGTTATTCAATAAAACAATTGATTCAATTATCTCCTATTACTACTAAATCTTTTCATTATCGGAGAAATGATTTTGCTTATCGTCATAATTCTAATGATTGGTTTGGATCGTATCATGTTTATTCTTCAAGATCAAATATTTTTAGAAGTTTTCAAAAGAACAGAGGATCTGTTTTCAAACGGATAACAAAATCTTGTGCTAATCTGTTAGGACCCGTTGTTAAATGGGTACCTAAAATTGTTATTTCCTGATTTCTCTTGCAGGCCTGACATATGTGGTACTTGTATAGCGGTTGTTCCAAGCATATGACCGGGTAGAAAGCTTTATTGTCTAATGATACAGAGAAATTCAGTGGCAATGTTAGATTTGGGAACGACCAATTTTCACCGATCTTAGGATATGGTGACATCATTCAAGATAACATAACGATTAGGAAGGTGAGCTATGTCGAAGGCTTAGGGCACAAATTGTTTAGCATCGGTCAATTCTGCGACAAAGGATTATAGGTCAACTTCAAAGCTAAGAGATGTTCGGTTTGTACTGAAGACGGCAATGAACTCTTAGTCGGCAATCGAAAGACAAACCTCTACACCATTAATCTTTCAAAGGTTCAGAATGACAATCAGATTCGCTTACTGACAAAAGCCCCGATGCAGCAAAGTTGACTTTGGCACCGACGGCTTTCACACCTGAATTTTCGTTATATCAACAAGTTGGTCAAAGATAAGTTGGTAAAAGGACTTCCTGAACTGAGATATGAGAAAGAACACTTATGTGCAGCATGTGAAAAGGGTAGGATGAAGAGAGCCACACATAAACCGAAGCCTGAACCAAGCACCAGTTCTCCACTAGAGTTGTTACATATGGATCTCTGCGGTCCAATGAGAACACAAAGCTTAGAAGGAAAGAGATATGTGTTGGTTGTTGTGGACGATTATTCAAGATACACATGGGTAAAATTTCTACGTTCAAAAGATGAGACGCCCGAAGTTCTCTGTTATTGTAATTTTAGTTTAGATCATATGTGTTGACTTTTGTAAGTTTTCCTTGTTTCTTGTTTGACCTATAAATAGGTCTTCCTTGATTTTGTTATTGTGGAAGCCTCATTTGTAAACATTCAGTGAGAATCCTTAGAGAGAGAAAACCTTGTAACCCTTTCACTTGTGACATTAATACACATGTGATTTCCCACGAATTTCATTGTTCTTGATTGTTTTGTGTGTTTGATTTGAGTGGACTATATCATTTGGTATCAGAGCAAACAAGAAGAAGCAGATTTGGATCAGGTTTGAATTTTTTTTTTTTAATATTTTTGGCGGACTGTTTCATTTTCACTGTTTGATCTTGATTTTTCGTGGTTTTGCACAATTAAATCAAGAAATTGATTTGATTGTGAACGTTTTATCATAAGGATCAACATTTGTTCAGATCACATAGTCAAATTCGCACTCTAGATTGATCAATTTGATCAAATTGTTAGGTTCGTGAATAGTGAAGTCGAGCACTGTAATTTTCGGTTTCTTTAGAAATTTCAGTGTTGTAATCTTGATCAGGTTGTTATCGTGGACTAATTGTGTGTTTTGCAGAATAAGAAATCAAGTTTTACTTGATTTTTGATCGATAAGGTGAAGAACTCGCAAAGGAAACCCAAGAACGCGCTATATCCATAAAACGCGCAAGTTCTTCCCAAGAACACGCAGATTTCGTGAAACGCGCACGTTCATCGCTAGAACGCGCTAGTTGAAGATTCGGTCTAAAACGCGCTAGTCGAAGTTAGCGAGTTTCTATAACGCGCAAGTTGAAGTCAGCGAGTTCCGTACATCTACGAGTTTGCTTGCGAGTTTGTTAAAACGCGCAAGTATTCATCTGTGAGTTTCAGTTGTGAGTTTATCTGCGAGTTTGTTAAAACGCGCAAATATTCATCTGCGAGTTTGTCTGCGAGTTTGCTAAAACGCGCGAGTAAACATCTGCGAGTTTGCCAAACGCGCACGGTTCAGCTAGCGAGTTTCTTCGAAACAGTATTCTATGAGTTTCTTCGGTCTGCGAGTTTTCTCGAAACAGTGGTGTGCGAGTTTTAGCGGTCTGCGAGTTTTAAGCCTGCGAGTTTGAGTACTTAGTCATTTTTAGTCCGTTGCTTCAAATTTGATCAGTATTGAATTTTACACACCGAGTGTAATCTACACTTCTTGAACGATCAGTTCAAATCACATTTCAGTTACAATCATGTCTAGAGATCTACTCAGCATGGGTTCGAAATCCAAACCACCGGTACTTCAAGTTAATGAATACTCACAGTGGAGGATAAGGATGATCAATTTCTTAAATAATCAAGATAAGAAATTGATGGATTCAATTCTTAATGGTCCACATTTTCCACATGTGACAGTTGCAAGAATTCCAGCTACTGATAATAGTCCTGAAATTCCCGAAAGGATTGGTGCTAGAGATCCTATTCAATACAGTGGCACTGATAGAGAGTTAGTGGAAAGAGATGCAACTGCTTTGACATATCTGATAATGGCCATCCCTAATGATATCTTCAATCGTGTTGACAGCCGGGAATCTGCAAAGGATATTTGGGATGAGCTAGAAAAACAGTTCATAGGATTAGCAAAATCCATCAAGACTAAAAGGAATCAGAGTATCAATGCTTATGAAGGATTCAAGGCAAAAGAAGGAGAATCTCTGAGGGAAGCGTATGATCGTTATAACATCATTTTAAATGATTTGAGAAGGAATGAAGTTCAAAAGTCTGAATCTGAAATAAACTTCAAGTTTATCAAGAATCTTCAGCCAGAGTGGGATGTCTACACTATTCAAATGCAGATAAATAAAGACATGGATGAAGAAAAGCTGAATGATCTATTCTGTGCTTTAAACCAACATGAGGACAAGATAAAGGAACAGGCTTTTGTGAACAAAGAGTTGCTTCAGTTAAAGAACAAACAAAAGAAGGTAGAAGATTCTTTGGCTTTAATTGTTCAGGACAAGGGAAAGACAGTTAAGTCAAGTTCTGGTTCGGGAAAGAGTTTGAAAAAGAAAGCACTGATCACAAGCATGATTGACAGTTCAGACAGCTCAGAGAATGATGCTCCAGATGATTCTGATGATGATGAATTGAATGAATTTGCCGAGAAGCTTGCACTTCTGACTTCAAGCTTTCATAAAAGGTTTGGTCGAAAGAAGTTTTACAACAAGCCAAAGTTTGATTCCTACAAGTACAGCAAGCATAAAGACAGATATGAAGAAAGGAAAGAGAAAGAGAAGAAAGAGGAGAGAAAAGAAGAAAAGAAAGAAGAGAAAGAGAAGTCTGATAAGTGTTTTAACTGTGGAAAGCCTGGTCACTTTATCAAGGACTGCCCAGAAAAGCGTGTCAAGAATTATGAGTATTACAAGAAAAAGGCTCAATTGGCAAAAGCAATGGAAAAAGGCACAACTTTAAAGGCAGAAGATGAGATATGGCTTGGATATTCTGATGATGAAGAGACTGAGGTTGCTAAAGTGAATCTGACTCAAGTCCATTACAACTTAATGGCACATCTGAATGATGAGTCAGATTCTGAGGTAAATTCTGATTCTGATCATTCTGATAATTCTGAATCTTTTAATGATAATGATGAAGTAATGAACTTGATGTCCCAGCTTAATCTGATGAACTCTAAGTCTTTGAAATTAAAAAAAAAATCAAACAACAAAGGAGTACAATACAAGGACATCATGATCAGGCTTACATCTACAAAATCTTGGCTGAGGAAAAAGAAGAAGAGAAAAATGTTCTGAAATTGGATATAATCAAACTTCAAACAAGAATTTATGAACAACAAAAAGAAATCATGAATTTAAAAGATAAGAATCTTGATCTAACACTTCAGTATGAAATTGTTTTGAAAGATAGGACGGAAGCTTACACGAAGATCAAGGAATTGGAAGATCTAAATTACAAAAGAGGTCAAACGGAATAGACTCTTAAAATTCTAACCAACAATCAGAAAGACATTCGTTTCTATAAAGCAAAACCAGGTTTAGGTATCTCTGATATGGATGTGTTGAAAAAGGCACCCGAAAATCTATATAACTTTAAAAAGTCGGTTGATGAACCTATTGTTTTAATTCCACACATCATAGAAACCTTTGTAAAACCTGAGACTCCTGAGCCTGAATTTCCTAAGATAGAAAAGGAAGAGACAGTGGAAGAAAAGACAAAAATTGAAACTGAATCAGAAACTCAGTATTTTAAATCTGTTAAATTTTCATATGATGAACTGAATACTTCTTACAAAAGTAACAAGGATTCGTTTGTAGAATATGAAAATATCTTTAAAGAAAAACCTGAGTCTTTAAGATCTAATTCAAATTCTGACAATTCTGAAATTGTCTTGACCTGCTCAATCTTAGAAGATAAAAATGAAAGTGTCATTTCTGATAAGTCTAATTCCGTTTGTACTTCTAAATTTTCTGATCTTGAATATCAACAAGCCTTGGATAAAATTGAAGTTTTACAAAGGCAAATCTCTCATCTCAACATCATGATTGTTGAATTGGATGATGCAAATGAAAATTTTGGGATGGAACTAGACTCAAGCTTTAACCAAAATGAATCTTTGCAAAAGGAAATCAGAAGTTTAGAATCTCAAATTTTCAAATTATCAAAAGGCAAAAAGGTTATTGTTGATAAAAATATTCCAATTTCTGTGATTAAATGTGAGTCTTCATCTGAATCTGGACAAGCAAAAATTAAAGGTGAATGTTCTTATTCCGTATCATCTGTTAACATTTCTAAATCTGTTTCTATTTCAGATGAAACTGTGAAGAAAGACTGTTTGGAGCAAAAGAAGACTGTAGTGGAATAGACTGTGAATGAAATAGATAAATGTCAATGTAGTAGAGTACATAATGCTTGTTCTTCTGTCAAACAACGAAATTTCAATAAAACGAATATCTTTTCCCGAAAAGAGTTGTTGACGCAAGCTACTACTAGATTGCAATGTTCATATTGTCTTAGTTGTTCATTCTCTTGGAAACAAAAGTCTTCAAAGAAAAATAAACATATCCAATTTAAGAACATAAAATCTCTTAATCGTTTTAAAGCCAACAAAGCTGAGATTTATTCTTTAAAGAAGAAAAATAATGATTTTCATGCTAATAAACTTGCTTATGTGAAGTTTGTGTGGAAGTGGATTCCAAAAGTTAAACTGAACACACAAACTCCACCAAACAGACCAAGATTTGAATGGAGAATTAAAGGGTCATCAGCAAATTTAAATACTGTTAAGAGTACTAACAATAAAGGACCCATATTCATATGGGTACCCAAAGTTAAGTGATTCTTGGTTTCAGGCGTGTCATGTGTGGATCATTGATTCTGGAGCTTCAAGACACATGACAGCGCATAAACACCTGTTGTTCGACTACGTAGATCATTACGCAGGTACAGTAAATTTTGGAAATGAGATGAAAGGCTATGTCAGAGTTTACGGGACTATAAAGAACAGTATGATCACAATATCAAAGGTTCTGTATGTGGAAGGCTTGGCTTACAATCTGTTCTCCATAAGCCAATTTGCAGAAAAGAAATGCAAGATAGAATTTGATGCTGATTATTGTTACATTAAGGATCAGAGTGGAGCAGAACTCATTAAAGCCGGAAGAATGGGATTGTTATACGGTGTTCACTTTCCAACACTGAAAGCTTCAAAGTCAGTATGTCCAATCTCTAAGACATCAACAGAAGAAAGTTGGTTGTGGCATCGAAGACTTTCTCATCAACATTTTCGTGATTTAAACAAGTTGAGGACACAACAGTTAGTGATTGGACTTCCTCAATTAAAGATTGAACAAGATTCCCTTTGTTCAGCTTGTGCAAAAGGAAAGATGAAGAGAAGTTCACACAAACTAAAGATGTTATCCAACTGCAACAAGTGTCTGGAACTAATTCACATGGACTTGTGTGGACCAATGACTACTCAATCCATCAACGGAAAGAAATACATATTAGTGATGGTGGATGAATACTCTCGGTATACCTGGCTTGAGTTTCTACGAAAGAAATCTGAAGCTCCTGATCTAATCATCAAGTTCATCAAGAAGATTCAAGTTCTGCTGTAAATCCCTCTAAAGCAACTGAGAAGTGATAATGGAACAGAATTCAAGAATGCTACTTTGCAAACATTTCTAGAATCTGTTGGCATATCACACAATTTTTCTGCCGTGATGACACCTCAACAAAATGGGGTCGTTGAGCGCAAAAATAGAACTTTGGTAGAGGCTGCACGGACAATGTTGGCATATTCAGAACTACCAATGTTTCTATGGGCTGAGGCTGTAGCAACTGCATGCTTCACACAAAACAGGACTATTATCAATAAACGTTTTAATAAAACTTCTTATAAATTGATTAATGGTCGTAAGCCTACTGTTAAATTTCTTCGTGTGTTTGGCTGCAGGTGCTATGTTCTTAATGATCGAGAGAACTTATCCAAGCTTCAACCAAAAGCTGATGAGGGGATATTCATTGGGTATTCTCTCCAATCCAAAGCATACACAGTCTACAATACTCGTACAAAGATGGTGATCGAAAGTGCAAATGTAATATTTGATAAAAGCAAGACAAGGACTTCTGAACAAAGGAGTTTAGAACTCGGATCTAAAGAAAAAGACAAAGCTTCTACTTCATCAAGATTAGAACCTGTTCAAAAACAGACTGAAACATCTAACTCTTTCACTGATTCAGATTTAGATTTACTGTTCTATGATGCTTTTGATGATTTTCGGAACATACAAAGTGAAAATGATATACCTATCACTAATACATCTATTACCACTTCAGATATATCAGGACCTTCTGAAGAAAATGGAGAAGCGTCTACATCTCAAGTACAAGAAGTTTCAGTCAACACAACTTCAACTAATAATGAAGATGTTTCATCTACACCTGAAGAAAATGTGTTGGAAACTCCCACTGCAGAAGCTGTTCCATTGCAAAGCACATCAAGTCCAATTGTATCTAATTCAGATGAAACAGAAATTCAAGTGATTTCAACTCCTGAATAACCAGCAATACAAGATGAGTTTGATTCTTCTAACAATCAAACAGAGGTTTATGTTTTACCAAGCTCACACAGATGGACAAGGAATCATCCTCCAGAAACATTATTGGTGATCCGTCTGCAAGAGTGACTACCAAATCTGCTTTTTCACCAGAAACTGCAAACTTCTGCATGTTTTCAACTTTTCTGAGCAGCATTGAACCAAAGAAGTCATCAGAAGCGTTAAAAGATCCAGATTGGATAAATGCAATGCAGGATGAGCTGAATGAGTTTAAAAGAAATCAAGTATGGCGATTGATACCAAGACCTAAAGACAAATCAATTGTTGGAACAAAGTGGGTCTTCCGAAACAAAAAGGACGAGGCAGGAATTATTGTGAGGAACAAAGCAAGGCTGGTTGCAAAAGGTTACAATCAACAAGAAGGAATTGATTATGATGAAACTTATGCACCAGTTGCTCGAATTGAAGCCATACGGATTTTTCTAGCTTATGCGGCTCATAAGAATATCAAGGTATATCAAATGGACGTGAAGTCTGCTTTTCTCAACGGCATTCTTCATGAAGAAGTTTATGTTAGTCAACCTGATGGTTTCGTGGATCCGAAGTTCCCAGATCATGTTTATGTTCTTGACAAGGCATTGTATGGACTAAAACAAGCGCCAAGAGCATGGTATGAAACTTTATCAGTCTACCTAACTGAATCAGGTTTTCGGAAAGGTACAATCGACACTACTCTTTTTCTTAAACAGAAAGGTAAGGATATGATACTTGTACAAATTTATGTTGACGACATAATTTTTGGCTCTACTTCACAAGATTTGTGTGTAGAATTTGAAAATATCATGAAAAAGCGTTTTCAAATGTCAATGATGGGTGAACTCACATTTTTCTTAGGCCTGCAAGTCAAGCAAACCCCGGAAGGGATTTTTATAAATCAGGCTAAATATATCAGAGACATGTTGTAGAAATTTGACATGAATTCTACTTCACCCATGAAAACTCCAATGCTAGTTGGTAGTTTGTTGGATGCTGATATCTCCGGAAAATCAGATATTATGTTTGCAACATGTATAATTGGTTCTCTTCTTTATTTGACAGCAAGTAGGCCAAATATTATGTTTGCAACATGTTTTTGTGCACGGTATCAGGCAAATCCTAAAGAGTCTCATCTTTCTACTGTCAAAAGAATCTTAAGGTATCTCAAAGGCACTCCGAATTTGGGCCTTTGGTATCCAAAAGATTCCAAGTTTGAATTAATTGCATATACTGACGCATATCATGCAGGAAATAAATTAGACAGGAAAAGTACATCCGGAGCATGTCATTATCTAGGAGATAAATTGGTTAGCTGGTCATCAAAGAAGCAGAATTGTGTATCCACATCTACAGCTGAAGCGGAATACGTTGCAGCTGCAAGCTGCTGCTCATAGGTTCTGTGGATGAGAACCCAGCTGAGAGATTATGGATACACATTCCATAAGGTACCAATCTATTGTGATTCTAAGAGTGCTATAGCCATCACATCAAATCCTGTGCAGCACTCAAAGACGAAGCACATAGATATCAGGTATCACTTTATTAAAGACCATGTTCAAAAAGGTGATGTAGAAATGCATTTTGTTTCAACTGATCTTGAAGTTGCTGATTTGTTTACAAAACCTTTTGATGAAAAGAGATTTAATTTTCTAGTCAGTAAACTTGGCATGTTGAACCTTAATGGATAGTTACATCATTCTTTATTTTTCTGAGGGGAGCATTTCTCTATATTTGGTATGCTTGAGTAATTCATTTTCTCAATTTCAAAAGGCTGGATATTGTTAACAAACCTGGACTCATGCTCAATGAGTACCAAAAGTTTTATCTGTTTTACAGGTTTTGTATTGGACTATGACTTCTGATCAAATCAGACCAGGACTCGTAATTCATGATTTGTGCTTATCAGCAAAAATCAAGGGGGAGAAATAAAGATGAGTGCATACTTCAAGGGGGAGCAAAATGGAAAAGTCTGTAAGTCTGTATGAAAGTTTTGAAAAGTCTGAAAAGTTTTTTTGAAAAGTCTGCGAAGTTTTTCTGGAGAAAAATACTGATTTTGTGTTAAAAAGTCAATCCTGAAAAGTTGCTATTTTGGGAAAGCAAAAGTTTCCATTATTAGAAAGATTTCATTTTTGAAAATATTTCTCAAAATTTTTCTAAGTCAGGAAACGCGCAAAGCACTATGCATAAGCTTAAACGCGCAAGGCATTGCTAGCGAGTTTGAAAAACGCGCAAGCTGAAGCTAGCGAGTTTGAAAAACGCGCATGGTAAAGCTAGCGAGTTTGGAAAACGCGCATAGTAAAGCTAGCGAGTTTGCTTTAAACTCGCTAATAGAGACGTGCGAGTTTCAGAAACGCGCAAGGCGTTACTTGCGAGTTTGGGCGAGAAAGTTTCTTCAGTGTGCGAGTTTCATCTTTCTTAGGCGTGCGAGTTTCACAAAATTTTCACTTAAATTGTTTCTTAAGTGAAAATCACACACCTATTTGTCGATTTTTGAGACAAATACATTGTTTTGTTGATATGAGAGAAGAAAAAACTCAAATCGTGCGTTGTATGCGAGTTTTATTCAAATGAATAGTATCTTGCGAGTTTTATGAATGAACAGTTGCTTGCGAGTTCTGTGAATGAATAGTTACTTGCGAGTTCTTTGTGTTGCGAGTTTTGTCGAGTATATATATATATATATATATTCCGTCTCATTCTCCCTCATTATCAACCTGCGGATTTCACACTTAGCGTTTGTTTTCTTTCTGATTTTTTTTGCGACTTTCATCTTCTCAGTTCTTTTTCATACTATTTGATTGATTGTTGTTAGTTTTATCATTTCTAGGGTTTTCTTTTTCATGATTGTCGATTCAAAATGATTTGACTGTTCATCTTGTTTGCTTCGGTATGTTATAAAATCGACAAGACACTGAATATTTTAGATTTAATCTTTCAAAATAATGTTTGGGTATTGAAAATAATACTTGTTGAAATCTGGGATTGCTTGATATCCATTTTTTTTTGCAGGTTACCATGACATTGGGAGTTTGAAACTGAACTGTTGTTCATATTGGACTGAACAGAAATCGACTCATATTCTGGACTTGAACTGATATCCTGAACTAAAACTAATCTGGACTTAATGGATGGATAAACAATTTCATAATCTTTGATCATATTGTTAAAAGATTAAAAGAAGTTTAAAAGTCAGATTTTTCATAAAGGTGAAAAGTTTGAATATTTCAAAATCAAATTTGAATTTGAATTTCAAAATTTTCAAATAAAAAGTAAATTGCAAAGTTTGGGTATTGGAGTTCATTTCAAATCTTTTCAAATATAAAGAGTCAAATGTTTTTGGATACCTTGCAAAATCAGTAAAATAAATAATCTTTCAGATTTCAAGTATTATTTTTAAATACAACATTAATTTGACAGAATAAATTCGAAATGTGAAGTGTTGTTGTCAATTTTATGTTTTGTGTGTTGAAGTGTTATTCTGTTCATTCAAAGTTGCAACTTGTTTTCTGCAACTTACTGTGCTTTCATTGCAAGATTTTAAAGTACATTGTTCTGTACTTCAAAATTGGTTTTTTCTGAAAAACAGGCTTTTGGAATTATACTGACATATTGGATTTTATCCAATACATTTTATGATTTTTCAGGAAATTAATGGCGGAGGAAAATATTCATGACCAAAGTGTTCAGATGGATGAACACGATCCGAATGTTTCACGGGAGATGCCCATGCCTTCTTCCCGATCCCATTTTTCTAAAGTTGGTGATGATCCTGATCTTCAATTGATCAATCCTCAAGATTATCTTACTTTATCACCAAACAATCACCATGTAATCTTTGAAAATCTGATGGTCAAGCCTTTGATAAAGGATATCCTGAGAAATCATCCCATCTGCACTGCCTTAACTGCAACTGCTAATGTACCAATGATCTACTTACAACAAGCATGGAGAACTATTGAGCATGTAGTGCAAGGCGACATAAAGTATTTCACCATTCGCATCGACAACTTTACATCCATTCTGACCTTTCAGAGACTGAGATTGCTTCTTGATCTACCTTTGCCAGATTCCAGAGAAGGAAAGACAGTTTTTCATCCCTATCCGACTGATCATGAAATGTTTGCTGGTATTCGTGCTCTTGGTTATGTCGGAAATCTTACAAAGATGCGTGACTTTCGGAAGTCAAACTTACCACCATTCTACTATCAGTTTTTCTCAGTATTCAACAAGTGCTTGACTTCACGACACTCTGGGCACGACAATACAAACATTCATACTCTAAGACTGTTCCATGCTATCATTTATGATCTGCATGTTGATTATGCTGTGGCCATCCGGACTGAGCTGTATGAGAAAGTTCTGAGCAAGAGACATTCAAAGAAGCCAAAATATGTGCCTTACCAGGGATTTTTACAACTTATTGTCAGAGGTATTCTGAGATCGAGCAGAGATGTTACAAAGAGATTACACCACGAATGTGCCCCAGAAAATGAAATGACTCATCTTCAAAAGCAGAAGCAATCCTTCCCTTTTGAGATGACAGTTCGTGCTGCACTGCTTGCTTATGCCAATTCGAATGCTCCGAGTGTTAGGCATTATAGGGAGTCCATGGGATTGCCAGAGCCGGAGATCCCTACCCAGGACTCAGAACCAGTTAGTAGAGCGGAGTCGGTGAGGGTTCAACATACTATGGGAGTAGTTGAACGGGAAAGTGAGCAGAGAGAAAATATAGAGAGGGGTTCAGGAGTGGGTCAGCCTTCTGTACTGGAGGGTGTGGGAACACAGGCACAATCTGCCACGCATTTAGTGATTCCTACATCTCAACCTGAGATTGCTATCATTCCTCAATTGGGCACTCAGGAAGAGAATCCCAATGAAAGTCAGAACTCTGAGAAAACTATATCGGTTGAACAAGCAAGTTCTTCTAGTACTTTGGTACCTTCAGCAACATCATCACAGGATGCAGCAGATCAAGGAAATGATCAAAATTTTAATACTGATGATAACTTGGGCCATAGTTTTGGATTTTTGGATAATGTTTCTTTACACCAAAGTCTTGGTTCTACTGCAAGAGATCCTGACTTGGAAGGTGTTGATTCAACAATCAGGAACACTGTTTCTGACTCTGGAGTTATAAGGCAGGAAGAGGGAGTATTAGTTGAAAACTCAGAAAATGTGAGGACTAGAGTGAATGTAGAAAAAGAACATGGTGAGCATGAGTGGATCCAAACCTACCATTCTAGAAGGGCAGCCACATCTACTACATCGCCGCATATGTTGCGAGCAAGAGGTATTGAACAGACATTAGTCGCCCACTAATGCATATACACACCTCAGCCAACCATTCTATTGCCTCTCAACAGGCTATAGTCTCATCTTTTCACGGGGATCTATCACATACTCTATCTGCCTTTCACTCGGAAATGGCAGGTATTGAAACAAGAACTCAGTTGCCCACGAGTTTGACTTCTTTCAGTGCACCTTTGAGTCTAGAGCCAATTGCTACATCTATTTTCATTCCTAGGACACAACCAAACATATCTGCTACCATCGGGAGTCTTAGTGCCCCGATCGGAACATCTATAGTAGATCCGCATTCCGGACTAATAGGATCAGGTGGAAGTCCTGTCATTGCTAACACTATGCCAGCTTTGAGCACATGCCACACTGTTGTATCTTCAACAACTGTGTTAACGGGAAGCTTGAGTAGCCCCGGTGTTAGTTTACCCGAATTCGTTTCAAGGGAATTTCTCAATGACGCCCTAAAGGTCGTTGAAAACTCTTTATCGCAGAAATTTCAGTTGGAGATGAGTAAGGCAACAGAAAAGTTTGAGGAGGAGATTGGGAAGGTGTTGAGGATGCTGAAAGGGAAAAATCCAGTTGTTGAGGAGCCTGAGCAAACAGTTCCACCACCATCTGTTCCACAACCAACACCAGTTCAATCAGTTTCTGAGCTCAAATCTTTACTTCTAGCCCAACTGTTATCCGAAGCTCCAGCAGATCAAACCGAAGAAGATCTTATTGGTTTACTGAGGCAACAATCTCAACCAATTGTTCCTCAGGTTCCAGTAGATTATGTCACTCAATCTCAGTTTAACCAGTTCAAAGATTCAGTGGAGAAGCACTTACATGATATTACCATAGCAGTTCAACTTTCTTGCAAGGCTCAATCTGATGCAGTTTTAAAGAAAAGGCATGATCGTGATTCTGATCAAGATCATGAGGGGGAGATGAACAAGAGACAGAAAACTGCAGAAGATACTGTTATTGTTACTGTTGAGGAGCAGGGGACTGAAGTAACTGAAACACATGGAGATCAATCAGAAAAGGAACAGTTGGAAGAGAATGTTCCAGAGGCTGAAGTATAGTTGATGATCTATGACAATACGGAATCAAGGGTTGAAAAGCATGTGATTGCCACTGTTGAGGAAGTAATGGAAATGTTGGGAGTTACGGCTGAAAACTTTGTTAACCTAGATGATTATGAAAGTGATGATGATGATCAGGCTGCTGCTAGGTATGACAGTTACTGGAAAGTTAAGGAGGAAGGAATGGACGTTATTGAGCACAATATTCTAAGTGATGGACCAGATCCTGAGAATACAGTTACAGTTGAAGAGTTTGTACAGAATGCTATTTCTCAAGGAAATCTGGGTTAGAGTGAAAATGTTCTGGATGACTTGGTTGGAGAAAATTTAGATGAAAATTTTGATGATCTTGAAGGTGAAGATGAAGAGATTGTAGATCTTGATCAAACGTTTCTAGTTCAACAAGCCGAAGTTGTGGAGGTTGCACAGATTGTGAGTACAGTTGATTATGCTCCACCAAATTATAGATTGTTTGATGAAGATGAAATCTTGACTGCTATTCCGATAGTCTCACCCACAAGAAACTTCTCTGTCCCTGAAAACCTTGATGCTTCTGAACCAAGAGTTGCTCTTCCCTTTCCTGAACATTTTGATTCTGAACAACCAGCTGAACAACCCAAATAGAAACCAAAAACTGATAACCCCAGAAAGTCAAAAAGATCAAGAATTCCTACCCCAAAGCCCAAACCAACAGATCTTGAAGAAGAAAGGCCAATCATTATTGATATCCAAGACTTCAGGAATAAGCTGTATAAAGAAAGAAAACAAATAGAAAAGGAGGAAAGGCAGATAATCAGGGAAGCTAAAGCTGAGTTAAGAAAAGAGGAAGAAGAAGCAGCCAGAGCAAAAACTAGTGCACTTCCTTACATCCGAAACCCAGATAGCCCAAAGATATTAAGCAAAGTTGAAACCTCTATACAGTTAAAGCCAAATCCTGTTTTTGCTACTCCTATGGAAGTAGAAGAATTCTCAAAAGCTCATGATCCAGAACTTGAATCAATGCATGCAGAAGAGCTCATCTCTTATGAAATCAGTGATATAGGGAAAGTTACTTTAAAATGAGATGTCAAAGTTGGTGCTATTCCGTATACAGGATATGATGTTAAGGGAGATTCTTTGAAGTTCATTGAGATCATCAGAAAGTCTCTCAAAGTACCATTCCTGGAAGAGTCAACCAAAATCTTTGTTTCTTCTCTACAGCCGATTGATGAAGCATGTTTTTATGGTGTTGGAGAGAGAGATAAAGTTTATCAAGCCAATTACATCAGGTTCATGAAGACAATGTGTAGTCTTTCCCCTTATGCCAAAAGAAAAGAGATTATGCAGGTTCAAAATGTTCATATTATCAAGATTCTTAATGTCCACTATCCAAAGTTCACAGTTCAAAGAAAAGATATGAAGATCAGTACCTTTACAGAAGCTGATTTTGATAACTTGAACTTCTCAGACATTATGTTCATTGTGAATCAGTTCAGAGACAGGAGAAATAGAAGGAGGTCACAAGTTGTTGCTTATGCTTTGGATGCTATTAAAAGATTCATGACAAGGAGTGTCTACAATGCTTATTCGTTTGATTTTTCAGCTTGGCATTGAAACCAATCAGAACAGAATAAACCTTCTGGCACCAAACTTCAACCATCCCAAGATCAAAGTTCTAGAGCCCTTTCAGATCTCCAGATATCCAGAGTTGGGTGTGATGTATGTAAACACCAAGTCTCATAAGAAGCAGTTCATGAGAGCATCAGAATTGGCTAAGTATTCAGATGGTACTTTGAAGTATGTGCGGAAAGTGCTTGAAGATAAATTGTTTCTGTCTGAGCAGGAAAGATTAAGAAAGAATGAAGATGTAAGAACTGTTGAGTCTCTTAACATGGAAGCTATTCTAGAAGAGATCAACAAAAAGATTGATTTCAGGGAGCACATCAGGAGGTTTGAAGCACACCTTGGAATCATAAGAATCTGCTTTAGAAGATGGGACCAGAGCAAAATTGTCAAATGATCTAAAAGGGGGAGATTGTAATTGTAATTTTAGTTTAGATCATTTGTGTTGACTTTTGTAAGTTTTCCTTGTTTCTTGTTTGACCTATAAATAGGTCTTCCTTGCTTTTGTTATTGTGGAAGCCTCATTTGTAAACATTCAGTGAGAATCCTTAGAGAGAGAAAACCTTGTAACCCTTTCACTTGTGACATTAATACACATGTGATTTCCCATGAATTTCATTGTTCATGATTTTTTGTGTGTGTGATTTGAGTGGACTATATCATTCTCAATACCTTCTTAAAGACGACCCAGGTGAATATGTAGAGACAAGTCAAATTTATTCGAACTGACAACGACACAGATTTCAAAAAGAAAAGAGTTGAAGAATATCTCGAATCGGTAGGGATATCACATCAATACTCTGTTGCACGTACACCTGAACAGAATGGAGTAGTTGAAAGGCGAAATCGGACGCTAGTCAAGGCCGCTCGTACTATCCTTAGCCAATTGGACTTACCTCTATTTCTGTGGGCAGAACCTGTGTCAACTGCATGTCATACTCAGAATCGATCCATGATACACCGTCGTTTTCAAAAGACTCCATATGAACTGATCAACAACAGAAGACCGACAATCAAGTATTTTCATATATTTGGGTGTAAGTGTTTCGTGCTTAACGATAGAGATAATCTGAACAAATTCAGTGCTAAGGCGGACGAAGGCATATTCATTGGCAACTCTTCAACATCTGCAGCATATCGTGTTTATCTGAAGAAGTCAAAGACAGTCATCGAAAGTGTCAATGTAACATTCGATGAAGAAATGGCTTCTGAACAACTCAGTTCAGAACCCGTGATAACTGGCGTATTAGCTTCTGGGCAGATCAGTCCAGAACCTGTTTCTACAGAGAACAATTCGGATAACGCTTCTACTTCACTTTCACATTTATCTAATTTAGATTTGTTATTTGAATTCTTTTATGATGAGTTTCTAGGATCTAATTTGCCTAAATCTGCTGTGACTGACAGATCTGACGACACAAGTTGCAATCATCCAGTCACTTCAGAAGTTATAAATGAACTTGAATCCCCCGTTCAGTCAGAAACTCATATTCCATTGAATACTCCTACAGTTGAAGATATACAAGTAACTGCTGAGCCAGAAGTAACTGTATCAGTTGGGTTTGATACACTGTCTACTCAACAGCCAGAGTCTGTTGTTCCAACTGATGCTTCTGCACCTGAAATTTAAATTGCAACCCTCCTCCAACTATTCAAACTGAAGAGTCTGATAGTGGATTTCAAGATGATAATCATGATCAATCAATATCTAATCCTATCCCTCATGAGCATCGCTGGACCAAAGCGCATCCTTTACACATAGTAATTGGAGATCTAAACAAGCCGGTACAAACTAGGTCAGCGACTTTGAATCAATGTATGCATGACTCATTCCTCAGCAAGATAGAGCCCACGCGTGTATCAGAGGCTTTAGCTGATTCGGATTGGGTGTCTGTTATGAAAGAAGAATTAAATCAGTTCGAAGCCCTGAAGGTCTGGAGATTAGTTCCAAAACCGGAAGGAAAATCCGTAATTGGCACTAAATGGGTATTCAAGAATAAAAAGGATGAAGATGGTAATGTCATAAGGAATAAAGCAAGACTTGTTGCCAGAGGCAATCCGTATGTTTCTAGCCTACGCAACTCACAAGAATTTCACAATCTACCAGATGGACGTGAAAACGGCCTTTCTGAATGGCATTCTTAAGGAGGAAGTATATGTGTCTCAACCAGAAGGGTTTGTAAATCCAGGTAAGCCAGATCACGTCTATATTTTGGATAAAGCCTTGTATGGTTTGAAACACGCCCCTCGAGCATGGTATGATGTTCTATCTAAATTCTTGGTCAAGTCAGGTTTTTCCAAAGGTAAAGTTGATACCACTTTGTTCATGAAAAAGGAAAAAGCCGATATCATCCTTATTCAGATATATGTTGATGATATAATATTTGGCTCTACAAATCCTAAATACTGCAAAAACTTTTCTAACCTCATGGTGTCACGTTTTCAAATGAGTATGATGGGAGAGATGAATTTCTTTCTCGGATTACAAGTAAAGCAGTTTTCAACGGGGATTTTCATTAACCAATCTAAGTACATTTTGGATATTTTTCGGAGGTTTAAAATGGAAAATTGCAAACCAATTGGAACCACAATGGCACCAGGTACTAAGATTAGCACTGATCCTTCGGGTAAAAGTGTTGATGTTAGGACTTATAGAGGTATGATAGGTTCTTTAATGTATCTTACTTCAAGTAGGCCAGATATTATGTTTTCAACATGCTTATGTTCTAGATATCAGGTTACTCCTAAAGAATCCCATTTGGTTGCTGTCAAACGGATTTTTAGGTACCTGAAGGGGACTGCAGATCTTGGTATGTGGTATCCTAAGGATACTGGGTTTCAACTGACTGCTTATTCAGATGCAGATCATGCAGGTTGCATGTTGGACAGAAAGAGCACTTCAGGTCATATTCAATTCCTTGGAGATAAACTCGTTAGCTAGGCGTCAAAGAAACAATTATGCGTTTCCACATCGACTGCTGAAGCAGAGTATGTAGCTGCTGCCAGTTGCTGCTCTCAAGTCCTGTGGATGCGAACACAGCTGCGAGACTATGGATTCAAGTTTGAGAAAATACCGATCTATTGAAACTCAAAGAGTGCAATCGCGACATCTGCTAATCCTGTCCAACATACTAAAACTAAACACATTGACGTCAGGTATCATTTTATCAAAGATAATGTAGAAAAATGAACAATTGAACTTTATTTTGTAAAAATAGATTATCAGCTTGCAGATTTATTTACCAAACCCTTAGATGAAAATAGATTTAATTTTCTTGTCTCTAAGCTTGGTATGCTAAATCTTAAGACATAATCGGTTGTTACCTAATAAAGTTACGTTTTGTTATTTTTTATCATTTTCTTTCTCATTATTTATGAAGGATATATACACTTTAATAGTTTGTTCATGATCTTAGGGGGAGAGTGAGATGCACTTTAAGATGATCTACATTGTTTTGAGGGGGAGCATATTTAATTTCTGCATTTTACTTAACTGGCAAATTTTTGTGATGCATGATTTTAGGGGGAGCATATACGTCATATCAAAACGAGTAAGACTATGATTTCTGATTATTTCAGATCAGAACTCGTACTTTAATCGTTTTACTACTTTATTTCTTTTACATTTGAATAAACTTTGTGAATAATGTTGCTTTGACATGACTTTGAGACTTGTGCAGAATGAGAGAAGCTGACAAGATCATATCTTTATGACTTCAAGCTTGACTTCATGAGATGTAAGATTGCATAGAAAGGTTAAATTTCTTATCTTAATCTCATATATGGTTGAAAGAAGGACGACTTTCAATCATAAGAAAACATATTCTTAAATGTTCAAACCATTTCCCGATTCTTAAACAGATTTCATGAATTGGTAGTGTGATTTTAAATGTTTTCATTTTTCATTTTGAGCTTCAATGATTACTAAACCGTGTGCTTCAAAAGATAAATACTTGTGTATTGTATTTTCTACATACTTTCAAGTATTCACACACATCGGTTTAATTTTTGATCAAATTGTTCTTACCATGTCTCATATTGAAACATATTTTCGATGGTAAGACACTCCGCTTGTACTTCAAAGATTTTTGAGCGTCATTTCATTTCGAAGCGTCTTTCAAGAATGTCTATATTTTTGTTTCATATAGACAATGTCCATTATTCTTGACCATAAGCTTTGAGTGTTATATCATTCATTTCTGATCATTTTTCATACAATGTCAGATTTTCAAACAAGTCTCTTGCATTCATATTCATTCATTCAATATTCTTGTTTGAAAATACTTTAATGTTTAAAAATGCTCATATTTTCATGATTATATCTCTGAGCATATACATATCTGACTTGTATTTGAGCTTTAACTGATAAAGTTAAACCATTTTTGAGCAACATATGCCTTTATAGGAAATATGGGTTCTTTGTGCTAGGATTTAACTGAACTTCTATGGAATCACGTTAACCAGTGATTTCTACCCAAGAAGTTAATCCATAGTGATTGAGTGTGAGGAGTCTAAAAGAAATGAGTGTGGGTTATGCGTTTAGGTAAAATGGAAAAGAGAGTTTGGTTAGATGTGAGCTTATTGAATTAAAAGAAAGAGGGTGTGAGATCAGAGTAAAAGAATATCAAACTCTGCACCAACTACTTTCTGAGCCGGGCAGCCACATTACTAATGTTTCACAATTCATGGTGAATATTATTGAAACAGACAACTAGCCCATGCCAACTCTTGATACTACCCCACTAGCCACTCATTTTCTTCTTAAAAAGAAAATGTTTTATATTTTTAAGGGGATGCAACACATAATCTATCTGATTTTCATTTGGAAAATCTGGATATTGAAAAAGAAGGAAGTTTGCCCCACCTTCGCACTTCAATCATGCACATTGAGTCTGTGTTTATCTACTGTTGTCTCAGTGGTTTACACTATGTTGAGCCTTTATAAAAGCAACTATTCGTGCTTAATTCTTTCTACACCTGCACGAGCACACAAGAAATTTGTTTTCTTGTCATAACGTTCATAGAAATTTCCTTTGTGGTATTTCGATGATTGGATGGAAGCCCTGGGGAAGTGAACATCAAAAAGCTCCTTTATATTGTGTATTCGTTACACACAGTGACTTAGGGTTACTGATAGGCATTTTAACTGATTCATTTGTTGATTCAGGTGTTACATTACTATTTTATCTAGATTTGAAAAGATCTGGATGAATACATTGTTCGACTTAGCAAAGATTCAGAGGCTCGTACACAGATCAGTGGTCAGACTGGATACAGACATTTCTTACTAAAAGTTTTGATGATATTGATGCTCACATCATCAAAAAGGGGGAGATGGTTTCAATAAATGTTAAAGTGTTTAAAGTTTTGGGAGATGATTTTTTAAAGAAATGTCCAAGTCAGAAGATTTAAAGTAAAGAGTTGAAGAAGATCAAATAATTTATGAAGATGTGCTGATTTTGAGGAAATTTTCTTTGAAGATTTTTTTTTTGCTAAAGCAATCCGAGCTCAATCTGATGATAATTTCTTTCCGAAGTCTGAAAGAATATTGTGATAATTCTGAAGAGGTTGTTGAAGATCTTGTTCATCATATTTGGGGAGATTGTTATACTCTTTGAAGACAAAGTTTAAAAGAGAAGACTAAATTGCTAAATCTTTCAACAGTGATCATGAATCCAAAGGGGGAGATTGTTAGAGCATGAAATATGTTGGATACAAGATCAAGAAGACAAAAGTTAAAGTTCAAGAAGTCAAAGCTGAGAAAGTCAACTTTCATTAACGTCAAAGTCTATTTGTAATAAAAAGTCAAAGTCAAATGTATTGTATTTGTTTTGTATTTTAGTTAGTAGGTATAAATAGTTTTTGTTTGATATATCTAGTAGTGGTATCTTGAGAATCATAGTAGAGAAAATCGAGACAGACAGAATTGTAGAGAGAGAAAGAGAGTTCTGGAGAGAGAAACTTGTAATTCGTTGAATTTGTGATTTGAATCAAACAGGTAATTGAAGCATAATGTTTGTTTGATTGATTGTTTGTGATTAGGAACTAGAAACAGGACACACATCTCTTTCTTGGAAGCATTATGTCCAGAAGCATATCTATTAACAGATTTGACATAAAATAGACTAGAAGGTTTAACCTGATTTGTTTTCAAGTTTTCAGATTTAACACTTTGTTTCTTAAAAATCATTTTTTGAAACAAGCTATTTACTGATTCAAAAGAGCAAACTGATTCACTTGCATCGTTATCATAAGAAGATAATACAGGTGTGTCAGATGCTAACCTGTTAGATAAATCAGCATTAGCCACTTCAAGTTGACTAATCTTGTCATTTAACTTGGCTTTTTCATTACAAAGTTTGTCAAATTTGCTTTGCAATTTAGATTTAGTCTTCTGTCCCTTTTGTATATCTGTTAATAAGACAACAATCTTGTTAGTAAGTTTAGAAATCTCATATTCAAAATGTTTTCTTTCAGTCTCAAAATCTTTCTCCAAGTTCTGATTTTTATCAGAGATTTCTTTGAATAGTAAAGTATTTTTCTTTTCAACACTTTTCTTTTCTTTTACAAAGACATCTCTTTCAGTTTTGACTATTTTTTCAAAATCAGAAACTTGTTTAGGAAGTTTTGTACATCTGAATTCTAACTCTTTCTTTTCTAACTCAACTTTCCTTTAATGTTCAGATAATTTCAAATTGAAGGTTTTCTCAAGTTCAGCTTTTTCTTTCTTGAACCTTTCATCAACTTTCTTTATCCATTCTTTTCCTTTGGATTCATAAGTTGATACTTGTGTCTCACCTTTAGTGAGTTTGACATTTAGGTCATCAACTTGAGCTTTCAACTTTGAATTTTGACTTTTAAGTTTCTCATTATCAGTTTCTATCTTTGGAATCTCCGGCATATATGACAATGCACATTCCCTGTTAGTAAGACATAAATATCCCTTCTCATCAGTATAAGGCATGAGTAGTATCTATGAACAATTATGCTTGAAATGATCTTTTATCAGAAAAACAGAAATATTTTGAAGTAAAAATTACTTAAAATGACAAACAAGGCAAGAATTCGTAAACTATTCAAAATGCACTAATTGCAAGAAAGAATTTGTAACATACAATTCGCAGGGCACACAATTCGCAAGACACACACAGAGAAATTTACAAGTATAGAATTCGTAAGAAAGCAATTCGTATAAAAGATATATGAAAGGATACGAATTGTGAGCTTTTCGCAAGAAGCCTTATGCTAGTTATATGAATTCGTAAAAGACATAGATACGAATTCTTCAGAGTTCGTGTATCTCACACTCGCGAATCCTTGGATTTTCATATAATCACTTGTGCGAATCCCTTCCTTAACAATTTTTCTTCTCTGTGGTTTGCGAGTTCTTTCCTTCAGAAATACTAAGATCAATGAATCTGCGAGTTCTACTTGCGAGTTCATCATGGATTCTACGAATTCTATAGATCTCGTTGATATTTTTCAACTTTCTACTTGAAATCCACACAAATGATGTTGTTTGACTTTGAAACTTTGTAGAAACACTCTTTATAACATCATGATCAACCCACCGGAGTAAATATTCACAAAAATAACAATTGATGTGAGAATTGATCTTGGACAGTCCGCGAATGAAACTTTCCAAAAATGTAAAAATTTATCCAATACCAATCAATCTGTGGATCAATTGAGTAGATAACCAAAACAAGAATTGATCTTCTCTATCAAACGAACACCATAACTGCAAATTCACATTGAAAACATCATGAAATCCAATAGAACAGTGCCTTTCCAAAAAAGAAAATACGATCTTTCTGTCTTCAAATCACTACATCAAATCTCTCTGAAATTTCTGATTCTGCTCTGATACCAATTTTGATCCCAGAAATCAAGCAATCATGTTTAATCACAATCAAATGAATTAAAAATAAAAAGAATAAGATGAGAGAGAAAAAGTCACAAGTGTCGTAGTCATTGATCTAACAGAGAGAGATTACAAATGTGACAAGCTCCAATACAAGACTTACAAAAACAAGACAAAATATATGCTTATATAGGGTCAAACACAGACTTGACCACTACACAAGGTACATGAAAAAGGTCAACACAATTAAACAAAACTACATTACGAATTGACTCAAAACTTTATTCTAACAACTAACTTTTTCTGAGTTAGGCGGCCACATTGCTGGTGTTTCACAATTTTTCGTTAACATCATTGAAACAAGCAACTAGCTCATGCCAACTCTTGATAAAACCCCACCAGATAGTCATCTTTTTCTCAACAAGCAGTTGTTTCAAATTTATAAAAGGGGACACAACATATCATCTATCTGGTTTTCATTTAGAAAATCTGGATATTAAAAAAGAAGGAAGTCTGCCCCATCTTCGCACTTCGATCATGCACAATCGAGTTTGTGTTTAACTATTGTTGTCTCAATGGTTTACACAACTTTGAGCCATCAAAAGCAATCATCATGTGCTTAATTCTTTCAAACACAAGCACGAGCACACAGAGAATTCGTTTTTCTGTCAAAATGTTCATAGAATAAACTTGTCTTATTCGATGATTGAATGGAAGACCTGGGGGAGTGAACATCACAAAAGCTCCTTTCCAATGTGTATTCGTTACACAAAGTGACTTAGTGTTGCTGACAGGCATTTTTAACTGATTCATTTGTTGATTCAGGTGTTACACTCATATTTTGTCTGAATTTGCAAAGATTCGGATAAATATTATTTTAGATCGATGAATAGTCAGAGGCTCTTGTGAAAGATCACAAGTCAGATCAGATTCGTTAAAGACATTTCTTGTGAAAGTTTTGATGATGTCAATGCCATTTCATCAAAAAGGGGGAGAGGTATTCAAGATGTGTTTGAGTCAGAAATGATATAGATGGGAGAAATGATCAAGAAATAGTTGTGACAGAAAGCTATTAAAGAAGGTTATTGTGAAATTTTGTGAAAGACTGTTAATTTGAGGAAGTTTGTTGAAAGCTAAAGAGAAAGTTCAAAGATTTCAGAATGTGAGCAGATTTTGCTGAAATTTTCTTTGAAGACAATCTGCTGAAGCAAACTGGCCTAAACCCGAAGATAATTTCTTTTCGATGTCTGAAAGTGGTTTTTACAACCTTGGGGGAGATTGTTACTATTCTTGAAGACAGACTTTGGGAAGAATACAGAATTGTACTACAATGCTTATGTTTCTTTCTGAAGATGATTTGAGTTGACAAGAAGTCTATAAAAGGAGATAAAGTTGTTAAAGATCAATCAAAAGGAGAGATATTTTATGTTGTACAGAAAAGGGGAGATTGCACAAATTGAGCTTAAGTGGGAGATTAAATTTCAAAATCTTTTTGAGATGATCTTGAATCTAAAGGGGGAGATTTTTAGTGCATATATTTGTTAGATACAAGATCGTGAAGACTGAAGATTGAAAGTCAACCAAGTCAAAGTTCAAAGTCAACTCTCATGATGAAAGTCAAAGTCTTTGTAATAATAGTCAAAGTCGAGCTATTTTTTAATAGTGTTTTGTAAGTGTGTGTTTGATACACATATGACTATGGTGCTTAGTTAGTTGCAAGTTAGAGTTTGAGTTGTATTGTACAGAAAGACGGTGTTAGTGCATTTATTGTATTCAAGATTTAATTGTAAAAGTCTTGTAAAGTCAATGTAATTAGAAAAGTCAAAGATAGTGAAAAAATGTTAAAAGTCAATGTCTTGTTAGTGAAAGTCAAAGTAGTTTACTTTGTTTAGTCAATGTCTTTGTAATTAGAGTTAGGTTTATAATTTGTTTGCTTAGTGATTAAGTATAAGGATTTTGTCATTGTCATATTCTAGAGTGAGAAAGTTAGAGAGAGTTAAGAGAGAGAAAGCTTGTAATTCATGTAAATCATTCATGATCAATGGAATTAAAGTTTGTTACCTAATAGATCGGGAAATTTACATTTGGTATCATTTGAATGGAAGCCTTGGGAGAGTGAACATCACAAAAACTCCTTTCCAATGTACATCCGTTGTACAACGTGGCTCCATGCTACTTACAGGCAATTCTAACTGTATCATTTGTTGATTCAGGATTACAACGTTTATTATATCTGAATTTGAAAAGATTCGGGTATCCTTTGAAGTCATGTTGAACTGAGCACTGATCTTTAAACACAAAGACAAAAGTTTTCCAAAAAGTCTGAAGTCGCAAAGCACAAAGAGAGTACTTGTCGCAAATCACTGTTCAACCCACATGTCGTCGACCAAATTAACTAAAAATTGAGGAACTCACAGACTGAGGCGTGCGAGTTCTCATTTGTCAAAGATAGTGGTCTGCGAGTTCTCACTTATCGCAGATTAAAGGTTGTGCTTTCTGTACTTGTCGCAGATAGCTGTTTGCGAGTTCTTACTTGACGCAGATAGAGGTCTGCGAGTTCTGAGACTTACTTGTTGCAAATCATCTGCGAGTTCTCTTACTTAGAAAAATTTACGAACTTTAACTTGTCGCAATGCGTCTGCGATTTCTCGTACTTAGAAAAATTTCAAACAATAAACTTGTCGCAAACAGAATACTTGTCGCAGATCACTTGTCGTAAACTAAAGATAACAAAAGTCAAGAAGTCGCAGACAATGTTCTGCGAGTTCCTGCTTGTCGCAAACCAAAGAACACAAACAAAACACTTGTCGCAGATCACACTCTACGAGTTCTTCACACTCTGGAAGTTCTTCAAGTATGAATCTTGCGACTTCCTTGAATCTAGAGAGTTCTTTAATACTTCCAACAAAAAATCACTTTTTCAGCCTCAAATTGATTCAAAACTTCGATTTTGAATCTGAAACTTCACCAAATCATCCTTGAATACAATCTGAATAGGTTCTAATCAATCAACTTTTAACAAGAACAAAAAAAAGTACACTTTTGATCTAGACACAGTGCGTGAAAGTTTTCAAACAAATATTTCACTCAAATCCAAATTCACACAAACATGTTGTGAATTGGACAATGTGATTCAAAGCAAATGTGTTCTAGACTGCAATACGAATACAATGAATCAAAAACACACATAATCAAGAAATTGATTATGGAAGAGTGATATTTGCGATTTCTTCAATATCAACCAAAATTCTCTAGAATCTATTTTTAATTTTATGTTTCTATGCTTGCTCTTATACCAATTGTGTGTCCCAAAGATGTGCAAATCAAGATGAATAACAATCGAAATCAATCACAATATGTTTCTATTGATCACAAAGTCCACAGTACACGATGCTCTAGACTTCCATTTCGTTATGAGAAGTTGAATAGTAGTTATAGTTCTAATAAATCAAAATTTCTTTCAGATGACTATTTTGAGAGTTATTCCTCAAAAGATTTGGAGGCAAAGCCTATTGAAGGTAAAATTTACATTCCTCCTCTCGTTTTAGAAAGTAAAATTTCTGAACTTGAGAATACTCTGTCTGAAGAAAGAATTTTGATGGATTTAGAACAAAATGTGCTTTTAACTGTGTTGAAAAATTCTAAATTTTCTAATTCTTCTAAAGCTTCAAATTCTAATGATATGTCTAGTTTACTTAATGATGGGTTTGATTTTTTAAACTCTGATAGTGATTTAGATGAATGTATTGCTCAATTTGATTTTAATTATAAACTTCCTGATCATTCATCTTTTATTATTAATTCTTTTGCATTACCAAGTGTGTTTGATAAAGGTGAACCATCAACGAAAGTTGATAAATCAGTTTCTGTGAAAAAGAAAGTTGCCAAAGGTAAAAAGCAGAAATCTGGGCATTCACAGAAACAGATCAACACTGGTAAGTCAAAGCAGAACCATTTATTTGATTCTCATTGGTCTAACTCTGAAGTTTCAAATTTTTCAGATGTGAAAAGGAAAACACATGGAGTTAAGTCTGCGTGGCAACCTAAGAAGAAGATAGATGAGAAGGATAAATCATTTTCTAGTGGTGATTGTAATAAGAATACTACTAGTAAAGATGATATAATTGTGGATGTTGCTAATTCTAAAACAAAACATGTAAATTCTTGCAAGAAATATTCAAAACAACAATTATTCCACTTATCTTTGTCTACTAGAAAGTTTTCCAATTATGATAGAAATGATTATGATTCTCAGAAAAATTCTGTTGATTGGTTTGGATCATATTTTGTATATTCTCATTGTTCTAATGTCTCATATGATTTTCAAAGAAAAGCGGACCCAAGTTTAAATGGGTAACAAAATCAAGTGCTAACACAGTTGGATCCAAATACAAATGGATACCAAAGAAAAATGAGGAATCTATGTTACCGGAAAGTC
Source organism: Arctium minus (assembly GCA_954870635.1). Lineage (NCBI taxonomy): Eukaryota > Viridiplantae > Streptophyta > Magnoliopsida > Asterales > Asteraceae > Arctium > Arctium minus. The sequence goes on from OX941092.1 coordinate 56,682,849, forward strand.
AAGTCAAGGTTGAGTAAGAGACTTATGGCTTTTGAATACAACATTTCAAGACCCGCACTTCAATGATCAAAAGATTTTACTCCTGAGCTGAATGATAATGTACTCCTACATACATATCTGAGGAAATCAATATTTAAGGGTGAGTATATATATAATTGTCAGAAATTTTATGCATCCGTCAGAAATGATTGTTAGACCACAGTCTCATTGGATTCAAGATCATCCAAACTGAAGATCGCAATCTGAAGCTAAAGCCGGAACGTCGACTCTCGATATTAAAGTCTAATGTTTATTTGTAATAAATGTCAATGTAATTGTTTGTTATTGTATTAGTTAAGTTAATATCTAGTTTGTAAGATATTAGTTATCTTAGTTAGTTATTGGATTTAGTTTAGTTAGTTATATTATTTAGTTAGAAATAATATCTAGATATTAAATCTAGATATTATGGAAGTGTGTTAGACACACTTTAGATAAGATATTGTATCTCTAACATCTCTAAATCAGATCAAATCATAATCGATACACACAAACACCACAAAAAGGTGTAAATCAGAGAGAAAAACAGAGAACACATCTATAGCTTAAATCGATCAATCCTGTAACCGTTGTTATAATCAATACAGGTTGGTAATCGTTTGTGTTGTTGTTTCTATAAAACTTAATATAGTATTGTGTGGACCGACAATTGGTATCAGAGCCTGATTAAGATCAAAAATCAATTTTTTAAAGAAAACGACTCTATGTTCTTGTTTGAAAATAGATTTCTAAATTTTGAGTGTTTTAAGTGTTAAAATCGATCAGGTTGTGATCGATTAGGTTGCTAGATCGAGTTGTGTTGATTTAATTTCAGTAAAAAGCTTTAATCGAGTTCCATTTTGGTGATTTTGTGTTCTGAGTTCGAGTTACAAAAAGTTACTGTGCCATCGATTTTATTTTCAAAAAGTGATATTTATCGAGATCGGGTGGTCACAATCAGTTCTAGAAGTGATTTTAGACATATTGGTAGAGTTTGGTACTGCTAATCGACGAACAAACAAGTTTTTAGTTGATTTTCGAAGTACAGGTCGACCTTGCGCAAACCAGAGGACGAACACACGCAAAGCTTACTTTGCGCAACACGCCTGATACGCAAACCCAACTTTGCGCATCCAACCTGATACGCAAACCCAACTTTGTGCAACCAACGTGAAACACAAAGTCCACTTTGCGCATCTCAAGCAACACGCAAAGCATACTTCACGCATCCAACGACTTACGCAAACTCCACTTCTCGATACACTCTTGATACGCAAACCTTGAACTTCACTTCTCGCAACAAGAAGGATACGCAAAGATCAAGGACAATTTGCGCAACCCTCTCGAAACGCAAAGTTCACTTTGCGCAACCCGCTTGATACGCAAACCTCAGTTTGCGCAACCCGCTTGACACACAAACCTCCATTTGTGCACGCAAACCTTGATACGCAAACCTCTCTTTGCTCCAATCCAGACTTAGAATTTTCTTCAAAATGACATCCAGAGAAGCCCTTGCAATCGGAACTGACACCAAGCCACCAGTTCTCTTTAAAGGAGAATGCGAACAGTGGAAGGATCGGTTTCTGAACTTTGTTGACAAACATGAGCTGGGTGATTTCATCAGGAAATCTATAGAAGATGGGGTTATAAAACCAGTCATGACGACTCGTTTGGTTGGAACCGTGCCGACTCAGGTTGAACTTAAGTATCATGAGCTAGAAGATGATAACCTCGGAAGAGCTAAAGGCGACAGATTAGCTAAGTCATACATTCTACAAGGAATTCCAAATGAAATCTATGTAAAGATTGACAGCTACAAGGCCTCCGAAAAAGAAATGTGGGATCAACTTGAGAAGATGATGCTGGGTTCAAAGGTTGGGAATCAGCTTAAAATCTCCAACTACCTAAATAATTATGAAGAATTTAGAGGCAGAGTGGGAGAATCTTTAGAAGAAACCCATGACAGGTTTGTGACTTTGCTGAACGAACTAAGCAAGAATAAGGTCCACAAATCTCAAATTCAGCTGAACGTCAAATTCCTGAGTATTCTACAACCGGAATGGAAAAGATTTGCCAGACTGATGAAGCAGATCAAGGATCTGAATGAGATTCCACTTCATGAGGTATATGAAACCCTCAGACAAAATGAAGAAGAGGTGGATGAAATTCTAGATGAGAAAAGGCAGAAAGGAAAGACAATTGAAGACACAGTTGCTCTTGTTGTCAGGAAGAAGAAGAACAAGACAATTGTGTATGAATCAGAAGAAGATGAAGGCTATGCAAACTCTGACATGGATGAAAATGAACAACTGAAGCAAGCAATGATTCTGCTGTCAAATGCTTTTCAGAAAAAGTTCTACACAAAGCCAAGTTCAAATAGTCAGAGATATTCTTCTGGTCCGAACAACTACATCCACAAGGAAAGGGTTGAAAGAAGTAGATATGAAGGAAAGAGATTTGAAGGGAAAAGAACAGAGGATAGGAAACCTGAAGAGAGAAGATATCAGTCTGAAGGAAAGAGAATAGAGGAGAGGAAACCGGAAGAGAGAAAGTTTAAAGCTGAAGGATCTAGTCAGTCAGAACCACCAACGTGCTACAACTGTGGCAAAACAGGTCACTATGCCAGAGACTGCCGAAGGCCAAAAGTCAGAAACTCCGATTATTACAAGAAGAAGATGCTTCTTGCAAAGCAACAGAAGGCTGGTAAGGCACTGATGGCTGAAGATGAATACTGGCTTGATCATTCAGACGAGGAAGAAGAGGAAGAAGAAAGAGATGAAGTCGTCAACATGTGCTTGATGGGAAAGCAAGAATCAGATGCTGAAGCTGATTCAGATGATGAAGAAGAAGAGGTATGTGATTTATCGTATTCAGATTTCATGAATAAAATGCATGAAATGATTTTAAAACAACAAGAGTTAGAGTCGAATCTTGAGCGAGAAATTGGTGTTATAACTGATAAAAACCAACTGATACAGAAACTTAGCAATGAAATTGCTGAGAAGAAAGTATTGGTTGAGGTTTTACATAGAGATAATGACACCAACGCAAAGGAAAAGACAATAATTCTTAAAGAGAATTCTGAACTCAAGTCTAAACTGACAAAAAGTGAGATTGATATATATGAGCTTACAAAATTGCATTCTTCATGTACCAAAGAAAACTTTTCTTTACTTGGTAAATTAAAAACTTTGGAACAAAAGTTGTACAAAATGGGTCAAACTGAAGAGACTATTTATCTGAATAAACCCAAAGAGGAAATAGAGAGATGGGGAATCGGTTATAAGAATCCTCACTATATTCAAAAAGGGATGTCTGAAGTGTCAGCACTTTATGATCATCTTTCTATGAAATTAGCTCGACGAATCCCTGAGTTTAAAACTTTCTGGACTAAAATATCAGAAGAGGATGAAGCCAACGAAACTGAAAAACGTTTGAAATCATCTAAAGTTCACCTTCCATTTTATTATGCGAAGATGAATAATAGTTATAATGAAAATCCAATATATCAAAAGAAGAAAACTCTTTCAAGTGATTTCTTTCAAAGTTATTCTGAAAAAGAAATGGAGGCGAAGCCTATTCAAGGTAAACTATATGTCCCTCCTCTTGTTTTAGAAAATAAATTTATGAACTCGAGAATTCTTTATCAGATGAAAGACTTTTGATGAATATTGAACAAAATGTTTTTTCAACTGTGTTAAAAAATGTTAGTATTTCTAAGGCTTCAAACTCTGAGGATATGTTTGGTTTAGCAAATAAAGGGTTTGATTTTCTGAACGCTGATGGTGGTTTAGATGATTGTTCTAATCAATTTGACTTTAATGCAAAACTTCCTAACCATTCATCTTTTGTTAAGAAATCTTTAGGAAAAACCAGTATGCTTGTTAACAGTGCAAAATCAACGAATGTTGATAACTCAGTCTCTATGAAAGCTAAACATGCTAAAGGTAAGAATATATCTCAGCATTCACAGAAACCGAACACTACTGGTAATCCGAAGAAGAAGCATTCGTTTGTTGCTCAACAGTCTAACTCAAGAGTTTCACATGTTTCAGATCTGAGCAAGCAAAGGCCAGACGTAAAATCTCTGTGGCAACCGAAACAAAAGCTTGACAAGACCGTTAAATTGTTTTCTAATGTTAATTGTAGTAAGACTTCGCCTAGTAAAGATGTCTTAATTGTTGATGTTGATATTTTGAACTCAAAACTTGTTGTTTCTCGTAAACAATATACAATGAAGCAATTATTTCAGTTATCTTTATCTGCTAGAAAGTCTTCTATTTATGATAAACATGTTTCTATCTCTTGTCAAGATTCTGAAGATTGGTTTGGCAATTATCATGTGCATTCATTTCATTCTAATTCTTCAAATGCATTTCAAAAGAAAAGAGGACCCAATTTGAAATGGGTACCAAAATCTTGTGCTAACACAGTAGGACCCAAATTCCAGTGGGTACCTAAGGCTAAATCTGTGTTGCAGGCACATCATGTTTAAAAAGGGAGCTTATAGATATGACTTCTAGACAAATCAGTCTAGGACTCGTTCCTCAAAGAAACTAGGTTCTTGAATATAACAGTTCAAGACCCGCACTTCAAAGATAACACAATGGTTTATGAACACGTCTGTTCAGAACCCGTGCCTAAGAAGAAATTATGGCTTTTGAACACATCAGTTCAAGACCCACTCTTCCATGCTTAAAAGTCTTAAATTTTGATTTATGACTATCTAAATCTCTTGTTTTGTTATTTCTCTTGTGCAGATCCGTCATATGTGGTACTTGGATAGCGGATGCTCCAAGCATATGACTGGACAAAAAGATACGCTGTCCAATTTTAATGAAAAGTATTGCGGATCAGTCAGATTCGACAACGACAAGTTTTCTCCAATAATGGGATACGGTGATGTACAACATGACAATGTCACGATAAAGAAGGTGAGCTATGTTGAAGGCTTACGGCACAACCTGTTCAGTATTGGTCAGTTCTGTGACAAAAGCTTAGAGGTCAATTTCAAAGCCAAGATGTGTTCAGTTCGCACTGAAGAAGGCGAGGAACTTTTGGTCGGCACAAGAAAGTCAGACCTCTACACAATTAACTTGTCAAAAATCCAGAACGACAAGCAGGTTTGTCTATTGACGAAAGCCTTGAAGCAACAAAGTTGGCTATGGAATCAAAGGCTCTCTCACCTCAACTTCAGGTACATCAACAATCTGGTCAGAGGAAAGCTCGTTAAAGGACTTCCAGCGCTCAAATATGAAAGAGAACATCTTTGTGCAGCATGTGAAAAGGGAAAGATGAAGAGGGCACCTCATAAACCAAAGCCTGAACCAAGTACAAGCGCTCCGTTAGAGTTATTGCATATGGACTTATGCGGTCTGATGCGAACTCAAAGTATAGGCGGAAAGAAGTACATACTCGTGATCGTGGACGATTACTCGCGATACACATGGGTCAAGTTTCTACGTTCAAAGGATGAGACACCAGATGTTCTCATCACATTCCTAAAGACGACCCAGGTGAATCTGTAGAAACCGGTCAAGTTTCTATGAACAGACAACGACACAGAGTTCAAGAACAACAAGGTTGAAGAATATCTCGAATCTGTCGGGATTTCACATCAATACTCTGCTGCTCGTACGCCTCAACAAAATGGAGTGGTCGAAAGAAGAAATCGAACGCTAGTCGAGGCTGCTCGTACTATGCTAAGTCAATCAGACTTACCTCTATTCTTGTGGGCTGAATCTGCATCGACCGCGTGTTATACACAGAATCGCTCCATGATACATCGTAGATTCAAGAAGACTCCTTATGCTTTAATCAACAACCGAACACTGACAATCAAATATTTCCATATATTTGGGTGTAAGTGTTTCGTGCTAAACGATAGGGAAAGTCTCAACAAGTTCAGTGCCAAGGCAGACGAAGGGATCTTCATTGGTTATTCCTCGACATCAACTGCATTCCGTGTTTATCTGAAGAAGTCAAAGACGGTGATTGAAAGCATCAACGTCACGTTTGATGAAGAGATGGCTTCCGAACAACACAGTTCAGAACCCATTATAACCGAAGTACTAGCTTCTTGGCAACTCAGTCCAAAACCTGCGTCTCAACAGAATAAATCAGATGAAGCATCAACGTCAACTAATAATATATCTGATTTAGACTTATTATTTGAATTGTTTTATGATGAATTTCTTGGATCTAATGTAAAGAAATCTGTTATGGTTGACAGGATGGAAGACATAACGACTACTCATCCAACCAGATCAGATGTTCTTATTGAATCCAACGCCCCGATTCAACAAGAAGTTCAAATTCAAATGCCGACTCCAACAGTTGAAAAAGTTCCATGTGATGAAGAGACAGAAGTAGCTGAACCAGTAGGATGTTCTGTACATATCCATCCACAGCCGGAACAAGCTGTACCTGCTGAGCCTTCTGAACCTACCACTTCAACTGCAATCATAATTCCTCCTGAACAAGCTGAAGTAGGTACAAGTGGATTTATAGATGATTCAACTGACATACATTCATATAATCCACTACCTCATGAACATAAATGGACGAAAGAGCACCCGATAAGCCAGATCATGGGCGATCCATCAAAACTGGTGCAAACTAGGTCAGCATCAATGAATATGTGCATGCATGACTCCTTTCTGAGCAAGTTCGAGCCAACACGCGTATCAGAGGCACTTGCTGATCCATAATGGGTGATCTCAATGCAAGAAGAGCTGAATCAGTTTGATGCACTTCAAGTCTGGAAACTCGTACCAAAGCCTCAAGGTAAAACAATAATAGGTACAAAATGGGTTTTCAAGATAAAGAAAGACGAAGATGGTACCGTTATCCGAAACAAGGCAAGACTAGTAGCCAAAGGATACAAACAAGAGGAAGGAATTTACTATGACGAGAAATATGCTCCTGTGGCGCGATTAGAGGCAATTAGAATGTTTCTAGCCTACGCAACACACAAGAACTTCACGGTCTTTCAAATGGACGTGAAGACAGCATTCCTGAATGGAATTCTCAAGGAAGAAGTCTATGTCTCTCAACCAGAAGGTTTTGTCAATCAAGAGAGTCCGAATCACGTCTACATTTTCGACAAAGCACTCTACGGTCTGAAACAAGCTCCTCGAGCCTGGTATGATGTCCTTTCCAATTTTCTAGTCAAGTATGGTTTTTCAAAAGGAACGGTGGATACCACTTTTTTTATCAAAAAGGAAAAGGTCGATATCATTTTAATACAAATCTATGTAGATGATATTATCTTTGGCTCTACAAATCCTAAGTACTGTAAGAATTTTGCAAACCTTATGGTGTCTAGATTTCAGATGAATATGATGGGAGAGATGAATTTCTTTCTCGGTTTACAAGTAAAATAATTTTCATCGGGTATTTTTATCAATCAATCAAAATACATTATGGATATTCTTCGGAAGTTCAAAATGGAAAATTCAAAACCGATTGGTACCCCAATGGCACCAGGTACTAAGATTGGCACCGATCATTCGGGAAAGGCTGTTGATGTTAGTACTTATCGAGGGATGATAGGTTCTTTAATGTATCTTACTTCTAGTAGGCCAGATATAATGTTCTTAACATGCTTATGTGCACGATATCAGGCAAATCCTAAAGAAATCCATATGTCTGCTGTGAAGCGCATATTTAGGTATCTAAAGGGCACTGGAGATCTTGGTCTGTGGTATCCTAAAGATACTAGTTTTGAACTAACAGCCTACTCAGATGCAGATCATGCAGGTTGTATGTTAAACAGGAAGAGCACGTTGGGACATGTACAGTTCCTCGATGACAAGCTCGTAAGTTGGGCATCGAAGAAGCAACTTGGTGTTTCAACCTCCACGGCCGAAGCAGAATATGTAACTGCTGCTAGCTGTTGTTCTCAGGTCTTATGGATGAGAACTCTATTGCGCGACTACGGTTTCCACTTCAACAAGATCCCGATATACTGTGACTCCAAGAGCGCCATCGCAATATCAACGAATCCTGTTCAACACACCAAGACTAAGCACATAGACGTCAGGTATCATTTTATTAAAGATCATGTTGAAAAAGGAACAATTGAACTTTTCTTTGTAAAAACTGATTATCAACTTGCCGATTTGTTTACCAAACCTTTAGACTAAAAGAGGTTTACCTTTCTTGTCTCTAAGCTGGGTATGCTAAATCTAAAGATTTAATCAGTAGTTATCTATCAAAGTTTTCTAATTGTCTACTTTTTCATCATTTCTTCATTCTTAAGTCTGATTGCATGTACGTTTTAATGCCAAATTTTTTTGTAATGCAAGATTTTAGGGGGAGCTCTTCAAGTCAAAGGAGTATGGATATGACTTATGATTATTTCTGATCAGAACTCGTACTTTAATAGTTTTACTGCTTTTTGTCTTTTCAATTTAAGTGAATAAATTTTACTTTAACTTTGACTTAAGACTTTTGCAGAAGTTTGAGAGAAGCTTACAAGTTCATATGTTTATGACTTAAATCTTAGCTTCATGAGATAGAAGATCGTACGTAAAGGTAAAATTCTATATCTTCATCTCATATATGGTTGAAAGAAGGACAACTTTCAATCAGAGAAAACATTGTTTTCAATGTTCAAACCACTTCCCGATTCTCAAAACGAATTCATGAATTGGAAGTGGGACTTTAAATGTTTTCAAGAAATATATTGTGCTTTAACTAAAATAGTTAAACCAATTTGAGCATCATATGCATCATAAGAAAACAAGGATTTGTTTGTGCTAGGACTTAACACAACTTCAATGTAATCACCTTAACCAGTGATTTCTACCCAAGAAGTTCATCCTTAGTGATTGAGTGTGAGAAGTCAAAAAGAAATAAGTGTGATTAGAGAAAGCAAAATGTTTAAAAGAAAGAGCGTGTGAGAACAGAGTTAAAAGAATATCACAACTCTGCACCAACTTTTTCTGAGCCAGGCAACCACATTACTAGTATTTCACAATTCTTTGGTGAACATTATTGAAACAGGCAACTAGCCCATGCCAACTCTTGATCAAACCTCACTATCTACTCATTTTCTTCTCAACAAGAAAGTGTTTCACATTTTCTAAGGGGATGCAGCACATTTGCTATCTGATTTTCATTTGGAAAATCTGGATATTGAAAAGAAGGAAGTCTGCCCCACCTTCGAACTTCAATCATGCACATTGAGTCTGTGTTTAACTTACTGTTGTCTCAGTGGTTTACACAATTTTAAGCCAAATAAGCAATCATCAAGTGCTAGCTCTTTCTATCACAAGCACGAACACACAAGGAATTTGTTTCTTTGTCATAACGTTTATAGAAATTAACTTTGTGGTGTTTCGATGATTAAATGGAAGCCCTGCGGGAGTCAACATCAAACAACTCCTTTCCAATGTGTATTAGTTACACACAGTAACTTAGTGTTACTGACAGGCATGTTAACTGATTCATTAGTTGATTCAGGTGTTACATGATTATTTTGTCTGGATTTGCAAAGGTCTGGATGAATAACTATTGAATTGACAGATCAGTAGCTCCAAGTGGTTGACATTTCTTACAAAAAAAGTTTTGATGAAATCGTCGCACTTATCATCAAAAAAGGGGAGAATGACTACACAAGAAATGACAAAGATCACATGTTTCAAGAATCACGTCCAAGATTGAACTCTTCAAAAGCAAGTATTCTGAAGACATGCTGATTTCAGAGCTAGAGAAAGAGATTGGATCTTCTGATCTAAAGAAGAAGACTGAATTGCTAAAATCTTTTTAGTAATGATCTTGATCCAAAGGGGGATATTGTTAGACCACAGTCTCATTGGATTCAAGATCATCTAAACTGAAGATCGAAATCTGAAGCTAAATGTCAATGTAATTGTTTGTTATTGTATTAGTTAAGTTAATATCTAGTTTGTTATATATTAGTTAACTTAGTTAGTTATTAGATTTAGTTTAGTTAGTTATATTATTTAGTTAGAAATAATATCTAGATATTAAATCTAGATATTATGGAAGTGTGTTAGACACACTTTAGATAAGATATTGTATCTCTAACATTTCTCAATCAGATCAGATCATAATCGACACACACAAAAAGGTATAAACCAGAGAGAAAAACAGAGAATACATCTATAGCTTAAATCGATCAATCCTGTAACCGTTGTTATAATCAATACAGGTTGGTAATCGTTTGTGTTGTTGTTTCTATAAAACTTGATATAGTATTGTGTGGACCGACAATGATGTTCTACATTTGAGGGGGAGTTACTACATATCTTTTATACTAATAATTTTTCTGATGCATAATTTCAGGGGGAGTAAAAGACTTATGACTTATGATTACTTCTGATCATAACTCGTACTTTAGTTGTTTTACTGCTTTATGTCATTTTAATTTTTGTGAATAAAGTTGCTTTGACCATGACTTTGAGACTTGTGCAGAATGAGAGAAGCTTACAAGATCATATCTTTATTACTTCAGCATGACTTCATAAGATTTAAGACGAAGCGAAAAGGTTAAATTTCTTATCTTAATCTCATATATGGTTGAAAGAAGGACGACTTTCAATCATAAGAAAACATGTTCTTAAAAGTTCAAACCACTTCCCGATTCTTAAACAGATTTCATGAATTGGAAGTGTGATTTTAAATGTTTTCATTTTATTTGTGCTTACATGATTACAAACCTTGTGTTTCCAAAGATAAATACTTGTGTATTGTCTTTTCTATATACTTTCAAGTATTCACACACACCCGTTTAATGTTTGTTTAATATGTTCTTACCATGTCTCATATTTGAAACATATTTTTCGATGGTAAGACACCCCGCTTGTACTTCAATGAATTTTTGAGCGTTAATTCATTTCGAAGTGTCTTTCAAGAATGTCTATATTTTTTATTCATATGGACAATATCCATTATTTTTTACCATAAGCTTTGATTGTTATATCATTCATTTCTGATCATTTTTCATACAATGTCAGATTTTCAAACATGTTTCTTGCATCCATATTCATTCATTCAATTTACTTGTTTGAAAATACTTCAATGTTTAAAAATGCTCATATCTTCATGATTACATTTATGAGCATACACATATCTGACCCATATTTTCCGCGTCTTAATAGTTGAAGTTAATCCATTTTTGAGCAACATATGCTTTATAGGATTACATGGGTTCTTTGGGCTAGGACTTAAATGAACTTCTATGGATTCACGATTACCAGTGTTTCCTACCCAAGAAGTTAATCCAGAGTGATTGAGTGTGAGGAGTCAAAAAGAAATGAGTGTGGGATGTGTGACGAGGTAAAATGGAAATAAGAGTTTGGTTAGATGTGAGCTTAATGATTAAAAAGAAAGAGGTGTGAGATCAGAGTAAAAGAATATCAAACTCTGCACCAACTACTTTCTGAGCCGAGTAGCCACATTACTAGTGTTTCACAACTCTTGGTGAACATTATTGAAATAGGCACCTAGCCCATGCCAACTCTTGACAATAACCCCACCAACCACTCATTTTCTTCTTAACAAGAAAGTGTTTCATATTTTTTCTGGGGACGCAACACATAATCTATCTGATTTTCATTTGGAAATTTGGATATTGAAAAAGAAGGAAGTCTGCCCCACCTTCGCACTTCAATCATGCACATTGAGTCTGTGTTTATCTACTGTTGTCTCAATGGTTTACATAATGTTGAGCCTTATTAAAAGCAATCATCAAATGCTTAATTCTTTCTATCACATGTACGAACACACAAGGAATTTGTTTTCATGTCATAACATTCATAGAAATTTCCTTTGTGGTGTTTCGATGATTGGATGGAAGCCCTGGGGGAGTGAACATCAAAAAGATATTTTCCTATGTGTATATGTTACACACAGTAACTTCGTGTTACTGACAGACATGTTAACTGATCCATTTGTTGATTCAGTTGTTACATTCCTATTTTGTCTAGATTTGTAGTGATCTGGATGAATACATTGTTCGATATTGGTAAAAAATCAGAGGCTCTTGAAAGATCAATGGTCAGAAAAGATTTTCAGAGACATTTCTTGGAGAAAGTTTTGATGCTATAGATGCTCTATTCATCAAAAAGGGGGAGATGAATTACAGAAACGTCCGGATCAGAAATTTCAAAGTTAAAGATTTGAAGATGATATAGTTCAAAGTTTGAAAGTTTGAAAGGTTGTTCAAGCAAAGTCAAAGATGCTTGAAGATGTACTGATTTTCTGAAATTTTCTTTGAAGATTATTTGCTGAAGCAAGTTGAGCTAAAATCTGAAGATAATTTATTTCTGAAGTCTGAAAGAGTCTTGTGATGAATCTGAAGAGATTATTGAAGATCATTTCTATTATCTTTGGGAGAGATTGTTGGTATTTCTTGAAGATAGACTTTGGGGAGATTAAGGTTAAAGATCAACCAAAAGAGGAAGATTGTACTCAGATTGAGCTTAAAAGGGAGATTTAAAGTTCTTCAATGTAATCAAAAGGGAAGATTGATTTGGTAAATCTTTTTGTGATGATCTTGAATCCAAAGGGGGATATTGTTAGAGAAGAAATATGTTCGATATAAGATCATGAAGACTAAAGGTCAAAATACTAGAAGTCAAAGCTGAGAAAGTCAACTCTCATTAAAAGTCAAAGTCTAAGTGTAATAAAGTCAAAGTGAACGTGTTGTATTTTGTTTGTTTTCCTTGTTTTAGTTGTAGGTATAAATAGCTATTATTTGCTGTTTAATAGATAGTTGGTTAGAGGGTTAGGATTTGAGTTTACAATTTCAGAGAGAATTTGTAGAGAGAGAGAGAGACTTCTAGAGAGAGAAAGTTGTAATCTTTGAGTTTTGAATTGAAATCAAACAGGTAATCGTAATCAATCTTGTTTGTTTGTTTTGTTTGTAATTAGAATACTGAATTAGGGACACACAGTACAATATTTCTCTCTCTACAATTAAGCTCTCTCTTAGTCATATGAGTCTACAAACAAAACAAAGTATTTATACCTACTATTACAAAGACACAAACCAACTAACACTACAAAGACTTTTACTTTTAACACTTTTACTTTGACTTTTGCTTTAAGAGGCTTTGACTTGACCTTTTGACTTTGACTTTCATTCTTCATGATCTTAGATCCAACATAACTATGCACTTACAGAGTTCTAAACTGAATTGTTTAGAAGTCAATGTCCTTAATCCCCCATAAAATATGCATCATGAAATTTGTCATTGTTGATCCAAACTCTCTCAGTGATTTGATAACGACCCTCTTCTATACTTAGTGAAAATTACGTTTTAATATGTATTAGTGTTTTACCATCAGCGATCAAACTGAGTCTGTTCAGTTATCGCTGATAATCTTTCTTATAAACATTTCTATGTATTAGTGTTTCACTATCAGCGATAAGACAGAGTTTGTTCAGTTATCACTGATAGTTTCTGATGTAAACAGTAAACGTAATCCCTGAAGACAAGCCTCGCGTCAACAGATGTTCATAGCTGAATCGAAGACGAAGCTGCTGAACAAATACAAGCCTACTAGTGACCTGATGCGGATATCAGTGAAGCAAAGACGAATCTACTTATACACGAAGGAACATGAGGAAAAGCTTTAGCGATCGCTGAACTCTTGATATCTCTGAAGAAAGAGATACTCAGCGATCGAATGATCACTTAGCTTATGCCTCAAGTTTCCTTTTGTCTTACCTTGCACAACTTAGTACGATATGTCAGAACGGACATGTCTCTGCCACAATTCGTACAATATCTCTGTCAACTACACTGTTCATTGTTCGGCCGAAAGCATGTCTCCCAAAAGTCAGACTCCCAAAGCCAATCAGTGAACGCCACGTGTAAAGTGCCCTGCCATGCATTTAATGCAGAGGGTATAAGTAGGAAGATCACCCCTTCATCTGAAGTGTGGTTAATCCTTGAACCCCGAAATAGAAACCTTTGTTTTCTATATCTCTTAATCCCCCTTTCTCTGAATTTCTTGTGCAACCATCTTAGTGTTTCTTAAGTTTGTTTAGATTGAGTCTGTCTTAATCTTATTCCGCAACAAACTTGTAAATTGTATTTGATTTATCAATAAACAATTTATTAAACTTTAATTCTTGTGTTTGTATTCAACCCCCCCTTCTACAAACTTGGTAAGCACCTTCGGGACCAACAAGTGGTATCAGAGCAGTTTGTTTAATCTAATAAACAAGATCTTGCTTTATTCTCTTCATTGCTATTCTAAATGGCACTTAACACAAACACAAACTACTATGATAATGGTTCACTTTCTAAACCTTCTCGATTTAGCAGAGATAACTTTTCTCTATGGAAAAATCGAATGATGCTATTTCTTGAAGGTGCGGATCCTACTATACCTGAATATATAGAAAATGGACCCTATGAACCTGTTAGAATTATAGCTGCAGTTCCCGCTACTGCCACCACTGAAGTCGTCCCTGAACGCTATGTCGTTAAGGAAATAAGACAGTGGAGTGATGAAGATAAAAAGAAAGTAGGAATAGATGAAAGAGCAAAGACCATTATTTCAATGGCTCTGCCTGATGAAGTTTTCCATTCCATCATGCATCTGAAAACTTCTAAAGAAATGTGGGAAACCATATGTGTTCAATATGAGGGCACCACTGAAATCCAAGAAACTCGTAAGATTAACTTGGTAAGACAGTATGAAAGTTTCATCGCTGGTAAGAATGAATCTCTCTCTGACGTTCATCAGCGGTTTAACTGCTTAATCATTGACCTAAGAACTGTTGGCAGGACCTATTCTAATTCTGAGGTCCTAACAAAATTCTTAGAATGTCTTCCTGAAAGCTGGGACAGTTATTCAATATGTCTTAAGCTTACAAAAGACTTAAATTCTCTTTCTCTCAGCACTCTGTATGGAATATTGCTCAAATACGAGCAATCAAATCTCCTGAAGAAGAATCTTGTAAAAGATTCTAAAGACTCCAAAAGCACTCATGTTGCTTTAGTCTCTTCAGAGATAATTCCATCTCAGCGATCTACTCTCACCATCACTGAGTTAGATTCTGAATCTGAGGATTTATCAGACCCTGATCTTTCAGAGTTTGATGAGTCCTTAGCACTCTTGACAAACTCTTTCAGAGTTTGATGAGTCCTTGGACACTTTGCTAGTGAGTGCAGGTCGAAAAAGGTCTTCAAACCTTCTACCTCAAGAAGATCCAGTGATGACAAATACCTAAAGCTGAAGAACAAATATCAAAAACTGAAAATCTATAAGCGAAAAGGTAAAGGTCTCATCGCTGAAGAACATGACTGGGCTGAATCAAAAGAATCAAGCTCTGATGAAGAAGCCGCCGCTAATCTTTGCCTCATGGCTGAGATTAAAGAAGAAGTGGAAGAAGCATCTGAACCTTCCATTAGCTACATATCATCTGAGGTATATATCTCTACAAATCCCTCTCTGCCTGAAGCTGAGAGAGGTCATGCTGTTGATGTGCTGACGATTGACCTTTATAATGCTCTAAACGACGAAACTCAAGCTGAGAATAAAAATGTTCATTTAACTCAAGAGCTAGAGAAATGTCATGAAAAGATCAGAGAACTAACTCTTTTAGAAGAGAAGTTGAAAGATCAAGTCATTATAAATGAAATCATCAGTATTGAACGCGAACAAGCCATCGCTGCTCTAAAAGCAGAAAAGGATCATGTTGAAAAATGGTGCAAATCATCAACAAAGATCTCTGAGATAATAAATGCTCAAATTCGTGAAAGTGATAGAACTGGTCTTGGTTTTTGGAAACTACAGGATGTAACTAAAGAAGAAAGTTCCTCACTTAAGTTTGGAACGTTTGTCACTTCTTTCTTTGACACTTCTTATAATCAATTATATCCCTGTTCTTCTTCTAATTCTATCCCTGAGGAAATATCCAAAGACACTAAGTCTGCAGATAAAGGAAAATCCATTCTTCTTCCTCAGAAGGCTACCAGGAAAGCAAAGCGGAATGTTACCTCTAAACCTTCAACAAATCAATCATCTAGCTCTGTGATAGAAATATTTGATCTCTGTCCTCCAAAGCTAAAGATTGATCTTAAATCCACGAGATCTGAAGAAATGAAAATTCCTCCCAGATCTCATGAGAAAAGCCTTCTCGGACCTGGACATGCTCATCTTAAACATGGAAAACCTTCTAGTTCTGGTCCTAAAACCATTTTCAAATACAGAAATTGTTATCACTGTGGTTTTACTGACCATATTGCAAGCAAATGTCCGACTGCCACCAAAGCTGATAAAACAACTAAAGTAAAGATAAATGCCTCTAAGACTGAGAAGGTCACCAAAGTTGAAAAATCAACCAAGGTAAAAAATACCACTAAGGTTAAGAAATTAACCAAAGTGAAGATCACCACTGAAGCTGAATCCTCATCTGCTGTGAAGACTGCTGAATCTTCCATATCCTCTAACTCTAAAGGACCCATTGAAAAGTGGGTACCAAACAACGCTTAATCTTCCTTATGTGTGCAGGGATCAAAGGGCATCTGGTATCTTGATAGTGGATGTTCTCGTCATATGACTGGACAAAAAGACCTGCTCACTGAATACAAGGAAGAGAGAGGTCCCTCTGTGACCTTCGCTGGAAATGGAAAAGGATATACCCGAGGGTTTGGTGTCGTCAGCAATGGGACAACTACCTTTGGAAGAGTCGCTTATGTAGATGGACTGAAGCACAACCTTCTGAGCATCAGTCAGCTATGTGACAAAGACTACGAGGTTCGCTTTTCTAAGAAAGCATGTTCAGTAGTGGATGAGAAAGGAAAACTTGCTCTCAGTGGTTATCGCAGAGAAAATGTCTATGTAATAGGTATGGACTCTACTATCACTGAAAACTTATGTTTTCTCTCTAAGGCCTCTTCTGATGTCAACTGGCTATGGCACAAAAGGCTCTCTCATCTAAACTTCAAAACCTTGAATTCTCTCTCATCTAAGGAACTGGTTTCTGGTCTTCCTCATCACTCATATGCTAAAGAATCTCTCTGCTCAACATGTGAAAAAGGAAAACAAACAAAAGCTAGTTTCAAGTCTAAACAAGTTTCCTCAGTGACAAGTCCTCTTCAGCTCTTGCATATGGATCTGTTTGGCCCTATCAACATCCAACTAATAGCTGGAAAGAAATATATGCTTGTCATTGTAGATGAATTCTCTCGATATACCTGGGTTATCTTTCTTCGCTGTAAGAGTGATACTCCAGAAGAACTAACATCTTTTGTTAAAAATATGGAAGTGCTGAATAATCTTACTGTTCGTTCAATAAGAAGTGATCATGAAACTGAATTCAAAAACAGTTCCCTGAACAATTTCTTTGAAAACAAGGGAATTTCTCATAACTTCTCTACAGTAAGAACACCTCAACAAAACGGAGTCGCTGAAAGAAGAAACAGAACGATCATTGAAGCTACTAGATCAATGCTCAGCGATTCTCATCTCCCTACTCAATTTTGGGCAGAAGCTGTAAACACTGCATGTTTTACTCAAAACAGATCGCTAATAGTAAAGCGATTTGGGAAGACAACTTATGAACTTTTTCATGGAAGGAAGCCTTCTATCAGTTTTCTTCATATCTTTGGTTGTCAGTGCTATATCGTTAACAACAGAGATCAACTTGGAAAGTTCGACCCAAAAGCTGATGATGGAATATTTCTAGGATATTCCTCCATCTCCAAAGCCTACAGAGTTTTCAACAAAAGAAGACAATCTGTGGAAGAAAAAATTCATGTCACATTCGATGAAACTCGCTCAGCGAACTCTAAACCAATCACTGACAATGAAGAGTTAAATGCTTGGATGTTTTCTCAGTACAAAGAAACTGAACCCTTCTTCTCAAACCATCAGCATTCAGATCCTCCAACCGCTGATGATGATCCAAACATTATACCTCCTAGCCCTGAATCCAACTCATGGGTTTCAGCTGAACCTCTAAACACCTTGCTACCATCAGATCTACCTCTGTCTGAAAACCTCCGGATAACAACAGTCTGTCCACTACTCAACAGTTAATTGCTGATGAACCTCAAACGTCCTCATCAGTAAACATCCTAATTGTTGATTCAACCTCTGAGTTGATAGATCATGCTCCTGCTCAGCGATGGACCAGAGATCATCCAATAGATCAAATTCTTGGTGATCCAGATGCAGGTATGCAGACACGACGAAGCTCAGGTAATATCTGTCTCTTTGTCAACTTTCTTTCTTTAATAGAACCAAAGAAGACTGATGATGCCCTCAAAGATCCAAACTGGGTCAGCTCTATGCAAGAAGATCTGACTGAATTCTCTTGAAACAAAGTTTGGAATCTCATTCCTAGACCATCTGATAAAACTGTTATAGGCACCAAATGAGTGTTTAGAAACAAGTTAGATGAACATTGAACTGTAACCCGCAAACAAGGATCGACTTGTTGCTCAGGGATACAGACAAGAGGTAGGTATAGACTATGATGAAACCTTTGCCCTTGTGGCTAGGCTCGAAGAAATTCGACTATTCTTAGCTTATGCAGTCTATAAAGATTTCATCGTCTATCAAATGGATGTAAAATCAGCGTTCCTAAACGGAAAGCTGAATGAAGAAGTCTATGTAGAACAACCTCCAGGGTTCTATGACCCTAAGTATCCAAATTATGTTTTTAAATTGGATAAGGCTCTCTATGGACTAAAACAAGCCCCTCGTTCTTGGTATGACACTCTCTCATCATTTTATTATCTCTGAAAATTTTGAACGTGGCAAGATTGATAATACGTTATTTTTCAGAAAGATAAAAGGTCATATAATTCTTGTACAAATATATGTCGATGACATAATATTTGGTTCTACTAACCCATCTCTATGTACTCGCTTCGCTGAAAGAATGAAGAAAGAATATAAAATGAGTATGATGGGTGAGCTGACGTATTTTCTTGGTCTTCAGATTAAACAATCTGACAAAGGTACTTTTATAAGCCAAGGTAAGTATGTTAAAGATATGCTGAAGAAGTTTGATCTTAATAAAACTTCAGCGATGAAAACTCTTATGGAACCACCCCTGACACTTAACAAAGATCCTTCTGGAAAACTTGTTAATGTCACTGCCTATAGAGGAATGATAGGCTCCCTGCTGTATCATACAGCGAGCCGACCTGACATTATGTACTCTACTTGTTTATGTGCACGCTATCAATCTGAACCCAAGGAATCCCATCTGATCGTTGTTAAGCGAATTTTCAGATATCTGAAGGGAACTCCTAACCTCGGTCTTTGGTATCCCAAAGACTCAGGGTTCGATCTAACTGGTTATTCTGATAGTGATTTTGCAGGCTGTAAACTTGACAGAAAGAGTACCACTGGTGGATGTCAACTCCTGGGAGGAAAGCTGGTAAATGGACAAGCAAAAAGCAAAATTCAGTGTCCACTTCCACAGCTGAAGCTGAATACGTAGCCGCTGGAAGCTGTTGTTCGCAAATCTTATGGATGAGAAATCAACTATTAGACTATGACCTTCAGCTGTCAAAGATTCCTATCTATTGCGACAGTACTAGTGCTATCGCTATAGCAAACAATCCAGTGCTACATTCAAAGACGAAACACATAGAGATCAGAAATCACTTTATCAGAGATCATGTGATGAATGGTGATATTGAACTTCACTTTATCCCTACTGACTTTCAACTTGCTGATTTATTTACCAAACCTCTTGATGAGACAAGGTTCAACTTTCTCATCAGTGAGCTTGGAATGTTGAATCTAGAAGAATAAATCTTCAGCGTTCATGCATTGTGTCAGTAATCATAAGTTCCCCTTTTATCATTCTCTCTGATAAACATTCTGACTCTTAGGTATGTTCTCTCAATCCCTACAACTGAATCTTCATTCAGTTAAGATGTTTTTCAAAATATAAACCTTAATCACTGAACTTTCTTCAAATGATTAAAAGCTTTTTGAAAAATAAATTTATCACTGATATTTCTAGTCAGTGATCCTTTGAAAAGAAAATCTATCCCTATATTTACCTTCAAGGATACTTTCAAAAAGAAAAATCTATCGCTGACTTTTCTTCAGCGATAATTTCAAAAAAGGACAAATGAACAGTCTCTCTCTTCTATGACGTCATTTGAACCGACAATCCACGACATGTTTTTTTCTGACACGTTCGTCCGTTGCCCTTCTATCCAATCAACTTCGTGGGACGTGTCCATGTCATGATGAGCATTTGTTTTCCCGTCTCTCACATTCTCTCTCCTTTCTCACACGTATAAAAGGAATATTTTTCCATTCTTATCATTTTACGCTTTCTGGAAATACCTTCAAAGCAAGAATACTCTCTCAAGCATTCTAGCATTCTCAAGCATTTGTATCATCTTCTTCAAAGATCAACAGGTTATTCTTGATCTTTTTCTAATTCTTATCTTAAATATTTTTACATAAAACTCCATTTATGGGTTTATAAGATTCTAATCACATAAAATCATTTTCATTTTTGATTTTATTCTTTAAAAACAATTTTATTTTGATTTTCTTCATTCAAAATCTTTGGTTTTTCTTCTTGTTCTTGTATATTATATTAAGAACACCTTATTAATCTTCAAATTTGTTGATTTTCTATGTTTCTTTCCTCAAATAGAAACTAGAAAATCTTCTTTATTTTTAGACTAAAACCTTTTCTTCTACTCTTTTATCTACTCATATTCAGAATGGCTCAATCTGCACTTGTCGCTTCTACGAACGTCAAATTCGCACTCACTGAATCGGAGCTTCCAAAGAACAATCATCTCGCACGTCTCGATTTTGACGGTGTTAAGTACCCACATCTGAGGGAAGCTGCAATGTTTCTAAAGCAATCCTGCATTGCTTATGCTATCACTGTGGATCCCATACCCTCCAAAGCTCTTCTCCAGCAATTCTGGTTTACTGCTGACGAAACCTCTATCACCAACAAAAAAGGTGAACAGGTTCCTGCTATCTCTTTCAGCACTCAACTTGGCTCAAGGATGATGACTGCCTTAGGCCTGAGGAAAGCTCTACGTTTTCCTGACAAACCCAGGAATGGATTCGACGCCTTGCCAACTGATGCTGAACTCATCCAATTCCTGGATGCCATGGAATACGCTTGGGAACCCAAGCCAAGGACGAAGATTCCAAACAAGAAGCTGACTCTTGTGAAGAAGGCACTGATTCCTTCTCATCCTAACTACATCTTCTCACTATTCATTCAGTGTATGAGTGGGAAGAGTGGGTCACTGGACCAAGCAAGCAAGATTCAGGTTCAGATGGCTTACTCAGTGATCACTGGACGAAACTTCGACTACGCAACAACTATCTTTGACGATCTCAAGTCAAAGATAGAGAAGACCGAAAGGGATCCCAAGGTCCCCTACGTACGCTTTATCTGCGCGTACTTGAAGTTTCTCTACCCTGCCACTTACCCCACTAAATCGGATGCATCTTTTCCAAAAGTGGGTCAGCGCTCCCTGGAGGTGAAGACGCTCCCCAATGAGGTAAGTATCTATGAACTTTGCTCTCGTCTCTCTCTCCTCACTTCTTCGTCTTCAACGGCCATGCAGGAGGTTCCTTCTTCTGCTATCCCTGCCGCTACCCCTTCCAAACGACCATCAACTGGCTCCCTTGGTCCTTCGAAGAAGGCCAAGGTGACCAAGGAGAAAGCTACCTCTAGCTCTATACCTAAGGATGTTTATCAATAAACTTCCTTGGATGCTTTCGTGGGTCTCTCCTCCACATCCTCAGCTACAACCACTTCAACCGTGCCAGCGATCTCGGTCGCTGTCACAACAACAGTGACGCAACCTACAATCTCAGTTCAAGAACAACCTGAGGTAACTACCCCTATCCCTACATCTTCTATACCCATCTCTAGTCCTTCTATTTCTTTGATCTCTAACCCTCCATCTATTTCTACTCAACCACAGTTTGGACCCATAGGACCTGAACATCAATCTTTTGAGGAATCGTTACAATTCTACAAAATGTTTGATAATTCAGGTATCCCTATAACCTTAAACACTTCTCCCAACTCACCATATAATCCTGTTTCTCAAAAACTAACTTATAATTCAGGTCCTAGTCTGGCGACTGTTGACACCAATGTCAACAGTTTGACTACCAAGGTGGAGGCTCTGACTGCATCTCTCAACAACACCACCAATGTTGTTCAATCAACTGGTGAAGCTCTGAAGACGCTGACAGCCAACTGCGCCTCTAAAGCTGACATTTCTCAAATCGCTACTCTTCAAGAAGCGATTATCAAAGTCAGGGAGGACTCACAGCAACAGTTTGCAGCTCTGACTACAAAGGTTGATGCCTGTGAGGTCCTTCTTCAGCAGATCCTATCCCGCCTGAAGGAACCAGCTCCAACTCCTGCTCCTTCATTTACAGAAGACGATCGCACCGCTCTAGACGTAGCTGTGGAGTGTATTCATCAAGCTACGTCCGATATCCCTGTGCTTGAAGACCGGCTCAAAGGACTGGAGGCTGAAGTCCAGAAGTTGTCCACCGCTGAGACCTCTACTCCTTCCCAAGATCTCTCCCTTCATGATAATGACAAAGAGGGGGAGAAAGCATATGAAGAAAATAAGGAGAAAGAAGTTAATACTGCTGAACAACTGAAGGAAACTCCATCTCATGTTGAGGGGGAGATAGCTGCTGAGAAAGTCCCTCCTACCATCGCTGATCTAGTTGATGATGAGCAAGAGGAAGAAAACGATGATGATGAAGACCTTGATCTTGAAGATCAAGAGGAAGATTCTCATCAAGATGATGATGATGACGATGAAGATCAATCTCTATGGTATTCTTCAGCCGTCACTTCATCAGCGATAGCTTCGAAAGAAGTTATCAAAGCAGGGGGGAGTCAAGAGACACCATCAGGAACCCCTTCCCAAAGCAAAGGTGCAACTGCTGAGGGAACCCTGAAGATGATTTCACTACCTGAGGAGAATCCTTCTCAGGTATGCCTTACTCTTGTTCCTTTATCCTTTTATAAAAATCCCACCCCTGTTTCTTTCTAGCCTTTATCTCTCTCCTTCCCTAAAAATAAATCTAACCTTTTTCTTTTTCTGACCAGATAGTTCTCTCCCCTGCTTAAGGGTAAAGAGCTTCAAATAATACCAGCTGCTGAAGATGATGACCAAATAATCCCAATCTCTGTCAGAGAGATTGATGAAGAGGATGGAGAAGAAGAAGAGTCCCTGCAACATCATGGAAGGGCCTCTAGACCATCTCACTGGTCAGAGGAAGAGAGAAAGAAAAGAACAGAGATGATCTCTCATTTGGAGAGTCAACGACGAAAGGTCCCCTCTCAATCATCAGATCTGGAGTTCCTGACTGAAGCTGAAATTGAAGAATTCGTCAGGGCTGAGAAGCTGATTGCTGAATGTCAAAGAGATGCCTCTAGCTCTCAAAATTCAGTCTTCTCAAGTCAAAGACAAGAAGCTGAAAAGCAAACTAGTGGAAGTCTAGGCAACTCTTTTGAAAGAGATTGAAGAGGAGCGCTCCAAAGAAAAAGCGGTCAGCGATAATTCTGTCGATTGGTTAAAGCACAAAATTGACTATCGCTCTGACCCAATGAAGATCGTAGCTGTTTCTATCTCTGGAAGAAAGAAGAAGGATAAACTCTCTGTCACCATGGAGATTACCAGAGAGGATGGAAGCTGCAAGGCTATGTTTATTTCAATGCTGGAAGACTTTGGCTACATGGAGTGGCTTAAGTTCAAAGATGCGCTAAAGAAATCAAAGTCTACATACAGAGGCTATGTTGAAAGGGTAAATGATGCCCTCATCAACAGAGTCGCTGCTATACTAAAGGTGCCATCTACTCTTCCTCCAAAGTCCAAGAAAATCAAGAGAAATCCTATCTCCTCCTCATCTGATAATGTCGCAGTGATCAGGAATGAAACCTCCATCAAATTCTCAAGAGAAGCTCTGTTCGGTCCTCCTCCTGATCTTTCAGTTCTGGATCTATCTCTGCCTCTTGGCGGACCATATGTTGCAGGACAAGTACTTGAAGAACCTTTTGGAATCTTCTTCAGAGATGACGAGGAACAACTCAGATTTCAAAGGGTCTCCGAAATCCCTATCTGTCCCCTCGCTCTTCTCAAGGATCTCATGTGCCTATGTTCTACTCTCTCTTCTGCTGCTGAGCCAATCATAGCGATCATCTGCAAAGAATCTTTAGAGCGAAGGCAAAAAGGAGAAGAAATACCTGAGTATTTGATCAATCCTCCTAAACCCTCTTTATATAGCTGATAGATTAGTTTCCTTTCTTGTAATCTATTAGTTTAACTTAGAGTAGTTAGTACATCACTTGTACTTGTAATTTTCATACCTTGTAATTCTTTTTTTGGATTAATGAGAATTTCAGTGAAGTACTTAACTCTATCAGTACTGTAAAAGATCCCTCAAAATAGTAATTGGGACATGTATGTTATAAGTCCTGATTATTCCATCATTTTGAATTATAAAGTAATTTTCTTCAGTTACTTTGTCATTATCAAATAGGGGGAGATTGTTGATCCAAACTCTCTCAGTGATTTGATAACGACCCTCTTCTATACTTAGTGAAAATTACGTTTTAATATGTATTAGTGTTTCACCATCAGCGATCAAACTGAGTATGTTCAGTTATCGCTGATAATCTTTCTTATAAACATTTCTATGAATTAGTGTTTCACTATCAGCGATAAGACTGAGTTTGTTCAGTTATCATTGATAGTTTCTGATGTAAACAGTAAACGTAATCCCTGAAGACAAGCCTCGCATCAACAGATGTTCATAGCTGAATCGAAGACGAAGTTGCTGAACAAAGACAAGTCTACTAGTGACCTGATGCGGATATCAGTGAAGCAAAGACGAATCTACTTATACGCGAAGGAACATGAGGAAAAGCTTTAGCGATCGCTGAACTCTTGATATCTCTTAAGAAAGAGATACTCAGTGATCGAATGATCACTTAGCTTATGCCTCAAGTTTCCTTTTGTCTCACCTTGCACAACTTAGTACGATATGTTAGAACGGACATGTCTCTGCCATAATTCGTACAACATCTCTGTCAACTACACTGTTCATTGTTCGGCCGAAAGCATGTCTCCCAAAATTCAGACTCCCAAAGCCAATCAGTGAACGCCACGTGTAAAGTGCCCTGCCATGCATTTAATGCAGAGGGTATAAATAGGAAGATCACCCCTTCATCTGAAGTGTGGTTAATCCTTGAACCCTGAAATAGAAACCTTTGTTTTCTATATCTCTTAATCCCCCTTTCTCTGAATTTCTTGTGCAACCATCTTAGTGTTTCTTAAGTTTGTTTAGATTGAGTTTGTCTTAATCTTATTCCGCAACAAACTTGTAAATTGTATTTGATTTATCAATAAACAATTTATTAAACTTTAATTCTTGTGTTTGTATTCAACCCCCCCCCCCCTTCTACAAACTTGTTAATCAGCTTCGGGACCAACAGTCAGTACAAATTTTTTGCAAAAATTCTCTAACTCCTCCTAGAAATTATAATCCTCTAATCTTTGTCTCACACTCCCCTGAAATCATGAATAGAACCTGTCAGTGCAGATGTCTCACACTCCCCTAAAAATAAAGAAATGAAGAAAAATTAAAAATCAAATTGTACTAGGTAAAATGGATTATGTTTTAAGATTCAACATACCAAATTTCGAAATGAGAAAATTAAATCTCTTCTCGTCCAAAGGTTTAGTGAATAAATCAGCAAATTCATAATCCGTGTTTACAAAGTAAAGTTCAACTCTATGTTTTTCCGACATTATCTTTTATAAAGTGATATCGCACGTCTATGTGTTTGGTCTTCGTGTGCTGTAAAGGATTAGCAGATATCGC
Organism: Arctium minus; assembly: GCA_954870635.1. NCBI lineage: Eukaryota > Viridiplantae > Streptophyta > Magnoliopsida > Asterales > Asteraceae > Arctium > Arctium minus. The sequence continues at coordinate 56,708,727 of OX941092.1, forward strand.
GATGGCACACTTTGCATCACAATATATATGAATCTTGTTGAAATGGAATCCATAATCTTTGAGCTGTTTGCGCATCCACAGTACCTGAGAACAACAACTTGCTACAGATACGTGTTCTTCTTCAGCGGTAGACGTAGACCCACAAAGTTGTTTCTTTGAAGCCCAAATGACGAGTTTATCTCCCAAGAATTGAATGTGACCCTAGGTACTCTGTCTGCCAAGCATACAACCTGCATGATCTACGTCTGAATAAGTTGTTAACTCTAAACCAGTATCTTTAGGATACCAAAAACTAAGATATGTGGTTCCCTTCAGATATCTAAATATCCGCTTAACTGCCGAAAGATGGGATTCTTTGGGCGAATATTGATATCGAGCACATAAACATGTAGAAAACATAATATCTAGCCGACTAGCCGTCAAGTACATTAATGAACGTATCATACCTCGATAAGTCCTAAGATCAACAGCTTTTCCCGAAAGATCAACTTAGTATAACATTCATCATGAATAGTTATGTATTTTCACGTGAATTCAATTAATCTTTAGTATTCGTACATCACTAGCACATTCATCATTATGGTGATGTGATTCCTGACAACGTAACGATTACGAAGGTGAGCTATGTTGAAGGTTTAGGGCATAACCTATTCAGCATTGGCCAGTTCTGCGACAAAGATCTACAGGTAAATTTCAAGGACAAGAGATGTTCTTTTCATACTGAAGATGGTAAGGATCTCTTGGTCGGCACGAGAAAGTCTAACCTCTACAAGATTAATTTGTACAAAGTCCAGACTAACAATGAGGTTTGTCTACTGTCAAAAGCCTCGCTGCAACAAAGCTGGTTATGGCACCGAAGTCTTTCTCACCTGAATTTTCGTTACATCCATAAACTGGTAACGGGAAAATTGGTAAAAGGACTTCCTGAGCTGAAATATGTGAAAGAACATTTATATGCAGCGTGCGAGAAAGGTAAGATGAAGATAGCCGCTCACAAGCCAAATCCTAAACCTAGTACAAGTTCTTCATTGGAGTTGTTGCATATGGATCTCTATGGTCCTATGCGTACGCAAAGTATTAACGGCAAGAAATACGTATTACTTATTATGGACGATTATTCGCGGTACACATGGGTAAAATTTCTGAGATCAAAAGATGAGACACCCGAAGTCATCATCACATTCTTAAAGACTACCCAAGTGAATCTGCAAAAGCAAGTCAAGCTTCTTAGAACGAACAACGACACAGGGTTTAAGAACAAAACTGTGGAAGATTATCTGAATCAGCCGGGATAACACATCAATTCTCTGCTGCCAGAACGCCAGAACAGAATGGAGTAGTAGAAAAACATAACAGAATGCTAGTCGAGGCTGCTCGTACTATGCTGAGTCAATCCAATCTACCTCTATTTCTATGGGTCGAAGCTGTTTCGACTGCTTGCTACATGCAAAATCGATCCATAATACATCGTTGGATCGGTAAAACTCCATATGCTTTGATTAATAATCGTACACCTAGTATTAAACACTTCCATGTTTTTGGATGAAAGTGTTTCGTTTTAAATGACAGCGGGAGCTTGAACAAGTTCGGACCGAAGGCTGAGGAAGGCATCTTCATTGGATATTCTCAAATGTCTGCAGCATTTAGAGTGTATCTAAAGAAGTCAAAGACTGTAATTGAGAGTATAAATGTCACATTCGACGAAGAATTGGCTTATGAACAAAGCATTTCAGAACCCATACTTACTAGAGTGCTAGTTCTTGGGCAGATTAGTCCAGAACCTGTGCATACTGAAAAGAAATCAGATGAAGCGTCATCATCGACATCTCACTTATCTGATTTAGATCTTTTGTTTGAATTGTTTTATGATGAATTTTTTGGAACTAAAGTGTCTAAACCTATTGTGGTTGATAGATCAGAAGATTCACAAAGACATCAACCAACCACTTCAGACATATCTACTGAATCAAATTCCCTGATTCAGCAAGAAATTCCAATTCAAATACCTACTCCAACAGTTGAAGCTGTGAACGTTAATGACGATCCAGAAGTTGATGTATTAGTTGGTTGTATTGTAACGACAAATCAACAGTCAGAAACTGTTGTTCCAACTGAAGTTTCTACACAAGAAACTTCAACAGTACTCCCATCAATTTTTGAGCAAAATGGTGAAGCTGAAAGTGGATATCTAGATGATAATCATGATCAATCTACATCGAATCCACTACCTCATGAACATAGGTGGACCAAAGATTACCTGATAAGCCAGATCATTGTAGATCCAACGAAACCGGTGCAAACTAGGTCTGCTACATTAAATATGTGTATGCAGGACTCCTTTCTGAGTAAGATAGAGCCAACTCGCGTATCTGAAGCTCTAGCTGATTCGGATTAGGTGACTGGAATGCAAGAGGAGCTGAACCAGTTCGAAGCTTTAATAGTCTGGAGACTTGTGCCAAGACCGGAAGGTAAATCTATCATTGGTACAAAATGGGTATTCAAGAATAAAAAGGACGAAGATGGTATCGTTATCAGAAATAAAACAAGACTTGTGGCTAAGGGATACCGGAAAGAGGAAGGAATTGATTATGACGAGACTTATGCTCTAGTGGCACCCATCGAAGCGATCATAATGTTTCTTGCATATGCTGCTAATAAAAACTTCACCGCCTGAATGCTTTGTCAATCAAGAAAAACCAAATCACGTCTACATTCTCGACAAAGCACTTTACGGTCTGAAACAAGCACCTCGAGCCTGGTACGAAGTTTTACGAAAGTTTTTAGTTATGTCGGGCTTCACAAAAGGTAAAATCGATACTACTTTGTTTATTAAAAAGGTAAAAGCCGATATCATTCTTATTCAGATATATGTGGATGACATTATATTTGGCTCAACAAATCCTAAATACTGTAAGAAATTTTCAAATCTAATGGTGTCTAGATTTCAGATGAGTATGATGGGAGAGATGAATTTCTTTCTCGGATTACAAGTCAAGCAACTTTCAACGGGTATTTTCATAAATCAAGCTAAGTACATTTTTGATATTCTTCAAAAATTTAAAATGAAAAATTGTACAACAATTCGAACCCCGATGGCACCGGGAACTAAGATCTGCATGGATCCTTCGGGAAAAGCTGTCGATGTTAGAACCTACAGAGGGATGATCGGTTCATCGATGTATTTAACTTCTAGTCGGCCATATATTATGTTTTCTACATGTTTATGTGCTAGATATCAGGCTAATCCCAAAGAATCCCAGCAGACTGCGGTCAAAAGGATCTTTAGATATCTGAAGGGTACTGCAGATTTTTGTCTGTGGTATCCTAAAGATACTAGTTTTGAACTGATAGCCTACTCAGATACAGATCATGCATGTTGTATCTTAGATAAGAAAATTACATCAGGGCACCTACAATTTCTACGCGATAAACTCGTAAGTTGGGCATCAAAGAAACAACTGTGTGTTTCCACATCAACGACTAAGGCAGAGTATGTTGCTGCTGCAAGCTGCTGCTCTCAAGTCTTGTGGATGAGAACACAACTGCGAGATTATGGCTTCAAATTCAACAAGATCCCGATATACTGTGACTCTAAGAGCGCTATTACAATATTAACAAATCCTGTACAACATACAAAGACCAAACACATAGACGTACGATATCACTTTATCAAAGATAATATGGAAAAAGGTACAGTAGAACTTTATTTTGTAAACACTGATTATCAAATTGCAGATTTATTTACCAAGCCTCTCGACGAAAAGAGATTTAATTTTCTCGTTTCTAAACTTGGTATGTTAAATCTCAAGACGTAATTGTTGATTACCTACTAAAGTTCTCATTATTGTTATTTTTCTTCATTTCTTTATTTTTAATCTGAAAGATATTTGCACTTTAAGTATGTTGATGATTTCAAGGGGAGAAGATTCAAATTGGGCTTAAAGAGAGAAGACTAAATTGAAAAATCTTTTTAGAGATGATCTTGATTCAAAGGGGGAGAATGTTAGAACATAAATATGTTGGATGCAAGATCATAGAAGACTGAAGATAAAAGTAAATCAAGTCAAAGCTCAAAGTCAACTCTCAAGCATGAAAGTCAAAGTCATTGTAATAAGTCAAAGTCAAAGTAATTGTGTTTTATTGTTTTGTTTCCTTGTTGTTGTTGCAAGGTATAAATATCCTTGCCTTTGTAAGTTTTGGTAACAATTCTACACAGAGCAGATTAGAGAAGAGTTTCATTGTATATCATTCTAGTGAGAGGTTGTAGAGAGAGAAACAGTTTGTAGTGAGAAAGTAATTGTAATCTTTGGAATTTGAATTCAATGACATGTGGTTACAAAGTTGAATCTTGATTGTTGTTAGTTTTTGATTAAGAACTTGATAATCTGGGAATAACAATTGGTATCAGAGCAAATCCGATTGAAATCAAGAAAATAGAGTTCGACACTGTTTCATAGAAATTTGGATCAATTTTTGAATTTTTTTTGATAATTCGAGTTGTAATTGATTGGATTGTGTTTGAAAATTTTATTAGATTAATCTTGTATATGTCTCATAGTGAATTGCACTGTAATTAATTGTCAATTTTTGATTTTTAGAGTTTCGAGTTTCACTTGTTATGCACTATATTGGATTGATTTGTACTGCTATGTGTATCTTGCTTAAATTCATTGGTAGAATTAGGTTCTAGGAGTATAGGTGAGTGAGTTGTCAAAATTTCAGTTTGAAAGATGAAGGTTTGATGTGTTTTTTAGCAGATCAGAGGCTATCTTCATTCGAGATCTGAAGAACTAGCAAAGCATTCAAGAACTCGCACGAAGAACTCGTTAAACCAAAGGATTTCGCATATTGATGTATTCTGAAAATGATCAAGGACATAATTTGTATGTCTATGATGTACGAATTGTGTAGAATTCGCATAAAGTGTTATGTGAATTGATCAAATTTCGAATCTAAGTGTTTTACGAAAAGTTAGGATTTCGCAGCTGTGAGGTATACGAATTCCTTGAATTCGCTTAAGGGTGCTTGTGAATTGTTGAAATTTGAATATTTGTCAAATGCAGATTTCGTATATCCCTGTTGTACGAAAAGTGGATGCGAAAAGATTGAATATCTTTGAATTCATAGAATTCATAGATTGTGTCATACGAATTCATAGATTGTGCAAATTAGTGGATTCTGCGAATTCTGTGCATACAAATTCTGATTTCTTATAGTCTACGAATCTTGAAGTTGGTATATGTAGTGTACGAATTATGTAGTTCAATTGTTTTGTTTGCGAATACTGTTACTTTGGCTTGTGTGCGAATTCTTTGAAGATCATTATAGTGTGCGAATTCCTTACTTGGTGATTTTTTTGAAATTTAATTTCTGATTTTGTTTCTATGTTTTCTGTATTTTTGAGATTTCACATAGACTTATGATAATTTCATGTTCTTTTGTGATAACAGGTGTAAAGATCAAGATGTCATCAAAAGAAGAAATTGCTAAACTCAAGGCCAAGATTGTTTCTCTCGAAGAAAAGATTGTTCAAAAGTGTGATAGCTATTACCAATCCTTGGTTGGAAAGATGAATAAGATTGATTACTATAAGCAGAAAGAAAATGACCGAGTTGCTACTTTCAATAGTCTTAAAGAATGGATGCATTCACATATGGGTTTACTGAGAAAGGCAACTGATTTGGGAAAATTTTCAGTTTTCTTTGTTGAGTATAAAAATCATTTAAAACAACTTGAATAAGAAGTTCTTCATGCTTTGAAATAAGATAAATGGTTGGAATCTGAGAAGTTGAACACTGAGAATATTGAGCTTAAAAGAAAGATCTCTGACTTGGAAAATCAAATGGTCCAAATCCAGCAAGTAGCTTCTGTTGACAGTTATGAGAAGAAGATTAAGAATCTGGAAGATGCTAATGTTGAGCTTCAAAAGAATATATGAGATTTGGATCAAAAGATGGTCAAAGACAGAGATGACTTTGAGGTGAAAAGAAAAAATTTGCCAAGAAGTTCTCAGAGTTTCTAGGAAGAGTGTTGATGAGAAGAATATGGTTGAGCTTAAATGTTCTAAGTTTTCTCAACAGGTGACTAATTTTGAAAAAGTAATAATAATGGAAAGAGACAAGTTTGAGAAGGATAAAAAGACTATTGAACAGAAGAATGTAGGAATCTTTAAAGAGATATCTGGTTAGAGGAAGAGTACTGAGAAGGACTTTGAAGAAGAAAGACAGATTTTTGAAATCAGAAATAAAGAAGCTAACAGAGAAATTATCTGAATTTTCTACAAGTGCATTGAAAGATCAGAAAGCGAAGTCTGAATTCAAGAAAGAGATTGACCTGCTTGTCAAAGAAAGAGACAATTATTCTTCAAAGATAAAAGAGTTTGAAGACATTATTTCAATGGTTGTGGTGACTGAGCAAACGACTCCAGAGTCAAAAATCCACAAACCTAGAAATAGTTCAGTTGGCTCTAACAAGACAGCCTTAAGCTCACATCAGAAAAATGTTTCTACTAGAAGGTCAATTAACTCATTTGATAAGATTCGTGCTACTAACATCTTCTATGATCGAAATGTAGATGGTTCAGGTACACAAAGAAGAAGAAGAAGAAGAAGAAGGAGATATGTAGAAGAGAAACTGGTCTGGAAAGTGAAACCAATAGATGAAGAAAAGAATGATGAGAAGAAGAAAGAAAAGAAAGGAAAGAAGGAAGAAAAGATAAGTAACAAATCATTTGTACATGGATCAAATGCAAAGAAGAACAAAGTGATGAAAGGTAAATCTGATTATACTTACTCACGATATCAATTAATCAAGTTGTCTAAAAAGAGGTATTGTTCTTATTGTTGTACTTATGATTATGTTCATAATTCTAGTGATCATTACTGGTGTAGTTCTTATTTTATTACTCCTAATAGAACTTCAACTCACAAATGTGGACCCAAATACAAGTGGGTACCAAAGCCAAAGAATGATTCTGTGTTGCAGGCACCTCAAGTTAAGGGGGAGTAAGAGAACTGATGCTTTTGAATAAGTCAATTCAGAACCCGTGCTTCAACGAACTGAGGCTTCTGAATAAGTTAGTTCAGATCCCATGCTTCAATGAACTGAGGCTTCTGAATACTACAGTTCAGGACCCGTACTTCAATGATAAAAAGTTTGACTTCTAAACACAACAGTTTAGGACTCACTATTCAATGATCAAAAGAAATGATGCTCCCGTACTGATAAGAGAATGAAGTCCGATACTCAAATGAGGAAACTAATCTTCAAAGGGGAGTACATATTTTTCTGGAAATATGCATTCGGAATATATGATGATTTATCCTTCAAGGGAGTTATAGATCTCTATCATGTTTTTCACTGACATATTTTATGATGCGTAATTTAAGGGGGAGTAAGAAATATGACTTATGATTATTTCAGATCAGAACTCATATATTCAAAGTTTTACTGTTTTCTGTCATTTACTTTTCAATAAATGTTGTGAATAAAACTTTATACTTTGACGGACTTTGTGTTTTTGAAGAATTTGAGAGGAAGCTTAAATGATCATATCATTTTGACATAGAGCTGACTTGATGAGATTTAAGACTGAGCAAAAAGGTTTATTCCTAATCTTAATCTCATACATGTCTGAAAGACGGACAACTTTCAGATGTGAAAATGTGTTCTTAAATGTTCAAACCACTTCTTGTTCTTAAACGATTTCATGAATATAGAAGTGTGATTTTAAATGTTTTCATTTTATTTGTGCTTCAATGTTATAGAAATCGTGTGTTTCCAAAGATTAATACTTGAGTATTGTCTTTTCCATATACTTTCAAGTATTCATACACACCGGTTTAACTTTTGTTGGATATGTTCTTACCATGTCTCTAAATTGTAACAAATTTTCGGTGGTAAGACACCCCAATTGAACTTCAATGAATTTTGACCGTGATTTCATTTCAAAACATTTCTTTCAAGACTTGTCTATATTTTGGTTCGTATAGACAATATTCAATTTTTGCTGACCTAAGCCTTATTTGATAAATCTTTCTATTTGATCTTTATCATACAATGTCAGATTTTCAAACAAGTTTCTTGTATTCATTTCATTCATTTAATATACTTGTTTTGAAAAGTTTTCAATGTTTAAAATGCTCAAATCTTCATGATTATATCTGTGAGCATACATACATCTGACTTGTATATTTTTGGGTTTTAACTGAAAAGTTAAACCATTTTGAGCAACTTTGCACTTATAGGATTGCATGGGTTTCTTTTGTGTAAGCTTACCAGAACATCCATGGATTCACGTTAATCAGTGTTTCCTACCCAAGAAGTTAATCCTTGAGTGATCGAATGTGTGAGGAGTCAAACATAAACTGAGTGTGGGTTGAGCGATGAGGTAAAATGAAAATGAGAGTTTGGTTAGATGTGCGCCCAATGTTTAAAAGAAAGAGGGTGAGAGAACAGAGTAAAAGAATATCAAACTATGCACCAACTTTTTCTGAGCCGGGCAACCACATTTCTAATGTTTCACAATTCTTCGTGAATATCATTGAAACAGGCAACTAGCCCATGCCAACTCTTGATAAAAACCCCACCAGCTATTCATTTTCTTCTCAACAAGAAATTGTTTCAATATTTCAAGGGGACGCATCATATAATCTATCTAGTTTTCATTTGGAAAATCTGGATATTGAAAAAGAATGAAGTTTGTCCCACCTTCGCACTTTGATCATGCACAATTGAGTCTGTGTTTAACTGTTGTTGTCTAAATGGTTTACACAATTTTGAACCTTATAAAAGCAATCATCAACTACTTATTCTTTATACCACTTGCACGAACACACTAGGTATTTGTTTTCTTGTCATAACGTTCATATAAATTATCCTTTTTGGTGTTTCAATGATTAAATGGAAGACCTGGGGGAGTGAAAAACACAAAAGCTCCTTTTAAATGTGTATTCGTTACACATAGTGACTTTGTGTTACTGACAGCATTCTAACTGATTCATTTGTTGATTCAGGTGTTACACTCATAATTTGTCTGAATTTGCAAATATTCGGATAAATATCTTGTTAAGTCAGATTTTATAGTAATCATTGTATTTATAGGCTTGGTCTAATACTGTGTTCTTATGCGCTTATACTGTGTAGTATTGGCCAGGTTATTTAAGTCCCTTGTGGCTTTGTGTCTTGTAAGGAACTAACGCACATCTAATAGAAATCACATCTTGCGCTTCAATCTCTCTCTCTACTTATTCTTACTAGATTTAGAACGATCTTGCATTATCAGTTGGTATCAGAGCCTAATCTGAATCTGAGAGAATTGAGAGAAACAATTTTCGAATTTGAATTTGTGATTAAATCAGAAAATTTGATCGATTTTCTTGATTTTTTTCAAGAAAATCTCATTTTTTGATTTTTAATCAAATTTGGTCTGTATTTTGAACGATTTTTCTTGATAATTGGTTTGTTGGATTCGGTTTTGATTGTAAAACATATTTGATTCACATCATTTTGCAAGAAAATCAATGTTTGATCATCAATTTTGAAAAGTTTTGAGTTTCTGAAAAATCGTTTTTTACGTACTGTTGGATTCAAGATTTTAAGTTTTTGTGGTTTTCGATCGATTTTAGTGTTTCAAAGTGGATAGAAATCAGTTTTCGAACTTATCTGTGTGAGAAAATTTTATTAAAATCGGTTTTGTAATCGAATTTAGAAGAATTCTGAGTTTTTTTCATCGTTTTGCGCCAGATTCAATGTTTGCGCGACTTCATTGAGCTTTATGCCAGTTCATCTTCCTCTTTGTGCTCAGTTCAAGTTCTCGCGAAAAGAATCTTTTGCGCCATCTCTTCATCGAGAAAAGTCTAGTTTGCTTCATCTTCATATTGCGCAAAGTGAAAATTTGCACCAACTTCAGCTCGCGCAAATTAGTTTTGCGCCACCTACTTATCACGCAAAGAAAGGTTCTTGTCATCATCAGCTCACGAAAAGTTCAAGTTCTCTCTATCTGCAGTTCGGGCAAAGTCAAGTTTGCGCCATCTTCATCAAGAGCAAAAGTAAAGTTTGCGACATCCTCATTTCACGAAAAGTTCAGATTGTGCAAGTTACCTTTACGCTACAATCATCTCACGCAAAGTAAAGTTTGCGCAACCTTTGTATATCGCAAAGTTACATTTGCGCCACCAGCATCTAGCGCAAAGTTTGTTTTGCGCCACAATCGTCTCGCGCAAATCTCTTTTGCGTCATCTTCTGCTCACGCAAACCTTCAGTTTGCGACAGTCTCTCTGTTTCTGACTTAGCATTTTTCTGAAGCTTTTCTTTATGGATTCTGCAAAGTTTGCGTTTCAAGCTCAGTTCTACAAGAATGATATCATGATGTCATTGGGCACATAAACTCGTCCTCCGGTTCTGGTTGATGAAAATGAGTTTACTCAGTGGCAAGATCGGTTTCTTAATTTCATTAAGCGTCAAAAAACGGAGATGACATGATGAAGATTCTAACTGAAGGATCTTTTGTAAAACTCACTCTGGCTTCTGGATTATCAAAGCATACCGTCGAGTACACACCCGATGAGTTGGTGCAATATAAAGCTGATCGTGATATAAAGGCAAATCTGATGCTAGCCTTGCCAAATTCTGTCTACAACAGGATTGATTGTTTCAAAAACAATCCTAAACTAATGTGGGCACAACTAGAAAAGATTATGCTTGGATCTACAGTTGCAACACAATTTCGGCATACACGCTACATGAACAACTTTGAAGAATTCAAAGCCAAAGATGGGGAGTCACTGAAAAATGTTTATGACAGGTTATGTGCGGTGATAAATGATCTACGAAAGATAAAAGTGGAAAAGACTGAGCTGGAGACCAATCTGAAGTTCCTCAATGCTCTACAACCGTAATGGAATAAATCTTGCCACCGATTGAGGAATGATGTCTGGATATCTACCATGCAAATCCAAGAGATGTACGAAATATTGCTGACAGATGAATGCATTGTCAAGGATAACAAGGCCAAACTTGACAAGAAAAACAAAAATACAGTGGACCCGGTTGCACATCTCACGAGTCAACTGACTGAACAAGCATTGACTGATAATGCTTATGACGGTGCAATTGATGATGATGGCGAGGCACTTCATAAAGCTATGATTCTTCTCTCTCAACACTACAACAGAAAGTTCTAACCTCGTTCGGGTTCCAACAATCTTCGCTTCACTTCTGGATCTAAGAATGTCAAAGTGACCGAGGATAAGAAAGCAACTGCATGCTTTAACTGTGGAAAGTCGGGTCACATCGCTAAGGAGTGTCAAGTGAAGAAAGTTCGGGATTCGGCATATTATCGGAAGAAATTGGAATTGGCCGAAAAGAGAGAGAATGGAAATGCTTTGTTAGCTGAAGAAGAATTTTGGCTAGATCACTCTGAAGACGAAGCTGATAATGTGGAAACAACTCATATGTGCTTCATCGGATATGATCAGAGTGATGATGATGATGAAGATTCCACTGATGAAGATGAGGTACCTTCTGAGTTTGATTACACTTTTATTTCTTCCCAGATGAATATCATTATAGCTGCTTTACATGATCTTCGCTCAAAGTTATTATCTGAAAAACAATTAAATTCAGAAAAGTCAAATTTGATAGATAAATTACAAATTTCTTTGAAAGATGAAAAATCTATTTTGGTTCAAACAAAAGAAATCTTTCAAAAGAAATTGGATAGTTTAGAAAAATCAAATATGACCTATCTTGATTCTTTGACTGAATTGAACAAACAAAAAGAAAGTTTTTCGAATAAAATAAATGAGTTGGAAGAAAAATTATATCGAAGGAATCAAACTAAACAAACCATTTTTTTGAACAAACCGCGGAGTTATGAGTCTATAAAAGAAAAATGGGGACTTGGTTTTGAAAATCCACATTGTTTAAACAATGCGATCGACAAATCCCCTACTTTATATAAATTCGATTATCTAACTCTTGCTAAATATGCTCCTCAATTTAAAATTGATTGGATGAATGAAAAGCAACTGTTAGAAATCGAAAATGATAAAAAGATAAATAATAAGAATAAGGAAATTTCTTTTGTTTACACGAGTGAAAATGCCAAATATTTTCCCGAAAAATCAAAGAAGAACAGAAACAGTTTAAATGACATTTCTCCCATTAAATCTTTATTATCTGATGATTATTTTGATATTTGTGCTACTAACACTAATAAAGAAAATATATCTCCAGTTTCTTATGATTCTAAGAGATATATTCCTCCATTAGTGTTAGAAAACAAAATTATTGATCTTGAAGATAAAATGGAAGATCAAAATATTCAAAGAGAAATTGAATCTAATGTTATTTTTTCATTCATGATTTCAAGTCTTGAAGAAAAATTAATTTCTGAAAAACAAGACTTTCTATCTGTTTCTGTTCCTTCTTCTGCTTTTAAAGAAAATAAAACGAAAGTTCTAAAATCTGAAAACTTTTCTCAAAATTTTTCTGACTTCGAGGCCACTTCAGATTTATTAACTGATCAGTTGGGTTTCATAGGTAAAATTGCTTCTTCTGATTCAATTCTTAAATCGAAAATTCTTGATGAATATTTTACGCTAAATGATGATTATTATAAACCAAAGCGTAAAAGAAGAAGGTCAAAAAATTCAAAGAAACAAGCTAAAGTCATTTCTGACAGTTCAAATTCTTGTGATTCAAATATTTTAGATAGGACTTTGAGCACATCTTCAAGGCAGATATGGAGGGTCAAGCGGACATCTGATGAATCTGCGACTGAAGAGGATCGAAATGTAGACAAATTTTGTAAAAGTGATTCATTTGCTACTTGTAATAAAATTTCAAAATACTCAATAAAGCAAATGATTCGAATTTCAAAAGATGTCTCTTATTCCTCCTCTGGTTCAAGTTCAGATGATTATGCTTCGTCCTCTACTGATGTTTCTGTTAATTCATCTGATTATTTTTCTCGTGCTTTCTATGTCAAATCTAACGAGTTTTCTCCCATTAGAACTGCAACTAACAAATATGGACCCAAATACAAGTGGGTACCAAAATCAAAAATTGATTCTAAGTTGCAGGCACCTAATGTCAAGGGGGATTAAGAGAAAAATGGCTTCTGAGTAAATCAGCTCAGAACTCGTACGTCAATGGACTTTGACTTCTAAACATATCAGTTTAGGACTCGTTCTTCAATGCAATTAAGCTTCTGGACGAATGAGAAACTGTGAGTGCATCTATTTTTTTCCACTGCATTTATCTCTGTATGTGATGTTGTTCCAGTTATCTCATGTCTTTCAAGAATCTGAGCAAGTTCAACCAAAACCTGAGTTTGTACAACCCAAATCTTTCATATGAGACACCAATTTATTATACATTATGTGGAAGAAGATATTATTGAATTTTATTTTGTTCTGACTAAATATCAATTTGCTGATTCTTTACATTTGTTTTAAATGAAATTTTTTTCAAACTCGGCATGTTGAATTTAACAGTTTAAATCTTTACAAATTTTTATTATATAAAGTAAAAGTTTTACAGTTTTTCTTTCTTTTGAATAAAATGTGTGTATAGGATAAATTTTCAAGTTGCTTTGTTTATATTGAAGTTTTATATATTCAACTTTCAAGTCTTACAAAATTCGAAAGGTCAGCAACATGTTTGAAACTTTTGATACTGCTTTAAAGATATGTGATTCGGAATATTTATAGTTTACGATGCTTGGAAATCCTAAAAATTATGAATTATGGATCGTAATGAAAATATGGGCTAAGCAGTTAGATGTAAAACTGGGTGATTGAGATGAATTATATATATAAAATACAGAAATCTCTAGGTTTAAAAGTTTGTACTTGTGACCATTCTGGTTTGGGAAAGTAAGTTCCGTGGGATGCTTGTCATCTGGTCCCCTAAGTTCAATTGGTCTAGGAGTGATCAAACCCAAATCCTTCTATAGAACCAGATCGAAAGTTATGTTCTACTGGTATGAATGGGTTTAGGATGTGTCGATGTAGCCTTTCTGATATGGGAAAGTAAGTTCCAAGGGGTGCTTGACACCTAGTCCCCTAAGGCCAACTAGTCTGGGAGCGGCTGACCCAAATCCTGCAATAGGGTCAGATAGAAAGTTACGTTTACGACATGTTCTTTACTTACCAAACTTTTTGATTAAAAGATGCCAAAGTGCACAAGCTTAAAAGATGCCAAAGAGCACACTCATGTGAAGATGCCAATGTGTACAATATAAAAGATGCCAATGAGCACACATCTCATGATACTTGGTGATATGTTTGATTTGCGATAAACCTATAAATTTGTGAAAATCTTAAATTGAAAGATGCTGAGGAGAAATTTTTTTAGTCAAGAAGCTTCTATAAGTCGCTTAGATGGTCTGTGTTGATTTAGAAGATGGATATTGAAGACCACAGCGCCAATGATTACTAAGGGGGAGATTGTTAAGTCATATTTTATAGTAATCATTGTATTTATAGGTTTGGTCTAATACTATGTTCATAGTCGCTTATACTGTGTAGTATTGGCCAGGTTATTTAAGTCCCTTGTGGCTTTGTGTCTTGTAAGGAACTAACGCACATCTAATAGAAATCACATCTTGCGCTTCAATCTCTCTCTCTACTTTCTTTCACTAGATTTAGAACGATCTTGCATTATCATATCTTTTGGATCGACGGCGAATCAGAGACTCTTGTGTTCAAAGATCAATGGTCAGTTCAGATTATCAAAGATATTTCTTGCAAAGTTTTGATGATTTCATGCCTCATTCATCAAAAAGGGGAGAGAGGTTTAAGAAATGTTTGTAAATTTATCAAGAAGTTTGTGTCAAGACAGTTTTTATAGAGAGATTGTTGAAGTTTGTTCAAAGCTATAAGAGTTCAAAGGTTTCAGAATTGTTGATGTTATCCCAGCCTAATCTAGTTGATGATTAACACACAAACACATTAATATCAAGAGATATTAGATCAGAATAACATACCAATCCCTTGAATAAACAATGAAACCCTTGTGTGTTCTTGATACCCTTGAATACAGAGAAAACGGCTATTAATTAGAATGTTATTAGAGTTAAACCTAAAAACTAATTAAACAAAACTTTAAGTACCTAGGCCATATGGGCTTTAACCTTAATGGGCTTTCTAACAGGCTTTAGGCCCATTTACAAATAACTATTAACATATTACACTTTAAATCCTCTAAACTTTAACTATCAAACATGTTGGGTCTGAAATATGCCAAGCATGGTTACTACTTCTAGTTCAACATGGTTACTACTTCTAGTTCAACATGGTTAATACTTCTAGTTAATGCTGCTAGAAGAAAACAGTTAATACTTCTAGTTAGTACTTCTGTTATTAATGCTGCTAGTTGATGGTTAATGTTGCTCAACAAGATTAGTACTACTAGTTCAAAGTTAGTACTGCTTGAAGAGATTAATGCTGCTGAGCATGGTTAGTACTGCTAGAGTTAATACTGCTCAGAGTATTAATGCTGCTTATGATTAATACTGCTTATAAGATGGAGATCTGTATGGAAAGGATGACAGCTGGATAAACTGAAGATTATGGAAAGCTTAGAGATAATGATGGAAGATATTCTGAAGATATTTTATTAATTGGAATTAGCTTTTATCTTTAGTATATATATATATTGTATTGTTTAGAATAAAAAAAAAAACATGAAGTGAAAAATTCTAAGATCTAGAGAGAAAAAATCAACCTCAAGGCATAGATCCTAATTCTAGAGAAGTATAATTCGTATTGGTGAGCCTGTTCATCAATATTGAGGTTGAGTGAGTAATCTTGTAACTTTAAAGCATTCAATTCAAGTTTACAGTTTATTCTTCATATTTACTGTGTTGATTTACTGTTTCATTAAATATCAAAGTGTTATTCCGCAAACTTCTTTGATATTGTTTCTGAGAATTAATTCTTGTTGAGAATTCGATCCTGACAAAACAAATACGGTTTAGACCCTCTAATTTAACTTTAATCTTGAATACAATTATTTGATCCAACAATCTCCCCTTTGGATTCAAGACAAAAAAAAAAAAATTGGCAATTGTCTTCGGGTCTTCACTTGTCTTCTCACTTGTCTTCTCTTTTCTTCGGATATGACGTTGATAGCTTCAAAACTTGATATCTTTAAATCTTTGAAAATCTTCAGAAGTCTTCAGATTATATTCTCCCCCTTAATTTATTCTTCCTCTTTGAATATTCTCCCCCTTTTTGATGAGTGGTGAGAATCATCATCATCAAAACTTGTCAAAACAATCTCCTCCTTTGAATATGGTCATCATGTAATGAGCCCTGTATGGAAATAAGAGTAGTCTTCCCAGACGAAAAGAGTGATTATTTCAATCTTTTCAGATTAAAATAGAAAGTAGTAACCATTCGAATCTTTTCAAATTCAAACAGTTTAATAGGTGTAACCCTGAATCAACAAATGACTCAGTTAGAATGTCTGTCAATGACACAAAGTCACTGAGTAACACAAAGTTACTATATAAGGAGCTGGTTTGATGTATACTCCCCAGGTCTTCCATTCAATCATCGAATAACACATGGTTATCTATGAACGTTCTGACAGAAAACAAAATTCTGTGTGCTAGTGCATGTGTATGAAAGAATTAAGCATTGATGATTGTTTTTCATTTTAGGCTCAAAGTATGTAAACTTGTTGAGACAGCAACAAATTATACAAAGACTCAATTTGCATGAGAAAGGGTTCTAAGGTGGGGCAACTTTCCTTTTTTTCAATATTAGTATCTTGCAAATGAAGAACCAATAGCGTATGTGTTGCGTCCCCAGAAAATGTGAAACATTCTCTTTTTGAGAAAAGAATGAGTAGCTGGTTGGGTTAATGCAAGAGATGGCATGAGCTAGTTGCCTTTTTCAATGATGGTCACCAAAGAATGTGAACCAATCAGATTTTGTGGTTGCCCGGCTCAGAAAGAAGTTTGGTGCAGAGTTTAATATTCTTTTACTCTGTTCTTTCACCCTCTTTCTTTTAATGCTCACTTCTAACCAATCTCTCTTTTCCATTTTACCTCTTCACACACCATCACTTAATTCTTTTGACCCCTCTCCCCTCAATCACTCAGAGAATACTTCCTGGGTAGGAAACACTGGTTATCATGAATACATGGAAGTTCTCTTAAGTTCTCACACTGAATCCCATGTATTTTCCTAAAAGAACATACAGTTCAATAAGCTTTTGTACATGAAAGCACAATGGAATACAGTTACATGAAGAATAAAACTTGGAGAAGTCAAAACAGTTGTGTTTGACGATGCAATTCTCCCCTTCAACCTAAAAGTGGTTGGCAATAAGCTCATATCAATTTTTCATGAAGAATAATATGCTGAAGAATAAAAAACGAATGTTGTTTATATGAACAATATATAAACATATTTTCAATGAAAGCACATGAAATGACGTTTGATTCAATCAACAGTGAATACAAAGAACGTGAGTATTACCATAGAAAGATTTAACTTTTGATACATGGTAATAACAAAGTCAAATAGAATGTTCTGAACCGTTATGTGTATGAATACTTGACAAAGTATATTGACAAGATAAAACGCAAGTATTTATCTTTAAGAACACACGGCCAGATAATCTTTTAAAATCACAGATATTCTCCCCCTTAACTGATAAATTTTTATTTAATTTTTTTTAAGATCAAGCAGGAAAAATAAAACACTGAAGTGCGGGTCCTAATCTGATGTGATTAGAAGCCATTCTCCGTTGAAGTACGGGTTCTAAGCTGTTTTACTTAGAAGCCTTCGTTCTTTCTCCCCCTCAAACTTTGGGTGCCTGCAACACAGATTTAGCTTTTGTTACCCACTTGTATTTGGGTCCTAATGGGTTAGTTGCAGTTCTAGTAGGAGAGATAAATTAAGAACCATACCAGTTATTAACGTATTCTTTTCTTACAAAATCATTTGTACCACAGTAGGAACAACTAATTTTCTTTTGTGCTAACCTGATCAATTGATGGATTGTGTAAACCAGATCAGGTTTGCCAAACGTTTTACCTTTTGTAGCATAGATCCATTTAGAATTTGATGTATGCACAAATGATTCTTCTTTCTTCTTCTCCTCCGAGGATCCTTTAACTCTCCAAATCCAGTTTCCTCTTTCTTTCTCATCATCCCTTCTCCAAAAGCTTTTCTTTTGAGACTTAGTTTTCTTGAAGTTACCTGAACCATCAACGATTTTGTCATAGAAAAGGTTAGAAGGACGAATCTGATCAGTACATTTAGAAGTAAGACAATCATCTAAATCATAGAAAGGATTATAGAAAACATTTGAAAAATGTGAACTTGAAGCTGTTTTTAATGAACTGTTTGAATAAGCTAGATCATCTCTTGGTGATTGAGCTATTAACTCTAGCGTCTTGTGCTCAGTCAGCTTCACCTTGAATACGATCTCTTCAAGTTCCTTTATCTTTGAAGACAAACTGTTTCTTTCTTTTTCAATTAGATCAAACTTCCTATGCAACTCAGATTTTGCATTCTTCTCCTTCATGATGTTTGTTGACAATTCAGATAGCTTTCCTGTCAGCTTCGCTATCTCAGTTTCAAATATTTTCTTTTCTTCAGAAAAGTCTATATTTGCTTTCTTCAACTCAGCTGTCTTTTTCTCTTTCTCAGCCTTTTATCTTCCAATAATGATAACCTTCTCAAAGTCTGAAACTTGTTGAGAAAGCTTAACACATCTAATCTCTAATGATTTCTTCTCTTCAAATGCTTTTCTGGAGAAATTAGAGAATTTCTTGGCAAAGTCTTTTCTTTCTTTCTCAATCTTCAACATTTCATCTTGAGCTATTGTATTGTCTCTGTCTTGGGTTGCCTTTTCTTTCAGCTCATTGATCTCAACCTCAAGACTGAGAGCTTTATCTGTAAACTTATCTCTGTCCGTACAGAGTTGAGAATTTATCTGTCTTAGTCATTTACTAGTATAATTTGCAACACTTGTACTCCTTCTAAGCTCCTCAAACTCTCTTTGCATTGCATCCTTCTTTGACCACGTAGAGCTGGACTCAGATCTTTTCAACTTTACTTGAAGATCTAAGATTTCTTTTTCTTTAGACTCAATAATTCCTGCAAAGTCAATTTTAGAATCAGAATCTTTTGAATTTTCTTTTAAAACATTGATCTGAGTAAGAAGAGATGAGTTCTGAATCTTTAGATTTTCATTCTCAGCTTCAAGAGGTAACATCTCGGATTTGAGATTTTTAATCTCCTTTTCGCAATCATAATCCATGTCTGTATATCTTGACAACTGTCTAGCAAGACGTTTAGCATTTGCTTTTGCTTTTGCTTCAGAATGTGTCATCTTTTCAAAATCAAGGTTGTAACCTTCAGACATCTTTAGCTGTATGGTTAGTAAGCAAACTTTTCTGTATCAAGACAATCAACTAAAAGAGATCGTTAGAATCAAAATAAAAACTACACTAAAAAATTTTCAGAAAAAAATTTCCAAAAAATAATTAAGTGCAGAATTTGCACAGTATAAAACACAAAGAAATAATACTGAAGAATGAAATTAGGAAAATTTTGATCAAGCACAAAACTTTTGTCCCCCTTCGCAGACTTAGCATGGGGATCCCGCTAAGTCTTGACTTGTAGAGGCCATAATACAGTTTGCAAAATTTTGTCTAAGTATGCAAAAAGACAAATTTTGCTCGATCGATGTGCTTGACCGGTGTTTTCTTCGACCGGTAAATTTGACCGGTAACTTGCAATGACCGGTATTGGTGTTTCGACCGGTAAAAGACTAAGACCGGAACAAAAATTGGACCGATATACCTTTCGACCGGTGAGATGTTTGGACCGATATAGTGTTCGACCGGGGTGAACTGAGTGTGTACCGGGCGACCGATGTGGTGTTAGGACCGGTATAGAGTTCGACCGATATTAATTTGACCGATAGAATATATTGACCGATAAATGAAATAGACCGATAAAATATGTTTGAACGATAAAAGGTGCTATGACCGGTAAAGTGTTCGACCGATATGTTCTTAACCAACCCAGAAAGTCGATGAACAGAACCGATAATCAACCCAGAAATCAATCACAAACTCAAAATCAATTGCAAATGTCAGACTATTACGCTCAGAAACAAGTATCGATCACAGTTCAATCAAAATCAAAGATTAATTTCAACTATCATGCATTAGTTTGATGAACATAGAGACCGATATGTATACGAACCCAGATTTCATAAAATCCTAAAAATCTAATCACTTGATTATCTATATTGCGATTAATCAATCATATAGCATTCAGAAGCATGAACCTCAACTAATCAGATCAATTTTAAACCAATAAGCACATCAATTCATGCAATCAAATTTCACTATTCGATGAACAGTAAAAAAAAATTCGGTGAACAGTAACTTTCGCGTGAATAGTGATCGATGAATAGTAAACTCAGAAAAAATTTTTGATTCTTTTGGCTCTGATACCACTTGTTATCCCAGCCTAATCTAGTTGATGATTAACACACAAACACAATAATATCAAGAGATATAAGATCAGAATAACATACCAATCCCTTGAATAAACAATGAAACCCTTGTGTGTTCTTGATACCCTTGAATACAGAGAAAACAGCTATTAAATAGAATATTATCAGAGTTAAACCTAAAAACTAATTAAACAAAACTTTAAGTACCTAGGCCATACGGGCTTTAACCTTAATGGGCTTTCTAACAAGCTTAAGGCTCATTTACAAATAACTATTAACATATTACACTTTAAACCCTCTAAACTTTTACTATCAAACAAATACGGTTTAGACCCTCTAATTTAACTTTAATCTTGAATACAATTATTTGATCCAACAGTTGAGGATCTTACTGAAATTTTATTTGGAGATAATTTGCTGAAGCAATCAGAGCTATGTCTGAAAGTGGTTTTAACAACCTTTGGGGAGAATGTTACTATTCTTGGAGAACAGACTTTGGGAAGATTGCTGAAAGTTTTGATGATTGTTTGTTTATCAAAGAAAGGGGAGAATTTTATAAGCATAAAAGAGAAGATTTAATCTGATTTTAATCTACAAAGAGGGAGTTTGTAATGTTTGTACAGAAAGGGGGGAGAAGATTCAAATTGAGCTTAAAAAGCGAAGACTGAATTGCAAAATCTTTTTAGAGATGATCTTGATCTAAAGGGGGAGAATGTTAGAGCATAAATATGTTGGATGCAAGATCATATAATGTTAATCCAAGATCTATAAATCCTAGAGAGAGAAAGTAGAGAGAGAGTTCAAAGCGCAAGATGTAACCTGTATTGATATGAGCGTGTAAAGTGTTACAAGACACAAGGACCAAAAGGACTTCTATACCCTTGGTCAATACACAGATAAAACCTATCTAAGTACAGTATAAGACCAAGCCTATAAATACAATGATTACTATAAAATCAGACTTAACAATCTCCCCCTTAGTAATCATTGGCGTTGTGGTCTTCAAAATCAATCTTCTAAATCAGCACGGACCTTCTAAGCGATTTTGCAAAGCTTTCTGACTTTAAAAAAATTCTTCTCAGCATCTTTCAGATTAAGTTGTCTTTGTTGTCTTGACAAGACTGGACCAGTTTGTAATTAGCTTGAAAGCACATTCGGTTCAGTAGCTTGTGATCTATACGATTCACCTCTTTCAAATAAACTTGAATGAACAGTGGTGATCGGAGCTGGAACAACAAAAGACTAGTATGGTTGAGAACAATAGAATCTTGAGCAAATCTTGAACAGCAGATAAACGTTTAAGCTCTTTGTCTCTTTAACTTCTCATTAACTTCTCCCCCTCATGACCTTGATGATCGGGATCAACTTGGTCATGCAAATGTTGGAGACGAGACAACTTAAGATCTGCAAAAATCAGAATAAAGGAAAAATAGAGGAGGTTTGCGCGACACACTGGTGGCGCAAAGGGAGGTTTGTGCTAACCGAAGGTGGCGCAAAGTGAGGTTTGTGCGACCAACTGTTGGCGCAAATCTGACTTAAACTCGGAAAAATTTTACCTTTTTAAGCTCTTTGACTCCCCCTACACAAATGCACTAGATTTGACAATTCAAGTTAGCATTCATATAGAAAAACAAAATACTCCCCCTCAAAAATAGATATAATCTTTTCAGAAAATCTCCTTTTTCACTCCCCCTTGAATAATGCACAAACCCATTGAAAAAGATATGAGAACACGAGAATTGAAACATCAATGTAGAAAGAAAAATATACTGAATATGTATTTTGAAACGACTAAATATATAAAAATTTAAACATAAACAAATAGAATTCTACTTAGTAAAATATCATAATTAAAATCCATCAGATGAAATCAAATGTATGTGATTGAATACAGAAACAAGTTTCATTGTATATTAAGTTATGTCATGTTCAGTTTCAAAAACATTCATCGATCTATTCAGTGTGCTCGCATGTGAACTTCGACTAGCTTCAAGAAAATGCAATTCTAAAAATATAATAGAGAACTTTGCAAATAATCACACTAATCCATCAAAAATTCAGACTTTCACAAATTTACAGGTTTATTGTAACTCAGAAATATATAACCAAGTATCATGAGATGTGTGCACATTGGCATCTTTTAACATTGTGCACTATGGCATCTTCACATGAGTGTGTTATTTGGAATCTTTTAAGCTTGTGCACTTTTGGCATCTTTTTAATCAAAAAGTTTATTAAGTAAAGAACATGCTGTAAACGTAACTTTCTATCTGACCCTATTGCAGGATTTGGGTCAGCCACTCCCAGACCAGTTGGCCTTAGGGGACTAGGTGTCAAGCACCCCTTGGAACTTACTCTCCCAGATCAGAAAGGCTACATCGACACATCCTAAACCCATTCATACCAGTAGAACATGAATTTCTATCTGATCCTATAGAAGGATTTGGGTTCGATCACTCCCTGATTAAATGACCTTAGGGGACCAGATGACAAGCATCCCACAGAACTTACTTTCCCAAACCAGAAAGGTCACAGGTACAAACTTTTAAACTTAGAGATTTCTGATTTATAAGAATTTAATAATCATCTCAAACACAAGGTTTTACGTCTAAGTGCTTAGCCCATATTTTCATTACGATCCGAAATTCTGACTTTTTAGGTTTTCTGAGCAATGTAAACTATAAATATTCCGAATCACACAACTTTAAAGCAATATCAAAAGCTACAAACATGTTGCTGACTTTTTGACTTTTGTTAGAGCTGAAGTTTGAACATATAAGAACTTCAATATAAACAAAGCAACTTGAAAATTTATCCTAGACACACATTTTATTCAAAAGAAAGAAAATTGTAAAACTTTTACTTTATAGAAAAAAATTTGTAAAGATTTAAACTTTTAAAACAACATGCCGAAATTTAAAAATAGAAACATTTGATCGGCAATCTATTTTAAGTTGAAACAAAATATAACTCAATAATATTATCTTTCACACAATGTATAAAGAATATGTGTCTCATTAGAAAAAATTGGGTTGAACAAATTCAGGAGTTTGAATAAGATTGCTCAAATTCTTTTTAAACAAAAATGAGAAAAACTGGAAAAACATCATTATCAGAGATAAATGCAGCGGAATAAAGTAGATGTACTCATTGTTTCTCATTAGTCAGAAGCTAAGTTCTTTGAAGAACGAGTCCTAGACTGACTTGTCTAGAAGTCGGAGTCTTTGAAGCACGAGTTCTAAGCTAATGTACTTAGAAGCCAATATGTTGACAATGAAGTCCGGGTCTTGAGCTGATTTACTCAAGAGACATATTTCTCTTACTCCACCTTAACATGAGGCGCCTGCAACTTTGAGTCAGATTGAGATTTTGGTACCCACTTGAATTTGGGCCGACGTTTGTTAGTTGTAGTTCTTATGGGGAAATATTGATTAGAATTGACACGAGAAGCATGAGAAAGATTATCAGAAAAATAAGCACAGTCATCAGATGAATACAAAGCATAATCATTTGAACTATAATCAGAATAAGAATATGAGACATTTTTGGAAATTTAAATCATTTGCTTTATTGAATATTTTGAATTTTTCTTACAAACAACAAATGAATCACTTTTATAATATCTGTCTACATATCTATCTCCATCAGTCTAAGATTCCTCAGATATCCGCTTCGCTCTCCAAATCTTCTTTGATGACTTGCTCACAGTCCTATCTGAAAGATTAGAATTAGAAGAATTAGAACTGTCAGAAATAACTTTATCTTGTTTCTTCGACTTCTTTGACCTTCTTCTTTTACGTTTAGGTTTATAATACTGATCATTTAGCGTAAAAGATTCATCAAGAATTTCCGACTTAATATTTAAATCAGAAGAAATAATTTTACCTAAGCAACCAATCTGATCAGACAATAAATCTGAACATACCTCGGAATCATAATTATTTTGAGAAAAGATATCAAATTTAGAAACTTCCATTCTGTTTACTTGACAATTAGAAGAAAAGCAAGAAATAGAATCTTGTTTTTGTGAAAATATTTTTTCTTCAAGACTAGACGTCATGAAAGAAAGAATAATATTAGATTCCATTTCTTTTAAAATATTTTGATCTTCCATCTTATCTTCAAGATCAATGATTTTGCTTTCTAAAATTGAAGGAGGTGTATATCTCTTAGAATCATAAATGATTGTAGATATATATTTTCCTT
Organism: Arctium minus; assembly: GCA_954870635.1. Lineage (NCBI taxonomy): Eukaryota > Viridiplantae > Streptophyta > Magnoliopsida > Asterales > Asteraceae > Arctium > Arctium minus. Next base: position 56,733,429 of record OX941092.1, read on the forward strand.
ATCAGATTTATTAGCAAAAATATCAACAAAATCATCAGGCACTGAAGATTTGACAGGAGATATATCATTTAAACCTTTTATACCTCTTTTCGATTTGTCAGGAAAATATTTTGCATTTTCATGTGTGTAAACAAAAGGAATTTCCATTTTCTTGTTATTTTTCCTTTTCTCATTTTCGATTTCTAACACTTGTTTCTCATTCATCCAATCAATTTTAAATTGAGGAGCATATTGAGCAAGAGTTAGATAATCGTATTTATATAAAGTTGGGGATTTTTCAATCGCATTGTTTAAACATTGTGGATTTTTCAAACCAAGTCCCCATTTTTCTTTTAAAGCTTCCTCACTCCTTGGTTTATTCAAAAAAATTGTTTGCTCAGATTGGTTTCTTCGATATAACTTTTCTTCTAATTTATTTATTTTATCCGAAAAACTGTCTTTTAATTTGGTCATATCCGTCAAAGATTCAAGATAAGTCTTATTTGATTTTTCCAAATCATCTAATTTCTTTTGAAAGATGTATTTTGTATTTTCCAAAATAGATTTTTCATCTTTCAAAGAAATTTTCAGTTTGTCAATTAAATCTGACTTTTCAGAATTTAAATTTTTTTCAGATAATTACTTCAAGCGTAAATCACGTAAAGCAGTAATTATAACATCCATCTGTGAAAAATGAAAGTGTAATATAAATCAGAAATTACCTCGTCTTCATAAGTGTCAAAATCATCATCTGACTGATCATCTCCAACAAAGCACAACTGAGCGATCTCTACATTTGCAGCTTCATTATCGGAGTGATCCAGCCATAATTCTTCTTCAGCAAGAAGAGCAGTTCCATTCTCTCTTTTCTCGGCTAGTTCCAGCTTCTTTCGATAGTATGCCGAATCCCAAAAATTCTTCACTCGACACTCCTGTGTGTTCCAGATTCTAGTTTCTAATCACTAACAATTAATCAAACAAACAAATTCAACCAATTACCTGTTTTGATTTCACTTCTCAATTCAATTACAAACTTTCTCTCTCTAGAACTCTCTCTTTCTCTCTCTACAAATCTCTCTCTCGAATATAACTCTGTTCAATATTTCTTACAACTGAATACTACTCTTACAAAACAGAAATAGAAAGCTATTTATACCTACAACTAAAATACAAAACAATAAACTTTGACTTTATTACAAATAGACTTTGACTTTAATGAGAGTTGACTTTCTCAACTTTGACTTCTTGAACTTTGACTTTTGACTTCTTGATCTTGTATCCATCCAACTATTTCATGCTCTAACAATCTCCCCCTTTGGATTCAAGATCACTGTTTAAAGATCTAGCAATTCAGTCTTCTCTTTTAAGCTCTGTCAGTACAATCTCCCCTTTTCCTTTGATGGTATTCTTTCCAAAACTGTCTTCAAACGATTAACAATCTCCCCAAAACTTTCACAATAATACTTTCAGACTTTGGAAAGAAATTATCTTCAGAATCAGTTTGAATTGCTTTAGCAAATAATCTTCAAAGAAAATTTCCTCAAATCTTCAGAAATTCTTTGATCTTCTTCAAATCTTTACGTCTTTACTTTGAACCTTCTGACAAGGACATTTCTGTAAGAACATCTCTCAAAACTTTATCATTTCTTGATACCATCTCCCCCTTTTTGATGATTTGAGCATCTATATCATCAAAACTTTTCTCCCAAGAAATGTCATTGACCAAACTGATCTATCAAAGTATCAAACTGAGCCTCTGATTTTGTGATCCATAACCTGGTATTCATCTAGATCTTTTCAAATCCAGACAAAATAAGAATATGTAACTCGTGAATCAACAGATGAATCAGTTAAAATGCCTGTCAGTAACACAAAGTTACTGTGTGTAACAAATACACAATATAAAGGAACTTTTTGATGTTCACTCCCCCAGGGATTCCATCCAATCATCGAAACACCACAAAGGCAATTTCTATGAATGTTATGACAAAGAAACAAATTCTTTGTGTGTTCGTGCAAGTGTAGAAAGAATTAAGCACGAAAGATTGATTTTTAAGGCTCAACATAGTGTAAACCACTAAGGCAACAGTAGATAAACACAAACTCAATGTGCATGATTGAAGTGCGAAGGTGGGGCAAACTTCCTTCTTTTTCAATATCCAGATTTTCCAAATGAAAACCAGATAGATTATATGCTGCGTCCCCAGAAAAATATGAAACATTTTCTTTTTGAGAAGAAAATGAGTAGCTGGTGGGGTTTAGTCAAAAGTTGGCATGGGCTAGATGCCTATTTCAATAACGTTCACCAAAGAATTGTGAAACGCTAGTAATGTGGCTGCCCGACTCAGAAAGTTGTTGGTGCAGAGTTTAATATTCTTTTACTCTGTTCTCACACCCTCTTTCTTTTGATCATTAAGCTCACTACTAACGAAACTCTCTTTTTCATTTTACCTCATCACACCCACACTCATTTCTTTTAGACTCCTCACACTCAATCACTATTGGATTAACTTCTTGGGTAGGAAACACTGGTTAACGTGAATCCATAGAACTTCATTTAAGTTCTAGCACAAAGAACCTATAATATCCTAATAAGCATGTGTTGCTCAAGATGGTTTAACTTTAAAAGTTAAAGCTCATATACAAATGTCAGACGAATGTATGCTCATAAAATATAATCATGAAGATTTGAGCATTTTTAGACATTGAAGTATTTTCAAACAAGTATACTGAATGAATAAACATGAATGCAAAAGACTTGTTTGAAAATCTGACATTGTATGAAAATGATCAGAAATGAAATGATATAGCAATTAAGGCTTATGGTAAAAAAAAATTCTTGAAATGAAATAACGCTCTTGAAATGAACGCTTTGAAATAACGGATATTTTCTATACGAAACAAAAATATAGACATTCTTGACAAGCGGGGTGTCTTACCATCGGAAATATGTTTCAATATGAGACATGGTAAGAACAATGTGAACAAAAAGTCAAACCGGTGTGTGTGAATACTTGAAAGTATAAAGAAAATACAATACACAAGTATTTATCTTTGGAAACACACAGTTTATTTATCAATTAAGCACAAAAAAAAATAAAAACATTTAAAATCACACTTCCAAATTATAAAATCTGTTTAATAATCGGGAAGTGGTTTGAACATTTCAGAACATGTTTTCTATATCTGAAAGTTGTCCTTCTTTCAGATATATTTGAGATTACGATAAGAAAATTTACCTTTTCGCGCAATCTTAAATCTCATGAAGTCAAGCTGAAGTCATTAAGATATGATCTTGTCAGCTTCTCTCATCCTGCAAAAATCTCAAAGTCTAGTCAAAGCAACTTTGTTCACAAAATTTATTCAAATGTAAAAGACATAAAGCAGTAAAATGATTAAAGTTAAAGTTCTGATTTGAAATAATCAGAAATCATAGTTTTACTCCTTTTGGTATGACATAAAAGCTCCCCCTAAAATCATGCATTACAAAATTTTATCAGTTAAGCAAAATGCAGAAATTAGATATGCTCCCGCTCAAAATATTGTAGATCATCTAAAATCTTCTCTTACTCCCCCTGAGATCATGAGCAAACAATTAAAGTGCAGATATCCTTCACACATAATGATAAAGAAAACGATGAAAAATAACAATACGTAACTTTATGAGGTAACAACCGATTATGTCTTAAGATTTAACATACCAAGCTTAGAGACAAGAAAATTAAATCTCTTTTCATCTAAGGGTTTGGTAAATAAATCTGCAAGTTGATAATCTGTTTTTACAAAATAATGTTCAATTGTTCCTTTTTCTACATTATCCTTATTAAAATGATACCTGACATCAATGTGTTTGGTTTTCGTATGTTGGATAGGATTAGCAGATATTGCGATTGCACTCTTCGAGTCACTATATATTGGAATTTTATCGAACTTGAAACCATAGTCTCGTAGCTGTGTTCGCATCCACAAAACTTGAGAGCAACAACTGGCAGCAGCTACATACTCTGCTTCAGCAGTCGATGTAGAAACGCATAATTGTTTCTTTGATGCCTAGCTAACGAGCTTGTCTCCAAGAAATTGAATGTGACCTGAAGTAATTTTTCTGTCCAACATGCAACCTGCATGATCTGCATATGAATAGGCAGTCAGTTGAAAACCAGTATCCTTAGGAAACCACAGACCAAGATCTGCAGTCCCCTTCAGATATCTAAAGATCTTTTTGACAGCAGCCAAATGGGATTCTTTAGGAGCAGCCTGATATCTAGAACATAAACATGTTGAAAACATAATATCTGGCCTACTTGAAGTAAGATACATTAACGATCCTATCATACCTCTATAAGTTCTAACATCAACACATTTACCCGAAGGATCAGTGTTAATTTTAGTACCTGGTGCCATCGGGGTTCCAATTGGTTTGCAATTTTCCATTTTGAACTTACGAAGAATACCCAAAATGTACTTAGATTGGTTAATAAAAATCCCCGTTGAAAACTATTTAACTTGTAATCCGAGAAAGAAATTCATATCTCCCATCATACTCATTTGAAAATGTGACACCATGAGGTTAGAAAAGTTTTTGCAATATTTAGGATTAGTAGAACCAAATATTATATGATCAACATATATTTGAATAAGGATGATATCGACTTTTTCCTTTTTGATGATCAAATTGGTATCAACTTTACCTTTGGAAAAACCTGACTTGACCAAGAATTTTGATAGAACATCATACCATGCTCGAGGGGCTTGTTTTAAACCATAGAGGGCTTTGTCCAAGATATAAACATGATCTGGCTTCTCTGGATTGACGAACCCTTCTGGTTAAGACACGTACACTTCTTCTTTAAGAATGCCATTCAGAAAGGCTGTTTTCACATCCATCTGAAAGACTGTGAAATTCTTATGAGTTGCGTAGGCTAGAAACATGCGGATTGCTTCTATACGCGCTACTGGAGCATACGTCTCATCGTAGTCTATGCCTTCCTCTTGCCGGTAACCTTTGGCAACAAGTCTAGCTTTGTTCCATATGACAATACCATCTTCATCCTTTTTATTCTTGAATACCCATTTAGTTCCTATCACTGTTTTACCTTCTGGTTTTGGAACTAATCTCCAAACCTTTAGGGCTTCAAACTGATTGATTTCTTCTTGCATAGAAGATACCCATTCCGAATCAGCAAGAGCCTCTGATACTCGCGTTGGCTCAATCTTAATGAGAAATGAGTCATGCATACATTGATTAAGAGTCGCTGACCTCGTTTGTACAGGCTTGTCAAAATCTCCAATTACTTGATATAAAGGATGCTCTTTGGTCCAGCGATGCTCATTAGGGAGTGGAGTAGATACTGATTGAACATGATCATCATCTAGAAATCCACTGTCAGACTCTTCAGTTTGATTAACAGGAAGGGGATTTGCAGTTGAAGTTTCAGGTGCAGAAGTATCAGTTGGAACAACAGAATCAAAAAATTCTGGCTCAAAAAATTCTTGTACATCTTCAACTGTAGGAGTAATTGTAGGAATGTGAGTTTCTGACTGAACGGGGGATTCAAGTTCAGTTACAACATCTGAAGTGACTGGATGATTGCAAATTGTGTCTTCAGACCTGTCAGTCACAGCAGATTTAGGTATATTAGATCCTAGAAACTCATCATAAAAGAATTCAAATAACAAATCTAAATCTGATAAATGTGAAATAGAAGTAGAAGCGTTATTCGAATTATTCGTTGTAGAAGCAGGTTCTGGACTGATCTGCCCAGAAGCTAATACTCCAGTGATCACGGGTTCTGAACTGAGTTGTTCAGAAGCCATATCTTCATCGAATGTTACATTAACGTTCTCAGCAACTGTCTTTGACTTCTTCAGATAAACACGATATGTTGCTGATGTTGAAGAATAACCAATGAAGATACCGCCTTAGTACTGAATTTATTCAGACTCTCTCTATCGTTAAACATAAAACATTTACACCCAAATATGTGAAAATACTTGATTGTTGGTGTTCTATTGTTGATCAGCTCATATGGAGTCTTTTGAAAATGGCGGTGTATTATGGACCGATTTTGAGTATGGCATGCAGTCGACACAACTTCTGCCCACAAGAATAGAGGTAAGTCTGATTGGCTAAGCATAGTCCGAGCGGCCTCAACTAGCATCTGATTTCACCTTTCGACTACTCCATTTTGTTCAGGCGTTCTAGCAGCAGAATACTGATATGAAATTCCGACTGATTTGAGATATTCATCAACAATCTTGTTCTTGAATTCTGTATCGTTGTCAGTTCGAAGAAACTTGACTTGTCGCTGCGTTTTCACCTGGGTCATCTTTAAGAAAGTAATGAGAACTTTGGGCGTCTCATCTTTTGATCGAAGAAATTTGACCCACGTGTATCTTGAGAAATCGTCCACAATAACCAACACGTATTTTTTTTCCACCCAAACTTTGTGTTCTCATCGGACCACACAAATCCACATGCAGTAACTCTAGTGGAGAACTAGTGCTTGGTTCAGGCTTCGGTTTATGTGCGGCTCTCTTCATCTTACCATTCTCACATGCAGCACATAAGTGTTCTTTCTCATATTTCAACTCAGGAAGTCCTTTTACCAAATTTCCACTAATCAACTTGTTGATATAACGAAAATTCAGATGTGATAGTCATCGGTGCCAGAGCCAACTTTGTTGCATCGAAGCTTTTGACAATAAGCAAACATGACTATCATTCTGTACCTTTGAAAGATTGATGGTATAGAGGTTTGTCTTTCGATTTCCGACTAAGAGTTCATTGTCGTCTTTAGTACGAACCGAACATCTCTTAGCTTTGAAGTTGACCTCTAACCCTTTATCGCAGAATTGACCAATGCTAAACAAGTTGTGCCCTAAACCTTTGACATAACTCACCTTCTTAATCGTTATGTTGTCTTGAATGATGTCACCATATCGTAAGATTTGTGAAAGCTGATCGTTTCCAAATCTGACATTTCCACTGAATTTCTCTGTATAGTTAGACAATAAAGCTTTTTGCCCAGTCATATGCTTGGAACATCCACTGTCCAAGTACCACATATGCCGGGTCTGCAAGGGAAATCAGGAAACAATAACTTTAGGTACCCATTTAAAAACGGGTCCTAACAGATTAGCACAAGATTTTGGTATCCATTTAAATATGGACCCTCCTTTTCTTTGAAAACTTTTAAAAACATTTGATCTTGAAGAATAAACACAATAAGATCCAAACCAATCAGAAGAATTATGAGAATAAGCAAAATCATTTCTCCGATAATGATAAAATTTAGTAGTAATAGGAGATAATTGAATCAATTGCTTTATTGAATAACGCTTGTAAGAAGTTACAAGGTTTTGTTTATGAGAAGCATATTGACCAACTACATCAGAATCACTACTATCAGATCTAGTACAAGAATTATCAGAAACTGATTCAGCTTTCTCATCATCCTTCCTTTTTGGTCGCCATTCAGTTCGAGCTTTCGACCTTTTCTTTCTTATATCTGAAACAAAAGATTTAGATTTATTAGGAAAAGAAGATTTCTAAGACTGAGTTTTCTTTTGTGTACCAGTGTATTTCTGTTTCTGTAATCGCTGTTTCTAATGTTTCTTACCTTGAGAATAGTAATCAACAGTTACAGAAACTGATTCACCAACCTTAGTTGATGGTTCATCAATATTAACACCACTTGGTAACACTTTTTCATTTAAAAGACAAGTAGAATGATCAGGAAGTGTAGCATTGAAGTCAAACATATCAATTTCATCTATGCACCCATCATCAGAATTAAGAAAATCATTTGCAGACTCAAATAAGTCATCAAAATTATCAGTTGAAGTTTGAGGTGCCTTTGAAACTTTAGAACACTTTGTAGATTTAGTTTGAAAAACAGTGTTCTTTAAAACTGTAGAAAATACACTTTGTTGAATATCAACCAAAAGTTTTTCATCAGATAAAACATTTTCCAACTCAACTATTTTGCTTTCAAGAATGAGTGGAGGAACATAAACCTTTGCAACTGCAGGTTTTGCCTTCATCTCAGAAACAGAATAACTAGCAAAATAATCGTTCGGAAGAACTTTTGGTGATTCTGAAAGATAACTATCATTTAACTTTGCATAGTTAAATGGTAGTTGCATTTTCTTTACATTCTTTCTATTTTCAGTTTCTTTTGCCTCAACTTCTTCTGGTAATTTGGTAACAAATTTGGGTTTTAAATGAGTATGTTTACCAGCACAAGCAAGAAAATCAAAATTATAAAGTGCCGGTTGTTTTCTGATGGCTTTCTTTATGTAATGAGGGTTTTGAAAACCAAGACCCCATTTTTCCTTAACATCAGCCTCTTCGTTAGGTGCATTAAGAAAAATGGTTTGATCTGTTTGTCCTTTTGCATAAAGTTTAGCTTGCAGACCATTTACCTTCTTATTCAAAAGCTTGTTCTCAACCTGCAATTTATGAACAGTTAGTGCTGATTCTCTTTTCTCAAACTCAAACTTAGAAATTTTAATTTCAAACTCAGAAATCTTCTTTTCAAAACAATCTACTTGAGATTTAGAATCAGAAGCAGATTTGCGTAAAGAATCAATCAGATCTTTGTTCCCAATAACAGACGTATTAAGCTCAAAGATCTTATTGTTCCTTTTAGCAACTCTTTCTTTTTCCTTTTTCAATTTATTTTGTAAATCTTGAAGCTCAACCACCATGGCTTCCATTTTGGTAATGAAATCTTTTTGAGTTAAGTTTGATACCTCATCAGCTGTCTCGTCATCTGATTCATCATACTTGACCTCTTTTCCCATAAGACAGAGATGAGCAGTTTCTTCCTTCTCTTCCTCTTCACCTTCTGAATGATCCAGCCAAAATTCGTCCTCAGCCATTAAAGCTATGCCAGCTTCTTGCTGTTTGGCCAATAGCAACTTATTCTGATAGTACTGAGAATTACGAACTTTTGGCTTTCTACAATCTTTTGCAAAATGACCAATCTTGCCACAGTTGTAGCATTTAACTGGATCACTTGCTGGCTTTTCGGCAACAGTGTAGTCATTCACGAACTTCTTCCTTTCATCAAGTTTCTTCTCAACATATCTGTTCTCTTCATATCTCCTTCCTTCCACCCTTTCTCGGTGCTCGTGATTCTTAGAACTTGATGAAGAATATCGTTGAGAATTTGATCCCGACTTTTTGTAAAATTTCTTTTGAAAGGCACGGGTCAGCAACAGCATGGCTTGTTTCAGACTTTCTCCATCATCACCATCTGTCTCAGAATCCGACTCAGAACTTGTCAGTACTTTCTTCTTCTTCTTCTTCTCTATCTTTTCTTTCTTTTCTTTCTTCTTCTCTCCAACAACCAAAGCAATCGGATCAGGAACCTTTTCAGCCTTCTTCTTTTCTGCTGTTTTCTCCTCAACTTCCTCTTCATTTTGCCTCAGAGTTTCATAGACTTCGTGAAGAGGTATTTCACTCAAGTCTTTCATCTGCTTCATCCTACGTGTATGTTTCTTCCATTCAGGTCGTAGGATACTCATAAATTTGACATTGTTTTCAAGCTGCTTCTTTGTCACTTTGTTCTTCGTCAGTTCATTCAGAAGCAAAGTAAACCGTTCATATGTGTCTTCCAAACTCTCATTCTCTTTCGCTTTGAATTCCTCGTAGCTATTGATGCAGTTAGCCACTTTCATCTGATTCCCTACCTTGGATCCCATCATCATCTTTTGTAAATGATCCCACATCTTTTTAGCATCATCCTTGTATCTAACAATCTTGATGTAAATCTCATTAGGAATGCTTTGAAGTAGAAGAGATCTTGCTTGCTTGTCTGCTTTGTAACGGCTTTTCTGTTCTTCAGAATACTGTGAGACATCCACTTTGACAAGGACATTTCTGTAAGAACATCTCTCAAAAATTTATCATTTCTTGATACCATAACTCCTTTGAAAAATGACCCGACTTTCCACAGTTATAGCAGCCAACAGGTTTCTTAGCCTCAGTCACTTGAGCATTCTTGGACCCAGAAGTGAAGCGAGAAGTGTTGGAACTCTGACGTGGTTGAAACTTTTTCTGATAGTGTTGCAAGAGAAGGATCATTGCTTTCTGAAGTGCCTTGCTAACATCTTTAGTTGCCCCGTCATAAGCATTATCAGACAATGCTTGATTAGCCAGACGGCTCGTTAGAAGTGCAATCGGGTCCACTGACTTCTTGTTCTTTTTCTCCAGTTTGGCCTTCTTCTCAGATACAATGAATTCATCAGTCAGCAAGATCTCAAACATCTCTTGGATTTGCATGGAAGAAATTCTGACATCATTCCTTAATCTGTGGCAGGATTTGTTCCATTTTGGTTGTAATGCATTGAGGAATTTCAGATTTGTCTCAAGCTCTGTCTTTTCCACTTTTATTTTTTTTAGATCATTGATCACGGCACAGAATCTGTCATACACAGTTTTCAGTGGCTCCCCATCCTTGGCTTTGAATTCTTCAAAGTTGTTTATGTATCGAGTATGTCGCAGTTGAGTTGCAACTGAAGAGCCAAGCATGATCTTTTCTAGCTGTTGCCACATAAGATTAGGATGAGTTTTGAAACAATCAATCCTGTTGTAGATAGAGTTTGGCAAGGCTAGCATCAGATTTGCCTTTATATCACGATCAGCTTGATACTCTGATAATTCATCAGGTGTATAGTCTTTGGTAGGCTTATATAACAAGAAGCCAACTTGGGTTTTTCAAAAGGTCCTTCAGATAGAATGTTCATCATGTCATTTCCGTTCTTTTGACGCTCTATAAAATTCAAGAACCTATCTTGCCACTGAGTAAACTTGTTTTCATCTATCAGAACTGGAGGACGATTTTCGCTGCCCAACGACATCATGAGGTCGTTCTTGTTGAGCTGAGCTTGATATGCAAACTTTGCAGAATCCATGGCAGAAATCCAGAAAAATTCTAAGTGTTCACAGTAGAGCTGGCGCAAACTGAACTTTGCGTGAGAAGCAGAAGACGCAAACTAATATTCTCGTGAGCAATGAGAGACGGAAATGAGACTTTGCATGAGAAGATCAAGACGCAAACTGTACTTTGTGCAATAAGACAAAGGCGCAAACTAGGTTTGCGTGATCAAGTTCTAACGAGAATCTGACTTTGCGTAAGATACTTGAGACGCAAATGTAACTTCTCACGAGCTTAATGTGACGTAAAGCTTACTTTGCGTGAGCAGAACATGGCACAAACTAGACTTGCGCGATACACAAGTGACGCAAACTTGATTTGCGTGAACAAGGGATAACGAGAACTTGACTTCTCGTGAGCAGTTGATGGCGAGAACTAATATTCTCTCGAGCCGAATGAGACGCAAAGCTCACTTTACGTGATAGGAGTGTGACGCAAAGTTTGAACCTTGCGTGATATTGATGAAAACCTTAAACACACTAAAACAAGATTAGAACAAAAATGAACTCGCGCAAACTAGTATGAACTCGTGCAAACGTATATGAACTCGCGCAAACTATAGATCTGGCGCAAACCTCTGAAAAACAAGAAAATCTTGCAAAATTCAATTATAGCCATGAAATTAATGCAACAAATTCACACACAATTGAACGAAAACAAGTTTCTAACACTTTTCAATCAACAATTCAAGAATGTAACAGTACGTGAAAAATGGTTTTTCAGAAACTTCAAAAATCTCAAAAATTGACAATCAAAAACTGTTTTTCTTGAAAAATGATGTGAATTAAAAGTATTTAGCAATCAAAATCGAATCCAACAAACCAATTTTCAACAATATTTCGATCAAAAACAAGTCCAAATTTGTTGAAAAAGCAACAAAACGAGATTTTCTTGAAAAATTCAAGAAAATCGATCAAATTTTCTGCTTTAATCCACAAATTCATAAACGAAAATCCAATCTCTCAATTCTCTCAAGATCTAGATTGGCTCTGATACCAATTTTTAATCCAAGATCTATAAATCCTAGAGAGAGAAAGTAGAGAGAGAGAGTTCAAAGCGCAAGATGTAATCTGTATTGATATGAGCGTGTAAAGTGTTACAAGACTCAAGGACCAAAAGGACTTAAATACCCTTGGTCAATACACAGATAAAACCTATCTAAGTACAGTATAAGACCAAGCCTATAAATACAATGATTACTATAAAATCAGACTCAACATAGAAGACTGAAGATAAAAGTAAAGCAAGTCAAAGCTCAAAGTCAACTCTCAAGCAAGAAAGTCAAAGTCCTTGTAATAAGTCAAAGTCAAAGTAATTTTGTTTTATTGTTTTGTTTCCTTGTTGTTGTTGCTAGGTATAAATAGCCTTGCCTTTGTAAGTTTTGGTAACAATTCTATACAGAGCACATTAGAGAAGAGTTTCATTGTATATCATTCTAGTGAGAGGTTGTAGAGAGATAAACAATTTGTAGTGAGAAAGTAATTGTAATCTTTGGAATTTGAATTCAATGACATGTGGTTACAAAGTTGAATCTTCATTTTTGTTAGTTTTTGATTAAGAAATTTAGAATCTGGGAATAACATCATTGATATAAATTTTTACTATAACATTCATAATGAATATTTATATATGTTCAAGTAGGGGTGAGCATGGTACCGGACCGGTACCGGTACAGATTTTCCCGAATCCCGAATGTGGTCTAAAGGCGGTACCGAATACCGAACCGAGTAATCATATACGGTACCGGTACCGGATATTCGGTATTCGTCCCAAATTTCCCGAACATTTCAATTCCATATAAAAAAACATTTATAAATACGAAAATCCATATCAAAAAAAGCATTCATAAATACGAAAATCCATATCTATTCCATATCAAAAAAAACATTTATAATTACGAAAATCCATCCGTTCCAAAACAGCTATCAACTACTAATCATCCGTCGTCATCCTTGCTTTTCCGCAATCAACGTGTATTGCTTCACCGATCTCTATATGAAACAACAAATAGTAATATTATAATCTAATTTATCATTTTGTTATAAATAAAACAACAAACACTAAGATAGCAAGATTAGTAATTACCAAACGCTATATCATCATCCTTTAAGATGTCGTCAACATCGTCTATAATTCGTTTTCTAGACTTTCTAACCCAGTCTTGGGTGCAAATCAATGCCTCAACGATTTGTGGTGACAAACTTGTTCGATAGAGATCCAATACACGATGGCTCGTGCTAAAAGCCGACTCGGATGCAACAGTTGATATTTGTATCGCCAAAATATCTTCAAAAAAAGATAAAAGTTATACCTAATAATTTATATTAAATAAACACACAAAATATTAAAAAAGTAATTCATGTTACCTTTGCCCATCCGAGAAATTATCGGGTAACGAATGGCGTTTTGATTCCACCACCTTAAAATATCAAAGTCTTTGGTGTATTTTTTATTTCGGTCACTCAAATACGTCTTTAACTCGGTTTCCGTTGAAGCCAAGTTGTTTTCTTCCACGTTGAGGTACGAACCTAAATTCCATTCCCTACATCACAAGACGCCCCATCTTCATTCTTTTCTTCTTGAGAAGATCCATTACCATACAAATCCTTGTACTTCATAAAGAACATCTATAACTTTTGTTAAACACACCTAAGAATTTGTATCGCCTTGAGCTCAATTGCCGATTCTGTCATCTGATTGGCATCCGTTACGGTTGACTTTATCATAATCTTAAAGGCGTGTTTAAGAAACCCGGATTTCATTTGTGGATCTAACACTACGGAAAAATACATGTAATCGTTAAGTTTCTCGAACGTTCCCGAATACTTATCATATTTCGACCTCATTTCATTACCCATTAAACAAAATTTCGGTCTCGTTTCCCATTCTCGAATATGTTTGTCTTAAATTCTGGTCTCGTTTCCCCCTCTCGTTTCTCGAAAAAATATGTGGGCCAAAGGTTTTGAAGTTGCCGACACAAGCTTCGTTGTTGTCTTAAATTTTTCAAGAAATCCCACCACGGCTTTGCAAGTGTCGAAATCCGTTTTTTCCGGCACTCTATCTATCTCCCGTCTAAAGTCTCTATCTACAAAAAAAATTATAAAATTTTTTAATATGCAAAAGTTTTATATAAATATACTCAACAATTTTATATAAAAAAATACCTTGAAGTTTGTACTTGATGAAAGCTTCTTTTAGCTCCATATTCTCGGACAATCCCCACACAAAAACTTCTTTGTTTCTAATCTGCATTCTTTCATACATTTCTTGAACCGGGTTTCTTTGTGGCGAGTGTCTTATATACCTAACGGATCTTTGTACACAATCCGCACTATATGTGTGCTCCTTTAACCCGTCTTTCACGATTAAATTTAAGATATGTTCCATACACCTAACTTGAAAATTCTTACCACTTTCATACATGTTAGGTAATTCTTTTTTCAAAAACTCAACAGCCGTGTTGTTTGAAGTAGCGTTATCAAACGTCATGATCATAACGTTCTTTATTCCCCACCCGTGTATACAATCCAACAACAAAAGGCCAATGTCACCTCCCTTGTGACTATCAATTTGACGAAAGTTTATAATCCACTTGTGCATAACCCAACTATCGTCAATAAAGTGCGTCGTGACTACCATATAATTGATTCTTTGACACGAGGACGTCCAAGTGTCGGAAGTCAAATGTATACTATTATTTGGGGTACTTAAGTACGCATACAACTTGTTTCTTTCTTCAATATAATATTTCCCTACATCCCTACTAACCGTATACCGTGAAGGCAAAGTAACCCTTCCATTATGCGCATTCGTGTATTCAACAAAAGCTTTGTTTTCAACAAATTTAAATGGTAGCTCTCCTACTACAAATAAGCTTAACAAAGCTTTTTTACTCATAACATCATCGTGTTTCCATGTTCCCACACTACCCTCCCCACAACTTTCTTTCTTGAATTGCAAAATATTTTGTTTCTTTTTGTTTTCCGGATTTTCTTTGCATCTAGGGAAATGATTTTTTAAACTAGATGTGTCGTTATGATTCGGATCAACTTTAAGATTAGTAGAGCAATACTTACATTTCCCATATTTTCTTCTTACCCCCATCATTCTCTTCTACTAAGTTCTCTTCAAAATGATTCCAAACTTCAGACGGCTTCTTCCTGGATTTTGTCGATCGTTTTCTTTTGTTTGTTTTTGCTACATTCTCTTTCTTTTCCTTGTCAGAAGCGTCATCAATATTCACCATAGGGATATCATCAATATAATCTTCCTCACCCTAAAAGACAACCAACAAAAGTAGTTTTTTAAAAAAATATTCAAGTTTAGATAATAAAAACACAAAAGTTTCAAGACTTTCTTCCATGGAGGAGTTGACCCAATTATCCATTCACC
The DNA here is from genome assembly GCA_954870635.1 of Arctium minus. Classification (NCBI taxonomy): domain Eukaryota; kingdom Viridiplantae; phylum Streptophyta; class Magnoliopsida; order Asterales; family Asteraceae; genus Arctium; species Arctium minus. The sequence continues at coordinate 56,748,743 of OX941092.1, forward strand.
TTTGAATATTTCAAAATTGCTTCCAATGCTTAAAACACCCAATAATGCTCAAAGTTTGAAGAATCAATTAATCAAAGCAGTAGCTAGCTTGATGGGAAAGGAATCGGTATTATAATTTAGAAGGGAAATGAATCAATATGGGTAAGGAATCAATATTATATTTAGAAGAAGTCAAGAAGCCAAGAAGGAAAGTAATTAAAATGACCGTTGGTCTTATCGGGACGGTTCGGTATTAGTACCGAGTCCCGAATCCCGAATTTCCCGAATCCCGAATCAGCGACATTACAAGTACCGAGTACCGAACCGAAAAATATAATCAGTACCGGTACCGGTTCCGGTACGGTACCGGCATGGTTCGGTATTTTCGGTGACGATGCTCACCCCTATGTTCAAGGGTATACAACAACATTTCAACATTCATACATCAGTATGATATTCGTCATACATATACATTTTCACTATAACATTCATCATGAATATATATACTATTCATAAAGAATATACATATTGTTCATCATGAATTTTTATGTATGATCACGTATATACAATAACTCTCTCGTATTTATATGAATATAATATTTAGAGTGAATTACAATTTTGGTCCCTATGGTTTCGTATTTTCTTTGAAAGGAGGACCTATACTTCAATATCTCAATTAGTGGTACCTGAGGTTTGGATTTTGCTCTAAAAATGGGACCTGACCACTAACTTCGTTAAAAAACTCAGTTAGAGTCAGGGGCAATTTTGTCCAATCAAGTTTTTATCTAATTTTGTAATTGTTTTTGTTTTTCTTACAAATAAATGTATATACATGTCACAGGGACCATGACCACCGTCCGCAACACACTTCTATCTCCGGCTGACCATCGTACCCTCCACACTTCAATCTCCGACCATGACCATCGTCCCCTCCACACCTCCACAACTCATCTCCGACAACACCCTTCCCCCACCACCATCATAACCCACCATCGGAGAATCTCGTAACCATAGTAACCCACCACCGGAGATGAAGGGTGGTGTCGAATGTCGATCTCTTTGTCACCAACAACCCCAACCCATCTAATGAATCGTCACAAGGATGTATCATCGAAACCATGCGGACGATAGGATAGGGACGATGCCCTAAAGAAGATGGTCGGTCACGATGGTGATGCATTAAAAGGGTGTCGTTGTTGGTTCTTGATCAAGAATTTTGATGGAATTATTTTAGTTCTCAATTTTACAGGGAAGATGTGGTGATCGTTGGGCCAAAATTTCGTTCCCATCCCTGTATATGGGTAAAAGATCCCGTGAGTTGTGTGTATACATGTGTAAATATATATACCCAATATACATATATATACAGGTCTGTGTGTTGTATATATATATATATGTCCCTGTGTGTTGTATATATATATATAGGTTTGTGTGTGTTGTGTGTGTATATATATATAGGTCTTGTGTGTACGTTTATATATATATATAGAGAGAGAGAGAGAGAGAGAGAATTCTCAAGTTTCTACTGCATAGGGAATCTAACTGCAAGAAATGACTACCTTTTCTGTAGACGTCATATATTGGATGATTGAAATCGTATGTGGCAGAAACGAATAACATACTTTCTTCTTTGGATGGGAAATGTTTTTTGTTTCATGTTCGAAATTGTTGTGGCCTGTAAACGTTTCTTGAAGAGATTGTGATTTACTTTAAACACTTAGTATGGATTGAATCGTTGAAGAGATTTTGCAGCAAAGTCCATGCCAAGTTTGCATTTGGGAAGGGTTGACATTAGAAATCAATATATATATATATACTAGTTATGTACCCGCGCAATGCGGCGGGAGCCGTAAACGTTAACGATTTTGAAACTTTGGTGATTTTGTTAGAGAGATTTTAAAGATGGTATGATTTACAATTGGTCTTTACATATTAATACATTTTGAATAAATAAAAGTTATGCTTCCAATAAAAATCGATCAATGAAAAATTATATGACAATTTAAAATCTAATATATAAAGCAATCCAATTTATTCAAATTATCAACTAAGTATAAGAAAAAAGAACTTCATTTATTTTAATTTGTATTTAGCATCTTGATTGTTGGAATTGGTTAAAATGCTTTGATGTTTGATCCAAATATCCTCCGATGAAACCAAACAAATTTAATCATACGGTATTGATCGATTGTGCAAATTTAGTTAGATAAACAACTGATATACAATAAACAGTTTAATTAGATCAACTCCATCTAAGGAGTGATTTATTAAAAGTTTACATGGAAAGCACTTACTCAGTAAGAGCAATGATAAAATTGGATTCTTACCTGATAACGGTAAGTGAGGGTAACAACTTTTACCCGGTATGCCTTTACAAGGTAAATTGTTGCACACGATCATATTTTGATGGATTACAATCTTACTCGATAAATTAAGTTATACAACTGATTTTTACTGATAAGCGCTTACAAGTTACAACATAAGCTTTTGGGTAAACAACCTCAAAATCTACTAAAATATTAACCTATTATAGTACCTCCATAACTCAATTTCGTATAACATACACTACTTACTTAACAGCTCCCCAAGTGTGTTTTATAAGGTTTAATTCGTTAAAAAATAAAAACAACAAAGCCTAAAATTTAAATACATATTATTTTCATAACATCAAGCAATCAACTGGTCACCCATCTTATTGAGCTTTGAAGGACGTTTATCGGTTGAAACTTGAAAAATTGCACATAATCGGTATGCAACAAATTACCAGACCATGGCTAATATACACATCCACGAGAACAGACCCTCGGTTCTCATAAGAGATGCCACCTACAAAACAAAAAGCCGATTGTGAGGGATAGAATAATACAGGTAGGTACAAGTGGAAATAGAAAAACCGTTGAAAACCTAAAATAAATACCAACCGTTAGATGGACATTTAAAAACAATTATCAACGTTAGGTGGTTACTACCTTATTTATAAAGAAATGATCCACCATCGTCGCCTCTTCATCCACCTTCTTCTCTAATCCATGTTCTATTTATCAACGTTCTGAGTTAGGATATCCATATAAATGAATACAATATTTTTTGTACCAAACCCATTTTGTACACAAGCTACAAACCCATTATTTATTGGACAAAATCTCCAACAATTCTATAATTTATTTTCAGGGTGTGACCGAATAACCCACCATAACTACTGCAGCCAAATACATTTTCTTCTAGATCCCCATGGCCAAAACAACTATATATTTGATATCATCTCTCAAGTATAGTTTTCACATTTTGTAACACTTAAAAGATAAGAGTGGCATTTAAACACTCACGTGTCGTATACTAAAAGCTTACCTAGTAATTGGTTTTCGGGACATTTACCTAACCGGATAAACATGGCAAAGGCCGAGAATCTTACCCGATAGAAGTGATGATAAAAATCGAGGGTCTTACTCGATAAGTGACTATGACATACTCTTACCCGGTAAGCACTTAACAGGTAAATTGTTGCATAAAATGACGTTCTGATGGACTACGATCTTACCTGGTTATTCTTATGAGTAAAGCGCTTACCAAATAAGCATTTACTCAAACAGTCCTTGATCACTCCAGATATAGAATCCCATGCAGCTCTCACAAGGATATCTCTTGGAAGCATATAATCCTCATTTGCAGTTGTCCTTACTGTATAAAGGAAAGAAAAAAATTAAAAATTGTCCATTGAGATCAAGATTGATTGAATAATCGAGATGAACAAGGAATTGGGACAGAATCTGCAGTTTTATTATTCTCAAGAAACAATCTAAACTACAGAGAGCAAGAACTCGTACAAGGCTACATTGTAAAATGAAACTTACAAACAAACTAACACTAACAGACTCTATATACACTCCCAACACCCTTGTACACTATTAAGCCCAAACCCAATACAAGGCCCAAATACAATACATGTAGATTACTTTACTAAACTTCCTAAATAGAACATATTTATGTTCTAACATTCTCCATCTAAGTTTTCTAAAGTAATCATTATCATTTCAGCTCCAGCTACAACTCCTCTCCCCCTTGATTTCTTTAGAAAACTTAGAGTTGCATAAACTTCAAAGCTCCTCAAGCTCCCCCTTGAAAGTAGCTCTTAACTTTGGAGTTTCAACTATAATACCAGATCTGATGTAGACCATAACCTCGACTGAGTGCACATAAAGACAACTTTTGACTCTTGTAAACCCAACACATTCCGTATGCCCACAAGAATGATATGTGTTGAATATTGGAATGATAACCAAGTGCATCTTTAGTGTATAACATTTGATATGTCTTTGAACCACGAGTTGAAATAAAAATTCAACTTAAGAACTTCATCTGATCATCTTACGGGCGGTAGCATCCGGTAGCAACACTACAAGGCAAGGGTTAAAAGGCAAGCAATGTTCAACAACCGATTAAATACGCTCATTTTCTGACAGCTTTCCAAAATACTGAATAATCAAACCCATAACTCCTTTCTTCAAGAATCAGCTGAATGATTATAAGCACTCAGGATTCTAAATCACAACTCAAGCATCAGAACAATGATTGCAGTTGCTCACACTACTGAGTGATCAGTTCAGAAGAATGATAAAGTGCTCTTAACGGTTTAACCACAAAAGAAGCTCTGTAGACTGATGATTACAGATGCTCAGGCAGCTAACTCAATCCAATCAGAAACTAAATCATCAAATCCATAATCTAGAAATCTTGAAAAGCATGAGCACTCGTGAAAACTTTATCAGTTGCTAATGATATGTGACCAACGTATGATAAGAATGATGTCAAATATGCATTCCACGTATAAAGCTCAAGAACAGGGCAAACTTCTAGCAAAGTGGGTTCAGAACAGTCAAAATTCTCAAAAAGTCACAAACTTTTCACATACCACCAACAATTCGCATATCACTATTCACATTGAGCACAATTCACATGATGGCATAGCCGAAAACTTCACAATTCGCATAGGCCTGCATTCGAATTTTTACTTTTCGCACGCACCTATGTGTGAATTCATCACTTCTCGCATGACTCACATATACGAATTCCTTCTTTTCGCATCACACTCACCTGCGAAATCTTAACTTCTCGCATCACTCTCACATGCGAATTCATAACTTTTCGCATCACACACCTGTACGAATTCCACACTTTACAAAATTTCATCTTAAAAGAATGTTATCATGCGAATTCTTAAACATTTCGCATATAACTTTTGTGCAAATTCTGTACTTAACAAAAAAATGTCATCATCAAGGATCATGCGAATTCAAGCATGCAAATTCTTTCAATGCGAGTTCTTCGATTTCTGCGAGTTCTTCATCTGAATCATGTGAATTCCATAGATCTCGAATGTTTTTCCACCTTTCTTCCAATTAAACCTTCAATACATCGAATTTTGAGTTGAGCTTTTGAACCCAGGCTCGAAAATGACTTTGGAGCACATTTACTGTTGATGATCCATTCTAATTCCGACTCTAAATCACCATTCGATCATACCACAGTAATACGATATTTTCGAACAAAAACTCTCAAATTCGATCAATTGCATCAAATTTGTTGAAATTAAAGAAAGTAATTGATTCTATATAGATCGTCCATAACCTCAGAATCAAATTAGCATCAAAATTCATCCAAACTAACACCAAATCAACATTCGAAAAATTTCACACAGACTGTTCTTCCAATCAAACTGATCTTAATCGTGCAAAGATTTATTTCTCTGTTAGGCTCTGATACCACTTGTGAGGTCCATTGAGATCAAGATTGATTGAATAATTGAGATGAACAAGGAATTGGGACAGAATCTGCAATTTTATTATTCACAAGAAACAATCTAAACTACAGAAAGCAAGAACTCGTACAAGGCTACATTGTAAAATGAAGCTTACAAACAAACTAACACTAACATATAGATATACTCCCAACACCCTTGTACACTATTAATCCCAAACCCAATACAAGGCCCAAATACAATACATGTAGATTACTTTACTAAACTTCCTAAATAGAACATATTTATGTTCTAACAAAAACCACAAACAACAAATTTGGGTAAATGTTGGTGACCAAAAATAAATTATTTTATAGCTAACAGATGTAGAAAAACTCTTGCAATGTGGTTCTACAGAAGAAAAAGGCAATCAAATGTACAAGACATGAATAAGATTTTTGAGAATTCATTATTTTGTAGCTAACATATGAAGATTTTGTGATCTACAGATTGCAAGTTAAAAGTACCTTGCAACTTGGAATCGTACTACAAACTGGTAGCAAATAAGTGAAATCAATTTCATTTTAACATTCACATCATTTTAACAAATAAATGACATGTGTTCATCAATTAATCAATTCAAACAATTGGTTAAATAAGTGAACAATAGATAACTACATTAGAAAACTCCAACATAGTTGACCGAAACATAATCTCAATGAGGAAATATATATATATATCCCTTCTTGCTCATGGAGACCACAAGGGTACCGATAGGCACACACACACACCATCATCCAACACCAAATAGGGTGACATATAACTTTGGTAAAACCAAAGAGATTTATATAATCATAACTCCCAAACTTTCTTTATAAGTTATGCATAAACAAATGAACCGAAAAAAGAGGCAAGCAGTAGCAAATGAGATGAAGTTTGGTATTGATACAGTAAGAATAGTTTTGTGGGGTTGAAATAGTAATAAAAAAAGCCACGTTCCTGATGTGCTTATCTATCAGGATTCCCAAAATCAATTTTACATGTCTCCAATGACATAAATATGGTGGTTGTCTTCAAACAACCTCAATTTTGTTGTATGTTTAAAGTGCAAAAAGATAGTTAATAACAATAAGAAAAGAAAAAACAAAGGCAATAACAGTGACATCTGTTTCTCCAAGTTCCAAGAGTAACATCATATAACATTTACTTATTACCTTTGGCATTACTATAAGAATAAATTTCAGCAAATGGAGCTTTATAGATGATCTCCATACTGAAAGTCTCTTATATACTGTTTTTTCATATAGTTAAAACTCACTCAACCCTATGTATTTTCCATGTGTCTGTGATTGTTCATTATTGCTTGGTTACTCATTACCCACAACAATATGTGGTATCTAATCATATTGTATCTTTTCACTTAAAAAAATGTAACATATTTGCCCAAAAAGTCTAGCAAACTTGTTCCTGTCCCTAGAAGATATATTGATCAGCCCCAACCATATGAAAGTAGCACAAAACGAATGTTTTCCTTCATTTAAAAGCTATATAATACTGCCTTTTAAACTCTAATGCAGTCAACATAAACAACCAATTTTCCATGGTACTTTTAAATGTTCCTAGTTCCTACTAAAAAACTTCAAGGGGAACAAAAAGATATCCTAACAAAAAACTACGCATCACTGAAAATTGACTTGAAATCATGATACAACAACAATATTGTTAAGACACAGTCTCATTGGATTCAAGATCATCCAAACTGAAGATCGCAATCTGAAGCTAAAGCCGGAACGTCGACTCTCGATATTAAAGTCTATGTCTATTTGTAATAAATGTCAAAGTAGTCAATGTAATTCAATATAATTGTTTGTTTATTATATTAGTTTAACTTAGTTAGTTTGTTAAAGTTAGTTTTTAGTTATATATTAACTTAGTTAGACATAATATCTATTTGTTAGATATTATGTAGTTATATTAGTATTATTTAGGATAATATCTAGATATTAAAGTATCTAGATATTTAGTTATTAGATAGATTAGATTGTATCTCTCAATCTCTCTAACAAGATCAGATCACATACACACACACAAACACACACAAAAAGGTGTAATAGAGAGAAAACAGAGAACACATTCAAACCTTGAATCTGATCAACCTTGTAACCGTTGATATATATCAATACAGGTTGGTAATCGATTAATGTGTTGTTTCTAAGAACTTGATATAAGTATTGTTGGACCGACAATTGGTATCAGAGCCTGATTAAGATCAAATCAAGTTTTTCAAGAAAAAACGTCTTTGTGTTCTGTGTTCAAAATCGATTTCGAGATTTAAACTGTTTTAGGTGATAAAATCGATCAGGTTGTGATCAAAATACTTGCTAGATCGAGTTGTGTGTGATTAATTTCAGTATTAAGCTTTATTCGAGTTCCAATTTGTGGATTTAGTAAGGAAACTGTCGAGAACAAAAAGTCACTGTGCGATAAAATATTTCTTCAAATAGTGTGTTTAAGTGAGATCGAGTGCTTACATTCAGTTCTAGAAGTGTTTCTAGACATATTGGTAGAGATTTGCACTGCTAATCGACAAAAAAAACAAGTTTCAGTTGATTTTTCGTAGAACAGGACGAACATACGCAAAGCAGAAGAAGATCAAACGCAAAGTCCAACTTTGCGCTCCTCAAGTGAAACGCAAACTCAAACTTTGCGCCTCTCAAGCCAAACGCAAAGTCCCACTTTGCGCGTCCCAAGTCAAACGCAAAGTCCCACTTTGCGTGTCCCAAGTCAAACGCAAAGCCCACTTTGCGCTCCTCAAAGACAAACGCAAACCTCAGAAACGCAAACCTCAAGCCATTGTGTTCATCTCTTCAAAAGACAAGTCTACTTTGCGCCTCCCACTACAATCGCAAACCTCAACTTTGCGCTTCCCACTTGAACCGCAAACCTCAACTTTGCACTTCCAACTAGAACCGCGAACCTCAACTTTGCGCTTCCCACTTGAACCGCAAACCTCAACTTTGCGCTTCCAACTAGAACCGCAAACCTCAACTTTGCGCTTCCCACTTGAAACGCAAACCTCACTTTGCGTACTGTGCTTAACACGCAAACCTCTCTGCTCCAATCCAGACTTAGATTTTTCTTCAAAATGACATCCAGAGAAGCCCTTGCAATAGGAACTGACACCAAGCCACCAGTTCTCTTTAAAGGAGAATACGAACAGTGGAAGGATCGGTTTCTGAACTTCATTGACAGACATGAGCTGGGTGATTTCATCAGGAAATCTATAGAAGAAGGGGTTATGAAACCAGTTAAGACGACTCGCCTGGTTGGAAATGTGCCTACTGAAGTTGATCTTAAGTTTCATGAGCTAGAAGATGATAATCTCAGAAGAGCCAAAGGCGACAGATTAGCTAAGTCATACATCTTACAAGGAATCCCAAATGAAATATACGTAAAGATTGACAGCTACAAGGCCTCCGACAAAGAAATGTGGGATCAGCTTGAAAAGATGATGTTGGGTTCGAAGGTTGGGAATCAGCTTAAAATCTCCAACTGCCTAAATAACTATGAAGAATTTAGAGGCAGGGTGGGAGAAACTTTAGAAGAAACCTATGACAGGTTTGTGACTTTGCTGAACGAACTTAGCAAGAACAAAGTCCACAAATCTCAAATTGAGCTAAACGTCAAATTCCTGAGCATTCTTCAACCATAATGGAAAAGATTTGCAAGACAGATGAAGAAGATCAAAGACTTGAATGAGATTCCACTTCACGAGGTGTATAAACCCTCCGTCAGAATGAAGAAGAGGTGGATGAAATTCTAGCTGAGAATAGACAGAAAGGAAAGACAGTGTGTACGAATCAGATGAAGATGAAGCTTATGCAAACTCTGACACAGATGAAAATGATCAGCTAAAGCAAGCAATGATGATGCTGACAAATGCTTTTCAGAAAAGGTTCTACAAAAAGCCAACATCAAACAGTCAGAGGTACTCATCTGGTCCGAACAACTACATCCACAAGGAAAGGGTTGAAGGAAAGAGATTTGAAGGAAAGAGAACAGAAGAAAGGAAGCCTGAAGAGAGAAGGTTTCAGTATGAAGGGAAGAGATTAGAGGAGAGGAAACCAGAAGAGAGAAAGTTGAAAGCTGAAGGATCCAGTCAGACAGAGCCACCAACGTGCTACAACTGTGGCAAAACAGGTCATTACGCCAGAGACTGCCGAAAGCCAAAAGTCAGAAACTCCGACTATTACAAGAACAAGATGCTTCTTGCAAAGCAACAGGAGGCTGGCAAGGCACTGATGGCTGAGGATGAATACTGTCTCGATCACTGAGATGAAGAAGAAGAAGAGGATGAAGAAAAAGATGAAGCCGTCAACATGTGTTTGATGGGCAAGATAGAATCAGATGCTGACGTTGATTCAGATAATGAAGACGAGGAGGTATGTAATTTATCAGATTCAGATTTCATGAATAAAATGCATGCCATGAGTTTAAAACAAAAAGAGTTAAAATGTAATCTTTAGCAAGAAAATGGTGTCATAACTAACAAAAACCAATTGATACAGAAACTTAGCAATGAAATTGCTGAGCAGAAAGTATTAGTTGAGATTCTTCATAGAGATAATGGCACCAACGCTAAGGAAAGGACAATAATTCTTAAAGAGAATTCTGATCTTAAGTCTAAATTGCTAAAAAGTGAGATAGATATTTATGAGCTTACAAAATTGCATGCTTCTTGTACGAAAGAAAACTTTTCTTTACTGGGAAAATTAAAAAGTTTGGAAGAGAAGTTATATAAAATGGGTCAAACTGAACAGACTATTTTTCTAAACAAACCCAAAGAGGAAATAGAGAGATGGGGAATCGGTTATAAGAATCCTCACTGTCTACAAAAAGGGATGTCTGAAGTGCCAGGACTTTATGATCATCTTTCAATGCAATTAGCTCGCAGAATCCCTGAGTTTAAAACATTTTGGACTAAACTATCGGAAAAGGATGAAGCCAATGAAACGGAAAAATGATTGAAATAAGCTAAAGTTCATCTTCCATTTAATTATGCGAAGACGAATAATAGTTATAATGAAAATCCTATATATCAAAAGAAGAAAACTCTTTCAAGTGATTTCTTTCCAAGTTATTCTAAAAAGGAAATGGAGGCGAAGCCTATTCAAGGTAAACTATATGTCCCTCCTCTCGTTTTAGAACGTAAAATTTCTGAACTCGAAAATTCTTTGTCAGATGAAAGACTTTTGATAAATATTGAGCAAAACGTTTTTTCAACCGTGTTTTCAAATTTTGTTCTTTCAAAGACTTCAAACTCTAAGGATATGTTTGGTTCATCAAATAAAGGATTTGATTTTCTGAACTCTAATGGTGGTTTAGATGATTGTTCTGAACAATTTGACTTTAATTCAAAACTTCCTAACCATTCATCTTTTGTTAAGAAAACTTTGAGAAAGACCAGTATGCCTGTTAAGAGTGCAAAATCAACGAAAGTTGATAACTCAGTCTCTGTGAAAGCTAAAAATGCTAAAGGTAAGAATATATCTAAGCATTCACAGAAACCGAACACTACTGGTAATTCTAAGAAGAAGCATTCGCTTGTTGCTCCAAGGTCTAACTCACCAGTTTCACATGTTTCAGATCTGAGCAAGCAAAGGCCAGAAGTAAATTCTCAATGGCAACCCAAACGGAAGCTTGACAAGACCGTTTTATCGTTTAATAGTGTTAATTGTAGTAAGACTTCGCTTAGTAAAGATGTCTTAATTGCTGATGTTGCTCTTTTGAACTCAAAACTTGTTGTTTCTCGTAAACAATATACAATGAAGCAATTATTTCAGTTATCTTTATCTGCTAGAAAGTCTTCTATTTATGATAAACATGTTTCTATCTCTTGTCAAGATTCTGGAGATTGGTTTGAAAATTACCATGTGCATTCATCTCATACTAATCGTTCTCATACATTTCAAAAGAAAAGAGGACCCAATTTGAAATGGGTACCAAAATCTTGTGCTAACACAGCAGGACCCAAATTCCAGTGGGTACCTAATGCTAAATCTGTTTTCCAGGCACACAAAGCTTAGAGAGAAATCGACTTCTGATTATGTACAGATCAGGACTCGTTCTTCAATGTCAAAATAGGTTTTTGGATAATGCAGTTCAAAACCCGAACATCAAAGTCAAAATAGGCTTTTGAACAAATCAGTTCAAGACCCGCACTTCGATAATCAAAGTGAATATTCCAAAGTTGTCGTATAAATATCTAAATTTGTAATTTCTCTTATGCAGACTAGTCATACATGGTTCTTGGACAGCGGATGTTCCAAGCACATGACAGGACAAAAAGAGATACTATCCAATTTTAAAGACAACTATTGCGGAACAGTCAGATTTGGCAACGACCAGTTTTCATCAATCATGGGATATGGTGATGTACAACATGACAATGTCACGATCAAGAAGCCAAGAGATGTTCAGTTCGCAATGAAGAAGGCGAAGAACTCTTGGTCGGTACTCGAGAATCAGACCTCTACACAATCAATTTATCAAATGTCCAGATTGACAAGCAAGTTTGTCTACTATCGAAAGCTTCGATGCAACAAAGTTGGTTATGGCATCGACGTCTTTCTCACCTCAACTTTCGGTACATCAACAATCTGGTCAGTGGAAAGCTCGTCAAGGGACTTCCAGAACTGAAATATGAAAGAGAACATCTTTGTGCAGCTTGTGAAAAGGGCAAGATGAAGAGGGCACCTCATAAACCAAAGCCTGAACCAAGTACAAGCGCTCCTTTAGAGTTATTGCATATGGACTTATGCGGTCCGATGCGAACTCAGAGTCTAGGCGGAAAGAAGTACATACTCGTGATCGTGGACGATTATTCGCGATACACATGGGTCAAGTTTCTACGTTCAAAGGATGAGACACCTGATGTACTCATCACATTCCTAAAGACGACCCAGGTGAATCTGCAGAAACCGGTCAAGTTTCTACGAACAGACAATGGCACAGAGTTCAAGAACAACAAAGTTGAAGAATATCTCGAATCTGTCGGGATTTCACATCAATACTCTGCTGCTCGAACGCCTCAACAAAATGGAGTGGTTGAAAGAAGAAACCGAATGCTAGTCGAGGATGCTCGTACTATGCTAAGTCAATCAGACTTACCTCTATTTTTGTGGGCAGAAGCTGTATCGACCGCGTGCTACACACAAAATCGCTCCATGGTACATCGAAGATTCAAGAAGACTCCTTATGCGTTAATCAACAAATGAACACCGACAATCAAATATTTCCATATATTTGGGTGCAAGTGTTTCGTTCTAAACGATAGGGAGAGTCTAAATAAGTTCAGTGCTAAGGAGAATGAAGGAATTTTCATTGGCTATTCCTCGACATCAACTGCATTCCGTGTTTATCTAAAGAAGTCAAAGACGCTGATTGAAAGCATCAACGTCTCGTTTGATGAAGAAATGGCTTCCGAACAACACAGTTCAGAACCCGTTATAACCGGAGTACTAGCTTCTGGGAAACTCAGTCCAGGACCTACGTCTCAACAAAATAAATCAGATGAAGCATCAACTTCTACTAACCATTTATCTAATTTAGATTTATTATTTGAATTGTTTATGATGAATTTCTTGGATCTAATGTAAAGAAATCTGTTGTGGTTGACAGGATGGAAGACTTAACGACTACTCATCCAACCAGTTCAGATGACTCTATTGAATCCAATGCCCCGATTCAACAAGAAATTCCAATTCAAATGACGACTCCAACAGTTGAAGAAGTGACACATGAGAAAGAGACAGAAGTAGCTGAAACAACATACTATTCAGATCAATCTATAGCCAGATCAAGCTATACCTGCTGAGCCTTCTGAACCTGCCACTTCAACTGAAACCATCAATCCTCATGAACAATCAGAAGAAGGTACAAGTGGATTTGTAGATGATACAACCGACATACAATCATCTAATCCACTACCTCATGAACATAAATGGACCAAAGAGCACCCGCTAAGCCAGATCATTGGCGATCCATCAAAACCGGTGCAAACTAGGTCAACATCAATGAACATGTGCATGCATGACTCCTTTCTGAGCAAGTTCGAGCCAACAAGAGTATCAGAGGCACTTGCTGATCCAGAATAGGTGGTCTCAATGCAAGAAGAGCTAAATCAGTTTGATGCACTTCAAGTCTGGAGACTCGTACCAAAGCCTAAAGGTAAAACCATTATAGGTACAAAATGGGTTTTCAAGATAATGAAAGACGAAGATGGTACCGTTATCCGAAACAAGGCAAGACTAGTAGCCAAAGGATACAGACAAGAGGAAGGAATAGACTATGACGAAACATATGCTCCTGTGGCGCGATTAGAGGCAATCAGAATGTTTCTAGCCTGCGCAGCCCACAAGAACTTCACGGTCTTTCAAATGGACGTGAAGACAGCATTCCTGAATGGAATTCTGAAAGAGGAAGTCTACATCTCTCAGCCAGAGGGTTTTGTTAATCAAGAGAAGCCGAATCACGTTTACATTCTCGACAAATCACTCTACGGTCTGAAACAAGCACCTCGAGCCTGGTATGATGTCTTTTCCACTTTTCTAGTCAAGTCTGGGTTTTCAAAAGGAACGGTAGATACCACTTTGTTTATCAAAAAGGAAAAAGGCGATATCATTTTAATTCAAATCTATGTAGATGATATTATCTTTGGTTCTACAAATTCTAAGTACTGTAAGAATTTTGCAAACCTTATGGTGTCTAGATTTCAGATGAACTTAATGGGAGAGATGAATTTCTTTCTCGGTTTACAAGTAAAACAATTTTCATCGGGTATTTTTATCAATCAATCAAAATACATTAGGGATATTCTTCGGAAGTTCCAAATGGAAAATTCAAAAACGATTGGTACCCCAATGGCACCAGGTACTAAGATTGGCACCGATGCTTCGGGAAAGGCTATTGATGTTAGGACTTATAGAGGGATGATAGGTTCTTTAATGTATCTTACTTCTAGTAGGCCAGATATAATGTTTTCAACATGCTTATGTGCGATATATCAGGCCAATCCTAAAGAAATCCATATGTCTGCTGTGAAGCACATATTTAGGTATCTAAAGGGCACTGCAGATCTTGGTCTGTGGTATCATAAAGATACTAGTTTTGAACTAACAGCCTACACAGATGCAGATCATGCAGGTTGTATGTTAGACAGGAAGAGCACGTCGGGACATGTACAGTTCCTCGGTGACAAACTAGTAAGTTGGGCATCGAAGAAGCAACTTTGTGTTTCAACCTCCACGGCCAAAGCAGAATATGTAGCTGCTGCTAACTGCTGTTCTCAGGTCTTATGGATGAGAACTCAATTGCGCGACTACGGTTTCCACTTCAACAAAATCCTGATATACTGTGACTCTAAGAGCGCCATCGCAATATCAGCGAATCCTGTTCAACACACCAAGACTAAGCACTAGACGCCAGGTATCACTTTATTAAAGGTCATGTTGAAAAGGGAACAATTGAACTTTTCTTTGTAAAAACTGATTATCAACTTGCCGATTTGTTCACCAAACCCTTAGACGAAAAGAGGTTCAACTTTCTTATCTCTAAGCTTGGTATGCTAAATCTTAAAATCTAATCAGTAGTTACGTATAAAAGTTTTCTAAACTCTTAACTCTGATTGATATTTGGACTTCTATATTCTGTTCATAATCCAAGGGGGAGAATGAGATGAAATTGACAAGTGGTCAATATTACTTCGAGGGGGAGCTCATAAAATTTTGCATGTACCTTTTAATGCCAAATTTTTTTTGTAATGCAAGAATTTAGGGGGAGCTCTTCAAGACAAAATGGAAGTACGGATATGACTTCTGATTATTTCTGATCAGAACTCGTACTTTAAAAAGTTTTACTGCTTTTTGTCTTTTCAATTTAAGTGAATAAATTTTACTTTGACTTGACATAAGACTTTTGCAGAATTTTTGAGAGAAGCTTACAAGTTCATATGTTTATGACTTAAAGCTTAGATTCATGAGATTGAAGATCGTACGTCAAGGTATAATTCTAAATCTTCATCTCATATATGATTGAAAGAAGGACAACTTTCAATCATTGGAAAACATTGTTTTTAATGTTCAAACCACTTCCCGATTTTTCAACAGATTTTATATTTTTGGATTGTAATTTTAAATGTTTTCATGATCTAAATTGTGCTTTAACTGAAATAGTTAAACCAATCTGAGCATCACATGCATCATAGGAAAACAAGAATCATTGTTCTAGGAATTAACACAACTTCTATGGAATCATCTTAACCAGTGATTTCTACCCAAGAAATTAATCCTTAGTGATTGAGTGTGAGAAGCGAAAAGAAATGAGTGTGATTAGAGTAAGCAAACTGTTTAAAAGAAAGAGCGTGTGAGAACAGAGTTCAAAGAATATCACAACTCTGCACCAACTTTTTCTGAACCGGGTAGCCACATTACTAGTGTTTCACAATTTTGTGGTGAACATTATTGAAACAGGAAACTAACCCATGCCAACTCTTGATCAAACCGCACTATCTACTCATTTTCTTCTCAACAAGAAAGTGTTTCACATTTTCAAAGGGGACGCAACACATATGCTATCTGATTTTCATTTGGAAAATCTGGATATTGAAAAGAAGGAAGTCTGCCCCACCTTCGCACTTCAATCATGCACATTGAGTCTTTGTTTAACTTACTGTTGTCTCAGTGGTTTACACAATTTTTAGCCTATAAGCAATCATCAAGTGCTTAATTCTTTCAACACAAGCACGAACACACAAGGAATTAGTTTCTTTATCATAATGTTTATAGAAATTACCTTTGTGGTGTTTCGATGATTAAATGGAAGCCCTGGGGGAGTCAACATCAAACAGCTCCTTTCCAATGTGTATTCGTTACACACAGTGACTTAGTGTTATTGACAGGCATGTTAACTGATTCATTAGTTGATTCAGGTGTTACACGACTATTTTGTCTGGATTTGAAAAGATCAGGATTAATATCTTTTGAATTGACGGATCAGGGGCTTTAACCGCAAGATAGACATTTCTTACAACTAATTTTGATGAAGTCGTTGCACTTAACATGAAAAAGGGGGAGAATGACTACACAAGAAATGGCAAAGATCACATGTTTCAAGAATCACGTCAAAGACTGAAATCTTCAAAAGCAACTATTCTGAAGACACGTTGATTTAAGAGCTAGAGAAAGAGATTGCATCTTCTGAGCTGAACAAGAAGACTGAATTGCTAAAATCATTTTCGTAATGATCTTGATCCAAAGGGGGAGATTGTTAAGATACAGTCTCATTGGATTCAAGATCATCCAAACTGAAGATCGCAATCTGAAGCTAAAGCCGGAACGTCGACTCTCGATATTAAAGTCTATGTCTATTTGTAATAAATGTCAAAGTAGTCAATGTAATTCAATATAATTGTTTGTTTATTATATTAGTTTAACTTAGTTAGTTTGGTAAAGTTAGTTTTTAGTTATATATTAAGTTAGTTAGACCTAATATCTATTTGTTAGATATTATGTAGTTATATTAGTATTATTTAGGATAATATCTAGATATTAAAGTATCTAGATATTTAGTTATTAGGTAGATTAGATTGTATCTCTCAATCTCTCTAACAAGATCAGATCACATACACACACACAAACACACACAAAAAGGTGTAATAGAGAGAAAACAGAGAACACATTCAAACCTTGAATCTGATCAACCTTGTAACCGTTGTTATATATCAATACAGGTTGGTAATCGATTAATGTGTTGTTTCTAAGAACTTGATATAAGTATTGTTGGACCGAAAAATATTCACTCCTTTTCCATAGAAGACTTAACTTTGACCTTCAGGATTAAACTTATGTTTTGTTTGGGGGTATTTGGGGGGGGGGGGACAACTGAGTTATATTATTTACGGATGGTTAGGAGCATGGGTAATCGGAAAAGAGTATTATTTTAAAAAAGATAAGGGACAAAGGGATATACATACATACAACAAATCAAAAGCAGTATATATTAAAAATTACAATTCGTTTTATGTTAAAACATTGTTTTCATACACTTTTTAGTATTATTCAGACAATCTCCAGAAAACTAAGCAATCCAAAATATTTAACTCATTTATCCTCTAATATATATATATATATATATATATATATATTCCTCATCAAGGTTTTAGAGATTGGAGAAAACAAAACTTTCCAACTTGAATGATACACATATTAAATCTGGATTGCGGAGAGGAAAAGCAAACCCAAAGAGAGGCAAAGAATATGTTGCTAAAGCAATGAAAGCTAAAGGAATAAGAACAAAAGGATTAAAGAAAACCACCTTACAGAGAATATTTTTTTAACACTAATATTTCCATTAATTTAAATTTCCATGAATGATATGACTCACTGCGTAATATTCTTTTCACACTATCTCAAAAGATAGTGTGAAAAGAATTTTCATACCTTTTTCATTACGCAGGAAACACAAATCTTCAGTGGGTTTCTCCAATAGCTCAATTTAACATCATTAGGCGAATTCCCTAAAGAATATCTTCAATCAGAACCCAAGAACACATTTATTTCGAGATTTCAGAGTACACATGTCCAGAGTTACCATTTCAACTTAACTATAATTAAACAACATAAACAAGAAAACAAACCTATTTATGGAAAAATCAGAAGCAGCAGTAAACGCAACTGACTCCCCTTGGAAACAACAATCTAGAAGCGCAGCTTCCTGGTAGCTTCGAAAACTAGCTGAGATCTAACCACATTAGAAATACAAAAATTAAGAAACCCTAACACAATCGAAACATACATATAGAACACAATAGAAATAAGGAGAAATTAAGGGAAGATTGATGATGAACATACTCAAATTAGGCAGTGAGGAAGCGATGCAGATGGACCCCAATTCGATTTTTGGGATGAAATAACTCTAATCTTCGGTGGTTCGATATCTTTCTCCATCTCATACTTAGGTGAACCAGATTTATATGAAGGGGAAGTCTTGGGAGCCGGTAAGTAGCAGGTAGAAGGAAGGGACATTTCAGGAAGAAGGTGTATGAAATCTTCCAAGTGGGTATGATCTAAGAAATGAAGAGGTAGAAGGGAAGGTGAGAAAGGTATGGCATCTGACGTGAATAGGTAGAAGAAAGGACATCTTTTTCTAGTAATAAGTTTATGTGTTTTGATTCTTTGTACATCATGCATAAAATATTGTCTTTAAGAGATTTTTGAATTTCAAGCTTAAATTTGTAGTACTTTGTGCTTTAGGACTTGTCTTTAAGACATTTGATGTAAATGTATATTAAGGGAGTATAGATATATCCAAACCTTCTCTCTGTTAAGGTCGTCGGAGAAGATGACCGGAAGTCCACCGGAGAAGATGACCGATAAGGCCTCCCTCCCCACTCTCCCCTATTTTTCCCCTGTTAGTGCATAAATATGTTGGATACAAGATCATAGAGTTTGAAGACTGAAGTCAAAAAAACTCAAAGCTCAAATCAAACTCTCAAGCAGAAAGTCAAAGTCTTTTGTAATAAAGTCCAAGTCAAAGTGTTGTAATAGTAGGTGTTTTGTGTCCTTGTATAAACAGGGATATGGCTAGAATTCATGTTCTATGTAAGAGTGATTAGTATTGCAAAGATATGATTGTGCGCGGACATAGATTCTAGAGAGAGAAAGTTTCACAGAGTCTGTTTACGAATTCTTGATTTGAATTTGAAAACAAGTTAATTGTTTATTTGATTCTTATATTGTCATTGCTATTAAACTGTGATAAGACCTTGAATTTTTTGGGAATAATAATTGATAAAACATGATGACTTCAAGAGAAGCATTAGCTATTGGAACTTATGTGAAGCCACCTGTGCTTTTCAAAGGCGAGTACGAATAGTGGAAGGATTGCTTCCAGGACTTTATTGATCGCAACGATTTGGGTAACTATATCCGGATATCTCTCAAGGAAGGAGCGATGAAACCTCCTTTGAAGGTTCATGTGGTTGAAAATGAAGGAGAGGAAGTTGAATTGAAGGAATATCCACTGCCTCTAGAAGAGTACACTTATGAACAAAGGAAAAGGGCCAAAGCTGATAGACTGGCTAGATCATTCATCTTATAAGGGATTCCTAACGAGATCTACGTGAAGATTGATAGTTACAATGCCACGGGCAACGAGATGTAGGATCATCTCGAAAAGATGATGCTCGACAATCAACATAACGTCTCAAAATGCCTGAACAACTATGAGGAATTCAAGGTTAAGGAGGGTGAATCTCTTGAGACTACTTATGATAGGTTCATGACTTTGCTGAACGAGCTCAGCAAGAACAAAGTCAGAAATTCTCAAATTGAGCTAAATGTAAAATTTTTGAGCATACTGCAGCCTGAGTGGAAGAGGTTCACAAGGCAGATGAAACAAATGAAGGATCTGAACGAGATACCACTCCACAAAGTGTATGTGACTTTAAGGCAAAATGAAGATGAGGTATAAGAGATTAAGGATGAAAAGAAGAAAGTTGAGAAAGTGGTTACTGATCAAGTTGCTCTTTTGGTGAAGAAGAAAGAGAAGAGATCTGTGAGCCTAAAGAAGAAGAAGAAGATTATAATTTTTGAATATGAGGAAGCTGATAGTGAAGAGGATTCTGACTCAGATGACTGCGAGAATCTGAAATAGGCTATGTTGTTGTTGACAAAAGCCTTTCAAAAGAAATTCTACAAGAAGCCTAGTTCGAACAGTCAGAGATACTCTTCAGGTTCAAGAAACTATGAACACAAAGAGAGAATTGAAGGAAAAAGGATGGAAGAGAAAATGACTGACGAAAAGAAGTATAGAACTGAAGAAAAGAAGAAAGAGCCCGAGCCAGTGAATAGCTATAACTACAGAAAACTCGGCCACTTTGAAAAGGATTTCCGGAAGCCAAAGGTTCGCAATTCCGAATATTACAAGAATAAGATGCTTTTGGTCAAGCAACAGGAGGTTGGCAAAGCACTTATGGCAGAGGACGAATACTGGCTTGATCATTCCGATGAAGATGATACAGAAGAAAAGGCTAATATGTGTTTTATGGGAAAAGATGAGAATGAAGATGAAGCCGATTCAGACTATGAAGACAACGAAAAGGTATGTGATATGTCTGAATCAAATTTTCTTAATCAAATGCAATCCATGATGGTTCAACTCTAAGAATTAGATTCTAAGCTTAAACGTTAGAAAGGTATCATTAACGAGAAAAACCAGTCAATACTGAAACTTAGCAAGGATATTGCTGAGAAGAACGTATTGATTGAGGCTTTGCACAAAAACATTGATACCAGCGAGAACGAAAAGAGTATAATTCATAATGAACTATCTGAAACTACTTCAAAATATAAACTTTGTGATTTTGAGGTTAAAGAAATTGCGAAAAAGTGTTCATCTTTAAAGAAAGAGAACAAATCTTTAACTGAAAAAGTGAATGTTTTGGAGGAAAAACTTTATACTTTAGGTCAAACGGAGCAAACCATTCACCTGAACAACCCCAAGGAGAGTAGTGAGTGTTGGGGTCTTGGTTACGAGAACCCACGCTATCTCAAAAAGGGTATTTCTAAAGTGTCTGCCTTATATGAATTTGGATTTTTAATACTGGCATCACAATACCCTGAACTCAAAATTAAGTGGACTAAACTTTCAGAAGAGGATGAAGCTAAGGAGAGAGAGAAAAGAAAGAATAAAACTAAAATGAAACTTCCATTTAGATATGAGAGGTTGAATTATAGTTACAGTTCTGATAAGTCAAATTTTCATTCTAATAAATATTTCCAAAGTTATTCTACAGAGGAGTTGCAGGCTAAAACAATTGAAGGTAAAATTTATGTATCTTCTCTCGTGTTAGAAAATAAATTTTTGAACACGAGAACACTCTAGAAGAAGAAAGGATTTTGACTAATCTAGAACAAACTGTGTTTATAAATTATGATTTTTCAAAGACTTCCAAAGCTTCAAAATCTGATGATGTTAAAAGTTTGTTTGATGAAGAGTTTGATTTCTTAAATTATGATGGTGATTTAGATGATTGTGTTGCTCAATTTGATTTCAATGCAAAACTCCCTGATCATTCACAGTTTATTATCAATTCTTTTGGATTACCAAGTGTGTTCGAGAAAGGTGAAACATCAACAAAATTTGATGAACCAGTTTCTGTGAATATCAAGAATGCCAAAGGTAAAAAGAAAAGAACTCGGCATTCACAGAAACGGACAACCCCTGGTAAGCCAAAGAACAAGCAATCTTTCAAATCTCACAATTCTAACTATAAAAGTTCAAATGATGTGAATAAGAGAAAGACTTGAGTGAGATCAGAATGGCAACCAAAGAAGAAACTTGACGACACTGCAAAATCTTCTTCTGATATTTATTGTAATAGAAAAATTGATAGTAAACTTGACGTAATTGAGAATGTTGCTTTTAATAAACAAAAACTTGTAACTTCTTACAAGAAATATTCAATAAAGCAATTATTCCAATTATCTCCGTCTCCTAGAAAGTCTTCTACTTATCATATAAATGATTTTGCTTCTCGGAAATATTCTAATGTTTGGTTTGGAACATATCATGACTATTCTTATAATTCTCTTACTTCAAAAGATTTTCAAAAGAATAGAGGACCCAAATTTAAATGGATGCCAAAATCTTGTGCTAACACTGTAGGACCCTGTTGGTGATTTATAGCAAAGCACACATATAAAACATATATATAAACGCAGCGGAAAGAAATCACCAAAAGAAATCAGCGTATTGCCAATATGATTAAACAAAAAATAAAAATAACGGTATACCTTTGTAGCGTGATTTGTAGACAAAATAGATCCGCTTGTGTGTTCCTTTGAAACCAAGTATTCAATGGTCAAAACCTCTAAAGTAGTCTACACTACACTTCCTTGATCACCACCAGATGCTAGTCCTCCTTAGTAATCATCTTAGAGCCTCGATTAACCAAGAACCGAGCTAGAAGATCAAAGGAAAAACCTTAGAGAGAGAGCAAGGGGGTGCCGATTTTGGGAGAGAGAAGGAGAGATTAAGGTGAGCCCTAATTGGTTTATTTGATATCCTTATATAAATAAACCAAAAAGCTTCCTTGGGATTTTAATCATTCTCTCTTCTAAATCTTTATGGGCCCAGTATTAAATTAAGTGTAATAGGCTTGTTATTAACTTAAATCTAATACAAGCCCTATAAGCCTAATTAAATGTTAGCAACCATTTAATTACCCTACGATACTTAGGTTATATATATAATGTAAATACAATAATTACATTGTATATTAAATTGTATCTCAGTGTATATGTGTGTGACCCTATAGGCCCTACGTGTGTCTAGCCATATAATTATCTATTATGACACGAGCATATTCCAACAGCTCCCACTTGCACACGTCATAATAACAAGTAATCATACAAGCAAAGGTTAGCGTCTAGCAACACGCCAATGACCCTAGAGACACATGTGTTAGTTTCTTAAACGTCTCATTTTAAATGGTTTATTAAATCAGTCATCCCTTTGTTACAGATACCTTGTTGAATACTAGACATGGATCATATGTCATTCTAATTGTTCAACGATTTTTTTTCTCGATGTGTTTGTTGAATTAGATTACCAAATTTAATCAATCATCATCTTAATTACATTTGGGTATGGCCATACAAACATCTATTCAATTCATCGAGGGGGCCAGTAGTATCTAACTCTATTACCTGTAGAGGAACAAATCCCATTTTGACTGCACGTGTCTGTCATGTGCTTCATATCACTCCTGAAGATGATTTTTATAACAGCCTTATTCAGGACAGCGTTTTACCATTTCAAAGACCGATATTCCACCTCCACAAAACCTGCTTGCATCTCAAGTCTAAGGATGAATGACATAACCATCTACGAGATTCACTGGTGACATCGATCCATTCAGTGAACTCTCGTAGGTTGGATCAGCCCAATGTTCATCACCAATGAACAATATGTGAGTTTGGTAGCATCGCCAATACACTCACATTTGCCTTAACTCGATGATACTCCCGTATCATCAACTGACAATGGACAATTTAGAACAAATAATTTATTCATGGATTAAACATGCAAATATAGAACACAGTTGATATAAATGAAAATGATCATACCTAGTACATCAATTCATTGTGAAATAAATATTGTTCAACGTTCCAGTTATTCAAATACTAAAACAGATCTACATGAGACTACTAGCTGGTCGAAGTCCAATGTTCCTAGCATGTTCGATATGTTTGGTACAACACACTAGTTTTGTAAAGGGATCAACTAAATTGTCATCTGTGTGAACTTTGAGAAGACGAATTTCACCCATCTCGACAACCTCTCGAATGTAGTGAGTCTTCCTGCGAAAGTGTCTGGCGCCCTTTTGAACTCCAGGTTCATTGGCTATGATAATGGCACCAAAACTATCGCAGTACATATTCATGGGTCTTTCATTACTGGGACAACCCCATGCCCAGAATTGAATTTTCGTATCCAAACAGCCTGCATTGCAGCTTCAGAAGCAGCTATGTATTCAGCTTCTGTAGAAGACATCGCAGTAGTGCTTTGCTTAGCACTCTTCCAGTCAACGGCGCCTCCGTTCATGACAAAACGATCTGTTTCAAAACCAGCATCAGTGTAGCAAGTAACACTGAGCTATCTTTCTATATCACCACCATAAACAAGGAACATATCTCTAGTATTTCGAAGATACTTCAATATGTTCTTAACAGCAGTCTAGTGACTCTCTCCTGGATTTTGTTGGTATTTACTTGTAAGGTTCTGAGAGAACGCTACATCAGGTCTAGTGCACCTCACTGCATACATGATGGATTCCACAGCCGAAGCATAGGGGATTCCCTTCATCCGCTTTACCTCATCAGGTGTGGAGGGTCCCTGAGTCTTACTCAAGTTTACATTATGTTGCATTGGAATATTTCCACGTTTGGAAACATCCCTTCTAAACCGTTTTAGAATTTTGTCAATGTATGCACTTTGACTTAAACCAATTAACCACTTTGATCTATCCCTATAGATCTTGATTCCTAGCAAATACGCCGTTTCGCCTAAATCTTTCATGGCAAATCGTTTTCCAATCCAGGATTTGACATCTTATAGCATTGGAATGTTGTTCCCCATGAGTAATATGTCATCAACATATATGATTAGAAAAACGATGATCCTCCCACTAGCTCTCATATATACATATGGCTTATCAAGGTTTTGAGTGAAAACATACGTTTTGATTTCCTCATCGAACCTTTTATTCCAGCTTCTAGATGCTTGCTTCAGTCCATAAATGAATCTTTGAAGCTTGCATACTTTCTTGGGATGTTTCGGACTCACAAAGCCCTCAGGTTGCACCATATAAACATCTTCATTAAGGTGACCGTTCAAGAAAGCGGTTTTGACATCTATTTGCCAAATCTCATAGTCATAGTATGTTACTATGGCTATAAGAATCCTAATAGCTTTAGCGTCAGTAACATGCAACAAGGTTTCTTAATAGTCAACCCCGTAGGTTTGAGTGTAACCTTTTGCTACCAGAAGAGCTTTATAGGTGTATACATTGCCATCCATGTCGGTCTTCTTCTTGAATATCCACTTGCTCCCGACAGTCTTGCTATTCTGAGGAAGATCAACCAAGTTCCAGACATGATTGTATTTCATGGATTGTATTTCAGTATTCATATCTTCAAGCCATTTATCGGATTCTGGATCCAACAATGATGCCTGATAGTTAGAGGGCTCACCATGATCACCCAAATTCTTCTCCTCAGCATCAACATAAAAACTATATCGTTTAGGTGCTCGAGGTGTCCTTGCGGATCTACGAATATGAATTACATCATTCAGTGGTTCATCATCTTCATGTTTAGCCTCAGCGTCATGTTCACTAGTGTTACCAGGAGGTTGTGCATTTTCGCTTTGAATCTTGTCAAGGTCTATAGTGCTCTCACTTGCTTCTTGTAAAATTAGACTGTTCTTAAGAAACTCAGCATACCACGCAACAAATATTTTGTTTTCGGGTGGGTAGTAGAACTAGTAACCTATCATTGTCTTTGGGTACCCTACGAAGATACACTTGATAGATCTAAGCTGAAGTTTGTTCGGTGTGTCTCGCTTCACGAGAGCCTCACAACCCCAGACCTTCAAGTAAAACAGATTAGGGACTTTCCCGTGCCATATTTCATATGGTATCTTATCAAACTTCTTGTTCGGAACCATATTGAGTATGCGAGCAGCAGACTCTAGAGCACAACCCCAAAAGGATAGTGGCAAAGTAGTTAGACTCATCATGGATCGAACCATGTCTAGAAAAGTTTGATTTCTCCTTTCAGACACACCATTATGTTGTGGAGTGTATGAAGGAGTGAATTGTGAGACAATCCCAAACTTAGTCAGATGGTCTAAAAACTCTTGACTCATGTACTCTCATCCTCGATCAGATCGGAGAGCCTTAATAGTCTTGCCGAGTTGATTTTCTACTTCATTTTGAAAGGCTTTGAACGTTTCAAAGGCTTCATATTTATGTTTAATCAAGGAAACATAACCATAACGACTGAAATCATCAGTGAAAGTGATGAAGTAGCAAGCACCTTCCCTAGACACAGTTCTAAATGGACCACATATATCAGTATGTATGAGTCCAAGTAGATCGTTGGCTCTTTCACCTATATGGGAGAAAGGTTTTCTTGTCATCTTCCCATATATGCAAGAGAGGCATTTTTCAAACGATTCATCATCGGTTGACTTTAGAAGCCCCCATCGTGTTGTAGCTTTATAATGTGCTTCTTGCTTATGTGGCAAAGACGACAGTGCCATAGGTAAGTTAAATCCAAATTACGTTTGGATTTTTTAGTGCTACATGTATATATAGAACTATCGTTTGAAATAAGATTATGCATGACAATTTCACAAATACCATCACGAGGAATAGCATTGAAATAAAATATATTATCTTTAGAAACCTAAATACCATAATCCGTAAAGGTATTAATAAAACCGTTATCCTTCAAATGAAAAAGTGAAACAATACCCCCTAGTAATAGTAGGTGCATAATGACAATTTTCTAAAACAATGATCAATCCATTAGGGACGATAAGATCATAGCTCCCTATAGCTTCAACAGCTGCACACATTCCATTGCCTACGTACAGGTCAAAGCTCCTTTGCTTGGATTTCTACTTCTCCTTAGTCCCTGCACATTATTACAAATGTGAGTTCCACAACCGGTGTCATAAACCCAGGATTTATTAGGAAAAGCATAGATTTCTATAGTGAAGATACCTGATGTGCTACCCGGGGTAGCTTTGTTCTTCTTCAACTCTGCCAGGTAGGTAGGACAGTTCCTCCTCCAATGGCCTATCACTCCACAGTGATGGCAGGTGGCGTCCTTTGTAGGGTGCTTCTTTTTAGCAGGTGGCGGGATCCTAGGTTTAGGTTTGTAAACACGTTTACCCTTACCACGACCCTTGCCTAGTGATTTCGATTTGGGTTTCTGGATTTTACCTACTCTGATTGTAAGAACAGCAAGAGCTTTCTTGGGCATCCCTTGCTCTGCAAGTTTCATCATATCATGTAGTTCAGAGATAGTCTTCCCGACGCTATGCATGTTATAGTTCATAACAAACTGATTAATGTCCTTAGAGAGTGAGGTAAGAATCAAGCTCACTCCAAGAACCTGTGGCATGGGGTAACCAAGACACTCCATTTTGTCAAGATAGCCTTTCATCTTCAAGACGTAGGCGCTAACTGACTGGCCATCCTCCTGTTTACAAGCGTGGAATGCTTTGACTGTTTCAAACATTTCCTGTTCTCCTTGTTGTTGAAACATGGTTTTCAACTCTCGTAGCATCTCAAAAGCAGTGAGTTCCTCCAAGTTCTTTTGGATCTCGGGTGTCATGCTCACCAGTATAAGAGAAGCTACTTCTTTTTGTTCGTTAAACCTACGGGTGTAGGATGCACGAACTGCAGCAGAAGCGGTGGTAGGAGGTGCCTTAGGTAAGGCCTCTTCCAGATGGATCAACTTATTTTCAGCCCTGAGGAAGATCCTCAGATTTCGATACCAGTCGATGAAGTTGATACCTGTCAGTTTCTCTTTTTCAAGAGCTGGCCTGATTGTTGAGTTGCTTAGGGTTTGATTGGTTGTTGTCATCTACAAACATACGAAGTTCAAGGTTTAGTATTTTCCATAATTAATCCTTTTTCTTTAAATTAACTACCCAAATTTATTTTAATTTTTTACGAAAAAGGCTAAGATCCTCATTGAGGTTCTATCATTACATCAGTTGATCTGCTAGCAATGATAGATTCAATAGGTAGATGATGTTCACCGATTGCATTACTAGTGCAATTCTTAGATCCTTATGGGACCTATGGCATCTAGTGGCCGAGCAACTAGTGTCAAGATGGCATGTTTAGTCCCATCATTGCCTCGGGTTAAGGTCTCACCTGCTTAACTCGATTAAGTCATCCAATTTGAAATCATATGAAAATAGATCTAGGTCTCACACATTGATAATAATCACCTCGGGATTACAATTCAACCTAGGTCTCACGCATAGGAAAAAAGTAATGGCGAGTGATTTCAATCCGATTGGAAGACATGACTTAAAATTGTGATGGGTATTATATTTTGATACGCTAAAAAAATATACGAAAGAAGCGTACATTCTTCATTCGTAGCATAATTTAAAAAAACATTTTTTAACTTAGAGTCTAATTTGTTTTATTTTATGTATGCTGAGATGTCCATTTAAAGACTAACCTCTTAGCTTGGACATTACATAAATTAAATAACCGATAAAACCCTTTTAAACGTTATTTATATAAAACAATAGTTTTAAGTTTCAAATCCAATTCAAACTTATGTATTAACCAAAACTAACGATTTAGTTTCAAAAGTGGTATGTGTTTAATTTTAGGTTTGAAAAACCCATTTGCAAGTTATAACATCCGAGACATACATAACAATGCAATATAAAACAAAAACACACAACCAATATATGCAAAACCTCAACCGATGAAAAACCTATGCTTGATCTCGTGAGCTTTCACGATGGACCAAGAGGGCAACTAAGGACGGGCCAACATAAACCCTTAATGGGCTCCCACTTGCTCCAAGACCATCAAGAGCAAGTAAAACCCACATGAAAATCTGAACACCAAAATTGCCCGGAAAAACGCAGCAGCTTCGGGCCCCAAAACGACATGCAAGGAATCTTACCCAATCGAAACATCCTTCTTCAAAGTTGTACTCCTATGTGATATGAAACTTCAGCAACAAGAATCAGTACATTCCGAGGTGCGAAACTCCGGGAAATCCATTTTTCGTGTCGGTTGTCCGACGGCTACGAAAATGCCTTTTCGTCTTTAACTTTGTCGCCATTCCATTCCGAGAAATGGTTACAATTTCTTGACTAAATACATTTATTCTACTACTAAACTAAGTGAAAATACATGAAATAATAATCTAAATTATTACAATTCAAAACCCCCACAAACAAAGAAACAAGGCACACAAACGGTCACGGTTTTCATCGGTTTTGCACATCAACATAATAACACACATATCATTAAAACTGTTGGCTTGGTCCGTGGTAAAAAGGCATGTTTTTACCATGGATCTAAAACACTTATAATAAGAAAAAAACAAACCAACAAATCGAAGAAAAACTACAATAATTAACCTCCGATTAGTATATGTAATTTGTGGCAAAAAAAATTATCCAAACCTCATGTGGGTCGAAAAAAAAATTATTTAAAAAAAAACGAACCACAAGGAGAAAGAAAAAGAAGTTTTTAGCCACTTTTACATATACGCGCTAATCATATGGCACATACGATGGCTCTGATACCACTGTTGGTAATTTATAGCAATGCACACATATAAAACATATATATGAACGCAGCGGAAATAAATCACCAAAAGGAATCAACGTATTGCCAATATGATTAAAAGAAAAATACAAATAACGGTATACCTTTGTAATATGATTTGTAGACAAAATAGATCCGCTTTTGTGTTCCTTTGAAACCAAATATTCAATGGTGAAGACCTCTAAAGTAGTCCACACTACACTTCCTTGATCACCACCGGATGCTAGTCCTCCTTAGTAACGATCTTAGAGTCTCGATTAACCAAGAACCGAGCTAGAAGATCAAAGAAAAAACCATAGAGAGAGAGCAAGGGGGGCGCCGATTTGGGAGAGAGAAGGAGAGATTAGGGTGAGCCCTAATTGGTTTATTTGATATCCTTATATAAATAAATCCTAAAGCTTCCTTGGGCTTTTAATCATTCTCTCTTCTAAATCTTTATGGGCCCAGTATTAAATTAAGTGTAATAGGCTTGCTATTATCTTAAATCTAATACAAGCCCAATAAGCCTAATTAAATGTTAGCAACCATTTAATTACCCCACGTTACTTAGGTTATATATATAATGTAAATACAATAATTACATTATATATTAAATGGTATCTCAATGTATATGTGTGTGACCCTATAGGCCCCACGTGTGTCTAGCCATATAATTATCTATTATGCACGAGCATATTCCAACAGACCCATCTATAAATGGGTACCTAAACCAATTGTTTCGTGATTTGTCCTTTGCAGACCCACCATATGTGGTACTTGGATTCTGGTTGCTCCAAGCATATGACCGGGCAAAAAGATTTATTATCTAATTATACAGAGAAATATTGCGGAACAGTTCGATTCGGGAATGACCAGTTTTCACCTGTTCTGGGATATGGTGATGTGATTCAATAGAATGTAACGATTAAAAAGGTGAGCTATGTTGAAGGTCTAGGACATAACCTATTCAGCATTGGACAGTTCTGTGACAAAGACTTAGATCTTAATTTCAAAGCCAAGAGGTATTATGTGCGTACTGAAGATGGTAAGGAACTCTTGGTCGGGACAAGAAAGTCAAATCTCTACATAATCAACTTGTCAAACGTCAAGACTGACAATGAGGTGTGTTTACTATCAAAAGCTTCGTTGCAGCAGAATTGGTTATGGCATCGAAGGCTTTCTCACCAAAATTTTCGGTATATCAATAAGTTGGGCACGGGTAATTTGGTAAAAGGACTTCTAGAGCTCAAGTATGTCAAATAATACTTTTATGCAGCGTGTGAGAAGGGCAAGATGAAAAGAGCCGCTCATAAGCCGAAGCCTGAGCCGAGTACAAATTCTACCTTGGAGTTACTGCATATGGATCTTTGTGGTCCGATGCGTACTCAAAGCATAAATGGAAAAAAGTATGTGTTAGTGATTGTGGGCGATTACTCGAGATACACTTGGGTCAAATTTCTGAGATCAAAAGATGAGACGCCCGAAGTCATCATCACATTTCTAAAGACCACTCAAGTGAATCTGCAGAAGACAGTCAAGCTTCTTAGAACGGATTATGGCACAGAATTCAAGAACATAATTGTTGAAGATTATCTCGAATCGGTGGGGATAACACATCAGTTTTTTGCCGCTAGAATGCCTGAACAGAATGCAGTTGTAGATAGACGAAACAGAACGCTAGTCGAGGCCGCTCGAACTATGTTGAGTCAATCAGATCTACATCTATTTCTATGGTCTGAAGCTGTGTCGACTACCTGCTATACTCAAAATCACTCCATTATCCACCTTCAGTTTGGTAAAACTCTGTATGCTTTAATAAATAATCGAATACCTAGCATTAAACACTTTCATATCTTTGGATGCAGGTGCTTTGTATTGAATGACAAGAAGTACCTGAATAAGTTCAGTCCAAAAGCTGAAGAAGGCATTTTTATCGGCTATTCTCAAACGTCTGCAACTTACAGAGTATATCAAAAGAAGTCGAAGATCGTAGTTGAGAGTGTTAATGTCACATTCGATGAGGAAATGGCTTCGGTCCAATATAGTTCAGAACCCATTATTACTGGTGTATTAGCTTTTGGGCAGATCGGTCCAGAACTTGTAATTAGTGACAATAATTCGGATAAAGCGTCATCGTCGACATCTCACTTATCTGATTGAAATTTATTGTTTGAATTGTTTTATGATGAATTTCTTGGCACTAGACTGACTAAACCTGTTGTGGTTGACAGATCGGACGATTCAAGAAGACACCATCCAACCACTTCAGATATATCTACTGAATCCAATTCCCCGGTTCAGCAAGAAGTTCCAATTCAAACACCAACTCCATTAGTTGAAGTTGTACAAATTATTGAAGAGCCAAAAGTTGTTGAATCAGTTGGATGCACGGTAACGAATAATCAACAGACAGAAAATGTCCAATCAACTGAAGCTTCTGCATAGAATACTTCAACTGAACCCCTATCTAATCCTAAACAAAATGAAGAAGCTGAAAGTGGATTTTTAGATGAACAATATGATCAATCTACATCTAATCCACTTGTGAACAATATGAACAATATGATCAGCTCTGATACCACTTGTGAGGTCCAAGAGATCAAGATTGAATTGATTGATAAGGAATTAACACAGAATTGGGATGAATTTGTAATTGTTTTATTGAACACAAAAAACTAAACTACAGAGAACAAAGGATTTCGTATGGCTACAATGTAAAATGAAACGTTAACTACAAATGAACTGAACAGACTCTATTTATACTCCCAATACCCTTGTACACATTTAAGCCCAAACTCATGTACAAGGCCCAATAACAAATACATGGATTACTTTACTAAACTTCCTAAAATAGAACATTTATGTTCTAACATTCTCCCCCTAAGTTTTGTAAAGTAATCATTCTCTTTTCATTTCAGCTTCAGCTCTTCTCCCCCTTGATTTCTTTAGAAAACGTAGTGTTGCATAAACTTCAAAGCTCCTCTAGCTCCCTCTTGAAAGTAGCTCTTATCCTTGAAGTTTCAACTCTAATGTCATATCTGATGTAGACAGTAACCTCGACTGAGTGCACATAAAGACAACTTTTGACTCTTGTAAACCCAACACATTTCGTATGCCCACAAGAATGATATGTGTTGAATTTTGGAATGACAACCAAGTGCATCTTCAGTGTATGATATCTGAAAATCCAATCAGAGACTAAATTCGAACATCCAGTATCTGAAAATCTTGACATACATGAGCACTCGTGAAAATTTGATCAGTTGCTATGAATATGTGACCAACATATGATAAGAATGATGTCACATATGCATTATGCGTAAAAAGCTCGGGAACAGGGCAAACTCGTAGCAAAATGGGTTCAGAACAATCAATTTTCTCAAAAAGTCAAAAACTTTTCGCATATTCTTAACAATTCGTAGATCACTATTCACTGAAGCACAATTCGCATGATGGTATTAGCCGAAAAACTCAGAATTCGCATAGGCCTGCGTAATATTCTAGCTTTTTGCACGCGCCTATGTGCGAAATCCTCACTTCTCGCATAACTCTCACCTGCGAATTCTTCCTTTTCGCATCACTCACACATGCGAAATCTTAACTTTTCGCATAACTCTTCATGCGAATTCTAAACTTAGAATTTTCTTTGACCTCATAGAATTCGTATCTAACATTTCGCATAAGACTAGCATGCGAATTCTACACACTTCGCATCTCTCTGGTATATGCGAATTCTATACTTCAAAAAATTTCATCTTCAAAGTCCTTGATCGTGCGAATTCATTCATGCGAATTCCATCAAAAATTTCATTATGCGAATTCTTCTATGCGAGTTCTTCCATTTTCATGCGAGTTCTTCAATTAATCATGCCAATTATGTGGATCTCGAATGTTTTTCCATATTTTCTTCGAATTCAACCTCAATACTTCGAATTTTGAGTTGAAACTTTGTAAGCAGGTTCGAAAACAACACTGGAGCACATTTGTTGTTGATGATCTAGTCTAAAAACGACTCTAAAGCTCACTTCGATCACAACACAGTGAATAGTATATTTTCGAACAAAAAGTATCAAAATCGATCAATTTGTCCAGAATTGTTGGAATTAAACATAATTATTGATTCCATGAAGTTCGTCTATATCCTCATAATAAAATTAACATAAAAGAACATCCAAATTCACAATAAATTCCAAAATTCGAAAAAAATTCAGCGACTCTTCTATCAAAACAATATGATCTCGATCATGCGATGAATGATTCGTCGTTAGGCTCTGATACCACTTGTGAGGTCGAAGAGATCAAGATTGAATTGATTGATAAAGAATTAACAAGGAATTGGGATGAATCTATAATTGTTTTATTGAACACAGAAAACTAAACTATACAGAACGAAGGATTTCGTATGGCTACATTGTAAAATGAAAAGTTAACTACAAATGAACTAAACAGACTCTATTTATACTCTCAATACCCTTGTACACATTTAAGCCCAAACCCATGTACAAGGCCCAATAACAAAATACATGGATTACTTTACTAAACTTCCTAAAATAGAACATTTATGTTCTAACACACTCCCTCATGAACACAAGTGGACCAAAGAGCACCCGATACATCAGATCATTGGATATCCATCCAACCCAGTGCAAACTAGGTCTTCTATACTCAACCAGTGCATGCATGATTCATTCCTAAGCAAGATAGAGCCTAATCGAATATCTGTAGCTCTAGCTGACTCAGACTAGGTAATCGCAATGCAAGAAGAGCTGAATCACTTTGAAGCGCTTAAGGTCTGGAGACTAGTGCCTAAACCTGAAGGAAAGACTATAATCGACACGAAATGGGTTTTCAAGAACAAGAAAGACGAACATGGTATCGTAATCAGAAACAAAGCAAGACTTGTGGCTAAAGGATATAGGCAAGAGGAAGGTATTGACTACGACGAGACTTATGCTCTAGTTGCGCGCATAGAAGCAATTCGCATGTTTCTAGCTTATGCCGCATACAAGAACTTCACTGTCTACCAGATGGACGTGAAGATTACTTTTCTGAATGGCATCTTAAAGGAGGAAGTCTACGTCTCTCAGCCTGAAGGTTTTGTCAATACAGAGAAACCAAATCACGTTTACTGTTATCCCAGTTTAATCTAGTTGGTAAATAATCAATCAAGGAACACAATAATAATCAAGAGATATATAAATCAGAGTAACATACCAATCCCTTGAATAAACAATGAAACCCTTGAGTGTTCTTGATACCCTTTGAATACAGAGAATATACGGCTATTAACTAGAATATTATCAGAGTTAACCTAAAAACTAATTAAACAAAACTTTAAATACCTAGGCCATATGGGCTTTAACCTTAATGGGCTTTCTAATAGGCTTTAGGC
Source organism: Arctium minus (assembly GCA_954870635.1). Classification (NCBI taxonomy): domain Eukaryota; kingdom Viridiplantae; phylum Streptophyta; class Magnoliopsida; order Asterales; family Asteraceae; genus Arctium; species Arctium minus. Next base: position 56,783,771 of record OX941092.1, read on the forward strand.
CCATTTACAAATAACTATTAACATATTACAGTTTAAACCCTCTAACTTTAACTATCAAACAAATACAGTTTAGACCCTCTAATTTAACTTTAATCTTGAATACAATTAATGATCCAACAATCTCCCCCTTTGTATTCAAGATTAAAAAAATTTGGCAATAGTCTTCAGATTGTATTCTCCCTTTTTGTATCTTCTCCCCCTTTTTGATGAGTGGTGAGAATCATCATCATCAAAACTTGGCAAAACAATCTCCCCTTTTCAAGACAATCTCCCCCATTGTGTATGATCACGTAAGCACAATCTTCATGTAACATGCCCTGTATGGAAATAAGAGAAGTCTTTCCTGATGGAAAGAGTGATTATTTCAATCTTTTCAGATAAAAATAGTCAATTGTAATAGTTTAAATCTTTGCAAATTCAAACAGTTTAAGAGTTGTAACCCTGAATCAACAAATGACTCAGTTAGAATGTCTGTCAATGACACAAAGTCACTGGGTAACACAAAGTTACTATATAAGGAGCTGGTTTTGATGTTGGCTCCCCAGGTCTTCCATTCAATCATCAAATAACACATGGTTATCTATGAACGTTCTGACAGAAAACAAATTTCTGTGTGCTCATGCATGTGTATTAAAGAATTAAGTATAGATGATTGCTTTTCAATATAGGCTCAAAATATGTAAACTTGTTGAGACAGCAACAAATTATATAAAGACTCAATGTGCATGAGAAAGGGTTTGAAGGTGGGGCAACTTTCCTTCTTTTTCAATATTAGTATCTTCCAAATGAAGAACCAATAGCGTATGTGTTGCGTCCCCAAAAAATGTGAAACATCCTCTTTTTGAGAAAAGAATGAGTAGCTGGTGAGGTTGTATGCAAGAGATGGCATGGGCTAGGTGCCTTTTTCAATGATGCTCACCAAAGAATGTGAACCAATCAGATAATGTTGCTGCCCGGCTCAGAAAGAAGTTTGGTGCAGAGTTTAATATTCTTTTACTCTGTTCTCTCACCCTCTTTCTTTTTCTTTTAATGCTCACGTATAACCAATCTCTCTTTTCCATTTTACCTCTTCACACACCATCACTCAATTCTTTTGACCCTTCTCCCCTCAATCACTCAGGGAATACTTCCTGGGAAGGAAACACTGGTTATCGTGAATCCATGGAAGTTCTGATAAGTTCTCACACTGAATCCCATGTATTTTCCTAAAAGAACATGTTGTTCAACATGCGTTTTGTACATGTAAGCACAAATACCACTTGTTACATGAAGCATAAAATTTTTGGAGAAGTCAAAACAGTTGTGTTTGACGATGCAATTCTCCCCCTCAAACTAAAAGTGGTTGGCAATAAGCTCATATCATTTTATCATGAAGAGTAAGATTTGGGAGAATCAAAAACGAATGTTGTTTATATAAACAATATATAAACATATTTTCAATGAAAGCACATGAAATGACGTTTAATTCAATCAACAGTGAATACAAATAACGTGAGTATTACCATAGAAAGATTTAACTTTTGATACATGGTAATAACAAAGTCCAATAGAATGTTCTGAACCGTTATGTGTATGAATACTTGACAAAGTATATTGACAAGATAAAACGCAAGTATTTATCTTTAAGAACACATGGTCAGATAATATTTTAAGTATCCAAAAATCTGTTAAAATCACAGATATTCTCCCCCTTAACTTAATGTAAATATAATTTTTTTTTAAATTCAGAAAAATAAAGTAAAGCACTGAGGTGCGGGTCCTAATCTGATGTGATTAGAAGCCATAGTCACTTGAACAAACCTGCATAAATGAAAGAAATAATGGTAATCATTTATGAAAATGATTCCTCTTTCATTAGAAACAGTTGAATGAATAAACACAAAATCAAGATTTGGAATATTCCCCCTAGAATCATGAGTAAGGTCTAAGACATGTTCAACATACCAAGTTTGCTGATTAGAAATTGAAAACGCTTTTCATCCAACGGCTTGGTGAAAAGATCAGCTAACTGGAAGTCAGTTTGAACAAAGTGCATTTCAATATTACCTTTTTCTACATGATCCTTGATGAAATGATAGCGTACATCGATATGCTTGGTCTTCGAATGTTGTACCGGTTTAGCAGTTATAGATATGGCACTCTTGGAATCACAATAAATAGGAACATGCTTGTAGTTGTATCCAAAGTCCCTTAACTGTGTCGTCATCCAGAGGACTTGAGAACAGCAGCTAGCAGCAGCTACATACTCAGCCTCGGCAGTGGATGTTGAAACACAGTTTTGTTTCTATGAAGTCCAACTCACAAGTTTGTCACCTATAATTTGACATGATCCAGAGGTTCTTTTCCGGTCTAGCTTACATCCTGCATGATCAGCATCTGTAAAGGCAGTTAGTTCAAAACGAGAATCCTTTGGATACCAAAGGCCTAAATCAGGAGAGCCTTTGAGATATCTAAGGATTCGCTTAACAGCAGTTAAGTGCGACTCTTTAGGATTAGACTGATATCTCGCACAAAAGCATGTGGAAAACATTATATCTGGGCGACTTGCAATCAGATAAAGTAAAGATCCAATCATGCTACGATACACCTTTTGATCAACAAGTTTCCCGGAGGGATCTGCGTCTAAGAGTGTACCAGTAGCCATTGGTGTTTTCATGACTGAACTAATTGATATATTGAACTTTTTCAAAATATCTTTTATATATTTAGCTTGATTAATAAATATGTCGTCGGGTAATTGCTTTACTTGTAGACCAAGAAAGAAATTCAATTCACCTATCATCGACATCTCAAACTTTGTTTCCATTATTTTTGAAAAGTTCTTACAAAATTTCTGATTTGTCGACCCAAAAATTATGTCGTCAACATAAATCTGAATGAGAATCAAGTCCTCACCTTGACTTTTGAGAAATAAGGTAGTATCTACTTTACCTTTCTTGAAACCAGAAGCAAGTAGAAATTTAGTGAGAGTTTCATACCAGGCTCGCGGTGCTTGTTTAAGACCATACAACGCTTTGTCTAGGACGTAGACATGATCAGGGTGATGAGGATCAACGAAACCTTCAGTTTGAGCCACGTAAACCTCCTCATGCAAAACGCCGTTCAGAAAAGTCGACTTTACGTCCATTTGATAGACAGTAAAGTTTTTGTGCGCTGCATATGCTAGAAAGATTCTGATGACTTCGATCCTTGCAACCGGGGCGAATGTTTCGTCAAAGTCAATTCCCTCTTGTTGACAGTACTCTTTTGCGACCAAACGAGCTTTGTTTCTCACTACTACTCCGGCTTCGTCTTTCTTATTTCTGAAAACCCACTTTGTTCCTATAACAGATTTACCTTTAGGTAGTGGGATCAAGCGCCATACCTTGTTCCTTTCGAATTGTAGAAGCTCGTCTTGCATGGCAGAAATCCAGAAGGGATCACGTAGAGATTCAGACGCTTTCTTTGGCTTTAAGGAACTGAGGAATCTTGAAAACATGCAGAAGTTGGCTGTTGCTGACGTTGTCGTGACACCAGATTGTACGTCACCTATCACATTGGTCAGGGGATGATCCTTAGTCCAACGATGTGTGCTTGGTAAGGATTCAACTTGTTGTTGCGTATTGGACGCATCATTTTCATCGTACACAGCAGGCAGCTCCATAGATGTACTCGGGACATCTTGTACTGATGTTTCTGATACTGAGGGTTCTGGACTAGCAGTTGAAGTACTCGGGACTTCGTTTCCAGAAGAACTATCTGTAGAGACAGATTCAGCATTAGTAGAGTCAGAAACTAATGGTTGAGTTGTACCTGATGGAAATGAAGTTTCAGTGACTTCTTCTTCGGACGATCCAGATATGTCTTCAGATATAGTAGGGACCTCCGAGCCTGTACCACTTGTTATCGATGTTGATATGCCTTTTTCAAAATCTGCACATATATCATCAAAGGCATCAATAAACAATAAATCTAACTCAGATGAAGTAGAGTTAGAGTTAAAAGAAGTAGTTCTTTGAGAAGCTGGTTCTATTCTGGATTGAATAGAAGCTTTGTCCTTTATTACGAGTTCTGAACTGTTGTGTCCAGAAGTCCTTGTAGAATTCTCGTCAAAGGAGACATTCATGCTCTCAACAACCGTCTTAGTTCGAATAATGTAAATTCGATAAGCTTTGGATGTCAGAGAGTATCCAACGAGATATCCTTCATCCGCTTTCTTATCAAATATTGATAATCCTTTACGCTCTTTAAGAATGTAACACCTGCAACCGAAAAAACGAAGGAATTTGATGTTAGGTGTACGATTGTTGATTAACTCACATGTTGTTTTATTAAATCGCTTGACCACAATGGTACGATTCTGAGTAAAACATGCTGTAGAGACTGCCTCAGCCCAAAGGTACATGGGTAGATTTGAGTAAGCAAGCATAGTACGAGCTTCTTTAACCAGAGTACGGTTCTTCCGTTCAACAATGCCGTTTTGTTGTGGAGTGTAGGTTGCGGAGAAATTGTGTGAAATACCCACGGAAGTAAGATAACTCTTTAGGGTGTCATTCTTGAACTCCGTGCCATTGTCACTGTGAATGGTTCTGACTGGCAGTTGAAGACGTACTTGAATGCGCTTGATGAAAACGATAATCAACTCTAGCGCATCTGACTTGTTGCGAAAAAACTCAAGTCATGTATACCTTGAGTAGTCATCTATCATTACCAACACATATTTCTTACCGTTGATAGATGTTGTGCGCATTGGGCCACAAAGGTCCATATGAAGAAGTTCCAGTGCAAATGAGGTCGATGATTCAGATTTGGACTTGAATGAGCTACGCTTCATTTTGCTCAACTCACATGCGGAACAGAGTGGGTCTTTTTCGAACCTCATTTCCGGTAGACCTTTGACCAGACCTTGTCTTTGTAGCTTCGCTATAGATCGGAAATTCTGATGAGACAAGCGTCGATGCCACGTCCACGATTGTGCCTTAGTTGCTTTGGATAGTAGACATACTGGACGTGTGGCAGACAGTGTGGGAAAATCTACATAGTATAGATTTCCATGGCGCTCAGCTTTGAAGACTTCGTAACCATCGGGATCCTCTACATAGCAATGAGTGGTTGTGAAGCGGACATGATATTTCATGTCACAGAAGTGACTGGTACTAAACAGGTTGTGATCAAGTCCTTCAACATATAGCACTTTTTGAATCTTCACAATACCATTGTCGAGCATTCCATAACCCCTAACATGGCCTTCGGCTTCAGAATTAGCAAATCTAACTGCTCCGGCAGGCTCCTCCACATAGTTATGCAAGAGGTGCTTGAATCCTGTCATGTGGCGTGAACATCCGGAATCTATTACCCACAATCGACAGGCCTGCAAAAAAGACAATTAGTTTTGCTTAGGCACCCATATCAGGATGGGTCCTTCGCGGTTAGCATCAAGCAACTCAGGAATATCATATGGTTTGACTTTCACTCTCCATTCATAACGCGACTTTGGAACCCATTTCCAAACCATCTTAACATTTAATTCCTGAAAGTGCTTTTTAGAAGTAGGATTGGCAACCTTAGCTCGATACACTTTGGGTTGTGTAGAAGAATTAGAAATAGAATTAGACTTAAAGTTCAGTTTAGCTTTTCTCTTATTCTGTTTAGACTTTGGAGGGGAGTAGTATGTGAATGAGTTATCCCAACAGTGTTTGCAATATAGATTCTTTCGAGCAAAATTCATAAACTTAGATTTATCAGAACAAACCTTACATCCATGTTTATCAAAAGAATTACTTTTCAAAATAACACTGTCAGAAGTAGAACTGTTTGAAGCAAAAGTTTTACTAGATAACCTATCATTCTTATTCAAACTACTATCTTTATTCTTCTTACTCCTCCCAACTCCATTTCCTTTTATATCTAAAACATAAACAGAAACCTTGTTAGTCTCTAACTTAGAAGGTGGTTCTTTTCTTGTGATGTTTGAAGTCTCACCCTTTTCAAAAATACTCGTTGGATATTCAGGACAATCAGAGTAAACAACTAAAGGTTTTGTAGGAGCATCAAATTCTGGATTTGTTCTCACCTTCCAGCTTGGATCATTGAACATCTGTTTATCATTTGAAGCATTTTTAAACAGAGTAATTTTCAAATCATTGATTTCTGTGCAAAGCTCTTGATTTTCTTTCAAAGATTTTTCCAGTTTAAACTTGGGATCAAAGTTTTCATCTTCAATCTCATCAAGAGACTGTTGCAACAGATCAATTTGCTTCATCAATTCAGATGTATGATCATTCACAGAATTTGACTCCTTTTGAATAGAAACAGGGTCAGAGTCTGAAGCATTCATCATTTAGGAAAATAATTCTTCAGTCATGGACTCAATAAACTCTGTTTTATCATTTTTCAAACAAGATTCATTCGTGTTTACAGTGTCTTCTTCAACCTCTTCAACAAGCAAAGGTTTAGGAGTAATGGGATTTGAGACTGGTAGTATAGTAGATAGATCAACATTCGATTCATACTCATCGTATTTTCATTCAGTCTCAGATGGAACAGTGTCATTGTTGACTGATTCTTTAGAAGAAGTGGTAAACAATGATTCAAACTCAGTGAATTCAATCTTTCGAGTTGCATAGCTTTTGTTCAAATCATTGTATTTAAAACCAACTGATTTAAAAACATTTTGAGAATCAGTGTCACAAGACTTGTTTTCTCCCATTTCTTCTTGACCTTTGGTCTCAGTAAAAGGTTTAGAAGCACTAGCTTCAACAAAAGTAGCACGAATGTTTGGAATGGGTCTGATTGCGGAGCCAAATTTATCAAAGTTATATAAATGCTCCGGTGCCTTTTTCAAAACATCATTAGTTGGCACACCCAAACCTGGTTTAAGTTTGTAAAACCTTTCGTCTTGGAGTTTATTGGTCAACAGATTTAATGTCTGTTCAGTCTGACCTCGTTTCATATTAATGTCCTCCAGTTGCTTGATTTTGGTGTAAGCTTCATTTCTTTCTTTATAACAAACTTCAAATTTGATTTGAAACTCACCCTTTTCAGCATTAAGATTCACACGATCTGTTTCTAAACCATATATTTTTTCTTTTAAATACGCTTTTTCAGCTTTTAAATCGTCATTTTCTTTTTCTTTTTCTTTTTCTTTTTCTTCCACAACAACTTTTAAAATAGCATTTTCATCGCGAAAGCTTAAACCAGATTGATGTGCAGAGCTAAGTTTGCCTTTCAGTAAAGCAAAATCATCTTTCATACCATGTATTTGGGCCATTAAAGATTCAATAAGTTCATAATTGTCACTTACCTCAGAGTTTGCATCTTCGAATTGTGTCTCAGAGTCTTCATCGTCACCTTTCATCTTTGCCATATAATATACTTGGGTGAAGTGAGCTTGCTCCTCGTCATCGGAACTTTGATACAACCAGTTCTTTTCTTCATCCATTAGCACTTTTCCTTCTTCAACTTTCTTGGCAATAAGTGACTTTCTTGCGTAGTACTCTGAGTTCTTTACCTTCTTGAACTTGCAGTCCCTCGAGAAATGCCCAAATTTGCCACAGTTGTAGCATCTTCCTGGTTCATCCTTTCGTTCTTCTCGCTTGTTGGGAATTCAAAATTATACAAGTATGGTTAATGCTGCTAGCACTAAATGGTTATTACTTCTGAAGTTACTACTGTTGAGAAAGATTAATGCTGCTAGTCAAGATTAATACTGCTTAATGAAGTTACTACTGCTAAGCAATTTTAGTACTGCTAGTAGTTAGTACTGCTGAACTTAATACTGCTCAAAGTATTAATGCTGCTGAAGACTTAATATTGCTTATGAGATGAAGACTTCATATGGCAAGGATGACAGTTGTACTGAATGGAGATATTCATGGAAAGCTTGGAGATAACTTTGGAAGATTATACTGAAGATCTTTTATTCTTTGTAATTATCTTTTATCTTCAGTATATGTATAGAATAGTTTGTATCTTTAGGATAGAGAATTATTTTGAGTTTTTAGTTTTCTTAGAGAGAATCAACCTCAAGGTTTATAATCCTAGTTCTAGAGAAGTAGAATTCGTATTGGTGAGCCTGTTCATCAATATTGAGGTTGTGTGTGAAATCTTGTAGCTTTATAACCATTCAATAAAGTTTACAAGTTGTTATTATGATTCACTGTTTCATTGATCTTTGAATATTAAAGTGTTATTCCGCAAACTCCTTTAATATTGTTTCTGAGTGTTTATTCTTTGTAAGAATTCAGATCCTGACAAGTGGTATCAGAGCTAGTATTCTCAGAAATCTTATTCATCATGGAAAACACAGTTGAATCAAACAGTACTCTTGTCTCAAAGGTTCCAATGCTCAGATCCAATGAATTTGACATGTGGAAGATTAGAATCAAGCAATACATTCTCCTCACAGATTACTCCATGTGGGACATCATTGAGAATGGCCCATCTGATGCAGGAAAGATTGGTGCAGATGGAAAAAGGACCCCACCAAAGACAGATGCAGAAAGGAAGACAAGACAGACAGAGATGAAAGCCTTGAGCACACTGCTCTTGGCTATTCCCAATGAATATCAACACCAATTCAGCAATTGCACTGATGCACGGATGCTCTGGAATGCTCTAGAAAAGATATTCTCTGGTACCAAAAGTACCAAGAGAAATCAGAAGGCAATATTGAAGCAACAGTATGAAAACTTTATGTCAACTAAGAATGAGTCCATGACTCAAACTTTTGACAGGTTTAACAAGCTGATTGGTGAACTAGCTACTATGGGAGTACAGATTGATCAAGATTATGTAAACATAAAGTTCTTGAGGTCCCTTGGAGATGAATGGACCATGTACACTGTTTCGTTCAGACAAAATGAACAATTGGAAGAAAAAGAACTTGATGATCTGTACAATGACCTTAGAGTATTTGAAGCTGAGGTGGAGGCAAAGAAGAAACCTTCTGGATATATTCATAATGCTGCACTTCTATCAGCATCAATTGATTCTAATGCTAACCCTGAATCAGTTAATGCTGCTAATGGAGCAAATCAAGAAAAAAGGCACTGAATCTGTGTTTGAAGCCTTTCTTTCCAGCCATGGAAATTCCTCTTTAATTAATGATGACTTGGAACAACTTCATCCTGATGATCTTGAAGAGATGGATATTAAATGGCAGATGGCCATGCTTTCCATGAGGGTGAAGAAGTTCATAAAGAGGACTGGGAGGAACAACTTCTCCCAAAGAAGAGAAGATGGAGCAGGCTTTGATAAATCAAAGGTGGAGTGCTATAAGTTTCATCTGAAGGGACACTTTGTCAGGGAATGCAGAAGTGGAGTGTCTTACAACAACAACCACCAACAAGCTCAGTCTGGAAACTTCAATCACAACAGAAACTCTGCTCAAGCCCTTGTTTCTCAACAAGGAATGGGGTTTGACTGGAGTGATCAAGCAGAAGAGGCTATCCAAAATCAAGCTCTTATGGCAGAAGTATCTGATCTCCCAACTGAGGTAAGTTCTACTCTCTATTCTAAAACTTGCATAGACACTGTTAAAAGGTACAGAGATCACAATCAGAACATGAGTGATGACCTTAAGAGGTTAGCAAAAGATATAAAATACTATGTGAGAATTGTTGAGAGGTTTGAGGAACAGATTAAAGGTTTTCAAGCCAATGAACTCCAACACTCATATTATACCAATTACTGGAAGTGGGAGAAAAAGGATCTAGAACTCCAACTGACCAAATCTAAAGAGGAGAGTGAAAAGTTGAGAGAGGAGCTAACCAAGATTAAGCTTGATGTGGAAAAGTTTTCCGATGCTTCTAAAGCAATGGACTCTTTACTACAAACTCATATTCATGACAAATTGAGAAGAGGAATTGGGTACAATACCACACCACCACCATACAACAACAACTACATTCCTCCTACGTCAGATTTGCTAGAAACCAAAGATAGGAAGGACTTGCCTGAGGGAGCCACTGAGATAGATCCCTTAGATGAGGTAGTTGTTGAGGATAAGACTGAGAAAGAGGTTGGTAAGCGTAAGGAGAACAATGTGAGTGGTGAGATTCCCCTAGAGAATCACCTCATTACAAATGAGGGGTATGGAAAGATTTGGGTCAAATCAAAGGACATAGAGAAGACAGAGGGAAAGTCTGGTAAGGTCCATTACAAACAGACCACAGTTGTGAATCCTGTTCCTTGCAAACAGTGTGCATGCAAGAAATCTGAGCCCCTAAAACATGATAAAAAGAGGGGAAATCAAAGAAACTGGAATAATCAGTGGGCACAAAAACAAGGGGTTGATCTGAGTAAAATAAAATAGACCAAAACCTTGTTTTATCTGTGGAAAATTGAATCATCTTGCCAAATACTGTTATTTCAATCCTATAAACCAAAGGATGAATTTTCAAAGATCTATGCAAAAACCCTTGGGTTATAGGAAGAAGGAAAGGAACAATGTGGCTAAGAAATCTGTTAAATCTAAAAGCCACATGAAGAAAAAGATTGTTAAAGAAAGTGTCAATATGTGGTTCCTAAATGCACTAAAACGGTTAGTACTGCTACCCCAAATAGTACTACTGACAATGATAGTGCTGCTAGAAGCAATACTACTGCTACCAATGTTAGTGCTGCCAAGAGTATTAGTATTGCTAAAACTAACATGGTTTGTACTTCTTCAAATGTTAATACTGCTAACTCTGTTAGTGCTTCTAACAAGGTTAGTACTGCTAAACCTGTTAGTGCTGCTAACTCTGTTAGTACTTCTAAAGTTAGTACTGCTCCTAGTGTTTGTGCTGCTAGACCAATCATATTGACAAAGTACTCCAATAAAGAGTGCTCTGTGTTTAGAAATCTCATCAAAAAGGAATGTAAGTACTTTGATGAGAAAGGGAGACCCAAGACCACTTTGGCTTGGGTTCCCAATCAATACTAACTGTTTAATCTTATGTGCAGGGCAACCAGCAGCTCAAGGGGAAGAGCATCTGGCATGATGATAGTGGTTGCTCTAGGCACATGACAGGGAACATGTCATGTCTCAAGAATTTCAAGAAAATTGATGGTGGGCATGTTGCCTTTGGTAATACTCCAGATGGAGGTAAGATCAGTGGTAAGGGGGATGTAACCAAAGGTAAAATGACCTTTGAAGATGTATTCTATGTTGAGCAGTTAAGGTACAACCTGTTAAGTGTATCACAGGTTTGTGACAAATAGCATAGTATATTATTTACTGATTCTGAATGCATTATCCTTGCTCCTGGATTCAAGGTAGTTGATGAAAAGATGATACTACTAAGAACTCCAAGAAAGGATAATGCATATTGCTTAGATATGGAAAGTGTTTCAACTGATTCATCCCTAAACTGTCTTGTTTCAAAAAGCTTCTTTGGATGAATCATCACTTTGGCACAGAAGGATGTGTCACATGAACTTTAAAACAATGAATAAACTTGTTAAAAACAACCTTGTAAGAGGTTTACCTTCCAAAGTATTTTCATGTGATGATCATTGTGTTGCCTGTCTCAAAGGCAAACAACACAAAACTTCTCATAAGTCCAAAGATTTGAACACAATCTCTAGTTCTCTTCAGTTGTTGCATATGGATCTGTTTGGTCCTACAAATGTTATGAGTATAGGTAAGAAATCATATTGTCTGTGCAAAGTTAATACTGCTAGTTAGTTAATACTGCTAGTGGTTAATACTGCTCTCAGTTAATACTGCTAGTTAGTTAATACTGCTAGTGGTTAATACTGCTCTCAGTTAATACTGCTAGTTAGTTAATACTGCTAGTTAGTTAATACTGCTTATGTCCCAAATCGTATAAATACCCTTTTTGCCCGCCTAAAAGTTCATAACGACTCTTTGATTTCTATTCATCTGCTCTCTAACTCTTTTCTCTCAAGCACCAAGTGTTTCAGTCCAGAATACTCAAGCTCGATGGCAGCTATGGCGTTCATTGATGAACATAATGAGATTGCAATGCTACAGAAGCCTAAACAAGCTGCTGGATTCCATCAAATTGTGGATTTTCTCAAGTCCAGCCACATTGCCCATGCTCTTACAGTGTCGCCAACAATCTACATAGAGCATCAAAGACAATTTTGGGCAAATGCCACTGTAGTCACAGAAAATGGTGTGCAGATAATCAAGACAAGGGTGTGTGACAAACCCTTGTCAGTTTTTGAAGAGGTGATTCGCATCTGTCTACGTCTAGACGATGCTGTAGGTATTACTTCTATTCCTCATGAGGACTTGTTCTCAAATCTTTCAAGAATGGGGTATGGAGGCCAATTGGGTGGCTTCAAATTCTCAAAAGCTAAATTTTATACCCAATGGCGTTTTCTTGTTCATAGCCTTATGCATTGCATTTCTAAAAATACTACTGGATAGAGTGAGTTCAGCAGTACCATTGCTTATGCTTTGGTCTGCTTGGCCACTGCCAGAAAGTACAATTTTTCAAGAATGATTTTCAATGACCTTGTGTCAAACTTGGGAAACAAAAAGAGTTTTTATATGTACCCAATATTTGTCCAGGTAGTTATAACCAATGAATTGACGGATATGCCTCACTTTGATGAGGTATATGTACCAAAAATCCCCAAAGGTAAGGTCTTTTCAAATATGAAGAGATCTCCATTGGACTCGGAAGGAGTTGACACCCCATTGTTCTCTACAATGATGGTGGTGTCCCACAATGAAGAAGATATGGCTTCAGGGTCAAGGCCCTCATTAGACCATCCCACTGAAAGCCAATCCCAACCTTCAATCACCATATCAATCCCACAGTCCCTTATTCAAAAACCCACTTCTCCAATCACCAATACCTACATAAGGAAAATGGTAAAGAAGGCTCCTTCCCTTCTTGTACCTTCACCCACAGAGCCTTTAAGCCCTCTAATGGAGAATTCTCCATTAGAGAATATCTATAGGGAAACCACAGGGGTGTCTCCCAACCCCAAGGAGGTGCTCACTGAGGAGATGAATGAGCATATGGGTGCAAAGGTTGCCACTACTCCTGCTAGCACAGAGGAGGTCAGTGGTAACATCAATAAGACCTTCCCCATGGCAACTTTGGGTGAGCAGTCATCCAAAGGTCCCAGGTGCCAAGAAACCATGGGGTAGTAGGTGCTTCTGCTAGGCAGAAGACCTCTACTACAAAAAGATCCCATGATCCTTCAAAAGGGGGTCACACTCCTTGAGAAGGTGAGGACAGATATGACTATCTTGAATTGATGGAAACAATGGGCAACATCAATATGGATGTAATCAAGCAGGGAAAAGACATAGAAGAGCTGAAACTGATAATTCTGTCTCAACAAGTACAGATTACCAACCTGAAGAAAATGGTGAAGAGATTGGTCCAGAAAAAGAAGAAGAAACAGTTTGTGCTCAGAAGAAGGAAACCAGTGACTGATGCTCCCAAAAAGGGGGAGTCAGAAGTTGATGCCAACATGGAAGAAGCTAAAGTTGAGGGGGAGTTTGATGGGGTTAGTGGAGATAAAGTACAAGCAGCAGAAACAGAAAGCATAGCAGCAGTAAAAGAAAAAGCAGTAGAAACAGAAAGTGTGTTTGAACAAGCAGCATAAACTGTTAATACTGCTGAATTGAATGAAGCAGCAGAAATGGTGCAAGAAGTATTAACAGACCTTGAGTTAGCAGAAACTTTAATCAAGGCTAAGCATGATACTCCCAAGGTCACTTCAAAGGCCAAAGGAGTTATCATCAAAGAAAAAGGTGAAGTGATCAAGAAAGCAAGTATTGAGAAGGTAGTAAGCAAAGACAAAGTCAAAGCAAAGTTAGTGGAATCTGATCAACCAATTAAAAAACAAAAGTTGGCTGAGTCAGATGAAGCTTTGGCCAAAAAGATTCAGGCTGAACTTGAGCAAGAAGAAAAGGCTCAAGTGGACAAAGATAGAGAGATGGCTAAGGCTCTAGCTGCAGAGCTAAATGAATCTTATCAACAAAGTTTGGCAAATGAAATAGCACAGAAGAAAGCTGCAACCCTAAAGAAGTCTGTGTTGGTCAAAATGGATGCAAAGAAGAGACAACCTTCAAAGACCTACCTTGGTACTCAAGAGAGAAAGAAGATGATTACTTTTCTCAAAGGTGCTGTGGGAGTCAGAAAGGAGATGTTCTCAAAGATGACTTTTGAACAGATCAAAGGGTTGTATGATTCAGAGATGACAAAGCTTCAAGGGAATGAAACAGCCAGAGTTGAAATGGAAAAGAGGATGAAAGAAAGTAATGATTTTCTGATAGAAAAACCTTTCCCTGATGAGCAAGAAACAGCAAAGAAAGAAGCAACTCTAGGTGAAAGTATGAGGACTTTAAAAAGAACTAAAATGATGGCAAGAAGAAAATCAGCCAAGAAGCCTTAGAGTGGATAAAGAAGAAGCTGAGAAGGTTACTGAAGAAGAAGGGGCACCTAAGTCAGTTGAACAGAAAGAACCATCAAGTACTGATGATGTGAATCTGTACATGGTAGTGATGGACAAAGTTCCTGAACCTATAACAGCTGAACCTGTTGGTGTTAAGCCTCCTGAGGTCATTCTCTAGGATACAATGAAGGTTGATGGAAAAGAGTATATCAGGCTCAAAAGAAAAGATGAGAAGTATGAAGTGTATAATACTTGGGCCAAGATTCTCAGAACATGTTCCAGGTCTGATCTAGAGGAGATGTTTGAAATAGGAATGAAGTTGTATGTTGATCAATTAAAAGCTCCAGAGATTTCAATCACAAAACTTGTGATGGAGTATCTGTGTATGATGTTCAAACCAGAAGAAGTGGAGGAAGTTATCAGAAATGTGTTTCAAACAGTTAACAACTGGACTCTATATGAAACTAGTGGAGTGTATGCACTGACTATGGACATAAATCACATAGAATACTTCCTGGTGGATAGAGTTTACAACCACATCAGATTGAAGCTGCATGCCATGTTGAAGAAAAAGCTTGGTTGTGCACCAGATTCAGAAATGGCAAAGTATTTGATCCAAAGAACAATTAATCAAAGCTTGGGGTTGGATGCTAATACAGGGATATGAAGAATGGTGTTTTGGGAGCATCTGAAGAACTTGACTTCTCTTCCTAAAAGTCAAGTTAGGGGGAGATTGTTGGGAATTCAAAATTATACAAGTATGGTTAATGCTGCTAGCACTAAATGGTTACTACTTCTGAAGTTACTACTGCTGAGAAAGATTAATGCTGCTAGTCAAGATTAATACTGCTTAATGAAGTTACTACTGCTAAGCAATTTTAGTACTGCTAGTAGTTAGTACTGCTGAACTTAATACTGCTCAAAGTATTAATGCTCCTGAAGTCTTAATACTGCTTATGAGATGAAGACTTCATATGGCAAGGATGACAGTTGTACTGAATGGAGATATTCATGGAAAGCTTGGAGATAACTTTGGAAGATTATACTGAAGATCTTTTATTCTTTGTAATTATCTTTTATCTTCAGTATATGTATAGAATAGTTTGTATCTTTAGGATAGAGAATTATCCTGAGTTTTTAGTTTTCTTAGAGAGAATCAACCTCAAGGTTTATAATCCTAGTTCTATAGAAGTAGAATTCGTATTGGTGAGCCTGTTCATCAATATTGAGGTTGTGTGTGAAATCTTGTAGCTTTATAACCATTCAATAAAGTTTACAAGTTGTTATTATGATTCACTGTTTCATTGATCTTTGAATATTAAAGTGTTATTCCGCAAACTCCTTTAATATTGTTTCTGAGTGTTTATTCTTGTTAAGAATTCAGATCCTGACATCGCTTCTTCTCTCTCTTTCCTTCTCGTCTATCATCCTTCCTGTCTTCTCGTCCTTCCTCTCTCTTTCCATGCCTCGGCTTGTATCGCATCTCAGACTTCTTTTTCTTGTATCCATCATACTTTGGCTTTGAGTAGAATCTTTTCTTGCAAAAGTTCTTCTTCAATCGTCGCATAATAAGAGCCAAGTCCTCGGAGAACTTTTGAATATCTGGATCTGAATCAACTTCCAGTTCTTCATAGCTCGAATCAGAGTCAGAGTCAGTAACTTCGCTAACTAGAGCTTTTGACACCTTTTTCTTCGACCTTGCAGAGGATACAGAACCTTTGCCGGCTATGAGAGCCACAAAATCCTTCTGATGATTAGACTCATTATTAATTGATCTCACCTCATCCTCATGTTGAGCAAGAGTAGAGAAGATATCAGTGACATTTTCTCGAGCCATATTCTTGGACATCTGGAGGTTGATAGCAAAGTTCTTCCATTCTGGATTCAGATTCTTGATGAACTTGTAATTTATCTCAGAAGCAGATTTAGAGATATTGTTCCTCCGCAAGTCATTGAGGATGATGTTATATTTGTTGTAGGTATCTAATAGCAACTCTCCTTCTTTTGCATGAAATCCCTCGTATGCATTTATGCATAGATTCTGCTTAGCTTGTATGGAGGATTCACTTCCTTCAAACTGCCTTGCTAGTTCATCCCAGATGCCTTTAGCAGTGCTCTGACTGTCGACATGATTGTAGATGTCATTTGGAATTGCCATTGTCAAATAGATTAGAGCCTCTTCTTCTGTCTTATACTGTTCTTTCTGCTTTTCATTGAAGAACTAATAAGGTTTAGGAATCTCTCTGTCAGGGATTTCTGGAGAGGAATCTGTAGCAGGTTGACCCTTACCTGTGATCATTGGAGTTTGTGGACCTTCAATGATTGCTTTCATGAATTCTCTATTCTTGTGATTCGGAAACTGAATCATTCTGGTCTTCCATTACTGATACTCATTAGCCATGAGGACAGGAGGTTTGACTTGAGAGCCCATCGAGAAAAGCTGATTCGACATCTTAGCTGTACTGTTAGTAATCAAACTTTTCTGTACCAAGACAACCAACTAGACGAGATCGTTAGAATCAAGATAAAAACCGCACTTAAAAAATTTTAGAAAAATAAATTTCCAAAAATAATTAAATGTAGTCCTCTCACGCAGTAGATAAAATCAAACAGAGTAATACTGAAAATAAGAAAATTTTGATCACGAACAAAACTTTGTCCCCCTTCGCAGACTTAGCACGGGGGTCCCGCTAGAAAAAAAAATTTACGCAAAAGTGAACAGTGCTCGCATGAACAGTATTTGCGCAAAGTGAACAGTACTTGCGCAAAGTGAACAGTACTTGCGCAAGTGAGGTTTGCGCATGCAGTGGGGCGCGCAGAGTGAAGTTTGCGTATCAAGACCGGTGCGCAAAGCTGAAGTTTGCGTATCAAGACCGGTGCGCAAAGCTGAAGTTTCCGTAACAAGACCGGTGCGTAAAGCTGAAGTTTGTGTATCAATACCGGTGCGCAAAGCTGAATTCGACCGGGAAGTTGCTTCGACCGGTAGCTTGTTCGACCGGAACTTTCTTCGACCGGTAACTTGTAAAGACCGGTATTGAGATATGACCGATATAGTGTTCAACCGGGATTGTGATAGGACCGATAAAGGTATTCGACCTGAATGGCTTTGACCGATAAACGACTGTGTGTGTACCGGTTGAATGATAAGATGAGTTCGACCAAAAGTGAATGGACCGATATAATTTGACCGATAATATGCAAGACCGATAATATGCTTAGACCGATAGAATGTTCGACCTATATGGTGTTCGACCGGTATGTTCTTAACCAGCCCAGAAGTCGATGAACAGAACGAATAATCAACCCATAAATCAATCACGAACTCAAACACAGATGCACAAATCAGACTATTACACTCAGAAACATGTATTGAACATAACCCAATCAATAACAAAGATTAAAATCAACTTTCACGCATTCAATTTAAAGAACACAGTGTCGATGTTCATGCAAACCCAGAAAACTCAAAATCACAAAATTTAATCACTTGATAATTCTCAATGCAATTAATCAATCAGATACTTTTCAATAGAATAAAACTCACTTAATCAGATCAATCTTAATCATAAAAACTCACAGATTCATGAAATCAGATGAACATAAAAAAAAATTCGATGAACAGTGATTTTGCGATGAACATTGATTTTCGTGAATAGTAAAATCAAAAAAATTTGATTCTTTTGGCTCTGATACCAATTGTTATCCCAGTTTAATCTAGTTGGTAAATAATCAATCAAGTAATCAAGCAACACAATAATAATCAAGAGATATATAAATCAGAGTAACATACCAATCCCTTGAATAAACAATGAAACCCTTGAGTGTTCTTGATACCCTTTTGATAAACCAAGATCTCTAAATCCTTAGAGAGAGAAAGTAGAGAGAGAGACAATAGGAGCGCAAAAACAGAAATTCTATAGATTGTGCGTGTGAAACTTACAAGACACAAAGACCAAAGGGACTTAAATACCCTTGGTCAGATACAACACTAAAAAGACTCTAAACATAGTATTTGACCAAACCCTATAAATACAATGATTACTATAAAATCAGACCTAACAATCTCCCCCTTAGTAATCATTGGCGCTTTGGTCTTCAAAAATTATCTTCTAAATCAGCACGGACCAACAAAGCGACTTTGAGAAGCTTTCTGACTTTTAAAGAAAAAATTTCTTCTCAGCATCTTTTTAGATTGAAATTTTCTTTGCTGCTTAAACTCAAGACGATACACCTCTTTTGAATGATCTTGAATGAACTGTGATGTTCGGAGCAGGAACAGCAAAAGAATTTGATGTAGCTGAGAGAATAGAATCTTTGAGCGAATCTTGATCAGCAGATAATCTTTTGAGCTCTTTGTCTCTTAAACTTCTCCTTGACTTCTCCCCCTCATGACCTTGATGATCTTGATCAACTTGGTCATGTAAATGTTGGAGATGAAACAGCGAAAGATCTGCAAAATCAAAACCGGTCAAAGATAGCCTTCAGAGATTCATTGTCCTTCACCTTAAATTCCTCAAATTTATTCATGAAGCGTGTCTGGCGTATCTGAGTAGCAACAGATGACCCAAGCATGATCTTTTCTAATTGAGTCCACATCATATTTGGATTATGTTTGAAACAATCAATTCGATTGTAGATCGTGTTAGGCAGAGCTAGCATCAAATTGGACTTTGCTTCTCTATCGGCTTTTTCACGTTTGATTTCATCAGCAGTCAAAGGAATGTCATCTTTTGGCTTGATGAATGGTCCTTCAGACAAAGATTTCATCATGTACTCTCCGTTACTCTGACGTTCAATGAAATTTATGAACCTATCTTGCCACTGTGTAAACTCATCTTCGTTGATTAAGACTGGTGGACGAGTATCTGTTCCTAATTGCATCATCAGATCATTGGAGTAGAATCTAGCTTGGAAAGAAAACTTGGCATAATCCATTGCAATTCTAAATCTGAAAATCAAAAATCAGAATGTATTAAAAAAAATTCGAAAAATATTAAAAATTGTAAATTTGAAAAACACTTGCTATGACACAAAGTTTAAAAAAAATAAAGATGACACAAAGACCAAAGGGACTTAAATACCCTTGGTCAGATACAACACTGAAAAGACTCTAAACAGAGTATTTGACCAAACCCTATAAATACAATGATTACTATAAAATCAGACCTAACACCTTTGAATACAGAGAATATACGGCTATTAACTAGAATATTATCAGAGTTAACCTAAAAACTAATTAAACAAAACTTTAAATACCTAGGTCATATGAGCTTTAACCTTAATGGGCTTTCTAATAGGCTTTAGGCCCATTTACAAATAACTATTAACATATTACAGTTTAAACCCTCTAACTTTAACTATCAAACAAATACAGTTTAGACCCTCTAATTTAACTTTAATCTTGAATACAATTAATGATCCAACATTTACATTCTGGAAAAAGATCTTTATGGTCTGAAGCAAGCCCCTCGCGCCTGGTATGAAGTTCCATCAAAATTTTTAGTCAAGTCGGGCTTTTTGAAAGGTAAAATCGATACTACTCTCTTTATTAAAAAGGAAAAAGCTGATATCATTTTAATTCAGATATATGTGGATGATATCATATTTGGCTCAACTAATGCCAAGTACTGTAAGAATTTTTCTAACCTTATGGTGTCTAGATTTCAGATGAGTATGATAGGAGAGATGAATTTCTTTCTCAGATTACAAGTCAAACAATTTTCCACGGGGATTTTTATTAATCAAGCAAAGTACATTTTTGATATTCTTAGAAAATTTAAAATGGAAAATTGTACTCCTATTGGAACCCCGATGGCACCTAGAACTAAAATTAACGTTGATCCTTCTAGAAAAGTTGTCGATGTTAGAACCTACCGAGGTATGATTGGTTCTTTAATGTACTTAACATCTAGTAGGCCTAATATAATGTTTTCTACATGCTTATGTGCACGATATCAGGCTAGTCCTAAAGAATCCCATTTGTCTGCAGTCAATCGTATATTTAGATATCTGAAGGGCACTGCAGATCTTGGTCTGTGGTATCCTAAGGATACAGGTTTCGAGCTAACAGCATATTCAGATGCAGATCATGCAGGTTGTATGCTTGACAGGAAGAGTACGTCGGGAGATATACAATTTCTTGGAGATAAACTCGTGAGTTGGGCTTCAAAGAAACAACTTTGTGTATCTACTTCAACAGCCGAGGCAGGTGTTGTGGATGCGGACACAACTGCGAGAGTATGGCTTCAAATATGACAAGATCCCGATCTATTGTGATTCTAAGAGCGCAATTTCCGTATCAGCAAACCCTGTTCCACATACTAAAACCAAGCACATAGACGTGAGATATCATTTTATAAAAGATTATGTCGAAAAAGGTACAATCGAACTTTACTTTGTAAACACAGATTATAAACTTGCAGATTTATTTACTAAGCCACTTGATGAAAATAGATTTAATTTTCTCATTTCAAAACATGGTATGTTAAATCTTAAGACTTAATCTGTTGTTACCTATTTAAGTTTAGTTTTGTTATTTTTCTACATTTCTTTATTTATTCTGAAAGATATATGCACTTAAGTTTGTTCATGATCTCAGGGGGAGTGTGAGAAGATGATAAGATAATCTACATTTGAGGGGGAGTTGATATAATTTGCATATATTCTATCACTGACAAATTTTCTGATCCATAATTTCAGGGGGAGTTATGGAGTTAGGAATATGACTTCTGATTACATCTGATCAGAACTCGTTCTTAACATGTTTTATTGCTTTATGTCTTTAATTTTCAATAAGTTTTGTGAATAAAGCTTTGTACTTTGACGACTTTGTGAATGTTGCAGAATTGAGAGGGAGCTTACACGATCATATATTTTATGATTTTGAGCTGACTTCATGAGATTTATGATTGAACATAAGGTTTACTTCTAATTTTAATCTCATACATGTATGAAAGAAGGACAACATTCAGATATGAAAACGTGTTCTTAAATGTTCAAACCACTTCTTATTCTTAAACATATTTCATGAATTTAGAAGTGTGATTTTAAATGTTTTCATTTTTTGTGAGCTTCAATGTTTAAATAAACCATGTGTTTCCAAAGATACAAACTTGTGTATTATCTTTTCTATATACTGTCAAGTATTCACACACACCGGTTTACTATTTTTATTGGAAATGTTCTTACCATGTCTCATATTGAAACACATTTTCGATGGTAAGATACCCTGCTTGAAATTCAAAGCTTGAGCGTGATTTCATTCGAAACGTTTCTTTCAAGAATGTCTATATTTTGATTCGTATAGACAAATTCCTATTTTTCATGACCTAAGCATTAATTGTTAAATCATTCATATTTGATCTTATTATACAATGTCAGATTTTCAAACAAGTTTCTTGTATTCATTTCATTCATTCAATATACTTGTTTTGAAAGATCTTCCATGATAAACATGCTCAAATCTTCATGATTACATTCAAAAGCATGCATACATCTGACATGTATAACACATTGTGTTTTAACTGAAAAGTTAAACCATTTTGAGCACCATATTATTTTAGAAAAACATGGGTTTATTGTGTGAGCTTAACAGAACTTCTATGGATTCTTGTTAACCAGTGTTTCCTATCCAAGAAGTTAATCCTTAAGTGATCGAGTGTGAGGAGTCAATATATGAATGTGGGTGTGATGAGGTAAAATGAAAAGGAGAGTTTGGTTAGAAGCGAGCTTAATGATAAAAAGAAAGAGGGTGAGAGAACAGAGTAAAAGAATATCAAACTCTGCACCAACTTTTTCTGAGTCGGGCAACTATATTTCTGATTGTTTCACAATTCTTTGGTGGACGTCATTGAAAAAGGCAACTAGCTCATGCCAACTCTTGCTTTAAACCCCACCAGCTACTCATGTTTTTCTTAAAAAGAAGATTTTTCAATATTTTCTTGGGGATGCAGCACATATGCTATCTGATTTTCATTTGGAAAATCTTGATATTGAAAAAGAAGGAAGTCTGCCCCACCTTCGTACTTCGATCATGCACAATTGAGTCTGTGTTATACTTTTGTTGTCTCAATAGTTTACAAAATTTTGAGCCTAACAAAAGCAATCATCAAGCTTAATTCTTTCAAGCACGTACACACAGAGAATTCGTTTTTTCTGTCTAAACGTTCATAGTTTAACCTTGTGTTATTCGATGATTGAATGGAAGACTTTGGGGAGTGAACATCAAAAAGCTCCTTTCCAATGTGTATTCGTTACACACAGTGACTTCGTGTTACTGACAGGCATTCTAACTGATTCATTTGTTGATTCAGGTGTTACACTCATAATTTGTCTGAATTTGAAAATATTTGGATAAATACTTTATGAATTGACGGATGATCATGGGCTCTTGTGAAAGATCAGTGGTCAGATTGGTTCATGACATTTCTTGTGAAAGTTTTGATGATTTCAATGTCATAATCATGAAAAAGGGGGAGAGAGATTCAAGAAATGGAGAAGTTATTTTTAAGAAATGAATTTGGGCAAAGCTAAGTTCAAGAAATGCAAAGTTTGAAGAAAGTTAATTGAAAGTTTTTATCAAAGAATGCAAGATTGCTGAAGATGGTACTAGTTTGAAAGAGAAAGTTCAGAGTTTTTTGAAAGCAAGCTGGATTTTACTGAAATTTTCTTTGAAGATAGTTTGCTGAAGCAAACCGAGCTAAATCGGCAGATAATTTCTTTCTGAAGTCTAAAAGAGGTTTCTACAACCTTTGGGGAGATTGTTAAAACTTTTTGAAGGTGTTGTTCAAAGACTTTGGGGATAATACAAAACTGTTTTTGAAGATAAGAAGAGATTGAATTTGGTTATATTCTGATAAATGGGGAGATTGCTTAAGTGGTTGCATTTCTGAAATTAATTATATTTGACATAAATTGAACAAGGGGGAGATTGTATTGCAAAATATTTTTGGAGATGATCTTGATCCAAAGGGGGAGATTGTTAGTGCATAAATATGTTAGATACAAGATCATAAAGTCTGAAGACTGAAGATTGAAGTCAAAGCAAGTCAAAACTTAGGTCAAACTCTCAAGCAGAAAGTCAAAGTCTTTTGTAATAAAGTCAAAGTGTTGTAATAGTAAGTGTTTTGTGTCCTTGTATAATTATGGATATGGCTTGAGTTTGTGTTGTAAGTAAGAGTGATTAGTAATGCAAAGTTAAGATTGTGGACGGACAAAGATTCTAGAGAGAGAAAGTTTCACATAGTCTGTATACGAATTCTTGATTTGAATTTGAAAACTGGTTAATTGTTTGTTTGATTTTTATATTGTCATTGTTATTAAACTATGATAAGAACTTGAATTTTTTGGGAATAATATTCCCCTCCACACCCCCTTGAAGAATAGGCAGAAAGATGAAACCAAATGGGAAATATTTTAGTTTATTTGGATTTTGTAATGTAATCAACTCCACTCATAGAACATGAAGCAATTTCAAAGGGGATGATAATGGTGATTGCCTCTGTTCATAGCAAATTCTGATTTTGACTTTATTTGATCAAACATCCTTCTTTGGTTGATTTGATAAGGAAAAAAGTGATCTGACCAAAATATCCCTCCTACTAACTGAATTTTTTAACGGGGTGAGTGAGGAGGTCCTCCTTTCAGAGCAAATACCAAACCTCAGGGACCACTATTTGAGATACGGAAGTATAGGTCCTCCTTTCAAAGAAAATACAAAACCTCAAGGACAAAAACTGTAATTCTCTCTAATATTTATCATGAATATTAATTTTCAACAAAATATATTTTATGCATATTGATAAGTCTCAACCATCGGATTTGTACAAAATACATGTAGGCATTCGAAGACTAAAACACTTAGAAATAAACTATCTTCTTTGTCAACAAAAACAAGTCAAATCCGATGTACACTCTAAACCATCGGATTAGACACTTAATAAGGTTCAAATCCGATGAAGAATTCAAAACCTATTACTCATCGGATTTACAACCATCAGATAAGGATAAAGTTCTCAATCCGATAAATGCTCTTAGGCAACCATCAGATTGATACTCTCAACGGATATCTTTCACCAAAATCTATAACTAGTAACTGTTGTATAACATATACTTCAGAGTAGACATAATAGGATTTTTTTCTCGTAAAAGTCTTATTACTATCTGTATTGTTCCAAGAGTAAAGAATCCTTCACAAAAGTCGAAGACTAATTGAAAAGTGGTCAGATTGTCAACAAAGTGGATTGGCTTGTCATCTAGCCAAAAAAATATCAATACAAGATACAGTTAGTGTGTAGTCTGACAAATACTATTATTGGCAATCCGAATTCGAGGTACAAACTTGGCCAGCAAGTTCAGTTCACCAACTCTTCCTTACTCTCACCCTAAAGTATAGGAACATGCAATGGCATGTTAGAGTAAGTATGTTCTAAATATTTTTGTACTTATCATACTTTACTGTTCTATCTGCATATAAAAAGTTAAGAAGGGTTAACAAATGTCTACATCAACTCAAAAAGCTGAAGTGAAAAGTACAAGCATCCATGGATCAACAAATCAGATGATGATACGTGTTAAAGTTGAAAGAGGGCATTTAATGCAATGAAGGCTAGAAAATGACTTCATTGTGTTAACATGGAAATCACCCATTTTGAAAGAACATATATCTGTGATAGTTTCAAAGTAAAATTGGTGTCAATATCTGAGAGTTATCTTAGTCCCTCAGATCTAAAAGAGAACCATCTTATCCTCTCTTTTAGTGTGTAAATTTATCCTCTCAGATAGTTTAGGATAAAGTTATTGCCTCCTAGCTTCTGCAACATATCTGTAATTTTATGTTTGAAATAAACTAATATTGAAAAGCGTAAATTTATTGTGTTTATATTCAACCCTATTCTATAAACAATTTATGTGTCAGTCCTCGTGCTCCACGACAAACACATGTAAATATTATTCATCATTAATATACTATAGTTTCAACTCTACATACTCTATATTTCTTCCTTTTTCTTTATTGGATTATCGATTGATCTCGATGAGTTCCCAATTCATTTCGATAGATTTCCTGATTCACCTCGATAAGTGTTAAAAGTGGTAAGTTATGGTTTTACACAAACAAACACAAAATAAATTAATCAATAGGTTCACAATCGGTCTCGATGAAAAAACGAAGGTGTTATGTTAATGATTTTAACACACAACCACACACCAACTCAATGGATGGGTTCTTGTATAGAATCGATTGGTCTCTATGGGTCTCCATTAGTCTAAATTGGTGTTGATCGGTCCCGATAGGTTCTCGATCGATCCAGAAGTGTTCTTGATTGGTTTCGATGGATTCCCATTCCGTCTCGATAAAAATTGAAAGTGATAGATTATGATTTTGCACAGAAAAAATTATAAATCAATCGATAGGTTCTTGATGGAAAATGAAGGGTGTAGGTCATGGTTTAACATACATATACACAGACCAAGTCAATGAATGGATTCTCGGACTTTTTCGATAGGTTCTCACTCGGTCTTGATGGGTTTTTGATTGGTCTCAATGGGTGTTGGGTAATGGTAACAAAGTACGCGATGCCTTAAGTGTTGAAGAAGGTGGTGTCGAGTTACAAACTTACGGTGTCGAGCTATTGTACGCACTTGAACGTACATAAATATTCATAACGTATATAATACATATATAACATTTCACGTAAAAAACAGTTAAAAAGAAAAGGAAAAAAAACTATATCAAGATAGATGTTATATCAAAAAACATGAAATGATCGTTTTTTTGATGTAATTTGTTTGATTAAAATATTAATAATTTTAAGATAATTTGTTTTAAAATTTAAGAGTAAAAGTTTTAAATTAAAAAACAAGAAAAAAAAAAGTTAAATTAGGTAGGCGTGGGATGGAAATTAACTTTTTTTTTTACCCTAACCACCATAATTGATAATTTTAATTTAAAACTTTATTTAATAAGAGTTATTGGATCAATAGAGATGGAATGACGAAATCATTGCTCATGTTCATAATGAAAATGGAGTTTGCAAATGAAGTTTTTTTTTCTCTCTCTATATAAACATATGTTTTGCATTAAAATTATACTCCCTTAAAAGTTGAAGATGAATTTAAAAGACAAAAAAAAAAGAAGAACGATCGAAAATGACGATATTCAAACGATTCTGTCTAATTATTCTAGTCATATATTCCATCACTAAACTACGTTCCAGAATGTTTTCTTTTTAAAAACCTTAAAAACCCCTAAACTAGTAGCAATTATGTGTTTATGTAATCTAGTTCACACATACCTACGTTGTTGGATGATGTGGTTCATGAACATGTCAAAGAATATAATACCCGAAACACTCTCTCTCCCCCACACCCCACCACCCCTCTCGAATCTTGTCCCAGTGATTTGAACTAAATAATGGAGGCTAATATTGAAAGACTTTTATGTTTTAGATCCATAATTCTGTGTCATACATTAATGGTGGTGCTGTAATATATTAATAAGATGAAGTTCCACGGTCTTATAATTAAATTCCATCCTGGGGTTGTGGATGGTATCCCAATCTACCCGAGTTCGAATCCAAAGGGAGTCAATTTGAGAGCATGAGGAGTACCCAGTCCTTGGGCCGGTTGACTGGATTGCCCCCCAGCCCAGTCTTAGACTGTGGTTGGGTTCTAGGTTCAGCGTAAGCTAAGTCGGGACAGCGGCGGATTAGTGGGCTGCCCGTGGATGCCCAATACCGCCGGGGAGGTGTGCGTGCGTGTGTTTGTGGTAGTCGTTCGTTGGTTCGATGCCGATATGCCTTCCAAAAAAAAATGACGCATGAAGTAAATCATCATTATGATATTTTATAAGTTACTTTTGAAAATGTCCTATACAACAAGTTCTATGGAATAAGCTGATATAAGATTTTTCAACGTCCTATAAAAAGTTAATACGACGGTTACTTTGTCAATCCGTTTATGCCATCCAACTTTGTAGTTAGAACTTGTTAAGTTATTTAACCTTGCATTGTCGTAACAACTTATTATAACGTTGTTGTATATGATGCGCTATTGATGATCTTATAAAATCAACGGTGTTATTATGTATTGTATTAATTATTATGCCTGAGGACGGTTAATTGGGCATCTTTGAAAGCCTATTTTGTTGAAGTGCCAAATGATAAAGTCAAAATATCGCCGGTGATATAATTGTATAAGTGAAATTAGGTAGATATTCCAAGTGATATATAATGTATAATTGGGCTAAAACTAACATGTAGGACATTCGTGTGGGTTAATTTGGTAAAGGAGTCTAACCAAGAAGGTGCATAATACCTGTAAGGAACCTCCAAGACTAAATAATAAGAAGCGTTACTTGTAGATATATATACGTTATATTATGACCTAAAATTACTTTTTCGAAGTCTTGATTTTCTTCAAACTAATGCTAACTTTTATGCAGAAGGATCACATGGTTCAAGTTGATGGTCGTTGTGTTTCAAATTCCCAACGAGTACAAATAATATTGACCATTTTGATCCATCTTTAACACTATAAATGAAGGAGGTTAAACGAATGAAAATAGAAATATTTGATTATATATGCATGTTGATATAAAAAAAATAATCTTCAATTTCCACTGATTTTAATCACTACTAAAAAAAGAGCTATCACCGACGGATTTTCCGTCGGAAAAATTTCCGGCGGATTTCCGACGGATTTCCGACGGATTTCAAAAAAGTCAACAAAAGTCAACATCACCTTAAATCCGTCGGAAATCCGCCACAAATCCGCCACTGAAATTTTACGGAAAATAAATATTTATATTCTCTTTAATATTTGTGGCGGATTTCCGACGGATATTTTATCCGTCACAAATATTTGTTTAATTGAAATTGAAATACTTAATTAAATAAATTAGTAACTAAACAATCAAATTAGAAGAAAATTAAATTAATTCGAATTAATTTCCGACGGATTTCCGACGGAAATAGTTTAATTTTAAATTAAATTAAATTCCGTCGGAAATTAATTCGAATTTTAATTTTTTTTATTTTAAAACATTTTCTTAAATTAAATGTTTAAGATATAATGTTTTTTTCAAAAAATCGAATTAATTTCCGACGGATTTCCGACGGAAATTAATTTAATTTTTTCCGTCGGAAATTAATTCGAATTTTATTTTATTTTTTTATTTTAAAACATTTATTTAAATTAAATGGTTAAATTATAAATATATTTTTTTAAAAATTCGAATTAATTTCCGACGGATTTCCGACGAAAATTAATGTTTTTTTTTTCGTTGATACTTATTAAAAACTCTAATGTTTTTTTTTCCGTAGATTCAAGCATTAGAGGCCCGACTACTAGAATCAGAAGAGGCTCGCAACAAAGAGATGGAGGAGATGCGCCGAAGAGACGAGGTCCGCATGAAGGAGCATCAGGAAATGATGGAGATGGTGAACAGGTTAACCCAGAGTCAGTTTACTCAATCGCAATTTCTGTCTCGCCCACCCCCATAGTCTTGTTGGTTGAGTATTATGACCAATTTTCTATTTGAATTCATGTAAATGAATTTGCTTTAGTGAACTATTGGGACAATTTGTATTTTTAGCGTTCTTTATAATCGATGACGACTTTAATTAATTTTAATATTTTATTTCCAGTTTTTTTGCATTTACAGGATTTTAAAATTTTAAAATCATTTTTTTAATTATTTTTAATAAAAAATATCCGGTTAATTTCCGGATTATCCGTCGGTGAAATTAAAGAAATAGATTCAAATTTATAATTTTAAAAACGTTTCCGACGGATTTTCGACGGAAATTTTCGACGGATTTCCGGCGGATAAATTAAATAATAATTTTAAATAACAATTTAGAAAAAACAAATTTCCGACGGATTTCCGACGGATAATTTAAATAAATATTTTAAATAACAATTTTAAAAAACAATTAAAAAAAAAAACAAAGTTCCGACGGATTTCCGTTTGTTTTTCTTTTCTAAATATGTTTATTTATATATTTTTTAATAATAAACGATTAAAAATAAAATAATTAATAAATTTTTATCCATCGGAAACTAATTAATCAGATTAAGGATTTGTTAATTAATCTGACTTTTTTTAAAAAAATGGGAAATTAATTTTTCGACGGATTTCCGACGGAAAAATCCGTCGGAAATGATAAATCCGTCGGAAAATCCATTTTCTGGCGGGGCATTTTTTGACAGCGTAATCCGCCAGAAATCCGCCGGTAACTTGATTTTCCGACGGATTTTGCCGTCGGAAATGGTCTTTTTTCTAGTAGTGAATTTGGCTATCACTCGTGCACTTGCTTCGTGTGCGCCTAAGATGTTCGTTATTTGATTCTTTGCCTTGTTCAGCAAAGGCATCCTGCGAAGATATCTTCAACTTGGTTGAAGTTCTCTAAAGCCTCCTATTCTTGGTTAGGGTATTATATACCATCTATCCTCCATAAAAGTACAAGTATCTTAACATAAGATCTCAAGAGGGAGTTTAACTAAATTTGCTTTTAAGTTGAGAACTCTTTCAATATTTCTTAAAAAGTTTAGGGTTTGAGAATTTCTCACTTTTAATAGAGGTCAAATTAGCAGACACCCTTAAACCTTGTGGGATTTAATAACCGGTTGAGTTTGGTTGGTTTCGTTTTTAATGATAGATAAATGAGATAGAATTTTCAGTTTTTTTGTTGTGATTTCTCCTTTAAACAAATTTAAAGATCTAGAAAGGGAGAGATAGAAAAAGAAAGAGAGGGAGAGAGAGAGAGAGAGAGAGAGAGAGAGGAAAAAAACAAAAGACAATAAGAACCACATTCCAGGACTGGAGAGGTGTTTGTCAAAATTACAATATGTAAGCTAGTGAATGCATTAAAAGGGGCAGGTGCAGAGAAGCGAACCATGCACATAAAGACGAATCGTACTGGTGTCTCCCTTTTCAAACCTCACCTCCATTCGTTGACTCACCCCACTGTTGTGTTGTCACTTTGTTCCTTTGACGTATCCATATTTGACCAGAGAAAATTCATTAGAGCTAACCCATGTACCGTCTACCCTAGTATTGTACCCAAAGTGGTTTTTCTAGATTAATGCATGCACAGGAACATAAATGAAACCCAACGGTATGTGTTGTGTAACATTAGATATAACCATCTCATTTTGATCCAATAATCATACACTATAAGAAAACTTAGAACCCTAGAAAAATACAATAGAAATATGGACAAATTTGTTGCTCGAGTTCATTCTTTAGGATACATTATACATAGTTTGTAAATATTAGTAAGTGTATATGGCTTCTTCATGAAATTGGAAAAACGGAAGGGAATGGATCCAATATCACTAGTTGTCTGGATTGGAATCACAAACGGAAAACATTCACCGGTACATCTTAACTAGGGGTGAGCAAATATGGGTACCCGTTTAAAATTCTCGGAACCGGTTACACCGGTTCTTTATATTTGGGAGCCGGTCCAGGAACCGGGTACCCACTGTCTAATTTTTAAAATTTTCTTTTATCATTCATATTATAAAAAAATATATATATTAATAGGGTCCGGTTCAGGGAAAACCTCAAAAAAACAAAAAACTGAGGAACACTCTGGTAGCTCTTCATCTGGACGGTATACACTTGTGCATACAAGTAATTTGTAACATGCATTTGTGCATATGCACAAGTGCATAATGCACTTGTGCATAAAAACCAAAAAACAACATAATTTACGTGTATGCACAAGTACATATCATCCGGATGAAAGACTACCAGAGTGTTCTTCAGTTTTCCGTTTTTTTGAGGTTTTCTCCTGAACCTCCGTCTATATATGTATAATATATATATATATATATATATGTATATAGAAAACCCTAAATAAATAGAAAACCCTAAATATGTAATATTTAGGGGAAAACCCTATATATATACATATATATATATATATATATATATATATATATTGAGGTTCAAGGAAAACCCTAAATAAATAGAAAACCGAAAAACCATGAAAAAATGGATGAAAAGGTATATCAATATGGATGTCAAATTAACGAGAAAAATATGATTGTTTTTTTGGTGTAATTTATTTCGCTCGAATTTTGTTTATTTTTTCTTTTTTTTTCGGATAAAAAAATAGGCTGCTAGAGTTTTTTAATTTAAAAGATATTGTTGTAACCGTCAATTTAATCACATCCATCAGATCATCTAATCTAATGGTTGATAAGATGTTTTTTAGTTTTTCATTTATTTGAGGTTTTTCCTTGAACCTCTGTCTATATATATATATATATATATATATATAAAGTACCATATATTCGTGTAGACATGACTCGCTCTTGTATGATTTTATATGAATGGACATGATACATATTGCATCATTTGGAACCAAATATGGTTATTAAAGGCCAATAAGAAACGATAAAACTGAATTGTGTGTTTAAAAACGACATTTTTCTACTGACTAGGACGTCAAAAATCTGTTACGTTGATTACCAACGAATTTTTGATGGATTAATTAATAAATATTAATATATTAGCTATTCTGTTGAAAAACCGTCGATGATTTAACTTAATTCCAATGAACTTTCGACGACATAATCGGTAAAAATTAAAAAAATGTGGTTTTGAAGCACACAATTAGGTTTTAACCTTTCTTAGTGACCTTTAATGAACCATATTGGTTCCAAGTGATGCAAAGAAAAATAACCTTTCACACAGAAGGTTTTCTTTTGTATTTAAAACTTTGAAAAACTTCTCTAAAGTTTTAGAAAAGCTTTTCACTTTCGTCAATAACCTTCCCTATATAACGGTAGCTAAAGGTTTTAGTGAGGGTTTTCGAATGGTACATTTACGTTAACCTTTAAAGAAGTTTTTTTGGGTTTTATATACGCTTTCAAACGTTATCAAAAATGCTGACCGATTTATTTTAAAAAAGTTCTCTCAATGTATGTTTTTAGTGACCTTTTTTGAACATCAGTGATGGTTTTCAAGCGTCACTAAAAAGTACCCTCAGAGAAGGTTTATGGAAAAGCTTCTCTAAAGGTTTAAGCTTTACTGACGCTTTTCGTAAACCCTCTCTAAAGGTATCATTTAGTTACACTTCTTAGACTTTTTCTAAATGTTATATTTAGATACATATAATCTAAACCTTCTCTAAAAGTATACGTTTTAGTGACGCTTTCTGTAAATCTTCTCTAAAAGTATTCAACAGTTACACTTCAAAAAATCAGTTCCTTCTCTAAAGGACGTCTATATATATACAAAAATATAGATGTATATATGTAGTCCATATTTCAACTATATATATTATAATAAAATAAATAACAATACTACACAAGAAAACATCAAAATCCTAAAACAATTTTTTTATATATTTGTCATAAAAGACCGAGTTTTTCAAAACAATCCATAATGTTTCAATGAATCCACATATCTGTTCAGATATATCAAAAAAAAACACCACTAAAATCATTCTACAACCATCCAAGATCTTCAATGTGCAAAATCCTCTCTTTTACCTGCAACAAATCAATAGGACATCAAAGCAGCTTAATGTCATACCAGCTTCGAGACCGGATAAAGAAAAAGAAAAGTTTTAAACATAATTAGAACTTAATTTTGTTAACAATTATATTAAGCTACAAAAGAGTTCCATCCCAACCAAACAATTTCAAAACACATCAAAATATTCCCGAATACTCTCTGTCCCAATATAAATGCCCACGATGAAAAATACACAGTTTTAGAATGTGTAGTCATTACACTTTTTTAAATTACTAAATGACAATTTTACCTTTAATAATAGAGGGAGTAATGAATTTCTCTATCTTGAAAGTGGACATATATATTAGGACAAACTAAAATAGATAACATAGGGAGTAGTCGACAATCCGATTACCAGCTTGTGCCGAACATACATCACTAAAAATCAGGGGCAAAAATATCACTTTTTTAATAGCACGAATATTGAAATACTGGCAGTTACGATAGGTACCTCGAATATATTGCCATCCAAAGCCATTGCATTACTTGCCTCCTCAACATATCTCATCTCCACAAAAACAAACTTTTTCTCATGATTAATGTACACATTGACAACAACACCTGACCATACGAGAGTTTTTAGAATGCAAAGCTCAAAAAACTGCAACATTTAGACAACATGCAATTTACTAACCTGGACCAGTCATATTTCCACCAATTACAGACATAACATGGCTAAAAAATGTTGCCACAGACTCAATGAAACAATGGTCAACATCATTTATATACACCCAAATCATTATAGTTTATTATCAATAAATCGGTTAAAAAGTGAAATTAAGAACTGAAGTAGATTTATAGTTCTCTATCCACCACAGAACATATATATGTATAGTCCAAATTCACAAGTTCAAGATGTTAAAGCACATATTTATTGGATTCAAGATCATAATTATCTGAAGATGGAAATCTGAAGTCAAAACTGGAAAAGTCGTCTCAACAAATAGTCTAGGGTTCTTTTTGTAATAATAGTCAAAGTTTATTTTCCGTATTTTATTATTAAATAAGTTTAGTTTTAGTTGTTGGGCCCAAGCCTTGCAAAGCCCATTAGGCTATATGGCCTAAATATAAATAAGATTAGTTTAGGGTTAATTATGTGAAGGAGCTTAATTGCAAGTTTAATCATTGATTGGGAGAAGCTGTGTGGTGGTGTGGTGGTGCGCTGTGAACAAGAAAGAAGCAGATAGAATTTCGATTTCAAGCTTGTAACCTGTTGAATCGTTTGATTAATCGTATCAGGTTTGAATTATTGTGTTGTTTATTGTTTTACTTGATTGAATGATTACTTATTAGGACACACAATTGGTATCAGAGCAAGTACAGATTAAATTGAATAATTTTTTTTGTTTGGTTCTGTTTTCTGTCAAAGATTCATAATTTTTATTGTGTGATTGTTCATTCAAGTTATTATTGGTTGGATTGTGTTTGTTTTATCTATTATAGTGATTGGGCACTGTTTGATTTGATTATTGCATCGTTTTTTATTATCAATTTGGTGATTTTGGAAATTCTGGGTTCGTTCTCGAAAGACACTGTGTCTTCAATCGAATTCTTCTTAAAGTGGTTTTTGTTGAAATTAATTGATTGGAATCTGTTCTAGTTGGTTATTTGATCTTTTTAGCAAAGTTTGGTTGTTTAGTTCGAGATATCGAGTGTTTTCTTGGTTGATTTTGGCTTCTGGGTCGATACTGCATCAAGAACATATTGGTCTTCCACTTCCAGTCGAATACCTTTTATCGGTCTATAGCATTCGATCGGTACACACACAGTCCACCCCGGTCATAAGAGCTATCGGTCTTTGTGTTTTATCGGTCAATTGTTTTTTTTTCGGTCTTGCTTACCGGTTGAAGACCATTACCGGTCGAAGACCTCTATCGGTCTTTGACACTATCGGTCTAAGCACACTATCGGTCTAAGCATTATATCGGTCTAAGCTTTATCGGTCTAATCAAGTGTCCGGTCGACTCTCACTTTGCGCAACCCTATTCTCACGCAAAGCAAGCTTTGCGCCACTCAAGTGAAACACAAACCTCTGTTTGCGCCACCCAAGGCTCACGCAAACCGTAGTTTGCGCGACCCACTTGATACGCAAACCGTAGTTTGCGCGACCCACTTGATACGCAAACCACACTTTGCACGACCCTCTATTCGCGCAAACTTCTACTTTGCGCCACCTGCTTCTCACGCGAGCTTCTTCTTTGCGCCAATCGTGTCTAGAGCAAACCTCTATTTGCGCGACCTGATTCTCGCGCAAACCGTCCTTTGCTCCTCTGTCCTTGGCTTATATCTGCTTTTTGTACCTGTTTTAACTATGTTTAATCTATTTGTGCTTTATACTGTGTGAGAGGACTACATTTAATTCCTTTTAGAAAAATTTATTTTCTGAAAATTTTGAGTGTAGTTTTTATCCAACTTTTGATTCTAACAATCTCATCCAGTTGATTGTTTAATTGTATCAGATAAGTTTGATTACTAATCGTATAAGTAAGGATGTCTCGGGAAGCTCTTGCTATTGGAACAGATTTGAAGCCACCAGTACTCTTCAAGGGGGAGTACGAGCAATGGAAGGACAGATTCTTGGACTTCATCGATAGACATGATTTGGGAGATTATATCATAAAATCTCTGAAAGAAGGAATCATGACACCTCCTACCAAGGTTCATTGGTAGCTGGAGAAAATGGTGAAGAAGAAGAGACAGAGTATAAATTACCGATTGGTGAATATTCGGAAGATCAGCTGAACAGACACAAGGGTGACAAGCTGGCAAGATCATTTATTCTCCAAGGCATACCAAATGAAATATATGTCAAGATTGATAGCTACAATGCTACCGGCAAGCAATTGTGGGATCAATTGGAGAAGATGATGATTGGATCAAAAGTCGGCAACCAACTTAAAGTCTCCAACTGCTTGAATAATTATGAAGAATTCAAAGCCAAAGCTGGAGAATCACTCAAAGCCACTTATGACAGATTTGTCACATTGCTGAATGAGCTTAGCAAGAACAAGATCAACAAATCTCAAGTTGAGCTGAATGTGAAATTTCTCAGCAACCTTCAGCCAGAGTGGAAGAGATTCACCAGACAGATGAGGCAGCTGAAAGATCTGAACGACATTCCACTTCATGAGGTTTATGAAATCCTCAAACATAATGAGGAAGAGGTGGATGAAATCAAGGCTGAGATGAAGAAGGCTGACAAAGAAGTTGTTGATCCAGTTGCTCTTGTGGTAAAGAAGAAGTCTAAAACGAAGAAGGTGATAGCATCTGAATCTGATGAAGCTGATATTGAGGCAAAGTTTGACTCTGACGATTGTGAACAACTGAAGGAAGCCATGCTAATGTTAACCAAGGCTTTCCAAAAGAAGTTTTATAAAAAGCCAAACTCCAACAGTCAGAGATACTCGTCTGGTCCAAATAACTACAAGCATAAGGAGAAAGTTGAAGAAAAGAGACCAGAAGCCAAGAAGAAGGATGGAGCCGAAGAGTTCAAGAAGGAAGAACCGATGAAGTGCTACAACTGTGGCAGACTCGGTCACATTGCCAAGGACTGCCGCAAACCAAAAGTCCGAAATTCCCAATATTACAAGAACAAGATGCTTTTAGCCATGCAACAAGAGGCTGAAAAAGCATTAATGGCCGAGGATGAATACTGGCTCGACCATTCGGATCAAGAATCTGAAGAAGGAGAGAAGGATGAGACAGCACACCTGTGCTTGATGGGGAAGAACCAGTCAGAAGCCGAAGCTGATTGTGATGATGGAGATAATGATGAGGTATGTAACTTAACTGGATCTGATTTTCTGAACCAAATGCATGCCATGATGTCTAAACTCCAAGAATTAGAGTCTAAACTGAAGCGAGAGAAAGGTGTCATAAATGAGAAAAATCAATCTATACATAAACTTAGTAATGATATTGCTGAGAAAAATGCATTAATTGAAACTTTGCACAAAAATATAGACACCTGCGCTAAAGAAAAGACTATAATTCATAAAGAGTTATCTGAAACTATTTCTAAATATAAAGAATGTGAGTTTAAGACTATAGAGCTTTCTAAAAGGTATTTTTCTACTTCAAAAGAAAAGAATTCTTTAATAGACAAGGTGAATGCTTTGGAAGAGAAATTACATACTTTAGGTCAAACTGAACACACTATTCATTTGAACAAACCTAAAGAGAAACCTGATACTTGGGGACTTGGTTACAAGAACCCACATCATCTCAAAAAGGGTATATCTGAAGTGCCTGCACTTTATGACTTTGTGTTTATGTTATTGGCTCCTCAACATCAGGAACTCAAACCCTTTTGGACTAGTTTGTCTAAAAAAGATAAAGCCAAGGAATATGATAAAAGAAAGAACACAACTAAAGTTCAACTTCCATTTCGCTATTAAAAGTTGAATAACAGTTATAGTTCTAATAAATCAAAATTTCTTTCAAATGATTATTTTGAGAGCTATTCTGTAAAAGAGTTGGAGGCTAAACCCATCGAAGGTAAACTTTACGTACCTCCTCTAGTTTTGGAAAGTAAAATTTCTGAACTCGAGAATACTCTTACAGAAGAAAGAATTTTGATGGACTTAAAACAAACTGTATTTTCAACAGTGTTCAAAAATACTGATTTTTCTAAATTCTCCAAGGCTTTAAATTCTGATGACAGGGCTGGATCACTTGAGAATGATCTTAATTTCTTAAACTCTGATGGTATTTTGAATGATTGTGTTGCTCAATTTGATTTTACTTCCAAACTTCCTGATCATTCATCTTGTGTTGTTAATTCGTTTGGATTACCTAGTGTGTTTGAAAAAGGTGAAACATCAACGAAAGTTGACAAATCAGTTTCTGTGAAATCTATGAATGTGAAAGGTAAGAAAAGAAAATCACAGCATTCACAGAAACCGATCACCACGGGTAAGCCAAAGAAAAAGCATTCCTTTAATTCTCATCATTCTAACTCTAAAGTTTCAAATGTTTCAGATATGAGAAAGCAAAGGGTTAGAGTTAAGACTTCATGGATACCAAAACAGAAGATAGACGAGAAAGCTAAATCTAGTTCTAGTTTTATTTTGAATAAAAGGAATTCTAGTAAAGATGATGTGATTGTGAATGTTACTACTTTTAAATCTAATCTTGTTGATTCTCGCAAGAAGTACTCTATAAAGCAATTATTCCAGTTAGCACCATCTAATAAAAAGTTTTTAAATTATGGTGAATGTGATTATGCTTCTCGTAAATATTCTGATGTTTGGTATGGTTCATATAATGTTTCATCTTATCATTATCATTCGTCTTATTATGCTTCTAGTTTTCAAAGAAAAAGCGGACCCAATTTTAAATGGGTGCCAAAATCAAGTACTAACAGTGGAGGTCCCATTTATAAATGAGTTCCTAAACCTCTTCTTTCCTGATTTGTGTTATGCAGACCCGTCATATGTGGTACTTGGATAGCGGGTGTTCCAAGCATATGACCGGGCAGAAGAGTATGTTGTCTAATTTTACGGACAAATACTGCGGCACAGTTCGTTTTGGGAATGATCAGTTTTCACCTATTATGGGATATGGTGATGTTGTACATGAAAATCTTACAATCAAGAAGGTGAGCTACGTTGAAGGCTTAGGGCACAACCTATTCAGCATTGGTCAGCTCTGCGACAAAGACATAGAGGTTAATTTCAAGGCCAAGACATGTTCAGTACGCACTGAAGAAGGAAAAGAACTCTTGGTCGGCACTCGCAAGTCAAACCTCTACACCATCAACTTGTTAAAGGTCCAGGCTGACAATCAGGTCTGTCTACTATCAAAGGCCTCGATGCAACAAAGTTGGTTATGGCATCGACGACTTTCTCACCTCAACTTTCGGTACATCAACAAGTTGGTCAGTGGAAAGTTAATGAAAGGACTTCCAGAGCTGAAGTATGAAAAGGAACATATGTGTGCAGCGTGTGAAAAGGGAAAGATGAAGAGAGCTCCACACAAACCAAAGCCTGAACCAAGTACCAGTTCTCCACTAGAGTTGTTGCATATGGATTTATGTGGTCCTATGCGAACGCAAAATTCTGAAGGGGACTGCAGATCTTGGTCTGTGGTATCCTAAGGATACAAGCTTTGAACTAACATCTTATTCAGACGCAGATCATGCTGGTTGCATGTTAGACAGGAAGAGAACCTCGGGTCATATCTAATTTCTCAGAGATAAACTCGTCAGTTGGGCTTCAAAGAAGCAATTATGTGTCTCCACATCAACGGAAGAAGCGGAATATGTAGCTGCTGTTAGTTGCTGTTCTCAAGTCTTGTGGATGAGAACACAACTGCGAGACTATAGATTTCATTTCAATAGAATCCCGATCTATTGTGATTCGAAGAGCACTATTGCGATTACCGCTAACCCTGTTCAGCATACTAAGACCAAACACATAGATGTCTGGTATCATTTCATAAAAGATAATGTAGAAAAAGGAACAATTGAACTTTACTTTGTAAAGACCGATTATCAGCTTGCAGATTTGTTTACCAAACCTTTAGACGAAAAAAGATTTAATTTTCTTGTCTCAAGACTTGGTATGCTAAATCTTAAGACCTAATCGTTGGTTACCTATTAAAGTTTCCTATTGTGTCTCTATATCATATATTTATTATTATTTCCTCATGATACCTGCTCTTTAATAGTTTGTTCATGATCTCAGCGGGAGTGTGAGAAGTATCTTATAGATGATCAATGTTATTTTGAGGGGGAGCAAAACTGAATGCATTGTACATACTGATAATTTGTTAGTAATGCATGATTTTAGGGGGAGCGTTCAAGTCAAAAGAGTATGGCAATGACTTCTGATTATTTCTGATCAGAACTCGTACATTAAGTGTTTTACTGCTTTATGTCATTTCAATTTCGGTGAATAAAGTTACTTTGACTAGACTTTTAGACTTTTGTAGGTTGAGAGATGCTTCAAAGAACATATCTTTATGACTTTAAGCTTGACTTCGCGAGATGTGAGACTGTACTCGAAAGGTATAATTTCTTTTCTTCATCTCATTTATGGTTTAAAGAAGGACAACTTTCAATCATAAGAAAACATGTTTTTAAATGTTCAAACCACTTCCCTATTCTCAAACAGATTTCTTGAATTGGAAGTGTGCTTTTAAATGTTTTCTGATTCATCATTGAGCTTTAACTGATCAAGTCAAATCACCTGGGCATCATATGCTTCATAGGAAAACATAGGATCAGTGTGCTAGGACTTAATTGAACTTCTATGGATTCACGTTAACCAGTGTCTCCTACCCAAGAAGTTAATCCTTAGTAATTGAGTGTAAGGCGTCAAAAGAAATGAGTGTGGGATGTGTGATGAGAGAAAAGATAAAAGAGAGCTTGGTTAGCTGTGAGCTTAAAGATTACAAGAAAGAGGGTGAGAGATCAGAGTAAAAGAATATCAAACTCTGCACCAACTACTTTCTGAGCCGGGCAGCCACATTTCTAATGCTTCACATTTCTTTGGTGAACATTATTGAAACAGGCAACTAGCCCATGCCAACTCTTGACATTACCCCACCTACCACTCATTTTCTTCTTAACAAGAAAATGTTTCATTTTCATAGGGGACGCAACACATATGCTATCTGATTTTCATTTGGAAAATCTGGATATTGAAAAGAAGGAAGTCTGCCCCACCTTCGCACTTCGTTCATGCACATTGAGTATGTGTTTAACTACTTGTCTCAGTGGTTTACACTTTTTGAGCCTTATAAGCAAATATCATATGTTTTATTTCTTTCTATCACTTGCACGAACACACAAAGAATTTGTTTCTTTGTCATAACGTTCATAGAAATTACCTTTGTGGTTTTTCGATGATTGAATGGAAGCCCTGGGGGAGTGAACATCATAAAAACTCCTTTATATTGTGTATTCGTTACACACAGTGACTTTGTGTTACTGACAGACAATTTTAACTGATTCATTTGTTGATTCAGGTGTTACACTTCATTTACTATATTGTCTAGATTTGCAAAGATCTGGATGATCATCTTAATGAATTGACGGATACTCAGTGGTTCTGTTTGCAAGATCAATGGTGGAAGAAATTTGTTGAAGACACGTTTTGATGAACTCCTTGCTCTTTTCATCAAAAAGGAGGAGAAGCGTCAATCAAGAAATGAAAGATATTCTGAAGACATGCTGAAATGAATAAATTTTCTTTGAAGATGATTTGCTGAAGCATTCTGAGCTGAAACTGAAGATAATTTCCTTCCAAAAGATATTCTCATCGATTGGGGAGATTGCTACATTCTGAAGACAAAGAGAAAGATTACATTTTCTGAGCTTAGAGACTGATCTTGATCCAAAGGGGGAGATTGTTAAAGCAAATATTTATTGGATTCAAGATCATAATTATCTGAAGATGGAAATCTGAAGTCAAAGCTGGAAAATTCGTCTCAACAAATAGTCTAGGGTTCTTTTTGTAATAATAGTCAAAGTTTATTTTCCGTATTTTATTATTAAATAAGTTTAGTTTTAGTTGTTGGGCCCAAGCCTTGCAAAGCCCATTAGGCTATATGGCCTAAATATAAATAAGATTAGTTTAGGGTTAATTATGTGAAGGAGCTTAATTGCAAGTTGAATCATTGATTGGGAGAAGCTGTGTGGTGGTGTGGTGGTGCGCCGTGAACAAGAAAGAAACAGATAGAATTTCGATTTCAAGCTTGTAACCTGTTGAATTGTTTGATTAATCGTATCAGGTTTGAATTATTGTGTTGTTTATTGTTTTACTTGATTGAATGATTACTTATTGGGACACACACAAGCCATAAATGCAAGGAAAAGTAGGCCCTATTCACCATGAAAAACAACTAAACAAAGTAGTTAAGCTGGCAATCTACAGATCAATAACATGTATAAATAAAATCATACAACATTTATTGAAACAGGGATAGTATCAAGAGACCTGTTCGTTGGCAGTTGGCAAAAGGCCACCAACATAATCCCGCCTTGCATGTCTAGTGGCCTGGATTGCAACATTTTTAAGATTTTCATACTAATAACAAAAGAAGAAACAAAAACAAAGACAAAAAAGAATTAAAATGTGGTATAATTATATTGTCCAACCTGTTAAGTCATTGCTTGAACTGCATAACAGGAAGAGCGCCAAATATAAACTCATTCCACACCTGTGAAAATTTTGCAATGTTATTTCTCACCATTGAATCGTCCTCTTAGGGCAATTAAAAAAACCCAGGTATAACGATAACTAAGTGCTCCAATGTACAAACCAAACAGTACTACCATGGCTCCATGATAATTAGGTTATTAGAAGGGTAGATGCATAAGACTGAAAAGAAATATATATACTGGCCTTACCAGGGGATATTGTTTGGGTTCTTCTTTCTGTATTGGTACAAGGTGTTCATAGAAAGTTGAAGAAACATAATCAAATCGGGATCGCAGCATCCCAACTGTGTGGGGCCGGTTAATATCCAGATTGATTCCATGTTGGATTTCAGTGTCTAATGAGTGGCAGGGATCGCAGTTCCGGAATGAAGAGTGGAGAGAGTTCCGTTGTCCAGGCTACCAGGAGTAACTCGAATGTGTGAAACTGGTCCTGTAAATACATTGTCAGGTTTATTCATTTATATTATGACAATGAGTGTTGCGACTCATAAAATATCATACCAGAAATTTCCGTTATGTAATTAGGAGGGCTAAACGTTTGCAATAAATTTCATCAAGCTCTGGAAATGAACTGCTCATGCTGCCAAAATTAAGGTATGATAAGAATGTAATGTTTATAATATTGATCAAACTTCATCCTACATATAAACATAGACATACTAGACTTAGAAAGCAAATGTGGTTAAATACCATGTAGAGAGGAAGTGTATCTAAAAAGCACATAAAATTTAAATCTGACCATTACATACTTTTGCCGTAAGGAAAACAGAAGGTCTCATGTCCTCCTACCTCGATATTACTATTATGCACCGACCCAAGCCCAAGCACAAGTCCATACCTAAGTAATATTTAGAAATGTAAAGAAAAGGTAATTTGCGTATACTTGGAATAATTTTTAGTATAAAATACATGGAGTATGAAGCATGCAGAAAAAAATCATTTCCTTTCTGTTATTTGGATACTTCTTAGAATAATTCAGTTGTTTTTAATGTGCCTTGTTTAGTTGCTTCAAGATGTTCCATCTTAAAAAGAGTGTAAATCAAGAATGCTTCATTTTTTAATATACCAGAAGCAGCAGCTCCACAGACTACTTCCCAAATCAATGGAGGCCAAGTAATAGGCTTTGTAAGTTGAACACGGATCTTCCAAATATCCTGTACCAAAAAAAAAAGCATTGTTAAGATCCAAAAGTAAGCTTAGCTGAGGCAAGTGTTAGCCAAAATAATCAATCCCACTACATTAAAATATCCTGTTTCTAAAAGCATTGTTAAGAT
Source organism: Arctium minus (assembly GCA_954870635.1). NCBI lineage: Eukaryota > Viridiplantae > Streptophyta > Magnoliopsida > Asterales > Asteraceae > Arctium > Arctium minus. The sequence continues at coordinate 56,827,092 of OX941092.1, forward strand.
CCAAAAGTAAGCTTAGCTGAGGCAAGTGTTAGCCAAAATAATCAATCCCACTACATTAAAATATCTTGTTTCTCAGCTTTGACTTTCTTGAACTTTGACCTTCAGTCTTCTTGATCTTGTATCCAACATATTTATGCTCTAACAGTTCCATGTTTCATTTTTCAATAGTATTAATCATAGTCATTATACTGATCATAATATCCAGTCCTACTTAGAACAACCTCTGAAAGGATTACTACCATTACTAGTGAAGAATTGTTCACCAAATAAGTGTTTCTAATGCTCATCATCCTACAGCAGCCATATAGCCATACGTATAAAGGCAATATCAGAGTTAAGATGGCAATAGAGAAGTATCAACATTTTGATTTTGTTATGTACTATATACAGAATTGTACAAGTTCTCAATTGTAGTCACTAAGAATTTTGTCACTTATTTTGAGGAAAAGGTTATCACACAAATTTGGTTGAAATCAAAGGCATCAAGTAAAAAAAACAAAACTACTTATACTTCATAATTTGGTAGAAGCCCTTCAAACTAGCCATTTAACCACAAGCACCATCCGCATATTGAGACATAACATACGGTTTAATATTACAAAGCTTTACAATCATCAAAACTTTGGTAAAAATAAGTAGAGTAGCACGAAGATAAATGAAGTAATGAAGACAAACGCAAAATCGCCATCGAAGTCTATAACTCGAAGATTACTCAAGCCCTAACTTAAAGATATGAAGACCAATTCAACTCGAAGTTGCCGTTGAAAACTAGCAGTCGAGAATCAAAATCAAAGATCAAAGTCCAAACCAACAGTCGAGAATCGAAATCCAATATCAAAATCGAAGAAAAATCATGGAATTGCATAACTATTTCAAAGAGGGATGAGGAAATTGAACTCTCTCAAAATTCTCCTAGAAGGCTAGAACTCTCCGACTCTCTCCGTTGATTTCTAATAATTTTTATTTATATAATTTTTATTTATTTATAAAAGAAAAACCCTTTAGATACGCTTTTAAAAGTTATGAAAGTGTAACTGAAACTTTTTGTTGTTTTAAAAATAAAATTAAAAATATTTTATTTTTTAGAGATGTTTTGAAAAGCGTCGCTAATACTTATGATTCGACCTTTAGGAACGATTTTCATGAAAAGCGTCTCTAAAAGCTTTAGAGACGGTTTTTGTAGCGTATAATTTGGTTTCAAATTCTTCTCTGAAAGTCATCTTACATTCCGTTACACTTTTCACTTTTGTCATGTTATTCCTTTTCTAAAAACCACTTTTAGATGCACTTTTAAATCCTTCTCTAAAACTTCCTTCTCTAAAAACCCCTTTTCTTGTAGTGATAGTTATACAAAAGAGTGTCATGCCTACAGGAACATATATGTAGTATTTAATTATAGGGTTGGGTTCCGGTGAGATCAGTTGAGGTTAACGTGAGAAACGTGAGAAGTGGTTATCAACCGTTGGATGAGAAATGGATACACATTAGGAGGAGATGCACCGAGATAAGATGTACCGAGATGCACCCGATCAATTCTTTTTCTAAGCCGCAATTTATGGGAGGACATTTGATTAAAAGTGATCTACGGTTCATATACACTTCTTACACTTCTCACGTTAACCTCAACTTCTCGCACGATAATTCGCCTTTAATTATATATGTATATGTAGCCATTAATCCACACTTGTGTTTATGTAAGCAAATAAACCTAAATGGATATTGGCATACATTAAGAATACTTTAGATATATTAAAATACTTATGTGTCTTGGTGCATTAGCTTCGAAATTGGCCAAAAATAAGTTTTTAAATTAAACCGTTGATATTCTGTATGTAATTTAACATAACACTAATAGATTATTGATGGATTTATAAAATATTTTAATTTTAATTAAATTTTAAAATGAAAATCTGCAAATTATTAACATTTCTTCGTAAATTTGAATTTAAAAAGAAATTCCGTATGGGATTTCCGACAGATTAACGACGTATTCCATAAAATATTTCAAATTAAATTTTACTTTTAAATGAAAATTCAATAGTCCACTGGAATTATGTTGGAAATACGAAAATATTAAAAAAAAAAAAAAAAAACTAACCACATAGAAATTTTGACGGATTCATGGCAGTATTTTAAAATAATATTTTAATTTCAATTTATTTTAAATGAAAAAATCAACAGTCCATCAGAAATTCAAAAATATTATAAAAAAAACTAGGTAGGTTTTTAAAAAGATTATTGATGGATTTGACCTAATAAAAAGTTAGGCAAGTTTTCAGACAGATTGGTGTTGGCATACATGTCGATTGCTCCCGGATGTCCAGAAACATAGACAATGACACTATGATAACCATATAGAACCGGGCATGGTGGTACATCAAAAGTGATGGTGAGGCTTGTAAGCATTTTGATTCGAAGATCTAGAATTTTCGTCTGGGATTTATGCACTGATGGTTTCAGTCGCTACAAAACGGAGGTGCATTTTAGACGAAAAATTCCATCGAAAATGGGCATATTTATCGGATTTTCAACGAAAATTCTCGTCGGTCAAATTGGTCGAAAATGTTAATTTTCCTGATCAGTCGAAAAACCCATTCAATTTCCAAGGGATTCTCGACAAAATTTTCGTATGATTTTTGACAGAATTTCGAGGGTATTCTTCGAGGGATTTTTGACGGATATGTCACTACAAAACAGACCACCTTTTCCGGCAGAAAATTCCGCCGGAAATCAGCCGGAAATTTGAGTTTTCGGCGGATTCTCTGGCCGGAAAAAGGCGCCGAAAGCCCATGTTTTCGGCGGATTTTTTTTTGGCGGATAGACCCATCGAAACCGTATCGAACACTTTTTTAAGTAATTAAACGAAATAATCAATTTTCTAATTAAAAAAATAATTTCTTAAATATTTTCGGCAGATTTTTTCGCCGAAAATATTATTTTTTTTATATTTTTAAAGAAAAAATGTGTTTTTTGGCGAAAATTTTTTGCGGAATAATCCGCCGAAAATAATTAATTACTTTATTATTTATTTAATTATTTAATTTATTTTCGACAGATGGATCCGTCGAAAATTCGCCCACAAAGTTAAAATCTAGAAACCGGAAAAACTTGTTTTTTCATTAAAAATCCTACTAAAACCAGTAAAAACCTGCTAAAAATCTGTAAAAATCCACTGAATACTGTAAAACTATAATTTAACGTCTGAACTATAAAAAAACATAAAATACAACGAACTTACCATAATTATCCAAATACATTGTTCAAGTGTTCAAGTATTGTTCCAAAATAAATAACAACAACAAATTGTTCAACAAAATCAAATGTCTCATCACATGGGTGGCGGTGGCGGTGGCGGGGGCTAGTGCTGGGAAGAACAGAAAACCTTACCATTTCACACACACGCTCGTACTGGCATCACGTTCCCGCTGACGTGCCTCTTCCTCCGCCCGACGTGACGCTTCCTCCGCTACACGTCTCTCTTCCCGCTCGTTCAATTCCTGAAGTTGGGTCCTAAGATCTTCAATTTCCTATAAAATAAAAAAAGACGTTAGAACAAGTTTAACAGGAATTATAAAATAAATTGATAAAGCTCATATAATGATATGTGGTACGCACCTGTCGGGAAGAAGAAGAAGAAGCACCACCCTATGAAGGTGTCCCAGTCAAGATCGCGTTGAGATCTGTGTGGTACCCGAACCCCAAACATACGACCTTTCTTCACTCCCCCAGCAACCTTCTGCCACAACTCGGTATCAAAGTCGGATGCTGGTTGGGGTCATCAGCGTACCTCTGGCTGAGGCCTGTCAAATACCCACGCTGTGGCTTTTACAAAATACATACAAGTCAATTTCGACAACATAAGGACTGTAAATGGGATGCACCTATTCGGCTATTTGAAACCTAAACTGTTAGTCCAAGATTCAAGCAAGATTTGCAATTAGATCACAAATATGCACAAGATTTAGAGAGAGAGTCTAGAGAGAGAGAGTCATATGTTATTTCTCTAAATCACAAGGTTACAAGAATGACAAGCTTGAATGACATTGTTTCAAAAGACTTACAAAAAAACGTTTATATAGGGTCAAACATGCCTTGACCTCAATACAAGACAAACATACAAAAGTCAACATCTTGACAATACAATTGATCTAAACAATACATTAACAATCTCCCCCTTTTAAATCAATTTGTGAATCTTCATCTGTCACATCTTCCTGAAGATGTTCTCCTTATCCCCAAGAATGATTCGATCCTCCTGATGTCTCTTCTGAACTCAATCCTGTCATCAAGCGCTTCAAGAATAGTTAGCATCACAAAGGTTACTCTCCTTGGCAAGTGCTCTTCACCAAGATGTATTTGTCTTTCAATTTCTTTATACCTTGAGTCAAGCTGCAGTCTAACCTCCTTGAAAGTTCCATCAGAGAAATTAGAAATCTCAGATACTCTGAAGAACTTCTTATCATCCTCACTATTATTGTAGACTAGCACCAACTAAGGTTCTTCAAGCATAGTGAAAACCTCATAGTTATCAATATCAGACAAAGTCAGATTTGGCTTGATCATATTGAACTTCTTCTGATTTGTTTCAATGCCCAACTGGAAATCAAAACAGTACGTGTAAAAGATATGTCTCCTCATGAACCTCTTAATAGCTTCCAGTGCAAAGATAATGTTCTCCCTCCTTATGACCATGTTTCTGAAATGATGGTACAAATACTCAAGATCATCAACATTCAAGAAACAAAAATCAGCTTCAGTAAATCTTCATTCGCTTAGATATCTTATTTGAACAAAGAATCCAGGATACCAAATGTGTACGAACTTCTTCAGTCTAACTTCTCTGACTATGACAATTCCAGACTTGTTCTTTACATTACGCTCGTTCTGTCTTAACCAATTCATCATGTTGGCATATTCTTCCTGATATTCTTTCGGCTAATTTGAAACACCCAAAAGTTTATACTTATCCATCGGTCTCAATCTGTGAACAAATATTCTTTTCATCTGTTACTCTAAGAATGGAACTCTGAGAGCATGTCTCATGTGTTTGATTTTAGCTTTTGAAGAAACAAGTATTGCTTCTGGTTCATCAGAGGGTTCTTCTTCTCCTTGCTCTGGCATTATAGAAACATTAACAACTTCATCATCTCAACCTCTCTTTCATTTAGAACATCTTAAACGGATTGAACATTATGATCTGGGCTTTGAACAGTTTGAACATCTTGCACAGGGCTAGGATTTCTGACAGGACTTAGAACACGTTGACTGACATGAACTTCCGATATTTCAAGAAAGTTGAATTCTTTGAAGTCCGGGATGACTGGGGCTTCATTTGAAGGCTCAGGAACATCATTGTAGACATGACTTAGCTGAATGTCCTCAGGAGTTTCCAGTAAAGTATCTAGGACATTAGCATCATCAGCAGGAATATCATCACTTTCATTTTCATCACCAGAATCATCCATTAAATTCTCTTTCTCCTCCTCCTTAACTTTCCAAAACTGTTCATACTTCTCATTAGCTTCCTCCTCATCATCTAAAGACAAATCAATTATATCTACAACATTCATCCCTGTAATCTCCCAAATTTCTGCTCTGGTAGCAACCTTAGGCTTTGCAACCCTTGGTTCTACTTCCGGATTAACATACAAAACAATCTCTCTACATTCACCTTGATCACTAATCACATTACCATGATCAATATTTTCTCTTTTAATATTCTCTTCTGATTCAATAGCTATAACATCATCAGCACTCTGTTTCTCCCTCATCTCCCCCTCATGGCCATGATCCGAATCATGATCATGCCTAGGTTTAGAAACAGGTGCCTGGGCTTTGCATGAAGTTTGCACAACCTTTGTGAGATCAGATAAGGCTTGCAAAACTTCAACTTTCAATGAATTAAACTCTGTGGCTCTAACCACATCTGTTGGTTGCACAAATGGTGGTGTTTGGGTTTGTTGATGGGATTTCAAAAGTGATAAAAGATCTGCATCGGTTTGATTTTCTGGGGCTTGGGATAAGAGCTTTGCAAACAATAATGATTTCAGCTCATCAATCGACATATTTGCTGGTTGAGTTGACTGAGGTGTAGGTTGAACTTGACGTACAGTCTCAGACTCAACTACCGGATCCTTCCCCTGTAATAACCTTTCCACTCCACCAACCTCTTCCTTAATTTTCTCCAACAAAGTAGTTTCAACAGCCTTTAAGGCGCCGTTGAGGAATTCATTCAACAAAAAGTCTGGTAAAGTAACATCGGGGTCACTTAGACTCTCCGTTCTCACAACAATTGATGAATCAACCGTGTGGCCTGTGTTCAAAGCTGGCGGAATGTTAGCAATGACAGGACTTCCATCCAATCCTTGTAGTCCGGATTTTGAATCTACTATGGATGTTCCAATCGGGTCACAAAGACTTCCGATGGTAGCAGTTTGTATATGTGTCCTAGGAATTGAAAAAGATGTAACAATAGGCTCTCGACTCACATGTGTAGAGAAAAAAGTTGAGAATTGGGGCAATTGTTCTCTGTTTTCAATACCTGTGGTCTCCGAGTGAGATCCTGGTGATTTTGTGCTAAATCCTCGTGTTGAATTGAAACTAACTCCTGTTGAGAGGAGATGGAGTGGATGGCTTAAGTGTGCAATTGCGTTAGTGGGCGACTAACGTCTTGTTCAATACCTGCTCGCAACACATGCGACGAGGTAGTAGATGTGGCTGCCCTTTTGGATCTGTAGGTTAGGTTACGCACACGCTCTCCATATTCTTTTTCTACATTCTCATTCATCCTCTCATTTAAATTTTCAACTAGAGCTCCTCGTTACTCCTTATATCTCCCATAATATTTCAAATGGTTGAATCAACATCAATTTCCACATCATCAACCTCATAAAATTTCTCAAAGACATCAACCTGCTCAGTATCATTAGCCTGAATACTAGCACCACCTTGATCTTGATCATCTTGATTATAATCATTTCCATCACTTTCAGTGTCATCATCATGTACTGATTCATCATTGTCACTAGTTGCAGAAGGAATTTCTTCATTATCATCTGCTCTAGCTGCTGAGTCCGACTCAGTTTCAGAGCCTTGACTTTCATTGGTTGGACGTGTCACTGAACGTTGGGTAATGAACCGTGACCTTAAAGCCTATAGTCTAGGTCTCCGACCCCCACTAGTACCCCTCTATGAATTTTTCCACTTCACTCCCCGTTTTTGTACCCCCTCAGTAGCAAGAACCCTCACAGACTCCTCTCTCCTAGGGATTGAGCCTAGGGTAGGGATAACCGGTTCTGGTAGTCCCTTAGACTCTCTATAAGCTATTACACTCCTTGAGTTCGGATTGGTATAAGCAAGTAATGCCTCAGGAACTGACATTGAGTAGTTGAATGATTGTTTCTGCTTTTGTAGATACCTCATCACAAATTTAGGTCCTACTTCTTGATTAAGCCTCTTTAGAATATCTCAGTTAGATCTGATCATACTCCTGATAATGAGCTGTAGAAACCATTGGTATGGAACAAAGATCGGTTTCTTTGTAGTTCTCTTGATCAAAACTTTCTCATACAACTCAGTCCAAATAGCAATGGAATAGTCCACGTGCAGATCGTACAAAATGGCATGGAAAAGTCTGAGTGTGTGCAAATTGTTGTTGTCTACTTCGGTGTGCCTTGCAGTTAAGCATCTGTTGATGATGGAAAATAGCTGATACCAAAATGGTGGTAGATTGGTTTTCTTGAACTCACTGATCTATAAGTTGTCCCACATATCCTAAGGCTCGGATGCCTTCAAAAACTTCTGAATCAACTAGATATGGATCAAATCTGGTTCTGCCTGGTCTGGAATTTGCTTCTAGAAGATCAAGAATAAGTCTCAGCCTTTGATAATTCAGAATTGATGTGAAATGATCAATCTGAATCTCAAAATATCTGTTGTTGTTGACACTAAAAAATTCAATGGACTTCCAGACTTGTTGTACATAGATAAGAGGCACATTGGTCGTTGCAGTCAGTGCATAGTAGATGGGACGTCCTCTTAAGATATCCAACACCAATGGATTGAAGTTGAGATTGTTAAAATCAACATGGTGGTTGTTTGGATACAACAACAAGTAGTCAGAAGGATGGATCAGTGCAAGATATGGATTTTCACCAATGGCTGACTGAAAGTTAGATCTGGATGACGGCATGGGAGTTTCTTTGGAAACATTTGGATCATTTTCATCCATCTGCACAATAGCATCAACTGTGTTCTCACTAGCCATGGTGATACCTGAAAAGATAAAAATTATTGGATATAGACCCAATATGTCAGTAAAAATCCAAAACTTTATTTTTAGAAAACTTTTGAAAAAATTTTGTTAGTCCAGAAGTCGCAGACTAAAGGACTAGAAAATCATCATAGTACATAACAATGTACTTGACGCAAAACAAAGAGACAAGGGTTACTTGTCGCAGAACACTATTGCAACAAAAACTTTGAATTTTTTTTACTCAACCAAGAAGTCGCAAAACTCATCAAACAGTGAACTTGTCACAAAATTCATCAATTTGCCTCAATAACTCGTAAGCTTCAAATGAAGAACTCGCAGAGTTCATAACTTGTATTATTTTTGAATTTCAAAATCAAACCACTTGGAAACTTAAAATCAACCATAATTTTGGGTTATTTGTGTTCGATTAATACTTTTACTGAGAAATTAACCCTTTAAATGTACTGATTAACATTGATAATGTTCATTAAACTCAAATCAGTCTTCAAGAAAGTCGAACAGTCCAATAATCCAAAAATCCAAATTCGATGTCAAGGAGTTTGATTTCAGGTTCGATTCAAGTACCAAAGTGATCGATTTACAGAACCCATTAACAATATCAAGTTTATAAGAGATTTAATCGATGATTTTCAGTCCAATATTCAAAGTTTCACTAAGTTTCGTTCGATGGGGTTTGAATAAGATGAACAATCACAACCATGAATCGAAGAACTTGAGAATCATTAAAACAAGAAACAAACACAAACAAGATATAACTGTTAGAACCTATTTTATGTTCTTTATAGAAGTTCTATAAAGTAATCTACATTTATTGTATTGGGCCTTATATTGGGTTTAGGCTTTAATGTACAAGGGACAAGGGAGTATAAATAGAAATCATGTAGTAGGGTTTTAGGAAATCTTGTAACCCTTTCGTTTTGTGTTAATCAAATCTGCAGCAATGTAGCCGCCTACTCTCTATTGTTCTTAGTGGTGTAGATTTACTTTTCTGCATAATAATCTACTGATTTCTACCCTTAATCTCTTGTTCATCTCTAAATCAAACCAATCATGATCTCAATGGACCTCACAATTGGTATCAGAGCCTAATAGTAAACATCTTTCTACACGATCTGAGATCTGGTTGTGTTTTGAATGGAACAGTCCCGTGAATAGTCGATTTTTGGATTTCATTGTGAAATTGTTTGATTTTTATTGTTTAATTGATTCAGTAGTAATAGTTCATCATTATGGAATCAATTGCTTGTAACACTTTCGATCCAGAATATCGAATCTGTCGATTTTGAGTATATTATGTTCGATTTTTTTTTGTTTTGTCACTATGGTTGAATCGTTTTGGTGCTTAGAGTCGAAGTTAGACTTGAAGATCAACTACAAATGTGCTTATTAGCATATTTCGAACCTGTGGATAAATTTTCAGCTCAAGAATCGAAGAATTGAAGGTTTGATTTAAGATTTTCAGAAAATAAGTTTGAGATCCATATTTTTCGCAAGATCCATGAAGAACTCGCAAAGAATAAGGATTCGTAGAGAAGGTTTCGCAGAACATTGGACACAATTTTTTTTTTTGAAGTATGGAAATCGCAAGTGGCTTTATTGCGAAAGATAAAGGATTCGCAAGTCACTGTGCTTATGTTATGTGCGAAATCCTATGGATTCGTAGGCCACAGTCAAAAGTTTCGTAGGTTATGTTTGCGAAAAGTGGTTTCCTAATCTTGAAAAATGTTCTAAGGTAAGGTTTCGTAGAAGAGAGTGCTGCGAAAGTTGGGAATTCGCAGGATGGTACATTACGAATTCTGAAGGATTCGTTGATGTGTTATCTGGGAAATGCGAGGATTCACAACAATGAGGCTTGCGAAAGTTGAGATTTCGCAATGCAAACCTCTGCGAATTGTGCTTAAGCTGAATGCATCTTGCGAATTGTGCTTACATGTCTATAGGGATCTGCGAATTTTGGTCATTTGCGAAAGTTTTGGTGTTTTTTGAAGATTCTGACTATTCTGAACCCTATTTCATACAAGTTTGCCCTGTTCCTGGGCTTTTTACGCTGAATGCATATGTGACAGTTGGTTGGTCACATATCCTTAGCAACTGATCTATATTTCACGAGTGCTCATGATCTGCAAATATTTTCAGATTATGGATTTTCAGATTTGGTCTCTGCTTGGATTGAGTTAGCTTTCTGAGAATCTGCGATCATTAGTCTGGAAAGCTTCTTCAGTTGTTAGACCGTTCAGAGCACTTTATGATTCTTCTGACTTGATCACTCAGTAGTGTGAGCGACTGCAATCACTGTTCTGCACTTTGGTTGTGCTTCAGAATCCTGAGAGCTGATTTATGAAGAAAGGAGTTTCGGATTTGATGACTCAATATTCTGGAAACCAGTCAGGAAATGAGTACATTCATCAGTTGTTGAAAATTGCTTGCCTTCTAACCCTTGCATTATAGTGTTGCTACCTGATGCTACTGCCCGTATGCTTATTAGATGAAGTTCTTAAGCTGAATTCTAAATTCAACTCATGGTTCAAAGACAAATCAGATGTTATATACTGAAGATGAACTTGGGTGTCACTCCATAATCCACACATATCATTCTTTTAGGCGTTAAGGAATGTGTTGGGTTTACTAGAGGAAAAAGTTGTCTTTATGTGCACTCAATCGAGGTTATTGTCTACATAAGATCTGATATTTTAGTTGATACTTCGAGGATAAGAGCTACATTCTAGGGGGAGCTTAATGATGCTTTGAAGTTTATGCAACACTAAGTTTTATAAAGAAATCATGGGGGAGAGGAGCTGAAGATGGAGCTGATCAGAGAATTACTACTTTACAAAACTTAGGGGGAGAATGTTAGAACATATTTTATGTTCTTTATAGAAGTTTTATAAAGTAATATACATTTATTGTATTGGGCCTTGTATTGGGTTTGGGCTTTAATGTACAAGGGACAAGGGAGTATAAATAGAAATCATGTAGTAGGGTTTTAGGCAATCTTGTAACCCTTTCATTTTGTGTTAATCAAATCTGCAGCAATGTAGCCGCCTACTCTCTATTGTTCTTAGTAGTGTAGATTTACTTTTCTGCATAATAATCTACTGATTTCTACCCTTAATCTCTTGTTCATCTCTAAATCAAACCAATCATGATCTCAATGGACCTCACAATAACAATCAATCAAAACAAACATCAAACTGAGAAACCTACACTGAATCGAAGGAATAAGTTCGAAATAAGAAAAGTCGCAAATCTGGAATCGAGAGCAAAAAAATGACTAAGTGCAAGAAGTCACAAAAACAATCTTAGACAAGTGGGAATAATGAACGTGAAAACTTGTATATATACTCGAAATTAGGGTTGAAACGTGGCATGAGATGATTGATTGCCCCAATCACTTGTCGCAAAGAATGACAAGAGGTGTGTGCACTTGACGCAAGACACTATTTCTATCAAGTGATGTGATGAAAAGAAGTCGTAATGCAAGGCTTGTGCGTTCTTAGAAGTCGCAAAGCGAAGGCTACACTTTCTTCAAGTGGCGCAGGCTTTGATTTGCGTCAAGTAAGAAGTCGCAGACCGAAGCTTGCGCGTTCTTCACTTGTCACAGACCAAAGTGCGCGTCAAGTAAGAAGTCGCAGACAATGGTTTGCACCAAGTGACTTGTCGCAGACCAAAGCTTGCGACTTCTGAGACTTAGAAAAAAATATTTGAACACATTCCAAAAATGGAAATTTTGCACTTGACTTTTTGACTTTCCAAAAATAGTATCTTTGCACAAATTCACTTTTAAGCATAAAAGCAACATCTCTCACTTGAAAAAATTTCCAGATTTCAAAACTTTTTAACACACAGACACTTACACACTTACAGACATTTATCTGTGATCCCAGAAATCAAGCAATAACAATCAATCATGCACAAGAATATAACAATCAAAGAATCAAAGATGAGAGGAAAATGTGTTTGTCATATATCTCTTAGTCATACGCTTACAAAGATTACAATCACACTTGGACACTAAAGCTTAGAACTTCTTACAAACACAAAGGAAACAAAGACTTATATATGGGTCAAACAAGCCTTGACCTCATACAAAGTCAACAATAGAAAAGATAATACTAACACTCCAATTGACTCAAAACTCTTGGTCTAACAATCTCCCCCTTTTTGATCAATTAGACTTTCTTGAACTAGTCAATCTTCGCATGCTTGTCTTTCTCATCCCCATGTATCCTTCAAACCTTCTTATGGCCTGCCTGAATCTTAATCTGTCCTTGATAGCATCTATCACATTCTCTGTCCAGATTCTGTCTATCCGACGCCAATGATCATTTTCTGCTAACCTCTTCTTCTCACTTTCCTCATGTAACTCTTCCAACTTTTGTAACACATCTTCAAGAGTACCATAAGAGAACTTATGAATTTAAGCATCTCTCATGAACCTCTTTTCCTTTTTGAAATCATTCTCATATACAACACCAAGTTCTGGCTTCCTTAGCACTGTGTAGAGTGGTGTCTCTTCAAGCAAAGGATGTGTAAAGTCTGGCTTCAGAATATTAACTCTGTTCTGATTAGTCTCAATGCCTAGTTGGAAGTCATGAATATAAGTATGGTAGATATGCCTTCGAATGAATCTTTTGACAGTATCAAGACCAAAAATAATCTCTGGATGTCTGATAGTTCGGCTCCTGAAATCATGGTAAATGAACTCAATATCACTGAAATAAAGATTGGCAAAGTCAGCTTCATTGAATGAGTAAAACTTCAGATTCTTTCTTTGCACAGTGAATTCAGGATAGTAGATTTTCCCGAACTTCATCAAGGTTACTTTGATGACCTCCAGAATTTTAGACATGATCTTGACATCTTTCCTTGTTCTATTCATAACCTGTAACATCTGAATGTAATCTTTCTGATACTCAGGAGTTTTATCTTGAATTCCCAAAAGTTGATCTTTATCCAACTTTCTGATGTAGCTAAGAAAGATCTTAACTCCTTCCTCCAAATGTGGAACACATAACATACTTCTAATCCTTTTAATCTCTTTCTTGGACATCCCTTCTTCATCATATCCAGTATAAGGAATAGAACTTTCAGCTTTAGCACCAGAAGTTTCTGTTTCAGCTGGGAACTTTGGCACTATGGGAGGCTCTCTTTCAAACTCTTTATGGATCAAAGGACTATCAGGCTTTTTCTGGTACGACAACTTTACTTCAACTTGAACATTAGCAGTACCGGTTTCCATATTAACATTATGCTCAGCCTCAGAAGTTTCGGATACATTAGGATCAGAAGAGAATTCATGAAATGATGGAATAGTCTGAACATCAGAAGGTTCTGCATCTTCTCATGAATAGGACTTAGATGAATTCTTTCAGGTGTACTCTACTCTAACATGACATTCAGAGCATGTGAATCTCTATCTTCAAACAAGTTATCCAGAACACTTGCTTCATTCAATGGAATCTCTTCAGATCTATTGACAATATCATATATACTTTCTCCTTCACTGTCATCTGAATCAAGATCAATACAAATATCCTTCTGATCTTCATCCTTCATATTCCAGTATAGATCATACTTTGCATGCACCTGGTCAAGAGTATCATCATCCAGAACAATGACAGCAGGTTGAGACACAACTGTAAACTCCATGATCTCTTCCATAGTTGCAATTGTTAAGTCTGATTTTATAGTAATCATTTTATTTATAGGTTTGGTCTAATACTGCGTCTAGTGGCTTTATCAGTATTGTATTAGCCAAGGGTATTTAAGTCCCTTGTGTCTTTGGTCTTTGTAAGACATTCACGCACATTCTAATCAGATTACACTTTGCGCTTTCGATGTCTCTCTCTTTCTACTTTCTCTCTCTAAGATTTAGAGGATTCTTGGATTAACAACAACCTTAGGATTTTCAACCCTTGGTTCAACATCTTCCTTAGCATAAATCACCAACTGCAACAGATTTTGCCTTAACCTTTCAACATCATCAGCTCCCCTTTCAGCACCTTCATCAGATTCAACTCCAGTTTCCATCAACACATCACCTCTAGAACTTTCTGCAGCCTGTTTCCCTCTTATCTCCCCCTCATGATCATTATCTGAATCATGATCATGCTTTCTAGTTGAAACAACTGCTTGGGCTTTTATGAAGTTTGAACTACCTGTTTAAGATCAGATAGAGCAAACATGACATTAAATTTAAAAGAACGAATCTTTGTGGCACTGACCAAATCTGTTGGATTTACAGATTGTGGTGGTTGATTTAGTTGGTGGGATTACAGAAGAGAAAGAAGATCTGCATCATGCTGAGAATCCGGAGCTTGAGATAACAATTTGGCTAACAACAAAGATTTCAGCTCATCAACGGATAAATCAGCAGGCTCAGTGTTTGTCAATTTCTGACTTGGAATTTCAGGTTCAGGATCAATAACTGGATTCTTTCCTTTCAAACCCCTCTTTAGATCTCCAGCCTCCTTTTCAACTTTCTCCATAATCCTGGTTTCAATAGCCTTTAAGGCGCCGTCGAATATTTCCTTTGACACAAAGTCTGGGTTAGTAACTCCGGTATCACTTAGATTAACCATTTGCATGACAACTGATGAATCAATTGCATGGACTGTATTCATCAGTGGCAAAGACGTGTCGATGACAGGACTTCCAACCGATCCTTGTATTCCGGATTGCGGAGATACTACGGTTGTTCCGATCTGGTCACGAAGACTTCTGATGGTAGCAGTAAGAAAATGTGACCTAGGAATAACAATTGGCAATTCAAAAGGAACTAGACTCGATTGTGAACAAAATGAAATCGAGAACCGGGGCAGGTGTTCTCTATTTTCAATACCTTGATTCTCTGAATGAGAACCCGATAGAAGTTGTGCTACATCCCCGTGAGAACTTGAAACTATTTCTCGTTGAGAAGAAATAGAGTGGCTGGCCTAGGTGTGCGAGTGCATAAGTGGACTACTTATGTCATGTGCATCTGTACGCAACACATGCGACAGAGCACTTGATGTGGTTGTCCTATTGTATAGGTAGGTTTGGTTATACACACGCTCACTTTCACCATGTTCTTTTACTTCCCTTTCACTCTCTTTCTCAACATTTTCTACTTTATCTCCCTCAGTTCCCCTTATTTCACCAATTACTGCATCTAAAATAGAATCAACTTGACGTTGCTCTTCCACTTCCATGGCTTCAGTACCATAGAATGGTTCAAAAACATCAACATCACCAAGTATATCAGCTTGGGTCTCAACAAACTCAGCAGATTCATCAGCAATCTTAACAACTTAAGTATCAGCAACTGACTTAGCAGTTTCAACATGAGCATAAGCATCAACATCTTGAGCATCATTACCATCTTGATCATCATCATCTGATCCACCAACAGAATCTAATTCAGTTTCCTCATCAACATCTTTTGAACTAATAGCAGAAGGCACTAGGCTTGTATCATTGTAATTATCAGCCTGTTCATCATGTGCAAGATCCAGATCTTGTTCAGAGTGATGACCTTCATCGACTGGAGGTGTCACTAGACATGGGGTAACAACCCGTGACCCTGATGTCTCCAATCTTTTTCTCTAACCCCCACCAGAACCCCTCTCGGAATTTTTCCTCTTCGCACCCCGTTTTTGAACCCCCTCGGTTGCAGAAACCCTCACAGACTCCACTCTCCTATGGGTTGAGCCTGGGGTAGGGATGACCGGTTCTGATCTTCCCATAGATTCTATATAGTTTGTTACACTCTCACCTTCTGGATCTGCATAGACTAGAAGTGCTTCAGGCACATGCATACTGAATGGAAACTCTTTCTCTGCCTCATCAAGTACCTCATTTCACTGACAGGAGCATGTGGATGATTAATTCTTTTAGGAATGTTTTTGTTACTCCTCAACATGCTTCGGACAATAAGCGCCATGAATCTTTGATAAGGAATATAGTTCGGAGCTTTAGCAGACTTCTTGGCCACCACTTTCTCTTACAGTTCAGTCCAGAATATATGAGCATAGTCAATATGCAAGTCATGAACCACTGAATAAAACAATTTCAGAATATGACTGCTGGCATTATCTGATCCAAAATTCTTAGTAGTGAGGCACCGATTGATTACAGAGAAGAAACTGTAGTAAAACGGAGGTAGATTATTCTTCTTGAACTGGCTTACTTGAGTAAGTTGTCCTATATACCCCATGTCTCTAATGCTTCGGAGTTCGTCAGCTTCAGAAGGTAACTCATCATAACTGGATCTGCCTTCTCTTGATGTCTTAGATGGAAGACTAAGAGTTAATCTCAGCCTCTCTGGTGTGACAATAGAAGTAAAGTGGTCAATTTCCAGCTTGAAGACCTGAACTCTGACTCCGTTTACGTTTATGTGAGAAACCCTGATGGTTTTCCAAGCTTGTTGTACATAAAGTTCTGGAACAATAGCTTCAGCAGTAAGAGTATCTCTAAGTGGATGGTTTCTCACGATATCCAGTACCAAAGGATCAATGCGAATAGTGAACTGTAGATGATGATTATTTGGCTGTTGTGGTTTCATTTCAGCTGGTGATATCAGGAATTGGTCAGGATTGGCATCCTGTGGAACTTGAAAGTCTGATCGGGATGATGGTAAAGGATACTACTCAGAAGCTTGTTGTGCTTCCGGTGAATTTTCACCGGTTTGGACATGCTGATCAACTGTCTGATCCTCCATTTATACCCGAAAAGATTTAACAGTTTTGAACAAGGTTCAAATGAGTTAGTGAAAAATAAAAAATATGAGTTTTAGCCTTGAAAATCAAGTTTTGAAAAACTCTAAGTCCAGAATTCGCTAGATAGGCATCTGCGAATTCTATACTTAGGAATTCTTGGAAAACAAACAAGAATTCGTTATGAAGGAATTCGTAAGACACAAGAATTCGTAAGAGACAGATTTACGAATTCTTAACTTGGGAAGAATTTTAACATTCAAACAACTCTAGAATTCGTAAGAGCAATTTCACGAATTCTATACTTTGCGAAAAATTCAACAAGAAATTCCAGAATTCGTTAAACTCATAATTTTTGAAAAATTGTTAACTGTTCATCCATATCTCAAGAACACCTTTAAATATTCAAACTCAAACCTAGATTCAAAAATCTCAAATCTTTAATTTTAACCCAATAAATGTATCTTGTTAGGATCGATATAGGATTTAAACAAAATTTAGACAATCAAAAACAAGATTAAGACACTTTCAATCATATAATTTGAATTTTCACTAAGAACCTAATGAACTTAACAAAAAGTCGAAAAGTCAGTTTTTAATTCAATCCCAACAAGTTAATGATTTTAGGTCAAAACTTTATCAAAATCTTAGGTTCGAATCGAGTTCAATAATGTTCCTGTGATTCGAATGTTATGGACGCAAATGTCGATCTCCACTCAGTTGGGTAGAAATTGGTGACAGTCAACTCGTTGGACCTGATATCATACAAGAAACCACCGACAAGATAACAACTATCCAAGACAGACTCAAAGCTGCAAGAGACCGCCAGAAAAGTTATGCAGATAAGAGAAGGAAACCATTAGAGTTTCAAAAAGCGACAAGGTTCTTTTAAAAGTGTCACCGTGGAAAGGGGTAATACGCTTTGGGAAGAAGGGTAAATTAAGCCCCAGATATATCGGTCCATATGAAGTTCTGGAGAGAATTGGACCAGTAGCCTACAAGCTCAGACTGCCTCAAGAGCTAAATGCAATTCATGATATTTTCCATGTGTCAAACCTAAAGAAGTGTTTGACTGAAGAATTGACGGTTGTGACTCCGGACGAAATCCAAGTGGATGAACGCCTTTGTTTCCGAGAGGAACCAATTGAAATTATGGATCGTGAGGTAAAACGATTAAGGCGAAGTAAGATCCCAATATTGAAAGTCCGATGGAAATCCCGCCATGGGCCTGAATTTACATGGGAACGGGAGGACTTTATGAAGGGCAAGTATCCTCACCTTTTTGAGCAAGGGTCGAAACAGTGGTAACGAGTATAAATTTCGGGACGAAATTTTCTAAAGGAAGGGAGACTGTGACAACCGTCAAAGTCCACACTATGAGGTTAGCTTCTGTACTTTTGGAAGTAAAAATCTAAGTATGTCACTCCTAGAAATGCACAAAAGTCTTTAAGATAAAAGTTTCCCGAAAAATTTAGAAGTTGCGTTAAAAACCCAGAACAGTTCCGCATTTGACCGTCACTGTCCGGAAATGCCAAAAGAAGTGATTAAAAGTCCAAAATCCATAAACTATAAAAATAAGTATGTTTAATTTGTCTTGCATTGCTAAATTTTCAAATTTGACATTTTTTTTAGCAAATATTGAGAATCGGGTATTTCGGTTCTCAAATATATCTGATATTTTATGGTTTAGGCTAATATTTTATAAAAAAAAATATAGTTAAATTAATTTATAATAGGATTGATGAGTCACTTAGGACACTTGTCCTAATCCCACCTCATTTTAATTATCTTTAATACCAAATTAAAAACAAAATTTACTCTCATTTTCAAAAATCAACTTTTCATCTCCTCTCCTTCTTCTCTCTTTGTTTGGCCGAAGAAACACCACCACCACCACCATTTCCATTTTTTTTTTGTTAAAAACCAAATCCAAGCTAGAAATCCTCAACAAATTGAAGTCATAATCAAGTTTTCTTCTCAAATCTCCAAGGTAATCTCAAAAACTACATTTATTTTTATGCATGTTCTAATTTTCGAATTTTAGGTTTGAGGAGCAAAAGATTTCATCTAAATGTGGTATAAATTAGGTTTTGTTGATAAAATAGATTGCAAATTGATGTTCATATATTCAAAAATGAGTTTTTGATTCTTGTTTTTCAAAGAAACCTTGTTTATCATCAAGTTTAGAGTTTATGATGAAAATGTTGAATTTTGGTATCATAAACCACTAAAATGTTGGTATTATTGAAATTATGATTATGTTATCATAATGAAATGTTAGTATAAAAATGTTCTTATGAAGGAATTTCCCAAATTCCACATGATTAAGAACTTAGTAATAATGATAATGTCACTTATTTGGTGTTGTGTTCATGCATGCATTTGGATGAGCATTTAGATTGCAATGAATCCATGATACATAAGTTAGTTTATCTTGTAATGAGGGGTGAAGACATGGTGTATAACCAAAAACCATGTCTAATGATCATCATTTTGGCTTAAAAATAATATTCTTTACATTTTAAGAATCTGTCCAGAAAATGGACTCCACTTCTAGTTTGCACAACTCACGAACCACATGTCCAAATTTGGGGTTTTTGCTTCTAAACTTTAATTTAGAGTGTTAGCCTTCTAAAAAGTCCGAAAACACTGAATTTGGAGTTGATTTGGGCACTCAAATGGAATTTATAAGAAAAGGGTGCAATCTGTCCAGTGAGGACAGAATCATACACCCAACTTGTAAAGACCATAACTCCCATATTACTCATCCAAAATAAGTGAATCTTTTTCCAAAAGATAGGATTTTGAGTTAGGATTGCATCCATATATGGATCACTGTCATATTCCAAGAATTGTTACCCCAAAAGCCTGTTACAAGTGAAGTATGTCACTGATCTGAAAATCAGTGACACTCTGTTTTATAAAAATTATTTAAGATATAAAAATTTATACAAAAATTATAAAAAAATGCAGATTTACCCTAAACATATTATAGTATCATCACAAAATTTGTGATTAAATAATTCTCTTGGGAAGTTAAGTTTCAGTGATGATTTCATCAAATAACTTTATGGACAGCATATGCGGAATCCAGAAAGGTAATCCTACTTAGTTTAAATTTTGTTCTATTGCATTTTGGGACTTTGTATAGTTTAAAAATGGATGTGGACTAAGGAATTTATATAATGGTATTTCATGGAACAATTGGACATATTGGTTGGACATCGGAATAGGGTATTAATGTGTTCCACTATGGCAACTCTTGTATAGGGAAACTAAGGGCGTGACAAACTTCATAAAGTAAAGTTTCACCCGTTCCATTCGTTAAGGTGAGTATTCACAGCCCCACTTTTATCGTTTTAACTAATTTCGGGGTGAAAAGCATGTTTTAGTTGCATATTTAAAGATTTATGAGAATTGTTTGAAAGTATTGCGAATTGGCAATTTATAAGGCTTTGTTAAAAGCGTTTGGAATTATAAGCTATATGATAAGTATGCAATTGATGTGTTGAGTATTAAGTGTTAAGACCCCGTGACACTACTATTAACTCGAAGAAAATCGGGCCTATAGTATTAGTGGATAACGCTATTTGGTGTGACAAGCCCACCTTATGCTGACGAGCAGGGGTGCACTATACTAGAGAAGATGACTAAACATGTGGCTCAAACCACCGCTGAGTTAGTTCATCGGGGGCGTTGAAATTGGTCAGGGACGGCTTAGTAGTGGCTCAACGTAATATTATCTTTGTATACACTTATCATAAAGAAATTGAATTATGGTACTCATGAATCAAAGAATTGAAGATTGGTTTTTACACGTGATTTACAATGTCAACTTGCATATAAATTGATTTGTGCATATCTAAAACCTGTGAACTCACCAACTCTTTGTAGTTGACCTTGGTTTCTTTTATACATGCTTTTCAGGAATCGAGAAGGTAATTCCATGATTTTTTAGCAGCGCACTTCATATTTTGAAGCAAGATTATTTTGCTTTATGCGTATCGTCATATTTTAAGTTTGGGAATTGTAAACAATGACAATACTACGTTCTTAAAAATGTAATGTCTTTTGAAAGTTAAGTGAATGTTGGTATGTTTATAATCTTGTGCTATGACATCGGAGCTGCTATGCCTCGTGTTTCCGCTTTAGCGGGGTGTGACAAATGTACACTAAACAATTATCAAGAACAAGAATTTAAGAAGAAATATGAGTTCACGAGTTCTTTGAATGAACAATCTACGAATCGACAAAAAATCTATTCTAAGTCCAGTTAGGGTTTCCCTGCAACAAACTCAAACAACAAGATCGATATAATATGAACAAACAAACCACAATCAAACAATAAAATAACTTTTGTAACAAAGAATCGAAGAAATCAGAAGAGAAATCGAAAACACGCAATGAAGGGTTTTTGGAGAGGGTTTGTGCACTGGAGGATTCGTAAGACAAATATAATGCGAAAAGTGAGGTTATCTCAGATACGACCTCTATATATACTCAAGAGTAAGATGACACGTGGCATGAGTTTATTGGACCACCAACTTTTCGTAAGTGACACTGAAACGAATTGTCTTAGAAAAAAATAAGACAAAGTGTGTAAGAATTCGCAAAGGACAATTCTGCGAATTATGTGCAAGAATTTCAAGAATTTGTAAAGGTGTGTGTTGCGAATTATTCACATTTCGCAGAAACACTTATGCAAATTGTTAGAATTCATGACACTCAGATCTGCGAATTCTCAAGAATTCGTATCTCTCACATCTGTGAATTCCTCAGATTTCGCATGTGTGAGGTATGCGAATTCTTGACTTAGCCAAACTTCCAACTTTTTGAAAAACATTCTAAATGTGGAAACTTGCTAATTTTGAAAACTTTTTCAAAAAATTTTTATTCCAAAAACAATTTTCACACACACATCACACTTACAACCCTTTTCAGATTTTACCATTAAGCTCCCCCTTGACTTGATGTCTGTTCCTTGACATTTGATGTATTTGTCTGTCTAATTTTGCTGCTAGGCTCCCCCTTGACATTATGTGGACCTTTTGAACATATATACATATATGCTCCCCCTTCATATCTGCATCCAGATAAAAAATATGACAATTAAGAATAGTACATTCTCTCAAACATTTCATTCACTTATTGTTCAAAATATGACATTTAATAGTAAAACTCCCTGGTATGATTTAGCAATCAAGATCATCAGTATCTTGACATTGAAGTTTGAGTCCTAGACTGCTTTGTCTAGAAGTCATAATCTTGAACATTGAAGATTGGGTCCTAAACTGCTATGTTTAGAAGCCATTGTCCTGTTTATTCCTTCTTGATTGGAGTATCCAGCATCGCAGGTTGAATAGGTTTTGGTACCCAGATGAGTTTGCGTCCAGTCTGGTTAGTATGTGGAACCTTCAGTTAGTGGTTTCCACCTCTGTGATAAGCAGTATCAGTAAACTTCTTCTTTGAAAAATATCTTTTATAGATGTGTGCTTTATGAACAAAATCATTACTGCAACAGTATGAACAGTAAAGTTTTCTTTTTGCTAACCTGATTAGATGTTGGTTTGACTTGATATCATCAGGTGCAAAAGATTTACCTTTCTGTGCTCTGTTCTTTTTCTTCAATTCAGCTTCTGCAGATGATTTATGATATTTGACTGATTCAGGAGAACCTTTAACAACCCAAATCATCTTCTCTTTATTGGAAGCATTTAATCTATAAGCATATCTATCAACAGATTTAACATAAAATGGACTAGAAGGTTTAATCTGATTTGGTTTCAAAATTTCAGATTTAACAATTTGTTTCTTGAAAACCATTTTTTGATATAAGCAATCTACTGATGGAAAAGAGCACACAGATTCACTTGCATCTTTATCATAAGAAGATAATACAGGTGTATCAGATGCTAACTTGTCAGATAAATCAGCATTAACTTTCTCAAGTTGACTGATCTTGTCATTCAACTTGGCTTTTTCATTACAAAGCTTGTCAAATTTGCTTTGCATTTCAGATTTAGTCTTCTGTCCCTTTTGTATATCTGTTGACAAGACAGTTAATTTGTTAGAAAGTTCAGAAATCACAGATTCAAAGTGTTTTCTTTCAGTTTCAAAATCTTTCTCTAAGTTCTAATTTTTTTCAGAAATCTCTTTGAACAATAAAGTGTTTTTCTTTTAAGAATTCTTTCTTTCTTTGTCAAAGACATCTCTTTCAGTTATGACAGTTTTTTCAAAATCAGAAACTTTTTTGAAAGTTTGGTACATCTGTGTTCTAATTCTTTCTTTTCTGATTCAGCTTTCCTTGAAAGTTCAGACAATTTTAGATTGAAAATTTTCTCCAGTTCGGCTTTCTCTTTCTTGAATCTTTCATCAACTTTCATGATCCATTCTTTTCCTTTTGATTCATAAGTTGATACTTTAGCTTCAGCTTTTGTTAATTTGACATTCAGAGTGTCAATCTCTGTTCTGAGCTTTGAATTTGGACTTTTTAGCTTTTTATTCTCAACTTCTATCTTTGGAATCTCCGACATGTATTACAATGCACATTCCCTATTGGTAAGACAAAGATTTCCTTTTTCATCAGTATAAGGCATGATTAAAACAATGAACAGTTATGTTAGAGCATAAGTATGTTGGATACAAGATCAAGAAGACAAAAGTCAAAATTCAAGAAGTCAAAGCTGAAGAAAGTCAACATTCATCAAAGTGAAAGTCAATGTATTGTTTTGTTTTTAATTTCCTTGTATTTTAGGTGTGAGTATAAATATCTTGTATTCTTTGTATTTCAAGTAGTAGTTGTATTCAGTTGTAAATTGAAAGAAGTAGTTTAGTTGAGAGAGAATACGTTAGAGAGAGAAAGAGAAGTTCTAGAGAGAGAAAGTTGTAATCTTGGAATTGAAAGTTAATCAAACAGGTAATTGATTGAATTCTTGTTTTGTATTTGTTTGATTAAGTGTTTAGAAACTAGAATCTGGGCACACAATTGGTATCAGAGCAGATCCAAACTGAAATCATTTCAAGAAAATGAGTTCTGCATTGTTCATCGAGTTTGGAGGTTGATTTTTGTTTTTCAGTGTGAATTTTGAGTTGTAATTGATTAGGTTGTGTTCGTATAGTGTTATTGATCGAGTCTGTATTGTTCAATTTGTCGATTGCACTGTAATTGATTGTTAATCTTGGATTTTGTTGAGTTTGTAAGGCACGAGTTCTTGAACACTGTTTCATAGATCAAATTGTAATTTTGAGTGTTTGATTTTGTAATTCGTGTGTTGTAAACTGTTAGAATATTGAAATCGAGCATCCCTACAAAGTTTCAAATCAATTGGACAAGTATTGGATCGAAATCAGATGGAAAAATCAATTTTTTTTGACAGACTGAAGAACGCGCAAGATCCACGAAACGCGCAAGTTCATCCGCAAGAACGCGCAAGTTGAAGAATTTGGTCTCAAACGCGCAAGGTGTTATCTGCGAGTTCTAGAAACGCGCAGATCTAAGCCTGCGAGTTTGAAATTTGGGAAAAAGTTTCTAAGTGTTGAAACGCACAAGTAGACACTTGTGAGTTCTACAAACGCGCTAATCGAAGGGTGCGAGTTTGAGCCGGAATAGTGATCTGCGAGTTTGTTCAATCTGCAAGTTTGGTCGATCTGCGAGTTTGGTTGATCTGCGAGTTTGGTCAAAACGCGCTAGTAGCGACTAGCGAGTTTTTCAAACACGCACGTCTTTATCTGCGAGTTCATCAGTGAATAGTTACGTGCGTGTTTCAGGCATTAGCGAGTTTCATCGAGAACAATATCTTGCGAGTTTCAACGACTAGCGAGTTTCAGCAACTTGCGAGTTTATTAAAACACGCAACTCTTTACGTGCGAGTTTCACAAACACGCAAGTTTAAGCCTGCGAGTTTTTCTGTGAATAGTTGTTTGCGAGTTTCAGCGCCTGCGAGTTTTAAGTTTTTTTTTTTGTGATCTGCGAGTTTTCATACTTAGCGGGACCCCCGTGCTAAGTTTGCGGAGGGGGACAAAATTCTGATTGTGATCAAAATTCCTAAATTTCTATTTTAAGATTTCTTGTATTTTTGTGATTTCATTTTTGGACTAACGATCAGTTCTAGTTTCTTATTGCATATTTTTTCAAACAGGTACATTCAAGATGAATTCTAAAGATGCTCTTTCCATTGGCACTGATGTCAAGCCTCCTGTTCTGTTCAAAGGAGAATACGAACAGTGGAAAGACAGATTTCTGGATTTTGTAGACAGACATGCAAACGGGGAAAATATTCTTCTATCTATCATGGAAGGTCCTATGGTACCAATCACTGTTCAAATCCCTGATGATGACTCATCTGATAATGAAGATGGTACTGAGGAAAGAGAACAGAAGATGAAAACAGTTCCAGTAGAGTATAGTCAATATTCAGAGGAACAGAAAAGCCGATATAAAGCAGATAAGCAAGCAAGATCTCTTCTTCTTCAAAGTATCCCGAATGACATCTATGTCATGATAGACAGCTACAAGGGAAATGCTTAGAAGATGTGGGATCAGTTGCAGAAAATGATGATGGGATCCAAGGTAGGGAATCAGATGAAAGTGGCTAACTGCATCAACAGTTATGAGGAATTCAAAGCCAAAGAGAATGAAAGCTTAGAAGATACTTATGAACGGTTTGTCTTGCTTCTGAATGAGTTGTCCAAGAATAAGGTGAAAAAGAAGCAACTTGAGAACAATGTCAAATTCCTGAGCATGCTACAACCAGAGTGGAAAAAGCATACTCATAGGATGAAGCAAATGAAGGATCTCAATGACATTCCATTACATGAGGTTTATGAGACTTTGAGGCAAAATGAGGAAAAAGTGGAAGAGAAAAGAGCTGAGAAAAAGAAGGCAGAGACAGTTCCTGAACCTATTGCATTGGTAGATGGAGAGAAGAAGAAAGAAAAGAAAGAGAAGAAGAAAAAGAAGAAAGTGATTACAAGTTCTGAATCTGAATCAGAATCAAATGAAGATGATGGAGAAAGCCTCAAACAGGCTATGATTTTACTGACCCGAGCTTTCCAAAAGAAATTCTACAAGAAGTCAGGATCAAATTCTCAGAGATACTCTTCATCCAGTTCCAAGAATCATGAGCACCGAGAAAGAGTTGAAGGAAAGCGTTATGAAGAGAACCGGTATATGGAAAGGAAGCCGGAAGAAAAGAAGAAGTTTGTGAATGATTACACTGTTGCTGTAAAGCCAGCAAATGATCCAATCAAATGCTACAACTGTGGCAAGATTGGACATTTTGCTAAAGATTGTAGAAAGCCGAAGGTTCGAAACTCTCAGTATTATCAGAACAAACTGCTATTGGCCAAACAGCAAGAAGCAGGCATAACATTAATGGCTGAGGACGAATTTTGGTTGGATCATTCTGATCAAGAGGATGATAAAGAGAAGGAAGAAAGTGCTCATCTCTGTCTAATGGGAAAAGAAGTGAAGTATGATGAGTCAGATGACGAGACAACTGATGAGGTGTTAAACTTAACTGAAAAAGATTTTATAACCAAAATGGAAGCTATGATGGTTGAGCTTAATGATCTTCAAATAAAATTGAAGAAAGAAAAGGACAGAGTTGCTAAAAGAAACAACAAGATCTTTGAGCTTAATAAGTCTGTTATTGGGAACAAAGATCTAATTGATTCTTTTCGCAAGTCTGCTTTTGATTCTAAACTTCAAGTAGATTGTTTTGAAAAGAAGATTTCTGATTTTGAAGTTAAAATTTCTAAATATGAGTTTGAGAAGAAAGAATCTGCACTAACTATTCATAAACTGCAGGTTGAGAACAAGCTTTTGAATAAGAAGGTAAATGGTCTGGAAGCCAAACTTTATGCAAGAGGCCAAACAGATCAAACTATCTTTCTTAATGCACCCAACGAAGAGGCTGATGTTAAGTAAAAATGGGGACTTGGTTTTGAAAACCCCTATTACTTAAAGAAAGCCATCAGAAAACAACAAACACTTTATAATTTTGATTTTCTTGCTTGTGCTGGTAAACATACTCATTTAAAACCCAAATTTGTTACCAAATTACCAGAAGAAGATGAGACCAAAGAAACTGAAAATAGAATGAATGTAAATAAAATTCAACTACCATTTAACTATGCAAAGTTAAATGATAGTTATCTTTCAGAAACACCAAAAGTTCTTTCAAACGATTATTTTGCTAGTTATTCTGTTTCTGAGATGAAGGCAAAACCTGCAATTGCAAAGGTTTATGTTCCTCCAATCATTCTTGAAAGCAAAATAATTGAGCTTGAAAATGTTTAATCTAATGAAAAACTTTTGGTAGATATAGAACAAAGTGTGTTTTCTACAGTTTTAAAGAACACTGTTTTTCAATCTAAATCTACAAAGTGTTCTACAGTTTCAAAGGAACCTCAAACATCGTTTGATAACTTTGATGAATTATTTGCGTCTGCAAATGATTTTTTAAACTCTGATGGTGGGTGCATAGAAGAAATTGATATGTTTGACTTCAATGCTCTTCTTCCTGATCATTCGACTTGTCTTATAAATGGAAAAGTGTTACCAAGTGTCTTTAAAACTGATGAATCATCAACTAATGTTGGTGAATCAGTTTCTGTGACTGCTGAATATTATTCTAAAGGTAAGAAACATAAGAAACAACAATCACATAAACGGATTAACAATGGTAAACCAAAGGAAACTCATTTTCAGATATCTGATTTTCCTAATAAATCTAAATTTTTTGTTTCAGATATAAGCAAGAAAAGGTCGAAAGCTCGAACCGAATGGCGACCAAAAAGGAAGGATGATAAGATAGCTGAATCAGTTTCTGATAACTCTTGTAATAGATCAGTTAGTAGTGATAATGATGTAGTTGATCAACTTGCTTGTCATAAACAAAACCTTGTAACTTCTTACAAGTGGTATTCAATAAAGCAATTGATTCAATTATCTCCTATTACTACTAAATCTTATCATTATCGGAGAAATGATTTTGCTTATTCTCATAATTCTTCTGATTGGTTTGGATCTTATCATGTTTATTCTTCAAGATTAAATGTTTTTAGAGGTTTTCAAAAGAATAGAGGATCCATATTCAAATGGATACCAAAATCTTGTGCTAATCTGTTAGGACCCGTTTTTAAATGGGTACCTAAATCTATTGTTTCCTGATTTCTCTTGTAGACACGGCATATTTGGTACTTGGATAGTGGATGTTCCAAGCATATGACTGGGCAAAAAGCTTTATTGTCTAATTATACAGAGAAATTCAGTGGAAATGTCAGATTTGGAAACGATCAGCTTTCACCAATCTTAGGATATGATGACATCATTCAAGACAACATAACGATTAAGAAGGTGAGTTATGTCGAAGGCTTAGGGCATAACTTGTTTAGCATCGGTAAATTCTGCGACAAAGGGTTAGAGGTCAAATTCAAAGCTAAGAGATGTTCGGTTCGTTCTGAAGACGGCACAGAACTCTTAGCAGGCAAGCGAAAGACAAATCTCTACACCATCAATCTTTCAAAGGTTCAGAATGACAGTCATGTTTGCTTATTATCAAAAGCTTCGATGCAACAAAGTTGGCTTTGGCACCGACGACTATCACATCTGAATTTTCGTTATATCAACAAGATGGTTAGTGGAAAATTAGTAAAAGGACTTCCTGAGCTGAAATATGAGAAAGAACACTTATGTGCTGCATGTGAGAAGGGTAAGATGAAGAGAGTCGCACATAAATCGAAGCCTGAACCAAGCACCAGTTCTCCACTAGAGTTACTGCATATGGATTTGTGTGGTCCGATGAGAACACAAAGCTTGGGTGGAAAGAAATACGTGTTGGTTATTGTGGGCGATTACTCAAGATACACGTGGGTTAAATTTATTCGATCAAAAGATGAGACGCCCGAAGTTCTCATTACTTTCTTAAAGACGACCCAGTTGAAAATGCAGCGACAAGTCAAGTTTCTTCGAACGGACAACGACACAGAGTTTAAAAACAAGATAGTTGAAGAATGTCTCGAATCGGTCGGGATATCACATCAGTACTCTGCTGCTCGTACGCCTGAACAAAATGGAGTAGTCGAAAGGCGAAATCAGACGCTAGTCGAGGCCGCTCGTACTATGCTCAGCCAATCCGATCTACCTCTATTCTTGTGGGCAGAAGCTGTGTCAACTGCATGTCATACTCAAAATCGGTCCATGATACACCGCCGTTTTCAAAAGACTCCATATGAGCTGATCAACAACAGAACACCAACAATCAAGTATTTTCACATATTTGGGTGTAAATGTTTTGTGCTTAACGACAGAGGGAATCTGAATAAATTCATTGCTAAGGCGGACGAGGGTATCTTCATTGGTTATTCTTCAACATCGGCAGCATATCGTGTTTATCTGAGAAAGTTAAAGACAACTTTCGAGAGCGTCAATGTAACATTTGATGAAGAAATGGCTTCTGAACAACTCAGTTCAGAACCCGTTATCACTGGAGTATTAGCTTCTGGACAGATCAGTCCAGAACCTGTTTCTATAGAGAAAAATTCGGATAACGCTTCTACTTTAGTTTCACATTTATCTGATTTAGATTTGTTATTTGAATTCTTTTATGATGAGTTTCTAGGATCTAATGTATCTAAATCTGCTGTGACTGACAGGTCTGAAGACACAAATTGCAATCATCCAGTCACTTCAGAAGTTTTAACTGAACTTGTATCTCCCGTTCAGTCAGAAACTCACATTCCAACATCTACTCCTACAGTTGAAGATACACAAGTAACTGATGAGCCAGAAGTAACTGTTTCAGTTGGGTGTGATATATTGTCTACTCAACAGCCAGAGTCTGCTGTTCCAACTGATGCTTCTGCACCTGAAACTTCAACTGCAAACCCCCTTCCATCTATTCAAACTGAAGAGCCTGATAGTGGATTTCAAGATGATGATCATGTTCAATCAGTATCTACTCCACTACCTCATGAGCATCGCTGGACCAAAGAGCATCCATTACATCAAGTAATTGGAGACCTCAACAAGCCTGTACAAATTAGGTCAGCGACTCTTAATCAATGTATGCATGACTCATTCCTCAGTAAGATAGAGCCCACGCGAGTATCAGAGGCTCTTGCTGATTCGGATTGGGTATCTGCTATGCAAGAAGAGATCAATCAGTTTGAAGCCCTGAAGGTCTGGAGATTAGTTCCAAAACCGCAAGGAAAATTCGTAATTGGCACTAAATGGGTTTTCAAGAATAAAAAGGATGAAGATGGTATCGTCATAAGGAACAAAGCTAGACTTGTTTCCAATGGTTACCGGCAAGAGGAAGGCATAGACTACGATGAGACGTATGTTCCAGTAGCGCGTATAGAGGCAATCCGCTTGTTTCTAGCCTACGCAACTCATAAGAATTTCACAGTCTATCAGATGGATGTGAAAACAACCTTTCTGAATGGCATTCTTAAGGAGGAAGTCTACGTGTTTCAACCAGAAGGGTTCGTTAATCCAGATAATCCAGATTATGTCTACATCTTGGACAAAGCCCTGTATGGTTTGAAACAAGCCCCTCGAGCATGGTATGATGTTCTATCTAAATTCTTGGTCAAGTCAGGTTTTTCCAAAGGTAAATTTGATACCACTTTGTTCATCAAAAAGGAAAAAGCTGATATTATTCTTATTCAGATATATGTTGATCATATAATATTTGGTTCTACTAATCCTAAATTTTGCAAAAACTTTTCTAACCTCATGGTGTCATGTTTTCAAATGAGTATGATGGGAGAGATGAATTTCTTTCTCAGATTACAAGTTAAACAGTTTTCAACGGGGATTTTCATTAATCAATCTAAGTACATTTTGGATATTCTTCGGAAGTACAAAATGGAAATTTTGTAAACCAATTGGAAACCCAATGGCACCAGGTACTAAAATTGGCACTGATCCTTCGGGTAAAAGTGTTGATGTTAGAACTTCTAGAGGTATGATAGGATCGTTAATGTATCTTACTTCAAGTAGGCCAAATATTATGTTTTCAACATGTTTATGTTCTAGATATCAGGCTGCTCCTAAAGAATCCCATTTGACTGCTGTGAAAAGGATTTTTAGGTATCTTAAGGGGACTGCAAATCTTGGTCTGTGGTATCCTAAGGATACTGGTTTTCAACTGACTGCCTATTCAGATGCAGATCATGCAGGTTGCATGTTGGACAGAAAGAGCACTTCAGGTCACATTCAATTCCTTGGAGACAAGCTCGTTAGCTGGGCATCAAAGAAACAATTATGCGTTTCCACATCAACTGCTGAAGCAGATTACGTAGCTGCTGCCAGTTGCTGCTCTCAAGTGTTGTGGATGCGAACACAGCTGCGAGACTATGGATTCAAGTTTGATAAAATTCCAATTTATTGTGACTCGAAGAGTGCAATCGCGATATCTGCTAATCCTATCCAGCATACGAAAACCAAACACATTGATGTCAAGTATCATTTTATAAAAGATAATGTAGAAAAAGGAACAATTGAACTTTATTTTGTAAAAACAGATTATCAACTTGCAGATTTATTTACCAAACCCTTAGATGAAAAGAGATTTAATTTTCTTGTCTCTAAGCTTGGTATGTTAAATCTTAAGACATAATCGGTTGTTACCTAATAAAGTTATGTATTGTTATTTTTCATCATTTTCTTTATCTTTATGTCTGAACGATATCTGC
Source organism: Arctium minus (assembly GCA_954870635.1). Lineage (NCBI taxonomy): Eukaryota > Viridiplantae > Streptophyta > Magnoliopsida > Asterales > Asteraceae > Arctium > Arctium minus. The sequence goes on from OX941092.1 coordinate 56,858,763, forward strand.
ACTTTAATTGTTTGCTCATGTTCTCAGGGGGAGTAAGAGAAGATTAAAGATGAATCATTATTCTTATGAGGGGGAGCATATCTAATTTTTGCATTTTTCTTAATTGACAAAATTTTTGTAATGCATGATTTTAGGGGGAGCTTATATGTTATACCAAAAGGAGTAAGACTATGATTTCTGATTATTTCAAATCAGAACTCGTACTTTAATCGTTTTACTGCTTTATGTCTTTTACATTTGAATAAATTTTGTGAATAAAGTTGCTTTGACTAGACTTTGAAATTTTTGCAGGATGAGAGAAGCTGACAAGATCATATCTTAATGACTTCAGCTTGACTTCATGAGAATTAAGATTGTGCTAAAAGGTAAATTTCTTATCTTAATCTCAAATGTATCTGAATGAAGGACAACTTTCAGATATAGAAAACATGTTCTTAAATGTTCAAACCACTTCGCAATTTTTAAACAGATTTTATAATTTGGAAGTGTGATTTTAAATGTTTTTCAATTTTTTTTGTGCTTAATTGATAAACAAACCGTGTGTTTCCAAAGATAAATACTTGCGTATTGTCTTTTCTATATACTTTCAAGTATTCATACACACCGGTTTGATTTTTTTGTTCAAAATAGTTCTTACCATGTCTCTAAATTGATACAATTTTTCAATGGTAAGACACCTCGCTTGTACTTTGAAGAATTTTGAGCGATATTTCATTTCGAAACGTCATTTCAAGAATGTCTATATTTTTGTTTCGTATAGACAATATCCATTATTCTTGACCTTAAGCTTTGATTGTTATATCATTCATTTCTGATCATTTTCATACAATGTCAGATTTTCAAACAAGTCTTTTGCATTCATATTCATTTATTCAATATACTTGTTTGAAAATACTTCAATGTTTTAAAATGCTCATATCTTCATGAATATATTCTGAGCATACATTCATCTGACATTTGTATTTGAGCTTTAACTGATAAAGTTAAATCATTTTGAGCAACAATATGCTTTCTAGGATTATATGGGTTCTTTGTGCTAGGAATTAATTGAACATCTATGAAATCACGTTAACCAGTGATTTCTACCCAAGAAGTTAATCTATAGAGATTGAGTGTGAGGAGTCTAAAAGAAATGAGTGTGGGTGTGATGACGTAAAATGGAAAAGAGAGTTTGGTTAGCAGTGATCTTAATGATTAAAAGAAAGAGGGTGTGAGATCAGAGTAAAAGAATATCAAACTCTGCACCAAATACTTTCTGAGCCGGGAAGCCACATTACTAATGTTTCACGATTTTGGTGAACGTTATTGAAACAGGCAACTAGCCCATGCCAACTCTTACTTTCTACCCCACCAACCACTCATTTTCTTCTCAAAAAGAAAATGTTTCACATTTTCAAGGGGACGCAACACATATGCTATCTGGTTTTCATTTGGAAAATCTGGATATTGAAAAAGAAGGAAGTCTGCCCCACCTTCGCACTTCAATCATGCACATTGAGTTTGTGTTTATCTACTGTTGTCTTAGTGGTTTACACAATGTTGAGCCTTATTAAAAGCAATAATTCGTGCTTAATTCTTTCTACACTTGCACGAACATACAAAGAATTTGTTTCTTTGTCATAACATTCATAGAAATTGCCTTTGTGGTATTTCGATGATTGGATGGAAGCCCTGGGGGAGTGAACATCACAAAAGCTCCTTTATATTGTGTATTTGTTACACAAAGTGACTTCGTGTTACTGACAGGCATTTTAACTGATTCATTTGTTGATTCAGGAGTTACATGTTCTTATTTTGTCTGGATTTGCAAAGATCTGGATGAATACTTGGTTATGGATCACAGAATCAGAGGCTCAGTTTGACATATCAGAATGGTCAAAGACATTTCTTGTTGAAAGTTTTGATGATATCGATGTTCAAATCATCAAAAAGGGGGAGATGGTATCAAGAAATGATAAAGTTTTGAGAGATGATTTTCAGAAATGTCCAAGTCAGAAGATTTGAAGAAGATCAAAGAATTTCTAAAGATTTGAGGAAATTTTCTTTGAAAATTATCTGCTAAAGCAATTCGGGCTGATTCTGAAGATCATTTCTTTCCAAAGTCTGAAAGTATTTTGTGAAAGTTTTGAGAAGATTGTTCATCATTTGAAGACAGTTTTGGGAAGAATACCGTCAAAGAAAAGAGGAGATTGTACTGACAGAGCTTAAAAGTGAAGACTAAATTGCTAGATCTTTCAATAGTGATCTTGAATCCAAAGAGGGAGATTGTTAGAGCATAAGTATGTTGGATACAAGATCAAGAAGACAAAAGTCAAAATTCAAGAAGTCAAAGCTGAAGAAAGTCAACTTTCATCAAAGTCAAAGTTCTTTTATAATAAAAGTCAAAGTCAATGTATTGTTTTGTTTTTAATTTCCTTGTATTTTAGTTGTGAGTATAAATACCTTGTATTATTTGTATTTCAAGTAGTAGTTGTATTCAGTTGTAAATTGAAAGAAGTAGTTTAGTTGAGAGAGAATACGTTAGAGAGAGAAAGAGAAGTTCTAGAGAGAGAAAGTTGTAATCTTGGAATTGAAAGTTAATCAAACAGGTAATTGATTGAATTCTTGTTTTGTATTTGTTTGATTAAGTGTTTAGAAACTAGAATTTGGGAAAAACAATTGGTATCAGAGCAGATCCAAACTGAAATCATTTCAAGAAAATGAGTTCTGCACTGTTCATCGAGTTTGGAGGTTGATTTTTGTTTTTCAGTGTGAATTTTGAGTTGTAATTGATTGGGTTGTGTTCGTATAGTGTTATTGATCGAGTCTGTATTGTTCAATTTGTCGATTCCACTGTAATTGATTGTTAATCTTGGATTTTGTTGAGTTTTTAAGGCACGAGTTCTTGAACAGTGTTTCATAGATCAAATTGTAATTTTGAGTGTTTGATTTTGTAATTCGTGTATTGTAAACTGTTAGAATATTGAAATCGAGCATCCCTAGAAAGTTTCAAATCAATTGGACAAGTATTGGATCGAAATCAGATGGAAAAATCAATTTTTTGTTTGACAGACTGAAGAACGCGCATGATCCACGAAACGCGCAAGTTCATCCACAAGAACACGCAAGTTGAAATGATCTTTTATTAGAAAAACAGTAAAATTTAAAGTGAAAATACTGAAAAATCAATTAAAATGAAATTTAAGGCAAGAGTCCGTAAGACACACTTAAGATACAATTCGCAAGGCACGAATTGTTAATGCACAATTCGCAAGACTCACACACAAAATTAACAAGAATTCGTAAACAAGGAATTCGTAATAAGGATACAAGGAAGGATACGAATTGTGAGCTTTTCGCAATAAGGCTGGTGCGAGTTCTTCACTTTTCGCAATAAGGCTTGTGTGAGTTCTTCACTTTTTTCTAGAAGGCATATGCGAGTTCTTAGAATTTGTGATAGACACAGAAGCGAATTCTTCAGAATTCGTGTCTCTCACAGTTGCGAAATCTTAGCTTTTCGTATCGAACACTTGTGCGAATTCTTCACTTAGCCATTTTCCTTCTTCACAGATGCGAATTCTTCATTCTGTGAATTCTTCTTACTTTGCGAATTCTCTCCTTAGAACAGTAAAGATATGTATTGTGCGAATTCTTTCACTCTGCGAGTTCTTCTTGCGAGTTCTTCATGAATGTCATGAATTCTTTAGATCTCAGCCTCAATTTCGAATTTTCCATCCAAGATCCATTAAAAACTTAATGTTGGATCCTGAAACTTTGTAAGATCAATCTTTATATCATCGATAACAACCCTCTGAAGTGAATATTCATACTAATCACAAATGAATTGGGAATTGATCTTGACAGTCTTCGAGAAAAACTTTCCAAAAATATACACTGATTGATTCAATTCAATCAATCTGCTAATCCAATGAGTAATCGACCAAAACAAGAAATGATCCTTTATCTCAAACAAATACTGTGATATCAATTTCACATAAAAAATTCCATGAAATCAAAAATTCAATTTCAATGGAACAGTATCTTGCCGAAATAGAAACTATGATCTATCTGCTTCAATTTGATACTTCAAATCTTTCTGTTGTTTCTGATTAAGCTCTGATACCAATTGTGATCCCAGAAATCAAGCAATAACAATCAATCATGCACAAGAATATAACAATAAAAGAATCAAAGATGAGAGGAAAATGTGTTTGTCATATATCTCTTAGTCATACGCTTACAAAGATTACAATCACACATGGACACTAAAGCTTAGAACTTCTTACAAACACAAAGGAAACAAAGACTTATATATGGTTCAAACAAGCCTTGACCTCATACAAAGTCAACAATACAAAAGATTATACTAACACTCTAATTGACTCAAAACTCTTGGTCTAACAATTTCTGATACTCCCCCTTGAAGTATGCATAGGTGTGTATTTCCCCCTTGAGTAAGACATTCAGCTCATCATACTGAAGTTTGAGTCCTGATCTGAATTGATCAGAAGTCAATGTCCATAAACTTGTTTGATCATGATTGCATGAAACTGTCAGACCTACAAAACAGATGATGAACTTGGTCCTCATTGAACATGAGTCCACATAGATTAAGTGTATCAGACTTAGAAAACATATTTTTCGACCAAAACACTTACAGAAACAAACTTAGAACACACTCCCTCTCAACACAAGATAGGTGTCTATAGTCATGCATTCAAATTTAACATTCCGAGCTTGCTGACTAAGAAATTAAATATCTTTTCATCAAGAGGTTTTGTGAAGAGATCAACAACCTCAAAGTAAGTTGAAACAAAATGAATTTCTATAGAACCTTTTTCAACATGATCCTTGATGAAATGATACCTGATATCTATATGTTTGGTCTTGGAATGCTGCACCGGATTTTCCGTGATAGCTATTGAACTTTTTGAATCGCAGTAGATGGGAACAACAACTAGCAGCGGCAATATATTATGCTTCGGCCGTAGAAGTTGATACGCAATTCTGCTTCTTCGATGACCAACTGACTAGTTTTTCTCCCAATAACTGACATGCTCCCGATGTGCTTTTTCTATCTAATTTATTTCCTGCATGGTCTACGTCTGTACAGGCAATTAGTTCAAAACTAGAATCTTTCGGATACCAAAGACCCAGATTTGGTATGCCTTTGATATATCGAAAGATTCTTTTCACAACACCCAGATGGGATTCATTGTGGTTAGCCGGATAACGAGAACACAAAGGAAGTATCAAACATTATATCTGGCCTAGTTGATGTCAAATATAGAAGTGATCCAATCATACTTCTGTAAGTTCGTTGATCAACTGATTTTTCGAATATATCAGCATACAATAAACTTCCATATTGCATGACAGTCTTCATGGGTGTTGAATCAATCATATTAAATTTCTTTAACATATCTTTGATATATTTTGACTGGTTAATAAAAATCCCTTCCGGGGTTTGTTTGACATGCAAACCTAAGAAAAAGTTCAACTCACCCATCATTGACATCTGAAACCTACTCTTCATGATTTCTTGAAATTCATCACAAAGTTTAGGATTCGTAGAACCAAAAATAATATTGTCTACATAAATTTGCACAAGTATCAAATCCTCACCTTTATTTTTCAAAAACAAAGTGGTGTCGATTGTACCTTTTCGGAAGCTAGAATCGGAAAGGTAGACAATCAGAGTTTCATACCATGCGCAAGGTGCTTGTTTTAATCCATAGAGAGCTCTATCAAGCAAATACACATGATCTAGATATTTTGGAACAATGAAGCCTCTTCCGGTTGACTAAGATATACCTCTTCGTGTAGGATATCGTTCAGGAATGTTGATTTAACATCCATCTGGTACACTATGATATTTTTGTGAGCGGCATATGCGAGAAAAATCCCTATTGCTTCGATCCTGGCAACGGGTGCATAGGTCTCGTCATAATATATGCTTTCTTGCTGATTGTAACCTTTAGCAACCAACCGTGCCTTATTTCTGATAATTATACCCGCCTCGTCTTTCTTGTTTCGAAAAACCCATTTAGTTCCGACAATGGTTTTATCCTTGGGTCTTGGTACCAACCTCCACACTTCATTCCTTTTAAAATCATTTAGCTCGTCTTGCATCGCATTTATCCAGTACAGATCTTTCAGTGCTTCAGAAGGATTTTTTGGTTCCATGCTGCTTAGAAAATTGACGAACATACAATAATTCGCAGATGCAGATGTAATTGTAGATTTGGTAGACACCTTGGCATTCGGATCACCAATAATATTTGTTGGAGGGTGTTCCTTTGTCCATCTGTGTGTGCTTAGTAGATGATCAATATCAGTTTGATAGTTTGTCTCATCATACTCATCTTGTACCGTAGGCAATTCAGTTTCATTTGCCTCTGGACATTGTGCACTTGGTGATGGAGTAGCTTCTTCAGGTTGTGTTTCTGATGAAATATCTCTAGACACAACAGATGTTGAAGCCGGTTCAACTGATGGTGAAACCAAATCACATGAGCTGTCTGGTGTAGCACTTTCTGTTAGGTCTTATGAGATCAAAGATTGAATTGATTATAAAGAAGTAAATCTACAACTACAGAGACTCAAGAACTCATACGTACTACATTTCTGAATGAAAACTTACCCTACAAACAATTAAACAGACTCCTTATATACCCCATACTCCTTGTATACAATTACGCTCAAACCCATATACAAGGCCCAATACAAATACTAATAGATTACTTTACTAAACTTCTAAAGTGAACATAAAATATGTTCTAACATTCTCCCCCTAAGTTTTGTAAAGTAATCATTCTCTGATCAGCTCCAGCTTCAGCTCCTCTCCCCCTTGATTTCTTTATAAAACTTAGCATTGCATAAACTTTAAGGCATCCTTAAGCTTCCCCTAGAATGTAGTTCTTATCTTTGGAGTATCAACTGAAATATCAGATCTGATGTAGACAACCGAGTGCACATAAAGACACATTCCTTAACGCCCACAATAATGATATATGTGGATTATGGAGTGACATTCAAGTGCATCTTCAGTGTATAACATCTAATCTGTCTTTTACCATGAGTTGAAATAAGAATTCAACTTAAGAACTTCATCTGATAAACATACGGGCGGTAGCATCCGGTAGCAACACTACAATTGCAAGGGTATAAGGGAAGCAATGTTCAACAACTGATAGAAGACGCTCATTTTCTGACTGCTTTTCCAGAATACTGAACAATCAAATCCAGAACTCCTTTCTTTACGAATCAATTGAATCACAACTCAAACATCAGAACAATGATTGCAGTCGCTTACACTACTGAGTGATCAAGTCAGAAGAATGATAAAGTGCTCTCAATGGTCTAAGAACTCAAGAATCTCTCCAGATTAATGATTGCAGATTCTCAGGCAACTAACTCAATCAAAGTAGAGACCAAATTATCAAACCCAAAATCTGAAAATCTTGACAGACATGAGCACTAATGTAAGAATAGATCAGTTGCTAATGATATGTGACCAACATATGATAGGAGTGATGTCACATATGCATTCCGCGTAAAAAGCTCAGGAACAGGGAAAACTTGTATCATAATGGGTTTAGAATAGTAAAAAATCTCAAAAAGATCAAAACTTTTCTCATATGCTCAAAAATTCGCAGATCACTATAGCAAATCAGCACAATTCGCAAGATAGACTAAGCTCAAAACCACAATTCGCATAGGCTGTCATGCGAATCCTTACTTCTCGCAAGGACCTATCTGCAAAATCCTCGCAATTCGCATACCTCATACCTGCGAATCCTAAGAATTCGCATCACACTAACCTGCGAATCTTGGACTTTTCGCAACTCTCTCATCTACGAAATCTTCACTTTTCGTAACATACACATGTACGAATTCCACACTTAAGAATTTTGTCTTCAAGTAAAGTTATCCTGCGATTCCTTGAACCTTTCGCAGATAACTAGTGTGCGAATTCTATTCTTAATAAGATATCAGCTTCAAGGTCTTTGCGAATTATGACATGCGAATTTATCAAACATTTCAGCATGCGAATTCTCTGTTGCGAATTCTTCAAATTCTACGAGTTCTTACTTTTAATCCTGTGAATTCTGTAGATCTCGAACTGTTTTTCAACTTTTCTTCAAAATCACCTTCTATACATCGAATTTTGACATGTACTTTTGAGCGTAGGTTCGAAAAACACTTTTGAGCACATTTGTAGTTGACGATTTCATCCAAATTCGACTCTAAGCATCAATTCGATCCAACCACAGTGAACACAGTTTTCGAACAAAAACTTCTCAAAAACGATCAATTCGTCCTCAAATGTTGAAATTTAACAAAGTACTCGATTTTATGATGATCAACTAAAAGTTGAGTGTTAGCGCATAAATCTGTTGGATACAAGATCAAGAAGACTGAAGGTCAAAGTTGAGAAAGTCAAAGCTGCTAAAGTCAAATCTCATTAAAAGTCAAAGTCTATTTTGTAATAAGTCAAACTTAGTTGTATTTGTTTTTGTTTTTAGTTTCCTTGTAGTATAAATAGTTTTTCTTTATTTGTATTTTAGAGAGAACTTAATTAGAGAATTATTCAGTTGTATTTTAGAGAGAGAATACGTAGAGAGAGAGAGAGAGTTCTAGAGAGAGAAAGTGTAATTTGAGAATTAAAGAGTAATCAAACAGGTAATTTTTGAATTGAATCTTGTTTGTTTGATTGTTTTGTATTAGAAACTAGATTTTGGAACAAACAATTGATCCTTTTTATTCTTTTGAAACAATTTTAGGTACCCATTTAAAAACGGGCTCTAACGAATTAGCATAAGATTTTGGTATCCACTTGAAAATGGATCCTCTGTTCTTTTGAAAACTTTGAAAAACATTTGATCTCGAAGAATTAACATGATAAGATCCATACCAATCAGAAGAATTATGAAAATAAGCAAAATCAGTTTTCCGATAATTAGGACGAGATTTAGTAGTAATAGGAGATAACTGAATCAATTGCTTTATTGAGTAACGCTTGTAAGAAGTTACAAGGTTTTGTTTATGAGAAGCACATTGACCAACTATATCATAATCACTACTAACAGATTTAGTACAAGAATTATCAGTAACTGATTCAGCTATTTCAGCATCCTTCTGTTTTGGTCTCCATTCGGATTGAGCTTTTATCTTTTTCTTCCTTAAATCTGAAACATAAGATATAGATTTATTAGGAAAAATAGATTTCCGGGATTGAGTTTTCTTTTGTGTACCAGTGTATTCCTGTTTCGGTAAACGCTGTTTCTTATGTTTCTTACCATGAGCATAGTAATCAGCAGTTACAGAAACTAAATCACCAACTTTAATTGATGTTTCACCAATATGAACATCACTTGGTAACACTCTTTCATTTTTAAGACAAGTAGAACAATCAGAAAGTTTAGAATGGACATCAAACATATCAGATTCTTCCATGCACCCATCATCAGAATTAAAAGAATCATTTGCAGACTCAAATAAGTCATCAGAATTATCAAAGAAAGTTTGAGGTGCCTTTGAAACTGTAGAACACTTTGTTGATTTAACTTGAAAAACAGTGTTCTTTAAAACTGTAGAAAATACATTTTGTTCTATATCAACCAAAAGTTTTTCATCAGATAACACATTTTCAAGCTCGACTATTTTGCTTTCAAGAATAGATGTAGGAACATAAACCTTTGCAATTGCAGGTTTTTTCTTCATCTCAGAAGCGGAATAACTAACAAAATAATCGTTTGAAAGAACTTTTGGTGTTTCTGAAAGATAACTGCATTTAACTTTACATAGTTAAACGGTAGTTGCATTTTCTTTTTATTCTTTCTATTTTCAGTTTCTTTGGCCTCAACTTCGTCTGACAATTTGGTAACAAATTTGGGTTTTAAATGAGTATGTTTACCAGCACAAGCAAGAAAATCATAGTTATAAAGTGCCGGCTGTTTTCTGATGGCTTTCTTAAGATAATGGGGGTTTTCAAAACCAAGTCCCCATTTCTCTTTAACATCAACCTCTTCATTAGGTGCATTTAGAAAAATGGTTTGATCTGTTTGACCTCTCGCATAAAGTTTTTCTTCCAGACCATTTACCTTCTTATTCAAATTCTTGTTTTCAACCTGCAATTATAAACAGTTAGTGCAGATTCATTCTTCTCAAACTCATATTTAGACACTTTACCTTCAAACTCAGAAATATTCTTTTCAAAACAATCTACTTGAGATTTAGAATCAAAATCAGACTTGCATAAAGAATCAATCAGATCTTTGTTTGAAATAACAGACGTATTAAGCTCAAAGATCTTCTTGTTCTTTTTAGCAACTCTTTCTTTTTCTTTTTTCAGATTATTTTGTAAATTTTGAAGCTCAACCATTATGGTTTCCATTTTGGTAATAAAATATTTTTCAGTTAAATTTAATACCTCATCAACTGCCTCATCATCTGACTCGACATCCTTTACTTCTTTGCCCATTAGACAGATATGAGTTGTTTCTTCTTTCTCTTCACTTTCATCTTCAGAATGATCAAGCCAAAATTCATCCTCGGCCATTAGAGCGATTCCTGCTTCTTGTTGTTTGGCCAAGAGAAGTTTGTTCTGATAGTATTGAGAATTCCGAATTTTTTGCTTTCTACAATCTTTTGCAAAATGACCAATCTTGCCACAGTTGTAGCATTTGATTGAGTCAGTTGCTGGCTTTGCAGTAACAGTGTAGTCATTCACGAACTTCTTCTTCTCATCCAGTTTCTTCGCCACATATCTATCCTCTTCATACTTCTTTCTTTCCACTTTCTGTCGATGCTCGTGGTTCTTTGAACTGGATGAAGAATAGCGTTGAGAATTTGATCCCGACTTCTTATAAAATTTCTTTTGAAATGCACGGGTCAGCAATAGCATAGCTTGTTTTAGATTCTCTCCATCATCACTATCTTCTTCAGAATCAGACTCAAAACTTGAACTCACTTTCTTCTTCTTCTTCTTTTCTATCTTCTCTTTCTTTTCTTTCTTCTTCTCACCAACAACCAAAGCAATCGGATCAGGAACCTTCTCAGCCTTCTTCTTTTCAGCTCTTTTCTCCTCTACCTTTTCCTCATTCTGTCGTAAGGTCTCATAAACTTCGTGAAGAGGTATTTCACTTAAGTCTTTCATCTGCTTCATCCTACAAGTATGTTTCTTCCACTCTGGTCGTAGGATGCTCAGGAATTTGACATTATTTTCCAACTGCTTCTTTTTGACTTTGTTCTTTGTCAGCTCATTCAGAAGCAAAGTGAATCTTTCATATGTGTCTTCTAGACTCTCATTCTCTTTAGCCTTGAATTCCTCATAATTATTGATGCAGTTAGCCACCTTTATCTGATTCCCGATCTTTGATCCCATCATCATCTTCTCCAATTGACTCCACATCTGTTTAGCATCATGCTTGTAGCTATCAATCTTGATGTAGATGTCATTGGGAATGCTTTGGAGTAGAAGAGATCTCGCTTGCTTGTCAGCTTTATATCGACTCTTCTGTTCTTCAGAATACTGGGAGAAATCAACCTTAACTTGTTTTGTCTTTTCTATATACTTTCAAGTATTCACACACATCGGTTTGACTTTGTTCAACATGTTCTTACCATGTCTCTAAATCGAAACAATTTTTTTTCGATGGTAAGACACTCCGCTTGTACTTTAAAGAATTTTGAGCGATATTTCATTTCGAAACATTATTTCAAGAATGTCTATATTTTTGTTTCGTATAGACAATATCCATTTTTCTTGACCTTAAGCTTTGATTGTTATATCATTCATTTCTGATCATTTTCATACAATGTCAGATTTTCAAACAAGTCTTTTGCATTCATTTTCATTCATTCAATATACTTGTTTGAAAATACTTCAATGTTTAAAAATGCTCAAATCTTCATGATTATATCATCTGAGCATTAATTTATCTGACATTTGTATTTGAGATTTAACTGCTATAGTTAAACCATTTGAGCAACACATGCTTTCTAGGAACTATGGGTTCTTTGTGCTAGGAATTAACTAAACTTCTATGAAATCACGTTAACCAGTGATTTTACCCAAGAAGTTAATCCATATAGATTGAGTGTGAGGAGTCAAAAAGAAATGAGTGTGGGTTGTGTGATGAGGTAAAATGGAAAAGAGAGTTTGGTTAGTAGTGAGCTTAATGATTAAAAGAAAGAGGGTGTGAGATCAGAGTAAAAGAATATCAAACTCTGCACCAACTACTTTCTGAGCTGGGCAGCCACATTACTAATGTTTCACATTTATTCGTGAATGTTATTGAAACAGGCAACTAGCCCATGCCAACTCTTGACTAAACCCCACAAGCTACTCATTTTCTTCTCAAAAAGAAAATGTTTCACATTTTAAAGGGGACGCAGCATATAATCTATCTGATTTTCATTTGGAAAATCTGGATATTGAAAAAGAAGGAAGTCTGCCCCACCTTCGCACTTCAATCATGCACTTAGAGTCTGTGCTTATCTACTGTTGTCTCAGTGGTTTACACAATGTTGAGCCTTATTAAAGCAATCATTTGTGCTTTAATTCTTTCTACACTTGCACGAGCACACAAAGAATTCGTTTCTTTGTCATAAAATTCATAGAAATTGCCTTTGTGGTATTTCGATGATTGGATGGAAGCCCTGGGGGAGTGAACATCACAAAAGCTCCTTTATATTGTGTATTCGTTACACACAGTGACTTTGTGTTACTCACAGGCATTTTAACTGATTCATCTGTTGATTCAGGAGTTACCTATTCTTATTTTGTCTGGATTTGCAAAGATCTAGATGAATACTTGGTTATGGTTACCGAATCAGAGGCTCAGTATGACAGATCAGAATGGTCAAAGACATTTCTTGGACGAAAAGTTTTGATGATATAGATGCTCAAATCATCAAAAAGGGGGAGATGATATGAAGAAATGTTAAAGTTTTGAAGTTTGGAAGAAATGATATCAAGATCAGATAAAGTTTTGTGAAGTTGATTTTTCTGAAATATTCGAGTCAGAAAGTTCAAAGGAAAGATTTGAAGACAATCAAAGAATTTCTGAAGTCTTGAGGAAATTTTCTTTGAAGATTATTTGCTGAAAGCAATTCGAGCTGACTCCGAAGATAATTTCTTTCCAATGTCTGAAAGCATTTCGTGAGAGTTTTTGGGGAGATTGTTCATCTTTTTAAAGATACTTTTGGAAAGAAGATTGTTAAAGAAAAAGGGGAGATTGTTCATATACGGATTAAAGTGAAGACTTAATTGCTAGATCTTTCTACAATGATCTTGAATCCAAAGGGGGAGATTGTTAGCGCATAAATCTGTTGGATACAAGATCAAGAAGACTGAAGGTCAAAGTTGAGAAAGTCAAAGCTGCTAAAGTCAAATCTCATTAAAAGTCAAAGTCTATTTTGTAATAAGTCAAACTTAGTTGTATTAGTTTTTTCTTCCTTTTCCACATCACCATGTCCACTATCAGAAGAATCATCATTATCATCAGGTACATTAATCATGATTGGTTTCATAGGACCGTCTTTGATTGATTCCAGAATATTTTCTCCATTTGCATGTCGGTCTATAAAATCCAGAAATCGATCCTTCCATTGCTCATACTCTCCTTTGAATAGAACTGGAGGTTTGACATCAGTGCCGATTGAAAGTGCATCTTTGGAAGTCATCTTCTTTAAACCTGTTTGAAAAATATATCAAATAAGAAACTAGAACTGATCGTTAGTCCCAATTATGAAATCACAAGAAAAAACTTGAAAAGAAATTAAGAGATTTTGAACACAGAAATAACTTTTGTCCCCCTTCACTATTGAAGGCCATATTACAGTTTTGAAAATTTCTCAGAAAATATTCTGAGTATAGAAACTCGCAAGTCACTATTCAAAGTGAAACTCGCAGACGCTTAAACTCGCTAAGCCCTATTCACTGTGAAACACGCAGATCGAGACTTGTGCGTTTGATAAACTCTCAAGTAAACTCACAGACAAACTCGCAAGCAAACTCGCAGATCAAACTTGCAGATGATGAAACTCGCAAGTGCCTAAACTCGCTAAAAACTGTTCACGCTGAAACTCACTAACAGAGGTGTGTGCGTTTTCCAAACTCGCACGTCCAAGCTTACGCGTTTGAACAAAACTCGCTAGCTTCACTTGCGCGTTTCTACTATTCCTCTTCAAAACTCGCACGTCGAAGAACTCGCAAACAACTGTTCCTTTCAAACTTGCTAGCTTCGATTAGCGAGTTTCTAGAACACGCAGATAGCCTTGCACGTTTGAGACCAAAAATAACCCTTCGACTTGCGCGTTCTAGCTGATGAACCTTGCGCGTTTGACAAAGAACTTGCGCGTTTGGACGAAGAACTTGCGCGTTTGGGAGATCTAGCGCGTTCTTCCGAAAAACGACCCAAATACTGAGTTTTCCATCTGAATTCGATCTAAACTTGTCCAACTGGTCTAAAACTTTGAACGAACCTTTGTAATCAACCCAAGAACATATTCCAATACACAATTTTTACAAACAAACACTTACAATCCAACAAAATCGATGTAACAGTGAAAGTCGACTCGTGAACAATACTCAACAAAAATCAAAAAATTCGTGTGATTAACAGTGCAATACAGAAATTGAATTACAAAGACTCGATCTAAAACATTATTCGAACAATTCCTAAACAAAATCTGCTCCAAAATCTCACTCAAACTCAAACTTCGATTTTCGGCTCAAGAACAGTGACGAACCAAGCTTTTCTCGAATTTCTTGATCTGATTTCACCTTTGGATCTGCTCTGATACCAATTGTTTGTTCGAAAATCTAGTTTCTAATACAAAACAATCAAACAAACAAGATTCAATTCAAAAATTACCTGTTTGATTACTCTTTAATTCTCAAATTACATTTTCTCTCTCTAGAACATTCTCTCTCTCTCTACGTATTCTCTCACTAAAATACAACTGAATAATTCTCTAATTAAGTTTTCTCTAAAATACAAATAAAGAAAAACTATTTATACTACAAGGAATCTAAAAACAAAAACAAATACAACTAAGTTTGACTTATTACAAAATAGACTTTGACTTTTAATGAGATTTGACTCTAGCAGCTTTGACTTTCTCAACTTTGACCTTCAGTCTTCTTGATCTTGTATCCAACATATTTATGCGCTAACAATGAGAATCGATTTATCATCAAAGAACAAACAATTAAGCACAAATTGGACAAATTGAAAATTTTAATACGATGACTGTTCTATCCAATCCAATCTAATCTCAATCGTCGTAGAATGGTTCTGCGTTCGGCTCTGATACCACATGTTAGGTCCTATGAGATCAAAGATTGAATTGATTATAAAGTGTCAGGATCGAATTCTTAACAAGAATTAATTCTCAGAAACAATATCAAAGAAGTTTGCGGAATAACACTTTGATATTCAATCAAACAGTAAATCAATACAGAAAATATGAAGAACAAACTGTAAACTTGTATTTAATGCTTTAAAGTTACAAGACTACTCACTCAACCTCAATATTGATGAACAGGCTCACCAATACGAATTCTACTTCTCTAGAATTAGGATCTATGCCTTGAGGTTAATTCTCTCTAAAAGAATGAAAACTGAAAGTTAAATTATTATTCTAAACTATACAATATATACTGAATACAAAGATAATTACAATAAATAAAATATCTTCATTATATCTCCTATGTATATCTCTAAGCTTCCATGTATATCCTTTCATACGAATCTTCATAAGCAGTATTAATCTTCAGCAGCATTAACTTTCTTCTAGCAGCATTAACTACTAAGCAGTACTAACCACTAGCAGTACTAACTAGCTAAGCAGTACTAACTTTGTTCAAGCAGTACTAACTTTGACTAGCAGTAGTAATAATACTAGCAGTAGTAACACTCAGCAGTATTAACCTTTATGTCTTCTAGCAGTATTAACTCTGAACCAGCAGTATTAACCATACTTAATGAATTCTTCAGTTCCCAACAATCTCCCCCTAACTTGACTTTTAGGGAAAGAAGTCAAGTTCTTCAGATCTTCTTCAAGATGCTCCCAAAACTCCATTATGGTCTAAATTCCTGTGTTTGCATCCAATCCCAAACTCTGATTGATGGTTCTTTGAATCAAGTATTTAGCCATTTCTGAATCTGGAACACACCTTAACTTTTTCTTCAACATGGCATGTAGCTTCAATCTGCTATGATTATACACTCTATCCACTAGGAAGTATTCAGTGTGATTTAAATCCAAAGTCACTGTATATACTCCACTAATTTCATATAGAGTCCAACTGTTTACTGATTTGAAGACATCCTTGATCAAGTGTTTTACTTCTTCAGGTTTGAACATCATACACAGATACTCTATCACCAGTTTTGTAATTGAAATCCCTGGAGCTTTCAACTGATCTGCATACAACTTCATCCCTATATCAAACATTTCTTCAATATCAGACCTTGAGCATGTTCTGACAATTTTAGCCCAAGCACTGTAGACTTCATACTTTTCATCTTTCTCTTCAGTCTGATATACTTCTTGCCATCTACTTCCAAAACATCCCAGTGAATGACTTCAGGAGGTTTAACTCCTACAGGTTCTGCTGCAATTGGTTCAGGCACTTTGTCCATCACAACCATGTACATCTTGACATCCTCAGTACTTGCAGGTTCTTTCATTGTAGATGACTCAGTTGCCTCTTCTTCTTCAGCAACCTTTTCAGCCTCTTCTTCCACTAATCTAGGCTTCTTTGTAGGCTTTCTCCTGGCAATCATCTTTGTTCTTTTTAAAGTCCTTAGACTTTCACCAATTGTTGTTTCCTTCTATGGAGTTTCTTGCTCATCAGGGAATGGTTTTTGTAAGAAATCATTGCTTTCTTTCATTCTTTTCTCCATTTCAACCCTTGCAAGATCATCCCTTTGAAGCTTTATCATCTCAGCATCATACATCTTCTTGAGCTTCTCAAAAGACATCTTTGAAAACATCTCTACCTTGACACCTACTGCACCCTTGAGGAAAGTAATCATTTTCTTTCTCTCTTGAGCACCCAGGTATGTCTTTGAAGGTTGTCTTTTCCTTGTAGCCATTTTGATCTTTTCAGGCTTCCTCAAAGATGTGGCTTTCTGCTTGGCTTGTTATGTTGCTAAGCTTTGTTGATAGGCTTTGTTTAACTCTGCAGCCATTGCTTTAGCTATCTCTCTATCCTTTTGCACTTGCATGGTTTCTGCTTCTTCAAATTCAGCCTGTATCTTCCTAGCTAGAGCTTCATCTGATTCAATCAGCTTCTGCTTTTACATTGGTTTATCAGATTCAACTAGCTTTGCCTTACCTTTATCTTTACCCATCTCCTTCTCAATGCTAGAGTTCTTTGCTGCATCACCTCTTTCTTTTATGACAACTCCTTTGGCCTTTGAGGTGACCTTGGGAGTATCATGTTTTGCTTTGATGAGTGTTTCTGCAACCTCAAGCTCTGTAAGGACCTCTTTTACTGTTTCTGCTGCTTCTTTCAGCTCAGCAGTATTAACCATTTCTGCTGCTTTACTTGAACTGGCAGTATTAATGGTTTCTGTTGCTGGCTCTGTTTCTGCTGCTTGCTCATTCTCCCCCTCAACATCATGTTTTTCCTCTTGCTCCCCCTTAGCTTTGGCATCAGCTTCTGACTCCCCCTTTTTGGAAGCATCAGTCACTGGTTTCCTCCTTCTGAGCACAAATTGTTTCTTCTTTCTTTGCAGAATCAGTTTCCTTACCATTTGCTTCAACTTGATGATTTGTTCTTGTTGTGACAGAACTATGAGTTTAAGCTCTTCTATATCTTTGCCCTGTTTGAGTACATCCATGTTGATGTTGCCCATTGCCTCCATCAATTCATCATAGTTATATCTGTCCTCACCTTCTCCAGGAGTGTTACCCCCTATTGAAGGATCATTGGATCTTTTAGTAGTGGAAGTCTTCTGCCTAGCAGAAGCACTATCCACCCCTGTGGTTTCTTGGCACCAGGGACCTTCAAATGATTGCTCATTCAAAGTTGCCATGGGGGAGGTCTTGTTGATGTTACCACTTTCCTCCTCTGTGCTAGCAGGAGTAGTGGCAGCCTCATCACCCATATGCTCTACCTCCTCCTCAGAGAGCACCTTCTTTGGGTTGGGAGACACCCTTGTGGTTTCCCTTTGGATATTCTCTAGGGGAGAATTCTCCCTTAGAGGGATTATAGGCTTAGTGGGTAATGGTACAAGAAGAGAAGGAGCCTTCTTTACCTGTTTTCTCTTGTAGGTTTGGGTGATGGGAGAGGTTGGTTTTTCAAGAAGGGACTGGGGAATTGATTTTGAGAGGGAAGGTTGGGCTTGGCTAGCAGTGGGTTGGTCTAATGGGGGCCTTGACCCTGCTGCCATAGCTTCATTGGTTTGGGACACCACCATCATTGTAGAGAACAATGGGGTGTCAACTCCTTCAGAGTCCCCAGCAGATCTTCTCATATTTGAGAAAACCTTGCCTTTGGGGGGTTTAGGTACATATACCCCAACAGGTTGAGGTATATCCGTCAATTGATTAGTAATAACTTCTTGAACAAACCTGGGATACATAAAGAAGCTCTTTTTGTTTCCCATGTTTGAGACAAGATCATTGAAAATCATTTTAGAAAAATTGTACTTTCTGGCAGTGGCCAAGCACACCAAAGCATAAGCAATAGTGCTGCTGAACTCACTCCATCCAGTAGTCTTTTTGGATATGCAATGCATAAGAGTATGGACAAAGAAACGCCATTGGGGTGAGAATTTTGCTTTAGAGAATTTGAAAACACCCAATGGGCCTCCATACCCCATTCTTGTAAGATTTGAAAACAGTTCATCATTTGGGATAGAAGTTATACCAGATGCATCGTCTAGACGTAGACTGATGCGAATAACTTCTTCAGTAACTGTAAGTGATTGATCGCAGATTCTTGTCTTGATCATTTGCACACCATTTTCCACAACAATGGTTGCATTAGCCCAGAACTGCCTTTGGTGCTCAATGTAGATTGTAGGGGATACAGTAAGAGCATGAGCAATGTGGCTTGACTTGAGGAAATCCACAATCTGATGAAATCCTGAAGCTTGCTTTTGCTTTTGTAGCATCGCAATCTCGTTGTGCTCATCGATGAACGTCATGGATGCCATTGATCTTAGTGAAAACTTGCCTGAAAACTTCGAACTTGAGAGAGAAAAGGTTTTGAGCGCAAGAGAACAGTATGCAAAGAGTCGTTATGAACTTTTAGGCGGGCAAAAAGTATTTATAGTATTCGGAATATAAGCAGTATTAACCTAGAGCAGTATTAACTACTAGCAGTAGTAACGGCTAGCAGTATTAACTAACTAGCAGTATTAACTGAAAGCAGTATTAACCACTAGCAGTATTAACTGAAAGCAGTATTAACCACAAGCAGTATTAACTGAAAGCAGTATTAACTATACTTACTCCTTTTAAACTTGCTAAACACTGAGTACTGCTATGCATATCCTGAAAAAGAAGATTAGTAACACCAAGAATAAAAATATACAGGTATAAAATCACTTTTTGAGAAGAAGATTATTCAGAGTTTATCATTCCCACACTTGTTACCAAGAAAGTGAATCTACCCACATCAAAAGCTTTAGTGAATAGATCAGCAAACTGATTATCAGTGTGAACTTTGACAACTTGAATAAGTTTCTTTTCATTACAATATCTTATAAAGTGATACCTGATTTCAATGTGCTTTGTCTTTGAGTGCTTGACTGGATTATTTACAATGCTAATAGCACTGCTGTTGTCAATAAAGATTGGAGTGTGTAGAAAGGTTACCCCATAATCCAACATTTGATTCTGAATCCATAAGACTTGAGAACAGCAACTTGCAGCTGCTATGTACTCTGCCTCTGTTGTAGATGTGGATACTGTGGTTTGTTTCTTGCACTGCCATGAGACTAGTCTAGCACCCAAAAACTGACATCCTCCAGAAGTAGATTTTCTGTCCAAGTTTGCCCCACCTAGATCACTGTCTGAGTATGCTATTAGGTCAAAAGGTGAGTTATGAGGATACCAAAGTCCCAATCTGGGTTGCCCTTTGAGATATCTGAATATCCTCTTAACAGCTTGAAAGTGAGATTGCTTTGGCCTAACTTGAAATCTTGCACATACACAGACTGGAAACATTATATCTGGCCTTGATGCTGTGAGATACATGAGAGAGCCAATCATGGATCTATAATGATGCACATCCATATCCTCTCCCTCAAGATCTGCTGTGATCTGCTTGTGTGTTTCCATAGGTGTGCTGGCAGGTTTTGATTCTGAGAAACCAAACTTGGTTAGAATATCCTGCACATACTTGGATTGACATATGAAAATGCCATCTGACTTCTGTTGAACTTGGAGTCCAAGGAAGAAAGTAAGTTCCCCCATGGAACTCATTTTGAACCTTTGATGCATTAAATCCTCAAACTCCTTGCACATGTTGTTTCTTGTAGAACCAAAAATAATGTCATCAACATATATTTGGACCAGCAAGATATCCTTCTTCTTTCTTTTGATAAATAGAGTCTTATCAATGACTCCTCTTTCAAAGTCATTTTCCAAGAGATAGGATGACAGAGTGTCATACCATGCTCTTGGGGCTTGATGTAGTCCATAAAGTGCTTTCTTTAATTTGTATACCCTGTCTTGATAGCTTGGGTTTTCAAACCCTGGTGGTTGACAGACATATACTTCTTCTTCAATTGATCCATAGAGAAAAGCACTTTTTACATCCATTTGGTAGACTTTGAAGTTCATGTAAGAAGCATAGGCTAGAAATAGTCTGATTGCTTCTATCCTAGCCACAGGTGCAAAAACTTCTTCATAATCTATACCCTCTTCTTGAGTATAGCCTTGTGCCACCAGCCTTGCTTTGTTCCTTATGACAATACCTCTTTCATCTCTCTTGTTTCTGAAAATCCACTTTGTGCCAATTGCTCTGTGACCTTTAGGAAAGTCTACTAGATCCCATACATCTTGTAGATTGAACTGTAACAGTTCTTCTTGCATTGCTTCTATCCAGCTAGATTCTTTCATAGCATCATGTGCCTTTTTAGGCTCAAGCTGGGATAAAAAGCAAGAAAGGACTGTATGTTGTTGATCTTTCATTTCTTGAAGCCTGCTTTGATGTCTAGTCATCATAGGAGAAGAGATATCTCCTATTACCAGCTGTGGAGGATGATTCTTTTGAACTCTTGTGTTATGACTAGGTTCTTCATTCAGTCCAGCCTCTAGATTAGAGTCATGCAATTCAACTGAAGTGTTTTCAGATGTCACTTCTGATTCTTGAGTCTCCTCATCTCTAGTGTCTTCTTCACTCTGACTTGGTTCAGTAAATGATTCCTTGTCACAGTCTTCATTTACTGTGGGTATGGGAAAAATCACAGATTTAGATATACTTTCTTGAACTTGTGTGATCTCTGATTCTCCACTACCTGTTCCTGTATACTCATTACTGAAACCAAAAGAGTTAGTTAGTGAGTCAATGTCAAATAGCCACTGAGGTCCAGACCCAACAGGATTTGGTGTGTTCTCATTGCATTTGACATTGTCACTTTCTTCAATTATTCTAGAAGAAGAGTTAAAAACTCTGTAGGCCTTACTCTGAGATGAATATCCAACAAGAAATCCATCATCTGCTTTGCTATCAAACTTACCTAAGTGAGATTTGGTATTTAGAATTGTACAAGGACACCCAAAAGGTTTAAAGAAACCAATAAAAGGTTTTCTTTTAATTAAAAGCTCATATGGGGTCTTGTTCTTTTGCTTGACTATTAGAACTCTGTTTTGGACATAACAAGCAGTATTAACTGCTTCAGCCCAGAAGGTAATTGGCAATTTTGAATCAGCCAACAGAGATCTAGCAGCCTCTATTAGTGTCCTATTTCTCCTTTCAGCAACACCATTCTGTTGAGGAGTCCTAGGAGCACTATATTGTCTCTCAATACCTTTTTCTTCACAAAAGGTGTTTAGATCATGATTTTTAAACTCAGTTCCATTATCTGATCTAATGACTTTTACTCTTTGATTAGTTTGGTTTTCAATTCTTAGAATAAAGGATTTGATAAGACCACTTGTTTCATCCTTAGTCCTTAGAAAATATACCCAAGTAAATCTGGAGTAATCATCAACAATAACCAAGCAGTAAGATTTCTTGCCTATACTCATAACATTTGTAGGACCAAACAGATCCATATGCAATAACTGGAGACAAGAAGAAACATAATTTAAAACTTTGGTCTTATGAGAAGTTTTGTGTTGTTTGCCTTTAAGACAAGCAACACAATGATCATCACATGAAAAGACTTTTGAAGGTAAACCTCTTACAAGGTTATTTTTAACAAGATTGTTCATAGTCTTGAAATTCATGTGACACATCCTTCTGTGCCAAAGGGAGGATTCATCTACAGAAGCTTTTGAAACAAGACAATTTAAAGATGAATCACTATCGACATTGTCCAAATCAAGACAGTAAACATTGTCCTTCCTTGGAGTTCTAAGTAGTATCATGCTTTCATCAACTACCTTGAACCCTGGAGCAAGAATCATACACTCAGAATTAGTAAATAATATACTATGTTGTTTGTCACAAACCTGTGATACACTTAACAGGTTGTACTTTAATTGATCAACATAGTAGACATCCTCAAATGTCATCTTACCTTTGGTGACATTACCTTTTCCACTTATCTTACCACCAGTAAGATTGTCTTCAAATGCAACATGTCCTCCATTAATTTGCTTGAAATCCTGAAGGCATGACATGTTGCCAGTCATGTGCCTAGAGCAACCACTATCAACATGCCATATGCTCTTTCCCTTGAGCTGTTGGTTGCCCTGCACATTAAATAAATCAATTAGTATGATTGGGGACCCAAGCAAAAGTGGTCTTGGGTCTCCCTTTCTCATCAAAGTATTTACATTCCTTTTTAATGAGGTTTTTATACTCAGAGCACTCTTTATTAGAGTACTTTGTCAATATGATTGGCTTAGCAGAATCAACACTAGAAGCAGTACTAACCTTAGAAGTACTAACAGAGTTAGCAGTACTAACAGGTGTAGCAGTACTAACAGGTTTAGCAGTATTAACCTTGTTAGCAGCATTAACATTGTTAGCAGTAGTATTACTTCTAGCAGCACTATCATTGTCAGCAACACTATTTGTGGTAGCAGTACTAACAGTTTTAATGCTTTTAGGAATCCACATATTGACACTTTCTTTAACAGAATACTTTTTCTTCATGTGGCTTTTAGTTTTAACAGTTTTCTTAGCCACATTGTTCTTCTCAATTTTCTTATAACCAAAGGGTTTTTGCATGGATCTTTGGAAATTCATCCTTTGTTTCATAGGATTGAAATAACAGAATTTTGCAAGATGATTCAATTTGCCACAGATAAAACAAGGTTTTGGTCTATTGATTTTACTCAGATCAACCCCTTGTTTTTGTGCCCACTGGTTATTCCAGTTTCTTTGATTTCCACTCTTTTTGTCCTGTTTTTGGGGCTCATTCTTCTTACATGCACACTGTTTGCAAGGACCTGGATTCACAACTGTGGTCTGTTTGTAGTAAACCTTACCAGACTTTCCCTCTGTCTTCTCTATGTCCTTGGATTTTATCCAAGCCCTTCCACAATCATCATTGGTGATAATGTTATTTTCTAGAGGAATCTCACTACTCACCTTGTTCTCCTTACTCTTGCCAACCTCTTTCTCAGTCTTATCCTCAACAATTACCTCATCTAAGGGATCTATTTCAGTGGCTCCCTCAGGCAAGTCCTTCCTATCTTTGGTGTCTAACAGGTCTGAAGTAGGAGGAATGTAATTGTTGTTATATGGTGGAGGTGTTGCATTGTACCCAATTCCTCTTCTCAGCTTATCATGAATCTGATTTTGTAGTAAAGAGTCCATTGCTTTAGAAGCATTGGAAAACTTTTCTACATCAAGCTTAACCTTGGTTAACTCTTCTTTCAGTTTTTCACTCTCCTCTTTAGATTTGGTCAGTTTAAGTTCTAAATCCTTTTTCTCCCACTGCCAGTAATTGGTGTCATATGAGTGTTGTAGTTCATTGGCTTGAAAACCTTTGATCTGGTCTTCAAATCTCTCTACAATCCTTACATAGTCTTTTATATCTTTTTCTAATCTCTTAAGGTCATCACTCATCTTCTGATTGTGATCCCTGTACCTTTTAACAGTGTCTATGCAAGTTTTAGAACAGAGATTAGAACTTACCTCAGATGGGAGATCAGATACTTTAGCCATAAGAGCTTGATTCTGAATAGTTTCTTCTGCTTGATCACTCCAATCAAACCCCATTCCTTGTTGAGAAACAAGGGCTTGAGCAGAGTTTCTGTTGTTATTGAAGCTTCCAGATTGAGCTTGTTGATGGTTGTTGTTGTGAGACATTCCACTTCTGCATTCTCTAGCAAAATGTCCCTTCATATGGCATTTGTAGCATTCTACCTTTGATTTATCAAACCCTGCTCCATCTTCTCTTCTTTGGGAGAAGTTGTTTCTTCCAGTCCTCTTTATAAACTTCTTAACCCTCATGGAGAGCATGGCCATCTGCCATTTAATATCCATCTCTTCCAGATCATCAGGATGGAGTTGTTCTAAGTCATCATTGATCAAAGAGGAATTTCCATGATTAGAAAGAAAAGCTTCAAACACAGAATCAGTGCCTTTATCTTGATTTGATCCATTAGCAGCATTAACTGATTCAGGGTTAGCAGTAGAATCAATTGATGCTGATAGGAGTGCAGCATTATGAACATATCCAGAAGGCTTCTTCTTTGCCTCCACCTCAGCTTCAAATACTCTAAGATCATTGTACAAATCATCAAGTTCTTTTTCTTCCAACTGATCATTCTGTCTGAATGACACAGTGTACATGGTCCATTCATCTCCAAGGGACCTTAAGAACTTTCTGTTCACATCATCTTGATCAATCTGTACTCCCATAGTAGCTAGTTCACCAATTAGTTTATTAAACCTGTCAAAAGTTTGAGTCATGGACTCATTCTTAGTTGAGATGAAGTTTTCATACTGTTGCTTTAAGATTGCCTTTTGATTTCTCTTGGTACTTTTGGTACCTGAGAATATCTTCTCTAGAGCATTCCAGATCATCTGTGCATCAGTGCAATTGCAGAATTGGTGTTGATACTCATTTGGAATGGCCAAGAGCAGTGTGCTCAAGGCTTTCATCTCTGTTTGCCTTGTCTTCCTGTCTCCATCTGTCTTTGGAGGGGTTCTTTTGCCATCTTCACCAATCTTTCCTTCATCAGATGGGCCATTCTCAATGATGTCCCACATAGAGTAATCTGTGAGGAGAATATATTGCTTGATTCTGATCTTCCACATGTCAAATTCATTGGATCTGAGCATTGGAACTTTTGAGACCAAAGTACTGCTTGATTCTGTAAGATTTTCGATGATGAATAACTGTTTCTAAGAGAGTTTTGCTCTGATACCACTTGTCAGGATCGAATTCTTAACAAGAATTAATTCTCAGAAACAATATCAAAGAAGTTTGCGGAATAACACTTTGATATTCAATCAAACAGTAAATCAATACAGAAAATATGAAGAACAAACTGTAAACTTGTATTTAATGCTTTAAAGTTACAAGATTACTCACTCAACCTCAATATTGATGAACAGGCTCACCAATACGAATTCTACTTCTCTAGAATTAGGATCTATGCCTTGAGGTTAATTCTCTCTAAAAGAATGAAAACTGAAAGTTAAATTATTATTCTAAACTATACAATATATACTGAATACAAAGATAATTACAATAAATAAAATATCTTCAGTATATCTCCTATGTATATCTCTAAGCTTCCATGTATATCCTTTCATACGAATCTTCATAAGCATTATTAATCTTCAGCAGCATTAACTTTCTTCTAGCAGCATTAACTACTAAGCAGTACTAACCACTAGCAGTACTAACTAGCTAAGCAGTACTAACTTTGTTCAAGCAGCACTAACTTTGACTAGCAGTAGTAATAATACTAGGAGTAGTAACACTCAGCAGTATTAACCTTTATGTCTTCTAGCAGTATTAACTCTGAACCAGCAGTATTAACCATACTTAATGAATTCTTCAGTTCCCAACATAAAGTATAACAAGGAATTAGGGAGGAAATATGTAGTTTATTTATTGAAAGTAAATCTACAACTACAGAGACTCAAGAACTCGTACGTACTACATTTCTGAATGAAAACTTACCCTACAAACAACTAAACAAACTCCTTATATACCCCATACTCCTTGTATACAATTAAGCCTAAACCCATATACAAGGCCCAATACAAATACTAATAGATTACTTTACTAAACTTCTAAAGTGAACATAAAATATGTTCTAACACTTTCAGAAACATCTTGAACTTGACTAGTTGAAGCTGCACCAACTGCTTCAGATAGTCCAGATAAATCTGCACTTATAGTAGGTGTGTTAGTGTTCGTTAAATTTTGTTGTTTGTTGTCTTCATGAATTATATCATTAAAAGCATCAAAGAATAACAAATCAAGATCAGATTTAGATAAGGTTGTAGAAATCTTATTCTGGTTGATCACAGGTTCTACACTTTTGATGTAGAAGCTATATCGATAGGTGCGAGTCATGAACTGGATGAAGCTATATCATAGTCTTCGTTCTAGTGTTGTAGACTCTATATGCTTTAGATTGAAGAGAATATCCAATGAACACTCTTTCATCATCTTTTGTTGAAACTTTGACAAATTTTCGAACATTTGTAATCTCATAAGAAGTTTTATTAAAATGCTTATTAATAATGGTCTTGTTTTATGTGAAACACGTGGTTGGTACTGTCTCAGTCCATAGAAACGGAGGTAGATCAAAATAGACAATCATTGTGCGTGCTGCTTCTACCAACGTCCCGTTCTTCCTTTCAACAACACCATTCTGCTGAGGTGTCATTGCAGCCGAGAAATTGTGTGAAATTCCAACATAATCAAGATAGCTCTGAAGAGTCGCATTCTTGATATCTGTTACGTTGTCACTTCTCAACTGTTGATCTCGGCTTTGAAGAAGAACTTGAATTCTTTTGATGAATTCAATTATCAAATCTGGAGCTTCCGACTTTTTCCTTAAGAACTCTAGCCAAGTATATTGGGAATATTCGTTAATCATCACCAGGATATACTTTTTGCCGTTGATGGACTGTGTTCTCATTGGCCCGCAGAGATCCATATGAATAAGCTCAAGAGATTTAGTACAACTTGATAGCATTTTTCAGATTATGAGAATTGTTTTTCATTTTGTCCTTTTCACATGTTGGACAAAGTGAGTCTTGTTCCATCTTCAGTTCTGGTAGACCAGTAACCAGATTCTGAGTTCTAACCTTATTCAAATCTCTGAAATGCTGATGAGATAACCTCCGGTGCCATAACCAACTTTCATCTATTGAAGTCTTAGAAATAAGACAAACTGGCTTTGAAGCTTTCACAGTTGAAAAGTGAACACCATTTAGTAATCCCATTCTTCCAGCTTTTATCATCAGTGCTCCACTTTGATCTTTGATATAGCAATAATCTTTATCAAATTCAACTTTGCACTTCTTCTCAGTAAACTGACTGATAGAGAATAAATCCTAAGCCAATCCTTCCACATATAGAACTTTTGAGATAGAAATCATACTGTTCTTGATAACACCATATCCTCTGACGTATCTTTTCATTTCATTACTGAAGTTGACTGAACCTGCATAATGATCTACATAGTCGAACAACGGGTGCTTATGTGCTGTCCTGTGTCTTGATTCTCCTGAATCTATGACCCACACATGACAAGCCTGCAAGCAATAGTCACTTCAATTTAGGTACCCATATGAATATGGGTCCTTTCTTGTTAGTATCTTTAAGCCTTTTCAAATCAGTTGACGACCCTTTGATTTGCCATTC
Source organism: Arctium minus (assembly GCA_954870635.1). Taxonomy (NCBI): domain Eukaryota; kingdom Viridiplantae; phylum Streptophyta; class Magnoliopsida; order Asterales; family Asteraceae; genus Arctium; species Arctium minus. The sequence goes on from OX941092.1 coordinate 56,886,731, forward strand.
AAACTTGGGTTCTTTAGATAAAATTTGTACTTTAAGTTCTGACTTTGGAATCCACTTCCACACAAATTTTATGTCAACTAACTTGTTCATTTTAACATCATTATTTTTCTTTTGAAAATAATAAACCTCAGCTTTATGATTAACAGTAGAATGAGCAGAAGTTTTCTTGTTCACAGACTGGATTGGTTTTCTTTTCTTAGAAAACTTAGGTTTCAAAGAAAACAAACTTTCATGACAGTTTGAGCATCGTAGTTTTGTATTAGCTTGTGTCAACAACTTATTTTGGGAAAGAGTTTTTGTTTTATTCAAACAAAGTTGACAAGTGTTATTACAAACTTTGACTACTCTATTACAATCTAAACTATCAGAAGTGATCATCTTCTCTTCCACCTTGATCTTCCTTTTCTTCTTACTTTCCTTCTTCACTTTGTAATCTGAAGAACAAACAGAGTTAGGTTCAAAAAGTCGATTTATGAAAGATTCAGATTTGGAAGATGTTTGGAAAACATAATTTGTTCCCGAACATTTTCCATTTTCAGAAATACTTGACTTTTTTTTCCGAAGATATTAAAATATTCAAAGATGTTTTCATTTGAGGAGTTTGAGTATTAATTGTTGAAGTCTAAGACTTCACATTAGCATTGAAATTAACAGAAGATGGAGAATTCTGATGAGGACAAACTTCTTTGCCTTTTGTAATTTTGAAAATTTGGGATTCTAAATTTCTAATTTCTTTTTGCAAAATTTCAATTTGAATCAGACTTGAATCTAATTCCATCCCAAAGTTTTCATTCTGAAATTTCTGAGTTTTTCTGTATTTTGAGATTTCACGTAGACTAACGATCATTGTCAAGTTCTTATTGAACATTTTTGAAACAGGATGACTTCAAGAGAATCTCTCGCCATCGGAACTGATGTAAAACCTCCGGTCTTATTCAAAGGAGAGTACGAGCAGTGGAAGGATTGCTTTCTGAACATCAATGACCGTAATGACTTGGGAGATTACATCAGGCTATCTTTGAAGGAGGTGTCATGAAACCTCCTACTAAGATCTTATCTACTGAGGGAGAGAATGTGGAAGAGATGTGAACAAGAAATACCCATTGCCTTTGGATGAGTACACTGATCAGCAGAGGAAAAGGGTAAAAGCTGATAGACTGGTTAGATCATTCATTCTACAAGGCATTCCCAATGAGATCTACGTCAAGATTGATAGTTACAACGCCACGGGCAAGGAAATGTGGGATCAATTAGAAAAGATGATGCTCGGATCTAAGATAGGCAACCAACTCAAAGTTTCTAACTGCCTCAACAATTATGATGAGTTCAAAGCCAATGAGGGAGAATATCTTGAGGCAACTTATGACAGATTTGTGACTTTGTTGAATGAGCTAGAGAAATGAAGCAGATGAATGATCTGAATGAGATTCCACTTCATAAGGTGTATGAGACTCTTAGACAAAACGAGGAAGAGGTGGAGGAGATCAAAGATGAAAAGAAGAAGGCTGAAAGAGTGGTTGCTGATCCTGTGGCTCTAGTGGTGAAAAAGAAATCAGTCAGTTTGAAGAAGAAAAAGAAAGTTATTGTTTCTGAGTCCGAAGAGGCTGACAGTGAAGAAAATTATGATTCTGATGACTGTGAGAATTTGAAGCAGGCCATGCTAATGTTGACAAAAGCCTTTCAGAAGAAATTCTACAAGAATCCTGGTGCGAACAGTCAGACGTATTCTTCGGGTTCGAAAAACTATAAACATAAAGAGAGGATTGAAGGAAAGAGGTTTGATGAGAAGCAACCTGAAGAGAAGAGATATAGGACTGAAGAGAAGAAAGATCCAGAACCAACAAAGTGCTATAACTGCGGAAAGCTCGGACATTTTGCTAAGGATTGCAGAAATCCTAAGGTCCGAAACTCCGAATACTATAAGAATAAGATACTCTTGGCCAAGCAGCAGGAGGCTGGCAAGGCTCTTATGACTAAAGATGAATTCTGGCTCGACCATTCTGATGAAGAAGAAGAGAAGGCCCACTTGTGATTTATGGGTAAACAAGTGACTGAAGATGAAGCTGGTTCAGATTGTGAAGACACTGAGGAGGTATGTGATATGACTGAATCAAATTTTCTTAATGAAATGCATGTCATGATGATTAAACTCCAAGAATTAGAGTCTAAACTTAAGCGTGAAAAATGTGTCATTAAAGAGAAAAACCAATCAATACTGAAACTTAGCAATGACATTGTTGGGAAGAATGTATTGATTGAAGCTTTACATAAAAACATAGATACCAGCGCGAAAGAGAAGACGATAATTCAAAATGAACTATCAGAAAATACTTCCAAATATAAATTGTGTCAATTTGAATCCAAAGAGGTTGCTAAAAAGTGTTCGTTTCTTTCAAAAGAAAACAAATCTTTAACTGATAAAGTGAATGTTTTGGAGGTAAAACTTTACACTTTGGGTCAGACAGAGCGAACCATTTCGTTATGAGAAGTTGAATTATAGTTATAGTTCTGATAAATCAAAAATTATTTCTAATAACTATTTTGAAAGCTATTCTTCAAAGGAGTTGGACGCTAAGCCTATTGAAGGTAAAATTTATGTACCTCCTCTCCTGTTAGAAAGTAAAATTTTTGAACTCGAGAACACTCTAGCAGAAGAAAGGATTTTGATTGATCTAGAACAAACTATGTTTTCTACCGTGCTTAAAACTTTTTATTTTTCTAAAACATCCAAAGCTTCAAAATTGGATGATATTTCTGGTTTACTTGATGAAGAGTTTGATTTTCTTAACTTTGAAGGTGATTTAGATGACTGTGTTGGTCAATTTGATTTTAATGCTAAACTTCCTGATCATTCACAATTTATAATAAATTCTTTTGGATTACCCAGTGTGTATGAAAAAGGTGAAACATCAACGAAAGTTGATGAACCAGTTTCTGGGAATACCAAGAATGCCAAAGGTATGAAGAAGAAATCTAGGCATTCACAGAAATAGACAACCACTGGTAAGCCAAAGAAAAAGCAATCTTTCAAATCTCACAGTTCTAACTCTAAAGTTTCAAATGTTTCAGTTGTGAGAAAGAAAAAGTCTGGAGTTAAATCTGAATGGCTACCAAAGAAGAAGATTGATGTGACTGCTAAATCATATTCTGATCCTGATTGTAATAGAGGAACTACTAGTAAAACTGATGTAGTTGAGAATGTTGCTTTTCAAAAACCAAACCTTGTAACTTCTTAAAAGCGTTAATTCAATAAATCAATTGTTCCTATTATCTTCGTCTGCTAGAATGTCTTCTAATTATTAAAGAAATGATTATGCTTCTAGGCAATATTCTGATATTTGCTTTGGCACGTATCATGTATATTCTTATTATTCTCATGCTTCAAATGTTTTTCAAAAGTTCAAAGGGTCCAAATACAAATGGATGCCAAAATCTTATGTTAACATTGTAGGAACCATCTATAAATGGGTACCTAAATCTATTGTTTCGTGATTTCTTCTGTGCAGACCCGTTATATGTGGTACTTGGATTCTAGTTGCTCCAAGCATATGACTGGGCAGAAAGATTTATTATCTAATTATACAGAGAAATATTGCGGAACAGTTCGATTCAGAAATGATAAGTTTTCACCTATTATGGGCTATGGTGATGTGATTCAAGAGAACGTGACGATCAAGAAAGTGAGCTACGTTGAAGGTTTAGGGCATAACCTATTCAGCATTGTACAGTTCTGTGACAAAGATCTAGAGGTTAATTTCAAGGCCAAGAGATGTTCTATGCGTACTGAAGACCGTAAGGAACTCTTGGTGGGCACTAGAAAGTCAAATCTCTTCACGATTAATCTGTCAAAAGTCCAGACTGACAATGAGGTGTGTCTACTGTCAAAAGCATCGCCGCAACAAAGTTAGTTATGGCATCGAATTCTTTCCCACCTGAATTTTCGTTACATCAACAAACTGGTTACTGGAAAGTTAGTAAAACGACTTCCTGAGCTCAAATACGTTAAAGAACATCTCTGTGCAGCGTGGGAGAAGGGCAAGATGAAGAGAGCCGCTCATAAGCCGAAACCTGAGCCGAGTATAAATTCATCCTTGGAACTTCTGCAGATGGATCTCTGTGGTCCTATGCGTACGCAAAGCATAAACAACAAGAAATATGTTCTAGTGATTGTGGACGATTACTCGCGGTACACTTGGGTCAAATTTCTGCGAACAAAGGATGAGACTCAGAAGTCATCATCACTTTTCTAAAGACTATCCGAGTAAATCTGCAAAAGCAGTCAAGATTCTTCGTACAGATAACGACACAAAATTTAAAATTAGAATTGTTGAAGATTATCTCGAATCGGTCGGGATAACACATCAGTATTCTGCTGCCAGAACGCCAGAACAGAACGGAGTAGTAGAGAGACGAAACCGAACGCTAGTCGAGGGCTCTCGAACTATGCTAAGTCAATCGGATCTACCTCTGTTTCTGTGGGCAGAAGCTGTATCGAGTGCTTCCTACACGCAGAATCGATCCATAGTCCACCACCGGTTTGGTAAAACGCCATATGCTTTAATAAAAAATCATACACCTAGCAATAAACATTTCCATATTTTTGGATGCAGGTGCTTTGTACTGAATGACAAGGAGAACTTAAACAACTTCAGTCCTAAAGTAGACGAAGGCATCTTTATCGGCTACTCTCAAACATCTGCGGCCTACAGAGTGTATTCGAAGAAATCGAAGATCATAGTAGAAAGAGTAAACGTTAAATTTGATGAGGAAATGGCTTCTGTTCAAGACAGTTCACTGGTGTATTAGCTTCTGGGCAGATCAGTCCAGAATCTGCGTCTACCAATACGAAATCAGATGAAGCATCATCGTCTACTTCACACTTATCTGATTTAGATTTATTGTTTGAATTGTTTTATGATGAATTTCTTGGAACTAAAGTGACTAAATCTGTTGTGGTTGACAGATCAGAAGATTCAAGAAGAAATCAACCAACCACTTAAGATATATTTACTGAATCTAATTCCCCGATTCAGCAAGAGATTCCAATTCAAACGCCTACTCCAACAGTTGAAGATGTGAATATTCATGAAGAACCAGAAGTTGTTGAATCAGTTGGTTGCACTGTAACGACTAATCAACAGCCAGATAATGTTGTCCCAACTGACACTTCTGAATATACCACTTCAACTACACCTCTATCAAATCCTGAATAAACTGATGAAGCTGAAAGTGGATTTCTATTTGAAAATCTTGATCAATCTACATCAAATCCATTCCCTCATGAACATAGGTGGACCAAAGAGCACTCGATAACCCAAATCACTGGAGATCCATCTAAACCGGTGCAAACTAGGTCTGCTACATTAAACATGTGATCAAGGTAGAGCCAACACGCGTATCTGAAGCTCTAGCCCACTCAGATTGGGTATCTGTGATGCAAGATGAGCTGAATCAGTTCGAAGCACTCAAAGTTTGGAGACTTGTGCCTAAGATTGGAGGAAAGACTATAATCGGCAATAAATGGGTTTTCAAACACAAAAAGGACGAATATGGTATCGTGATCAGAAATAAAGCAAGATTAGTGGCTAAAGGGTATAGGCAAGAGGAAGGTATTGACCATGACCAGACTTATGCTCTATGTGGTGCGCATCAAGGCTATTCGGATGTTTCTTGCATATGCAGCCCACAAGAACTTCACCGTTTATCAAATGGACGTGAAGACTGCCTTTCACAACGACATTTTAATGGAGGAAGTCTATGTCTCTCAGCCTGAAGGCTTTGTCAATTCAGATAAACCGAATCACGTTTATATTTTGGACAAAGCCCTTTACGGTCTGAAGCAAGCCCCTCGAGCCTGGTATGAAGTGTTATCTAAATTCCTAGTCAAGTCTGGCTTCTCGAAAGGTAAGATTGATACTACTTTGTTTATCAAAAACGAAAAAGCCGATATCATTTTAATTTAGATTTATGTCGATGACATTATATTTGGCTCAATAAATCCAAAATACTATAAGAATTTTTCTAACCTCATGGTGTCACATTTTCAGATGAGTATGATGGGAGAGATGAATTTCTTTCTTGGATTACAAGTCAAACAATTTTCAATGGGGATCTTTATTAACCAATCTAAGTACATTTTCGATATTCTTAGAAAATTTAAAATGGAAAATTGTATGTTAGACCACAGTCTCATTCGATTCAAGATCATCCAAACTGAAGATCGCAATCTGAAGCTAAAGCCGGAACGTCGACTCTCGATATTAAAGTCTAATGTTTATTTGTAATAAATGTCAAAGTAATTATTTGTTATTGTATTAGTTAACTTAGTTAGTTTAGTTAGTTTATTATAGTTTGTTATTTAATATCTTTGTAATAGATATTATTTAGGATAATATCTAGATATTAAAGTATCTAGATATTTAGTTATTAGGTAGATAAGATTGTATCTCTCAATCTCTCTAACAAAATCAGATCACACAAAAACACACACAAACACACACAAAAAGGTGCAAAAGAGATAATACAGAGAACACATTCAAACCTTGAATCTGATCAACCTTGTAATCGTTGTTATATATCAATACAGGTTGGTAATCGATTAATGTGTTGTTTCGAAGAACTTGATATAGGTATTGTTGGACCCACAATTGGTATCAGAGCCTGGTTAAGATCAAAATCAAGTTTTACAAAAACGTCTCTGTGTTCTATTTGAAAATTTGATTTCGAGTGTTAGAGTGTTTTAGGTGTTAAAATCGATCAGGTTGTGATCGATTAGCATGCTAGATCGATTTGTTGTTGTTTGATTTCATTACTAAGCATTAATCGAGTTCCAATTTGTGGATTTAGTGAGGAAACTGTCGAGAACAAAAAGTCACTGTGCGATAAATTTTTTCTTCAAATAGTGTGTTTAAGTGAGATCGAGTGCTTACATTCAGTACTAGAAGTGTTTCTAGACATATTGGTAGAGATTTGTACTGCTAATCGACAAAGAAAACAAGTTTCAGTTGATTTTTCGTAGAACAGGACGAACAATCGCGAAGAAGAAGAAGAACACACGCAAAGTCAAACTTTGCGCATCTAGCCTGAAACGCAAAGTCCAACTTTGCGCCTCCCACTACAATCGCAAACTTCACTTTGCGCTCCCAAGTGAAACACAAAGCCCACTTTGCGCTTCTCAAACAGCACGCAAAGCACACTTCTTGCTTAAAAGTGCAAACTCAAACCTCAAACTTCACTTCTCGGATCAAGTAAGAAATGCAAACCTCAGTAGTGTTCATATCTTCAGAAGATCAAGTCTACTTTGCGCCTCCAACAGGAAACGCCAACCTCAACTTTGAGCTTCCAACGTAAATCGCAAACCTTACTTTGCGCGTCCCATTAGAAACGCAAACCTCAACTTTGCCCTTCCCACTTGAAACGCAAACTCAACTTTGCGCTCCCAACTTGAAACGCAAACCTTCACAAACGCAAAGCTTCTATTCCACACTTAGAATTTTCTTCAGAATGACATCCAGAGAAGCCCTCACAATAGGAACTGACACCAAGCCACCAGTTCTCTTCAAAGGAGAGTACGAACAGTGGAAGGATCGGTTTCTGAACTTCATTGACAGACATGAGCTGGGTGATTTCATCAGGACATCTATTGAAGAAGGAGTTATGAAACCAGTCATAACGACTCGTGTAGTTGGAAATGTGCCGACTGAAGTTAAACTTAAGTTTCATGAGCTACAAGATGATAACCTTAGAAGAGCCAAAGGCGACAGATTAGCTAAGTCATACATCTTACAAGGAATCCCAAATGAAATATACGTAAAGATTGACAGCTACAAGGCCTCCGGCAAAGAAATGTGGGATCAACTTGAAAAGATGATGCTGGGTTCAAAAGTTGGCAATCAGTTGAAAATCTCCAACTGCCTAAATAATTATGAAGAATTTAGAGGCAGGGTGGGAGAAACTTTAGAAGAAACCTATGACAGGTTTGTGACTTTGCTGAACGAACTTAGCAAGAACAAAGTCCACAAATCTCAAATTGAGTTGAACGTCAAGTTCCTGAGCATTCTTCAACCAGAATGGAAAAGATTTGCAGGACAGATGAAGCAGATCAAAGACTTGAATGAGATTCCACTTCATGAGGTGTATGAAACCCTCCGTCAGAATGAAGAAGAGGTGGATGAAATTCTAGCTGAGAATAGACAGAGAGAAAAGACAGTTGATGACACAATCGCTCTTGTAGTTAGGAAGAAAAAGAACAAGACGATTGTGTATGAATCAGAAGAAGATGAAGCTTATGCAAACTCTGACACAGATGAAAATGATCAGCTAAAGCAAGCAATGATGATGCTGACAAATGCTTTTCAGAAAAGGTTCTACAAAAAGCCAACATCAAACAGTCAGAGATACTCATCTGGTCCGAACAACTACATCCACAAGGAAAGGGTTGAAGGTAGCAGATATGAAGGAAAGAGATCTGAAGGGAAAAGAACAGAGGAGAGGAAACCTGAAGAGAGAAGGTATCAGTATGAAGGGAAGAGATTAGAGGAGAGGAAACCAGAAGACAGAAAGTTCAAAGCTGAAAGATCCAGTCAGACAGAGCCACCAACGTGCTACAACTGTGGCAAAACAGGTCATTATGCCAGAGACTACCGAAGGCCAAAAGTCAGAAACTCCAATTATTACAAGAACAAGATGCTTCTTACAAAGCAAAAGGAGGCTGGCAAGGCATTGATGGCTGAGGATGAATACTGGCTCAATCACTCAGATGAAGAAGAAGAAGAGGATGAAGAAAAAGATGAAGCCGTCAACATGTGCTTGATGGGCCAAATAGAATCAGATGCTGAAGCTGATTCAAACAATGAAGAAGAGGAGGTATGTAATCTATCAGATTTAGATTTCATGAATAAAATGCATGCCATGAGTTTAAAACAAAAAGAGTTAGAATCTAATCTTAAGCAAGAAAATGGTGTTATAACTGACAAAAACCAATTGATACAGAAACTTAGCAAAGATTTTGCTGAGCAGAAAGTATTAGTTGAGATTCTTCATAGAGATAATGACACCAACGCTAAGGAAAAGACAATAATTCTTAAAGAGAATTCTGATCTTAAGTCTAAACTGCTAAAAAGTGAGATAGATATTTATGAGCTTACAAAATTCCATGCTTCTTGTACCAAAGAAAACTTTTCTTTACTGGGAAAATTAAAAAGTTTGGAAGAGAAGTTATATAAAATGGGTCAAACTGAACAGACTATTTTTCTAAACAAACCCAAAGAGAAAATAGAGAGATGGGGAATCGGTTATAAGAATCCTCACTGTCTACAAAAAGGGATGTCTGAAGTGCCAAGACTTTATGATCATCTTTCAATACAATTAGCTCGCAGAATCCCTGAGTTTAAAACATTTTGGACTAAACTATCGGAAAAGGATGAAGCCAATGAAACGGAAAAACGATTAAAATCAGCTAAAGTTCATCTGCCATTTAATTATGCGAAGACGAATAATAGTTATAATGAAAATCCTATATATCAAAAGAAGAAAACTCTTTCAAGTGATTTCTTTCCAAGTTATTCTGAAAAGGAAATGGAGGCGAAACCTATTCAAGGTAAACTATATGTCCCTCCTCTCGTTTTAGAACGTAAAATTTCTGAACTCGAGAATTCTTTGTCAGATGAAAGACTTTTGATAAATATTGAGCAAAACGTTTTTTCAACCGTGTTTTCAAATTCTGTTCTTTCAAAGACTTCAAACTCTGAGGATTTGTTTGGTTCCTCAAATAAAGGATTTGATTTTTTGAACTCTGACGGTGGTGTAGATAATGGTTCTAATCAATTTGACTTTAATACAAAACTTCCTAACCATTCATTTTTTATTAAGAAATCTTCAAGAAAGACCAGTATGCCTGTTAACAGTGCAAAATCAACGAAAGTTGATAACTCAGTCTCTGTGAAAGCTAAAAATGCTAAAGGTAAGAATATATCTCAGCATTTACAGAAACCAAACACTACTGGTAATCCGAAGAAGAAGCAATCGCTTTTTGCTCAAAGGTCTAACTCACCAACTTCACATGTTTCAGATCTGAGCAAGCAAAGGCCAGAAGTAAATTCTCAATGGTAACCCAAACGGAAGCTTGACAAGACCGTTTTATCGTTTAGTAGTGTTAATTGTAATAAGACTTCGCTTAGTAATTATGTACTAATTGCTGATATTGTTGTTTTGAACTCAAAACTTGCTGTTTCTCGTAAACAATATACAATGAAGCAATTATTTCAGTTATCTTTATCTGCTAGAAAGTCTTCTATTTATGATAAACATATTTCTATCTCTTGTCAAGATTCTGAAGATTGGTTTGGCAATTACCATGTGCATTCATCTCATACTAATTCTTCACATACATTTCAAAAGAAAAGAGGACCCAATTTGAAATGGGTACCAAAATCTGGTGCTAACACTGAAGGACCCAAATTCCAATGGGTACCTAAGGCTAAATTTGTGTTGCAGACACACAAAGCTTAAAGAGAATGCGGCTTCTGATTATGTACAGATCAGGACTCGTTCTTCAATGTCAAAAAAGGCTTTTGAACAAATCAGTTCAAGACCCGCACTTCGATAATCAAAGTGAATATTCCAAAGTTGTCGTATGAATATCTAAATTTGTAATTTCTCTTATGTAGACTAGTCATACAAGGTTCTTGGACAGCGAATGTTCGAAGCACATGACAGAGCAAAAAGAGATACTATCCAATTTTAAAGACAAATATTGTGGAACAGTCAGGTTCGGCAACGACCAGTTTTCTTCAATCATGGGATATGGTGATGTACAACATGACAATGTCACGATTAAGAATGTGAGCTATGTAGAAGGCTTACGACACAAGTTTTTCAGTATAGGCCAGTTCTGTGACAAAGACTTAGAGGTCAACTTCAAAGCCAAGAGATGTTCAGTTCGCAATGAAGAAGGCGAAGAACTCTTGGTCGGTACTCGAGAATCAGACCTCTACACAATCAATTTATCAAATGTCCAGATTGACAAGCAAGTTTGTCTACTATCGAAAGCTTCGATGCAACAAAGTTTGTCTACTATCGAAAGCTTCGGTACATCAACAATCTGGTCAGTGGAAAGCTCGTCAAGGGACTTCCAGAACTGAAATATGAAAGAGAACATCTTTGTGCAGCTTGTGAAAAGGGCAAGATGAAGAGGGCACCTCATAAACCAAAGCCTGAACCAAGTACAAGCGCTCCTTTAGAGTTATTGCATATGGACTTATGCGGTCCGATGCGAACTCAGAGTCTAGGCGGAAAGAAGTACATACTCGTGATCGTGGATGATTATTCGCGATACACATGGGTCAAGTTTCTACGTTCAAAGGATGAGACACCTGATGTACTCATCACATTCCTAAAGACGACCCAGGTGAATCTACAGAAACCGGTCAAGTTTTTACGAACAGACAATGGCACAGAGTTCAAGAACAACAAAGTTGAAGAATATCTCGAATCTGTCGGGATTTCACATCAATACTCTGATGCTCGAACGCCTCAACAAAATGGAGTGGTTGAAAGAAGAAACCGAATGCTAGTCGAGGATGCTCGTACTATGCTAAGTCAATCAGACTTACCTCTATTTTTGTGGGCAGAAGCTGTATCGACCGCGTGCTACACACAAAATCGCTCCATGGTACATCGAAGATTCAAGAAGACTCCTTATGCGTTAATCAACAAACGAACACCGACAATCAAATATTTCCATATATTTGGGTGCAAGTGTTTCGTTCTAAACGATAGGGAGAGTCTAAATAAGTTCAGTGCTAAGGCGAATAAAGGAATTTTCATTGGCTATTCCTCGACATCAACTGCATTCCGTGTTTATCTAAAGAAGTCAAAGACACTGATTGAAAGCATCAACGTCTCGTTTGATGAAGAAATGGCTTCCGAACAACACAGTTCAGAACCCGTTATAACCGAAGTACTAGCTTCTGGGAAACTCAGTCCAGGACCTACGTCTCAACAAAATAAATCAGATGAAGCATCAACTTCTACTAACCATTTATCTAATTTAGATTTATTATTTTAATTGTTTATGATGAATTTCTTGGATCTAATGTAAAGAAATCTGTTGTGGTTGACAGGATGGAAGACTTAACGACTACTCATCCAACCAGTTCAGATGACTCTATTGAATCCAACGCCCCGATCAACAAGAAATTCCAATTCAAATGACGACTCCAACAGTTGAAGAAGTAACACATGAGAAAGAGACAGAAGTAGCTGAAACAGCATACTATTCAGATCAATCTACAGCCAGATCAAGCTATACCTGCTGAGCCTTCTGAACCTGCCACTTCAACTGAAACCATCAATCCTCATGAACAATCAGAAGAAGGTACAAGTGGATTTGTAGATGATACAACCGACATACAATCATCTAATCCACTACCTCATGAACATAAATGGACCAAAGAGCACCCGCTAAGCCATATCATTGGTGATCCATCAAAACCGGTGCAAACTAGGTCAACATCAATGAACATGTGCATGCATGACTCCTTTCTGAGCAAGTTCGAGCCAACAAGAGTATCAGAGGCACTTGCAGATCCAGAATAGGTGGTCTCAATGCAAGAAGAGCTAAATCAGTTCGATGCACTTCACGCCTGGAGACTCGTACAAAATCCTAAAGGTAAAACCATTATAGGTACAAAATGGGTTTTCAAGATAAAGAAAGACGAAGATGGTACCGTTATCCGAAACAAGGCAAGACTAGTAGCCAAAGGATACAAACAAGAGGAAGGAATAGACTATGACGAAACATATGCTCCTGTGGCGCGATTAGAGGCAATCAGAATGTTTCTAACCTGCGCATCCCACAAGAACTTCACGGTCTTTCAAATGGACGTGAAGACAGCATTCCTGAATGGAATTCTGAAAGAGGAAGTCTACATCTCTCAGCCAGAGGGTTTTGTTAATCAAGAGAAGAAGAATCACGTTTACATTCTCGACAAAGCACTCTACGGTCTGAAACAAGCACCTCGAGCCTGGTTGATGTCCTTTCCACTTTTCTAGTCAAGTCTGGGTTTTCAAAAGGAACGGTAGATACCACTTTGCTTATCAAAAAGGAAAAAGGCGATATCATTTTAATTCAAATCTATGTAGATGATATTATCTTTGGTTCTACAAATTCTAAGTACTGTAAGAATTTTGCAAACCTTATGGTGTCTAGATTTCAGATGAACTTAATGGGAGAGATGAATTTCTTTCTCGGTTTACAAGTAAAACAATTTTCATCGGGTATTTTTATCAATCAATCAAAATATATTAGGGATATTCTTCGGAAGTTCCAAATGGAAAATTCAAAAACGATTGGTACCCCAATGGCACCAGGTACTAAGATTGGCACCAATCCTTCGGGAAAGGCTATTGATGTTAGGACTTATAGAGGGATGATAGGTTCTTTAATGTATCTTACTTCTAGTAGGCCAGATATAATGTTTTCAACATGCTTATGTGCGATATATCAGGCCAATCCTAAAGAAATCCATATGTCTGCTGTGAAGCAGATATTTAGGTATCTAAAGGGCACTTCAGATCTTGGTCTGTGGTATCATAAAGATACTAGTTTTGAACTAACAGCCTACACAGATGTAGATCATGTAGGTTGTATGTTAGACAGGAAGAGCACGTCAGGACACGTACAGTTCCTCGGTGACAAACTCGTAAGTTGGGCATCGAAGAAGCAACTTTGTGTTTCAACTTCCATGGCCGAAGCAGAATATGTAGCTGCTGCTAGCTGCTGTTCTCAAGTGTTATGGATGCGAACTCAATTACGCGACTACGGTTTCCACTTCAACAAGATCCCAATATACTGTGACTCCAAGAGCGCCATCGCAATATCAGGGAATCCTGTTCAACACACCAAGACTAAGCACATAGACGTTAGGTATAACTTTATTAAAGATCATGTTGAAAAAAGAACAATTGAACTTTTCTTTGTAAAAACTGATTATCAGCTTGCCGATTTGTTCACCAAACCCTTAGACGAAAAGAGGTTTAACTTTCTTGTATCTAAGCTTGGTATGTTAAATCTTAAAATCTAATCAGTAGTTACCTATAAATTTTTTCTAAATTGTATACTTTTTCATCATTTCTTCATTCTTAACTCTGATTGATATCTGCACTAATACATTCTGTTCATGATCCAAGGGGGAGAATGAGAAGAAATTGACAAGTGGTCAATATTACTTCGAGGGGGAGCTCATAAAATTTGTGCATGTACTTTTTAATGTCAAATTTCTTTTTGTAAGGCAAGATTTTAGGGGGAGCTCTTCAAGTCAAAAGGGAGTACGGATATGACTTCTGATTATTTCTGATCAAAACTTTTATTTTAAAATTTTTTACTGCTTTTTGTCTTTTCAATTTAAGTGAATAAATTTTACTTTGACTTGACATAAGACTTTTGCAGAATTTTTGAGAGAAGCTTACAAGTTCATATCTTTATGACTTCAAGCTTAGTTTCATGAGATATAAGATCGCACCAAAAGGTATAATCCTTTATCTTAATCTCATATATGGTTGATAAGTGGACAACTTTCAATCATAGAAAAGATTGTTATCAAATGTTCAAACCACTTCACGATTCTTAAACCGAATTCATGATTTGGAAGTGTGATTTTAAATGTTTTCAATGATCTAAATTGTGCTTTAACTGAAATAGTTAAACCAATCTGAGCATCACGTGCATCATCGGAAAATAAAAATTTCATTGTGCTAGGAATTAACACAACTTTTATGGAATCACCTTAACCAGTGATTTCTACCCAAGAAGTTAAATCCTTAGTGATTGAGTGTGCAAAGCGAAAAGAAATGAGTGTGATTAGAGTTAGCTAAATGTTTAAAAGAAAGAGCGTGTGAGAACAGAGTTAAAAGAATATCACAACTCTACACCAACTTTTTCTGAGCCGGGTAGCCACCATTCTAGTGATTCACAATTCTTTGGTGATCATTATTTAAACAGGCAACTAACCCATGCCAACTCTTGATCAAACCTCACCATCTACTCATTTTCTTCTCAACAAGAAAGTGTTTCACATTTTCA
Source organism: Arctium minus (assembly GCA_954870635.1). NCBI lineage: Eukaryota > Viridiplantae > Streptophyta > Magnoliopsida > Asterales > Asteraceae > Arctium > Arctium minus. The sequence continues at coordinate 56,901,813 of OX941092.1, forward strand.
AAGGGGATGCAACACATTTGCTATCTGATTTTCATTTGGAAAATCTGGATATTGAAAACAAGGAAGTCTGCCCCACCTTTGCACTTCAATCATGCACATTGAGTCTATGTTTAACTTACTGTTGTCTCAGTGGTTTACACAATATTGAGCCTATAAGCAATCATCAAGTGCTTAATTCTTTCTAACACAAGCACGAACACACAAGGAATTAGTTTCTTTGTCATAACGTTTATAGATATTACCTTTGTGGTGTTTCGATGATTAAATGGAAGCCCTGGGGAGTCAACATCAAACAACTCCTTTCCAATGTGTATTCGTTACACTCAGTGACTAAGTGTTACTGACAAGCATTCTAACTGATTCATTAGTTGATTCAGGTATTACACGACTACTTTGTCTAGATTTGCAAAGATTTGGATAAATCTCTTATGAATTGACGAATCAGGGGCTCTAACCGCAAGATAGACATTTCTTACAAATAATTTTGATGAAGTCATTGCACTTAACATCAAAAAGGAGGAGAATGACTACACAAGAAATGGCAAAGATCACATGTTTCAAGAATCACGTCCAATCTTCAAAAGGGGAGATTGTTAGAAAAAGACATGCTGATTTCAGAGCTAGAGAAAGAGATTGTATCTTCCGAGCTGAACAAGAAGACTGAATTGCTAAAATCATTTTCGTAATGATCTTGATCCAAAGGGGGAGATTGTTAGACCACAGTCTCATTGGATTCAAGATCATCCAAACTGAAGATCGCAATCTGAAGCTAAAGTCGGAACGTCGACTCTCGAGGGATGATTGGTTCTTTGATGTATTTAACTTCTAGTAGGCCAGATATAATGTTCTCTACATTTCTATGTGCTCGATATAAGGATAATCCAAAAGAATTCCATTTTTCTGCGATTAAAAGAATTTTTAGATATCTAAAGGGCACTGCAGATCTTGGTCTGTGGTATGCTAAGGATACAGGTTTTGAATTGACATCATATTCAGATGCAGACCATGTAGGTTGTATGCTTGACAAGAAAAGTACGTCGGGGCACATACAATTTCTGGGCGATAAACTCGTAAGTTGGGCTTCAAAGAAACAACTTTGTGTATCCACATCAATAGCTGAGGCAGAATATGTCGCTACGGGAGTTGTTGTTCTCAAGTGTTGTGGATGAGAACACAACTCCGAGATTAAGGCTTCAAATACAAAAAGATCACGATTTACTGTGATTCAAAGAGCGCCATTGCTATATATGCGAATCCTGTTCAACATACCAAGACCAAACACATCGACGTTAGATATCACTTTATCAAAGATAATGTGGAAAAAGGTACAATCGAACTTTATTTTATAAACACTGATTACCAACTTGCTGATTTATTTACCAAGCCTCTAAATGAAAAGAGATTTAATTTTCTCGTTTCTAAACTTGGTATGTTAAATCTCAAGACTTAATCTGTGATTACCTACTAAAGTTTTTGTTATTGTTATTTTTTTCATTTCTTTATTTTTATTCTGAAAGATATCTGCACTTATGATTTGTTCATGATCTTAGGGGGAGTGTGTGATAATGTCCCAATTATCAAGTTCTTACTAATTCAATTACACAAACAAGATAATAACAAGATTAAAATCCAACCTGTTATTCAATTTCCAAATCAAGATCTCGTATACAATCTTTCTCTCTCTAGAACTCTCTTTACAATCTGTATACTCAATTCTTCAGTTCTAGTTACATGCTTGTTACACCTACTCTAAGCTACAAGTCTATTAAAGAAAAACTAAAATACATGCACTAACAAAAACAAAAACAACACAAGACTTTAACTTTGAGTTTATTACATTTGACGTTGACTTTGACATTGAGAGTTGACTTTTCAGCTTTGACTTGGCTTGACTTTGACATTCAGCTTCTATGATCTTCTATCCAACACTATGCTCTAACAATCTCCCCCTTTGGATTCAAGATCATCTTGATGTTGTTTTAAAATTTAAAACCGCAAGCGTACGGGAGGTGTAGCATACGGGTCGATCACAGGGAGGCGATAGACTAAACACAGACTCGTTCTAGACTATGGCCTAGCTATGGGAAATCATCAATATTTTGATTTTTATATTAAAACTAATTAAATAAACAAACAAACGAATGGAGCAAAACAAACTAACGGACATTGGGTAATGTCAACTTCATATTTTGGTAATGGCAGGAATTCGTTATGCAAAATTACTTCAATCCTCTTTCGAGGTGGAAAAGTTTTTCTAACCCAAGACCCATATTTACTTTCGCATTATGTGTACGTTAGGAAGAAACATTATTATTTAAAACGAATATTTTTCCCAATCAACGTCCCTAACTATTTATCATGTTAGGACCGTTTTCACCGATCAATTTAATCCAAGTAAAAGACCGAACCTTCGTTCATATCTAAAACTAATCGAATTTAACTAAAGACGTTTTATAAAAAATGGTTAATCAAACATTAACTTTCGCTATATGAAAAATCAACCACTTAAAACTCAAAAGTTTATTATAAAAACAATTGATCAATACCACAACGTCTATCCAAAGAGACGATTACCCAAATGAACGATAACTAAACTACGAAATAAAACGTAAACAAAAATCTAAACAAAACAATAAAATTAATCTACGAAAACTATAAAGATCGATCCAAGGAGTGTCACTCTCCAAGAATCGTTTTTAGACTACGAAAGTGGTAAATAAATTAAGGAGCGGTGCAAGGAATTTAAATGGGATAAGAGAGAAAACAATAAATTCAAACATAAATAAATAAAATGGAGAAACGAAACGTTACAACGGTGTTGAATGTTTATAAGAATCTGTCATATTCCATCTTTATCTTCGATCCGCCGAAACATCGCATCTTCATTGACTCAATAAACAAAGGATTACAAATAAATAAATAAAAAACTAAACTAAACCTAAAATCTAAAATCTAAACTAAAGAACTAACAAGAAAAGAAAAAGAAACTAAACCTAACTATTGAAATCTAAATCAAAAACAAAACTCTAAACTAAAAACCAAAATAATAATAATAATAAAAATAATAAAGAAAAAACGGCTTGAGCCGTCGTGAGCGAGGAAGAGAAAAAAGGTGTCCCCACTCCCCCCCCCCCCCCCTAAAAAAACAATAATATTTATAAAATAAGATTTTCAAACCAGCCCCTCCATCTTTGCATCTCTTTCATAAACGCCCCACTTGATTTCTGTTATTTTAGAAGCTCCTCTCATGCTTTCATTCTTTAATATTTAGTCCAACTTTTGTCATATTTCTTGAATTGCTCCACCATATGAAAGATTGATCAAATGATTTAAAAATCCATCACCATTCATGCTCTCGGTTTTAATATAAATTACCTGCCAAAACCCGACAAAACCACAAAAATGCCAATGTAATATCCCCAACAATGATTATACGAAAATTAACTAAAAAAAAATAAAAACTATATGCAAACGACTAAACACGACACAAAATGCAATTTTAAACTAAAAGGATGAATGCATAAAATGCACTTAAGAGCCAAAATGTTTTGGTACCCACTTGAATTTGGGCCCTTGTTTGTTAGTTGCAGTTCTTGTGGGAAAATATTTGTAAGATTTAACATTGATAGTACGAGAAAAATTATCAGAATTATAAGCACAAGAATGAACAGAAGAATCAGAAGAAGAGAAAGCATAACCATCTGAACTCGAATCAGAAGAAGAATATGAGACATTTTTTGAAATTTGAATAATTTTTTATAGAATATTTGGAAATTTTATTACACATAGCAAATGAATCACTTTTATAATGTTTGTCTACATATAAATCCTCATCAGTCGCAGAATCATCTGATGTCCACTTCACCCTCCATTTCTGCTTTGAACGCACGCTCAAAGTCCTTTCTGAAAGAGTAGAATCAGAAGAATTAGAATTATCAGAAATGACTTTATCTAGTTTCTTTGACTTCTTTGACCTTCTTCGTTTACGCTTTGGTTTATAATACTGATCATTTAGCGTAAAAGATTCATCAAGAATTTTAGATTTAATATTTAAATCAGAAGAAATAATTTTACTTAAGCAACCAATCTGATCAGACAATAAATCTGAACTTACATCGGAGTCAGAATAATTTTGAGAAAAGATGTTAGATTTAGAAACGTCCTTTTTGTTTACCTGACAATCAGAAGAAGGGCTTGAAATAGAATATTGTTTTTGAGAAAATAACTTTTCTTCAAGACTAGATGTCATGAAAGAAAGAATAATATCATATTCAATTTCTTTTTGAATATTTTGATCTGCCATCTTATCTTCAAGATCAATAATTTTGCCTTCTAAAATTAAAGGAGGAGTATATTTCTTAGAATCATAAATGATTGGAGAAATATTTTTCTTAACAGATTTATTGGCAAAAATATCAACAAAATCATCAGATACTGAAGACTTGACGAGAGATATTTCATTAAAACCTTTTCTGCCTTTCCTTGATTTAGCAGGAAAATATTTTGCATTTTCATACGTATAAACAAAAGAAATTTCCTTTTTCTTGTTATTTGTCTTTTTCTCATTTTCGATTTCTAACACATGCTTCTCATTCATCCACTCAATTTTAAATTGAGGAGCATATTGAGCAAGAGTTAGATAATCGTATTTATATAAAGTAGGGGATTTTTCAATCGCATTGTTTAAACAATGTGGATTTTTAAGACCATGTCCACATTTTTCTTTTAAAGCTTCATCACTCCTTGGTTTATTCATAAAAATTGTTTGCTCAGATTGGTTTCTTCGATATAAATTTTCTTCTAATTTATTTATTTTATCCGAAAAACTGTCTTTTAAAGTGGTCATAGCAGTCAAAGATTGAAAATAAGTCTTATTTGATTTTTCCAAATCATCTAATTTTTTTTGAAAGATGTATTTTGAATTTCCCAAAATAGATTTTCATCTTTCAACGAAATCTTCAATTTGTCAATCAAATCTGACATTTCTGAATTTAAGTTCTTTTCAGATAATAACTTTAAGCGTAAATCATGTAAAACAGTAATTATAACATCCATCTGAAAAGAAATGAAAGTATAATCAAATTCAGAATGTACCTCATCTTCATCAGTTTCATCATCATCATCATCTGATTGATCATCTCCAATGAAGCACATTTGAGCAATCTCTACATTTGCAGCTTCATCATCAGAGTGATCCAGCCAAAACTCATCTTCGTCTAGCAAAGTTGTTCCACTCTCTCTCTTCTCAGCAAGTTCCAGTTTCTTTCGATAATAAGTTGAGTCCCTAACTTTCTTCACTCTACACTCCTTAGATATGTGACCCGGCTTTCCACTGTTGTAGCATGCAGCAGTCTTTGGCTCGGGCACTTGTACAGTCTTAGAACCAAAAGTGAAGCGAAGATTGTTTGAACCCGACCGTGGTTGGAACTTCTTTTGATAATGTTGAGAAAGAAGGATCATCGCTTTCTCGAGCGCCTCGCCATCATCATCAGTGACCCCGTTGTAAGCGTTATCAGACAATGCTTGTTCAGTCATTTGGCTTGTGAGGAGTGCAAATGGGTCCACTAATTTCTTGTTCTTCTTTTCAAGCTTTGCTTTCTTCTCTAGCACCAAGTTTTCATCAGTCATCAGAATCTCATATAATTCCTGAATCTGCATAGTGGAGACCCGAACATCGTTCCTCAGTCTGTGACAAGATTTGTTCCATTCAGGCTGAAGAGCATTGAGGAATTTCAGATTCGTCTCAAGCTCTGTCTTGTTCACATTTATCTTTCGCAGATCATTCAGCACTGTACATAATTTTTCGAAAACACTCTTTAGAGACTCAAATTCTTTGGCCTTGAACTCCTCAATGTTGTTCATGAAGCGTTTATGGCGGAATTGAGTTGCGACCGATGAACCAAGCATGATCTTTTCCAATTATGCCCACAACAGATTTGGATAATCCTTGCGAAGCCTCTTCAGCTTTGGATGATCAACACGGTTGTTGACAAAGTTTGGTAAAGCTAGCATCAGGTTAGCTTTTAACTCTCGATCAACTTTCATTTGCGAAGCCTCTTCAGTTGTTGGAGGAGTCTCTTTATTAGGCTTTATGAAAGGTCCTTCAGTTAGAGACTTCATCATGTTATCTCCATTAGTTTGACGTTCGATAAAGTTCAGGAACCGATCTTGCCATTGAGTGAATTCGTTTTCGTCAACTAGAACTGGAGGACGAGTTTCTGTACCTAATGACATCATGAGGTCACTCGTGTAGAACTTAGCTTGAAAAGCAAACTTTGCAGAATCCATTTAAAAAAAAAATCTAAGTCTGGAGCTGGCGCAAATTAGGGGTTTGCATGAGAGGCAAATGGCGCAAACTAAGCTTTGCGTGAGCAGTGAAAGACGCAAACTAGATTCTCGCGAGCAGTTGGTAACGCAAATGAGACTTTGCGTGAGAAGTGCAATACGCAAACTTGGATTTGCGTGATGAGAAAATGACGCGAACTGAACATTGCGTGATGCTTTGATGACGCAAACTGAACTTTGCGTGAGAAGCTAGAAACGCAAATGTTACTTTTCGTGAGCTGATGATAACGCAAATGTTACTTTGCGTGAAGAACCAAAGACGAAAAGTCAAACTTTTCGTGAAGAATGGAAGACGAGAACTTGCTCTTTGCGTGAGAGGTAACTGATGCAAATTCAACTTTGCGTGAGAATGATTTATGAACTTGATGAAAACCTGAAATACACTAAGACAAGATTAGGATGAACTAGTGCAAACTAAGAAGAACTCGCGCAAATCACGAAGAACTCGCGCAAAAATGAGATCTGGTGCAAAGCGAAAGCAAAACACAAAAAATCTTTCAGAAATCGATTTCAAAATGAATCTTGATAAAATTTTCTTACACAATCAAGTTCGAAATCAACTTTCTAACACTTTTTAATCAAACTTTTCGATAAAAAAACACAATTTCGAAAATTTTCTAAAAGAACAGAACGTGATAAACCGTTTTTCAGAAATCAAAAAATCTTCAAAATTGAACACCCAAACTAGTTTTTCTTGAAAATTGATGTGAATTAAAAGAATTTAACAATCAAAATCGAATCCAACAAACCAATTTTCACAAGAATTCGTTCAAAAACACATTCAAATTTGATGAGAAATCTCAAAACCGAGATTTTCTTGAAAAAATTCAAGAAAATTTCCAAGAAAATCAATCAAATTTTCAGATTAAACTACAAATTCAGAATTCGAAAACAATTCTCTCAATTCTCTCAAGATCTAGATTGGCTCTGATACCAATTGATAATCCAAGATCTCTGAATCCTAGAGAGAGAAAGTGGGGAGAGAGAGCAAGTAAGCCCAAGATGAGTTCTTGTATAGAATATACGTGAAGTGTTACAAAGACACAAGACCAAAGGGACTTAAATACCCTTGGTCAATACAACACAGTATGTGACACTAAACACAATATAAGACTAAACCTATAAATACAATAATTACTATAAAATCAGACTTAACATTACTTCAACCCTCTTTCGAGGTGAAAAAGCTTTTCTAACCCAAGACTCATATTTACTTTTGTAATATGTGTACGTTGGGAAGAAACAAAGAGGTGGATTAACGGATAAAAAAATTAACCACACAACCTATTGTATAGGGACGAAAAGAAAATGGGAAAATAGAAATGGGATAAAGAGGTAGACTAGTAAGTCCAAAACAAAGTCCATGTTAGCGTGATTGCCTCCCCGACAACGACGCCAAAAACTTGATGTTGTTTTAAAATTTATAACCGCTAGCGTACGGGAGGTGTAGCATACGGGTCGATCACAGGGAGGCGATGGACTAAACACAGACTCGTTCTAGACTATGGCCTACCTATGGAAAATCATCAATATTTTGATTTTTCTATTAAAACTAATTAAATAAACAAACAAACGAATGGAGAAAAACAAACTAACGGACATTGGGTAATGTCTACTTCATATTTTGGTAATGGTGGAAATTCGTTATACAAAATTACTTCAACCCTCTTTCGAGGTGGAAAAGCTTTTCTAACCCAAGACCCATATTTAATTTCGCATTATGTGTACGTTAGAAAGAAACATTATTATTTAAAACGAATATTTTTCCCAATCAACGTCCCTAACTATTTATCATGTTAGGACCGTTGTCACCGATCAATTTAATCTAAGTAAAAGACCGAACCTTCCTTCATATCTAAAACTAATCGAATTTAACTAAAGACGTTTTATAAAAATTCGTTAATCAAACATTAACTTTCGCTATATGAAAAATCAACTAATTAAAACTCAAAAGTTTATTATAAAAACAATTGATCAATACCACAACGTCTATCCAAAGAGACGATTACCCAAATGAACGATAACTAAACTACGAAATAAAACGTAAACAGAAATCTAAACAAAACAATAAAATTAATCTACGAAAACTATAAAGATCGATCCAAGGAGTGTCACTCTCCAATAGAATCATTTTTAGACTACGAAAGCGGTAAATAAATTAAGGTGCGGTGCAAGGAATTTAAAAGGGAGAATAGAGAAAACAATAGATTCAAACATAAATAAATAAAATGGAGAAACGAAACGTTACAACGGTGTTGAATGTCGATAAGAATCAGTCACATTCTATCTTCATCTTCGATTCGCCGAAACATCGCATCTTCATTGACTCAATAAACAAATGATTACAAATAAATAAATAAAAAACTAAACTAAACCTAAAATCTAAAATCTAAAATCTAAACTAAAGAATTAACAAGAAAAGAAAAAGAAACTAAACCTAACAATTGAAATCTAAATCAAAAACAAAACTCTGAACTAAAAACCAAAAAAAAAATAATAATAACAAAAAAGAAAAAACGGCTTGAGCCGTCGTGAGGGAGGGATAGAAAAAATGTGTCCCCACCCTAAAAAAACAATGATATTTATAAAATAAGATTTTCAAACCAGCCCCTCCATCTTTGCATCTCTTTCATAAACGCCCCACTTGATTTATGTTATTTCAGAAGCTCCCCTCATGCTTTCATTCTTTAATATTTTGTCCAACTTTTGTCATATATCTTGAATTGATCCACCATATGAAAGATTTATCAAATGCTTTAAAAACCCATCACCATTCATGCTCTCGGTTTTAATATAAATTACCTGACAAAACCCGACAAAACCACAAAAATGCCAATGTAATATCCCCAACAATGATTATACGAAAATTAACTAAAAATAAAATAAAAACTATATGCAAACGACTAAACACGACACAAAATGCAATTTTAAACTAAAAGGATGAATGCATAAAATGCACTTAACACATCTGTAACATGTTTTGCAATTCAATCTCCCTATTTGTCAGTCTTTAACAACTTTATCTCTCTTTGTTGAACTTTAGTAGAATAGACATTTAAGCTCAGTCTCCCTCTTTATACTCAAAACAGTCTTCATAATTTTCAATATTCTCTCTAAATTTGTTTTTCAAACAAAATAACAATTTTCCCCAAGATTATAAAAACCTCTTTCTGACTTGGAAAGAAATTATCTTCAAGTTTCGCTCAATCTGCTTCAGCAAATTATCTTCAAAGAAATTTTCTGTAAAATCACCTTTCTTTCGGAATTCTTTGAACTTTCGCTTTCAGCTTTCAACAATCTTCAAAAACTTTCATCAAATTGACGTAAATTTCTTTTTTCAGCTCCAAACTTTCTTTATCCATCCACATTTCTTGAATATATCTCCCATCATTAAAATTTCATACTCAAACATTTCTTGATGTTGTCTCCCCCTTTTTGATGAATGAGGTATGAAATCATCAAAACTTTGTACAAGAAATTTCTCTGAAATCTGTTCTGACCAATGATCTTTTAGACGGAGCCACTGAACATTTATCGATCCAGAGAAGATATTTATATGAATCTTTGCAAATTCAGACAAATTTTAAATGTAACACCTGAATCAACAATTGAATCAGTTAGAAGTGCCTGTCAGTAACACGAAGTCACTGTGTGTAACGAACACACATTAAAAAGGAGATTTTGTTATGTTCACTCTCCCAGGTCTTCCATCCAATCATCGAAACACCACAAAGGAATTTCTATGAACGTTATGACAAGAAAACATATTCCTTGTGTGCTCGTGCAAGTGTTTGAAAGAATTAAGCACTTGATTATTGCTTTTTATAGGCTCAAAATTGTGAAAACTATTGAGACAACAGTTAAACACTGACTCGATTGTGCATGATCGAAGTACGAAGGTGGGGCAGACTTCCTTCTTTTCAATATCCAAATTTTCTAAATGAAAACCAGATAGCATATGTGTTGCGTCCCCTTCTAAAAATATGAAACATTTTCTTGTTAAGAAGAAAATGAGTAGTTGGTGGGGTTTTTATCAAGAGTTGGTATGGGCTAGTTGCCTTTTTCAATAATGTTCACGAAGAATTGTTAAACACTAGTAATGTGACTGCCCGACTCTGAAAAAGTTGGTGCAGAGTTTGTTATTCTTTTACTCTGTTCTCTCACCCTCTTTCTTGTAATCATTGAGCTCACATCTAACCAAACTATCTTTTCCATTTTACCTCGTCACTCAACCTACACTCAGTATTTGACTCCTCACACATACGATCACACAAGGTTTAACTTCTTGGGTAGGAATCACTGTTAACGTGAATCCATAGAAGTTTCAATTAAGTCCTCACAAAAGAAACCCATGTTGTCCTAAAAGAACATGTTGCTCAAATAGTTTAACTATATCAGTTAAAGCACAAAGTATATACAAGTCAGACGTTTGTATGCTCAATGAGATAATCATGAAGATTTGAGCATTTTGAACATTGAAGATACTTCACAACAAGTATATTGAATGAATGAAATGAATACAAGAAACTTGTTTGAAAATCTGACATTGTATTAAAAAGATCAATATCGAATGATTTATCAATTAAAGCTTAGGTCAGCAAAAATTGGATAATGTCTATACGAAACAAGATATAGACGCTTTTTAAAGAACGTTTCGAAATGAAATCACACTCAAAATTTATTGAAGTTCAATCGGGGTGTCTTACCATCGAAAATTTGTTTCAATTATGAGACATGGTAAAAACAAATTCAATAAAATATTAAACCGGTGTGTGTGAATACTTGAAAGTATCTGGAAAAGATAATACACAATTATTTATCTTTGGAAACACATGGTTTGTATATCATTAAAGCACAAGTAAAAAAAATGAAAACATTTAAAATCACACTTCTATATTCATGAAATCGCTTAAGAATCAGAAGTGGTTTGAACATTTACGAACATGTTTTCATACCTGAAATTTGTTCGTCTTTCAGACACGTTTGAGATTAAGATTAGAAATAATACCTTTTCACTCATTCTTAAATCTCATGAAGTCAGTTCTAAATCATAATGATATGATCTTGTAAGCATCCTCTCATTCTGCAACGGTCAAAAATCTTGTCAAAGTACAAAATTTATTCACAACTTTATTGAAAAGTAAAAGACATAAAGTAGTAAAACATTGAATATACGAGTTCTCATCTGAAGTAATCATAAGTCATATTCAATATTCCTTGTCTTTACTCTTACTCCCCCTGCATTTATGCATCAGAAAAATTTATCAGTGAAAAGCATAAGTAGAAATATGAACTCCCCCTCAAATGAATGTAGATCATCTTAAATTCTCCTCTCACTCCCCCTGAAATCATGAACATACCTTAAAGTGCAGATATCTTTCAGATTAAAAATAAAGAAATGAATAAAAATAACAATAACGAAAACTTTAGTAGGAAATCACAAATTATGTTTTGAGATTTAACATACCATGTTTAGAAACGAGAAAATTAAATCTCTTTTCGTCGAGAGGCTTGGATAATAAATATGCAAGCTAATAATCAGTGTTTACAAAATAAAGTTCTACTGTACCTTTTCCCACATTATCTTTGATAAAGTGATATCGATCATCTATGTGTTTAGTCTTTGTTTGTTGTACATGATTCGTTGATATTGCAATAGCGCTCTTAGAGTCGCAGTATATCGGAATCTTGTCGAATTTGAAGCCATAATCTCGTAGTTGCGTCCTCATCCACAAGACTTGAGAGTAGCAGCTTGCAACTGCAACATAATCTCCCTCAGCCGTTGATGTGGAAACACACAATTGTTTCTTTGATGCCCAACTTACGAGTTTATCGCCTAGAAACTGTATATGCCCCGATGTACTTTTCCTGTCTAACATACAGCCTGCATGATCTGCATCTGAGTAAGCTATCACTTCAAAATATTATCTTTAGGATACCACAGGCCAAGATCTGCAGTGCCCTTCAGATATCTAAAAATCCTTTTTACCGTAGACATATGGGATTATTTAGGATTAGGCTGATATCTAGCAAATAAACATGTAGAGAACATTAGATATGGCCTACTAGAAGTTAAATACATCAAAGAACCGATCATCCTTCTATAGATTCTAACATCGACAGATTTTCCATAAGAATCCATGCAGATCTTAGTTCCCGGTGCCATCGGGGTTCCAATTGTTGTACAATTTTCCATTTTGAATTTTCTAAGAATATCGAAAATGTACTTGGATTGATTTATAAAAATCCCCATTGAAAATTGCTTGACTTGTAATCCAAGAAAGAAGTTTATCTCTCCCATCATACTCATCTGAAAACGTGACACCATAAGGTTAGAATTTTTTTTACAGAATTTGGGATTTGTTGAGCCAAATATAATATCATCCACATATATCTGAATAAGAATGATATCGGCTTTTTCTTTTTTAATGGACAAAGTAGTATCGATTTTACCTTTCATGAAGCCAGACTTGACTAGGAACTTAGATAAAACTTCGTACCAGGCTCGAGGTGCTTGTTTCAGACCATAAAGTGCTTTGTCAAGAGTATAGACATGATATGGCTTCTCTTGATTGACAAAGCTTTCAGGCTGTGAGACATAGACTTCCTTTTTTAATATGCCATTAAGACAGACAGTCTTCACGTCTATCTAGTAGACGGTGAAGTTTTTATGGGCAGCATACGCAAGAAACATTCTGATCTGTTGGATCCCAGATTTAATCTTATAACAATAATGATATAAACAACAAGAGTATAAACAACGGAAGCAATATAGTTTAATATCAAAAGCAGATTCAAATATCACAGTTCATATATAAAGCAATTAGAAAGAACAAGATATTCATGAGATATATTCAATTGATTCTTCTTGTACAAGATATCAAAAAGCACACATTTGTCAAAGGAGTGATGGTCCTATTTATAGGACCATAAAGTAAACAGTGTACTATTCTGACAGATAGAAGCATGCTTGAACAGTGTCTTACCTAATAGGTAAGCTCAAGACATGCTTGAACAGTAACCCACTCTATAAAGTAATCTTATCACTAAGTGATTGGTTATCTGTTCTGATACTTCAGGAAAGTCTTCAGCGCCATCTTCAGAGAGAATGTCTTCAGAGTTCTGACGTTGTATCAGAGCCTCTGATGAAGCCATCTCTGATGTCTTCTGCTGAAAGTTGCAATCTCTGATTAGTACATCAGAGGCAGGTTTGTCCTCTGAAGTCTTCATCCTCTGAATTCTATCTTTGGAAGTCCTCTGAAATAGGACTTGGGTATTTTCAACACTTTAACAAACTGAAGATTTGGAGCTAACAATCTCCCCCTAAGTGTTGAAAATAAAAGATACAAAAATAGCAGAGAATAGAAGATTTAAATTAGAAAGCGTAGAAGAGAAAATCATCCTCTTAAATATTACTTCTTAAACATTTGGAAGTTTAATACAAAGAAAGTAATATTAAAAAATAAAGAAACAAACTAAAATTTGTCACTTGAACAGATTCCATGGAACTTCATGATTAGAGCTCTGAAGTTGATCATCGACCCAATCTCCAAGTCAAGTTTCGCCAGTAGATCTGTTCTGTGCCTTTCTTCCTTCACATGGATCATTTTCTGTATTCCTCTTAAAGTGTCATCAGAGTACTTCGATACTTCTGAGGGAAGAAAGATCTTCTTCACTTGATTGACTCTTGTTAAACATAAAAACCCAAATACAACAAACAATTACTCAAGATTTATCATAAAAGCTCAAGAACTAGAGAGAGAAAGTCTAGAGAGAGAAAGTAGATCTCGTATTCATCAATCTCTGAATTACAATACACACATAGCTCTCTAGAATGTTACTACAAGATTACAAAGACAACACAATATATACTACCTATCTAATACAAAGCCTTAAAGGCTAAGGAAACTAAACAAGTATTGACATACCTAATACATTGATAATGTTGACTTCTAACATTGACTTTCCTATTTAAATCTTAGATACAATATTTGGATTAACAATCTCCCCCTTTGTATTCAAGATTTAATAACAATTTGATACAGATCTTCAGCCCTTGATTCTTCAACTTTTGTCTCTTTGAAGCTTTCACAATCTTTAATCTTTTGGCCTTTGAATAATCTTGAAAAGTCTTTTTAATCTTTGAAGCTTTGAAAAGTCAACATGCCTTGAAACTTCATCTTTGAAACATCTTTGAAATGTTTACGGAAAAGTAATCTTTGACAAACAAGTATCTTCATCACTTTGATCTCTGAACCATCTTTGGAAGAAACAAACTTTCTTGAATCATCAAATTTTCTTTGAACATTCTTCCTTCAAAATCTTTTGGCTTTGAATTTCTTTATCAGACTTGAACTTTAAATCAGCGGAAGCATTTTGAAATTTCAAACTTGGACATTGAACAAGAACTCTTGAAATTGAACTTTGTATAATTCTCCCCCTTTTTGATGATGTGAGCATCATTATCATCAAAACTTCATCAATTTCAGCTCAGACTTTGATTTTCCCCTTTGAGATCAACTAACAATTTCCCCTTTGACAATTTCCGCACTTTGATCTGAAGAGCCGAATCATGAACTGTATATATCCGAATCTTTTCTGAAAAGTTTGGTATGGCTCTGATACCAATTGTTAAACATAAAAACCCAAACACAACAAACAATTACTCAAGATTTATCATAAAAGCTCAAGAACTAGAGAGAGAAAGTCTAGAGAGAGAAAGTAGATATCGTATTCATCAATCTCTGAATTACAATATACACATAGCTCTCTAGAATGTTACTACAAGATTACAAAGACAACACAATACATACTACCTATCTAATACAAAGCCTTAAAGGCTAAGGAAACTAAACACGTATTGACATACCTAATACATTGACAATGTTGACTTCTAACATTGAATTTCCTATTTAAATCTTGGATACAATATTTGGACTTAACAACTCTATACACGAAACCCAGAGGTTCTGCTATAATTGATCCAGTCTTCTGTTCCTCAAGTTTATCGAACGACTCCACATGTTCAGTTACCTCCAGCTTCTCTTCTCTCAGGTTCAGAGCAATTTGGAAGTCACGTTTTGCTCAGTGTTTGACATAGGCTTCCATTGCCCGTCTGACTTCAACCATGTGGTAAATCATATGGATTTAGATTTACGAGATCATTATCATTGAACTCGTAAATCTTCTGATCAGATCGAGTTACCACATAGTGCCTATAGACTATCTTGTAGTAAGCAAAAGTCTTCTCAGAGATTTTGTTGATTTTGATGATTGGATCATCTGAGAGGACCTGTGCTCTTGGTCTGGTTTTATCTCTGATGAATCTTCTCTCGTAGTCTGGCATGTCCTCTCTGATCCTTGGATTCAGAGGGTTTTATCTCTGACGTATCTTCTCTCCAACAAACTAAACTCACAGTAGATGTATCTGAAATGGTCTTCAATGGAGGCTTCAGGATTTGATGCAAGGAATGTTGGAGGTTGAGAAAATACTTTGGCTGGTAGACCAATGCTTTCCTTCTGAAGAGGATTCTCTGAAGGAGCCTGTTCATTAGCAACCATGGTCTCTGGTTCCATTGTTTGTGGAGGATCTTCTTGTGTAGGTTCAGAGATGTACCCATCGATCTAAGGTGAGTCTCTCAATTCTGTTGCTGTTGAAGTATGATGAGGTTGAGCGTTTTTGAAAATGTATTTGTCGACATCAATTACATCGATTTGATCTCCAGTAGCTTCTTCCGCTCTGTCAGAATTTGAGTTCTGTTCTTTCTCAGACTCTGAGTCAAAGGCATCTCTCATCACCATTAGTGGTCTTTCGGATGATGAGAATGCATCTTTAGAGGATGTAGAGAAGTCTATAAGTTGTTCGTCTTCTTCCTCTTCCAGAGCTTCAATTCTCTCTGGAGTTGCATTGATTATTGGAGTGATTGGAACACCTGATGTTGATGATGCTAAGAGTGTTACCGGTGTTGTGAAGGTTTGCAGAGTTTGGTTGTCATCTGCAGAGGTGGTGTTCCTCTCTGGTTCCTTCTCTTGAACTCTTTTGGTTGGTGGAGCTGAGGTATGTGCTGATTTTTCTTTGATCTCCCCTTTGGTGATTCAGAGGCCTCATCATCATCTGAGTCCTCAGAATCATCAAATCTGTCTTTCTTTGCTGCTTCGCCATAAGTCCCACCAGAAAACTTGCGTTTGTATTTGGGATAGTCTGGTTCAGCGATTTCTTTTTATTTTGGGGTCAAGAACAACCTTCTGAATGGATTCAATTGCTACTGATGCCGTAGTTCTGATTTCAGCAACCTGGTCCTCTGATTTATAGTGATGATGTTCCAGAGTAGCTTTGACCTGCTTCTGAGCAATAATAGAGATCTTCGAAGAACAAGTTAGCATTATGCTCATGATTGCAGACTTGAATGAGAACATATCACTTTTGGTGATGAGGTCTTCAGTAGTCCGGGGTGGCGGATGTTGTGTCGCTGATGGTGCGCTGACTAATGGAACAGAGGCTTGAATTGTTGTTTTGATGAGGTCAGAGATAGAGGTCATTTGTTCTGTTGAGAATGAAGATGATCTGGTGGCTACTACCTCGTCCCTTAGTTCTTATAGAGCCTTCTGAACATCAATGGTTGTAGATGCTTGATTTTGGAGAGCAGCAATCTGAGCTTTAAGAGCGGCTACTTCCAGGGATGTTTCAACCTTCTTTTTGAACAGTTCTTGTTCCAACTCTTGGATTTTGTTAGAGGAGTCCAAGAGTTGGGCCTTCAGAGTGGAAACCTCTGCTCTGAGGTTGATGTTTTAAGAGCGAAGAGCAGAGGTCTCTGAACCGTCAATTCGCTGAAAGTTATGCTCTTTCATGGAGCCTCTGACTTCCTTACAGAATCTTTGGAACTCAGATTTTGTGAGAAGTTCAGAGAGGGGTACATTGGTTACAACATATGTAGCCAATTTATCCTCGAGTTCAGAGGAGCCTTCGTTCAGAGTTGTTTTGATGTTGTCTCTGGAAGGACTTCCACTCAATCCTTGATGTTCCGGAGAATCATCTATGAGTGTTCTGTTCTCAACCAAGTCATCCTCCTCAGATTAAGAGGACTGGAAGTGAATGTGGGAGTTGAGCTTGCGATCCAGGCAAGTCAATCATTGTACTTGTAGGTCAAGCCATTGTCCTTGAGTTGGACATCTTCTTCGGGATATCCTGAAGGGTGAGAGATGAGCCACAGAGGCAACATCATGTGTAGGAATTGTTGATGTACTCTGAGGCAACTGAGTACTGATTGTATTTGCTAAGTCCTGTGAAGAGGACTTATCCAGAAATTGAGTTTCCTCAGTTATGTAAACTTTAGAGGTGGAAAAAGGTACCTCTGAAGTGGCTAGCCGGTTTGGGTTCGAGGTGTGCACCTCTGATTCAATAACCATTACCTCTGGATCAGGTAGGTTAGATTGTGTGGTTGCACTAGGAGATGGGGTTGGTGTCCTAAAATATATGTGCCTTGGGGCATCTTTTTGTGTGGTAGGGGAAGAACTCTTAGGTTTCTCTAAGTCCTTAAAAGACTTGCTCTCTTCTCTCTGAGAATCTTCAGAGCTAGTCTCTGAATATTCATCCTTACTTTCCTCAGAGCTAGTAGAGCTATCCTCTTCACTAGCAGATGAGGTTTCTCCCTTAACGCCCTCATTGACAACCCCTTCAAGTGCTATGTCATCTCTCTGAACTTCGGTTTCTCTAGCAAGATTACCCTCTGGTTCACTCTTGTGAGAGCTCTGAACTTCAGGGTCCTCAGATCCCTCTAAAGCCGAGTTGCTCTTACTCTCTATGTGAGGTTCATGACCTAAGTGTGTTGGGGCTCCCAAAACTGGCTCTAGTCCTTGGGCAACACTGAGATAAGAAGCTCAGGCTAAAGATTTAGGATTTACCTGATTCAGCATGTGGTGAGGGATCCACCTTGCTTCTGGATAGCCTTCAGAGAGAATCGTCGGTTTGAAGTTGTTTATTATGTAGAAAGGAGTTTTGGGTTGTTCAGTTTCTGTCAAAATATGAAGTTTCTCGATTGCCGCATGGAAGATCAGAGACAGAAATCTAGGGATTGTTATTGAAGGAACCTTGGATGATTGGGTCGTTTGTTCAGGGTCCTTTGTCAAGCATTTGTTCTTCTTCTCTATGGATGTCAGAATCAAATCAAAAATTATGCCGGCCATGTCCAAGTTACAATTGAAGAATAGGGCATACATGATTGACATAATTTCTGGTGTTGCTTGATCCATGCTCCCTAGTTTGCAGGTGAGAGTACGGTTTAGTACAGAGAACATGAAGTTACAGATTGGTGGTAGATGTTGTCGTCGGAAGTTGCTCAATCTGGTGATTTCAGTGTTGTAACCTAGCATTCGGAGGAACTGGAGCAGGGTTTCAGAAGTTGGGCGTTTTTCAAAACGCATGATTTGAAGTTCCTCAGTTGTTTGGAGTGGGAGAACTTCTTGTAGAACAGTAGGAGTGATGAGTATCCGACATTTTACGACTTGAGATATGTCGAACTCGCCGATTATTCCGTTATGTGCATCGCTGTAGTGACTGGAAGAATACCATTCTTGAACAAACGAGAGTGGACATTCATTTGTAAAAGCAGTTAGGTTTGAGTCAGTTCACAGTTGGAGAAGAACTCGCAGATGATTCTGTATTGTTCGTCAAACTTGGGAGAATCAAGCTGAATCATGTGATTGTTGTCTTTGATTGGAAAACGATACAGTCGTGAAGATTCTCCAAATTTGGAAAAAAGCTTGCACCATTCAATGGAAGACGCCATTTTTGAGTTAAAGTGAAGAAGATGAAGTTCAAATTCTTTTTGGAGAGAGAGAGACAGAAAGTGCTCGAGAGTAATTTAAAAAAAATATCCAGATGTAAAATTGATTTTATATCCAAATTTAGAAAAAGACACACTCGAGTGCATAATGTGAAACGGAAGTGATTTGACCCTTTTGAAAAAGCCGTTTGACCTTTCACTCATCCCGTTTGTGACACGTGGCTTTTGAAAACTGTTGCACTTACGTGTGTAGGTGCCAAGAAAATAGGAATGAGGAGACATTTTCTAATATTAAATTGAATATGTACTTTTTGCTGACTAGACAAACCTTTCGCCTTGTGAAGTAATTTAAGATATCACTTTTAATAAAAAGGTTCAGATAATCTGAAATTTTAATTTCAAATGATATCAAAAATTGCTAAATAATTAAAAAGTTCTTGTTTAAGGAATGACTGGTCTGAAAGTTGTTGACTCCCCCTTGACAGATGATTAGAGAGACAAAAATGAGAATCCTCATATTAAGTATCAGAGACTCTGAAATGAATTTCAGAGATTCTGAGATGACAGTTGAAAAGATCTTTTTCTACCCTTTGAAATATGAAAGGTTCTTTGTCTTCCCCTTGACCAAAGAATAATGTCTTTATCTTCTCCCCTTTGACACATGCTTGGAGATACAAAAGAATGATTTTTACCGTTTGTGAAAAAGTCCAGAGGCTCTGAAACTAGTTTCAGAAGCTTTGGTTGAACATGCTACGCATGTCAGAGACTCTGATGAATGGATCAGAGACTCTGATGTTTTCCTGTGTTAGGCATACATGTTCAACATACCCAACTTGCTAATTAAGAAATTGAACCTTCGTTCATCTAAAGCTTTTCTGAAAATATCAGCAAGTTGAAGTTCAGTTGGTACAAAATACATCTCTATTGTTCCCTTTTCAACAAGATCTTTCAGAAAATGGTACCTTACATCAATGTGCTTTGTTTTGGAGTGCTGTACTGGATTGGCAGAGATGGATATGGCACTTTTTGAATCACAAAGAATTAGAATTCTGTCATATTGTAAGCCATAGTCTCGGAGCTGAGTTTGCATCTGTATGACTTGAGAGCAACAACTAGCAGCAGCAACATATTCTGCGTCTACTGTGGATGTTGAAACACAGTTTTGCTTCTTGGATGTAAAACTTACCAGCTTATTTCCCAGCAATTGACAGCATCCTGATGTACTCTTTCTGTCTAGCTTGCATCCTGCATGATCTGCATCAGTGTATGCTGTTAAATCAAAGCTAGATAGTTTTGGATACCAGAGGCCAAAATAAGGTGTGCCTCTGAGGTATCTAAAAATCCTTTTAACTGCTGACAAATGAGATTCTTTTGGATTAACTTGATATCGAGCATAGAGACATGTTGCAAACATTATACCAGGCCTGCTTGCAGTTAAGTATAGAAGTGATCCTATCATGCCTCTGTAGGTTTTGACATCTACAGATTTTCCCGAAAGATCAGAGTCAAGCTTGACTCCTGTGGCAATAGGGGTTTTCATAGAGGTTGAATCATTGAGTCTGTATTTTTTCAAAATGTCAGAGACATACTTAGATTGAGTTATAAAAGTACCCTCTGATGTTTGCTTTACTTGTAAGCCTAGAAAGAATGTTAATTCTCCCATAAGACTCATCTCAAATTTACTCTTCATCAACTCTGAAAACTTATCACAATACTTTTGATTTGTAGAGCCAAATATAATGTCATCAACATATATCTGTACTAAAAGCATCTCATTTTTGTACCTTTTTATGAACAAGGTTGTATCTATTGTACCTTTTTCAAAACCATTATTTATCAGAAATGTGGACAGATTAGCATACCATGCTCTTGGAGCTTGTTTAAGTCCGTATAGAGCTTTATCAAGATAATAAACATGGTTAAGAAACTCGGTATTTTCAAAACCAGGTGGTTGCTGGACATGAACCTCTTCATTTAATTAACCATTTAGAAAGGCAGATTTGACATCCATCTGATATACTTTGAACCCTTTGTGTGCAGGATAGGCTAAGAAGATTCTTATTGCTTCTAGCCTAGCTACCGGTGCAAAGGTTTCATCATAATCAATACCCTCTTCTTGGCAATATCCCTTAGCAACGAACCTTGCTTTGTTTTTTATTATAATGCCATCCTCATCCTTTTTATTTATGAAGATCCATTTAGTTCCAATTACAAATTTTCCTTTAGGAAGGGGAACTAAGGTCCAGACTTTGTTTCTTTCAAACTCTTGAAGATCATTCTGCATTGCAGTGATCCAATGAGGATCTTCAAGAACTTCATTTACCTTCTTTGGTTCAACGATGCTTAAAAATTTTACAAAAAAAACATTCATTGATTATGGTTGATCTGGTTTTGACACCCTCTGAAGGTGATCCAATGATCTGATCATGGGATGATCCTTTGTCCATCTTATGAGTGGAGCATGAACATGAGGTGGAGTTTGAGCTTTAGAGATGACAGTTGGAGACATCTCTGTTGTGCTGAGTAGAGGCTCTGATGTTGATTCCATAGGCACAGGATTTGATTCCAGAGCCTCTGAAGTTGACTCCAGAGGCTCTGAAATTGATTCCAGAGGCTCTGAAATTGATTCATTTCTTGGACCGGCATTCAAGGAAGCAGAAGTTGTAACTTCAGAGGGACCAGAGAGATATGTACCTGACGTTTGTGGTTCCTCTGAAGTTGCTCTATTAATATCTCTGAAAAGAAACTCTGAGTTTTCATCATCAAAGAAATCTTCGAATATTTTGTTGAGTTCAGATTCTCTTATCTTTGATGATTCAGAGATATTTTTGGCAATTAGATTGATATCTTTGTTGGCCAGACTTTTGTCATCATCAAAAGACACATTGATACTCTCTTGGATTGTTCTGGTTCTTTGATTGAACACTCTGAAAGCTTTTGAGGCTAATGAATATCCAATGAATTTGCCTTCATCTGCTTTCTTGTCAAACTTTCCAAGAGACTCTTTATCATTTAGAATATAACATCTGCATCCAAAAACATGGAAATATTTAACATGAGGTTTCCGGTTGTTAATGAGTTCATCAGATGTTTTCTTGAATCTTTTGACAATTGTAGTTCTGTTTTGCGTGAAACAGGCTGTTGCCACTGCCTCTGCCCAAAAGTTTGTGGGAAGATCTGATCCTGCAAGCATAGTTCTTGCAGCTTCAACCAGTGTTCTGTTTTTCCTCTCAACAACACCATTTTGTTGAGGTGTTCTAGCTGCAGAGAAGTTCAGAGTTATGCCTTCCTCTGAAAGATATGAGTTGATTTTTGCATTTATGAACTCTGTTCCATTATCACTTCTCAGCTTCTGAACTTTGGTATCAAACAGAACCTGCAATCTTTTTAACAATCTTATTAAAATATCAGGGACATCAGACTTGGCTCTGATGAATTCTATCCAAGTATATCTAGAGTATTCGTCAATCAAAACGAGGATATACTTTTTACCTGACAAGCTCTGTACAGAGATAGGACCACAGAGGTCCACATGAACCATATGCAGAGGTTTTGGACAATTATTATCACTTTTGGTCTTGTGGGAAGATCTTTTCATTTTTCCCATTTCACAAGCAGAACAAAGATGATCTTTGTTAAACTTCAGAGATGGCAATCCCTTAACCAGATTTAGTTTGACCAATTTATCAAGTGAAGAAAAGTTCAGATGTGAGAACTTTTTATGCCATAGCCAAACATCTTCACTGTTCAGAGATACTAGACAGAGTTTCTCTGAGTCAGTTTTTATGTGTTTGGAAAAATTCATTCTGTATAAATTTCCCTTTCTGTCAGCTCTGAGCTTTTCTTGACCTGTTTTTGAGTGAAGTAGTGAACAATGTTTTTCTTGAAATTTCACATCAAAACCATGGTCACAAAGTTGACTTACGCTGATCAAGTTATGCTTTAACCCATCAACATAAGCAAACTTTGATACTGAAACATTACCTCTTGTAAGCTCACATAACCCTTAATTTGTCCTTGCATATTGTCTCCAAAAGTTACTGCTCCCCCAGATTTAACTTTGAAAGAGGATAGTAACTTTTTATCTCCAGTCATATGCCTTGAACATCCAGAATCTAAGTACCAGATCGGCATAGACTGTTTCTGCAAGACATATTAGATTTTCTTAGGTACCCATCTCATTATGGGTCCTATTTTGTTAGACTTCTGATTATCTCTTTGAAATTCTGCCTTTTTATCTTTTGATGTTTTGGCAGAATTGTCCTTTTTCTTTGGAGGCTTTGCCTCTGAATTTTTATTTAGAGATTGATTAAGAAAACAGTGAGAACCTTTGAAGTGATTTTTTAGTTTCATCAAGAGTTGGATGCAATTGCACTTTACAGAACAAGAAGAAGTAGAAGCAAAGGATTTCATTTCATTAAATGCATTCGATACATTATGATTCCTTTTTGAATTAGTACTAGGAATATTACAAGTATTCCTAACTACTTCTTTTCTTTTAGCTTGAGAGACTACCTTCTTTTCAAGTTGCCTTCTCTTGTTCAGAAACATCCTCTTCTTTTTGTTGCTCACTGCACAAACAGGATCAAAATGGTTAATTTCTTGCCATTTTCCTTTTTGTCCAGGAGTAAACTTGATTGGTTTATAAGTGTAGAGTTGAGAAGTGATAGTTTTATTCTTTGCCTTTTCTTGTAATTCTTTTTCAAGTTCCAGAGAAGTTTTTGCTTGAAGGCACATTTCTGCAAAGTCAGGACATATTGGTATTCTGGGTTTATTTTTTAAAACAGAAATAGGAATGTTCAAAATTCCAGAACCAACGATATCTATCTTTTTATGAATTACTTTCTCTGGTTTGTAGAAAATCTGTTCATCTACCTCTGGATCAGATTCAGAATCAGAGTCAAGAAAGTCTCGTTCAGTCTTACCAGCAATAACTACCTCTGATGGTTTCTCAATTTTCTTAGGTCTTGAGACTTTGATGATTCTTTTCATGCTTTCTTTCTTCTTTAAATCAGATATGATATTTTCTTGATTTATTCTTTTGATGTCATCCGCAAATGTAGTTCTGATGCATTCATCAGAGATTGGTGAATACAGAGGGGCATCTGGATTAAGTGAACTCTGAGGTTCATCTACAGAAGTACTTGCTTCAGAGGTACTTTGTTCAGATGTATCTGATTCATCTTTGATGAATGCATTAGACTTAAACATCTCTTTAGGATCATTGCTTTGAGGTTTTGTGAAAAATACCTCTGAAGTTTCCTTTTCTATTTTTAAGATGGAAATTGGAAAGCTTTGTACTTCAGAGTATTCTACATTTTTAAAGTTTAGAGCCCTTATTTTTGATCTCTCTGAGGTTTTTATTCTCTTGAAATTGTTCAGTGATGGACAGTCAGAGCTCTGGACCTTTCCTTTATAGAAAGTGGAAGAAAGTGAAGTTTTCTTCAATCCAGTGAATAGATCAAATTCTCTGAATCCAAGCCCTTGAGTATCCATTTGAGATTTTATCTTTATATGAACATCCTGAGCATCAAGACAGCTTTTGATTGGAAGTTCTTTCTGATAAACACAAAATCCCAATCACAATAAGCAATTAATCAAGATATCATTATGATCAAGAACTAGAGAGAGAAAATCTAGAGAGAGAAAGTAGATCTCATATTGATAAGTCTCTAGCTATTACAAACAATGGATTCTCTAGAACTGCACTACAAGATAAGAAGACAAACCCTATATATACTACCTATCTAATACAAAGCCTTAACGGCTAAGAAAACTAAACAAGCTTAGACAAAGACAATGTTGACTTTTACATATTTGACTTTCCTATTAAATCTTGGATACAATATTTAGACCTAACAATCTCCCCCTTTGAATTCAAGATTTAATAAAAAAAATTTGATGCATATCTTCAGCTCTTGATTCTTCATCTTTTATCTCTTGACGCTTTCACAAACTTTGCTCTTTCGCAGCTTTTGAAGAATCATGAAAAGTCTTTTTAAACTTTGAAACTTTGGAAAGTCAACATGCCTTGAACAGGAAACGAAAAACTTTGAAACTTTATCTCTGAAAAAACTTTTGTCTTCAATCAAAATTGTATCTTCATCACTTTGATCTCTGAATCATCTTCGGAAGAACAAACATTCTTGAATCTTGAAAAACTTTATCAGAATCTTTTGACTTTGAATCAACCTTTGAAACAGCAGCGGAAACATTTTGAATTTAAGGCTTGAACTTTGAACTCGAACTCTGAAATTGAATCTTTATATCGTTCTCCCCCTTTTTGATGATGTGAGCATCAGATCATCAAAATTTCTTCAATTTCAGCTCCGACTTTGATAACCCCTTTGAAACAATCTCCCCTTTGATAAATGTTGTGCTTTGATCTGAAGAGCCGAATCATGAACTGTTTATATCCGAATCTTTGCAAATTCAGACATAATAAGCGTGTAACCCTGTTCAACAAATGAAACAGTTAGAAGTGTCTGTCAGTAACACAAAGTTACTGTGTACAACGGATGTACAATTTAAGGAGCTGGTTTGATGATGACTCCCCAGGACTTCCATTCAATCATTGAAAAACACAAGGTAAATCTATGAATGTTCTGACAGAAAAACATATTCTCTGTGTGCTCGTGCTTGTGTTTGAAAGAATTATCACAATGATTGTGTTTCATAAGGCTCAAAGTATATAAATCACTGAGACAACAATGATTGTACATGGACTCAATGTGCATGAGAAAAGGGTCGAAGGTGAGGCAACTTTCCTTCTTTTTCAATATCAGTATCTTCCAAGTGAAGATCCGATAGATTATGTGTTGCTTCCCTAAAAAATGTGAAACATTCTCTTTTTAAGAAAAGAATGAGTAGCTGGTGGGGTTGTATGCAAGAGATGGCATGGGCAATTTGCCTATTTCAATGATGGTCACCAAAGAAATGTGAACCAATCAGTAATGTGGCTGCCCGACTCAGAAAGATGTTTGGTGCAGAGTTCTGATATTCTTTTAACTCTGTTCTCACACCCTCTTTCTTTTAAACATATAAGCTCACATCTAACCAATCTCTCATTTCCATTTTACCTCTGCTCATTCCCACACTCAATTCTTTTAGACCCTCTCCCCTCAATCACTCAAAGAATTTCTTCCGGGGTAGGAAACACTGGTTATCGTGAATCCATGGAAGATCTATTAAGCACTCACACTGAATCCCATGTTCCTAAAAGTACATGCTTATCAATGATTTTATTGACATGTAAAGCACAAGAAATCATATGTCAGTGTTTGTATGCTCATTGAAAAATATAAATGAAATTTGAGCATTTGAACTTTGAAGATTTCTCAAAACAAGGATATTGAATGAATGAAGTGAAGTTAAGAGAATTGTTTTGAGAATCTGAAAATGAATCAATCAGATCAAATCAATGGATAGGGTATCAAAGAATTGGAAATTTTGTTTATATGAACGAATATAAACAATTTATCAATAAAAGCACAAATATGAACAAGATGAATGATGCTCAACAACTTTGAATATCAAACGGGGGTATTACCATCGAAAAATTGGTTCTTTTAGAGACATGGTAATAACAAATTCAAATAAAATATTGAACCGGTGTGTGTGAATACTTGACAGTATATGGACAAGATAATACACAAGTATTGATCTTTGGAAACACACAGTCAGTTAAACAATAAAACAGAAAAATTGAAAAACATTTAAAAGTCACACTTCTGAATTCATGAAATCTTTTGAGAATAAGAAGTGGTTTGAACATGTAAGAAACTGTTTTTCATGTTCGAAAGTTGTTCTTCTTTCAAACAATCCGAGATCTAGGATCAGAAGATATTTACCTTTTCAGCTCCCCCTCCAATCATGATCAAATGATTTATATCTTTTGAGTTCCCTCTGGATATTAGCATAATATCCTTCTTTGATCATTGAAGAACAGGTCCTGATCTGTCATTTGATCAGAAGCCACTTTATTCATTTCATTTATTCAAAAATAAAAGGACAGAAAGCAGTAAAACAGTTATAGAATGAGTTCTGATCTGAAATAATCAGAAGTCATCACCTTTACTCCCCCTTAAATTAAGCACTGAAATATGTTAGTTAAAACAGGATAGAAATCAAACACTCCCTTTGAATTGTTAGACCATCAATATCAGAAAAATTTAGCAAATAAAAAGTTTAGGATAGAGATTAGATCAATTATCTCGGGATGAAGACCATCAATATCCATCGGATGCAAGAATACAGGAGTAAGGTCTTTTTGATCTCTGAGGTACGGGTCCTAAGCTGTTTTGCTTAGAAGCCATTGTCTTTTATCTTTGAAGATCGGGTTTTGAACTGTTGTGTTCAAAAGCCATTGTCTTTCTTACTCCTCCTTGGATTGAGGTGCCTGCAACACAGATTCAGGTTTCGGTTTTGGTACCCACTTGTATTTGGGTCCAGAAATGTTAGTTGTAGTGCGTGTGGGGGATACAGAGTAAGATCCATACCAGTAATGATCATTTGTTTTATGAAAATGATCATGTGTACAACAAATAGAACAATAATATTTCTTACCGTTGGGTGCTTTGTTCTTCTTTGCTTTGTGTATATGTACACATGAATTCTTCTCTTTCAGCTCATCAGTCTTGTCATCTTTGACTGATTTCTTCATCCAGACCAATTTCTCGTTCTTGAAACTTTCTCTCCTTGGATAAGAATCTGAACCATCTAAATATTCATCAAAGAACAGGTTAGTGCGACGAATCTGATTGAATGATTTGATTAACGTTTTTGAAGAGACATATTTATGATTTGAACTTGAAACAAAATTTTCAAGCTCTTTGATCTTTGACGCAAAGATGTCTCTTTTTTCTCAAGCAGATCAATCTTTGTCTTGAATTCAGACTTCGTCTTTTGCTCTTTCAGCCCTGTAGCAGACAATTCAGACAATTTTAAAGTCAGTTTCTTAATTTCATTCTCAAAGATTAAACGTTCTTCTTCAAACTCTTTTTCTGAATCAGTTCGCTGGCCAGATAATTCTTTAAAAAATCCTACATTCTTTTGTTCTATGGTCTTTTTCTCTTTAGCGAACTTTTCTCTTTCTAAAATCAGAACTTTCTCAAAGTCTGAGATTTGTTGAGAAAATTTTAAGCATTTAAGCTCCACCGACTTCTTTTCTTCATAGCACTTCTTGGAAAAGTCTGAGAACTTCTTGGAAAAAATTTCTTTTCACTTTCAAACTCAGCTTTATTTGCAACAAGCTGTTTTTCTAAATCAGATAAATTCTTTTTAAGCTCAGTGTTCTCAGATTCCAATCCTTTTATTTTCTCATCAGAATGTCCAGAAGATCTTTTCTGAAGATCTTCATTAAGAACCTTTAAAGCATAGAGTTCTTCTTTCAAAGATAAGATTTCATTAAAATATTCTATTGACTTCTGAGAATGAAATTCAACTTGATGACCCAGATTAATCTTCTCTAATTCCACCTTTCTGATCTTTTCTTCAAGATCTGTAAAAAATCCCATGATTAAAGAGTAATCAGCTTACAGTGAATGATCGTTCCAAACTAATGTATCAGAAAATCAAAAATCAGATAGAATTGAAAATTTTCGAAAATAATTAAAAATTGAAAATTTGAAAAACACTTGAAATGACACAAAGATTAACAAAAAAAAAATAGATGACACACCAAAAAAAAATAAAAAATTCCAGACTCGTTTTTTTTTTTTATTATTATTTTTTTTAACCAAGTCTTGAAGACCTGCAAACCCAATGTTTGTGTTTCTGGATTGAATCACAAAAGAAACTTTTCGGGTCCTTGAAGACACGCAAACAAGGACTTCTCGAGTGATAGGAGGACTATGCGTGTTCTTAATGGAACGCACTTGATGCTTTGCGGGTTCAGAGAAACACGCAAGATATGCTATGCGTGTTCAACGGAGCACGCACTTGATGTTATGCGTGTGCAGAATGACACGCAAGATATGCTATGCGTTTGCAATAGAACACGCAAGTTGATGCTATGCGTGTGCACTTGATTTCATAAAGAACACACAAAGAATATGAATAACCCGCATACTTTGATGAACACACGCAAACCTCTAAACTCGATCAAAATCACACCAAAAACTCATCTAGACTTCAAATTTCGATCTGAAACTTTTGACAATTCACTCACCTACACTAATCGAACACAATTCTAGCAAGAAATTTTGATTAAAAACACAGAAATCAACAATTTTAATTCAAGAACAGTGCGTGAACTCGTTTAAAAAAAATTCACAAAAATCGAAAATTGACATAGAATTAGAATGAATTTTGATATAGAATCAAAACAAGAAACAATCACCAACACTAATCGATCACAATGAAACCAATTTCTTGCATTAAAAACGATTTTTCACATGAAATTCGTATGAAACAGTAACAAACTCGTTTTCTTGAAAAACTTTTGAAAAATTCAAATTTTCGATCCAAAAACACCAAATTTCAATTCAAATCATGATAAAATCTTTTCTGAAAAGTTTGGTTCATCTCTGATACCAATTGATAAACACAAAATCCCAATCACAATAAGCAATTACTCAAGATATCATCATTATGATCAAGAACTAGAGAGAGAAAATCTAGAGAGAGAAAGTAGATCTCATATTCATAAGTCTCTAGCTATTACAAACAATGCATTCTCTAGAACTCCACTACAAGATAAGAAGACAAACCTTATATATACTACCTATCTAATACAAAGCCTTAACGGCTACGAAAACTAAACAAGCTTAGACAAAGACAATGTTGACTTTTACATATTTGACTTTCCTATTAAATCTTGGATACAATATTTAGACCTAACAATCTCCCCCTTTGAATTCAAGATTTAATAAAAAAAATTTGATGCAGATCTTCAGCTCTTGATTCTTTATCTTTTATCTCTTGACGCTTTCACAAACTTTGCACTTTCGCAGCTTTTGAAGAATCATGAAAAGTCTTTTTAAACATTGAAACTTTGGAAAGTCAACATGCCTTGAACAAGAAACGAAAAACTTTGAAACTTTATCTCTGAAAAAACTTTTGTCTTCAATCAAAATTGTATCTTCATCACTTTGATCTCTGAATCATCTTCGGAAGAACAAACATTCTTGAATCTTGAAAAACTTTATCAGAATCTTTTGACTTTGAATCAGCCTTTGAAACAGCAGCGGAAACATTTTGAATTTAAGGCTTGAACTTTGAACTCGAACTCTGAAATTGAATCTTTATATCGTTCTCCCTCTTTTTGATGATGTGAGCATCAGATCATCAAAATTTCTTCAATTTCAGCTCAGACTTTGATAACCCCTTTGAAACAATCTCCCCTTTGATAAATGTTGTGCTTTGATCTGAAGAGCCGAATCATGAACTGTTTATATCCGAATCTTTGCAAATTCAGACATAATAAGCGTGTAACCCTGATTCAACAAATGAAACAGTTAGAAGTGTCTGTCAGTAACACAAAGTTACTGTGTACAACGGATGTACAATGTAAGGAGCTGGTTTGATGTTAATATTGTCACGCAGTTTTGCTTTTTCGACGCCCAGCTTATCAGTCTGTCACCCAGAAACTGGAGATGACCAGAAGTACTTTTCCTGTCCAATTGATTACCACCATAATCTGCATCAGAGTAAGCAATCAAACTATAATCAGAACTTTTAGGATACCATAATCCTAAATAAGGAGTTCCTTTGATATATCTGAATATGCGCTTGACTGCTAGTAGATGCGATTCCTTAGGATTTTCTTGAAATCGGGCACAAAGGCATGTGGAAAACATGATATCTGGTCTACTTGCTGTCAGATACATTAGCGATCCGATCATCCCCCGATATGTATCGATATGTCAGATACTTTCCTTTCCAGAGATTGATGTAAGATTTCTCTTTCTTTTTGGAAAAAATTGGTTAAGGCAACATAATTGAGTCTTACATACTCATATTTTTTTACTTCTTCTTCTTTAACTTTTAAAACTCTCTCAAGTTCTTTGAATTTTTCTGAAAATGATTTTTCCATTTGTTTCTGAGCTTTTTCATTATCAGATTTTTCAACAAAAATATCTCTCTTTTATGATTCAAGAAGATATTTTTCCCTTTTGTAAAAATTAAGATCTTTTGTTATTTGTTTTGCTTTTTCTTTTTCCTCAACAAGTTTTTGCTTTAGGATTTGAAATTCATCTGTTAGTTTAATAACATCCAATTCAAGATCACTTTCAGAGGTGGAAGGAGAGTTTACCTTTTCAGTGTAATCCTTTGATGATCCGTCACTTTGATCATTTGTGAACGCCATACCACAGAGATTGGTGGGTTCTTCCTCTCCATCGCTTGTTGAGTCTGACAGCCAGTCTTCCATCTCTTCCACAAGTACTATTTCTTTGACATTGTACTTGTACTTGTTTTTGTAGTAGTCTTCATCCTTAATAAGTCTACCTCTTCAGTTGGCGGAGTAATGGCCTGGCTTTCCACATCTAAAGCATCTTCCATCGTTTTGGTTTGATGGAAGAGAAGTGTCTGATTCTGTCTTATGTGCTTGTACTTGTGGTTGTGGCTTGAAGTACCTCTGAGGTTGAGGATACCTTGGCTGAAATGATTGTTGAGATCTTGATTGTTGAGTAGAATCATGATTGGTGAAATGAACGCCCTTTTGATCACTATGCAGAGTAGATCTGGGCTCTTGTTGATATTCAGTTTTCTGAAATCTTGTTTCTGGATTTCCTCTTCTTTCTTCATCATCTCTTCTTCCTTCAAAGACTTTCTTGCCAAATTTCTTGTTAAATTGATGGGTGATTAATGCAAGAGATTTGGCAAAGGCATTGATGTCATCATCTGAGTCAGAATCTGAGTGTTCAACTTCTTCAGTCATCAGAACCTTCTTGGATTTTCTTTTAGATTCCCTTTTTGAACAATTGTCTTTTTCTTCTGCATTCTTGTGATACACCCTTCTATTTTGACATGAGTGCAAGTGGACCACCTAAAGAGGTTTTTGATTTTTGTTTAACAACTTCATTTTCCTGTGCTACCAAGGTACCATAAATGTCAGTCAATGACCATGATTCAAGTTTTTGATTGGCTTGTATCGACATTGACAGTTGTGACCATTCTTCATTTAGAGTTTTAAGAAAGAGAACATTGTTTTCTTCTTTTGATCTCATGACCCCAAATTTTCTGCATTTGTTGATGAGGATGTTAAACCTTGAGTATGTTTGATGTAAGGTTTCTTCGGGTAATGCATGAAAATCATGATATTCATTGATACAAAGATTTCTCCTGTTCTTTTGAGTTTGTAGGTCTCCTTCAAGTTGATTTAACAACTAATCCCATATCTCTTTTGCAGTTACCCAAGAATCAAGTTATTGGAAGATATCATTGGCAATGGCCATTATAAGTAATCTAACAGCTTTTGAATCATTATCCATCAGGTTAGTTTCTTCATCCGTAAAGTTTGAAGTTTTCTTTTCATAGTAAGCAAGGATTTCAGCAGTATTTGCTGTTGCTGGAACTCTTGGTACCAACACCATTGGTTGGTGAGGTCCATCGTTCACTGATCTTAACAGATCCCTGTCCATGCCTTCTAAGAAATTTACCATCCCTTAGAAGTGTAGGAGGTTTGGTTAATGATCCGGCTGTATAAATGGCACTTATTCTTGACTTTACCATTTTTGAGAAGAAAAGATGAAGATTTGAAGAACTGATGCTTTTCTATGAAGATCTTTCTATTAAATGATGTAACTGTGATTTACTTTTAAATCTGGAGCATATGAAGTTTAATAAACCAGGGTTTACATAAACATGCACAGATGATAAAAGCTTGAATCAGTAAGAATTAAATCTATCCGAGTATGCAAATATGATCTTTCTTTGTTTTAGAAAACAAAGGAGGCTTTGATACATGTTTGATCACATATCTATTGGATTCAAGATCATCCAATCTGAAGATCGCAATTTGAAGCTAAAGCCCCAACGTCGACTCTCGATATTAAAGTCTAATGTTTATTTGTAATAAATGTCAAAGTAATTAATGTTTATTGTTTTTAGTTAGTTAACTTAGTTAGTTAATAGTTTAGTTTAGTTAGATATATAATATCTAAATGTTAGATATTATATTAGTTAAAGTTAGTTATATTATTGTTTAATGTTGCAAGTGGTTGATTATGTAGAGTGTGTTAGAAGCTAGAGAGAGATCTGAGATCAGATATGATCTTATCTCTCAACAACTCTCTCATATAAGAATAACATAGAACACACACACTAAAAGGTGTAAAAGAGAGAAAAACAGAGAACACAATCTAGAGCTTGAATCGATCAACCTTGTAACCATTGTTATTAATCAATACAGGTTGGTAATCGTTATTGTGTCGTATTCTATAAAAATTGATATAGTATTGTGGACCCACAGATACCAATTGTTGGATCTCAGATTTAGTCTTATAACAATAATGATATAAACAACAAGAGTACAAACAGCGGAAGCAATATAGTTTAATATCAAAAGCAGATTCAAATATCACAGTTCATATATAAAGCAAGTAGAAAGAACAAGATCTTCGTGAGATATATTCAATTGATTCTTCTTGTACAAGATATCAAAAAGCACACATTTGTCAAAGGAGTGATGGTCCTATTTATAGGACCTTAAAGTAAACAGTGTACTATTCTGACAGATAGAAGCATGCTTGAATAGTGCCTTACCTAATAGGTAAGCTCAAGACATGCTTGAACAGTAACCCACTCTATAAAGTAAATCTTATCACTAAGTGATTGGTTATCTGTTCTGATACTTCAGGAAAGTCTTCAGCGCCATCTTCAGAGAGAATGTCTTTAGAGTTTTGACGTTGTATCATAGCCTCTGATGAAGCCATCTCTGATGTCTTCTACTGAAAGTTGCAATCTCTGATAAGTACTTCAGAGGCAGGTTTGTCCTCTGAAGTGTTCGTCCTCTAAAATAGGACTTGGATATTTTCAACACTTTAACAAACAGAAGATTGGAGCTAACATGATCGCTTCATTGCGTGCCACTTGAGCGTAAGTCTCGTCATAATCAATTCCTTCCTCTTGCCGGTATCCCTTTGCCATAAGTCTTGCTTTATTTCTAATTACAATACCATCTCCATCCTTTTTATTTTTGAGTACCCATTTTGTACCTATTATTGATTTACCTTCTGGCCTTGGCACAAGTCTCCAGACTTTTAAAGCTTCGAACTGGTTCAGCTCCTCTTGCATTGCAGTTACCCAATCCGAGTCAGCTAGAGCTTCAGATACTCGAGTTGGCTTTATCTTACACAGGAATGAGTCATGCATACACATATTCAAAGTAGCAGACCTAGTTTGCACCGGTAAAGTTGGATCTCCAATGATTTGGCTTATTGGGTGCTCTTTGGTCCAATTATGCTCGTGAGGGAGTGGATTCGATGTAGATTGATCATGATGATCATCTAAGTATCCACTGTCTTCTTCTTGTTCAACATTTGTTGGGGGTACAGTTGAAGTTTCTTGTAGAAAAGTTTCAGTTGGGACAACTTGTTCAGTCTATTGATTATCCATCATAGTGCAACCAACTGAAATAGAAACTTCTGGTTCAACAGTTTCTTGTACACCTTCAACCATAAGAGTATTTGTTTGAATCTGAGTTTTTGTCTAAACCGGGGGAACAAGTTCAGTTAACACTTCTGAAGTGATTGGATGTTGACAGCTTGCTTCTTCAGACCTGTCAATCACAACAGATTTAGGCAGTTTAGTTCCAAGAAACTCATTGTAAAAGAATTCAAACAACAAATCTAATTCAGATAAGTGAGAGGTAGAAGTAGATGCTTTATCCGAATTAGTCTCAATAGTCACAGGTTCTGGACTTATCTGTCAAGAAGCTAAAATTCCGGTAAGTACGGGTTCTGAATTGCTTTGTTCAGAAGCCACCTCCTCGTTGAATGATACATTAACGCATTCAATTACTTTCTTAGACTTCTTTAAGTACACCCGGTATGCAGCAGAGGTTTGAGAATATCCAATAAAGATGCCTTCATCAGCCTTTGGTCCAAACTTGTTCAAATTCTCTCTGTCATTTAGTATGAAATACCTACATCCAAAGATATGAAAGTATTTAATGTTAGGTGTACGACTATTAAACAAAGCATAAGGTGTTTTACCAAACCGACGATGTATTATGGACCGATTCTGTGTATAGCAAGCAGTCGAAACAACTTAAAGAAATTTATGTCCAGAAAGTTCATTTAAAGAATGATTTTTGAAAGATGAAAAAGACAATTCAAATAATTTCAGAATACAAGCAAATTTTACTGAAAGTTTCTTTGAAGACAATAGTGTCTGAAAGATGTTTTACAATCTTGGGGAGATTGTTAATTACTATTCTTGAAGACAGACTTTGGGGAGATTACACAATGTTTGAAGGTTGTCTATGTAAAAGAGGAGATTTAATCTGATGATTTTCTGACAAAGGAGAGATTGCTCAAATGTTTATTTCTGAAGATGATCTTAGTTGAAAAGATGTCTACAAGAGGAGATAAAATTGCTAGAGATCAATCAAAGGGGATAAAATTTGATTTGTACAGAAAGAGGGAGATTGTATTGCTAAATATTTTAGAAATTGTCTTGAATCTAAAGGGGGAGATTGTTTGAGCATAAATATGTTGGATACAAGATAATGAAGTCTGAAGGTCAAAGCCAAGCAAGTCAAAGTTCAAAGTCAACTGTCAAAGTCAAAGTTCTTTGTTTTGTTGTTTTTGTAAGCGTGTGTCTCTTAAGAGATATATTACTAGAGTAGTTGTTAGAAGTTAAGTAGTTGCAAGTTAGAGACTATTCGCATCTAGTTTATAGAGAGAGAAAGTTTGAGAGAGAAAAAGCCTGTACACGGATTCTGTGAATTGGAATTGGAAATTGAAACATGTTGTGTATTCGTTTGTGATCATCTTGTTTTGTGATTAGATTTAAAGTTATAATTTTATAATTAGGGACATAATATCTCGATTTCAGTGAAAAGTTAGAGTTTTTGAACGAAAAGTTGAAGAATGCGCTACATCTGAAGAATGAGCAAAGTGTTTAGTCAAGAACACGCACAGCGATAAAATTCTGAAAAGTGTGAAGAACACGTAAGAAACATCTTGCGAGAAATCAGAACGCGTAAGTGTTGATCCAAACTCTCTCAGTGATTTGATAACGACCCTTTTCTATACTTAGTGAAAATTACGTTTTAATATGTATTAGTGTTTCACCATCAGCGATCAGACTGAGTCCGTTCAGTTATCACTGATAGTCTTTCTTATAAACATTTCTATGTATTAGTGTTTCACTATCAGTGATCAAACTGAGTCTGTTCAGTTATCTCTGATAGTTCTGATGTAAACAGTAACGTAATCCCTGAAGACAAGTCTCTCGTCAACATACGTTCATAGCTGAATCGAAGACAAAGCCAGTGAACAAAGAGAAGTCTACTAGTGACCTGATGCGGATATCACTGAAGCAAAGACAAATCTACTTACACGCGAAGGAACATGAGGAAAAGCTTCAGAGATAGCTGAACCTCTTTATATCTCTGAACAAAGAGATATTCAGCGATCAATCGATCACAAAGCTTATGCCTCAAGTTTCCTTTTGTCTTACTTTGCACAACCAGTACGATGTGTCAGAATGGACATATCTCTGCCACAAATCGTACAACAACTCTGTCAACTACACTGTTCATGATACGGCCGAAAGCACGTCTCCCAAAAGTCAGACTACCAAAGCCAATCACTGAATGACACGTGTAAAGTACCCTACCATGCATTTAATGCATAAGGTATAAATAGAAAGATCACCTCTCCATCTGAGAGTGTGTTCTATTCTTGAACCAACATAGAAACCTTTGTTTTCTATACTTCTAAAACCCCCCATTCTCTATATTCTTGTGCAACCATCTTTGTGTTTCTTAAGTTTGTTTAGATTGAGTCTGTCTTAATCTTATTATGCAACAAACTTGTAAATTGTGTTTGATCATTCAATAAACAATTTATTAAACTTTAAATATTGTGTTTCTATTCAACCCCCCCCCCCCCTTCTACAAACTTGTTAAGTACCTCCGGGACCAATAAGTGGTATCAGAGCAGACTGTTTAATCTGATAAACAAGATCTTGCTTTAATCTATTCTTTGTTATTCTAATATGGCACTTAACACAAACACAAACTATTTTGATAATGGTTCACTTTCTAAACCTCCTCGATTTAGCAGAGATAACTTTTCTCTATGGAAAAATCGAATGATGCTATTTCTTGAAGGTATAGATCCTACTATACCTGAGTATATAGAAAATGGACCCTATGAACCTGTCAGAATTATAGTTGCAGTTCTAGCTACTGCCACCACTCATGTTGTCCCTGAACGCTATGTAGTTAAGGAGATAAGACAGTGGAGTGATGAAGACAAAAAGAAGGTTGCTATAGATGCAAGGGTGAAAACCATTATCTCAATGGCTCTGCCTGATGAAGTTTTCCATTCCATCATGCATCTTAAAACATCTAAAGAAATGTGGGAAACCATTTGTGTTCAATACAAAGGCACCACTGAAATCCAAGAGACTCGAAAGATTAACTTGGTAAGACAGTATGAAAGTTTCATCGCTGGTAA
Organism: Arctium minus; assembly: GCA_954870635.1. NCBI lineage: Eukaryota > Viridiplantae > Streptophyta > Magnoliopsida > Asterales > Asteraceae > Arctium > Arctium minus. The sequence goes on from OX941092.1 coordinate 56,939,572, forward strand.
GAATGAATCTCTCTCTGATGTTCATCAGCGATTTAACTGCTTAATCATAGATCTAAGAACTGTTGGTAGGACCTATTCTAATTCTGAGTTCTTGACCAAATTCCTAGAATGTCTTCCTGAAAGATGGGACAGTTATTTAATATGTCTTAAGCTGACAAAAGACTTAAATTCTCTTTCACTCAGCACCTTATATGGAATATTGCTTAACTATGATGTTATTCCCTGTTTTTTTAGTTTCTAATCACAAACAAATCAACAAACAAGATTCAATAAAATTACCTATTTGATTCAAACTCCAAATCTCAAAATTACAAACTTTCTCTCTCTAGAACTCTCTCTCTCTCTCTACAGATCTCTCTCTGGAAAACGTACACCTGAATACAACTACTAAAAAAAAAGAAATACAAAGCTATTTATACCTACAAGAATTTTAAAGAAACTAAAAAACAAAATACAAATGTTGACTTTGACTTTTATTACAAAAGACTTTGACTTTAATGAAAGTTGACTTTCTCAGCTTTGACTTTCTTGAACTTTGACCTTCAGTCTTCTTGATCTTGTATCCAACAGATTTATGCTCTAACATATGAGCAATCAAACCTTCTGAAGAAGAATCTTATAAAAGATTTTAAAGACTCCAAAAGAACTCCTGTTGCTTTAGTCTCTTCAGAAATAATTCCATCTCAGCGATCTACTCTCACTATCACTGAGTTAGATTCTGAATCTGAGGATCTATCAGACCCTGATCTTTCAGAGTTTGATGACTCCTTAGCACTCTTGACAAACTCTTTTAAGAGATTTGCAAGAAAGAGCAATTTCCGAAGAAATAAGCCTCTCTCTCTTACTGACAGGCCAAAATCAACCCCTGTTGATAAGGCTTCTCCTACTTGCTATAATTGTGAAAAGATTGGACACTTTGCAAGTGAGTGCAGGTCAAAGAAAGTCTTCAAACCTTCTACCTCAAGAAGATCCAGCGATGACAAGTACCTAAAGCTGAAAGAGAAATATCAAAAGCTGAAAAGCTACAAGCGAAAAGGTAAAGGTCTCATTGTTGAAGAACATGACTGGGCTGAATCAGAAGAATCAAGTTCTGATGAAGAAGAAGTCGACAATCTCTGTCTTATGGCTGAGATTAAAGAAGAAGTGGAAGAACCAACTGAAACTTCTATGAGTTATATATCATCTCATGTATCTATATCTACTAATCTCTCTCTACCTGAAGCTGAGAGAAGTCGCGTTGTTGATATGCTGACTATTGATCTTTATAATACTCTAAACGTCAAAAATCTAGCTGAGAACAAAAATGTTGACTTAGCTGAACAGTTAGAGAAATGTCATGAAAAGATCAAAGAACTGAATCTTTTAGAAGAAAAGTTGAAAGGTCAAGTCATTATAAATGAAATTATCAGCATTGAACGTGAACAAGCCATCGATCCTCTGAAAGCAGAAAAGGCTCATGTTGAAAAATAGTGCAAACCATCAACAAAGATCTCTGAGATAATAAATGCTCAAACTCCTGAAAGTGATAGAACTGCTCTTGGTTTTTGGAAACCACAGGATGAGCCTAAAGAAGAAAGTTCAATGCTTAAGTTTGGAACGTTTGTCACTTCTATCTCTGACACTTCTTATAATCAATTTTATCCCTGTTCTTCTTCTAATTCTATCCCTGAGGAAAAATCCAAAGGCTCTAAGTCCGCGGATAAAGGAAAATCCGTCTTTCGTCCTTAGAAGGCTTGCAAGAAAGCAAAGCTGAAAGTTCCCTTTAAACCTTCAGCGAATCAATCCTCTAGCTCTGTGATAGAAATCTTCGATCTCTGTCCTCCGAAGCTAAAAATTGATCTCAAGCCTAAGAGATCTGAAGAAATTAAAATTCCTCCCAGATCTCATGAGAAAAGCATTCTTGGACCTGGCCCCTCTCATCTTAAATTCTCAAAACCTTCTACTTATGGTCCTAAAACCACTTTCAAATATAGAAAATGCTATCACTGTGGTTTTACTGACCATATTGCAAGCAAATGTCCAACTGCCACCAAAGCTGAGAAGGTCCAAAGCTAAAAAATCAACCAAGGTGAAGAATACCACTAAGGTTAAGAAATTAACCAAAGTGAAGATTACCACTGAAGCTGAATCTTCATCTGTTGTGAAGATTGTTGAACCTTCCATCTCCACTAACCCAAAAGGACCCATTGAAAAGTGGGTACCAAACAACGCTTAATCTTCCTTATGTGTGTAGGGATGAAAGGGCATCTGGTATCTCGATAGTGGATGTTATCGTCATATGACTGGACAAAAAGACCTGCTCACTGAATACAAGGAACAGAAAGGTCCCTCTGTGACCTTTGGTGGAAATGAAAAAGGCTATACCCGAGGGTTTGGTGTCCTCATCAATGGGACAACTACCTTCAGAAGAGTCGCGTATGTAGATGGACTGAAGCATAAGCTTCTAAGCATCAGTCAGCTATGTGACAAAGACTACGAAGTTCGCTTTTCTAAGAAAGCATGTTCAGTAGTGAATGAGAAAGGAAAAATTGCTCTCAGTGGTTATCACAGAGATAATGTCTATGTAATAGATATGGACTCTACTACCACTGAAAACTTATGTTTTCTTTCTAAATCCTCTTCTGATGTCAACTGGCTATGGCACAAAAGGCTTTCTCATTTCAATTTCAAAACCCTGAATTCTCTCTCTTCTAAGGAACTGGTTTCTGGTCTTCCTCAGCAATCATATGCTAAAGAATCTCTCTGCTCGGCATGTGAAAAAGGAAAACATACAAAAGCTAGTTTCAAATCTAAACAAGTTTCCTCAGTGACAAGTCCTCTTTAGCTCTTACATATGGATCTGTTTGGCCCTGTCAACATCCAATCAATAGCTGGAAAGAAATTCACGCTTGTCATTGTAAATGAATACTCTCGCTACACCTAGGTTATCTTTCTTCGCTGCAAGAGTGATACTCCAGAAGAACTAATATCTTTTGTTAAAAAGATGGAAGTGCTGAATAATCTTACTGTTCGCTCTATAAGAAGTGATCATGGAACTGAATTCAAAAACAGCTCTTTGAACAATTTCTTTGAGAACAAGGGAATTTCTCATAATTTCTCCTCAGTAAGAACACCTCAGCAAAACGGAGTCGCTGAAAGAAGAAACCGAACGATCATTGAAGCTGCTAGATCAATGCTCAACGATTCTCACCTCCCTACTCAATTTTGGGCTGAAGCTGTTAACACTGCTTATTTTACTCAAAACAGATCGCTGATAGTAAAGCGATTTGGAAAGACAACTTATGAACTTTTTCATGGAAGAAAACCATCTATCAGTTTTCTTCATATCTTTGGTTGTTAGTGCTATATCTTAAACAACAAAGATCAGCTTGGAAAGTTCGACCCAAAAGCTGATGATGGAATATTTCTTGGATATTCCTCCATCTCCAAAGCCTACAGAGTGTTCAACAAAAGAAAACAATCTGTGGAAGAAACAATTCATGTCACCTTTGATGAAACTCGCTCAGCGAACTCCAAACCAATCACTGACAATGAAGAGGTAAATGCTTGGATGTTCTCTCACTACAGAGAAACAGGACCTTTCTTCTCAAACCATCAGCATTCAAATCCTCCAGCTGCTGATGATGATCCAAACATCATACCACCTATCGCTGAATCCAACTCATGGATCTCAACAGAGCCTCTAAACACTTTACTACCATCAGATTTATCTTCGTCTGAACTTTTCTCAAAAAACAATGGAATGTCTGACACTCAACACTTGATAGCTAATGATCCTCAAGCTTCATCATCAGTGAATATTCCAATTGTTGATTCAATCTCTGAAGTAATCGATCATGCTCATGCTCAGCGATGGACCAGAGATCACCCCATTGATCAAATCCTTGGTGATCCCGATGTAGGTATTCATACACGGCGAAGTTCAGGTAATATCTATCTATTTGTCAACTTTATTTCTTTAATAGAACCAAAGAAAGTTGATGATGCCATCAGCGATCCAAACTGGGTCAGCGCTATGCAAGAAGAGCTGGCTGAGTTTACTCGCAACAAAGTTTGGAATCTCGTTCCTAGACCATCTGACAAAACTGTAATAGGCACCAAATGGGTGTTTAGAAACAAGTTAGATGAACATGGTACTGTAACCTGCAACAAGGCTCAACTTGTTGCTCAGGGATAAAGACAAGAGGAAGGCATAGACTATGATGAAACCTTTGCCCTTGTGGCTAGGCTCGAAGAAATTCGACTATTCTTAGCCTATGCAGTCTATAAAGACATCATTCTTTATCAAATGGATGTAAAATCAACATTCCTAAATGGAAAGCTGAATGAAGAAGTCTATGTAGAACAACCTCCAGGGTTCTATGACCCTAAGTATCCAAATTATGTTTATAAATTGGATAAGGCTCTCTATGGTCTAAAACAAGCCCCTCGTTCTTGGTATGACACTCTCTCATCTTTTCTTATCTCCGAAAATTTTGAAAGTGGTAAAATTGATAATACTTTATTTTTCAGAAAGATAAAAGGTCATATTATTCTTGTACAAATATATGTCGATGACATCATATTTGGTTCTACTAACCCATCTCTGTGTACTCGATTCGCTGAAGGAATGAAGAAATAATACAAAATGAGTATGATGGGTGAGCTGACATATTTTCTTGGTCTTCAGATTGAACAATCTGACAAAGGTACTTTTATCAGCCAAGGTAAGTATGTTAAAGAAATGCGGAAGAAGTTTGATCTAACACAAACTTCAGCGATGAAAACCGCTATGGCAACTCCTCTGACACTTAACAAAGATCCAGCTGGAAAACCTGTTAATGTCACTGCTTATAGAGGAATGATAGGCTCCCTGCTGTATCTTACAGCGAGCCACCCTGACATTATGTACTCTACTTGTTTATGTGCACGCTATCAATCTGAATCCAAGGAATCCCATATGATCGTTGTTAAGCGTATTTTCAGATATCTCAAAGGGACTCCTAACCTCGGTCATGGGTACCCCAAAGACTCAGGATTCGATCTAACTGGATATTCTGATATTGATTTTGCAGGCTGTAAACTCGATAGAAAAGCGCCACTGGTGGATGTCAACTCTTAGGAGGAAAGCTGGTAAGCTGCACAAGGAAAAAGCAAAATTCAGTGTCCACTTCCATAGCTGAAGCTGAATACATAGCCGCTGGAAGTTGTTGTGCTCAGGTCTTATGGATGAGAAATCAACTATTGGACTATGACCTTCAGCTATCAAATATTCCAATCTATTGCGATAGCACTAGTGCTATTGCTATAGCAAACAATCCAGTACTACATTCAAAGACAAAACACATAGAGATCATATATCATTTTATCAGAGATCATGTGATGAATGGTGATATTGAACTCTATTTTATTCCCACTGACTATCAGCTTGCTGATTTATTCACCAAACCTCTTGATGAGACAAGGTTCAACTTTCTCATCAGTGAGCTTGGAATGCTAAATCTCGAAGAGTAAATCTTTAGCGTTCATGCATTATGTCAGTGATCATAAGTTCCCCTTTATCACTCTATCTCTGATTAAAACTCTGACTCTCAGGTATGTTCTCTTACTCCAAATCACTGAATCTTCAGCCATTAAGACGTTTTAAAAAAAACTTTAATCTCTGAAGTTTTTCTTTAATTGATGAAAAGCTTTTTGAAAAACAAAATCTGTCACTGAGCTTTATCTTCAGTGATCCTTCTAATATCCAAAAATTAATCTCTGAATTTTCATTAGGGATTCTTTTAAAGGAAAACCTATCTCTGATTTTTCTTCAGAGATAATTTCAAAAACGGAAAATGAAACATTTTTCTCTCTCCTATGACGTCATTTGAACCGACAATCCACGACATGCTTTTTTTCTCTGACACGTTCGTCCGTTGCTCTTCTATCCAATCAACTTCATGGGACGTGTCCATGTCATGATGAACATTTGTATTCCCGCCTCTTTCTCTCTCCTATTCTCTAAGTATAAAAGGAATCTTTCTTTTCATTCTTATCTTTTACGCTTTCTGGAAATTCTTTTTCAAGCAAGAACTCTCTCAAGCATTTGCAAGAACATCTTTCAAATCATTTGCATCTTCTTCGTTAAGGATTAACAGGTTATTTTGATCTTCCTTTTTCCTTAACTCTTGTTATTTAATCCTACTTATGTTCCATCATTATGGATTTTTATAAGATTTCTACTGACTAAAATCGTTCTTTTTTATTTTATTCTTTCAAAACCTTTGGTTTTCTCATTGTTCTTCCTTATTAAAATAAGAACAATATCTTAATCTTTAAATATTTTTGTTTTTATCTTAATCTGGTAAAAACTTCTTTATTTTTAGACTTTAATCCTTCCCTTCTAATCTTTATTTCTTTCCTTACTCAGAAATGGCACAGTCAGCACTTGTTCCCTCCAAGAACGTCAAGTTCACCATCACTGAATCTGAAATCCCCAAGAACAACCATCTTGGACGTCTCGACTTCGATGGAATCAAATACCCACACCTGGTGGATGCTGCAAAATTCCTGAAGCAATCCTGCATTGCTTACGCTCTCACTGTTGATCCAAAACCCTCCAAAACTCTCATTCAACAGTTTTGGTTCACTGCTGAAGAAACAACCATCACCAACAAGAAAAGTGATCAGGTCCCTGCAATTTCCTTCTGCACAGACCTCGGCAAAGGAATGATGACCGCTTTCAGCCTAAGGAAGGCTCTCAGGTTTCCTGACAAACCTAAGAGTGGCTTTGAAGCTCTACCTACTGACGCTGAACTCATCCGGTTTCTGGATGATATGGAGTACTATTGGGACAACAAGCCCCGCTCCACAATTCTCAACAAGAAGCTGACACTCATCAAATAGGCGAACATGCCTTCTCAGCTGAACTTCATCTTTTCTCACGTCATTCAAGGCATGAGTGGGAAAAGTGGTTCTCTTGATCAGGCCATCAAAGTACAGCTCTAGATGGCATACTCAGTCATAGCTGGCAAAAACTTCGACTTTGCCACCGCTATCTTTGACGATCTAAGGTCAAAGATAGAGAAGACGGTGAGGGATCCCAAGATCCCATATGTACGGTTTATCTGTGCATATCTGAAGTTCCTCTATGGCAACACTTACCCCACTACTGCTGATGGCTCCTTCGCCAAAGTGGGTCAGCGTTCACTAGAGGTCAAACCGCTGGAAAACGAGGTAACTATATCTAACCTTCGCTCCCGAGTCTCTCTCCACACTTCTTCTACTTCAGCGGCCACGCAAGAGGTTCCTTCTTCTGCTAGCCCTGCCGCTACCACTGGTTCCAAACGCCCATCGGTTAGTTCCTTTGGACCTTCTAAAAAAGCCAAAGTGACTAAGGAGACAAGCGCCACTAGTTCAAGGCCTGAGGAAGTTTCTCGACAAACTTCCTTGGATGATTTCATGGTCATTTCCTCCACATCCTCAGCACCTACATCATCACCCGTGCCAGCGATCTCAGTCGTTGTCACAACATCAGTGACCCCACCCACTATTCCAGTTCAACAAGCGACTGAGGTAACTACTCAAATCCCAACTTCTTCTATCCCCATCTCTAATCCTCCTATTTAATTGGTCTCTAACCCTTCTTCTCATATGCAGCAACCTCATGTTGCATTTATAGGACCTGATCCTCAATTGCTTGAAAGAGACATGCAAATTCTTTGATCGATCAGGTATACCTAAAACTGCCTATACACCTTCCCTCTCCCCAACTAAGCCTGTTACTCAGCAACTAATTTTTCTTTCAGGTCCTAGTTTGGCAACTGTTGACACGAATGTCAGCAGTTTAGTTGAAAAGGTGGTTTCTCTCACCGCTGCCGTCAACAACACCACCAGCGCAGTCAATACCGCTGGTACTGAACTGAAGACGTTGACAGCTGCTTCCCAAACCAAAGTTGAAGCCTTTCACATCTCTGCTCTTCAAGCAGAGCTTGGCAAAGTAAAAGAAGACACTCAGCGAAAGTTTGACGCTCTATCATCAAAGGTTGATACTTGCATAACTCTTCTTCAGCAAGTCCTCGACAAGTTGAATGCACCAGCTCCTACTCCATCCCCTTCCTTCACATCGGATGACCGCACCTCACTGAACATAGCTGTTGAATTTATTCATCAGGCTACTTCAGATCTCCCGGTGATTGAAGGATGCCTGGATAGTCTGGAGGCTGAAGTCCGAAAGTTGGCCTCTGCACAACCATCCTCTCCAATCAATGATCTCTCCCTCGCTGATAATGACAAAGAGGTGGAGAAAGCTACTGAAGAAATTAAAGAAGGGGAGACAACAGCTGAAGCTGCTGAGGTTCAACTTGAAGATCCTCCCTCTCATATTGAGGGGGAGAAGGTTGCTGACCAAATCCCTTCTTCTCTCAAAGACATTGTTGATGAAGATGAAGAGGATGATGAAGATGAAGAAAATCTTGATCTTGAAGATCAAGAGGAAGAGCAACCTCATTAAGAAGATGATGATGATGATGAAGAAGAAGAAGATTAGTCCTTATGGTGTTCTTCAGCAGCCATCACATCATCAGTGATAACTTCGAAAGAAGTTGTCATAGCAGGGAGGAGTCATGAAACATCCTCAGGAACCCCTTCCCAAAGCAAATCCAAAAGTGCGGTTACTGAGGGAAACCTGAAGCCTGTTTCACTATCTGAGGAGAATCCTTCTCAGGTATGCCTCTCACTTGTCCCTGTTTCTTTCTACAAACCCTCTCTCTCTTTCTAACCTTTATCTCTCTCTTCCCAAAACATACACTAACTCCTTTCTTTCTTTCTTTCTATTTTTTCTGACCAGACAGTTCTCTCCCCTGCTTAAGGGTAAAGACTTTAAAATAATCCCAGCCATTGTAGCTGATGAACAAATAATCCCAATCTCTGTAAGAGAGGTTGATGAAGAAGATGAGGAAGAAGAATCCCTGCAACATCCAGGAAGGCCCTCCAGACCATCTCACTGGTCAGAAAAAGAGATGAAGAGACGAACAGAGATGATTTCTCATCTAGAGAATCAACGACTGAAGATCCCCTCCAAATCAACAGATCTAGAGTTCCTGACGGAATCTGACATCGAAGAATCTGTCAGGGCTGAGAAGCTGATAGCTGATTGTCAAAGAGATGCCTCTCTTGCTCTCATGATTCAGTCCTCTCAAGTCAAATACAAAAATCTAAATAAGAAAACAGTTGAAGTCTAGGCTTCTCTTTTGAAAGAGATTGAAGAGGAGCGCTCAAAAGAACAAAAGGTCAGCGATAGCTCAGTCGAATGGTGTAAAAACAAAATCGACTATCACTCTGACCCAATGAAGATCATAACAGTTGTCATCTTAGGGAAAAACAAGAAGGATCGAGTTTCTGTCACTATGGATATTACCAGAGAGGATGGAATCTGTAAGGCCATGTTCGTGTCAAAGCTGAAAAGCTTAGGTTATATGGAATGGCTAGAGTTCAAAGAAGCGTTGAAGAAATCCAAATCAACCAGCAGAGGCTATGTCGAAGGCATCTTGGACGCCCTCATCAACAGAGTCTCCACTATGTTGAAAGTACCATATGCTCTTCCTTCCAAACCCAGGAAATTCAAAAGGAAGCCTGACTCCTCCTCCTCTGAAAATGTTGCAGTGATAAGAAATTAAACCTCCATCAAGTTCTCAAGAGAAGCTCTGTTCGGTCCTCCTCCTGATCTTTCAGTTCTTGATCTATCTATGCCCCCTGGTGGACCATATGTTGCGAGACAAGTACTTAAAGAACCTTTTGGAATCTTCTTCAGAGATGACGAGGAAGAACTAAGATTTCAGAGAGTCTTTGAAATTCCTATCTGTCCCCTCAGCCATCTCAAGGATCTCTTGTGCTTGTGGTGTGACTTCTCTCCCTCTGCTGAACCGATCAAGGCAATCATATCTCAAGAATCTTCAGATCGAAGGCAGAAAGGAGAAGAAATACCTGAATATATGATCAATCCTCCAAAATCTTAATTAGATAGCTGATAGATTAGTTTTCTATTTCTTGTAATCTATTAGTTAATCTTACAGTAGTTAGTTCTTCACTTGTACTTGTAATTTTCATATCTTGTAATTTTCATATCTTGTAATTCTTTCTCTGAATTAATGAAAATTTCAGTGATGTACTTAACTCTATCAATACTGTAAAAGATCCCTCAAAATAGTAATTGGGACGTGTATATTATGAGTCCTATTTATTCCTTTATTTTGATCCATAAAGTAATTTTCTTCAGTTACTTTGTCATTATCAAATAGGGGGAGATTGTTGATCCAAACTCTCTCAGTGATTTGATAACGACCTTTTTCTATACTTAGTGAAAATTACGTTTTGATATGTATTAGTGTTTCACCATCAGCGATCTAACTGAGTCTGTTCAGTTATCACTGATAGTCTTTCTTATAAACATTTCTATGTATTAGTGTTTCACTATCAGTGATCAAACTGAGTTTGTTCAGTTATCGTTGATAGTTCTCATGTAAACAGTAACGTAATCCTTGAAGACAAGTCTCGCGTCAACATATGTTCATAGCTGAATCGAAGACGAAGCCACTGAACAAAGAGAAGTCTACTTGTGACCTGATGCGGATATCAGTGAAGCAAAGACAACTCTACTTACACGCGAAGGAACATGAGGAAAAGATTTAGCGATAGTTGAACCTCTTTATATCTCTGAAGAAAGAGATATTCAGCGATCAATCGATCACAAAGCTTATGCCTCAAGTTTCCTTTTGTCTTACCTTGCACAACCAGTACGATGTGTCAGAACGGACATATCTCTGCCACAAATCGTACAACAAATCTGTCAACTACACTGTTGATGATACGGCTGAAAGCATGTCTCCCATAAGTCAGACTACCAAAGCCAATCACTGAATGAAACGTGTAAAGTACCCTGCCATGCATTTAATGCATATGGTATAAATAGAAAGATCACCTCTCCATCTGAGAGTGTGTTCTATTCTTGAACCAACATAGAAACCTTTGTTTTATATACTTCTAAAACCCCCTATTCTCTATATTCTTGTGCAACCATCTTTGTGTTTCTTAAGTTTGTTTAGATTGAGTCTGTCTTAATCTTATTTCGCAACAAACTTGTAAATTGTGTTTGATCATTCAATAAACAATTTATTAAACTTTAAATACTGTGTTTGTATTCAACCCCTCCCCCCTTCTACAAACTTGTTAAGCACCTCCGGGACCAACAGTAAGTCTCTGTGTGCGTGTTCATACTGTTTGATCTCTTTGCTTTGAGCGAAGTTGAGATTTAGCGAAAAGTGATTTGCTTGCGAAAACTAAAAAGTTGAAAAATATTCTAAGTGTCAAAACGTGCAGACTCGTTGCGCGAATGTGCTCTTCTTCAATATGCGCAACCTTTGTCTTGCGCGAACTCAGATCTTGCATAACTCTTTCTGCGCAAAGTAGAAACGTGGATGGTTCAGTGTGCGCGAACTTAAAATGTGCATAGTACTTCGTGCGCGAACCTTAAACGTGCATAGTACTGTTTGCGAGAAGTTTACTTTTCTTTGATCTGCGAGTGTCAGTACTTAGAGAATTTTCTGAGTTTTTCAAGCGTTGACCAAGTTTGACTTTCAAAGTCAAATTTGTTTCTGAATTTTTTATGATCAGTTCAAATCAGTGCAAAATCAAAGATGACTTCCAGAGAGGCTCTTGCTATCGGTACAGATGTAAAGCCACCAGATCTGTTTAAAGATGAATATGAGCAGTGGAATGACAGATTCGTGGACTTCATTGACCGGAATGATCTGGGTGACTACATCAGATTGTCTTTGAAAGAAGGAGTGATGAAACTTCCCACCAAGATTCATACTACTGAAACTGAAGGAGAGGAAGTTGTAAATAAAGAGTATCCAATGTCAGTTGAAGAGTATATAGAGGAACAACAGAAAAGACTAAAAGCTGACAGGTTGACAAGATCTTTTATTCTGTAAGGAATTCCAAATGAGATATATGTCAAGATAGACAGTTATAATGTTACGGGAAAGGAAATGTGGGATCAACTTGAGAAAATGATGCTAGGATCAAAGATCGGTAATCAGCTGAAAATGTCAAATTGCCTGAATAACTACGAAGAATTCAAAGCAAAGGAAGGTGAAAGTTTAGAAGCTACTTATGATAGGTTTGTGACTCTTCTGAATGAGCTGAGCAAGAACAAAGTCAAGAAGTCTCAGATTGAGCTGAATGTGAAATTCTTGAGCATTCTACAGCCAGAGTGGAAATGGTTTACCAGACAGATGAAACAGATAAAGATCTGAATGAGATACCACTCCATGGGGTTTATGAGACTTTAAGATAGAATGAGGAAGAGGTGGAGGAGATTAATGATGAGAAGAAGAAAGCTTAGAAATTGGTAGTAGATCCAGTTGCATTAGTTGTCATGAAGAAAGAGAAAAAGTCAGTGAGTTTGAAGAATAAAAAGAATGTAGTTATTTATGAATCTGAGGAAGATGAAAGTGAGGAGGATTCTGATGATTGTGAACTTAATTCAATCTATGCTACTATTGACCAAAGCTTTCTAGAAGAAATTCTACAAGAAACCGGGGTCAAACAGTCAGAGATACTCATTAGGTTCCAGAAACTATGAGCATAAGGAGAGAGTTGAAGGGAAAAGGTTTGAGGAGAAACAGACAGAGGAGAAGAAGTATGGGAACATGAATGAGGAGAAGAAAGAATCTGAGCCAGTAAATTGCTATAACTGTGGAAAAGTAGGCCGTTATCCTAAGGATTGTCGGAAAACAAAGGTTCGCAATTCAGAGTACTACAAGAATAAAATGCTTTTGGCCAAGCAGCAAGAAGCTGGAAAAGAATTGATGGCTGAAGATAAATATTGGTTGGATCATTCAGATGGTGAAGATGACATGGATGAAAATGCTCACATGTGCTTTATGGGTCAGAACATAATTGAAGCAGATTGTGATGCTGAAGATACTGAAAAGGTATGTGATATGACTGAATCTGATTTTCTATTCAAATGTAGTCCATGATGATTGAACTTCAGGATTTGCAGTCTAATCTTAAATGGGAAAAAGGTATCATTAAAGAGAAAAAATAATCAATACTGAAACTCAACAATGATATTGCTGAGAAGAACGTATTGATTGAGGCTTTACATAAAAATATTGATACTAGTGCGAGAGAAAAGACTGTAATCCATAATCAACCGTCTGAAACAACTTCAAAATATAAACTGTGTGAACTTGAGATTAAAGAGGTTACGAAAAAGTGTTTATCTTTAAAGAAAGAAAACAAATCTTTAGTTGAAAAACTGTGTGGTTTGGAAGAGAAACTTTATATTCTAGGTCAGACTGAACAAACCATTCATCTTAACAAACCAAAAGAGAGTAGTGAGTGTTGGGGTCTTGGCTATGATAACCCACACTATTTGAAAAAGGGTATTTACAAAGTGTCTGCCTTGTACGATTTTGCTTTTCTAAAACTGGCACCTCAATACCCTGAATTTAAAGTTAAATGGACAAAATTATCAGATGAGGATGAAGCTAAGGAAATTAAGGAAAGGAAAAATAAAACTAAAATGCAACTTCCATTTCGATATTAGAGGTTGAATTCTAGTTATAGTTATTATTCCCAGATTCTAGTCTCTAAACACAAACAAATCAACAAACAATATTTATGAATCAATTACCTTATTGATTAATCTTTCAAATCCAACGATTACAACTTTCTCTCCCGAAGACTCTCTTTCTCTCTACAGATTTTATCTCTCTCTCAGATTCTCAATTAGACAATTGAATACCACTACTTTTGGAAAACAAAGAATACAAGGTATTTATACTCACAACTAAAAACAAGGAAACTAAAATACAAAAACAATAGATTGACATTATTACAAAAGACTTTGACTTTTAATTGAGAGTTGACTTTTCTCAGCTTTGACTTCTTAAACTTTGACCTTCAGTCTTCTTGATCTTGTATCCAACATATTTATGCTCTAACAATCTCCCCCTTTGGATTCAAGATCACTATTGAAAAATCTAGCAATTCAGTCTTCTCTTTTAAGCTCTGCCATTACAATCTTCCCTTTTTCTTTGATGGTATTCTTTCCAAAACATGTCTTCAAACGATTAACAATCACCCCAAAACTTTCACAAGATACTTTCAAACTTTGGAAAAAAATTATCTTCAGAATCAACTCGGATTGCTTTAGCAAATAATCTTCAAAGAAAATTTCCTCAAATCATCACTAATTCTTTGATCTTGTTCAAATCTTTACTTTGAACTTTTCTGACTTGGACATTTCTGAAAATCGTATCTCAAAACTTTATCATTTCTTGATACCATCTCCCCCTTTTTGATGATCTGAGCATCTATATCATCAAAAATTTTCTTCCAAGAAATGTCTTTGACCATTCTGATTTGTCAAACTGAGCCTCTGATTGTGTGATCCATAACCAAGTATTCATATAGATCTTTGCAAATCCAGACAAAAATAAGAACATGTAACTCCTGAATCAACAAATGAATCGGTTAAAACGCCTGTCAGAAATACAAAGTCACTGTGTGTAACGAATACACAATATAAAGGAGCTTTTTGTTGTTCACTCCCCCAGGGCTTCCATCCAATCATCGAAACACCACAAAGGCAATTTCTATGAATGTTATGACAAGAAAACATATTTCTTGTCTGCTCGTGCAAGTGTAGAAAGAATTAAGAACTTGATGATTGCTTTTAAGGCTCAACATTGTGTAAACCACTGAGACAACAGTAGATAAACACAAACTCAATGTGCATGATTGAAGTGCGAAGGTGGGGCAGGCTTCCTTCTTTTTCAATATCAAGATTTTCCAAATGAAAACCAGATAGCATATGTGCCGTGTCCACTTGAAAATGTGAAACATTTTCTTTTTGAGAAGAAAATGAGTGGCTGGTGGGGTTAAATTCAAGAGTTGGCATGGGCTAGTTGCCTATTTCAATAACGTTCACCAAAGAGTTGTGAAACGCTAGTAATGTGGTTGTCCGACTCAGAAAGTAGTTGGTGCAGAGTTTAATATTCTTTTACTCTGCTATCACACCCTCTTTCTTTTTAATCATTAAGCTCACATCTAACCAAACTCTCTTTTCCATTTTACCTCAACACACAACCCACACTCATTTCTTTTAGACTCCTCACACTCAATCACTATAGGGTAACTTCTTCGGTAGAAATCACTGGTTAACGTGATTTCATAGATGTTCAGTTAATACCTATCACAAAGAACCCATGTATGATCCTAACAGAACCCATGTATCAATTAAAGCTCATATACAAATGTCAGACGAATGTATGCTCATAAAATATAATCATGAAGATTTGAACATTTAAAAATGTTCAAGTATTTTCAAACAAGTATATTGAATGAATGAACATGAATGCAAAAGACTTGTTTGAAAATCTGACATTGTATGAAAAATGATCAGAAATGAAATGATATATCAATTAAGGCTTATGGTCAAAAATAACAGATATTGTCCATACGAAACAAAATATAGACACTCTTGAAATGACGTTTCGAAATGAAATGACGCTCAAGATACATTGAAGTACAAGCGGGGTGTCTTACCATCGAAAATATGTTTCAATATGAGACATGGTAAGAATAATTTGAACAAAAAGTCAGACCGGTATGTGTGAATACTTGAAAGTATAAAGAAAAGACAATACACAAGTATTTTCTTTGGAAACACACGGTTTATTAATCATTGAAGCTCAAAATGAAAAATGAAAACATTTAAAATCACACTTCCATTTCATGAAATCTGTTTAAGAATCGGGAAGTGGTTTGAACATTTTAAGAACATGTTTTCTATGATTGAAAGTTGTCCTTCTTTCAACCATATCTGAGATTAAGATAAGAAATTAACCTTTCTATGCAGTCTTAAATCTCATGAAGTCAACTGAAGTCATAAAGATATGATATTGATAGCTTCTCTCATTCTGCACAAGTCTCAAAGTCATGTCAAAGCAACTTTATTCACAAATTTATTCAAAATTAAAAGACATAAAGCAGTAAAACATTGAAAGTACGAGTTCTGGTCTGAAGTAATCAGAAATCATAACTCATACTCCCCCTGAAAATATGCATCTGAAATTTGTCATTAAAAAGGCACATGATAGAGATCTACAACTCCTCCTTAAGTGTACTTCGTCATATCTTCCGAATACATATTTCCAGAAAAACTTATGTACTCCCCTTTGAAGGTTGATTTCCTCATTTGAGTATCTGAGTACAATCTCTTATCTGCCCGGGAGTAGCATTTCTTTTTCATCATTGAAGAGTGAGTCCTAAACTGTTGTGTTTAGAAGTCAAACTTCGTTGAAGTACGGGTCCTAAGCTGATTTACTTAGAAGCCTTGGTTCTCTTACTCCCCCTTGACTGTAGGTGCCTGCAACACATATTCACTTTTCGGCTTTGGTACCCACTGGTATTTGGGTCCATAATTGTTAGTTGCAGTTCTTATGGGAGTAACTAAGTAAGAACCGTATCAGTAATGATCACTAGCTTTATGAACAAAATCATATGTATGACAGTAAGAACAATACCTCTTTTTAGATAACCTGATCAATTGATCTCTCGAATAAGCAAGATCAGGTTTACCTTTTAGCACTTTGTTCTTCTTGACTGTTGATGCATGTATACATGATTTGTTACTTGTCTTCTCTTCCTTCTTTCCTTTCTTTCCTTTCTTCTTCTCATCATTCTTCTTATCTTTAACTGGTTTTACTCTCCATACAAGCTTTTCTTCTTCATATCTTCTTCTTCTCCTTCTTCTTTGTGTATTTGAACCATCTACATTTTGATCATAGAAAATGTTAGTAGTACGAATCTGATCAAATGAATTAACTGACCTTCTTGAAGAAACAGTTTTCAAATGTGAGCTTGAGGCTGACTTGTTAGAACCAACTGAACTATTTCTAGGTGTGGGGATTTTTGACTCTAGAGTCGTTTTCTCAGTCACCACCACCTTGGAAACAATATCTTCAAGCTCATTAATCTTTGAAAAATAACTGTTCTTTTCTTTGATGTGTAAATCAATTTCTTTCTTTAATTCAGACTTCGCTTTCTGCTCTTTCAGTGCACTCTCAGATAATTAGATAACTTTGCAGTCAGCTTCTTTATCTTTTTCTCAAATATAATTCTTTCATCTCCAAAATCTTTTTCAGCATTCTTTTGTCCATCAGATATCTCTTTAAAGAATCCAACATTCTTCTGTTCTATGTCTTTCTTTCCTTTGCAAACTTTTCTCTTTCCAGAATAATTACTTTCTCAAACTCAGAAATATGTTGAGAAAGCTTTAAACATTTCATCTCAACAGTCTTCTTTTCGTCAGCACATTTTCTGGAAAACTCGGACAATTTCTTAGCAAACTCTTTCTTTTCTTTATCAAAAATTGATCTTTCTTCAACAATTTGCAATTCTAATTCAAAGATTTTCTTTTCATTAGCACGCCTTGTTTGCTGACACTTGACAATATGAACTTCTAAGTAGGAGATCTTGCTTTTTAACTTAGTGTTTTCAGCTTCCAAAATCAAGATTTTTTCTTCGTTAAGCCCAGAAGTCTGTTTCTTTTCTTCAATGCTTTCATCATCTTTCAATGCTGAGATTCAGAGATTTGCTTCAGAAGATCCTTATTCATCCTTTTCAATGCATTCACTTCTTCTTTTAATACCTTCTTTTCATCATGATATTTATGTGATCGCTTTGAATAACGCATAGCTGATAAAGTAAGATTTTGAATATCTGATTTGAGTGAAGCAATCCTTTCTTCATCACCAGAAAAACTCATCTTGAATATCTGTTTCAAAAAGAACTTGAACTTGATCATTAATCCAAATGAAACAATCAAGAAAATACAAAAAACTTGAAATATAAAATCAGAAATTTTGATCACAATAAGAAATATGTTCCCCCTCCGCAGACTTAGCACGGGGGTCCCGTTAGCGGGTGGGGTCAAGGGGCAACACCCTTGCGTGATCGAGTGTCAGCGCCCCTAGAGAAAAAAATTTCACTATTAAAGGCCATATTACAGTTTTGAAAATTTCTCAGAAAAAAAAATTCTAAGTAACAAAACTCGCAAAGCACTGTAAAACTCGCAAGTCACTTCTGATTAGTCAAATTTTCTTTCTAACGACTATTTTCAAAGTTATTCTACAGAGGAAATGGAGGCAAAACCCATTGAAGGAAAGATTTATGTTACTCCACTCATTTTAGAAAGTAAAATTTCTGAACTCGAGATTACTCTTGTAAAAGAAAAGATTTTGACTGGGTTAGAACAAATGATATTTTCATCTGTTTTCATTAACACTGATTTTTCAAAATCTTCCAAATCTTCTAAATCAAATGATGTTAAAAGTCTGTTTGATGAAGAGTTAGATTTCCTAAACTCTGATGGTTGTTTTTATGAATATGTTGATCAATTTGACTTCAATGCAAAACTTCCAGATCATTCTCAATTCATTATTAATTCTTATGGTTTACCCAATGTGTATGAGAAAGGTGAATCATCAACGAAAGTTGATAAACCAATTTTTGTGAGTACTACTCATGCCAAAGGTAAAATGAAAAAGAATAGGCACTCACAGAAACGGATTAACACTGGTAAATCAAAGAATAAACAATCTTTTAAGTCTCACAGTTCAAACATTCAAAGTTCATATGTTTTAGATGTGAAAAGGAAAAAGCCTGAAGTGAAATCAGAGTGGAGACCAATAAAGAAAATTGATGAGAATGCCAAATCATGTTCTGACATTCAGTGTAATAGAATGACTATTAGTGAAATTTATGTAGTTGGTAATGTTGCTTTTCACAAAACAAAACTTGTAACTTCTTACAAGCAATACTCAATATAGCAATTACTTCAATTATCTCCGTCTACTAATAAGTCTTCTACATATCGTTGAAATGGTTTTGTGTCTCGCCAATATTCTGATGATTGGTTTGGTTCATATCATGTCTATTCTAATTTATTCGTTTCAAAAGATTTTCAAAATCAAAGAGGACCCAAATTCAAATGGATGCCAAAATCTTGTGCTAACTTGAAGGGACCCAGTTATAAATGGGTACCTAAACATGTTGTTCCTTGATTTCTCATGTGCAGACCCGTCATAAGGGGTACTTGGATTCTGGTTGCTCCAAGCATATGACCGGGCAGAAAGATATTTGTTATTCCCAAATTCTAGTTTCTAAACATAATTAATCAAACACAAACAAGATTTCAATCAAATTACCTGTTTGATTTCGCTTTCAAATCCCAAGATTTCAAACTTTCTCTCTCTAGAACTCTCTCTCTCTCTCTCTCCAGATTTCTCTCTCTCTCAAATGTATTCTGTAAGTTCCTTCTACTAAAAACAGAAAAACAAAGCTATTTATATCTTGTGGCCCAAGAATTACTAGCTATATCACATTTAGATTGACACAAACACTTTTATTAGATCAAACATATGAATTACAATTAAGCACATATCTCACGTATGTGTGTTTGTTCTTTGTGTGTGTGTGTGTTCTTACTCTCTCTCAACAACCACCAATATTACACCTTCACTTTCACACACTTACTATCACTTACTTACACACATCTCTCTCTAAACAACACAACTACTTGCTTATATATAGGTCAACATGACCAAGCAAGGTCAAACCATCTAAACTCTCTTACAACACACTTACAATAATGACCCTCATTTAATCTTGAATACAATTACAGTCTAACAATCTCCCCCTTTGGATTCAAGATTAAAAAAATTTGGCAATAATCTTCAGGTCTTTATATCTTCATAATTGACTTCAACTTCAAATCTTTTCTGGCTTTGACATCTTGAAAACTTTGACAATTCCTCAAACTTGTCTCTCTCTTTGAATTAACTTTTGCATAAACTCTGACTTTCTCTTTCATAAGCTTTCTTTGACAAACTTTCTTTAATCTTTGACTTCAATCAACTGAAAACTTTATCTCCTCTTCCATCTGATCTTGAACTTTGATTATTCTCCCCCTTTTTAATGATTTGTAAGAATCAAAATCATTAAAACACTTCAAAGTCAGATCCGTCATTGAATGAACTTCCCATCATCTGATATGCACATTCTTCAAGAACTTTCATCTCCTCCTTTGGATAATAGACAATCTCCCCATATAGGAAAATCATTCTCACATCTGATCTGGATTGGCCTTAGATTCACGAACATATTCATCTGAATCTTTTCAAATTCAAACGAAATAAAAATGGTAACCCTGAATCAACATATAAAACAGTTAGAAGTGCCTGTCAGTAACACAAAGTTACTGTGTACAACGAATGTACAATATAAGGAGCTTCTTTGATGTTGACTCCCCAGGACTTCCATTCAATCATTGAAAAACACAAGGTAATTCTATGAATGTTCTGACACAAAAACATATTCTATGTGTGCTCGTGCTTGTGTTTGAAAGAATTAGCACAATGATTGTGTTTCATAAGGCTCAACATATGTAAATCACTGAAACAACAATGATTATACATGGACTCAACGTGTATGAGAAAGGGTCGAAGGTAGGGCAACTTTCCTTCTTTTTCAATATCAGTATCTTCCAAGTGAAGATCCGATAGATTATGTGCTGCTTCCCCAGAAAATATGAAACATTCTCTTTTTATGAAAAGAATGAGTAGCTAGGGAGGTTTTATGCAAGAGATGGCATGGGTTATTTGCTTATTTCAATGATGGTCACGAAAGAAATGTGAACCAATCAGTAATGTGGCTACCCGGCTCAGAAACATGTTTGGTGCAGAGTTCTGATATTCTTTTAACTCTGTTCTCACACCCTCTCTCTTTTAAACATTTAAGCTCACATCTAACCAATCTCTCATTTTAATTTTACCTCAGCTCACTCCCACACTCAATTCTTTTAGACCCCTCTCCCCTCAATCACTCAAAGGATTTCTTCCGGGGTAGGAAACACTGGTTATCGTGAATCCATGGAAGATCTAGTAAGCACTCACACTGAATCCCATGTTCCTAAAAGTACATGGTGTTCAATGATTTTCTTGACATGTAAAGCACAAGAAATCATATGTCAATGTTTGTATGCTCATTCAAAAATCAGAAATGAAATTTGAGCATTTTGAACATTTAAGATTTCTCAAAACTTTATATGAATGAAAAGAATAGAAATGTTTTGAGAATCTGACAATAATTAAGATCAGATCAAATTATCATGAAGAAAAATATTTGGGAATTCAAAGACGTATGTTGTTTATATGAACAATATATAAACATATTATCAATGAAAGCATATTAAAATGAAATGACGTTTGATTCAAACAACTGTGAATACCAAACAACGAGAGTATTACCATAGAAAGATATATCATTTGATACATGGTAATTACAAAGTCAATTTGAAAATACTAAACCAGTGTGTGTATGAATACTTGACAAGGTATATAGAAAAAAAAATACACAAGTATTATTCTTTTAAAGAACACACGGTCAGATAAACATATAAGACTCTCAAGTATCCAAAAATCATTTAAAATTCACACTTCTCAAATCATAAAAACATGTTAAGATCGTGAAGTGGTTTGAACATTTTAAAACCATTTTTCACAAGTGATAGTTGTTCCTCTTTCACAAGTGTTAGAGTATAAGGATTAGAATGTTATACCTGTGGATTGAAATCCTTAATTCCCCCTGGAATGAATATAGCAAGTAAAGTATCCTTGAATAGATATTCTCCCCCTTGATATCTGTAAAACATCAATCTCGTTAGAAATATTATTATAAAAAAATATAGCAATATAATTTCTAAACTTCCTTTCAAATGAAAAACTTCCTGAAAAGATATAATCAAGAAAGCATCCTTCAGCAGAAAACAATTGATTAAGAGTTTTGAACTAAATTGTCCAAAAGCCATTATGCTTTGAAGCACGGGTTCTGAACTAATTTGTTAAGAAGCCTTTGTCACATAACATATCCTGCAAGAAAAAGATTTTGGTAATCATTATAAAAATGATTCCGCTTTAGTCAGTCAACATATGATGAAATATCCAAAATATATTCAAATAAAGTACAAGTTTAGAAAACTCCCCTTAGAATCATGAAGTAGCATTTAACATACCAAGTTTGCTAACTAAAAAGGTAAACCTCTTTCCATCCAACGACTTGGTGAAAAGGTCTGCTAACTGGTAGTCTGTAGTCACAAAGTGCATCTCGATATCGCCCTTTTCGACATGATCCTTTATAAAATGATAACGCACGTCGATGTGTTTTGTCTTGGAATGCTGCACTGGATTAGCAGTTATCGCAATCGCACTCTTAGAATCACAGTAAATAGGAACTCGTTGGTAAGTATATCCGAAATCTTTTAACTGTGTTCGCATCCAGAGAACTTGTGAACAACAGCTTGCGGCAGCTACGTATTCAGCCTCGACGGTGGATGTAGAAACACAATTTTGTTTCTTAGATGTCCAGCTAACCAACTTATCACCTAAGAACTGACAAGAACCAGAGGTGCTCTTTCTATCTAGTTTGCAACATGCATGATCAGCATCAGTATAGGCAGTTAAATCAAAAGACGAACCCTTAGGATACCAAAGGCCTAACTCAGTAGTTCCTTTAAGATACCTAAGAATCCGTTTTACAGCGACCAGGTGTGACTCCTTCGGATTAGCTTGATATCTCGCACAGAAACATGTAGCAAACATAATATTCGGTCTACTCGCAGTTAAGTACAGCAGTGAACCAATCATGCTACGGTACACTTTTTGATCTACTGATTTGCCAGAAAGATCTGCATCTAAAAGTGTGTCCGTTGCCATCGGTGTTTTCATCACTGAACTGTCAATCATGTTAAATTTCTTTAGAATATCTCGAATATATTTTGACTGATTAATGAAAATGCCTTCGGGTAACTGTTTTACTTGAAGACCAAGGAAAAAATTCAGTTCACCCATCATTGACATTTCAAAACGAGATTCCATGATTATTGAAAAGTTTTTACAAAACTTTGGATTTGTAGAACCGAAAATTATATCATCTACATAAATCTGGATTAGAATCATATCATCACCTTGCTTTTTCAGAAAGAGAGTAGTATCAATTGTACCTTTCTTGAATCCTGAAGCGAGTAAGAATTGAGTTAAAGTTTCATACCAAGCTCTTGGTGCCTGTTTGAGTCCATACAATGCTTTGTCTAAGACATAGACATGATCAGGGTACTTTGGATCAACGAATCCTTCTGGTTGAGCAACATATACTTCTTCATGCAATATCCCATTTAAGAATGTTGATTTTACGTCCATTTGAAAGACCGTAAAATTTTTATGCGTTGCATAGGATAAAAAGATTCGTATCGCTTCCAGTCATGCCACAGGAGCAAATGTTTCTTCATAATCAATCCCCTGCTGTTGACAATAACCCTTTGAAACAAGGCGAGCTTTATTTCGAACTACAACTCCAGATTCATCTCTCTTATTTCTGAAAACCCACTTTGTTCCAATAACGGATTTTCCTTCTGGAAGTGGTATAAGTCGCCAAACTTTGTTCCTCTCAAATTGCAGAAGTTCATCTTGCATCTCCAGTATCCAATCTGGATCACGCAAGGCTTCTGAAACTTTCTTTGGCTCGATGGAACTTAAAAAACTTGAATACAGACAAAAATTAGCCGATGCTGCACACGTTTGTACAACAGACTGTGCATCACCAAAGATATTATGAAGTGGGTGATCTCTTGTCCATCTCATTGTACTTGGAATCGGATGAATTTCAGCTTGAGTATTATCTTCCTCATATTCATCATATACTGCAGGTAAGTCTTTATCAACCCCAGATGTGCTCGGGACATCTTGTACAGCCTCTTCTGAAGTAAATATTTCCGGAGCAATAGAAGAATCACTCGGAACTTCTGTTGCAGAATTTGGATCTGCATGCACAGAATCAACATTAGTATCTTCAGAATGTATATGTGGAGATGTACCTGATGTGGTTGAAATTGTGACATTTTCAGAAGGTCCTGAAATATCTGCTATTATAATTGGAACCTCTGAAGTTGATGCGGATATGCTTGATTTTTCAAAATCTGCACAAATATCCATAAAAGCATCAAAAAATAACAAGTCTAATTCAGCTGTAATTTTATTTGAATTAGAAGACTTATTCTATTGGACTTCAGGTTCTATTCCGTCTTGAATAGAAACTTTCTGTTTAAGTTAGAGTTCTGAACTGTTGTGTTCAGAAGTCAACGTTGATGATTCATCGAATGACACATTAATGCTCTCCATGATCGTCTATTGTAAACCCGATAGGCTTTAGATGTTAACGAATAACCAATGAAATAGACTTCGTCAGCCTTCTTGTCAAACTTACCAAGATTGTCTCGATCATTGAAAATGTAACACCTGCAACCAAAAGGACGAAAAAATTTAATATTCGGTTTTCGATGATTAATAAGTTCATACACTGTTTTTTATGTCTTTTGATGACAATCGTGCGGTTTTGTGTGAAACACGCAGTAGCTACGGCTTCAGCCCACAGAAACATTGGCAATTCGGAATAGGCTAACATTGTCCTTGCAGCTTCCACCAGTGTTCGATTTTTCCTTTCAACTACACCGTTTTGTTGAGGAGTGTAGGCAGCAGAAAAGTTGTGAGAAATCCCAACAGATATGAGATAACTCTGAAGCTTTTCATTCTTGAAATCCGTGCCATTGTCACTTCTCAAAGATATAATTGGTAGTTGTAGTCGATCCTGAATCTTCTTTAAAAACTCAATGATCAGCTCTGCTGCATCTGATTTATTCCTTAAGAATTTCAGCCAAGTATATCTGGAGTACTCATCTATCATGACCAAAATATATTTCTTACCTTTGATAGACTGAGTCCTCATCGGGCCGCAAAGGTCCATATGTATCAACTCAAGAGGTGTTGAAGAAGAAAATTTTGTCTTTGCTTTATGAGATGTTCGCTTCATCTTTCCTATTTCACAAGCTGGACAAAGAGAATTCTTCTCAAACCTTAGTTCTGGTAGACCTTTGACAATACCTTGTCTCGCCAATTGATTAATCGCATCAAAGTTTTGATGACGCCGATGCCATATCAACTTTCAGCTCATGAAGCTTTTGCAATCAGACAAACAGGTCTTGATGCAGAAAGTGTTGGAAAATTCACAGAATAATGATTTGCACTCTGCTTAGCTTTAAAAACTGCATGACCATCTTTATCTTCAATGTAACAGCATTTATCAGTAAACCGAACTTGAAATTCACTATCGCAGAATTGACTTGTACTGAAAAGATTATGATCAAGTCCTTCTACGTATAGTACTCTTTTGATCGTCACGATGCCATTTGTTAACGATCCGTGTCCTTGAATGTATCCAGTCCCCCAGAATTAGCATAATTTACAGTACCGGCAGGTTCCTCAACATAATTGTAAAGTAGATGCTTAAATCCTGTCATATGGCGCGAGCATCCTGAAGCTATATACCATGTATGTGAGGCCTGCAAAAAGAACAACTCATATCTGTTTAGGTACCCATATCCAGATGGGTCCTTTCTTGTTGGCTTTTCGCAACTCATCAACATCATCTACCTTAGCCTTAATTCTCCACTCATAGCGAGGCTTAGGTACCCATTTCCATACCATTTTAACATTAAGCTCATGAAATGTTTTCTTTTTCGAAAAATGATCAATCTTAGCATGAAAATTTTTAGCCTGATGAGTTAAGGATTTTGAAGCTGATTTGACATGTGATGTTTTTCTGGCAACTTTAGATTTACGATGAATAGAAGGAATGATAAATGCATTACCATGACAGTGTTTGCAAATAAAATTATTACGTGCAAATGTCAAAAGCTTCGATTTATCCAATGAAGTACAATCATTCATACAACTTTGATATTTGAAAACGTTTGAATTTTTACACATCAAACTACCACTATCACTGATTTTACATTTATTTAAAGCAACTTTATTTTCCTTCACATTCTTCACCCTTTCTCCTTTACCATTTTGCCTTTTTACATCTGAAACAGAAAACAGAATCTTGTTAGTGTTCTTTGAAGAAGATGATTTTGCCTTTGATGTTTCTCCTTTTTCAAAAATACTCGGAGGATATTCAGGAGTAGAAGTATAAACAACTAAAGATTTAGAATTAACAGTATCAAACTCTGGATTAGAATGAACATTCCAGTTTGTAGAGTCAAACATCTTTTTCTCCTTTAGATTTTGTTGAAACAAATCATTTTTTAAAATATTTAACTCTTTAGAGAGTTCTTTGTTTTCTTCAGAAGACTTGTCAAGTTTGAATTTGAGATCAACATTCTCATCTTCTAACTCTTCAATTGTCTTTTGAAGATCTGTGATTTGCTTCTCAAAATTAGATGTTTGATTTACCTGAGAGTTTGATTCCATTTTCTCTATAATAGGAACAAGATCTGAAGCATTCATCATTTCTGTAAAAATCTCCTCAGTCATAATTTTTGAAAAATCAGAAGTAAGGTTTTGATTCATGATATTTTCACTTTCTGAACCATTTAAGGAATTTGTCGTGAATAAATCAGATGATAACACTTGATTCAGTATTATTTTCTTCAACCTTGGCTGATTCTGTTGGTAAACAAGGAGAAAATAGAGAAGTAAATTCACTAAACTCTATCTTTCTTGTTTTGTAACTTTCATTTAAATCTTTATAAGCAAAACCAACAGATTTTAAACTTGAAATAGAATCAGCGCAAGATGAAATGTCATCATCATTCACAACTTTACCTTTTACAAAAGTATCATGAATATCAGGTTTTGTAGAATTAGAGCTCATTTTATCAAAATTATACAAATTTTCTGGTGCTCTTTTCAAAACAGTATTTGGTTCAAAACCTAAACCTTTTTTAACATTATAAAATCTGACATCTTGGAGTTTGTTTGTTAAAAGATTTAATGTTTGCTCAGTCTGTCCTCTTTTCAGATTTAAATCCTCCAGTTGCTTGATTTTACAATATGCCTCGTTTCTTTCTTGAAAACATGCTTCAAATTTTAGTTGAAAATCACCTTTTTCAGCATTTAAGTTTACAAGATCTCTTTCAAGCTCAGATATCTTTGAATTTAAAACATCTTTGTCCTTTTTCAAACAATCTTTTTCAAATTCCTTTTCCTTAACCACATCTTTCAACATTGAATTTTCATCACGAAAATTCAACATTGTTTGTCTTTCATGACTAAGTTTGCCTTTTAAAGATTTAAATTTTTCTTTCATGAACTTAACTTGAGCCTTTAAGGATTGAATACGTACCTCGGAACCACAGTCATAATGATCAGAAGATGATCCAATGTCCACATCTACTTTGGCCATCATACATACCTGAGTAAAGTGTGCAGATTCGTCATCAGAACTCTTGTACAACCAATTCTCTTCTTCCGCCATTAAGTTCTGACCTTTTTCCACCTTCTTTGCTAACAGTGTTTTCCGAGCATAATATTCAGAATTCTTTGTACGCTTGAACTTGCAATCCTTGGAAAAATGACCTGGTTTTCCACAGTTATAACATCTTCCATATTTCGGCTCAGTCTCTTCTTTCTTTTCTTCTCTGTTCTCTTCTCGCTTTTCATCTCTTTTCTCTCCTCTTTTCTCATACTTCTTTTCAGATCTCGGTTTGTACTTGTCTTTCTTGTAACTCTCATATTTCGGCTTGTACTTGTTCTTTCCAATGCTTTTGAACTGCTTTGTGAGAAGAGCCAGATTTTCAGCGAATCGTTGCATATCCTCATCTGAATATTCTTCACTTTCAATAGAAGATTGATCAGTGCTTGAATCAGTAACTTCAGTTAGAAGAGCTTTGGATTTCGTTGACTTTGACTTGTAAGAAGAACTGGACTTGGAACTTGACCCTTTTTTACGTTCAGACATTAGGGCTAAAGAATCTTTGACCATCTTCTTTTCAGCACCAAGCTGCTTTACTTCATCCTCATGCTGAGATAAAGTTGGGAAGATATCATTGACGTCTTCTTGTGCCATGTCCTTGGTCATCTGAATGTTCATAGCATAGCTTTTCCATTCTGGGTTCAAGTTCATGATGAACTTATAATTGATCTCTGATTCTGACTTGTTCATTCCATTTCTCCTTAGATCATTCAATATCACATTGAAACGATTGTATGTTTCCAACAAAGTCTCTCCTTCTTTCGCATGGAAACCTTCATATGCATTTATACTCTGATTCAGCTTTGTCTGAATTGACTTCTTTGATCCTTGAAAATGTCTCTCCAATTCATCCCATAAATCTTTTGCAGATTCCCTACTATCTACTCGATTGTAGATATCATTAGGGATTGCCATAGTGAGATAGATAAGTGCCTCTTCATCTATCTTATGTCTTGCCTTTCCACATCAGTAAAGAATTGATATGGTTTTGGCACGTATCGATCTGCGATTGCTGGAGATGTAGCGGTGGCTGCTTGTCCAGGTACAAATGATTGTGGATTTCCCGGACCATCTATAATAGATGTCATATAATCTATGTTCTTTAGATTTAAGAACTGAATCATTCTTTTCTTCCATTGTGAATAATCTCCAACAGATAAGACCGGAGGCTTTATATGAGATCCCATAGAGAGAAATTCATTTGCCATGATTGAAAGATGTATGTACCTTCACAAGATGAAAAATATTAGCTAGTAAAGATCTTTAAATCCAATCAAATCAAGAAAATTACAGAAATCTTAAAAAAATTTCAGAAAATTTGATCACAGAAAGAACTTTTGTCCCCCTCCGCAGACTTAGCACGGGGGTCCGAAAAAAAAAATATTTCTAAGTGTGAAACGCAAACTACACTCGTCGTGTCAAGTAAGGAACGCAAACCAAACTGTGCGTTTGTAGTGAGACCCGCACAACTTAACTATGCGTTTGTCGAATTACCCGCACAACTTAACTATGCGTTTGTCGAATGACCCGCACAACATAACTATGCGTTTGTCGAATGACTCGCACAACTTACCTATGCGTTTGTGCTGTGAAACACAAGACTTATTGTGCGTGTGTGCCTTGAAACGCAAGACTCAGAATGCGTTTGTGTCGTGAAACGCACAATACAAATTAAGCACAAGTAAACTTTCGATATGCAAACCAGTATCACAGGAAAACCAAGATGAACCAAACGCAAACTTCAGATGAATGACACGCACATCTCAGGTGAATGAAACGCACATATGTTGAATGAAACGCATACTTCTAAAATCAACAAGTTTGCATCAAAAACTTATCTAGACCTCGAATTTCAATCTGAAATTTTGACAATTCATTCACAAACACATTTCGAACACAATCATAACAAGCAATTTAGATTAAAAACACAAATCATCACATTTTAATTCAAGAACAGTACGTGAAACTCAAGAACTCGAAAAACACCAAATCTTCAAATTGATGATCAAATCACATGGATTTCAAGAATTAAAAGATACTAACTCGATCAATTTCTCAAAACGAACATAACCTAATCAATTTCAACTCAAAATTTCCATTAAAACTAAAAATCGATTTGACTTCGGTGAACAGTAGCATGAACAGTACGACTGAAAAATATTTTCTTGATTTTCAAACGGATTTGGCTCTGATACCAATTGTGGCCCAAGAATTACTAGCTATATCAAACTTAGATTGACACAAACACTTTTATTAGATCAAACATATGAATTACAATTAATCAGATATCTAACAATTAGTCACAGATCTCACGTATGTGTGTTTGTTCTTTGTGTGTGTGTGTTCTTACTCTCTCTCAACAACCACCAATATTACACCTTCACTTTCACACACTTACTATCACTTACTTACACACATGTCTCTCTAAACAACACAACTACTTGCTTATATATAGGTCAACATGACCAAGCAAGGTCAAACCATCTAAGCTCTCTTACAACACACACAAACAACTATTACAACAATTACAATAATGACCCTCATTTAATCTTGAATACAATTACAGTCTAACATATCTACAACTAAAATACAAGGAAATCAAATACAAATACAATAACTTTGACTTTTATTAACAAAATGACTTTGACTTTCAGTGAGAGTTGACTTTTCCAGCTTTGACTTCTTGAACTTTTGTCTTAAATCTTTATGATCTTGAATCCAACAATTATGTGCTCTAACCACCACCTTTGAAACAATCTTTTCAAGCTCTTTAACCTTTGACGAATAATTGTCTCTTTCTTTAAAAAGCAGGTCAATCTTCATCTCGAATTCAGACTTCGTTTTCTGCTCTTTCAGCACACACTCAGATTGTTCAAATAACTTCTCTGTCAACTTTTTTATTTCTGCTTCAAATAAACTTCTTTCTTCATCAAAGTCCTTTTCAGCACTTGTTCTCTGACCAGATATCTCTTTGAAGATTCCAACATTCTTCTGTTTTATGGTCTTCCTTTCCTTTGCAAACTTTTCTCTTTCCAGAATAATTACATTCTCAAACTCAGAAATTTGTTGAGAAAGCTTTAAACATTTCAGCTCAACCGTCTTCTTCTCTTCAGCACTTTTTCTTGAAAACTTGGAGAATTTCTTTACAAACTCTTTCTTTTCTTTCTCAAAAACTGATCTTTCTTCAACAATCTGCAATTCTAATTCAAAGATCTTCTTTTCATTAGCACACCGTTTTGCTGAAACTTGACAATGTGATCTTCTAATTCAGAAATCTTGTTCTTTAACTCAGTGTTTTCAGTTTCCAAAAACAAGACCTTTTCTTCATTAAGCCCAGAAGTCTGTTTCAGAAGATCTTCATTAATAGTCTTTAAAGCAGTAACTTCTTCTCTCAGTATCTTCCTTTCATCATTGTATCTCTTTGATCTCTTTAAGTAGTAGTCAACTAAGGAAGCAAGATTTTTGTTCTCTAATTTGAGCTTTTCAATCTTCTTTTCATCATCATCAGAAAAATATCCTATCTTGAATTATCTGTTACAAAAAGAACTTGAACTTGATCGTTAATCCAAATGAAATCTCAAAAATACAGAAAAACTTGAAATAAAAATTCAGAGTCTTTGATCACAAAAAGAACTATATCCCCCTCCGCAGACTACACACTTAAAGATCATATTGCAGTTTTGAAAAATTTGACTAAGTATGAAAAAGTCACTGAATGCGTGAAACAATTGAAACTCAATGACAAGTTTGCGTTTTGCACATGTAATGCAAAATAGACTTTGCGCGACGGGCGTCTGATGCAAACCAAGACTTTGCGTGACGTGCAACTTGCGCAAACGAGACTTTGCGTCACGTGTAGCTTGCGCAAACGAGACTTTGCGTAACGTGCAGCTTGCGCAAACGAGACTTTGCGTAACAAGCAACTTGCGGAAACAAGACTTTGCGTAACGCGAGACTAACGCAAACCACACTTTGTGTGATACAAGTCTAACGTAAACCAAGACTTGTGATATAGAATTGACGCAAACCAAATATCACTTTGCGTGAGGAAGTGATAACGCAAACACCTCTTTGCGTGATGAACTGCTAACGCAAATAACACTTTGCGTGATGAACTAATTACGCAAACCTTACTTTGCGTGAATAACTGATTACGCAAACCAAGATTTTCGCTTCTGGTAAATGACGCAAATATCACTTTTGCGTTACTTGTTGAAGACTCGAAGCTCAGAAAAATCTCTTGGTTGATCTCTTGAGAAACTTGCGCAAACCGTGATGAATTCGCACAAACTAAGATGAACTTGCGCAAAGTTAAGATCTTGCGCAAACGTCAAAAATCGATTAATTCTTCACCAAAAACTCATCTAGACCTCAAATTTCGAAATGAAACTTTGAGAATTTACTCACCTGATCATCTAGAACACAATTCTAGCAATGAATTTCGATTAAAAACACAAATCGATACAAAATGATCTGAATACAGTGCGTGATAACTCGTGAACTCCAAACTCAACAAAATTCAAAATTAACGATTGATTACAGTGCAATTCTTGAAATTACCTATACAATCTCGATCGATTCTATTAAACTAACAAAACCTAATCAAATTCAGCACCTAATTTGCACTAAAACTCAAACTTGATTATGACTTTGAAGAACACAGAGTCGAACACAATTTTCTTGATTTTCGATTTGGATCTGCTCTGATACCAATTGTTATTCCCAATATCTAGTTTCTAAACACAATTAATCAAACACAAACAAGATTTCAATCAAATTACCTGTTTGATTTCACTTTCAAATTCCAAGATTACAAACTTTCTCTCTCTAGAACTCTCTCTCTCTCTCTCTACATATTTCTCTCTCTATCAAATGTATTATGTAAGTTCCTTCTACTAAAAACAGAAAAACAAAGTTATTTATATCTACAACTAAAATACAAGGAAATCAAATACAAATACAATGACTTTTACTTTTATTAACAAAATGACTTTGACTTTCAGTGAGAGTTAACTTTTCCAGCTTTGACTTCTTGAACTTTTGTCTTCAATCTTTATGATATTGAATCCAACAATTATGTGCTCTAACAATATTTAATCTAATTATACAGAGAAATTATGTGGGAACGTCAGATTTGGAAATGACCAGTTTTCACCAATCTTGGGATATAGAGATGTTATCCAAGACAATGTAACGATTAAATAGGTGAGCTACGTTGAAGGTTTAGGGCACAACCTATTCATCATTGGTCAGGTCTGTGACAAAGACTTAGAGGTGAATTTTAAGGCCAAACGTTGTTGCGTGAGAACTGAAGATGGTAAAGAACTCTTTGTCAGGACGCGGAAGTGAAACCTTTATACTATCAATTAGTCAAAAGTCAAGACTGATAATGAGGTGTTTCTACTTTCAAAAGCCTCTATGCAACAGAGATGGTTATGTCATATAAGTCTATCTCACCTCAACTTCAGATACATCAACAAGTTGGTGACTGGTAATTTGGTTAAGGTTTTACCTGAGCTGAAATATGTCAAAGAAGATATGTGTGCGGCGTGTGAGAAGGGTAAGATGAAAAGAGCTTCTCATAAGCCTAACCTTGAACCAAGTACAAGTACTTTACTGTAATTGCTGCATATGGATCTCTGTGGTCCAATGCGAACTTAAAGCATTAGCGACAAGAAATATGTCTTAGTGATTGTGGACGATTATTCCAGATACACTTGGGTCAAATTTCTAAGATCGAAAGATGAGACGCCCGATGTCATCATCTCATTTTTAAAGACTGTTCAATTGAATTTGCAGAAGACAGTCAAGCTTCTCAGAATAGACAATGACACAGATTTCAAGAACAAGATTGTAGATGATTATCTCGAATCGGTCGAGATAACACACCAAATTTCTGCTGCCAGAACACCAGAACAGAACGGACTAGTAGAAAGATGAAACAAAATTTATTAGATGCTTCCCGCACTATGTTGAGTTAATCTAATCTACCACTATTTTTGTGGGTTGAAGTTGTGTCAACTGCATGCTATACGCAAAATCGTTCCATTATCCATCGTCGGGTTGGTAAAACACCAGATGCTTTGATTAATAATAGAATACCTCGCATTAAACATTTTCACATCTTTGGATGCAGGTGTTTCGTGCTTAACGACAAGGAGAACTTGAACAAGTTCAGTCCTAAGGCTGATGAAGGCATTTTCATTGGATATTTTTAGACGTCTGCTGCATATAGAGTTTACATGAAAAAATCTAAGATAGTTGTGGAGAGCTTAAATGTCAGATTTGATGAAGACATGGCTTCTGATCAAAACAGTTCAGAACCCGTGATAACTGGAGTCTTAGCTTCTGGGCAAATCAGTTCAGAACCTGCGGTTAATGTTACTAAATCTGAAAAAGCGTCAACGTCTACATCTTATTTAACAGATTTAGATTTACTCTTTGAATTTTTCTATGATGAATTTCTTGGTTCTAGAGTGACTAAACCTGTGGTGATTGACAGACCTGAAGATTCAAGTAATCATCATCCAATCACTTCAGATGTCTCAAATGAATCCGATCTCCCGATTCAGCAAGAAATTCAAATTCAAACACCTATTCATTTAGTTGAAGTTGCTAATTAAACTGTCGAGCAAGAAGGTAAGAAGGTACACAATCTGTTGGATGTTCGGCAACGCCTATTCAATAGACATCAAATATCCAACCAACTGAATCTTCTGCACCGTTTGCTTTAACTGAACCCCTTACGGAAAAACAAGATGAAAGTGGATATCTAGATGCTCAAGATGATCAATCTACATCTAATCCACTCCCTCATGTTTACAAGTGTACCAAAGAGCATTCGGTTCATCAAATCATTGGAGATTCATCTAAGTCGGTGCAAACTAGGTCAACAATTGCAAACGAATGTTTATTTGACTCTTTTCTAAGCAAAACAGAACCAACAAAAGTTTCAGAAGGTCTTAGTGATCTTGATTAGGTTACAGGTATGCAAGAAGAGCTCAACAAATTCGAAGC
Source organism: Arctium minus (assembly GCA_954870635.1). Classification (NCBI taxonomy): domain Eukaryota; kingdom Viridiplantae; phylum Streptophyta; class Magnoliopsida; order Asterales; family Asteraceae; genus Arctium; species Arctium minus. The sequence goes on from OX941092.1 coordinate 56,973,994, forward strand.
GCTAAAAGTTTAGCGATTGGTGCCCCGACCGGAACGGAAGACTATTATTGGCACCAAGTGGGTATTCAAAAACAAGAAACATGAAGATGGTCTTGTAATTCGAAACAAAGCACGACTTGTTGCCAAAGGATACAGACAAGATGAAGGCATTGATTTTGACGAGACGTATGAACCTGTTGCGCGTATTGAGGCAATTAGAATGTTTCTAGCCTACGTTGCACACAAGAATTTTACGGCCTATCAAATGGATGTCAAGACAACCTTTCTGAATGTATTGCTAAAAGAAGAGGTGTACGTTTCTCAACCAGAAGGATTCGTAAGTGTAGATAAACCTGATCATGTTTATATTCTAGACAAAGCACGCTACGGACTCAAACAAGCCCTCGAGCCTGGTATGATGTTTTATCCAAATTCCTGGTCAAGTCTGGCTTCTCAAAAGGTAAAATCGACACCAATTTATTCATTAAAAGGGAGAAAGCTGATATCATTTTAATTCAAATATATGTGGACGATATCATATTTGGTTCAGCTAATTCAAAGTACTGTAAGAACCTTTCTAACCTCATGGTGTCACGTTTTCATATTAGTATGATGGGAGAGATGAACTTCTATCTCGGGTTACAAGTCAAACAATTTTGTACGAGGATTTTTATAAATCAATCGAAGTATATTGCTGACATTTTAAAGAAATTTAATATGTCAAATTGTACTCAAATTTCTACCCCGATGGCACCAAGAAATAAGATCGGAGCTGACCTTTCGGGAAAAACTGTTGCTTATAGAACCTATAGAGGGATGATTGGTTCTTTAATGTACTTGACATCTAGTCGTACATATATAATGTTCTCTACATGCTTATGTTCTAGATATCAAACTTCACCGAAAGAATCCCATATGTCTGTTGTAAAACGCATATTTAGATATCTGAAAGGAACTGCAGATCTTGGTTTGTGGTATCCTAAACATACAGGTTTTGAGCTAACAGCGTATTCAGATGCAGATCATGCATGTTTTATGCTAGACAGGAAGAGCACTTTGGTCACACATAATTTCTTGGAGACAAGCTTGTAAGATGGGCATTAAAGAAACAACATTGTGTTTCCACCTAGACTGCTTAAGCAAAGTACGAAGCTGCTGCCAGTTGCTTCTCTCAAGTGTTATGGATGAGAACACAACTTCAAGACTATGGTTTTTAGTTCACCAAAATTCCGATATATTGTGATTCGAAGAGCGCCATTACAATATCATCTAATCCTGTTCAGCACACTAAAACAAAACATATTGATGTGAGATATCATTTTATTAAAGAATCGAACTTTACTTTGTAAACACATATTATCAACTTGCAGATTTGTTTACCAAGCCACTTGACGAGAAGAGATTTAACTTTCTCATTTCGAAACTTGGCATGTTGAACCTCATGACTTAATCTGTTGTTACCTAGTACAGTTTAGTTTTGTTATTTTTCTGCATTTCTTTATTTTTAATCTAAAAGATATTTGCACATTGTGGATATTTGCATATAATTTTCACTGACATATCATGTAATGCATATTTTCAGGGGGAGTAAGGACAATGAATTCTGATTACATCTGTTCAGAACTCGTTCTTAACAAGTTTTACTGCTTTTATGTCTTTACTTTTCAATAAAGTTTGTGAATAAGACTTTGTACTTTGACGATTTTTGACTGAATGCGGATTTTGAGGAGGAGCTTACATGATCATATTTATCATGACTTTCGAGCTGACTTCATGAGCTTAAAGTTGAGCGTAAAGAATATTTCTATTCTTAATATCATATATGTTTGAAAGAAGGACGACTTTCAGACATGAAAACAAGTTCTTAAACGTTCAAACCACTTCTTATTCTCAACATGATTTCATGAATGTAGAAGTGTGATTTTTAAATGTTTTCATTTTCATGATCTTAATTGTTAAACAAACTGTGTGTTTCCAAAGATAAATACTTGTGTATTATCTTTCAATATACTGTCAAGTATTCACACACACCGATTTAGTACTTTTATTGACTAAGTTTTTATCATGTCTCAAATTTGGAACTAATTTTCGATGGTAAGACACCGCGTTTGAACTTCATAGATATTCGAGTGTTGATTCATTCGAAACGTTTTTTTTTCAAGAATGTATATATTTTATTCGTATAGACAAATTCCTATTTTTCATGACCTAAGCTTTTATTGTTATATCATTCATATTTGATCTTTTCATACAATGTCAGAATTTCAGACAAGTTTCTTGTACTCATTTCATTCATTCAACATACTTGTGTTGAAAAATCTTCCATGATTAAAATGCTCAAATCTTCATGATTTTCTTCGTGAGCATATCTACATCTGACATGTATTTCACTTTGTGCTTTAACTGTTCAAGTTAAACCCAGTCAGCAACACTTTGCTTATAGGATTACATGGGTTTATTGTGTGAGGACTTAACAGAACTTCTATGGATTCACGTTAACCATTGTTTTCTACCCAAGAAGTTAATCTTGAGTGATCGAGAGGCGAGGAGTCAAAATATCTGAGTGTGGGTATGTGTGCTGAGATAAAATGAAAAGAGAGTTTGGTTAGAAGTAAGCTTAATGTTAAAAAGAAAGAGGGTAAGATATCAGAATAAAAGAATATCAAACCCTTCACCAACTTTTTATGAGTCGGGCAACCATATTGCTGTTGTTTCCCAAATCTTTCGTGAACATCATTGAAACAGGCAACTAGCCCATGCCAACTCTTGCTTAAACCCCACCAGCCACTCATCTTTTTCTCAACAAAGAGATGTTTTAATTTTTGTAGGGTTGCAACACATAATCTATCTGATTTTCATTTGGAAAATTTGGATATTGAAAAAGGAAGGAAGTCTACCCCACTTTCGCATTTCGATCATGCATAATTGAGTCCGTGTAATACTATTGTTGTCTCAATGGTTTACACATTTTGACCCTATTTTTAAAAGCAATCATTATGCTTAGTTATTACATACACAAGCACGTACACATAGAAAATTCGTTTTTCTGTCTAAACGTTCATAGTTTAACCTTGTGTTATTCGATGATTTAATTGAAGACCTGGGGGAGTGAACATCAAAAAGCTCCTTTCCAATGTGTATTTGTTACGCACAGTGGCTTTGTGCTACTGACATACATTTTTAACTGATTCATTTGTTGATTCAGGTGTTACATTCATACTTGTCTGAATTTGAAAAGATTCAGACGAATACCTTATGAATTTACGGATGATCAAAAACACATGTGATAAAGATCAATGGTCAGAAAAGATTCATGACATTTCTTGATAAAGTTTTGATGATTTCTTTGTTCAACATCATCAAAAAGGGGGAGAAGCTAATTTCAAGAAATGTTAGTTGAAGAAAAGCTTCTAACAGTGTTTGGATAATTTATTTCAAGAAAGATGATTTGGAGAAAGTTTGTTGCAAGATTTTGTCAAAGAATGCAAGTTATGTGGAAATTGTACATAATTGAAAGAGAAAGTTCAGAGAGTTTGGGAAGTTTGCTAAAATTTGCTGAAATTTTCTTTGAAGTTGATTTGCTGAAGAAAAAAGAGCTAAATCTGAAGATAATTTTTTTTTTAAGTCTGAAAGAGGTTTTTACAACCTTTGGGGGAGATTGTTAAAGATTTTTGAAGAGCATACTCACAGACTTTGAAGAGATTACAAAAAGTTCTGAAGAGAGTTCAAAGGAAAGAAAGATTGTTTTTGAGCAAAAGGGGAGATTCTTCTTTAATGCTAAAATTTAATCTAAATCCAAAGGGGAGTTTCAATGCATATATTTTTGGAGATGATCTTCAATCCAAAGGGGGAGAATGTTGGTGCACAAATATATTGGATACAAGATCATAAAGTTGAAGATGAAAGTCAAGTCAAAAGCTCAAGTCAACTCTCAAGCTAAAGTCAAAGTCTTTGTCATAAAGGTCAAAGTAAAAGCTTTTTTATTTTAGTGTTAGTGTTTTCCTTTGTAAGTGTTAGGATATAAATAATATTATTTTTGTTCGTAGACTCATATGACTAGAGCTATACGCGTTCTTAGAGAGAGAAATATTGAGAGCTTCTTTGTAATCGAAATTGTGATTGAAATAGAAAAATTATTCAATTGATTGTGTGTGTCATCTTGAATTGAATTGCACTTATTGTGGGACACACATACATAGTATACTTGTTTAGATTTTGACACTAGGATAAAAGGATAGTTTAAACAAAGTCTTGATCTGTGTTTGATGTCCACGAGATTATGCTTTGGGTGAACTGGGACGCCGTTAACAGTATCAAACCATATGCATTTGAATATTGGGACAACACATCGACCGAGTCTATACCCATGGTATTCTATCTCTAACACTTCATCCATCAATTTATAGTAGTCCGCATCATACTCTGAGGGACAAGAGCCTTTCACGCAAACTCCACTATTATGTGTGGTGTTATTCCTAGCATGTGTTTGAGTGTGGAACTTGTAACCATTTACAAAAAAACCCGAGTGTCTCCAAGTCCAGCGTAGCGGTCTTTTTGCCAAAACTTTCAAGTGGTCGATTGAGGGGTCGGTCCGAGTCATAACCTATATTATAAAATATTATTTCATTTGTAATATTATATTAAGTACATATAAATGATGATGAATAACAGTTCATATGTATACTTACGTAGTTTTCAAACCAATAAACAAAGTGGTCACCTCTACGTTTGTCGAGTACTTCTTCATTGATATATGGCTCTGAACGTTTAATCCAATAATTGAAAATGGTTATGAAAGGAAAGACTTCTTCACAATTAACCAAGATGCATGTGTGAGCTTTGTGTATATCTACATCTGCTAGCTGACACTGTCTTCCGGCCTTATCATATAATGGATGAAACGTGGTTTTAAATATGTTTAACCTTTGTTCGGAAGACTCACATTCGGGGGAAATTTTTTAGGGTCACGGTTTAGCCGCGTCTCTACCGTTGGTTCAAAATACAACGCACAATAGGTAGATAGTTCGTTTACCAAACTAGTGCCTCTTGTGCTAGATGTACCACAAGGTGTTCCACGGAATCAAAGAACCCTGATGGAAAGACTCTTTCCAACTTGCAGATCGTTTCAACTATACTTGTCTTCAATTGAATCAAGTCCTCAACGTGTAACTGTTAAATCAAGATTGTATTCAAGATTAAATGAGGGCTCATAGTTGTAAATGTTGTATAGTGAAAGGGTTTTTGTTCTTAAGCTTGTCAGTCAAAGTATTTTTCTTTGAATTTTTAGATTGAGTTGTAAGGTCAAATGTCTTGACCATATAAATAGGTTTTTGTAAGTGAGGAGCATACATCAATGTGAGAAGAACACGCACACAGAGATAGAATTCGCATATAGTAATATACATGTGACACTGTGAGATCTATGACTTAAGGAATCATTGTAATTGTTGTTAAATCAATAAAAGAAATGATTTCTACATACTCAATGTATGATTCATTGAGCTTGGATTGGACTTTCAATTGGTATCAGAGCCTAATTCGAATAAAATCAAGAAAAAAGATGAACTCGCACCCTGTCGATTGTTTTTTGGATCTATTTCGCAGATTTGATGTTGTTTTGTGCAATGTCTTGATTGTTTTGTGATCGATTAGTGTTCTAAACACTTCTTGTATAGATCAATTGCACTTTTGCACTGTATCTTGGATTCGTTTTGATGTTTTTGTGTTTTTCGAACATTTTGAGTTCTACGCACTATATCAAAATCAAACTATACTTTTTAGTCGATTGGATTGTAATTCATCGATTGTATCCTGTTCTACTTGTATTTTTGATCAAATTGGTGGATTTTCATAAGCTAATTCGATGGACTTATTGATCTTTTAATCGATCTAAGTGCTTTTTGGAAGAAAAGTGAAGAACTCGCACGAAAAACTCGCAAGATATAGATTTTTCGCATAATGATGTCTAGAATTCGCATGGCGTTGAAGTTTGAAAGCTAAGTGTGGATTTCGCATCGCTTTAGATACAAAAATTGTGGAATTCCCATCTGCCTTCATTCGAAAAGAAGTATTTCGCATCATTTGATATACGAAAAGTTGGGTTTCAAATTTCTAAGTACACAATTCACATCTCAAAGGATACGAGAAGTTTGATTTTCGCATCGTTCATCATACGAATTTATGGAATTCGCATCTCTCATCATACGAATTGTGAGGTTTTCACATGGCATTGTCGAAAACTTTCTAAGTATAAAATTCGTATCGATACGAAAAGTCTGAGATCGTGAAATTTTCTAAGTATAAAATTCGAATAAGATCATCGTGCGAAAAGTTTGAAGTTGAAAATTTTTCCATGTCAAGAATGTGTATCTCGAAGCGTGCGAATAGATAGAACTCGCATCTCAAAGTGTGCGAAAAGGAAGAACTCACATACAGTTGCGTGCATATAAAGGCGTGCGAATTTTCATTCCTTGTCCGGATTTCGAGTTATTTGGTGTGCGAAAAAATTTTACTTGGTGTGCGGATTTCTAACTTAGTAAATTTTTGAAAGATTTTTCTGAAAATTTGAGTTGCCGTTTGTTGATTAATCGAAATAATGATAATTCCGAGCTCTTATTCTACAGATTTCAATATGTCTAAAGACTTGGTTTCAGTAGGGTCTCAGTCCAAACCGCCAGTTCTATCAATTGGATAATACTCTCAATGGAAACGCCGAATGATAAAGTTCTTGAATCATAAGAACAGAGATTACATGAAGTCAATCATTGATGGTCCAGTTTTGCCCGGTCGTTACAGTCCCTGGTTAGCCAACTACGGAAACTTCTCCTGAAATTCTGGTCAGATATGTGCCAAAGCCTTACCAGTATTTTAGTAAACGGTAGAAGGCACAAGCAAAGATTGATGAAGAAGCACTCATTTATTTGACTATGGCTATCCCAAACGACATATACAACCGTGTAGACAGTCGTAGCTAAGTAAAGGATATGTTGGATGAGCTAGAGAGGAAATTACAAGGCACTGGCCGATCCATAAAAGCGAAGCTGAAACAAAGTATCAACGCTTATGAAGGGTTACACGCAAAGGAGGGTGAGGGATTGGTAGACACTTACAATAGGTTTAATGTGATTTTGAACGATTTAAGACGGAATGACATGAACAAGTTTGTGTTGGAGATTATATATAAGTTCATCAAGAACCTTAACCCGGAATGGAAGAGTTACGCCATCAATCTCCAGATTTCAAAACACATGGACTTAGAAGATGTGAATGATATCTTTATCACTTTATCTCAACACGAAGATGAAGTAAAGATGCTAAGTAAAGAGAAGAAAATGGTGAAAGAGTCCTTCGCTCTGCTAGCTGAGAAAAAAGTGGGCAAATCAAGTTCATGTTCTGGGTCTGGTTCAAAATCAAAGTCAAAGTTGCCTAAAGCTTACTTGTCAGAGCTACCAAACTCTAGTTCTGAATCGTCGATAGAAGACATTAAGGTGCATTCTGATGATGATGTTCAAAGGTTTGCGGAGAATCTGGCCTTCATAACCAAACAGTTCAACAAGAGTTTTGGTAACAATAAATACTTTTTCAAGTCAAATTATGAAGGTTTCAAGGAAGATAAGATTGAGAAGTTCAAGCCCCAGTATGGAAAGAAAGAAGAGAGGAAGAAAGAGAAAAAGGAAGATAACATAGATCCACAAAGCGGAAGATGTTTCAACTGTGGAAAGTTTGGGCATTTTTCTAAAGATTGCAAGTTCAAGAGGATTAAAAACTGTTACCTCTAATCACATTGTATAGAAGTATTGAAAAATAGGCTAAGTATAGGAATCACAGAAGTCTGTCCCAGAGCTTCCAAGTGCACCACAGAAGATACAATCACATAAGACATCTGTCGAAGAAGACAGACCAAGACTTTCGAAAGAACGTATAAGTTGATCGAACATAGATCCAATTGAGTGATTAATGGACGAGAGACCCCTTTGTGAGGTACAGAGGCTCTGTGAAGGGTCACAGAGGCTCTGTGGAGTACCTCAGAGGATCTGAGATCCAAAATTTCTAATTTAGGAAATGATCTGAGTTGGTGATCACTCGGTAGCTGTGAAAGCATTTTTGAGTGGCAGAGCGACATGTTTGAAAAAAGATGTCGAGCTTCCCCTTGAAGTGTCAAGGTCCTTTATCTAAGATCCCCCTTGATCTGTGCATGGGTTTAAAAATGGACGATTGATCAAGACACAGAGCAAGAGGACTATTTTAACAAAAGGGAGTATATACATAAGGGAGTATGAACGAATATACAGTATGTACTTACAGAGGCTTTGTGCAAAGGTATAGAGGCTCTGAAAGCTCTTCATCAGTCAGGGGTGGATCAAGAAGCTGGCAGAGAACTTTGTGACTCGAGCTGATCTTCAAGCATGCGAAAAAACAATCATCGCTCATTCAGCTCAAATTCAGGTCCTAGGGGATATCTACATGGAGGAGATGGGAAAATTTTCCGCACAAGTAGTTCAGTCAGGGGTGGATGACCTGACCAAGCTTCGAAACGAGATCAAGGACATACCTCCCAGTGTTATTGTTCCTTTCCAACCTCAGTCGTCTACTTCTGCACCTCCACCCTCCTCTGCCACTAACATCTCTGACCTTGCTACAAAAGACGATTTAGAAACAATGGGGTGAATGGTTCTATGCAATCTCAACCTTATTGGATCTGAAATCTCTCAAGAAGGCAAGAAACTGACAGAGGATCTGAAGAAGACTGTAGCTACGATCCGGTTCAAGTCTGATCTGGAAGTAAACAAACTATCGTTGGCTACAGTGGATGTACTGAATTAGATCTCTAAGCATGTTGAAGATCACCTCTGCAAGAGGCGGAAGAGGAAGGCACCTGCGACCTGCCAAGCAGAGGCGTCGCAGAAGAGGGCATGGCATGAGGACCAAGATCCTGATGCCTCTAGTCCTCATGATGGGGAGATCATAGCAACAGTTCGTCTTTCAGCAGAACCCCTGAACCAAGTCCCTACAAGCATAGAGCCTGGACCTCAGATGCCAGATCAAAAACAGGCCTCTGCTGCTTTATCATCTCCCACAGTACAAATCCCTAAAATCCAAAAGAAAGCACCACCCACCGCGAAAGATAAAGGCAAGGCTATTGCCACAGAACCTCTGAAGAAGAAGGCACCTCCTAGCACAGAGATGCTCCTCCAAAGCTCCATGGATGCCATCAGAAGTGAGGCTCTGAGAGGCATAAAACCTGAAGAAGAAGACTGGGCAATCGATCTTCAGCCCCACGGAGTTACAGAGGTAATACAAGGCTTCGAGATCTTGAGAAGACCCTTCCCTGTTCCTCAGAAGAAGAACCTAGAAGAAGATGTCTACAAGTACCTCTACAGCCGAGGGGTCAACGATCAGCCGTCTATAAAGCTCTCAGAGGAAATCATTTCAGAGGAAAGGAGGAGATTCTACGAAGATAAATCCAAGCCAAGAGGTCAATTCTTCTCAATGGCCAAAATCACAGAGGTTCTGTCAATAAAGCTTGGCCATACAAAATGCAAAAATTTCTGGTTCAGTCAGTATGCCGTGAAGAGAGATGATGGGGAGATATGGACGTTCACAGATGCAGATCTAACAACTTTTCATCCTCACGATCTCCCAGAGCTACTCAAATGGACAGAAGACAAGTTCGAGTGGATGAATGAGTACCAAGAAGCCCACTTTACGATTAAAAGAACTATGAGGGAAAAGTTGTTCTTCTACAGCATGGTGGACTTTCATGTGGCACTTGACCTAGGGGTCAAGAAGGTGAACTTTCCTCCACCAGAGGATAGTCTACCAACCTCTGCCACGATTCTTTCGAATTCCATAGTCAACTCACCTTCCTTTGGCTTTGTGTACAAAAATCCCATGGGCGAAAAGAAGATATTTATGGGGATTGAAAGTCACAAATACTTGACTCAGTCTCTGCTGTTCATCCATGAACTAATCATCAAACACAGAGGCACACCACTTGTACCCACAGAACCTGCAAACGTTCTTCTGGAGAATATAAGTGCAACCATCAACTTCAGATATTTGTGTGTGTTCTATTATAGAGAGCTGAAGAACGAAAGAGGGTTTGGAAGAAAAATAAATGATTTTCCAGACGCCAAAGTATTGGATCTGAAGAAATGTATTTTTTCATACTTTCAATTTCATTGTACTCAAATGTAATTGCCTTTCACCTCTTTGTGTTTCTAACTTAGCCAAACTCTCATTTTTCATTTCTTTATTTTTCAATAGTTAGGGGGAGATTGTTAGCTCTAATCACATTGTATAGAAGTATTGAAAAATAGGCTAAGTATAGGAATCACATAAGTCTGTCCCAGAGCTTCCAAGTGCACCACAGAAGATACAATCATAGAAGACATCTGTCGACCTTCTGCCAGAGGACACGAAACCTGATTATGCTCTTCAGATCAAAGATCCTCTATGATCACTCCCAGAGCCTTTGTGATGGCTAACCTCTGGAGACAGTTCAAAGATGTGCAAACTCAGTTCAAGACAAGGTCACATGCAAATCATGTGATGCCTGTTGTATAAACATTTCTAGATCACCTTCGAGCGGCGCACGATGGTTTTACTTTCCAGGTGGCCCTCCGTTTGTGGAATGTCAGCCTTTGTCTTGTACTAAGTGGTGCATCCTTCTTGTATATTATGGGAGCACCACCTCAGAGTTTTAACATACGAGCACACACAAATTGCTTTGAATAGAGATTGTATTTTGGAAAGAACATTTTGCACATACCAGTGCATGTTCTTGGTGTTCTTCAGTAATTAATGAGACAGTTCTTTGAGTAATCTCTTGCAATACTTTACTATTCTGTTTAATGATTACTTATGTGTTTACTACCTTGCATGTTCTACCTTTTCTACACATCATAAACACTTCCGCACTCACATAATTTAAATCAATGTGTAGTTAAAGGTCTATCAAGTTAAGAACGTTATTATTGGGATCAACAAAAACTCAGAGTTCTATGCAAAGAAGTAAATGCTAGCAAAGAAACAGGAGGAAGGGAAAGTGCTCATAGAAAAAGAGGAGAACTGGTTGTGTCAAAGTTCTGATGATGAAGAAGCCCATTTTACCCAAATATGCATGATGGAAAAAGTAGAGAAAGATGCATTGCCTTCGGACAATTCTGACGGTGACTCTGAGGTAAGTGAAAAATCCGATAATCCTGAGATTGTTGAATCATTACTTGCTCAAATTTAAAGTATGGAATCTGAATTTAATGTGCTTAAAAGTAAACTTAGCCTTGAACGACAGTCAATGATGAATTTTCGTGATGAAAATGCATTGTTGAAAGTTGTAATCGAGAACAAAGAAATAGAAAAAGACGATTTGAAAATGGAAAAAGATGAATTGACATCCAAAATCACTGAGCTTGAAAAGGGCTTAGTGAATTTGAATTCTGAAAAGGGTGAATTTAAAATAAAAGTTGAAGTTTGCTTTCAAGAACACAATGAGGCGTATTGTAAAATTAAGAAACTGGATGATTTAAATTTAAAAAGAGGAAAGACTGAACAAACTCGGAATCTTCTCACAAACAAACTCCAAGATGTTCGTTTTTATAATCCAAAACTAGGGTTAGGTTTGTCGAAAATGATGTTTTAAAAAGAACCCCTGAAAGTTTATATAATTTTGATAAATTGGGTACATCTGTTAAGAAAATTCCAGATATTCGCGACACGTTCGTAAAAGCTGAGACTATTATATTGGACACTCCACTGAAAGGTAATGAAGTAATAGATGATGATCAATCGAGTTGTATTGATTCATAATCTTGTTTTAAATCGGTGGGATTTAAATACAGTGATTTGAACTCAAGCTACAAAATTAGAAAGTTATAATTTGTAGAATTCGAATAATTATTTTCCATACCTTCTACAAATAATGAATCAGTGAATGAAGATAAAATCTTACCTGAGACCAAGTGTCAGTATGCTGAATATTAATCTGATACTGATATTTGTGATCGGACCATAATTTTTGAATCTATTGCTTCTGAATCTCCAAATGGAGTAAAGTTAGAAGAGTCTCCACATGTCATGAATTCTGATGAAAAATCTGAGTTTGTTGAGAATATGTATGAAGAAATTTTTGAAGAAATGATGTATTCTTCAGATCCTGTTCCTATTTTGAACAAGCTTGAGTCTGACTCTGTGGTTCATCAAACATCCAATTTTGAAAAGGAAATATTAGATTTACAAAAGACTCTTCAAGAAGTTGAAGACGAAAATTGTGAACTTCTTTTCAAACTTGATAAATCTTTGGAAGAAAACAAAGAGCTTTGTAAACTGATTAATGAATTGAAAAATAAATTGTTCAAAAAAGAATGTATCTGAACAAAAAGAGTTAGATGATAAAAAGTTGAATGAAAGATCAAACCCAGAGTTCGTGACACTTGCAAAACCTATAGTTGTTTATTCATCTTGTATTGAAAAGCAGCCTAGTGTGTTCGAGAAGGGTGAAAGTTTTGGAGTCAAGAAAAGAAATTCACTCTCTAAGAAATAAACTAACAAAGTTTCTTTTGGATTTTCAGATCTTAATGGAAAGGTGAAAGGAGAATGGAGGAGAAAAGTTTGTGAAAAGAAAGTGTGTGAAAATGTTTCTGAAAGTTGTAGAAAGGATTGTAGTTTACCTACTAGTGATGATAGTTTGTCATGTAATAGTTTTGCGAACAATAAATCTCAATTTTGTTCCAATAATTGTAAAACTTTTGATAAATCGAAAGTCATGACATTCGCTCGAAAGAACTTTTTTTGCAATAACCGTGGTAGCAATTCTTTCATGCTTCACTCCATCTCTCCTAAGTCAATGAATGTCAAAAGCCTTTTCAAAGCTAAATATTCTTCTAAAGCATCGACACAACAAATTCATATATTGTAGGCTAAGTCAAACAATTTCTCAAGGAAGAAAGATTTTCATGATTTGAATGTGAATATGGTTTTGAAATGGTTGCCTAAGCCTAGATTTAAATGGAGAGTTAAAGGCAAGGTTGACGATTTTCAAAAGTGGAAAGATGCTAACAAGAAAGGACCCATCTAGATATGGGTACCTAAAGCAAAGTAAGTTTGTTTCTTTTTGCAGACCTGTCATCTATACTTCATAGATTCTGGATGTTCAAGGCATATGACGGGGTTCAAGCACTTACTGCATGATTATGTTGAACAGTCTGCTGGAACAGTTGGATTTGCAAATTATGAGCTAAAAGGTTACGTCAGAGGATACAAAATGCTTAAAAATAGTATTGTGACCATTCAGAAGGTTCTTTACCTGGAAGGGCTTGATCACAACCACTTCAATACGAGACAATTTTGTGATAGCCTTTATCAAGTCAGGTTTACAATCACACACTGTCGTATAGAAGACCCGAGCGGTTCTGAGATATTTAATGCAGAAAGATATGGCAATTTATATGCAGTTAATTTTCCAACTCTTTCAGCAACTCGATCAGTTTGCTTAATTGCTAAAGCTTCAAAAGAAGAAAGTTGGATTTGGCATTATCGTCTTTCTCACCAAAACTTTAAAGCTATAAATACTTTGGCGAGTAAAGGCATGGTAAAAGGTCTTCCAGAATTGCGATTTGAGAAGGATTCTTTATGTTCTGCATGTGAAATGGGAAAGATGAAACGAATTTCCCATAAAGCTACGATAGAACTTCTTGTAAATCGCTGCTTGAAATGATTCACATGGAACTTTTGGCCCAATAAGAGTTCAATCAATTAGTGGCAAAAAGTACATCCTAGTCATGATTGATGAATACTCCAGATACACATGGTTAGAGTTTTTTAGAGCAAAATCAGATGCACCAGAGTTGATTATTGCCTTCATAATGAAAGTCCAAGTTATGTTACAACGTCCAATCAAGAAACTACGAAGCAAGAACGGGAGTGAATTCAAGAATCAGACTCTACAAGGATATTTTACAATCCGTAGGGATTTCTCACAACTTGTCTGCCGCTCGTACGCCTCAACAGAATGGTGTTGTCGAGCGCAAGAACCGCACATTGGTTGAAGCTGCTAGGACTATGTTGACTTACTCTGAATTACAATTGTATTTGTGGACTGAGGTCATTGCCACTTCATGCTTCACTCAGAATTGGACGATAATTAATAAGTTTGAATAAGACAACGTATGAGATTATAAATAAGAGAAATCCTAATATTAAATTCCTTCGTGTTTTTGGTTTCAGGTGCTTCATTTTGAACGACCATGACAATCTTGGAAAGTTCGATAAAAAGGCAGACAAAGGCTACTTTCTTGGATATTTCTTGACTTCAAAAGCCTATCGTATCTACAATTGTAGACTGTTATGGAAAGCATTCATGTATCTTTTGATGAAATTTCGACGTTGTCTTCTAAACAACATTGTTTAGGACTCAAGAAGAAAAGAAAGGCTTCTATTCAAGACAGAATAAAACTCGTGTAAAAAGAGAATAAGTCTTCTATTTCTAAGTCTCAACTATCTACATATGAGTTAGATCTATTATTTTTTGATGCATTCATGAACATTTGTGCAAATTTTGATAAATCTAGTGCGTCCGCATCAACATCAGAGGTCCCTACAACAACTAAAGATATTTCTGGACCATCTAAACAAGTCACAACAACATCATCGAGTACCATAACGCCTAATGATTCTGATCAAACTAATCATGGTTCTGTTTCTGCGGATTCTAATTTTGGTCAAGAAGTCCCGAGTACTTCTTCCATTGCACCAGAACTACTACAGTCAGAATCACTTGCAAATAAAGTTCCAACAACATCTGAATTTGTTCCTGCAATTGTTGACGAGTATAATGAGATGAACAGCAGAGAAATTGTTCAACCCCTGCCTAGTACCACTATATGCACTAGAGATTACCCCTTCATAACATAATCGGTGACTTCGACAGTGGAGTTAAAACCCGTGCAGCGTCTGCTAATTTCTTCTTATACTCCAGTTTCCTAAGTTCCCTAGAGCCTAAAAAGGTTTCAGAGGCGCTTCAATATCTTGCTTGGGTACTTTCTATGCAACATGAGCTACTCGAGTTTGAAAGGAACAAGATCTGGCGGCTGATCCCACGACCTAAGGATAAATCAGTGATTGGCACTAAGTAGGTTTTTAGGAATAAAAAGGATGAGGATGGGATTGTCATGCGAAACAAAGCTAGATTAGTCGCTAAGGGTTATTGTCAGCAGGAAGGCATCGATTATGATGAAACATTCGCCCATGTTGGAAGGATTGAGGCAATTCGGATATTTCTTTCATATGCAACTCATAAGAATTTCACGGTTTATCAAATGGACGTGAAATCCGCATTCTTAAATGGGATACTGCATGAGGAGGTTTATGTTGCACAAACCAAAGGCTTCATAGATCCACATCACACTAACCACGTCTATATTCTTGATAAGGCAATATATGGTCTCAAACAAGCACCAAGAGCATGGTACAAAACTTTAACATAATTCCTAATTGCCTCTGGTTTCAATAAAGGGACGATTGATACTACCTTATTCCTAAAGAAAAAAGGTGAGGACATGATAATAATATAGATATATGTAGATGACATTATATTTGGGTCTAAAAATCCTAAATTTTGTAAAAACATTTAAAAGATTATGGAGACTTTGTTTGAAATGTTTGTGATGGGCGAACTGACATTTTTCCTTGGTCTTCAAGTGAAATAGTCCCCAAATGGTATCTTTATCAACCAGTTCAAATACATTCACGATATTTTGAAAAAGTTTAACATGACCGATATTGCATTAATGAAAACGCCCATGGCTACTGGCACGCTACTAGACGCAAATTTAATCGGTAAATCTGTTGATCAGAAAACGTACCGTAGTATGATCAGATCATTATTGTATCTTACGGCAAGTAGACCTGTTATTATGTTTGCTACTTGTTTATGCGTAAGATATCAAGCAAATCCGAAGGAATCTCATATTGTGGCTGTAAAACGGATCCTTAGATATCTGAAAGACACCCTTGAATTAGCCCTTTGGTATCCAAAGGATTCCGGATTTGATTTAACTGCCTTTACAAATGCTGACCATACAGGTTGTAAGCTAGATCGGAAGAGCACATCTGGGTCATGTCAGTTTTTAGGTGATAAACTTGTCAGTTGGACATCCAAGAAGCAAAACTGTGTGTCCACAACCACTGCTGAGGCTGAGTACGTTGCTGTAGCGAGTTGCTGTTCTCAAGTCATGAAGACGCAATTAAAAGACTTTGGGTAAACCTACAAGAGAGTCCCTATCTATTGCGATTCCAAGAGCGCCATAGCTATAACTGCTAATCCAGTTCAACACTCCAAGACAAAACATATAGATGTTCGTTACCACTTTATAAAGGTTCACGTGGAAAGGGGTGATATAGAAATGCATTTTGTACAAACGGATTACCAGTTAGTTGATTTGTTTACTAAACCTTTAGATGAAAAACGTTTTAAGTTTCTTATCAGCAAACTTGGTATGTTCAATATATCTTCTTAAAGTATGTTGCTCTTTCCTGCATGATTCTAGGGGGCGTAGATCTTACTTTTTGCATATATCTAGGGGAGTTAGAACATCTGCTTATATTCTTCTGATTTACTGACGAAGGCGGAATCATTTTATATGATTACCAAAATATTTCTTATCTTACATGTTAAAATATTGTTACAATGGCTTCTGGATAATTCTGTTCAGAACCCGTACTTAAGAGTTTTCATTTTTACGGAAGCTGAATCGATACATCTTATTCAAGAAGTTATTGTTATTTGATTGAGGGGGGGTTTATTAAAATTTTCATTGTCCTATTTTTTAGAGGGAGAAAAGATATATAAACTTCATTGTCATTGTCATATTCATTTTGTTCTTTTTTAATGTTTGACTTTTTACAGATACAGAGGGGAGTATTTGAGGTTTTTGTCAAAGGCAACTTAAATGATAAATATTCATTTTAGGGGCAGTTAAGATTTCTACACTGAAGGTATATCATTCTGAATCTTAATCTCTATCACATTTTGAACGAAGAACGACTTTCGGGTGTGAAAAAACAATTTCTTAAACGTTCAAACCACTTCTTATTCTTAAAATGTTTTCATGAATTGATAAGTGTGCTTTTAAATGTTTTTCATATCGGTACTTTCATGTTTATCTGACCGTGTGTTTCCAAAATATCAATACTTGTGTATTATCTTGTCTATATACTGTCAAGTATTCTTACCCACATCGGTTCAGTAAATTTTCATTGACTTTGTTATTAAAATGTCTCAAAAAGATAAATCTTTCGATGGTAATACTCCCGGTTGAATTCCAATTTTTTTGAAATCAGACGTCATTTCTTGATAATTGTGTTTTAATTCTCAATATGTTTATATTTGATTGTTATAAACACATTTCAATTCTTTGATATCCCAATATTTTTTCTCCATGATATTTGATCTGATCGCATCACTGTCAGATTCTCAAAACACTTCACTTGATTTGTTTTCATTCATTCAAATTCATTGTTTTGAGAGATCTTAATTGTTCAAAATGCTCATCTCATTCTTATTATTAACGAGCATACATTTTATGATAATGATATCTTGTTCTTATTTGACATGATTAACTGTTGAGCAACACATTTTTAGGACAAAATTCATGGATTCATTGTGTAAGCTTATCAGAACTTCTATGGATTTACGTTTACCTGTATTTCATACCCAATAAGTTATCCCAAGTGATTGAGGGGAGAGGGGTCAGAAGAATAGAGAGTGGGTGTGTGCTGAGGTAAAATGGAAAAGAGAGTTTGGTTAGAAGTGAGCTCAAATGATTAAAAGAAAGAGGGTGAGAGATTAGAGTAAAAGAATATCAAACTCTACACCAACTTTTTCTGAGTCGGGCATCCACATTACTGTTGTTTCACAATTCCTTCGTGAACTTCATTGAAACAGGAAACTTGCCCATGCCAACTCTTGAATATAACTCCACCAGCTACTCATCTTTTTCTTAACAAAAAGATGTTTTATATTTTAAAGGGGAAACAACACATATCTATCATATCTTCTTTAGGAAGATGTTGATATTGAAAAAGAAGGAAAGTTTCCCCACCATCGAACCTCATTCATGCACATTCGTCAATGTAATACTATTGTTGTCTCAATGGTTTACATATTTTAAGCCTGATTAAGCTTTAACTGCTTCAATCATTGCTATACTTGCACGAGCACACAAGGAATAAGTTTTCTTGTCTTAACATTCATAGAAAATTCCTTTGTGGGTTTTCAATGATTGAATGGAAGCCCTGTGGGAGTGAACTTTAAAAAGCTCATTTCCAATGTACATTCGTTGTACACAATGGCTATGTGCTACTGACAGGCATGTTAATTGATTCATATGTTGATTCAGGGTTACCAATCCTAATTTGTTTGAATTTGAAATGATTCGGATGAATACATTTATGAATTGACGATAGAATGTTCATATCAGATTAGACGGAGATTTTTGGGGGAGATTGCTTATCAAATTCTTTAGGGCGAGATATTATTAAAGGATGACTTAACGTTGAAATGTTTTGATGATTCTGATTTCTCATAATTCATCGAAAAGGGGCAGAAATTTCAAGGGTTTCAAAGTCAGAATTACACTGATCTTGTCTGAAAGGGGAGATGATTCAAAGTTAAATTTCTGAAAAACGCAAAGTTAAGAGAAAGTCGTAAAAAGGAGAGAATTTGTATTTCTCGTCAAAGCAAAGTCTAGTGTTTATCAAGCTAAAGAGATCAATTGAAAGATTGTTACACATTTGTGACAAGTGGAGGAGTTTGAAGAAGAAATTAAAGTTTTAGAGTTTTGAAAGTCAGTGAAGAAAGACATAGTTGTTCAAGTTTTCAAGCTAATAAAGAAATGTGTTGAAGATTTTTCCACTAGAAGATGACCAGAAGATTATCGTCAAATTTTTTTTAATCTTGAATCCAAAGGGGAGATTGTTAAGTCAAGATTTTATTCAAGATTAAATGAGGGGTAATAGTTGTAAATGTTGTATAGTGAAATGGTTTTTGTTGTTAAGCTTGTAGGTCAAAGTATTTGTCTTTGACATTTCAGATTGAGTTGTAAGGTCAACTGTCTTGACAATATAAATAGGTTTTTGTAAGTGAGGAGCATACATGAATGTGAGAACAACACGTACAGAGAGAGAGAGAGAGAGAGAGAGAGAATTCGCATATAGTAATATACATGTGACACTGTGAGATCTATCACTTAAGAAATCATTGTAATTGTTGTTAAGTCAATAAAATAAATGATTTCTACTTATTCAGTGTATGATTCATAGAGCTTGGATTGGACTTTCAGTAACACCTTGGATCATATTGCACGAAAGAATGTACATAACTCAATGATAGCATCCCATATCTGGGTCGGTACCATCCCTTTAATAGCAATAAGGAGCAACCTTTGCATCAACACGTGACAATCATGACTCTTGAAACAATAGAAACTACCACCCTTAAGGTTTACAAACTACCCTATGTTGGAAGCATAGCCATCTAGAAATTTCAACCTTTTCAACCATTCACCCACATTTCGTACTAGCCCTTTGTTCAAAGTGTATGAAGCTTTCGGTTTAAATATTTTATTTCGTTCCACCTTCATATGCAACTCGGGTCAATTGTAGTATTCTTCTATGTCTTTCCTTGCCTTGATTTTGGTGTGTCCATAATCATGTGAAACAAATTATCAAACACATTATTCTCAATATATTTTACATTTAGGTTGTGTCGTATCAACAAAGTGTGCCAATACGGCAACTCCCAGAAAATGATCCGCTTTACCCAATTGTGTGATACCCAAAACCTACAGGCTTTCTGTAATGTCTTGACCCGTGTGGGAAGCCATCATAAGCCGTAAGAAGGCTACACACTTGATTCCATATTTGTTGCCCGGTTGGCACCAAGGGTGGATCAACTTTTTCGGTATGTCGCTTATGAAATTGCTTTATGTCACGCCTGAACGCTTGTCTCTGTGGTAGAAACTTGCGGTGACAGTCAAACCAACACGACTTCCCTCTGCTTCGTAACTAGAACGCACATGCATTACCCATACAATATGGAAAAGCTAACGTTCCATGCGTGCTCCTACCAGAAAGCATAACATAAGCAGCGAAGTCACTAACCGTCCACAATAGTACTGCCCTCATTGTAAAATTCTTCCTACGAAAAGCATCATAGGTATGGACACCCTCGAAGAATAACATCTTCAACTCATCGATCAAGGGTAGAAGAAATATATCCATGTTCTGTCTGGGACTCTTCTTGTCGGGAATTAGCAAGGCGAGATGGACATAGGACTCCTTGATGCACACCCAAGGCGGTAGATTGTAGTTTGTAAGAAAGACAAGCCATAGTCAATACGGATTTGAGTTCGAGTTATTGGGGTTGTATTATGTCCCTAATTCAAGTTCTAAATGTAACTCAATCACAAACAAGGTGACAAACAAACAATCACTTAACTTGTTTCAATTAATTCAATGAAGGATTTTGTATAGAAGTTTCTCATACAACTTTCTCTCTCTAGAATCTCAGTTCTGCATACATCCAAATCTAACAACAACCTTACAACAACAACTCATATACCTATTCAACATGCGCTAAAACACTATTACAAAATAATACATTTGACTTTGACTTTGACTTTTTCTTACAAACTTACTTTGACATAGCTTTGAGAGTTGACTTTGAGCTTTGATAAGCTTGACTTTCAAACTTCAGTCTTCATGATATTGTATCCAACATATTTATGCTCTAACAATGTCCCCCTTTGGATCAAGTTCATCTCTAAAAAGATTTTGCAATTCATTCTCACTCTTTCGTTGCATTGAAGAACTTTAACAAATTTATCTTCCCTTGTAGATTATTTTCAAATCAGATCATCTTCAGAAAGAAAATAAGCATTGAAGTTCAATCTTCCCTTTATCTTCAAAAACAATTATGTATTCTTTCCTGAGTCTTTGAACAACATCTTTTACAATCAACTTTAACATTCTTCTCAAAGGTAGTAAGAACCTCTTTTAGACATCGGAAAGAAATTATCTTCAGATTCAACTCGATTTGCTTCAGTAAATTGTCTTCAAAGAAAATTTTAGAGAAATGTAGCTCTTCTTTAGGATTCTTTGAGTTATCTCTTTTAGTTCTGAACAATTTTCTTACAAAACTTCATTTCTTTGACTGAATCTTGTCCATTTCTTGAATTTCTCCCCATAACTGATACAAACTTTTCTTTTCAGACATTTCTTGAATACAACTTCTCCTTCTTTTTGATGACTGAAGCATAGAAATGATTAAAACTTTCATAAGAAATGTCATTAGCAATCTGATCTGACCACTGATATATGACAAGAGCCTCTAACTATTCATCAATCCAAAAGATATTAATCCGAATCTTTTCAAATTCAGACAAATTAAGAGTGTAACACCTGAATCAACAAATGAATCAGTTAAAGTGCCTGTTAGTAACACGAAGTCATTGTGTGTAAGTAATACACATTGGAAAGGAGCTTTTTGATGTTCACTCCCCAAGGTCTTCCATTCAATCATCGAATAACACAAGGTTAAACTATGAATGTTTTGACAGAAAAACGAATTTTCTGTGTGTACGTGCTTGTGTTTAAAAGAATTAAGCACAAATGATTGCTTTTTATAGGATCAAAATTGTGTTAACCATTGAGACAACAACAGTTAAACATAGACTCAATTGTGCATCATCGAAGGGCGAAGGTGGGGCAGACTTCCTTATTTTTCAATATCCAGATTTTCCAAATGAAAATCAGATATTTTATATGTTGCGTCCCCTTGAAATAAACATCTTCTATTTGAGTAAAAGATGAGTAGCTGGTGGTTTTTATCAAGATTTGACATAGGCTAGTTTCCTGTTTCAATGATGTTCACCAAAGAATTGTGAAACACCAGCAATGTGGTTGCTCGGCTCAGAAAAAGTTGGTGTATAGTTTGATATTCTTTTACTTTGTTCTCACACCCTCTTTCTTTTTATCATTGAGCTCACTTCTAACCAAACTATCTTTTCATTTTACCTCATCACACCCACACTCATATATTGACTCCTCAAACTATCTTTTCATTTTACCTCATCACACCCACACTCATATATTGACTCCTCACTCTTCGATCAGTCAAAGTTAACTTCTTGGGTAGGACACACCGGTTTACGTGAATCCATAGAAGTTCTGTTAAGTTCTCACACAATGAACCCATGTAATCCTATAAGTATAATGTTGCTCAAACGATTTAACTTTGCTGTTAAAGCCAAAGTACATGTCAGATGTCTGTATGCTATTGAATGTAATCTTGAAGATTAGAACATTTTAAACATTAAAGATATTTCAAACAATTATGTTGAAGAAATGAAATGAATACAAAAACTTGCTTGAAAATCTGACATTGTATGAAAAGATCAATATCTTCAACAAGGGGTATTATTGTCATTGTTTTGTCATTGCTTGAAAATCTGACATTGTATGATAAGGGGGAGGCGTGTTCAACATGGGGTATTATTGTCATTGTTTTGGCTTAATGGGGACAACGCACCCCTACACACTATGCGGATAAGCCTTCCTCTATATCGTTAAGCAACAAGTAAACATCTATACATGGTTGTGCGAATAAAGCCAAAACAACCATTAAGTTGAAGAAGTCAAAAGTAAACACCCCCTAAATCTGTCTACACATAAATACAAATAAAATAATCTAAATCTGTCAACATATATATAACTACAAACAGAGTACAATAATTTACAAACACAATCTAGAAAAAACTGAGAACGATAGGGGGTGGGGTAAAGTTGATTTGAGCACCGGTGAAGCTGCCGACCTGCTCCACCACTTGTCTCATTTGTTTCGCCAATTGTTCCGCAATCTGCTATTGTATTCGCTCCTCACACCCCTACTCAAATGTTCATTTTTTCTAAGCAAGCTGCTCATCTCTTTGTTTAAGCTCTCCTTTTAGGCGTCGAACCTTCATTCATTCAACATATTTAATTACTATCAATTAAATGCAATGTAAGTTTGTAAAAGAATAAATGTATCAGTATATATAGGGGATTAATAATTTGAGAACCCCAAAACTTTGTGAGATCCATGAGATCCATCATAAGCTACCAATTTAAGATAATTAATGTTATTAATTAAAGAAATAATTTAGGAGATAATTATTATTGCTTATTAAATAAAAATTATTTAATTGTAAAATAAAATTCATATATCTCTTTGTCTCTTTCTCCTCTCTCTGTAACATACACAAACGTCCAATTAAACGTGCACATAAAATGAACACATAGTGAACACAATATAAATAAGCTTAATTTTTTTACTAGTGTGTTCATTATGTATTTACAAGGTTATTAGTCCTAATTAGACAGTTATTGAAAATAGAATTCACCAAATCTCACAATATAACAGAATGAATTACAATCTCTCTCTACAAACTTTCCCACTCTAAAAGCTCTCTTGAATGATTAAAATGAAGCACACACTCTAAGATTACAAGGAAGAAAACTGTTTATACCTATTACTATTACAAAGGAAACTAACTTAACTAACAAAGACATTGACTTTCCATTTAAACTCCTTTGACTTTGACTTTCTTCTTTAAGCATGTTGACTTTGACTTCACTATGAGGCTTTGACTTGAAGCTCTCAACTTCAATCATGATGATCTCGGGTACACCAATATTTGCTTCAACATCTCCCCCTTTGGATTCAAGATCATTCTTCAAAAGATAAATTGATAATCTCCCCCTTTATATTAACTTGCTCTACTTAGGTAGTCGAGATCATTCTTGAAAAGAATTCAACTTAAACGAACAATTTCCCCCTTCTTTGGCATGTCTTCAAGTTTTAGCAATCTCCCCCAAAGTCTGTAACAATCTCATCTTTTCAGATAATGTTTAGTAAATCCAAAAATTCATTCACCTCTTTTGGAATCAAAACATCTTTGAACGTTTTTAGCAACAATCTTCCCATTTCTTAACTGATATCATTTTCAGAAAAAAATTATCTTCAGCTTTAGCTCACTTCCTTTTTCAAACAATCTTCAAAGACAATTTCTGTGATCTTCAACAAACTTTCATAATTCTTTGAATCAACTCATTCTGAACTATCTTTCGTTCTTTGACACTGCGTTAACTTTCTCTTGTTACGCTCAGAAATTGATTTGCCATTCTATATCTTCTTCCACATAAACCATTTCATGATATCATCTCCCATAAATTTTCTTGATCTTTATCCAAAACTGTTTTTTCATTCTTGTTTTTCTCCCCCTTTTTGATGAATGCGAGCATCAGCATCATCAAAACATTCCATGAAAAAGCACTCATTCAATTTCTGACCAATATCTTCATCTGATAAAATCCATCAATTCATAATGATTCCAAATCTTTTCAAATTCAGAATTGAATGGTAAACCTGAATCAACAAATGAGCCAGTTAACATGCCTGTAAGTAGCACGATGCCACTCAGTACAACGAATGTACTGTACAAGGAGTTTTATTGATGTTCACTCCCCGTGACTTCCATCCAATCATTGAAAAACACAAAGTAATTATATGAATGTTCGGACAGAAAAACAAATTTTATGTGTTTAAGTGCTTGTGTTATGAAAGAATTAAAGCATTTTGTGCTTTATCAAGCTGAAAATTGTGTAAACTGTTGATACACAACAAGTTTTCCATGAGTCAATTTGCATGATTGAAGTGCGAAGGTGGGGCAGACTTCCTTCTTTACAATATCCAAATCTTCCAAGTTAAGACCAGATAGCATATGTGCTGCATCCCCAAGAAAAATTGAAACATTTTTTTGTTATGAAAGAAATGACTTGCTGGTGGGGTTAAACCAAGAATTGGCATAGGCTCACTGCTTGTTTCAATGATATTGACGAAAGAATTGTGAAACACTCAGCAATATGGCTCCCCCACTCTTTGATGTATGACCCCTCGCCCCTCAATCACTTATGATAACTTCTTGGGCAGGAAACATTGGTTATCGTGAATCCATAGAAGTCTCTTTAGCTCACACAATGATCCCATTAAATTTTGTCCTAAAAGAATAATGTCCAACAGTTTAGATTGAACATTTAAAGCTCATAAATATGAATTACATTGTCAGATAAATGTATGCTTAGCAAAAATTATCATGAACATTTGAGCATTTTGAGCTTTGAAGATTTCTCACAAGTATATTGATTGAGTGAAATGAATACAAACGACTTGTTTGAGAATCTGACAATGTATCAGAAAGATCAAATAAGAATGATAAACATTTAAACCTTAGATCATGAAAGAATTAGAATTTGTCTATATGAACAAACATAGACATTCATGAAAGAATCGCTTAGTCTTGAATGAATGTAACGCTTAACAAACATTGAAATTCAAACGTGGTGTATTACCATCGAAAATTGTTTCAATTTGAGACATGGTAATAACAAAATCAATAAGAAAGGTTGAACCCGTGTGTATGAATACTTGACAGTATATGGAAAAGATAATACACAAGTATTTTTATCTTTGGAAACAAACGGTTAGTTAAACATTGAAACTCGTAAATGAAAACATTTAAAATCACACTTCTAAATTCATGAAAACGTTTTGAGAATTGAGAAGTGGTTTGAACTTTTAAGAAAATAGTTTTCATTATTAAAAGTTGTCCTTCTTTTAAGTAATCAGAGTTTGAGATTAAAAAAAATACCTACATTCAGGTAAATATCATAACTCAGCCTCAAATCATGATTAATTAAATGAAATCTTGTAAGCTCCCCCTCAAAAACTGCACAAAGTCAAAGAATCAACAAAATATCAAAGTCGTAAATAAAGTAAAACATTGAAAAACAAGTCCCGATTTCAATTGAGCAAAAGTCTAAATCCTTGAAAGATTGAGTTCTAAACTGATATGTTTAGAAGTCATGAACTCCCCCCTGAAATTTTGCATTCAATAAAAATTTCTCAGTACAAAACAAATTAAATAAGCTAGCTCCCCCATGAAAGTTAATCATCTCATCTTAGTACTCACTCTCCCAGAAATCATGAGCAAACCTTTAGTGTAGATATTTTTCAGAATGATAAATAAGATGTTATTCCCAGATTTTAGTTTCTAATCACTAACAAGTAATCAAACAAACAATTCAAACAATTACTTGTTTTGATTAATCTTCTCAATTCAACAATTACACTTTCTCTCTCTAAAACTCTTTCTCTCTCTCTACAAGATTTCTCTCTCAAACGTATTCTCTCTCTCTAAATCACATGGTTCAATTCACACACTTGAACTCTACTACTAAAACAGAAATTAAAAGACTATTTATACCAACTCCTAATACAAGAAAACTAAAATACAAAATACAAATACATTTGACTTTTATTACAAAAGACTTTGACTTTAATAAGAGTTGACTTTCTTCAGCTTTGACTTTCTTGAACTTTAACCTTCAGTCTTCTTGATCTTGTATCCAACATCTTTATACTCTAACAATCTCCCCTTTGAATTCAAGATCACTGTTGAAAGATCTAATCACTTTAAGCTCTGTCAGTACAATCTCCCCTTTTGTTTAACGGTATTCTTTCCAAAACTGTCTTCAAATGATTAACAATCTCCCCAAAACTTTCACAAGACACTTTCAGATTTTGGAAAGAAATTATCTTCAGAATTAGCTTGGATTGCTTTAGCTATTCTTTAAAGAAAATTTCCTCAAATCTTCATAAATTCTTTGATCTTCTTCGAATCTTTACTTTTGAATCTTCTGACTATGACATTTCGGAAATTCTTCTCTCAAAACTTTATCAATTCTTAATACCATCTCCCCCTTTTTGATGATTTGAGCATTGATATCATCAAAACTTTTCTTCCAAGAAATGTCTTTGACCAATCTGATCTGTCAAACTAAGCCTCTGATTATGTGATCCATAACCAATTATTCATCTAGATCTTTGCAAATCTATACAAAATAAGAACATGTAACTCCTGAATCAACAAATGAATCAGCTAAAATGACTGTCAGTAACACGAAGTCACTGTGTGTAACAAATACACAATATAAAGGAGCTTTTTGATGTTCACTCCCCCAGGGCTTCCATCTAATCATCGAATCACCACAAAGGCAATTTCTATGAATGTTATGACAAAGAAACGAATTCTTTGTGTGTTCGTGCAAGTGTAGAAAAAATTAAGCACGATGATTGCTTTTAATAAGGCTCAACATTGTGTAAACCACTGAGACAACAGTAGATAAACACAGACTCAATGTGCATGATTGAAGTTCGAAGGTGGGGCAGACTTCCTTCTTTTTCAATATCCAGATTTTCCAAATGAAAACCAGATAGATAATATGTTGCATCCCCTTGAAAATGTGAAACATTCTCTTTTTGAGAAGAAAATGAGTGGTTGGTGGGTTATTAAGTAAGAGTTGGCATGGGCTATTTGCCTGTTTCAATAACGTTCACCAAAGAATTGTGAAACGCTAGTAATGTGGCTGCCCAACTCAGAAAGTAGTTGGTGCAGAGTTTAATATTCTTTTACTCTGTTCTCACACCCTCTTTCTTTTGATCATTAAGCTCACTACTAACCAAACTCTTCTTTACATTTTACCTCATCACACCCACACTCATTTCTTTTAGACTCCTCACACTCAATCTCTATAGATTAACTTCTTGGTTAGAAATCACTGGTTAACGTGATTTCATAGAAGTTCATTTAAGTCCTAGCACAAAGAACCCTGTCCTATAAAGCATATTGTTGCTCAAATGGTTTATCTTGGACATTTAAGATATGGAAAACATGGGTCAGATATGTGTATGCTCAGAAAATAATCATGAAGATATGAGCATTTTTAAACATGGAAGTATTTTGAAACAAGTATATTGAATGAATAGGAATGAATGCAAAAGACTTGTTTGAAAATCTGACATTGTATGAAAAATAATCAGAAATGAAGGATATAACAATCAAAGCTTAAGGTCAAGAATAATGGATATTGTCTATACGAAACAAAAATATAGACATTCTTGAAATGACATTTCGAAATGAAATATCGCTCAAAATTCTTTAAAGTACAAGCGGGGTGTCTTACCATCGAAATTAAAATTGTTTCAATGTAGAGACATGGTAAGAACATGTTGAACAAAAATTAAACCGATGTGTGTGAATACTTGAAAGTATGTAGAAAAGACAATACGCAAGTATTTATCTTTGGAAACACATGGTTTGTTTATCAATTAAGCACAAAAATAAAATGAAAAAATTTAAAATCACACTTCCAAATTATAAAATCTGTTTAAGAATCGGGAAGTAGTTTGAACATTTCAGAACATGTTTCTATATCTGAAAATTGTCCTTCTTTCAGATACATTTTAGATTAAGATAAGAAATTTACCGTTTCGCTCAATCTTAATTCTCATGAAGTCAGCTGTAGTCATAAATATATGATCTTGTGAGCTTCTCTCATCCTTCATAAATCTCAAAGTCATGTCAAAACAATTTTTATTCACAAAAATTTATTCAAAATTAAAAGACATAAAGCAATAAAACGATTAAAGTACGAGTACTGATTTGAAATAATCATAAATCATAGTCTTACTCCTTTTGATATTATATGCTCCCCCTAAAATCATGATTCACAAAAATTTGTTAGTTAATCAAAATGCATAAATTAGTTATGCTCCCCCTCAAATGTATGTAAATCATCTAAAATTCATCTCTTACTCCTCCTGAGATCATGAGCAAATAATTAAAATGCAGATATCCTTCAGACATAAAGTGAAATAAAATGATGAAAAATAACAATACGTAACTTTATTAGGTAACAACCGATTATGTCTTAAGATTTAACATACCAAGCTTAGAGACAATAAAATTAAATCTCTTTTCATCTAACGGTTTGGTAAATAAATCTGCAAGCTGAGAATTTGTTTTTACAAAATAAAGTTCAATTGTTCCTTTTTCGACATTATCTTTTATAAAATGATACCTGACGTCAATGTGTTTGGTTTTCGTATGCTGAACAGGATTAGCAGATATCGCGATTGCACTCTTCGAGTCACAATATATTGGAATTTTATCAAACTTGAACCCGTAATCTCACAGCTGTGTTCGCATCCACAAAACTTGAGAGCAGCAACTGGCAACAGCTACATACTATGCTTCAGCAGTCGATGTGGAAACGCATAATTGTTTCTTTGATGCCCAGCTAACGAGCTTGTCTCCAAAAAATTGAATGTGATCTGAAGTACTTTTTCTGTCCAACATGCAACCTGCATGATCTGTATCTGAATAGACAGTCAGTTGAAAACCAGTATCCTTAGGATAGCACAGACCAAGATCTGCAGTCCCCTTCAGATACCTAAAAATTCTTTTGACAGCAGCCAAATGAGATTCTTTAGGAGCAACCTGATATCTAGAACATAAGCATGTTGAAAACATAATATATGGTCTACTAGATGTAAGATACATTAACGATCCTATCATACCTCTATAAATTCTAACATCAACACTTTTACCCGAAGGATCGGTATTAATTTTAGTACCTGGTGCCATCGGGGTTCCAATTGGTTTGCAATTTTCCATTTTGTATTTCCGAAGAATATCCAAAATGTACTTAGACTGGTTAATGAAAATCCCCGTTGAAAATTGTTTAACTTGTAATCCAAGAAAGAAATTCATCTCTCCCATCATACTCATTTGAAAACGTGACACCATGAGGTTAGAAAAGTTTTTGCAATATTTAGGATTAGTAGAACCAAATATTATATCATCAACATATATTTGAATAAGAATGATATAGGGTTTTTCCTTTTTGATGAACAATGTGGTATCAACTTTACCTATGGAAAAACCCGACTTCACCAAGAATTTTGATAGAACATCATACCATGCTCGAGGGGCTTGTTTTAAACCATATAGGGCTTTGTCCAAGATGTAGACATGATCTGACTTATCTGGATTGACGAACCCTGCTGGTTGAGACACGTATACTTCCTTCTTAAGGATGCCATTCAGAAAGGCCGTTTTCACGTCCATCTGATAGACTGTGAAATTCTTGTGAGCTGCGTAGGCTAGAAACATGTGGATTGCCTCTATACGCGCTACTGGAGCATACGTCTCATCATAGTCTATGCCTTCCTCTTGCCGGTAACCTTTGGCAACAAGTCTAGCTTTGTTCCTAATGACGATACCATCTTCATCCTTTTTGTTTTTGAATACCTATTTAGTTCATATCACTGTTTTACCTTCTGGTTTTGGAACTAGTATCCAGACCTTCAGGGCTTCAAACTGATTTAATTCTTCTTGCATAGCAGATACCCAATCCGAATCAGCTAAAGCCTCTGATACTCGTGTGGGCTCTATCTTTCTGTGGAATGAGTCATGCATACATTGATTCAAAGTCGCTGACCTAGTTTGTACAGGCTTGTTAAGATCTCCAATTACTTGATGTAAAAGATGCTCTTTGGTCTAGCGATACTCATGAGGTAGTGGAGTAGATACTGATTGAACATGATCATCATCTAGAAATCCACTATCAGGCTCTTCAGATTGAATAATAGAAGGGGGGTTTGCAGTTGAAGTTTCAGGTGCAGAAGCATCAGTTGGAACAACAGACTCTGGCTGTTGAGTAGACATGATATCACATCCAACTGAAACATTTACTTCTTGCTCAACAGTTACTTGTGTATCTTCAACTGTAGGAGTAGTTGATGGAATGTGAGTTTCTGACTGAACGGGGGATGCAAGTTCAGTTAAAAATTCTGAGGTGACTGGATGATTGCAACTTGTGTCTTCAGACCTTTCAGTCACAACAGATTTAGGTATATTAGATCCTAGAAACTCATCATAAAAGAATTCAAATAAAAAATCTAAATCAGTTAAATGTGAAATAGAAGTAGAAGCGTTATTTGAATTATTCGCTGTAGAAGCATGTTCTGGACTGATCTGCCCAGAAGCTAATACTCTAGTGATCACGGGTTCTGAACTGAGTTGTTCAGAAGCCATTTCTTCATCGAATGTTACATTGACGCTCTCGATGACTGTATTAGACTTTTTCAGATAAACACGATATGCTGCCGATGTTGAAGAATAACCAATGAAGATACCCTCGTCCGCCTTAGCACTTAATTTATTCAGACTCTCTCTGTCGTTAAGCACAAAACATTTACACCCAAATATGTGAAAATACTTGATTGTTGGTGTTCTGTTGTTGATCAGCTCATATGGAGTCTTTTGAAAACGGCGGTGTATCATGGATCGATTTTGAGTATGACATGCAGTTGACACAGCTTCTGCCCACAAGAATAGAGGTAGATCGGATTGGCTGAGCATAGTACGAGCGACCTCGACTAGCGTTCGATTTCGCCTTTCGACTACTCCATTTTGTTCAGGCGTACGAGCAGCAGACTACTGATGTAATATCCCGACCGATTCGAGATATTCTTCAACTGTTTTGTTTTTGAACTCTGTGTCGTTATCATTTCGTAGAAACTTGACTTGTCTCTGCATATTCACCTGGGTCGTCTTTAAGAAAGTAATGAGAACTTCGGGCGTCTCATCTTTTGATCGAAGAAATTTGACCCATGTGTATCTTGAGTAATCGTCCACAATGACCATCACATATTTCTTTCCACCCAAACTCTGAGTTCTTAATGGACCACACAAATCCATATGTAACAATTCTAACGGAGAACTAGTGCTTGGTTCAGGCTTCGGTTTATGCAGATATTTCTTCATCTTACCCTTCTCACATGCAACACATAAGTGTTCTTTCTCGTATTTGAGCTCAGGAAGTCCTTTTACCAATTTTCCACTAACCAGCTTGTTGATATAACGAAAATTCAGATGTGATAGTCTTCGGTGCCAGAGCCAACTTTGCTGCATCGAAGCTTTTGACAATAAGCAAACTTGATTGTCAATATGAACTTTGGACAGGTTGATGGTATAGAGGTTTGTCTTGCGATGTTCACCTAAGAGTTCTGTGCCGTCTTCAGTACGAATCGAATAACTCTTAGATTTAAAGTTGAACTCTAACCCTTTATCGCAGAATTTACCAATGCTAAACAGGTTGTGCCCTAAGCCTTCGACATAACTCACCTTACTGATCGTTTTGTTTTCATGAATGATGTCACCATATCCTAAGATTGGTGAAAGCTGATCGTTTCCAAATTTGACATTTCCACTGAATTTCTCTGTATAATTAGACAATAAAGCTTTTTGCCCAGTCATATGCTTGGAACATCCACTGTCCAAGTACCACATATGTCGGGTCTGCAAGAGAAATCAGGAAACAATAACTTTTGGTACCCATTTCGAAACGGGTCCTAACAGATTAGCACAAGATTTTGGTATCCATTTGAATATGGATCCTCTTTTCTTTTGAAAACCTCTAAAAACATTTGATCTTGAAGAATAAACATGATAAGATCCAAACCAATCAGAATCACTTTCTCCGATAATGATAAGATTTTGTAGTAATAGGAGATATTTGAATCAATTGCTTTATTGAATAACGCTTGTAAGAAGTTACAAGGTTTTGTTTATGAGAAGCATATTGACCAACTACATCAGAATCACTACTATTAGATCTAGTACAAGAATTATCAGAAACTGATTCAGTTATCTCATCATCCTTCCTTTTTGGTCGCCATTCGGTTCTCGCTTTCAACCTTTTCTTCCTTATATCTGAAATAAAAGATTTAGATTTATTAGGAAAATCAGATTTCTGAGATTGATTTTTCCTGTGTTTACCAGTGTTATTCTTGTTCTGTGAATACCGTTTCTTATGTTTCTTACCATTAGCATAGAAATCTGCATCCCCAGAAACTGATTCACCAACCTTAGTTGATGATTCACCTTTCTCATGTACACTTGGTAACACTTTTCCATTTATGATAAAAGTAGAATGATTTGGAAGTTGAGCAGTAAAGTCAAACATATCAATTTCCTCGTTACATCCTTCATCAGAATTTAGAAAATCATTTGCAGACTCAAATAGATCATCAAAATCAGTCTTAGAAGTTTGAGGTACTTTTGAAGATGTAGAACACACTTTAGATTTGCAAATAAAGTCTGTGTTCTTTAATACTGTAGAAAAAACGTTTTGAGTTAGATCACTCAAAATTCTTTCATTAGATAAAATATTTTCTAACTCAATTATTTTGCTCTCTAAGACAAGTGGAGGTACATAAATTTTGGCTTGAACAGGTTTTGCCTCCATCTCAGTCGAAGAATAACTAGCAAAATAATCAGTTGAAAGAAATTTTGGTGTTTTAGAAAGATAACTATCATTCAGTCTTTCATAACATAATGGTAGTTGCATTTTATTCAAATTCATTATTTTCTCATTTTCTTTTTCCTCAACTTCTTTTGATGCTTTGGTGATAAATTTGGGTTTCAAATGAGGATATTCATCAGCTGCATACATATAATTTGCATTATATAAACCTGGCTGTTTTCTGATAGCTTTTTCGAAGTAATGAGGATTATCAAACCCTAATCCCCATTTTTCTTTAAAATCAACATCTTCATCAGGTGTATTCAAAAGAATAGTTTGATCTGTTTGGCCTCTAAGATACAATTTTGCTTCCAAACCATTGACCTTTTTCTCTAAAGTCTTGTTCTCAACCTGCAGTTTAAACGATTTTAGAACACATTCTTGTTTTTCAGAATCAGACTTAAACAATTGTTTTTGCAATTCAGAAATCTTACTTGCAAAACAATCTTTTTCATTTTGAAAAACAGAAGCAGATTTGCATAGAGAATCAATTAAATCTTTGTTCTCAATAACTGACGTGTTGAGCTCAAAGAGCTTTTCATTTCTCCTAGCAACTCTGTCATTTTCCTTTTTCAATTTATTTTGAAGATCTTGAAGTTTGACCCTCATGGCTTCCATTTTGGTCATGAAATCATTTTCAGTTAAGTTCATTACCTCATCAGCAGTCTCATCATCTGAATCATCATCTTTCACTTCTTTTCCCATCAAGCATAGATGAGCAGTCTCTTCTTGTTCTTCCTCATCAGAATGATCCAACCAATATTCATCTTCAACCATTAATGCCTTGCCAACTTCTTGTTGTTTGGCCAAGAGCAATTTGTTTTGATAATATTCTGAGTTGCGAACCTTTGGCTTCCGACATTCTTTTGCATAATGTCCGAACTTGCCACAGTTGTATCATTTGATCAGATCATTAGCCGTCTTCTTTTCAGTACTTGTGTAATCATTTACATACTTCTTCTTTTCTTCTGGCTTTTTTCTCAATCATTCTATTTCCTTCCACTCTTTCTTTATGCTTGTGGTTCTTTGAGCTTGATGAAGAATATCTCTGAGAATTGGATCCCGGCTTCTTGTAGAACTTCTTTTGGAAAGCACGGGTTAATAGTAGCATAGCCTGCTTGAGACTTTCTCCATCATCTCCATCAGATTCAGACTCTGATTCAGAACTAAATACCACTGTCTTCTTT
This sequence comes from Arctium minus, assembly GCA_954870635.1. Classification (NCBI taxonomy): domain Eukaryota; kingdom Viridiplantae; phylum Streptophyta; class Magnoliopsida; order Asterales; family Asteraceae; genus Arctium; species Arctium minus. The sequence goes on from OX941092.1 coordinate 57,008,463, forward strand.
TTCTTCTTCTCTATCTTTTCTTTCTCTTTCTCTCCAGCTACTAATGCTATAGAATCAACAGCTTTCTCAACTTTCTTTTTCTCAGCTCTTTTCTCTTCTACCTCTTCTTCATTCTGTCGCAGAGTCTCGTAGACTTCATGTAGAGGTATTTCGCTCAAATCCTTCATTTATTTCATCCTTCGCGTGTGCTCTTTCCATTCAGGTTGCAATATGATGAGAAACTTTACATTGTTCTCAATTTGTTGCTTGTTGACCTTGTTCTTGGAAAGCTCATTCAGAAGCAGCATAAACCTATCATAGGTTTCCTCCAAGCTTTCATTTTCTTTTGCTCTAAATTCTTCGTAGCTGTTTATGCAGTTAGCTACCTTTATTTGGTTTCCAACTCTAGAACCCAACATCATTTTTCTTAATTGATCCCACATTGATTTGGCAGTTTCATTGTAGCTATCCATTTTCACATATATCTCATTTGTCATGCTTTGTAAAAGCAAAGATCTGGCTTGTTTATCAACATCAAACCTTTTCTTTTGTTCATCAGAAAAACTAGCATACTTTTTATCCACTCTCCTTGTTCTCGGAGCTCCATCTGAATCATTACCACCAGCAGGAATCTCCTCAGTAGGTTTATTCATTGGGCCTTCTGTGATAGATTTCAGAATGTTCTCTCCATTTGATTGTCTATCAACAAAGTCTAAAAATCTATCTCTCTATTGTTCATATTCTCCTTTGAACAGCACCGGAGGCTTGACATCAGTTCCAATTGAGAGAGCATCTCTGGAAGTCATCGTGTATTTACCTGTTTGAAAAATATGCAATAAGAAACTAGAACTTATCGTTAGTCCAAAATATGAAATCACAAAAATACAAGAAATCTTGAAATAGAAATTGAGGAATTTTGATCACAATCAGAATTATGTCCCCCTCCGCAGGCTTAGGACGCCCTTGTGGGGTCGAGGGGCAGCGCCCCTAGAGAAAAAAAATTCACTATTAAAAGCCATATTACTGTTTTGAAAACTTCTCAGAAAATATTTTAAGTATAGAAACTCGCAAGTCACTATTAAAATATGAAACTCGCAGACACTGAAACTCGCAAACAACTGTTTACTAAGAAACTCGCAGGCTTAAGCTTGCACGTTTGTGAAACTCGCACGCAAAGACTTGCGTGTTTTGTAAAACTCGCTAGCCGTTAAACTCGCTAGATGCTTAAACTCGGAAGAGACTATTCACTGATGAACTCGTAGATAGAGACGTGCGCGTTTGATAAACTCGCTAGTCGCTACTAGCGCGTTTTGACCAAACTCGCAGAACAACCACAATCACAGATCGACCAAACTCGCAGATCGTCCAAACTCGCAGATCGAACAAACTCGCAGATCACTATTCCGGCTTAAACTCGCACCCTTCGATTAGCGCGTTTGTAGAACTCGCAAGTGTCTACTTGCGCGTTTCAACACTTAGAAAATTTTCCCAATCTTCAAACTCGCAGACTTCAATCAGCGAGTTTCTAGAACTCGCTAACAATGCCTTGCGCGTTTTGACCAAAACTGAGATTTTTTAGCTTGCGCGTTCTAACGAAGAACTTGCGCGCTTCTTGGATCTAGCGCTTCTTCAGTCTGTCGGCCCAAAAGTTGATTTTTCCATCTGTTTTTGACTCAAATCTTCTTCAATTGATCTGTAACTTTGCAGATATCTTCTAGATCATAACTCGAAGCAATTACAATGCAAAAATTACAAACAAAAACAACAAAAGTACAAGATTGATCTATGAAATAGTGCTCTAAAAACTCGTGAACAAAATTACAACAAAATCCAAAAATATCAAACAATTACAGTGCAATTCGTGAAACAAATTGTACATACTCGATCAAATACACTCTACGAACATAACCTAATCAATTTCAACATCTAATTTGCACTAAAACTCAGATTTGATCTGAACATTGAAGAACACAGTGACGATGAACAATATCTCTATTTCTTGATCTGATTTGAATTTGGATTTGCTCTTATACCAATTGTTATTCCTAGATTCTAGTTTCTAATCACTAACAAGTAATCAAACAAACAATTCAAACAATTACCTGTTTTGATTAATCTTCTCAATTCAACAATTACACTTTCTCTCTCAAAAAATCTTTCTCTCTCTCTCTACAAGATTTCTATCTCAAACGTATTCTCTCTCTCTAAATCACACGGTTCAATTCACACACTTGAACTCTACTACTAAAACAGAAATTAAAAGACTATTTATACCAACTCCTAATACAAGAAAACTAAAATACAAAATACAAATACATTTGACTTTTATTACAAAAGACTTTGACTTTAATAAGAGTTGACTTTCTTCAGTTTTGACTTTCTTGAACTTTAACCTTCAGTTTTCTTGATCTTGTATCCAACATATTTATACTCTAACATAAGACATGAATAAAATTACAAACCAAAATGTATGACGCAAATACGGATTATCTAAAAATCATATATTAAGATTCAACATGCTTAATTTTGAAATTGGAAAATTAAATCTCTTTTCATCTAATGGCTTAGTAAAAAGATCAACAAGCTGATAATCCGTGTTTACAAAGTACAATTTGATCCTAGCTTTTTCAACATGGTCTTTTAAGAAATGATATCTCACATCAATATGCTTGGTCTTGGTATGTTGGACAGGATTCTTAGATATTGCAATTGTGCTCTTTTAATCCCAGTAGATCGGAATCTTGTGAAATTGGAATATATAGTGTCGTAACTATGTCCTCATCAACAACACTTGAGAATAGCAGCTTGCAGCAGCTACATATTCTGCTTTCGTTGTTGAAGTGGATACACAAAGTTGTTTCTTCGATGCCCACCTAACGGGCTTGTCTCCCAAGAATTGAATGTTACCTGACGTACTATTCTTGTCTAATATGCAGCCACCATGATTTGCATCGGAATATGCGGTTAGTTCGAATCCTGTATCTTTAGGATACCACAAACCAAGATATGCGGTACCCTTCAGATATCTAAATATTCTTTTAACATCCGAAATATAGGACTCTTTGGGCTTGACCTGATATCTCGCACATAAACATGTAGAAAACATAATATCAGTCCGGATTGCCGATAAGTACATCAAAGAACCAATCATTCTTTGATAGGTCTTTTGATCAACAACTTTCCATTTAGGTCAGTTCTGATCTTAGTCCCTGGTGCCATCGAGGTGCTTATAGGTGTAAAATTTTCCAACTTAAATTTCTTTAAAATGCACAAATGTACTTAACTTGATTTATAAAAATCCCCGTTGAAAATTGTCTGAAAGAAATTTATCTATCCCATCATACTCATCTGAAAACGTGACACCATTAAGGCAAATAAATTCTTACAGTACTTAGGGTTTGTTGACCCGAAAATTATGTCATCAACATAAATTCGAATAAGAATAATATCGTCTTTTCATTCTTAATGAAGAGAGTAGTGTCGATTTTACCTTTCAAAAACCCTAACTTAACTAGAAACTTTGAAAGGACATCGTAGCAGGCGCGAGGGGCTTGTTTTATTCTATAAAGGGCTTTATAGAGAATGTAGACATGGTCTGGCTTCTCACGACTAAAGAACCTTTCTGGTTGAGAAATATACACTTCCTTCTTCAAGATGCCATTCAGAAAATCTATTTCACATCCATCTGATAGTCAGTGAAGTTCGTGTGTGCAACATACGGAAGAAATATTCGAATTGCCTCGATGCGTGCAACTAGAGCATATGTGTCATTCTAATCAATGCCTTTCTCTTTCCGGTATCCTTCAGCTACAAGTCGAGCTTTGTTTCATACTACTACACCATATTCATCTTTCTTGTTTTTGAATGCCCATTTAGTGCCAATAACTGTTTTTCCTTCAGGTCGTGGCACAAGTGAAAATACTTTCAATGGGTCAAACTGATTGAGTTCTTCTTGCAAGGCTGCTATCCCATCAGAATCTTAAAGAGCCTTAGATATACGAGTTGGCTCTATCTTGCTCAAGAAAGAATCATACAAACACTAATTTGTTGTTGTAGACCTACTTTGCACCGGTTTCGAAGGATCTCCGATAATTTGATGTATCGGATGCTCTTTCGTCCACTTGTTAATGTGAGAGAGGGGAACATAGGTAGATTGATCATTTAGATCGTCTATGTATCCATCTTATTGGGGTTCAGTTGAAGTAACCGGTTCAGAAGTTCCAATTGGTTGTACACTTATTGTTTCTTGAGTAGGCAAATCTGTACTGGCAGCCGATTGTTCAGCTTCTGACTGTTCAACATTTTGTACATCGTCAACTTATTGTTTCTTGAGTAGGCAAATCTGTACTGGCAAATCTGTGGAATGTCACATTTACGCTTTCCACAATGATCTTTAATTTCTTCAAGTAGACTCTATATGATGCGGATGTTTGAGAGTAGTCGATGAAAATCCATTCGTCCTCTTTTGGATTGAACTTATTCAAGTTCTCCTTGTCATTTAGCACATAACACATGCATTCAAAAATATGGAAATGTTTAATACTTGGTGTTTTATTATTTATAAGAGCATATGGGGTTTTACAGAAGCGACAATGAATGATTGAGCGATTTTTTGTGTAACACGCAATAGAAACAACCTCAGCCCACAAGAATAAAAGTAAGTCAGATTGGCTCATCATCGTACGTGCAGCCTCAACTAGAGTCCTATTCCGTCTTTCAACTACCCCATTCTTTTCAGGCGTTCTGGCAACAAAATACTGATGTGTTATCCCGAACGGTTCATGATAATCTTCAACTTTTTTGTTTTTGAATTATGTGCCATTGTCTGATCTAATCAACTTCACTATTCTATGCATATTCACTTGGATACTTTTTAGGAAAGAGATGATGATTTCGGGAGTCTCGTCCTTTGACCTTAAGAATTTTACCCAAGCGTATCGTGGAATAATCATCCACTATCACTAAGATCTATCCCTTGCCATTTATACTCTGTGTACGCATTGGACCACATAAGTCCATGTGCGGTAACTCCAAGGGATCATTCGTATTCTGTTTAGGCTTAGGCTTATGTGAAGCTCTTTTTATCTTCCACTTATCACATGCGTCACGTAGATGTTCTTTTTCATATCGCAACTCAGGTAATCCTTTGACTAAATTTCCTTTTACCAGCTTGTTGATGTATCTAAAGTTGAGGTGAGAAAGACGCATATGCCACAAGCAACTTTGTTGCATAGAAGCTTTTGAGAGTAGACCAACGACGCTTTCAGGTTTAACATTGGACAGATTAATCATGTAGAGGTTTGACTTTCAAGTTCCAACCAAGAGTTCTATGCCGTCTTCTGTTTGTACACAACATCTCTTAACTTTGAAATTAACCTCTATGTTTTTGTCACAAAACTGTCTAGCACTGAATAACTTGTGTCCTAGTCCTTCAACGTAACTCACCTTCTTGATCATTATGTTCTCTTGAACAACATCTCTATAACCCAAAATTGGTGAAAAATGATCACTAACGAACAACACATTTCCAAAAAAATTCTCTGTATAATTAGACAAAATAACTTTCCTCCCTGTCATACACTTGGAACATCCTGAATCCAAGTACCACATATGATGCGTCTGCACAAGAGAAATCGAGTAACAACAGGTTTAGGTACCCATTTGTAAAGGGTCCTTCCTGGTTTTGTCTTAGATTTTGGCACCCAAATTAAATTTGGGTCCTCTTTTCCTTCTAAAAACATTTGAACTATCAGAATGATAAATATAATACGAACCAAACCAATTATCAGAATAATGACGATCAACAAAATCATTTCGGCCACAAGGAGAACAGTGAATTGTAGAATGAGATTATTGAGTCAATTGCTTTATTGTATAAATCTTGCATGGAAGTATAAGTTTTTGTTTATTCGTAGCAAATTGGTCAACCACATCACTACATCTATCAATTGTCCTATTACATTCAGAAGCTGAAAATGATTTTGCCGATACTTCATCTTTCTTTGGTCTCTATTCAAGATTCACTTCAGATCTGTTAGTACATTAAATGTTGGATCCAAGATCATTAAAGTTGAAAATCAAAGTGAAAGTCTATGCTAAAAGTGGAAAGTCAAAGTCTCTCAAAGTGAATGTATTGTTAGTTTAGTTAGTTTGTGCATTGTAAATGTAGTAGGTATATAAGGTTTTATTTTTCTTGTTATTCTATGTGGCACGTAATTAAGAATTGATTCTAGTGAGAAAAATATTGTTTATGAGAGAGAATTGTAATCATCGATTTTATTGATTACACATATGGCTAGTTGAATTGAATTTTATTGTTCATCTTGATTTGCACATAGTTTGGGACTATCAATTGGTATCAGAGCAAGCACAATTCAGAAAAGATTCAAGATTCTGATATTTTTGTGATCGAAATGAAGAACTCGCAGACTTCACTGTTCCAAGATCGATTTCTTTATTTTGTGTTGTTTTGGTAGTAATCTTAGTTGTTTTTTATTCAATTTGTGTAGTAGAACAAGGTTGATTTGTGTAATTTCGTGCCATTCACAGCTGTTTGTGTGAACTTTGGATTTGATTGAGTTTTTGCTCGAAAGTTATTTCACGAACTTTGTTTTGATCGATTTTGTAATTTTTGCTATTTTGGTTGTAATCAAGTGTTTGTAATCGGTTCGATTTGTGTTCGAGGACGAATTTGTGAATTTTCATGATCTAATTCAAAGATTTGGGTTGTTTTTGTTCGATTCAGGATGTTTCGAAGTTGTTAACTGTAGATCTCGCAAGATATTCAGATTTCCCACGCCTCAAATCTAAAGAACTCGCAGAGCCTTTGTACGAAAAGTGATAGATTTCGTAGGAGCTTAGTTTGTGTTTGTTGAAAAATTCTAAGTCATGATTTCGCATAAAGCTATGTGGGAAAAGTGAAAGAATTCGAAAGTCTTTGTTTTTGGAGATTTCTAAGGACAAAATTCTCATAAGGCTAGATGCGAAAAGCTTGGAATTCACACACTGTTGGGTGCGCAAAGTCACTGTTCCTGCTCTTCAGCTTGCGGAAAGTTCCTCAATTCGCATGAAGGGTCTCTGAAATTTCCTAAGTCCAGATTTCGCACAATATTTTGTGAAAAGTGAAATCTAGAAATATTTCTAAGTGTAGAATTCATTACATCATGTAGAGAAAAGCTCAAGAAGTGCTTTGAAATTTTATAAGGCAAGAATTCTCATACCCCTGTGTACGAAAAGTCTAGTTTTCGCACACTTTGTTCTACAAATTGTGGTTGATATTTGATCTACAAAAAGTATAGTTCATTGATCTGCGAAAAGTGAACTCTTTGGTCTGAGAAATCTATACTTCGTCAAATTGTGACTATTACTCAGAATTTAAATTACCGTTCAAGATAACTTAAGGCCAGTGTGCAGATTTTAACAACTAAAGGAAGGCACCTTTGAAAAATCGTGCGACAAAAAAAAAAATGAAAATGTTAGTGCAATATTTGTTGTATTTAAGATCATTGTAAGAAAGTCAAAGCCTCAATGAAGAAAGTCAAAGTCAACGAGCTTAATTGGAAAAGTCAAAGTCAAGGTCTTGTGATGTAAAGGTTAATGCTTTGTTGTTTAGTTTTCTTTGTATTGCCTGTAAGTATAAATAGTTAGTTCTTTGTTAATCTTGTAGAAGCACTTAATGTGGAACTCATATTGGAGAATTCATATCATTGTATTGAGAGAGCTTGCATAGAGAGAGAGGGAGAGAGAGATTGTAGAGAGAGAAAGTTGTAATTTTGATTGTTATCAATACAAGTGAGATTTGTGATTGAATTACATTTAAACACTTGCAAATTGGGACACACAATTGGTCTCAGAGCAGACAAGAATCATAATTTTCATCAATTCTTTGCCATTTGTGGAAAGTCGCAAGTTCATCACTATGCAGATTTGAATTTGTTGATTTTGGAGTATTTTGGATTCTATTTTGGTTGTATAGTGTTCGATTTTTGTAATAGAACATGTTTGGTTTGTATCTCATTGTCCATTTCACATCAGTTTAGTGTGAATTTTGGATTTTTGTGTAAGTTTTGATCGAAAACTTGTTTAGATTGTATTTGGATCGAATTCATTTTTGTAATTATTTTTAGTTGTAATTGTCAACTAAAGGATTGTTCAGATTGTGATCATGGATTAATATTCAAATTATCAAGTTCAAATTCGATGAATTGAAAGAGTTATGGAGATTTCTGTGGATTAGCATCGACTTCTAGCAAGATTTGAAGAACTCGCAAGTTCATCTTACTTCTCGCAAGATTCAAGTCAGGTTGTCACAAGGTTTGAAAGTTTTGCAAGATTTGGTGAAATTTTCTAAGCATAGAACTCGCAGGTTTGAGATACGACAACTTGAGAACTTGCATCTAGAAGTATACGTCAAGTCTACTTGATGCATGTAACTACTTGAGTCAAGTAACTGTTCATTGATTACTCGGGTCCTTTGTTGGATCATAAATTGTATTCAAGATTAGGGGGTCTAATTTGTATTTAGTTGAAAGTTATTTGTTGTTGGGCCTCAAGCCCATTAGGCCTATACGGCTTAATATATATAGGTTTTAATTATTAGGTTTTAGGGTGAATCCTTAATAATAATCATAATTATAGTTTAGAAGGCAGTCGTACATTTTCTCTGTAATTGTGCGCATCAAGGTTCCAAGAACACACACAAGGTTTTCATTGATTAATCAAGGGATCGTGGTATGTTATTCTGATTTATTCATCTCTTGATCTGTATTCTGTTGTGTGATTGTTTATCAACTAGTATTCTGGGTTTAACATCCTTCGATATACGACAAGTTCAAAACTCAGGTGCTTTGTATTCCGTCAAACAAGTTCTCGCATCCTTCGAATTGCGAATAGTAAACTTCTCGGTTCATTTGGTCTGCGAGTGGTGAACTTCTCGTATCTTTTGGTTTGCGACTAGTTGCTTCTAAGTTTCAGCGGCTTACGATTAGTTTATTCTCGAGTCAAGCAGCTTGCGACAAGCTACTACTCGGGTATAGTAGCTTGCAACAAGTTTTCTAACAGTGATCTGCGACAAGTTCTTTTCAGTGGGTTGCGAAAAGTTTGATCTTCAGTCTGCGACAAGTAGTTACTGTTCTTTGCAACAAGTTTCAGTTTTGAGAAAACATTCTGATTTTTGCAAATGTTGAAAGCATGTGTTTCAGTATGACTTCAAGTGATGCTCTAAGTATGGATACAGATGTAAAGCCACCAATTCATTTCAAAAGCGAATACAAACAGTGGAAAGACAGGTTTCTACACTTCATTGATAGGCATGAAATTGGTCATTATATTAGACAATCTTTGGATGAAGGACTCATGAAACCACCTACAAAGATTAGAACAACTACTACTTCAGATGAGGAGGAAGTTACTACTAAAGAGTATCCCACTGATCCAAAAGAGTATACACCTGAAGAAAAGGATAGATACAAAGCAAACAAACTAGCCAGATCTTTCTCACTTCAAGGAATTCCGAATGAGATATATGTGAACATAGACAACGACAAAGCTACTGGCAAAGAAATGTGGGATTAACTGGAAAAGATGGTGATGGGTTCAAAAATAGGAAATCAGTTGAAAGTGTCTAATTGTATCAACAATTATGAAGGGTTTAAAGTGAAAGAAGGTGATAATTTGGAAACAACATATGACAAATTTGTTTCTCTATTGAATGAGCTAAGCAAGAATAAGGTGAGAAAGACTCAAATAGAAAACAACGTCAACTTTCTCAGTATATTGCAGCCAGTGTGGAGGAGATTTACTAGATAGATGAAATTGCTTAAGCATTTGAATGAGATTCCTCTCCATGAGGTATATGAGACCCTAAGACATAATGAAGAAGAGGCCGAAAGATTAGGGCTGAGAAAAAGAAAGCTGAGAAACCGGTTAATGATCGAGTTGCTTTAATGGTGAAAAGAAAGGAGAAGAAGTAAATGAGTTTGAAGAAGAAGAAAGTGATTGTATCCGAGTCTGAAGAAGATGACTGTGTTGATACTGATTCAGATGATGTGGAAAATCTGAAGCAAGGAATGCTTCTACAAACCAGGGCATTTCAGAAGAAGTTTTACAAGAAGCCTGGGTCTAATAGTTAAATATACTCATCTGGATCAAGGAATTTTGAGCACAAAGAAAGAGTTGAAGGAAAAAAAAAGTTTTGTTGATCCTAGATTTGTGTTATAATAGTGATTAAACTAAAACAACTATAAAATAGATATGAGTGTTAATCCCAAATAACAATGCAATCACAAGATGACAATTAAATCCATCAATCTCACTTTTATTAATCTCAATTTAAATTACAAAATATGCTCACAATATACTTCCTCTCTCTAACTCTGTACTCGCTCAATACTATCTCTGATGTTCTTTCTAGTCACACGTCTATTACACGCACAAAGCACTATTTATACTACAAAGAAAAACACACTAACGACTGTTCACGCACACTACTGAAAAGCGCAAACAACTAGAAAAACAGAAAATAAAACATTTGACTTTGACTTTATTACACTAGACTTTGACTTTGATTCTGAGAGTTGACTTTAGATTTGACCTTCAGTCTTCAGTCTTCTATGATCTTGTATCCAACATATTTATGCTCTAACAATCTCCCCCTTTGGATTCTTAATCATCTCCAAAAGATTTAGCAATTCAATCTTCTCTCTTTGATTTTCGTAAATGCAATCTTCCCCTTTGTCAGATTCTAATAACTCAGATCATCTTCATAACAACTGTATTCTTTCCAAAATCTGTCTTCAACAAATAGTAACAAACTTTCCCAAAACTGGTGGAAACCTCTTTCAGACACTTGAAATAAATCATCTTCATATTTAGCTCAGATTGCTTCAACAAATTATCTTCAAAGAAAATTTCTGTAATATTCAGCATGTCTTTAGAAATCTTTTGAATTTACTCTCCTTTTTTAGTCTTGCAATCATTGAAAACAAACACTCTTCAAATCAGTCTTTATTCTCCATGTTTTCTTTATCAATTGTTCTTCAGTCAACATTTCTTTGAACTTTGTCATCCCCCCCTTTTTGATAATTGCAACATGAAATTATCAAAACTTTGCAAGAAATGTCATATACAATCTGTTCTGACCACTGATCTGTCAACAAGAGCCTCTGATTCTCCATTGATTCAAAAGATATTTATTCGAATCTTTGCAAATTCAGACAAATTAATAATGTAACACCTGAATCAACAAATGAATCAGTTAAGATGCCTGTCAGTAACACGAACTCAATGTGTGTAACAAATACACATTGGAAAGGAGCTTTTGCAATGGTCACTCCCCAGGGCTTCCATTCAATCATCAAAACACTACAAAGGCAATTTCTATGAACGTTATGACCAGAAAAACAAATTTCCTTGTATGTTCGTGCAAGTGTTCGAAAGAATTAAGCACATGATGATTGCTTTTAATAAGGCTCAAAATTGTGTAAACCACTGAGACAACAGTAGTTAAACACAGACTCAATGTGCATGATCGAAGTACGAAGGTGGGGCAGACTTCCTACTTTTTCAATATCCAGATTTTCCAAATGAAAATCAGGTAGATTATGTGTTGCGTCCCCTTGAAATATTGAAACATTTTCTTTTTGAGAAGAAAATGAGTGGCTGGTGGGGTTTTAGTCAAAAGTTGGCAAGGGCTAGATGCCTGTTTCAATAATGTTCACCAAGAATTGTGAAACATTAGTAATGTGGCTGCCAACCTCAGAAAAAGTTGGTGTAGAGTTTGATATTCTTTAACTCTGTTCTCTCACCCTCTTTCTTTTTAATCATTTAAGCTCGCGTCTAAACAAACTCTCTGATTCATTTTACCTCATCACTCAACCCACACTCAGTATTTGACTCCTCACTCTCGATCACTCAAGGATTAACTTCTTGGGTAGGTAACACTAGTTAACGTGAATACATAGATGTTTCATTTAAGCTTACACAAAGAACCCATATTTTCCTATAAGCATAATTTTGCTCAAAAACGGTTTAACTTTATCCTGTAAAACACAAAGTATGAAATACAAAACATTGAAGATACTTCAAACAAGTATATTGAAAGAATGAAACGAATAGAAGAAACTTGTTTGAAAATCTGATATTGTATCAAAAAGATCAAATATGAATGATATAACAATCAAGGCTTGGGTCAGCAAAAATTTGAATTTGTCTATAGAAACAATTATAGACAAGTCATGAAAGAACGCTTAGAAATGAAATCACGCTCAAAGTTCTTTGAAGTTCAACATCGAAAATTTGTTTCAATTTAGAGACATGGTAAAAACAAGTTCAATCAAAAATTAAGCGGTGTGTGTGAATACTTGACAATATATGGAAAAGACAATAGGTAAGTATATATCTTTGGAAACACACGGTTTGTAATCGTTTAAGCACAAACAAAATGAAAAACATTTAAAATCACACTTCCAATACATGAACTCTGTTTAAGAATCGAGAAGTGGTTTGAACATTTAAGAACATGTTTTCTATGATTGAAAATTGTCCTTCTTTCAACCATATATGAGATTAAGATAAGAAATAAATATTTCCGTTCAGTCTTAAATCTCATCAAGTCAAGCTTAAAGTCATAAAAATATGATCTTGTAAACAACCTCTCAATCTGCATCAGTCATAAAGTCCGTCAAAGAACAAAATTTATTCACAAAAATTTATTGGAATTTAAATGACATAAAGGAGTAAAACAATGAATGTACAAGTTCTGATCTGAAGTAATCCGAAATCATAGTCCATACTCCTTGTGTTTACTCTTATTCACTCTGTAGTTATGCATCAGAAAAAGTTATCATTGATAAGCATAAACAAAAAATATAAGCTCCCCCTCAATCTGATGTAGATCATCTTTTATCTGTTATAGTGCACAAATGGGATTCTTTAGGGTTAGCCTGATATCTTGCACATAAGCATGTAGAAAACATAATATCGGGCCTACTTGAAGTAAGATACATTAAAGAACCAATCATGCCTCTATAGGTTCTAACATTAACAGGTTTTCCCAAAGGATCCATGCCGATCTTCGTTCCCGGTGCCATCGGGGTTGCAATTGGTTTACAAGTTTCCATTTTGAATTTCCGAAGAATATCAAAAATGTACTTAGCTTTGTTTATAAAAATCCCCGTTGAAAATTTCTTAACTTCTAATCCAAGAAAGAAGTTCATCTCTCCCATCATACTCATTTGAAATCTTTACACCATTAGATTAGAAAAGTTCTTACAATATTTAGGATTTGTAGAACAAAATATTATATCATCAACATATATCTCAATAAGAATGATATCAAGTTTTTCTTTCTTAATGAATAAAGTAGTATCGATTTTACCTTTAGTGAAACCCGACTTGACCAAAAACTTTGATAAACCATCGTATCAGGATCGAGGCGCTTGTTTTAACCCATAAAGTGCTTTATCCATAATATATACGTGATCTGGTTTATCTGGATTCACAAAGCCTTCTGGTTGTGTAACGTAGACTTCCTCCTTAAGTATGCTATTTAGAAAGGCAGTATTCACGTCCATTTGGTAGACTGTGAAGTTTTTATGAGCAGCGTACGCTAGACAAATGCGGATTGCTTCTATACGTGCTACTGGAGCATAAGTCTCATCATAATCTATGCCTTCCTCTTGTCGGTAGCCTTTGGCAACAAGTCTTGCTTTGTTTCGAATTACAATACCATCTTCATCCTTTTTATTCTTGAATACCCATTTAGTGCTGATTATAGATTTTCCTTCCGGTTTTGGCATAAGTCTCCAGACCTTTAGGGCTTCGAACTGGTTTAACTCTTCTTGCATAGCAGACACCCAATCTGAGTTAGCTAGAGCTTCTGATATGCGAGTTGGCTCTATCTTACTCAGGAATGAGTCATGCAGACATTGATTTAAAGTTGATGACCTAGTTTGCAACGACTTTGTTGGATCTCCAATGATTTGGTGAATAGGGTGCTCTTTGGTCCAACGATGTTCATAAGGAAGTGGATTAGATGTTTATTGATCATCATTATCATCTAGAAATCCACTTTCAACTTCATCATTTTGTACAGTAGGTAGGAGTGGTTCAATTGAATTAGCTTGTACAGAAGCTTAAGTTGGTACAGCTTGTTCAGACTGTTGATTTGTCTCTATTATAAACCCAATTGATTCAACAACTTATGTTTCTTCGTTATTGTTCACATCTTCAACTATCAGAGCATATATTTAAACTGGAATTCCTTGCTGAACCGGGGAGTTGGATTCAGTAGACAACTCTGAAGCGGTTGGAAAATTATTCATTGAGTCGTTCATCCTGTCAACCACAACAGGTTTACTCACTTTAGATCCAAGGAATTCATCATAAAACAGTTCAAATAATAAATCTAAATCGAATGTGACATTAACGCTCTCGATTACTGTCTTTGACTTCTTCAAAGACAGTTCAAATAAAACAGTTTAGTCAAATGTGACAGTTCAAAGACAGTTCAAATGTGACATTAACCACAACAAATTTAGTCACTTTAGATCCAAGGAATTCATCATAAAACAGTTCAAATAATAAATCTAAATCAGATAAATGAGCATTGGAAGTTGATGCTTCATCTGATTTCTTCTTTGTTGGTACAGGTTCTGGACTGGTCTGCCCAGAAGCTAGCACTACGGTAAGTATGGGTTGTGAACCGTGTTGTTCAGAAGCCATCTCCTCGTCGAATGTGACATTAACGCTCTCGATTAATGTCTTTGACTTCTTCAAATATACTCGGTATGCAGTCGATGATTGAGAATAACCAATGAAGATTCCTACATCTGCCTTAGCACTGAACTTGTTCAGACCCTCTCTGTTGTTAAGCACAAAACATTTACAACCAAAGATATGAAAGTATTTGATTGTTGTTGTCCGGTTGTTGATCAAAGCATAACGAGTCTTCCAAAAACGGCGATGTATCATGGAACGATTCTGAGTATAACACGCAGTCGACACAACTTCTGCCCACAGAAACAGAGGTAGATCAGATTGGCTGAGCATAGTCCAAGCGGCCTCGACTAGCGTTCGATTTCGCCTTTATACTACTCCGTTTTGTTCTGGCGTACAAGCAGTAGTGAATTGATGTGTTATCCCGACCGATTCGAGATAATCTTCAACGATTTTGTTCTTAATCTTTGTGACGTTGTCTGTCCTGAGAAGCTTGACTGGTTTTTGCAGGTTCGCTTGGGTAGTGTTCAGAAAGGTGATGAGTACTTCAGGCGTCTCATCTTTTGATCTCAAAAATTTTACCCATGTATACCTCGAATAGTCGTCCACAATAACTAAAACATATTTCTTGCCGCCTATGCTTTGTGTTCGCATGGGACCACAAAGATCCATATGCAACAACTCGAGTGGAGAACTGGTACTTTGTTCAGGTTTCGGCTTATGTGGAGCTCTCTTCATCTTTTCTTTTTCACATGTTGCACACTGTTAGATTAAATTATCCCCTAATTTAATTGAATGTTTTATAAAGAATTGTATTTTGGGCTTTTTAAATAGTTGTGTGGGCTTGAGCCTCTTATTTGTAAATGGGCCCTATATAAAGGTGCCCATGGCTCCTTTGCTCATTAGGTTTTTGGAGAGAACACTTTTAACACACAGACTAGGTGAATCGGATGAGAGTCGATTAATGTTTAGTGTGGTGTTCTTCCCAATTTTCTCCTCCATTGTTAATCAATCTAAGCATATGAGATGTGATTTTAATGATTATTGTTGTTAATTTCTCTCTTATATCTTCTATTTTATGGAGTTCTTCATTTGTTGCTGGGATTGGGATCTAACAATTGGTATCAGAGCTAAATGAAGAAACTCTTCATCATTTCGGTCATCTATGGCAACAATTGAAGATAGATGATTATTTTGTTGTTTTGGTGCTTAGATTGATTCAATCACATGAACCTTGACACAAATATCATTTCTGTGATTTATTCACTATTTTGTGCTTATTGGAAATCCATTTATTGATTTAGATGTGATTTGGATGATCTTTGATAGAATATTTGCTTGATTTCTCACAAAATCTGTTTATGCACACTACATGTTTGATTAAATGCCTATGAGAAGATTTAATTTCATTTTGGTTAAATCTGATCAGTTTTATTGCATGTGTGTGTTCTTGATCTTTCTCATTCATTGGTCTAACACTTGACAAACACTAAATAGATGATTGATCAATGATCTCATCCTTGTGTGTGCTTTAGTCCATTGTTATTTTAGCATCTCGATAGTTAGGTTGTTGATCTTAGATCTGACCTTGATATCATTCAAGATTAGACTGTCTTTGATCCAGATTTTGTTTAAAATTCCGCTGCTCATAATTGATTCAATGAAAGACTAAGTAATTTTGTCATGGAAAATGTTGCTTGATTCAAACTCGGAGAAATAAGGATGGAGAGTTAACTGTGCACCAGATTTCACAGCATAGAACAAATTGTAAATAAGCATAGAACAACCTGTTCTTATGAATATTATCCTGTTGATAAAGAAATTGGTATCATGTGTTCAAGGCAGTAGTTGTGGTAGAGTATTTAGTGGCAAATGACTTTGAACGTGCATCATCATGTTCTCTACTTTTGTGCAAAGTGGAATATTTGGATTCATTTGTAGTGGATGAATCCATAAATCACCGAGAAAATGCCAAGACGCATTTTAATGAAGCATTGTCAGCAAGATACAACAGTGGAGGCTCTACTAACTTGTCACCATAGGTGTGAATGGAAAAAGTGCATCACAATTTCCTGCCAAAGTTGCACAACAGATACATGAACTTATCAGTCCAGAAAGTGTCTCAATGTGTAATAAAAAATTGCTATCATGAATTCTACAAGTGCAACAGAAAGAAGTTTGATGTGGTTTGTTGTGATCAAGGGTTGTCTTCCTGTCTTTCATATGTGCAGAATTAAATTTGTGCGGATTTGTTGTTGTCCCAAACAGCAAGTTGCTGTCAGATTTACACAGTTGTAGAACTTTGATCATATCTCTCTGAATACAACTCTAAAAATGATGATTTCAGATGCGTTGGAAACCTAAGACATAGTTTTACAACTTTCATGTTTTGAGTTTTCTCAAAATAAAACTGATTCTCTGTCAAAAAATGTGTTGAACGCAAGTCATAGCTGCTGGACAGAAAGTTGTTACTTGCTGTTGTTTGCTATTGTTGAGTTGCTGCTGTTTGAACCAGAGGTTGTCCAAAAGAGTGTGAAAATTGTTTATTCGACATTTTGCAAATGTGCAGGTTTGCAACATGTCTTCAATCTGTTTGTGTGAAAATGTAGAAGTAACTTCAGCAGTATGTTGTTGTTCAGAGCTCGAACTGTTTCTAGATTTTTTACACTTGCCATGGTTACTTCAGAATTCAATGTGCAGCAGCAGAATGGAGTTTTTGTATCAGAGTTTGTGATCAGAGGCTAGAACAGATTATCAGAAAGCTAGAGGTTGTTTATGCAGAGCCTCTGTATGGCAGTTCACAGAGCCTCTGTGACAAATCACAGAGCCTCTGCGGCTATCCAAGCAGAATATGTTGCGTCTTGATTCAAAGAAGCAAGTTGATGCTATTGGAATAGAATGGATGTTGTTATCCAGAACACAGAAGCTTAATCACATAGCCTCTATGAAGATATCCAGAGAGGCTCTGCAGAAAGTTAGGCGCAAAAGTTGTCCAAACTCTGCAGAGGCTATCCAGAATACATGCAGAAAATACACACTAGAGGCAGATTGTAGAGCCTCTGTAGGTTGTCCAAAAAGTTCGTGCAGAGAACTGTTTGTTGTTGTGTGCAACATAAGTTGTGTTTGTCGATGTACATGCAGAAGCTCTGCAGAGGGTTTCCAGAGCTCTCTGCAGAAAGTCAATCTGTGCAACAGAATTCATGTACAAAAGTAAAAAGGTATGCATAGAGGCTACAACAGAATTCGATCAGAGGCTATCCAAATCTCATAGAGTTTGGTTTTCTAATTAGAATTTTGATAGCATATCAGAGATAATGCAGAGTTAGTCAAAGATGCTCTTATTATGCTCTGAGGCAGTGCAGAAGTTCAGGGCTGAAAGTTCATATCAGAGGGCCTGCAGAGCCTCTCTAAGGCTGTCAGCGTGAAGAAGTGAAATTCAGAGATAGACCAGAGCCTCTGTGGACCAAAACCACAGAAGAGCATCGACCAAAGGGGAGGACCAGAGTTATACCTGAACGTGAACATCATAGGTCGATGGTCCAGAGGTTGAAATGAGCAAAGAGCCCGAAGCCCGAAATTTTCGAATTTTCAGATAGCATTGCGTTGTTTCAGAAACACGCACACAAGTTTTTACTCGAACCTCCAATTTACTTGAGTCCAGTTGTGTTCAATCGCTAAAACACAGACGTATGACTTTGATGTTTTAACTTTTCTCAAATTCCGTAAGCTGATGTGCCAGAATCATTGTCAAAGTCTGCGTTAGAGTGATGGACCGAAAGCATTGCATTTCACTCATGCTCTTTCCGCTTTCAAGAACGGTGTTCTCTCGTCGGTTCTTCATGGTTTCAAGCTACATATGTGACACATTGTTTGTCACTCCCTCCTCCGTTATTCAAGTTTAAGGCTCGGTGCTGAACGCTTACTCAACAGAATCTTTAGAGTCAAATTTTTTGTTTTGACGACCGTTACGTGCAGCTGTGGGAAAATTTACACAACTCACTCATTTTTCATCCAAAATGGATTAATCAAAGATCGTTGGAAATCTAAGAGAATGAAGTTCAATGTTCATGTTTTATATTTTCTCTCAATCAGACTCCTTGATGGTCAAAATCAGCGGTGAAGTTGAGACATGAAAGCTGGACAAATTGGGATTATTCATCCAAGTCTTTCAAGAATATGAGCCTACATTTTAGGGGGAGCTTATGATGCTTTGAAGACTCGAAGAACGACACACCAAAGCTACTAAAGAAAGCACGGGGGAGACTATATGATCATGCTTTTGTTAAGTCTGATTTTATAGTAATCATTGTATTTATAGGCTTGGTCAAATATTGTGTTTAGAGTCTTATTCTCTGTTGTATATGACCAGGGTATTTAAGTCCCTTTGGTCTTGTTCCTTGTAACACTTTCACGCCAAATTAATACAGTTTACTATTTGCGCTTTGAACTATCTCTCTCTCTCTACTTTCTCTCTCTCTCTACTTACCCTCTCTCTCTACTTTCTCTCTCTAGTATTTAGAGATCTTAGACTCACAATTGGTATCAGAGCCAATCTAGATCTTGAGAGGATTGATAGATCGTGTTTTTTCGTTTCTGAATTTGTAGATTAATCTAAAATTTGATTGATTTTCTTGAATTTATTCAAGAAAATCTCGTTTTCTTGATTTTTCATCAAATTCAAATGTGTTTTTGATCGAATTTCGTTGAAAATTAGTTTGTTGGATTCGATTTTGATTGCCAAACTCTTTTAATTCACAATGATTTGCAAGAAAAACAAGTTTGGGTGTTCGATTTTGAGATTTTTGAAGTTTCTGGAAAATGATTTTTCTCATACTGTTCATATCCGATTTTTCAAAATTGTGGTTTTTTAATCGAAAAGTTTGATTAAATTGTGTTAGAAAGTTGTTTTCGAACTTGGTTGTGTAAGAAAATTTCATCAAATTCAGTTTTGAAATCGATTTTTTGGCAGATTTCTTGATTTTCCACCGGTTTGCACTAGATTTGAACTTTGCGCAAGTTCATATGAGTTTGCGCGAGTTCATCATTTGATTTGTGCGATCTTACTAATTTTGTCTGTGTTTCAGGTTTTTATCAAGTTCACACAAAGTGTAATTTGCGTTTCTCGTGCATCACGCAAAGTTTACTTTGCGTCTTCAATTCATCACGCAAACCTAGTTCGTAATTGCCTCCAGTTCACGCAAAGTTCAGTTCTCTTCACAAGTATATCACACAAACCTACTTTGCGTCTCCTTCTATTCGAGAGAAGTTCTGTTTGCGTTAAAAGATTCTAACGCAAAGTTTGGTTTGCGTATTCTTCTATTCAGGCAAAGTTTAATTTGCGTCTTTAGTCTATCACGAAAATCTAAGTTTGCGTCTCCAGCTGCTCGCGAGAATCATAGTTTGCGCTACGGTCTGCTCACGCTAAGTTCTCTTGCGTCTTCAGTGTATCACGCAAATCTCATTTGCGCTTTATACCTCTCATGCAAACCTCAAGTTTGCGTAAACTCAGTCATCACTTAGAATTTTTCTGAATTTTTGCCATGGATACTGCCAAGTTAGCCTTTCAAGCTCAGTTCTATAAGAATGACCTCATGATGTCATTAGGTACTGACACTCGTCCTCCAGTACTGATAGATGAAAAAGAATTCACTAACTGAAGGACCTTTCCTAAACTCAGAGGCAAGATCGGTTCCTCAACTTCATTGAACGTCAAACTAACGGAGCAAACATGATGAAGACTCTAACTGAAGGACCTTTCCTAAAGCCTAACAAAGAGATTCCCGCAACACCCGAAGAGGTTTTGAGAATGAAAGCTGATAGAGAATTATCTGCTAACCTTATGCTAGCATTGCCAAACTCTGTATACAACCGTGTTGATCATTACAAGAATTATCCAAATCAGATGTGGACACAGTTGTAAAATATTATGCTTGGCTCATGTTAGCTGATTATCGTGTACTGCACAACGGGGGTACAGTAATACCTAGTGAGAGCACAAATATATACTTTCACTAGAATCGCTACAAGTAATATAATGGTACAAGTACCGAGTACCGTTCTCACAGGGACTGAACTACTGAGAATTGCGGATTTTTTTGAACTTCTTGCACAAGTTTCGAGTTTGGGAAAAATATTCGTTTGATGGTGATTTGACAGAAAATTTGAAATGAACGTTATAATTAAAAGTTGGGTACGGATGTAAGCTTTTCTTGGGAAAAACGTAATAACAAGATGGTTGGACTCTTTGTAGTACGGAAAGTCTATAAAAAGCCCGATCTCTCTAAAGTGAATTTTTATAGACCGGTCCTACAAAGTGTTCATAAAGTTTCCACCTTTACCGACTCTTGATCTTGCCGATTTAACTCAGTTGATACAAATAATCAAGTTCTACCAATATGGAGATTTATACCCAAATCTCTTTGTGATATAAATCTCGACCGACGTTTGAACCTTAATAAATCATACAAAACCCGTATCTCTACGTGGTTATCAAAGACTCTCTCAAATTTTTGTGCATCACTTAAGCCGTATTTCGAATCCGCTCCTCTCGAGGTCAAGCTCTAATATTAACACATAAAAGTGATCCGCTTATCTGCGTTGAGTTAAAGTCCCGACTCAAGTGACCAAGGTCAAGAGTTGATAACGATGGTCACACCCAAGTGTAACCTACTAGACCCAAGTTAGCTTACATCCGCACCCAAGAAGGTGCTTAGCTCATAATGATAATAAAAGACATAATAAAATAAATTAAAGACTTGTTAACTACTTGCATAATAAAAATGAACTACAATTATAAAAGGAAAGTACGAAATTTAATTACTTAAAAGTGCGGAAATTAAATACAATAAAGTAAGTACGGAAATTTAAATACAAGAAATAAAAGTGCGGAAAATAAAAGACGTAAAGTAAAGACGAGAATAAAAATACAAGAAATAAAAGTGTGGAAAATAAAAGACTTAAAGTAAAGACGAGAATAAAAATACAAGAATTAAATCCTACATTTCAAGTCTAAATACTTGATAGTATTTTAGACTTGAATGAGGAGAGAGGATGGATGATGGATGTTGATGAAGGGAAGTGAATGAGATTTTGATGGTGAATGTGTTGGTGTGAATTAAATGCTCTCCCAAGGTCTTCTATTTATAGGAGGAGGATTGAGCGTCCAAGGGCCAAGATTGCATCTTCAATGTATGGCCAAGATCACTTCAGAAATGTTGTGTTTCCAGCTCACATCCAGCCCTAAAATCTGCTGGGTAATACCCTCGGGTGCCCACAGTGGGCACTCCAGTGCCCACAAACTGACCTGCAGTATTAATTTTCGCAAGAATGAACATATTGGTTAAGTTATCATATTTTGCAAACAATGTGGACCAAATTAAGGGATAGGAGCAAAAGTGGGTAAAAAGAGGAATACAAACCTATAAAAATAGCAGCAAATAACTCTAAAAAATGAGAGTTATCATCCCCCAAACTTGAGGTGTTACTTGTCCTCAAGTGACAAAATAAAAACGAAAAAGAATGATACGAAGAGGGGAGAACTTGGATAAGAAAAATATACCACCCAGACGATGTTGATAATTCCTCTAGCTTGAATATTGATGCGCTTCTCCCTTGTTGAAATGGTTGGTTTCGAACTAATCAATAGGGCTTTGATTCGGGTTGGTGTTTGTGGCTAAAAAATGACACTTTCTTCCCCCAAACTTGAACTATTCTACAAAATGGATTTTTGAATTTCTCGATGTTGAATCCAATTTATGTAGTTCTCGAACTCTTGAAACACCATATTTTGGATTTGTGTATGGTTTACGGCACGATGGGTTTCAAAAGTGTTTTTATTCAACGATTGTCTTCCAATTTTACGAAGACTTATTATATATATATATATATATATATATATTTTCTTTTTCTTTTTCTCTTTTCTTTCTTTTTTTTTGTTTTTTTTTTGTGCGTGTACGATCATTTTATAAAATAATAACCATACAAACCGCAAGGCGAACCCCCCAAACTTAGAATCGGACAATGTCTTCATTGGTGCAAAAATAGTAGGGGGCGGTAAAGGGAAAGGCTACGAAAGGTATGTGTTTAGGCCGCACAAAAATGGCCTACATCCTTTTAGTCTAAAACCATCCATATCAACATAGAAGAATAGCACCTGAAAAAGACATAATCACTTGAGGAAACATACGAAATATCAACACCACTAGATTAAAATAAAACCACCCGTGTAATAATTACCAAAAAGAAAATGGGATTAGTTTACTAACTACAAAGCTACCCAAAAAAAGTGTTTAATAACGACACAATTTGCAAAAGATGATAAGAAACCAACAAAGTCAATCTGGAGGAGTCGAATGTCCACTGGGCTCAGCGTTCGGGGCAGTGGTAGAGGCGGTGGATCCATGTATTGTGGGGTCTAGTAATCGCCGATGGGTTTTAGAAGGGTGGTTGTCGGAATGGTGGGGGTTGTGGTGGCGTTGGTGGAAGTGGGGAACTTGAGGGTGATGGAGAGTGGTTTTGGTTTAGTTGGAGGGTGGGATGTAGTGAGAGGGGTGGTAATCCGTGGTGGTGGTAGCGGCTTCGGTGGCGGTGATGGTGGCGGCTTTCCGTTGCAGCTGGCGGCTCTGGCGAGATGGTAAGAGATTGGGATTGGGAACCAACTTCTTGATTCTAGCCATTGCAGAAGATGAGAGGGTTCATTTTGAAAGTGATAAATCACCCTCATTTTGTTTAAAATCCCGCCTAAATTCTTCGTGGACGCATTTTTGCAAAAATCACGACCAACTCCTGCATATACACAATAACAAAAACACAAAACTACTAAAATTAGACAAGACTATTTACAAGGTTGTTTCTAACCCAACACTCGAACTTTTAGGATGACAAGACGGAGGGTGAGGGCACATCCTTCGACAAATACCGTTTTTTCTTGTGTTTATGATGGCTCAACCTCACTTCTTTCATACCTTGATTCACTTTCATTGGTGGTTGCACTTTAACTAGACTCTCCAATTTTCTCTCATCCTCTCTTCCTTCTTCAAAATGCTCAACACACTCTTCAATATCTAGACCAAGGTCTTCACTTAGTAGATTAATGGCTGAAAAATCTTCCAAATCATCATATAACTTAAGGGACTTAAAAACATCAAAGGTCACTTTTTGATCATTTACCCTCATGGTAAGTTCACCCTTTTGGACGTCAATCAACGTTCGACCAGTCGCAAGGAAAGGTCTTCCTAAGATGATGGGGACATCCTGATCTGCTTCATAGTCCAAAACTAGAAAATCGGCCGGAAAGATAAATTTATCGACCTTGACCAAAATGTCCTCAATTTTTTCTTTTGGATAGGCTAGAGACCTGTCTGCCAGCTGCAGAGTGACTGTGGTGGGACGAGCTTTACCAATTCCCAACTTTTTGAAAACCGACAAAGGCATGAGGTTTATGCTTACCCCCAAATCATATAGATCATGTCCTACTTCTTGTCCCCCAATAGAACACGGGATGGTAAAACTCCCCGGGTCCTTTAATTTCGGAGGGATTTTGCAAGTAAGAAGTTCACTACATTCTTTGGTTAAAGCAACATTTTCAAATTCTCACAGCCTTCGTTTTTTGTTGAGAATATCTTTCAAAAATTTAACACAACTTGGCATTTGCTCAAGAGCTTCTACCAAAGGAATGTTAATGTGGAGTTGTTTAAAAACTTCCAAAAACTTTTTAAATTGTTCATCAACATTTTTGGTTTTTAATCTCTCAGGGAAAGGTAAGTCCCTCAAATCCGGAACGGATTTGCTCTTGTCGGGAGTGCATAAGATGAGTGGTTCTAGAGTGGGTACAGTCTGCACTGGATAACTTGGGACAATTGGGCTTGTAGTTTGGGCTACTAATTCTAGTTTTGGCACTTCACTAGAGGATGGAAACAGGTTTGGAAAGTTCGAGGCATCAACCAAATGTGAGTCCTATTGCACTACTGGTACGAGAGAGGTTTTCTTGACTTTTTTAGACTCATTTATGTTTTCAATCTCTCTAATACTTATGGCCTTGACGTGTTCCTTGTGAATGCCTTTGGGATTTTCCGTGTCACTAGGCAAAGTCCCTTGTGGTCTATTCTTGAGTTCGACAGCAAACAGTCCAAGTTGGGTTTCGAAACCCCTCAAGGTTGCATTGGTCTGTTTTATAAAACCTTTAAGCTACGACTCGATTGAACCATTACTATCCGATGCATTTTGTTGTCTAGGTGCATGTGATTGTGAAGAGTGACCATGTTGGTAATTCTGGGAGTGTGAAGATTTTCCATGTTGATAATTCTGAGGTGGACCTTGATGAAATCGCGGGGGATTTGGTGGTCGATTTTGGACTTGACTTGCCCCGGGGGGTTGATGTCCTTGATTTCCAGACCAAGAGAAGTTCGGATGGTTTCTCCAATTTGGATTGTATGTTTGGGAAAACGGACTATTTCTACAATGATTCCCTACATAGTTCACCGAAACTGGGTTACCGGGACAACTTTCGAAAGGATGATTTTCACGGCAAAAAGTACACGTTTCAATTAAAGATTGATTTACTGCCTGCACATGACTTTTTTCTCCATTAAGGTTGAAATTGTTTTTAACCAAATTAGTCAAAGCTACAATTTGTGCATTTAAAGCGGTGATGGCATCAACCTCACGAACTCCTTATGCAGTTTTAGGAACTACAGCACGAGGGTTTGACCAATCAGTGTTGTTGTTGGCAACTTTTTCCAAAATATCATACCCCTCATTGTATGTTTTTGCAGTAAAAGCTCCACCAGCCGTGGCATCGAGGATGATTTTAGTTGCATTAGAAATACCATTATGACATGTTTCTAATTGGATGCAGTGAGGGATTCCGTGATGAGGGCATTTTCGAATTAAATCTTTGAATCTCTCCCATGCATCCGATACTGCCTCATCTTCCTCTTGTCTAAACATTAAAATTTCATTTATGAATTTCACGTTTCTGGCGGGAGGAAAATATTTTTTCAAAAATTTTTCAGCTAAACTCGTCCAAGTATCAATTGATTGAGGTGGCTGAGAATTTAGCCAGACTTTGGCTCTATCTCTCAATGTATAAGAGAAGAGTGTCAACCGTAAGGCTTCCGCTGAAACTCCGGGAATGAGAAAATGATCCGTCATTTCTAAAAATGATTTTAAATGAGAGTGCGGATCTTCCGAAGGTAATCCTACAAATTGACACATTGCTTGGATCATTTGAAACATTACTGGTTTCAGTTCAAAATTTTTGCGCAGTAATTTGGGGCCTAAGAATACCCGACTTGAGTTGATCAAATTCGGGTGTAGCATAGTCCCGTATTCCCCTTTCTTTATCATCAGCAATTTTAATCGGTTTTTCCAATGGCGGAGGTGGTGGAGGGTTAGCTTCCGCCATGGTTTGATTTAAAACTGGATTTTGCTGATTTCCTCTACCTCTACTTCTTCTTTTCAAAGTTTTTTCAATTTCAAGATCGAGAGGCAAAAGTTCACCGTGCTGTAGCCGTGGCATACAACACGATAAATGCTTTGAAAATGAAACAAGTGACACAGGCTCGAACAAAAATCAATATCTCAGGATGTAAAATCGTGCCAGTCCCCGGCAACGGCACCAAAAACTTGGTAGCTAATTATCGTGTACTGCACAACGGTGGTACAGTAATACCTACTGAGAGCACAAGTATATATACTTTCACTAGAATCGCTACAAGTAATATAATGGTACAAGTACCGAGTATCGTTCTCACAGGGACTGAACTACTGAGAATTGCTGATCTTTATGAACTTCTTGCACAAGTTTCGAGTTTGGGAAAAATATTCGTTTGATGGTGATTTGACAGAAAATTCGGAATGAACGTTATAATTAAATGTTGGGTACGGATGTAAGCTTTTCTTGGGAAAAACGTAATAACAAGATGGTTGGACTCTTTGTAGTACGGAAAGTCTATAAAAAGCCCGATCTCTCGAAAGTGAATTTTTATAGACCGGTCCTACAAAGTGTTCATAAAGTTTCCACCTTTACCGACTCTTGATCTTGCCGATTTAACTAAGTTGATACAAATAATCAAGTTCTACCAATATGGAGATTTATACCCAAATCTCTTTGTGATATAAATCTCGACCGGCGTTTGAACCTTAGTAAATCATACAAAACCCGTATCTCTACGTGGTTATCAAAGACTCTCTCAAATCTTTGTGCATCACTTAAGCCGTATTTCGAATCCGCCCCTCTCGAGGTCAAGATCTAATATTAACACATAAAAGTGATCAGCTTATCTGCATTGAGTTAAAGTCCCGACTCAAGTGACCAAGGTCAAGAGTTGATAACGATGGTCACACCCAAGTGTAACCTATTAGACCCAAGTTATCTTACATCCGCACCCAAGAAGGTGCTTAGCTCATAATGATAATAAAAGACATAATAAAATAAAATAAAGACTTGTTAACTACTTGGATAATAAAAATGAACTACAAATATAAAAGGAAAGTACGAAATTTAATTACTTAAAAGTGCGGAAATTAAATACAATAAAGTAAGTACGGAAATTTAAATACAAGAAATAAAAGTGCGGAAATTAAAAGACGTAAAGTAAAGACGAGAATAAAAATACAAGAAGTAAAAGTGCGGAAAATAAAAGACTTAAAGTAAAGACGAGAATAAAAATACAAGAATTATATCCTACACTTCAAGTCTAAATACTTGAAAGTATTTTAGACTTGAATGAGGAGAGAGGATGGATGATCGATGTTGATGTAGGGAAGTGAATGAGATGTTGATGGTGAATGTGTTGGTGTGAATTAAATGCTTACCCAAGGTCTTCTATTTATAGCAGGAGGCTTGAGCATCCAAGGGCCAAGATTGCATCTTCAATGTATGGCCAAGATCACTTCAGAAATGTTGTGTTTCCAACTCACATCCAGCCCTAAAATCTGCTGGGTAATACCCTCGGGTGTCCACAGTGGGCACTCCAGTGCCCACAAACTGACCTAGAGTATTAATTTTCGCAAGAATGAACATATTGGTTAAGTTATCATATTTTGCAAACAATTTGGACCAAATGAAGGGATAGGAGCAAAAGTGGGTAAAAAGAGGAATAAAAACCTATAAAAATAGCAACAAATAACTCTCAAAAATGAGAGTTATCAGCTCATCAGTTGCAACTCAACTCCGACATACATGCTTTATAAACAACTTCGAGTAGTTTAAAGCCAAAGAAACTGAGTCTCTGAAGAGTGTTTTCGACAGATTCTGTGCAGTACTGAATGATCTGCGCAAGATAAATGTGAACAAGACAGAGCTTGAGACGAATCTGAAATTCCTCAATGCTCTTCAGCCTAAATGGAACAAATCCTGTCACAGATTGAGGAACGATGTTCGGATCTCCATAATGAAGATTCAGGAACTATACGAGATCTTGATGACTGATGAAGGCATTGTACTAGAGAAGAAGGCTAAGCTTGAAAAGAAGAACAAGAAATCAGTGGACCCGGTTGCTTTTCTCACGAAACAACTGGCAGAACAAGCATTGTCTGATAATGATTATGACGGGTCAACTGATGATGATGGCGAGGCACTGCAGAAAGCAATGATCCTTCTCTCACAGCATTAACAGAAAAAGTTCCAACCACGTTCGAGTTCCAACACTTCTCGCTTCACTTCCGATTCAAGAGTTAAAGTGCCCGAGCCAAAGACTATTACCTGCTATAACTGTGGAAAGTCGGGGCACATATCTAAGGAGTGTAAAGTGAAGAAAGGTAGGGACTCAGCTTACTATCGAAAGAAACTGGAACTGGCAGAGAAAAGAGAGAATGGAACTGTTCTTCTTGCTGAAGAAGAATTCTGGCTGGATCACTCCGACGATGAAGCTGCAAATGTCGAGATCGCTCAGATGTGCTTTGTTGGAGATGATCAGTCAGATGATGATTCTGACACTGATGAAGACGAGGTAATTTATGATTTTGATTACACTTTTATTTCTTCTCAGATGGATGTTATAATTACTGCTTTGCATGATCTTCGTTTAAAGTTATTATCTGAAAAGAACTTAAATGCTGAAAAGTCAGATTTGATTGACAAATTGAAGATTTCTTTGAAAGATGAAAAATCTATTTTGGAAAATACAAAATACATCAGATAAGCCAAGATCACAAGATTTGTAGAGAGAGAAACTAGAGAGAGAAAGTGTGCGCTCAATGCAACAGTAACTTCTATTCAAACTATGCGTAACTTCTTACAACAAAAACAAGCCAAGGGGACTTAAATACCCCAAGGCATTTACAAAACATAACAGAACAATAAATACAATGATTACTATAAAATCAGATCTAACAATCTCCCCCTTAGTAATCATTGGCGTCGAGGTCTTAAAAAATAATCTTCAAAAACAGCATTGACCATCAAGGCGACTTTGAAAGATCATTGACGTTCTTCTTGTTGACGAAGTCTGTTCAGCCCAACTAACACTTCCAATCGTCGCAGAGTTGGAGATTCAGTCTATCTTGAATAGAGACCAAAGTTCTACGGATCAGATGAATTTCATCATTTTCAAACATATATAACTCTCTTCTTGATTCCAAAAACTTTCTTCTAGCCTCTTGTAGACGATGCTCCAACTGAAGTTTGATCACCTTTAGAGTTCCATCAGAGTAATGTCCAATCTTATCAAATCGAAGAAAGCATTTTTCACTTGAGTTGTTCTTATATACTACTCTATATGGATCTTCGATAATGGTGAATAATGTATAAGACTCTAGATTCTGCAAACTTTGGTTGGGTCTTTAAAGATTAACCACAGGCTGAAAACTTTCGATGGCCATCTGGAAGTCAAAATCACGATAAAATCGGATCTGTCGTCGAATGAATCGTTTAATAACAAAAAGAGTTTGAGAAACATCCCGAGTCCGGTGATAAAGATTCCTGAAGTGATCATACAAGAATTCAATATCATCAATTGAAAGATCAACGAAATCAGCCTCTGAAAAATTGTACCGCTTGCAGTCTCTTCTTTCCACTTAAAGGTCTGGATACCAGATGTTTAGAAACTTATTAAATGTGACACTGAGAACTCGAACAATTAGATGAGGAGAAGCAACGGTGTTATTCCTTTTGCGCTGGCACTTGATAAATGCTAAGTATTCATGCTGATATGCTTCTGATTCTTTCTCTACTCCAAGTATGGCATATATATTGATTGTCCTTCTTCTTGAAACAAAGATGTTGCTTTGAATATCTTCAAGAAAAACTGTTCTGAGTCTAGAAGCCATATATCTCTGCTGAAGATTTCTCTGCCTTTGCTGTCTATTTAAAGCTTCTCCTTCTTCTAGAAGAGATGGAGGAATTATCAATTCAGAAGAAGGAATATCTGCTTGAGCTCTAGATGTCTGACCAACTTCAAATGCACTTGACGGAATATTGGTTGTCGGAGCAGAACTAGTTACTGGAGTAGATGAAGGTTGATCAACTTCTGGAATCTCACCTTGACTCGGAAGATCAGCATATAGAAATTCAGCCTCTTTTGTATCTGACGCATCCATGAAAACAGTATCATCCTCTGTATCAGATAAGATGATGATATTGTTGCAATCTTCTTCTTTAACTTGAGCAACTTTCTCAAATCTAACTTCTTCATCATCATCTGAAGTTATCTCTATAAAGTTCGCGAAGAAAGATCTCATGTCATTTGCTGCTTCCGACTCTTCAACTTCATGAGCTCTACCTGATACATCTGGATCCACATAAACTACAATTTGCATACTATCAATATTTGCTTCAGACAAATTAAATTCATTATGCAAAGCAGTTACATCTGCATTGTCAATCATGACATTTACTAAATCTTGGATACTGCAATCTTGAACTGTATCAGCAGTCTTTTCTCTATCTCCAGCCACTTCTTCTTCAACAACTTCTCGTTCTTCAGAAGACCCTTCTGTTCTTTGTCTCTTTGCCATCTCCCCCTCATGGCCTAGATGATCGGGATCATCTTGGTCATGTCGGCGTTTAAGAGACGGGCCAACCTCAGTCCTGCATGATTGCTCTAGAGGATCAATCTTGTTCGAAAGATCGGAGAAAGCTTCTGACATAAAATAGCGAAGATCAGATAAACTGGATCTAACTTTTGATCTGAATTCCTGAAAGTCATGAGATAAAGCATTAATGCGATCTGAATCAGAAGAGGAAGAAACTGGAGGCGGCGTTGGCTGGAAGTTCCTCAGCAGAGAGATCAAATCTTGATCTTGATGTTGTGGCGGAGACATAGATAGAAGACGTGCATAAAAAAGATTAGATAGCTCAGAAATCGGAGCATCATAAAGAGAAGCCCTGGAAGAAGTATCAGTCGGAGCAGACATGGAAATACCCGCAGACTGAGTGAAGATTGACGGAAAAGGAAGAGATACAATCGGTGATGTAGATGAAGACACTGCAGAAGAAGGTTCCCGAATAATCACCCCTGAATGATGACGGAAAGGAATCTCAGGAGGAAGAACCGAAGTATCTATCTCTGGCATTTTTCCTTTGAAAAACGACTTCAGCTTGTTAATATCTTCTTCTTTTTTAGCATCTACCCTTTCTGAGAACTGACGAATTACCTCATTCAGAGTTGTAAATTTCTCCGAGGAAACACGTGCAGGAACCATAGAAAGCTCAACAGCAGAAACAGCGGTAGTAGTAACCTCAACAGAAAAAGAAGCAGGAGCTTGACTTTGTGTTTGAGTGGAGGTTTGAGCAAATGAGATATCCAGTTCATCAACATTTAGACGAGCAGCAGAGAGATCAATGGGTACCGATTCATCTTCTGAAACATCTTCTAAGACAACAACCACGTCTGGTATTTTTATTTTCCGATCATACACTTTCATACTAGGTTGATCAGCATCATCATCACCATCATCTGAATCACTTGTTGAAGTTTCACCATCATCAGAAGGATCAGCATTTGTCTCATCATCATCAGCAACTCCAGTTTCATTAGGATTAGCATCTTCTCCAAAATCATCATTAACAGTAGTGACTTCAGCTTCAATAGCAGCAATGACAGATTCTACATGATGAGTAGCAACGTCCTGTAGTACTGCAGAAAGATCAACATCTGTATCTAGTGTAGTTGCAACGATAGTATCTATTTACTGAGTAGTTGCTTTACCTTGCTCTTCATGAGTAGTACCAGCTGGAGTGCCATGAGAAGGTTCTTCCTGTTCAGCCTCTACAAATTCATTTTCTAAACAATAATTGATGACACTGTCATCGGTCATGTCAGCATAATTGGCAATAAGACCATAAGGAATGGTCATAGAAAAAGTGAATGACTTCTTCTGTTTCTGAAGATAAAGCATCTCGCAATCCTGAACTTGCGGCCAAGATAATCTTCGTGGAATGGCCGGATTGCTTCGAAACATGCTTCTAATAATCAGCTTAAGAAACCTGATAAAAGGAATGAACTTTCGTCGCTTGTTGGTTAACTTGTCTTGCACTATTTCAGAAAGCTCGGTCCAGAAAATAATCGTGTAGTCGACATGCAGGTCATAGACTACTGCATGGAACAATCGAAGATAGTGAAGACTAGAACTATCCGTGTTGGTATGTTTAAAAGTTAAGCACCTGTTGATGACAGAAAATGAAGAATACCAGACAGGAGGAAGATTAGACTTGTCAAAGTCTACAACCTTGTTCAGTGGACCAACATAGCCTAGTCGTTTGATGCCCTCAAATACTTCCTCTTCGGATGGAAACTGATCATATGTTGTCCTTCTAGGTCTAGATGTAGGCTCAGGAAGCTCAAGAATCAACCGTAAACGCTTGTAAGAAAGAAATGAATCGAATTGATCAATTTGGAGATCAAATCGATGAGGACATGCCAGTTCGTTCTTAGTGATGGTGTGCCAAACTTGCTGAACGTAGACTTCCGGAACATCGGCAACTGAACAGAGAGCTTGAGAGAGCGGATGTCCACGAAGAATAGTGCATATGACAGGATGAATCTTGATGCGATCAAAGTCAACAAAGTAGTTGTTACGCTTATAAGGCATGTACATGTTGTTAGGAAACACATCATTTGGAGATCGCCTAGATATAGAAAGATCAGCGCCAACAGACGGCACAGACGGCATAGGTGTATCATGAGATGCCTGATCAGCCGGATCCTGAAGAACGACATTCTCGTCTTGAATCATTGGATCAGAATTTGTTCGAGAAGACATGATAACCTGAAACAAAACACAGTAAAACATTTAACAGAAAAACACGAAAAATATTCCAAGTATGGTTTGCGGGTCCTTAAGGAAACACGAAGGAAGAAATGCGTGTTAAGAAGGAAACGCATATGAGGTATGCGTGTCCTGAAGGGAACGCATAGGAGAGAATGCGTGTCCTCAAGGGAACGCATAGGAGAGAATGCGTGTCCTCAAGAGAACGCATAGGAGAGAATGTGTCTCCTTAATGGAACGCAAAGCATACTTTGAAACAACGAAATACACAACAAAGTTTTCGTGTCACTAAGGATACGCACGATAAACTTTGCGTGTTCTTAGTGATACGTAAACTACACAAAGAAAAACACAAGAAACAAACAAACAAGAAGAATGCGGGTCTTGGGTGAAACACATAGTTCACTATGCGGGTCACGAGTGAAATGCATAGTTCACTATGCGGGTCACGAGTGAAACGCATAGTTCACTATGCAGGTCACGAGTGAAAAGCATAGTTCACTATGCGGGTCTCAAAGACTTGAAGAAAAAACCCCACAACTCTGCTGTTCGAACCCGAAATCCACAAAAACTTTAAATCTAAGTACAAAACAACGAATTAAACTAAAACAAAACATACCTGATTGTCGATTATAAGATCTAAACAAACCCCAATACGCAAATCAATCAATATCAACTCGAATATGAGTTTTTAGAAATCGATGAACAGTAAAATAACGCAAGTCAGATAAAACACACTATTAGAGACAAAAAATGAAATCAAAACATAGAAATAGAAAACTAATCAAACGACAATCATAGAACGAAAAACACAAACATACCTGAAATTCCAAAATCGCACTTTGAAAATGAACAGATAAGAATACAAGAAGAAAAAAAACACACAGAGAGAATGGAGGGAAGAAGAATAATCAAACAAGTTCAAATGGAATAAAGAAAAGAAAATACACATTCTTACTTCTAAATATTCTAAAAACACTAAAAAAAATAACTATGAGAGAATTACCTGATAAGCCCCCATTACTCCTCCTACACAAATGCACAAAATTTATCAAATTAGTTTAGCATTTGCATAGTTATTTCAGAAATACTTACCTGTTGAATTTCTGATCAGCACAAGAAGTAATTTATGAGCAACATTCACTCCCCCTCAAAAAATAGAATATTCTCAGATAAAGAACCCAGATATACACTCCCCCTCAAAAAATGCACAGACCATATAACAAAAACACAGACAGCAAACATAAAGACATCAATATTAACCATGATCATATTGAATATAAATTTTGTAACAACTGAATATATAAACTTTTAAACACTAAACAAATTAAAGTCTACTCAGTAGAATATCCCAGATTTATCAATCAGTTAAATCAAACGGGAGTTGTTGAATACAGAAACATGTTTCATTGTAAATTAAGTTAAGATATGTTCAGAGTCAAACACTTGCAGGTATCTATTCAGTGTGCTCGCATGCGATCTTTGATTAGCTTCAAGAAAAATGTAATTCTAAACACAAAATGAAGAACTTTGCATGTACAGACATTAAGTCATCAAGAATTAAGATTTTCACAAATTTACAGGTTTATCGCAACTCAAAATATATCACCAATTATCAAGAGATGTGTGCTCATTGGCATCTTCACATGAGTGTGCTCTTTGGCATCTTTTAAGCGTTGTGCACTTTGGCATCTTTTTAATCAAAGAGTTCATTAAGTAAAGAACATGCCGTAAACGTAACTTTCTATCTGACCCTATTGCAGGATTTGGGTCAGCCGCTCCCAGACCAGATGGCCTTAGGGGACTAGGTGTCAAGCACCCCTTGGAACTTACTTTCCTGGATCAGAAAGGCTACATCGACATATCCTAAACCCATTCATACCAGTAGAACATGACTTTCGATCTGGTTCTATTGCAGGATTTCTGTTCGATCACTCCCAAATCAATTGACCTTAGGGAACCAGATGTCGAGCATCCCTCGGAACTTACTTTCCCAAACCAGAAAGGTCACAGGTAAAAACTTTTAAACTTAAGGATTTCTGTATTTTAAATGCTTAAAAATAAAATCATCTCAATAACTCGGATCTATATCGAATAGCTTAGCCCATATTTTTATTACAATCTACAATTTTGATCACTTAGGTTGTTCAAGCAAAGTAAACCATAAATATGCCGACTCACATATCTTTAAAGCAGTATCTAATGCGTCAAACATGTTGCTGACTTTTCGATGTTTGAAAGATTTGAACGTTGAACATGTGAAACTTTAAATATAAACAAGGTGACTTGTCTAAGATTGTAGACACACATTTTATTCAACTGAAAGAAAATCTGAAATATTAAACTTTATAGAATAAAATTTGTAAAGATTTAAACTTTTAAATTCAACATGCCAAGTTTTGAAAGCAGAAAATTAAATCGTTTTTCATCTAAAGCTTTTGTAAATATATCAGCAAGTTGATATTCAGTTGGGACAAAATATAACTCAATATTACCTTCTTCCACGTGATGCTTTATATAATGATATCTCATGTCTATGTGCTTGGTCTTGGTGTGCTGGACAGGATTGACCGATATCGCAATTGCAGACTTGCTGTCACAATATATTCGCACAGTCTTGTATAGCATCCCGTAATCGCGAAGTTGCGTTTTCATCCAAAGCACTTGAGCACATCAACTAGATGCAGCGACGTATTCAGCTTCGGCTGTTGATATTGACACGCAATTTTGCTTTTTCGACACCCAGCTTATCAGTCTTTCACCAAGAAACTGGAGATGACCAGAAGTCTTTTTCCTGTCCAATTGATTACCACCATAATCTGCATCAGAATAAGCAATCAAATTATAGTCAGAACTTTTAGGATACCATAATCCTAAATAAGGAGTTCCTTTAATATATCTAAAAATGCGTTTGACTGCTAAAAGATGAGATTCTTTTGGTTTTTCTTGAAAGCGGGCACACAAGCACGTTGAAAACATTATGTCCGGGCGACTTGCAGTAAGATACATCAGTGATCCGATCATCCCTCTGTATGTCTTTTGTTCCACAGCTTTTCCATCTGGATCCAGTCCGAGTTTGGCACCGTGAGCCATAGGCGTGCCGATTGAAGTAGATTTGTCCATCTTGAATTTCTTCAAAATGTCAAATACGTACTTTGACTGATTGATGACGATTCCATCTGGAAGTTGCTTGACTTGTAAGCCGAGGAAGAAGTTGATTTCTCCCATCATGCTCATTTGAAATCTAGAGGTCATTAAATCAGAAAACCAATTACACAAAGATTTGTTAGTCGCACCAAAAATAATATCATCTACGTATATTTGTACTAAGCAGATATCAAGATTAGTTCTATAAATGAAAAGAGTTGTATCTATTGAGCCTTTGATGAAGCCGGATTTGACCAAGAAAGTTGACAACTCGTCATACCACGCCCGTGGAGCTTGTTTCAGACCATACAAAGCTTTATCGAGAAAATAAACGTAATCAGGACGATCTTTGTCAACAAATCTGTGACAACCGTCAAGATTAGTGCTCAGGTTAATTTCTAAGTTAATGAAAATTAAGATTTAAGTATTTGCCACTCCTTAAGTTGTATAAAAATTTTAAGATAAAAGTTTCCTAAAAATTTAGGAGGTTGCGTAGAATGCCGGAACAGTCCAGTAACTGACCGTCATAACTCAGAAATGCCAAAAATATTGATTAAGGTCCAAAATATATAAAATTATAAAGTTATATTATTTTAGTTGAAATACTTTCATTTTTTTTTATTAAAGTTGTTTTAAGCAAAAATTGAGAATCGGGTATCTCGGTTCTCGAATATATCTGATATTTTAATGAAATAGACTAAGTATTTTAATTAATATTTTTTTTTAATTACTTTGATTAGTCATGGACACTTGTCATGACTACACCATTCCTATTATTATTTTTATTTATTTAATGAATAAATTTTAATTAAAACCAAATAAGAAAGGGTTAATCCCTCATTTCAAACTCTTTATCTCCCTCTCTCTCTCCCTACATCGGCCGAACCCCCCCCCCCCCACCCCATCTTCATATCATTTTCAAAAATTAAGCCAAAACAAGAGTAGAATCAAGAAATTGGACATCAATTTGAAGGTTAGAACAAAGTTTGCACATCAATTTCACAAGGTATCATCCCAAAACCTATTTTTTTTTGTCTACATTAAGGTATTTTCGGTTTTAACTTGAAATATTGAAATTATGCATGATGTGGTTATGAAAATTGGGTTTTTGTTCATGAAATGGATTACTTTTGATAGATACAATGTTATGTTGCAAGTTTTGATTTCAATTTCAAAGAAAGAAATTCGTTTTTTTCATCAAGAATCTTGGTTTGATGATCATGCATATGGAATTTTGATACATTAGTGGCATATTCTTTCACTTAAAGAATGCATGCATATAAAGCTTGAAATATTGATGATAATGGTATAGTGATTATGTTTACATGAAGAATAGTTTAGCTTACATATGTTCTTAAGATGGAAATTCTCAAATCCAAATGATTAAGAACATAAAAGTGATGTTTATATCACTTTAGTTAGTAGATTATTCATATGGGTGTTGGATGAGCATCTAAAGATTGCTATGAGTCCATAAATCAAAAGGTTTTCATCTCAAGACTATGTTCTGATTGATTATGGTGTGATAACATATGGTTATTTCATTAAACCAATTGTAAAATGATCACCATTTCAAAATTTCATAATCTTAACTTACTACAGATTTGTTGTCCATAAAATGGACCTACTTCCAACATGCATAAATCATGTTCTACATGTCAAAATTTGGGCTTTTTGATTATAGACTTTAATTTAGGGTGTTAGATTTCTAAAAAGTCCGAAAACACAAATTTTGGAGATGATTTGAGCACTTAAATGGATTTTACAAGAAAATGGTGCAATCTGTCCAGTGAAGACAGATTCATACACCTATCTTGTGGAGGCCATAACTTCCTCATTTCTTATCCCAAATCAAGTGAATTTGTTTTTCCAAATGATAGGATTTTGAGTTAGGTTTACACCCATATAAGGATTATTGGCTAATTCAAAGAATTGATACCCCAAAAGCATGCTACAAGTGAGGTATGTCACTGATCCGGAAAATCAGTGACACACTGCCTTGTGGAAATTATTTCAGGTATCAAAACTCATCCAAAAATTATGAAAAAGTGCAGATTTACTCTTTACACACTATAGTATTACCACAAAAATTTTAGTGAATTCATTCCTTTGGAAAGATATGTTTCTATAGTGGTTTTGTTGACTAAAACTTTGGACAGCTTCTGCTGAATTTTCAGAAAAGTGATCATAATGAGATCTAGACTAGTGTTAAGGCATAATAAGACTATAATTGATCTAAATATGGTTTTGGTTATTGACACCTACTTAATGGAATTTCATAAGTTATTGGGACGGGTCATTTGGACATAGGAACGGGTATTAATGTATTTCCTCTATGGCAACCTTCACTATAGGAAACCAAGGAAGCGACACCTATTTTGAGCACTATCGTTAAGTTTCCAAGTTCACGCTGCAAGTGAGTATTCACAACCCCTCTTTTATCGTTTTACGTATTTTGGGGTGAAAAGCATGCTTAAGTACGATTATAATGATTCATGAGTTAATTGAAATGTTTTGCGCTGTTAAGTCGCCAAGGCTTGTTTTCAAGCATTTTAAAAAGTAAGATGTATGACGCTAAATAGTTGGTATGTTGAGTATTTAAGAGTTAGTCCCCAGACGACACTACTATTAACCCAGAAAATTGGGCCTATAGTATTAGTGGATAGCGCTATTTAGGCTTGACCAACCCCACTTCTTTCAGCTGACGAGCTAGGAGTGCACTATACTAGAGAAGTGATTGAACATGTGGCGCTTGAGACCACCTCTGAGTCAAGGCACACGGGGCAAAAACAAGGGTCCGGGATGGTTTAGTAGTGGCTCAACCAAGTTTAAGTTATACCGACTCAAGTCATACGTAAAGTAATACTCATGAAATTTTCAAGTTAAGCTAATGAGCATGGATATGCTCCAAGTATTTGAGCACGTCTATGCTCCAAGTATTCAAGTTAAGCTTTTGAGCACGAACATGCTCCAACTATCAAATCTTGCATATAAAATGTTTTGTGCATATTTAAAACCTGTGAACTCACCAACTCTCGTAGTTGACCATATTTTTGTACATGCTTTTCAGGTAATCAAGAAGGTAAACTTTAAGGGTCGTTCTGCGTATAATATGAATATGCTTGGGGGATGTACAAACTTTTGGACAATGCTATCTTGAATTATCTCGGGATTGTAATTTCACGATAAACTTTCTACTACTAAATTTTGTAATGTATTTTTATTAAATGTATGGTGGTTGAACTTTATGCTTGTGGATTGTTTATCGAAAACTGTTATACCCCGTGTTTCCGCTTTAGCGGGGTGTGACAAAATCCCTCTGGCTGAGATACATATACTTATTCTTTCAATTTGCCATTGAGAAATGTTGTCTTGACATCCATTTGATATACGGTGAAGTTGTGGTAAGCAGCGAAGGCCAGAAACATCCGAATAGCTTCCAATCTGGCGACAGGTGCAAATGTTTCATCATAGTCAATACCTTCTTCTTGTCGATATCCTTTGGCTACCAACCTGGATTTGTTGTGAACAACGATACCATCTTTGTCCTTTTTGTTCTTGAATATCCACTTGGTTCCTATGATGCTTTTACCCTTTGGCCGTGGAACAAGTCTCCAAAATTTTAGTGCGTCAAACTGATTGAGCTCCTCTTGCATTGCTAAAATCCAGTCCGGGTCTTCCAATGCTTCAGATACTTTGGTAGGTTCAATCTTGCTTAGGAAGCAAGTGTACAAACATTCGTTGGAAGAAGCTGTTCTGGAGCGAGTAGAAACACTTGCTTGAGGATCCCCAATAATTTGATGGATTGGATGAGATCTTGTCCATTTTGTTGTATGAGGGAGAGGATCAATAACTTCTTGAACCACTTCTAATTGTTGAGGAGGATCTTCAGATGGAATACTATCAGAAGATGACACAGATATAGTTTCAGTTGGAGGAGGAGGTATTTCCATGACATCAGATTCAGGCTCTTGTTGACCATACGTAGCTTGTACTTCTTGTTGAACATTTTCTTCTAGAACAGCTTCATCTTCAACAGACTCCTCATGAACAGTTTCAACAATTTCTGGTTCATGTATGAAATGATCCGGATAATGTTCAGAAGATATGTCATGAATTTCAGGAGGTACTGAAGTAGCATCAGGTTCAGAGGTTGATGCAGCGGAATTAGGATTAGATGTACTCACAGATTCCTGACTCAAGATATTTGACACATTATCAGTGTTTGGTTTAGGAACATCATCATAAAAAATTTCAAACAGAAAATCAAGATCAGAAAGATTAGACAAAGAATTAGAAGAATCCTGATTTATTGGTTGAAGTGCAGGTTCTGAACTAATTTGTTCAGAAGTTGAGTTTCCAGTAATAGCGGGTTCTGAACTGTGTTGTCCAAAAACCAAATCAGCAGCTTCATCAAATTTGGCATTCACTGACTCTATCACTTTTCTTGAAGAGAGGAGAAAGACTCTGTAAGCAGCAGAGTTAGAAGAATAGCCCAGAAATACGCCTTCTTCTGCCTTTGGACTAAATTTTTTCAGATTATCTCTGTCATTCAAAACATAGAATTTACACCCGAAAGACTTGAAATATTTGATGTTGGGTTTGATACCGTTCATCAATTCATATGGAGTCTTGTTGAACCGGCGGTGTAGAATTGATCTGTTTTGAGTATGACAGGCAGTTGATATGGCTTTGGCCCAGTGAGACAAAGGAAGACCTGAATAAGTAAGCATAGATCTGGCAGCTTCCACAAGCATTCTGTTTCGTCTTTCAACAACCCCATTCTGTTGCGGTGTTCTTGCAGCAGAAAACTGTTGTTGTATTCCTTGATCATCATAGAATGCTTGAAGATTTGAATTCTTGAATTTTGTGCCATTATCTGATCTGACAACTTTAACATGCTTTTGCTTATTTGTCTGAATGGTTTTGATGAGGTTGATGAGAATTTCGGGTGGCTCGTCTTTAGATTTGAGAAATTTCACCCAAGTATATCTGGAATAGTCATTAACAACAACCAAAACATATTTCTTCTTACCAATGCTCTTTGTCTTCATTGGTCCGCACAAATCAATGTGAATCAGATCTAGGATGTCCACAGTGCAATGTTCAGGCTTAGGCTTATGATATGCTTTCTTCATCTTTCCTTTCTCGCAGTCATGACAGAGATGATCTTTCTGGAAACGGAGGATTGGAAGACCTCTCACAGAATCATTCTTGACCAAGCGATCCATATATTTGAAATTGAAATGATCTAGTCGTCGGTGCCACACCCAGCTTTCATGAATAGAGGCTTTTGATAGAAGACAAATATCTGATGGAACCTTTACTTCGGAAAGATTAATGGTATAAAGATTTGATCGTCTTTTTCCAACAAGTAAGTCCATGCCGCTATTATTCTTTACAGCAACTCTTTTAGACTTGAAACTGACTTCAAGATCTTTATCGCAGAACTTTCCGATGCTGAATAGATTGTGACTTAATCCTTCGACATAGCTTACTCTTTTGACAGTTATATTACCTTGAACAAGATCACCATAACCAAGAATGGGAGCCGTCTCGCAGTTTCCAAATTTAACACGACCGCAACATTTTTCTTTAAAATTTGAATGCAGAGATTTGTTTCCAGTCATGTGTTTGGAATACCCCGAATCCAGATACCATAATTGATTTAGCTGCACAATAAAAAATTACTGAGATTTAGGTACCCATATGAATATGGGTCCCTTCTTGTTAGTCCTTTCCTTTTTCTTTTTCAAACATTTATTTTTCCAAAAAATTTTAGACTGATCAAATAAAGCATGAACATCATCACATATTAATGAAGAATCGCAATCATCAGAATCAGAACTAGAGAGACAATATGAGATATTCTTCGAAATTTGAAACATTTGCTCTACATAATATTTTGTAGTTTTATTACAAAAGGCAAATGATTCTTGTTTACAAAGAAAATCTACACATTTATTCTCTACAGAAACAAATTCTTCAGATCTCTGTTTCTTTATCCAAACAGACTTCACATACTTCTTCAAAGGCCTATCGGAAATAGAGGAATCAGAAAAGTTAGAATTTTCAGAAATATCAAACTCTTTCTTCTTTTTCTTCTTTGACCTTCTTCTTTTACGCTTTGTTTTATAGAAATGATCATTTAACGTAAAAGTGTTATCAACAATTTCAGATAAAATATTTGACTTGGAAGAGGAAGTTTTATCAATAAAACCGAACTGATCCGTTATTTTATTTGGATAAGCCTCAGATAAAGAAACATCAGATGAACACAAGGTGATGGAAGATTTGAGAAGACCAGAATTATTTTCTTTAAAACTCGATGTCATAAAAGAAAAAATGACATCGTTTTCAATTTTTCTTAAAATCTCTTGTTCTTCCAATTGTTCTTCTAGATCAAAGATTTGGCTTTCTAATACTAATGGAGGTATATATCTCTTAGTATCATAAGGTACTGGAGATATATTGTCCTTATTAGGATTAGATGTATTTAAATCAAAGAAGTCATTCACTCTAGAAGATTTAGTAGAAGAAACAATGTTTAACTTTTGTCTTTTCTTCTTTATTTTCTCAGGAAAATATTTTGCATTTTCTTGAGTGTAAACGAAAGGAACTTCCATTCTCTTGTTGTTTATCCATTTTTTATCTTCCTCAATTGTAGTCTCTTTAGTACTTGTCCAAAGAGGATTGTATTGAGAACCATATTTTGAAAGACCAAGATAGTCGTAATCATAAAAAATGGGAATCTCAATTTTAGCTTTCTGTAAAAACTGAGGATTTTTAAATCCAAGACCCCAATTTTCTTTTAACAACTCATAGCTCCTTGGTTTATGCATATGAATTGTTTGTTCAGTTTGATTTTGTTTATATAACTTTTCTTCTAATTCAAATATTTTATCCGAAAACTCTTGATTTAAAATTGACAAATCAGTCAAAGAATCATGAGAAGTCTGTTTTTCAATTTCTAAATCTTCTATTTTTTCTTGAAATTTCTCTTTTGTAAATTTTAAAATAGCTTTTTCATCTCTCAGAGAAATCTTCAATTTTTCAATTTGAACATACTTTTCTTGATTTTCGAGTTTTTCGGAAAGAAGCTTTGAACGAAAGTCATGTAAATCATTTGTGATGACATTCATTTGTGAAGAAATGAAATTAAAATCAAACTCAGATGATACCTCAGATTCATCGGTTGAAGTCTCCTCATCCTCATCATCACTGTTGTCGTCTCCAATAAAACACATAGCAGTAGTCTCTTCATTATCAGCTTCATTGTCTGAGTGGTCTAACCAGTATTCCTCCTCAGCCAACAGAATTATTGCACTAGCTTTATTCTCAGCCAAAGCTAATTTCTTCTTATAGAAATCAACATCTTTCACAATCTTCTTTCTGCACTCCTTTGAAATATGCCCGGGTTTGCCACAGTTGTAGCAAGTCACAACCTTCTTATCTTATTTCTTTGGTTCAGCAGCTGTAGCCGGCTCATATTTGGGAAAGAAAGGCTTTGATGTAGAATCGGGTTCTACCTTCTTTTATCTAGATGAGAAACGAAGATTGTTTGAACCTGACCGTTTCTGATATTTCTTTTGATAGTGCTGACTTAGAAGAATCATGGCCTTTTCCAATGCTTCGCCATCGTCATCTGTTGACCCATCGTAAGAAGACTCAGTCAAGGCTTGCTCAGCCATTTGGCTAGATAAAAGAGCGATTGGATCCACAGTCTTTGGCTTCTGCTTATCCAACTTAGCTTTCTTCTTCTTCAGAACCATGGCTTCATCAGACATCAGAATTTCAAACATTTCCTAAATAGGCATTTTGGAAATTCTGGGATCATTCCTCATCCGATGACAGGATTTTTCCCATTCAGGTTTGAGTGCATTGAGGAACTTCATATTTGTCTCCAGCTCATTCTTTGTTACCTTGATCTTATACATATCATTAATAACAGTCCAAAATCTGTCGAAGATACTTTTCAGACTTTCCCCATCCTTAGCCTTAAACTCTTCAAAGTTGTTCATGTATCTTGTCTGACGAAGCTGGGTAGACATTGCAGTACCAAGCATGATTTTCTCCAGTTGTGTCCACATCAGCATAGGATTGTGTTTGAAAAAATCGATTCTGTTATAGATGGAATTTGGTAGAGAAAGAATCAAATTTGACTTGGCCTGATTGTCAGCTTGGTATCTTAGAAGTTCATCAGCCTCATATTCTATCAGGGCTTTTTATAGATTAGTAGTTGGGGTGTTTCCAACAGCTGGTATCACTTTCCTTGGCTTGACCATGGGACCTTCAGTCAAAGCTTTCATCATATTTTCCCCATTTGATTGCCTTTCGATGAAATTAATAAACCGGTCCTCCCTTGTTCAAATTCGTTCTCATTTATCAGAACAGGTGGACGAGTATCAGACCCCAACGACATCATGAGGTCGTTCTTATAAAGTTGAGCTTGTAGAGACATTTTGATGAATTGTGGAAGTCAGAAAAAATAACCAAGTGTTGATGACCCGCACACCTAAGGAATGCGTGTTCAGAGAAACAATTTGGGTCCTTGATGATACGCACACCCACGGAATGCGTGTTCAGAGAAACTATTCGGGAGATAGATGGACTATGCGTGTTCAGAGAGAGACGCACTCGATGCTTTGCGGGTCAGAAGGACACGTACTTGCTGCTATGCGTGTTCAAAAGGGACACGCAAGGTATGCTAT
Source organism: Arctium minus (assembly GCA_954870635.1). Classification (NCBI taxonomy): domain Eukaryota; kingdom Viridiplantae; phylum Streptophyta; class Magnoliopsida; order Asterales; family Asteraceae; genus Arctium; species Arctium minus. The sequence continues at coordinate 57,053,225 of OX941092.1, forward strand.
ACGTGTACAAAGGGACACGCACTTGAAGATGTGCGTGTTCAACAGTGCACGCACTTGATGTGCTATGCGTGTGTCGACAGATACGCAAGAGAGATAACCTGAGAAAAAACTAACACTCAAAAGTTAGTTACACAAAGAGTATATGATAGAAACGCATTCTAATAAGATGAACACATATGATTTCATGAAGAACACGCAAACTATAATAACAACCCGCATACTATATGAATAACACGAACAATAATATGAATGACCTGCATACTACTTGACTCTCACGCATACTTCAAATCCTATTTATAACATGCAACCCGCACATCATATGAATGACACGCACAGTCATATGAATGACCCGCATAGTAACACTCGACTATAAATTTGCAAAATCGATCATAACAATGACTTAAATCCATACAAATTGCACAAAATTGATCGAAAACAAGTTTTTAATACAAATCAATTGACAATATTCATCAAAACACTCCAAATCTCAAAAATCAAAATGAACAGAACATAGAACTCGACTTTTTCAGAATAAACTCAATCTCAAAATCAAAGCATCAAATCATGTTTTTATGCAAAACAACAAGAATCAAACTCGATCGACTAACAAAAATGCATCTAATAACATCAAATTCAAAGCAATTCGATCACAAAACAAATTGAAATTTGTGAAAATCCAGAAAATGAGATTTTTCTTGAAAAAAAACAAGAAAAATCAATCAAATTTTCGAATTATCTGCACAAATCAGTAACAAAAATACACTAATCTCAATCCTCTCAAGATCTTGAAGGCTCTGATACCAATTGATTAGCCAAGATCACAAGATCTGTAGAGAGAGAAACTAGAGAGAGAAAGTGTGCGCTCAATGCAACAGTAACTTCTATTCAAACTATGCGTAAGTTCTTACAACAAAAACAAGCCAAGGGGACTTAAATACCCCAAGGCATTTACAAAACATAACAGAACAATAAATACAATGATTACTATAAAATCAGATCTAACAACATCTTTCAAAAGAAATTGAATGATTTGGAAAATTCAAATAAGACTTATCTTGAGTCTTTGACTGCTATGTCCACTTTAAAAGACAATTTTTCGGATAAAATAAATAAATTAGAAGAAAAGTTATATCGAAGAAACCAATCTGAGCAAACTATTTTTATGAATAAACCAAGGAGTGAGGAAGCTTTAAAAGAAAAATGGGGACTTGGTTTTAAAAATCCACATTGTTTAAACAATGCGATTGAAAAATCCCTAACTTTATATAAATACGATTATCTAACTCTTGCTCAATATGCTCCTCAATTTAAAATTGGTTGGATGAATGAGAAGCAAGTGTTTGAAATCGAAAATGAGAAAAGGACAAATAACAAGAAAAATGAAATTCTTTTTGTTTACACGAGAGAAAATGTAAAATATTTTCCTGACAAATCGAGAAGAGGTAGAAAAGGTTTAAATGATGTATCTCCTGTCAAAGCTTCAGTGTCTGATGATTTTGTTGATATTTTTGCGAACAAATCTGATAAGGAAAATATATCTTCAATCATTTATGATTCTAAGAGATATACACCTCCTTTAATTTTAGAAAGCAAAATCATTAATCTTGAAGATAAGATAGAAGATCAAAATATTTTAAAAGAAATGGAATCTGATATTCTTTTTTCTTTCATGATGTCTAGTCTCGAAGAAAAACTATTTTCTCAAAAACAAGATTCTATTTCTAGCCTTTCTTCTGATTGTCAAGGAAATAAAAAGGAAGTTTCTAAATCTGATATTTTTTCTCAAAATAATTCTGACTCCGAGGTAAGTTCAGATTCATTGTCTGATCAGATTGGTTGCTTAGGTAAAATTATTTCTTTTAATTTAAATATTAATTCGGAAATTCTTGATGAATCTTTTACGCTAAATGATCAATATTATAAACCTAAACGTAAAAGAAGATGGTCAAAGAAGTCGAAGAAACAAGATAATGTCATTTCTGACAGTTCTAATTCTTCTGATTCTAATCTTTCAGATAGTACTTTGAGAAAGTCAAAGAAGCAGATTTGGAGAGCGAAGCGGATATCGGATGAATTTCAGATTGATGGGGATAGATGTATAGACAAACTTTATAAAAGTGATTCATTTGCTACTTGTAATAAAATTTCAAAATACTCTAGAAAGCAAATGATTCAAATTTCCAAACATATCTCATCTTCTTCCTCTGATTCTAGTTCAGATGATTATGCTTTGTATTCATCTGATGAATGTGCTTATTTTTCTGATAATCTTTCTCATGCTTCTCGTGTCGAATCTAATCATTATTTCCACATACGAACTGCAACTACAAACATGGGCCCAAATTCAAGTGGGTACCAAAATCTCAATCTGACTCAAAGTTGCAGGCATTCATGTCAAGGGGGAGTAAGAGAAAGTATGGCTCTTGAATAACACAGTTCAAGACCCACATCTCAATGTCAAGATTTTGGCTTATGAGTAATTCAGCTCATAACCCATGCTTCAATGACTATGACTTCTAGACATGTCAGTCTAGGACTCGTTTTTCAATGTTTTAAACTTCTGACTAATGAGAAACTGTGAGTACATATACTTAATTTCTGCTGCATTTATATCTGATGATGATGTTGTTCCAGTTTTCTCAATTGCTTTTAAAAGAATCTGAGCAATCTTATTCAAACCCTGATTTTGTTCAACCCAAAATTTTCAAAAGAGACACAAATTTCTTTTTACATTATGTGGAAGATGATTTTATTGAATTCTATTTTGTTTCAACTATATATAAATTTGCCGATCAAATATATCTATTTTTAAATCTCAGCATGTTGAATTTTAAAAGTTTAAATCTTTACAAATTTTATTCTATAAAGTAAAAGTTTTACAATTTTTCTTTCTTTTGAATAAAATGTGTGTCTAGGATAAATTTTCAAGTTCGTTTGTTTATATTAAAGTTCTTATATGTTCAAATTTCAGCTCTAACAAAAGTCGAAAAGTCAACAACATGTTTGTAGCTTTTGATATTGATTTAAAGTTGTGTGATTCGGAATATTTATAGTTTACAATACTTAGAAAACCTAAAAAGTTGGAATTTTGGATCGTAATGAAAATATGGGCTAAGCACTTAGACGTAAAACCTTGTGTTTGAGATGATAATTAAATTCTTATAAATCAGAAATCTATAAGTTTAAAAGTTTGTACCTGTGATCTTTCTGGTTTGGGAAAGTAAGTTCTGTGGGATGCTTGTCATCTGGTCTCCTAAGGTCAATTGATCTGGGAGTGATCGAACCCAGATCATTCTATAGAATCAGATCGAAAGTCATGTTCTACTGGTATGAATGGGTTTAGGATATGTCGATGTAGCCTTTCTGATATGGGAAAGTAAGTTCTAAGGGGTGCTTGACACCTAGTCCCCTAAGGCCAACTGGTCTGGGAGCGGCTGACCCAAATCCTGCAATAGGGTCAGATAGAAAGTTACGTTTACGACATTTTCTTTACTTAATAAACTTGTTGATTCAAAAGATGCCAATGTGCACAAGCTTAAAACATGCCAAAGAGAACACTCATGTGAAGATGCCATAGTGCACAATGCTAAAAGATGCCAATGAGCACACATCTCATGATACTTGGTGATATTTCTAAGTTGCAATAAACCTGTAAATTTGTGAAAATCTGAATTCTTGATGGATTAGTGTGATTACATGCAAAGTTCTCTATTATATTTTTAGAATTGCATTTTCTTGAAGCTAATCGAAGTTCACATGCGAGCACACTAAATAAATTGATGAAAGTTTTTGAAACTGAACATGTCTTAACTTGATATGCAATAAAACTTGGTTCTGTATCCAAAAACATACATTTGATTTCATCTGTTGGATTTTATTGTGATATTTTACTAAGTAGAATTTTATTTGTTTCTGTTTAAATTTTTATATATATAGTCGATTCAAAATACATATTCAATATATTTTTCTTTCTACATTGTTGTTTCAATCATTGTGTTCTCATTTATATCTTAATGGGTTTGAGCATTATTCAAGGGGGAGTGAATAAAGGAGATTTTTTCTTAATGATCATATCTATTTTTGAGGGGGAGTATCTTGTTCTCTATATGAATGCTAACTTGAATTGTCAAATTTAGTGCATTTGTGTAGGGGAAGTCAAAGAGCTTAATAGGTAAACTTTCTCAGACTCCAAGTCAGATTTGCGTCACTAGTTGGTAGAGCAAAATTTAATTTGCGCCAACAACTTCTAGCGCAAAACAAGCTTTGTGTTTCCTGCATGTCGCGCAAACCTCACATTGCGCTTCCTTCTATTAGCGCAAACCTTACTTTGCGCCACCAGCGTGTCGCGCAAACCTCCTCTATTTTTCCTTTACTTTGATTTTGCAGATCTTAAGCTGTCTCGTCTCCAACATTTGCATGACCAAGTTGATCCCGATCATCAAGGTCATGAGGGGGAGAAGTTAAGGAAATATTAAAGAGACAAAGAGCTCCAAAGTTTATCTGCTGATCAAGATTTTCTCAAAGATTCTAATTTCTTCAGCTATACTAGTTTCTTTGCTGTTCAAGCTCCGATCACCACAAATTCTTCATGTTCATTTAAAAGAGGTGTATCGTATAGAGCACAAGCCGGTGAATCAACTGTTCGTTCAAGTTTATTCCAATCTGGTCCAGCCTTGTCAAGACAGCAAAGATAACTCAAACTAAAAGATGCTGAGAAGAATTTGTTTTTTAAAGTCAGAAAGCTTTGTAAAGTCGCTTAGATGGTCCGTATTGATTTAGAAGATGGATTTTAAAGACCACAGCGCCAATGATTACTAAGGGGGAGATTGTTAAGTCTGATTTTATAGTAATCATTGTATTTATAGGCCTGGTCAAATACTGTGTTTAGAGTCTTATTCTCTGTTGTATCTGACCAGGGTTTTTAAGTCCCTTTGGTCTTGTTCCTTGTAACACTATCACGCCATATCAATACAGTTTACTGTTTGAGCTTTGAACTCTCTCTCTCTCTCTATCTAGGATTGATAAATCTTAGACTCACAGCTTTCTTTATAAAACATTAGGGGGAGATTGTTAGATTAAATTACCCCCTAATTTAATTGAATGTTTTATAAAGAATTGTATTTTGGGATTTTTAAATAATTGTGTGGGCTTGAGCCTTATATTTGTAAATGGGCCCTATGTAAAGGTGCCCATGGATCCTTTGCTCATTAGATTGTTGGAGAAGAAACTTTTAACACACACAAACTAGGTGAATCAGATTAGAGTCGATTAATGTTTAGTGTGGTGTTCTTCCCAATTTTCTCCTCCATTGTTAATCAATCTAAGCATATGAGATGTGATTTTAATGATTATTGTTGTTAATTTCTCTCTTATATCTTCTATTTTGTGGAGTTCTTCATTTGTTGCTGGGATTGGGATCTAACAATGGTTTGAGCCTTTTATTTGTAAATGGGCCCTATATAAAGGTGCCCATGGCTCCTTTGCTCATTAGATTGTTGGAGAAGACACTTTTAACACACACAGACTAGGTGAATCAGATGAGAGTCGATTAATGTTTAGTGTGGTGTTCTTCCCAATTTTCTCCTCCATTGTTAATCAATCTAAGCATATGAGATGTGATTTTAATAATTATTGTTGTTAATTTCTCTCTTATATCTTCTATTTTATGGAGTTCTTCATTTGTTGTTGAGATTGGGATCTAACACACACAAGTGTTCTTTCACATATTTGAGTTCAGGAAGTCCTTTTACCAATCTGCCTTTGACCAATTTGTTGATATAGCGAAAATTCAGATGTGACAGCCTTCAGTGCCAAAGCCAACTTTGCTGCATCGAGGCTTTTGTCAGTAAGCAAACCTCACTGTCAGTCTGAACCTTTGAAAGATTGATTGTCTAGATATTGGATTTTTTAGTTCCGACCAAAAGTTCCTTGCCATCTTCAGTACGCACAGAGCAACTTTTGGATGATGTCACCATATCCCAAAATTAGTAAGAATTGGTCATTTCCAAATCTAACTGTCCCGCAGTATTTCACTGTATAATTAGAAAATAAATCATTCTGCCCAGTCATATGCTTGGAAAACCCGCTATCCAAGTACCACATATGACGGGTCTGCACATGAGAAAATCACGAAACATTTGATTTAGGTACCCATTTATATATGGGCCCTACAGTGTTAGCACAAGTAGATTTTGGCATCCATTTAAAAATGGACCCTTTTGCTTTTTGAAAAACAGTTGAACCATATGAATGCCAATTGTTAATCCCAAATAGCAGTGCAATCATAAGATGACAATTAAATCCATCAATCTCACTTTTAATAATCTCAATTTCAATTACAAAATATGTTCACAATATACTTTCTCTCTTTAACTCTGTACTCGCTCAATACTATCTCTGATGTTCATTCTAGTTACACGTCTATTACACGCACAAAGCACTATTTATACTACAAAGAAAAACACGCTAACTACTGTTCACGCACACTAGTGAAAAGCGCAAACAACTAGAAAAACAAAAAAATACAACATTTGACTTTGACTTTATTACACTAGACTTTGACTTTGATGCTGAGAATTGACTTTAGATTTACACACGTCTATGGTAACGGTTTTCGTGGACATAAAAATCGTTACCTATTCTGTCGTCACTTTTGATACACTTTTTGTTACGTTTAAAAACCGTTACCAAATCACATCAAAAACTGTTACCATAAGCTAAAAACCATCACCTTAGGTGTATTGAAAAACAATTTATTTCTTAAAACCGTAACCGTAGCATGAGATATGATGACGTTTATTTTTCAAAACCGTCACTATACACGACATACAGTGACTTTTATTTGTCAAAATCGTCACCGCAACATGACATACGGTAATGTTTATGATTCAAAACCGTCACCGTAGAATGACATAAGGTGACATTTATTATTTAAAATTGTCATCATAGCGTAACAAACAGTAACGTTTATTATTTAAAATCGTCAGCGTAACATGAAATACAATGACACTTATAATTCAAAACTCTCACCATGGCATGACATAAGGTGATGGTTATCTTTCAAAATTGTCACCGTAGCATAACATTTGGTGACTTTTATTTTTCAAAACCGTCGTTGTAGCAAGACAACTGTTATTGTAGCATGACATACAGTCACATTTATTTGTCAAAACCGTCAACATAACATGACATTCGGTGACCATTATTTGTCAAGACCGTCACCGTAGCATGACATAAGGTGATGTTTCTTTTTCAAGACCGTCACCGTAGCATGATATACCGTGATAGTTATTGGTCAAAACCGTCACCGTAGCATGACATACGGTGATGCTTGTTTGTCAAAACTGTCACCGTAGCATGACAAACGGCGATGTTTATTTTTTAAAACTGTCACCATAGCATGACATACAGTGACATCTATATATTGAAAACCATCACCGTACATCACATATAGTGACGTTTATTTTTCAAAACCGTCAGTGTAACATGACATATGGTGAGGTTTATTTATCAAAATCATCACCGTAACATGACATATTGTAACGTTTATTTTTCAAAATCGTTACCATAGCATGACTTACGATCATGTTTATTTTAAAAACTGTCAACCTAGCATGACATACAGTGACATCTTATATTTTAAACCGTACCATATAAATTGACATACGGTGACGTTAAATAATCAAAACCGTTACAATAAAGCATAAACGATCTTTTGGTGATGGTTTTTATCATATATGAGTAAAATAAAAATGAAAACACAAAATACGAATCAAATTAATAACATTACATATAAGAAAAATAAATTAATAATATACATTAAAAGAGTATGAGAACACTAAAGACAAAAGTACTATATATCTGAAAAGTTATTTATTTCTTATCTAAGCTATACTCGATTGCTTTAATCTCTTCACGTTGTTATTTCGCTTCATAACCTTTTGCTTCTGGCCATTATGAATAGAAATTGTTTGTTACCTGCAGATAGATAAGAAAACAAATGATGAATACGATAAAAAGGTGTTTCTATGTTTGATGAGATGCATATATTGGAAAATGCAACAAACAATGCAGAATGTATTAGATTTTAAATTTGCCCTGGGATACAAGGTTTGGCATGATTTTTCCATGTTAAAATTGTATCCAAGATGCAGGATTTTTGTGGTTGATAAGTTTCCATGTCTAAAGAGTAATATAACAGTCAAAAGAAATGATTCTACTCGCATTAAAGCCTAACCGATTCATTAAACCTCATTTGGATCCATTAAAACCCGATTGGATATATTACAGCCCAAATGGGTATATTAAAGCCCAACCGATCCATTAAAGCCCAATTGGATCCATTAAATACCGATTAATCCATTAAAGCCCAAATGGATCTATTAAAGCCCAAGTGGATCCATTAAAGCCCAAATGGATCAAATTAAAGCCCAAGTGGATCCATTAAGGCCCAAATGGATCAATTAAACCCCAATTAAACCATTAAAACCCAAGTGATCCATTAAAGCCCAACCGATCCATTAAAGACCAAATGGAGCCATTAAAGCACAATCGATCCGTTAAAGCCCAAACGATCTATTAAAGCCCAATTGGATCCATGAAAACTCATTGGATCCATTACAGCCCAAATGGATCCATTAAAGCCCAAATGGATCCATTAAAATCCAAATGGATCCATTAAAAGCCAATCGATCTATTAATGCCCAAGTGGATCCATTAAAGCCCAATCAATCAATAAACGCCCATATGGACCCATTAAAGCCCAACCGATCCATTAAACCCATGTGGATCCATTATAGCCCAACCGATCAATTAAAGCCCAAATGAGTCCATTAAAGCCCAACCGATCCATTAAAACCCAAAAGGCTTTATTAAAAGTCAATCGATCCATTAATGGCCAAGTGGATCCATTAAAGCCCAATCAATCCATAAATGCCCATGTGGACCCATTAAAGGCCAACTGATCTATAAACGCTCATGTGGATCGATTATAGCCCAACCGATCTATTAAAGCCAAATAGGTCCATTAAAGCCTAACCGATTCATTAAAGTCCAATTGGATCCATTTAAGCCCGATTGGATCCATTACAACCCAAATGGGTATATTAAAGCCCAACCGATCCATTAAAGCCCAATTGGATCCATTAAATACCGATTAATCCATTAAAGCCCAAATGGATCTATTAAAGCCCAAGTGGATCCATTAAAGCCCAAATGGATCAAATTAAAGCCCAAGTGGATCCATTAAGGCCCAAATGGATCAATTAAACCCCAATTAAACCATTAAAACCCAAGTGATCCATTAAAGCCCAACCGATCCATTAAAGACCAAATGGAGCCATTAAAGCACAATCGATCCGTTAAAGCCCAAACGATCTATTAAAGCCCAATTGGATCCATTAAAACTCATTGGATCCATTACAGCCCAAATGGATCCATTAAAGCCCAAATGGATCCATTAAAATCCAAATGGATCCATTAAAAGCCAATCGATCCATTAATGCCCAAGTGGATCCATTAAAGCCCAATCAATCCATAAACGCCCATATGGACCCATTAAAGCCTAACCGATCCATTAAACCCATGTGGATCCATTATAGCCCAACCGATCAATTAAAGCCCAAATGAGTCCATTAAAGCTCAACCGATCCATTAAAACCCAAAAGGCTTTATTAAAAGTCAATCGATCCATTAATGGCCAAGTGGATCCATTAAAGCCCAATCAATCCATAAATGCCCATGTGGACCCATTAAAGGCCAACTGATCTATAAACGCTCATGTGGATCGATTATAGCCTAACCGATCTATTAAAGCCAAATGGGTCCATTAAAGCCTAACCGATTCATTAAAGTCCAATTGGATCCATTTAAGCCCGATTGGATCCATTACAACCCAAATGGGTATATTAAAGCCCAACCGATCCTTTAAAGCCCAATTGGATCCATTAAATACCGATTAATCCATTAAAGCCCAAATGGATCTATTAAAGCCCAAGTGGATCCATTAAAGCCCAAATGGATCAAATTAAAGCCCAAGTGGATCCATTAAGGCCCAAATGGATCAATTAAAGCCCAATTAAACCATTAAAACCCAAGTGATCCATTAAAGCCCAACCGATCCATTAAAGCCCAAATGGAGCCATTAAAGCACAATCGATCCGTTAAAGCCCAAACGATCTATTAAAGCCCAATTGCATCCATTAAAACTCATTGGATCCATTACAGCCCAAATGGATCCATTAAAGCCCAAATGGATCCATTAAAACCCAAATGGATCCATTAAAAGTCAATCGATCCATTAATGCCCAAGTGGATCCATTAAAGTCCAATAAATCCATAAACGCCCATATGGACCCATTAAAGCCCAACCGATCCATTAAAGCCCATGTTGATGCATTATAGCCCAACCGATCAATTAAAGCCCAAATGAGTCCATTAAAGCCCAACCGATCCATTAAAACCCAAATGGATCCATTAACTCCCGATTGGATCCATTACATCCCAAATAGGTATATTAAAGCCCTGTCGATCAATTAAAGTCCAATTTGATCCATTAAAGCCCAATTGGGTCCATTAAAGCCCAAATGGATAAATTAAAGCCCGAGTGGATCCATTAAAGCCCAAGTGGGTCCATTAAAGCCCAAATGGATCAGTTAATGCCCAATTAATCCATTTAAGGCCCAAGTGATATATTAAAGCCCAACCAATCCATTACAGTCCAAATGGGTCAATTAATGCCCAAATGGATCCATTAAAGCCAAATCGATCCGTTAAGGCCCAAGTGATCCATTAAAGCCCAACCGATCCATTAAAGCCTAATTGGAGCCATTAAAACTCGATTGGATCCATTATAACCCAAATAGGCTCATTAAAGCCTAAGTGGGTCCATTAATACCCAAATGGATCCATTAAAAGTCAATCGATCCATTAATGCCCTAATGGATCCATTAAAGCCCAATCAATCCATAAATGCCCATGTGGACCCATTAAAGCCCCATTTGGATCCTTTAAATCCGAATCGATCCATTAAAGCCTAACCGATCTATTTAATCCGAAATAGATCCATTAAAGCCTAAGTGGATCCAAAAAATCCCAAATAGGTCCATTAAAACCCAATCGATCCATTAATACCTAAGTGGATCCATTAAAGCCCAGTTTGATCTATTAAAGCCCAATTTGATTCGTTAAAGCCCGATTGGATCAATTACAACCCAAGTGGATCCATTTTAATATATTTTTTAAATATATTTTTATATTTTTTTCTTAGAAAATTTCAATAAAAAAATTATTTGAAATTTTTTGCGGATTTCCGACGGATTTAATATTTTTATTATTTTTTATATTAAATCAGCCGGAAATCCGTTGGAAAATTTTAAAATATTTCCGACAATTTTAATATATTTTTTTAAATTTATTCAGAAACATCACTACAACCTAACATATGGTAACATAAATTTATCAAAACCATCACTACATGTACATTCGGTGACATAAATTTATCGAAATTGTCACTATAAAATGACATATGGTGAAGTTCTTCATTCAAAACTATCATCGTAACATTACATAATGTGATATTTTCCATTCAACACCGTTACCATAACATGACATACGGTAACATTTAGATGTCAAAACCATCACTGGAAAATGACATAGGGTGACATTTATTTTTCAAAACCATCACCATTGGATAACATAAGATGACGTTCATTATTTAAAAACATCATTTCAACATGACATACATCGACGTTTATTATTTGAAAACGTCACAATAGCATGACACAGGGTGACTCGTTTTTTTGTCAAAACCTTCATCCTTGCGTAACGTACGATTACGTTTATGTTTCAAAATCGTCACATAGCATGACGTATGGTGACATTTATTTTTCTAAACCGTCACAGTAACATGACATTAGGTGACGTAAATTTTTCAAAACCGTCATTTTAACATAACATGCGGTGACGTTTATTTTTCAAAACCGTTACCATAGCATGAGGTACCTTGACGTTTATCTTTTATAACGGTCATTGTAACATGACACACAATGATATTTATTGTTCAAAACCATCACTGTAGGATGACGTACAATGCTGTTTATTATTTAAAATTATCACCATAACATTACATATGGTCACGTTTATTATACGAAATAGTCATCGTAGCATGACTTACGTGGACGTTTATTATGCTAACCGTCACCATAACATGATATATAATGACATTTATTATACAAAACCTTCACAATTGTGACATATAGTTTTTTAAAACCGTCACCATAACATAACATACGGTGACTTTTACTTGTCAAAATCATTACCGTAGAATGACATATTGTAACGTACTCAAAACCGTCACCATAACATGACATATGGTGAAATAATTATTAGAAACCGTCAATATAGCTTGAGATATTGTGATGTAAATGTTTTAATGCCGTTACCAAAGCATGACATACAGTGACATAACTTTTTCTCAAACCATTGCCATACACTAACTTTTGGTGACACAAATTTTGCAAAACCGATGCCATAAAACTTGGTGACTTTTGGAAACGGTTTTCAAATAAGCGTTGCTATACATATATTAGTTTTCAGTAATGTTTTTTTAAAACAGTTATGACATAAAGCAACGATTAAGACAAAAACCATTACTAAAAGGTCTTATATGGCAACGGGTTTTAAAAACCGTCACAAGATAAAGCAACGATTTTTCAAAACCGCCCTAAACCGTTACCTTAGGGAACCTTTTATTGACGTTTTTATCTAAAACATTGCTTCATGTTTCTACTTTTTATGTAATATTAACGTTTCTTTATAAAATCTATTACTAAAACAATTCTCCAACTTTTTATGTGACTTTTTCTTACGGTTTTTTGTGAAACCGTTACAAACCTATTTTTCAAAACTGTCACAAAAAGTCATTTTTGTACTAGTGATATCCAACATATTTATGCTCTAACAATGAGTATGTGTGTTGGTCCCGGAGGTGCTTAACAAGTTTGTAGAAGGGGGGGTGGGGGTTGAATACAAACACAGAAATTTAAAGTTTAATAAATTGTTTATTGATAAATCAAACACAATTTACAAGTTTGTTGCGGAATAAGATTAAGACAGACTCAATCTAGACAAACTTAAGAAACACTAAGATGGTTGCACAAGAATTTCAGAGAATGGGGGATTAAGGAATATAGAAAACAAAGGTTTCTATTTGGAGTTCAAGGATTGAGCACACCCTCAGATGGAGGGATGATCTTCCTATTTATACTCTATGCATTAAATGCATGGAAGGGCACTTTACACGTGGCGATCACTGATTGGCTTTGGAAGTCTGACTTTGGGAGGCATGCTTTCGGCCGGATCATGAACAGTGTAGTTGACAGAGTTGTTGTACGAATTGTGGCAGAGGCATGTCCGTTCTGACACATAGTACTAAGTTTTGCAAGGTAAGACAAAAGGAAACTTGAGGTATAAGCTTTGTGATCATTTGATCGCTGAATATCTCTTTCTTCAGAGACATCAAGAGTTCAGCAATCGCTGAAGCTTTCCTCATGTTCCTTCGTGTATGAGTAGAGTTGTCTTTGCGTCACTGATATCCGCATTAGGTCACTAGTAGACTTCTCTTTGTTCAACAGCTTCGTCTTCGATTCAGCTATGAACATCTGCTGACGCGAGACTTGTCTTCAGAGATTACGTTACTGTTTACATCAGAACTATCAGCGATAACCGAACAGACTCAGTCTGATCACTGATAGTGAAACACTAATACATATGAATGTTTGTAAGAACTATCAGCGATAACTGAACAGACTCAGTCTGATCGCTGATGGTAAAACACTATTACATATTAAACGTAATTTTCACTAAGTACAGAAAAGGGTCGTTATCAAATCACTGAGAGAGTTTGGATCAACAATCTCCCCCTATTTGATAATGACAAAGTAACTGAAGAAAATTACTTTATAATTCAAAATGATGGAATAATCAGGACTCATAACATACATGTCCCAATTACTATTTTGAGGGATCTTTTACAGTACTGATAGAGTTAAGTACTTCACTGAAATTTTCATTAATCCAAGAAAAGAATTACAAGGTATGAAAATTACAAGTACAAGTGATGTACTAACTACTGTAAGTTTAAACTAATAGAATACAAGAAGAAAACTAATCTATCAGCTATCTAAAGAGGGTTTAGGAGGATTGATCAAATACTCAGGTATATCTTCTCCTTTTTGCTTTCGCTCTAAAGATTCTTTGCTAATGATCACTTTGATTTGCTCAGCAGCAGGAGAGAGATCACACCATAAGCACATGAGATCCTTGAGAAGACCGAGGGACATATAGGGATTTCAGAGATTCTGTGAAATCTGAGTTGTTCCTCGTCATCTCAAAAGAAGATTCCAAAAGGTTCTTCAAGTACTTGTCCCGCAACATATGGTCCACCAGGAGGCAGAGATAGATCCAGAACTGAAAGATCAGGAGGAGGACCGAACAAAGCTTCTCTTGAAAGTTTGATGGAGGTTTCATTCCTGATCACCGCGACATTTTCAGAAGAGGAGGAGACAGGATTTCTTCTGATCTGCTTTGACTTAGAAGGAAGAGCAGACGATACCTTTAATATTGCAGCGACTCTGTTGATGAGAGCATCATTTATCCCTTCAACATAGCCTCTGTAGATTGACTTTGATTTCTTCAGTGCGTCTTTGAACTCAAGCCATTCAATATAGCCGAGGCTTTCCATATTTGAAACAAACATTGCCTTGCACCTTCCATCCTCTCTGGTAATCTCCATAGTGACAGAGACTTTGTCCTTCTTCTTTATTCCAGAGATAGCGACTGAAACAATCTTCATTGGGTCAGAGCGATATTCGAGTTTATGTTTGCACCAATCGACTGAGCTATCGCTGACCACTTTTTCTTTTTAGCGTTCCTCTTCAATCTCTTTCAAAAGAGCAGCCTGGACTTCAACTGGTTTCTTCTTCAGTTTCTTGTCTTTGACTTGAGAAGGCTGAATTTTGAGAGCCAGAGTGGCATCTCTTTGACAGTCAGCGATCAACTTCTCAGCCCTGAAGGATTCTTCAATTTCAGCTTCAGTCAGGAACTCTAAATCTGTTGATTGAGAGGCGATCTTCAGCCATTGACTCTCCAGATGAGAGATCATCTCTGTTCTTTTCTTCATCTCTTCCTCTGACCAATGAAGTGGTCTAGAGGGCCTCCGTGGGTGTTGCATGGACTCATCTTCTTCATCCTATTCATCAATCTCTCTTACAGAGATTGGGATTATCAGGTCATCAGCTTCAGTAGATGGGATTATTTGGAGCTCTTTACCCTTAAGCAGGGGAGAGAACTGTCTGGTCAGAAAATGAAAAAGGTTGGTTTATTTTTAGAGAAGAGAGATAAAGGCTTAGAAAGAAACAGGGGTGGAATTTTTATAGAAGGATAAGGGAACGAGGGAAAGGCATACCTGAGAAGGATTCTCCTCAGATAGTGAAGTCATCTTCAGGCTTCCCTCAGCAGTAGCACCTTTGCTTTGGGAAGGGGTTCCTGAAGATGTTCCATGGCTCCGCCATGCTTTGATAACTTCTTTCGAAGCTATCGCTGATGAAGTGACGGCTGAAGAACACCATAGAGATTGATCTTCTTCATCATCATCATCATCATCTTGATGAGGTTCTTCCTCTTGATCTTTAAGATCAAGGGCTTCATCTTCATCGTCCTCCTCTTCATCTTCATCGATTAACTCATGGATGGTAGGAGGGACTTTTTCAGCAGCTATCTCCCCCTCAACATGAGAGGGAGTTTCCTTCTGTTGGACCTCAGCAGCAACTTCAAACTCTGTATTTTCTTCAGGTGCCTTCTCCCCCTCTTTGTCATTATCATTGAGGGACAAATATTTGGAAAGAGATGAAGCTTTTGCAGCGGCCAACACCTGAACTTCAGCCTCCAAACTGTCCAGACGGCCTTCAATCGCAGGAAGATCTGACGTAGCCTGATGAATGAACTCCACGACAATGTTCAGAGAGGTACGATCGTTCTCTGTGAATGAGGGAGTAGGAGTCGGAGCTGGTGCCTTCAGGTGAGTCAGGGTTTGCTGAAGAAGAACTTCACAGGAATCAACCTTTGTAGGCAGGGCTGCAAACTATTGCTGTGAGTCTTCCCTGACTTTGGCAATCGCTTATTGGAGAGTAGCGATTTGAGATACGTCAGCTTTGGAGGCGCATTGATCTGTCAGCGTCTTCAGTGCTTCACCAGCTGTATGAACAGCGTTGGTGGTATTGTTGAGAAAGGCAGTCACAGACTCCACCTTTGCACTTAAACTGTTGACATTGGTGTCAACAGTCGCCAAACTAGGGCCTGAAATATAAGTTAGTTGTTGAGAAATAGGCTTATATGGTGAGTTGGGAGTAGTGTTTAAGGTTATAGGGGTACCTGAATTATCAAACATTTTGTAGAATTGCATAGATTCCTCAAAAGATTGATGTTCAGGTCCTATGGGTCCAAATTGTGGTTGTAAGAAAGTAGATGGAGGGTTAGAGATCAAAGAAATAGAAGGAATAGAGATGGGGATAGAAGATGTAGGGATAGGGGTAGTTACCTCAGTTTGTTGCTGAACTGAGATCGTAGTTTCCGTCATTGTTGTTGTGACAACGACCAAGATCGCTGGCACGGTTGAAGTGGGTATCGCTGAGGATGTGGAGGAGAGACCCAAGAATGCATCCAAGGAAGTTTGTTGATAAACATCCTTAGGTATTGAGATAGAGGTAGCTTTCTCCTTAGTCACCTTGGCCTTCTTTGAAGGACCAAGGGAGCTAGTTGATGGTCGTTTGGAAGGGGTAGCGGCAGGGATAGCAGAAGAAGGAACCTCCTGCATGCCCGCTGAAGACGAAGAAGTGAGGAGAGAGAGTCGGGAGTGAAGTTCAGAGATACTTACCTCGTTGGGGAACGACTTGACCTCCAGGGAGCGCTGACCCACTTTGGGAAAAGATGCATCAGCATTAGTGGGGTAAGTAGCAGGGTAGAGGAACTTCAGGTACGCACAGATGAAGCGTACATAGGGAATCTTTGGATCTCTCTCAGTCTTCTCTATCTTTGACCTTAGATCGTCAAAGATAGTTGTTGCGTAGTCGAAATTTCTTCCGGCGATCACTGAGTAAGTCATTTGGACCTGAATCTTGCTGGCCTGGTCCAGTGACCCACTCTTCCCACTCATACACTGAATGAAGTGAGAGAAGATGTAGTTAAGCTGAGAAGGCATGAGCGCCTTCTTCACCAGAGTCAACTTCTTGGTTGGAATCGTCGTCCTTGGCTTGGGTTCCCAAGAGTATTCCATAGCATCCAGGAATTGGATGAGTTCAGCATCAGTGGGTAAGGCATCGAATCCATTCCTGGGTTTGTCGAGAAACCGCAGAGCTTTCCTCAGCCCTAAGGCCGTCATCATCCCTGTTCCAAGTTCAGTGCTAAAAGAAATAGCAGGAACTAGTTCACCCTTTTTGTTGGTGAGAGAGGTCTCTTCAGCGGTAAACCAGAATTGTTGGAGAAGAGCTTTTGAAGGTGTGGGATCCACAGTGATAGCATAGGCAATGCAGGATTGCTTCAGAAATTTTGCGGCTTCCACCAGATATGGGTATTTGACACCTGTTAGCCCCAAATCTAAACGATGAAAGTATTGAAAATAACTGTCTTCAACTAAAGACTTTCAGAGTCAGTCTCGGAGAAAGCAAGTCTGTCTCTGAAGTCAGTTCAGAGACAGTCTCACGGAAAGACATCAGAGAGCTCCTCATCAGAGATCCTATTTCAGAGCTCTGAAGATGTTCACTATGAATTTCATGACAAGTGTTAACAGAAGAACAGATGACACGACACCTGGTGACAAGATTTACTTTCTAGAGTAGGTCACTGTTCAAGCATGTCTTGATCTTACCTTTTAGGTAAGACATTGTTCAAGCATGCTTCTATTTGTCAGATAAGTACACTGCTTACTTTATAGTCCTATAAATAGGACCATCACCTTATTGTTCAAAGTGTGCTTAAGAAGCCTTATATCTGATAATATAAGTTGAATATTTTATTCCAAGAATATATTGTTTATCTATTATCTGCTTTATGAACTGTGATATTTGAATCTCCTTTGATATTAAACTATATTGCTTCCGCTGTTATTACTCTTATTGTTTATATCATTGTTGTGAGATTAAATCTGGGATCCAACAATTGGTATCAGAGCCTCCTTTGTTTTCTAAACAAAGAAAGATCACATCTGCATACTCGGATAGATTTACATCTCATTGATTCTAACTTTCAATATCTGTGCATGTTCATATAAACCTGGTTTATTAAAAAACACCATATGCTCAAGATTTGATAGTAAATCACTGTTCAATACAAAAAGCATCAGTTCTTCAAATCTTCATCTTTTTCTTCAAAAATGGCAAACTCAAGCATAAGTGCCATTTATACAGCTGGGTCATTAACAAAACCTCCTACACTTTTAAGGGATGAATATCCCCAATGGAAGATAAGGATGGTAAACTTCTTAGAAGGTATGGACAGGGATCTTTTTAGATCAGTGAACGTTGGACCTCACATTCCAATGGTGTTGGTACCAAGAGTTCCTGCAACAGCAGATACTGCTGAAATACATGCATATTATGAAAAGAAAACCACAAACTTCACTAATGAAGAAACTAATATGATGGAAAATGACTCAAAAGCTGTTAGAATACTTATAATGGCCATTCCCAATGATATCTTTCAAGAACTTGATTCTTGTAAAATTGCAAAAGAGATATGAGATCAGTTGTTAAATCAACTTGAAGGAGGCCTACAAACCCAGAAAAATAGAAGAAATCTATGCATCAATGAATATCATGATTTCATGCTCTACCAGAAGAAATATTACACCAAACTTACTCAAGATTCAACATTCTTATCAACAAATGCAGAAAGTTTGGAGTGATAAGAACAAAAGAGGAAAACAACGCTCTTTTCTTGAAAAGCGTAAATGAAGAATGGTCACAACTGTCCATGTCTATACAAGCCAATCAAGATCTTGAGTCATGGTCATTAACTGACATTTATGGTACTCTTGTTACACATGAAAAGGAAGTTATGAAGCAAAAATCAAAAACCTCTTTAGGTGGACCCCTTGCACTTATTTCAAAACAAATATCGAAAGAAAACAACTGTGAAGAGTCACAAAAAGGTTTGGAAACAAAAAGAAGATCCAAAAAGGTCTTAATGGCAGAAGAAAATCATACAGATTCAGACTCAGAAGATGATATCAATGCCTTTGCCAAATCTCTTGCATTAATCACTCATCAATTTAACATGAAATTTGGCAAGAAAGTATTTGAAGGAAGGAGAGAGAATGAAGAAAGAAGAAATCCTGAAAGAAGATTTCAACAAGAACCCAAATTCACTCCATATAGTGATCAAAAGGGTACAAACTTCAACAATAATGATGCAACACAACAATCAAGACCTCAACAACCATTTCAACCAAGGTATCCACAACCACAGAGATACTTCAAACCTCTAGAACAGAAGCCAGAGACAAGTATTGCCACTCTTCCAACAAATCAAAATGATGGAAGATGTTTCAGATGTGGAAAACTAGGCCATTTCTCTGCAAACTGCAGAGGAAAACTTGTCAAAGATCAAGATTACTACAAGAACAAATACAAGTACAATGTAAAAGAAAGAGTTCTTGTATCAGAAATGGAAGACTGGCTATCAGACTCAACAAGCGACGACGAGGAAGAGCCTACCAATCTCTGTGGTATGGCTTTTTCAGATGGAAATCAAACTGATGGAGCATCAGAAGACAACTCAGAAAAGGTAAACTCTCTTTACACCTCTGACACTGATCCTGAAATAGATGCTTTTAAACTAATTAATGAACTTCAAGATCTAGAGCAAAAGTTTCTTGAAGAAAAAAAGAAAAGAGAGCAAGTGACAAAAGAGCTCATTTTTTTCAAAAGAGAAAAGAATCTTCTGGAATCAGAAAAGAAAGAAATTTTTCTTGAAAAAACTAAACTTGAAGAAACTCACAAGAAAAAAGAAAAATCATTTTCAGAAGAAATAAGAGAAATTGAGAATGTTTTAAAAGGAAAAGAAGAAGTAAAGAAATATGAGTATGAAAGGCTCAATTCTATTGCCTTAACCAAATTTTTTCAAAAGGAAAGAGAAATCCTACATCAATCTCTAGATAGAAAAAAATCTTCAAATCAAAAGCTATGTTAATGCACAAGGTGTTTTCGACAAAATAAAAACTCAAATGGACTCTCAAGGGCTGGGATTCAATGAGTTGAATTCATTCACTGGATTGGAGAAAACTTCACTCTCTTCCACTTTCTGTATGGGAAAGGTCCAAAGCTTTGAAGGTCCATCTCTGAATAATTTCAAAAGAATGAAAACATCAGAGGGATAAAAAATAAGAGCTTTGAATTTCAAAAGTACTACATACTCTGAAGTAAAAACTTTCAAAAGTCTGTGTTACAAATAAAAGGAGAAACTTCAGAGGTACTCTTCACAAAACCTCAAAGCAATGATCCCAAAGAAATTTTCAGATTTGATGGTTTCATCTCAAATGAATCAGAGACATCTGAACCAAGTACTTCTAAAAATGAATCTCAGAGTTCACTTAATCCGAATGCTCCTCTGTATTCACCAAGTTCAGATGAAAACATCAGAACTACATTTGAAGATGATGTTAAAAAGATATGGAAAGAAAATGTCATTGAGGACTTAAAAAGAAAAGAAAGCATGAAACGGATCATTAAAGTCTCTAGAACATAAGAAATTAAAAAACCAATAGAGGTAGCTATCTCTATTAAAACTAAGAGAGACTTTCTTGACTCTGATTCTGAATCTGATCAAGAGATTGATGAACGGATTTTTTGTAAAACAGGGAATGTAATTCACAAAAAAATAGAAATTGTTGGCTCTGGTATTTTGAATGTTCCAATTTCAATTTTGAAAACTAAAACCAGAATACCAATAAGTCTCGATTTTGCAAATATGTGTTTACAAGCAAAAACGTCTCTGGAACTTGAAAAAGAGTTACAAGAAAAGGCAAAGAATAAAACAAACACTTCTGGATCTTACACCTATAAAACAATAAAGTTCTCTCATGAACAAAAAGGCAAATGGACAAAAATTAACCATATTGATCCTGTTTGTGCAGTAAGCAGGAAAGAAAAGAAGATGTTTTTTAACAAGAAAAAGCAACCTGAAAAGAAGACTGTCATTCAAGCAAAAAGGAAAGAAGTAGTTAGGGATACATGTAATATTCCTAGTGCTAGTTTCAAAAGAAGTCAAAATGTAACAAATGTTTTTAATAAAAAGAAAAAACTTTGCTCCTACTTCTTCTTGTTCTATTAATTGAAACTGTATTCATCTATTGATAA
Source organism: Arctium minus (assembly GCA_954870635.1). Classification (NCBI taxonomy): domain Eukaryota; kingdom Viridiplantae; phylum Streptophyta; class Magnoliopsida; order Asterales; family Asteraceae; genus Arctium; species Arctium minus. The sequence continues at coordinate 57,074,632 of OX941092.1, forward strand.
AACTGAAAAATCATTTTAGAGGATCGCATTGTCTTTTGAATCAATCTCTGAAAAATATCTTAGAGACAAAATTTCAAAAGAAGACAAGTAAAGGCAAGACATCAAAAGATGAGATGCCAAAAAGTCATACAAATCCACCAAAGTCTAACATAAAAGGACCCATAATGAGATGGGTACCTAAGAAACAATAATCTGTCTTGCAGAATCAGTCAATGCCAATCTAGTACTTAGATTCTGGATGTTCAAGGCATATGACTGGAGATAAAGAACTGCTATCCTCATTCAAAGCAAAATCTGGAGGAGCAATTACTTTTGGAGACAATATGCAAGGATAGATTAAAGGATATGGTGAGTTATCAAGAGGAAATGTTTCAGTATCAAAGGTTGCTTTTGTGGATAGATTTAAACACAATCTGATCAACATAAGTCAACTTTGTGATCATGGTTTTGATGTGAAATTTCAAAGAAAATATTGTTCACTTCTTCACTCAGAATCAGGTCAAGAATTATTCAGAGCAGACAGAAAAGGTAACCTCTACAGGATGAATTTTACCAAAATCAAATACACTGATTCAGAGAAACTTTGTCCTGTATCTCTGATTAGTGAGGAATCCTGGCTCTGGCATAAAAAGTTTTCACATCTACACTTTTCCTCACTTAATAAGTTAGTTAATCTTAATTTGGTTAAGGGATTACCATCTCTGAAGTTTAACAAAGATCATCTTTGTTCTGCTTGTGAAATGGGAAAAATGAAAAGATCTTCCCATAAAACTAAAAGTGAAAACAACTGTCCTAGACCTCTGCACATGCTTCATGTGGACCTCTATGGTCCTATCTCTATACAGAGTCTAGCAGGTAATAAATACATTCTGGTTCTGATTGATGAACTTTCCAGATTCACATGGATAGAATTCATCAGAGCCAAATCTGATGTACCTGAAATATTGATAAGATTGTTGAAAAGATTACAGGTTCTATTTAGCAGTAAAGTTCAGAAACTAAGAAGTGATAATGGAACAGAGTTCAAAAATGCCAAAATCAATTCATATCTATCAGAAGAAGGCATTACTCCTAACTTTTCTGCAACAAGAACCCCTCAGCAAAATGGAGTAGTTGAAAGGAAGAACAGAACACTTGTTGAAGCTGGAAGAACAATGCTTGCTGGATCTGATCTTTCCACAAATTTTTAGGCAGAAGCAGTGGCAACAACCTGCTTTACTCGGAATAGAGCTACAATTGTCAAAAGATTTCAGAAAACATTCTATGAACTCATTAACAATAGGAAACCTAATGTTAAATATTTTCATGTTTTTGGATGCAGATGTTACATTCTGAACGATAGAGAATCTCTTGGAAAGTTTGACAAGAAAGCTGATGAGGGCAAATTCATTGGATATTCATTAGCCTCAAAAGCTTTCAGAGTGTTCAATCTAAGAACAAGGACCATCAAAGAGAGCATCAATATCACTTTTGATGACAATAAAAGCTTTGAACAACAAGAAAGTTTCTCAACACCTATCTCTGAATCGTCAAGGGAATCTGAATTGAACAGAATATTTGAAGATTTCTTTGATGATGAAGATAACCCACAAGTTATCTTCAGAGATAGACCAAGAGAGAATTCAGAAGGACCTCAAGAAACAGGTACAACCCTTTCTGGACCCTCTGAATTAACACCTTCTGCTTCACCAAATGCAGATCAGCAAAGTGAATCAGAAGAAGCTGAAGATCAAAAAGAGGATGATCATGGAGTGTCTGAAGTAACTCCAGAAACAAATAGTGAAGAAATTCAAGAATCTGCTTCACCATCTCGGGAACCAACTTCAGAGCCTCTGAACAGCACAACAGAGATGTCACCAACTGTCATCTCTGAAGCTCAAACTCCACCCCAAATATTTGCTCCAATCTCAAGATGGACAAAAGATCATCCAATTGATCAAATTATTGGATCCTCATCAGAAGGAGTTAAAACAAGATCTGCGATAATCAATGAATGCTTCTACGTAAACTTTTTGAGCATTATTGAACCAAAGAAGGTAAACGAAGCTCTTGAAGATCCTCATTGGATTTTTGAAATGCAAGATGAACTGCAAGAGTTTGTAAGAAACAAAGTCTGGACCCTAGTTCCCCTTCCCAAAGGAAAATTTGCAATTGGAACAAAATCGATTTTCAGAAACAAAAAGGATGAGGATGGAATAATAATCAGGAACAAAGGGAGGTTGGTTGCTAAAGGATATTGCCAAGAAGAAGGTATTGATTATGATGAAACCTTTGCACTTGTAGCTAGGCTAGAAGCAATCAGAATCTTCTTAGCCTATGTTGCACACAAAGGATTCAAAGTTTATCAAATGGATGTTAAATCTGCCTTTCTACATGGTAAATTAAATGAAGAAGTTTATGTCCAGCAACCACCTGGATTTGAAAGTACAGAGTTTCCTAATCATGTTTATTATTTGGATAAGGCTCTGTATGGACTTAAACAAGCTCCAAGAGCTTGGTATGCAACTCTGTCCACTTTTCTGATTAAAAATGGATTTGACAAAGGCACAATTGATACAACATTATTCATCAAAAGGTACAAAAATGAGATGCTATTAGTACAAATTTATGTTGATGACATTATATTTGGCTCTACAAATCAAAAGTATTGTGACAAGTTTTCAGAGTTGATGAAGAGTGAATTTGAGATGAGCCTCATGGGAGAATTAACTTTCTTTCTGAGTTTACAAGTAAAACAAACTTCAGAAGGTACTTTCATAAGTCAAACTAAATATGTCTCTGAAATTTTGAAAAAATACAAACTCAATGATTCAACTTCTATGAAAACGCCTCTAGCCACCGGAGTCAAACTTGACTCTGATCCTTCAGGACAATCTGTGGATATAAAAACCTACAGAGGCATGATAGGTTCACTATTATACTTAACTGCAAGTAGGCCTGAAATAATGTTCGCAACATGTCTTTGTGCTAGATATCAAGCAAATCCAAAAGAATCTCATTTATCTGTTGTCAAATGAATTTTCAGATACCTGAGAAGGTCACCCTCATTAGGCCTCTGGTATCCAAAACTTTCTAGTTTTGATCTAACAGCTTACACTGATGCAGATCTTGCAGGATGCAAGCTTGACAGAAAAAGTACCTCTGGGTGCTGTCAGTTATTGGGCAATAAGCTGGTAAGTTGGTCATCCAAGAAACAAAACTGTGTTTCAACTTCAACTGCAGAGGCAGAATATGTTGCTGCTGCTAGTTGTTGCTCTCAAGTAATATGGATGAAAACTCAACTCAGAGATTATGGCCAACAATATGAAAGAATACCAATTCTCTGTGATTCAAAAAGTGCCATAGCCATCTCTGCCAATCCAGTACAGCATTCAAAGACAAAGCACATTGTTGTAAGGTATCATTTCTTAAAAGATCATGTTGAAAGGGGAACAATAGAAATGTATTTTGTACCAACTGATCTCCAACTTGCTGCTATTTTCACAAAAGCTTTAGATGAACGGAGGTTCAATTTTTTAATTAGCAAGTTAGGAATGTTGAATATGTCTACCTAACAAAAAAAACTCAGAGTCTCTGATCAAATTATCAGAGCCTCTGGACCAAGTAGCATATTTCAATATCAGTCTCTGAATGTTCTCTAAACACATGACAAGGGGAGAAAAATAAAAAGTTGTTCTTTTGTCAAGGGGGAGAAAAAGGACTTTTCAACTATCATCTCAGAGTCTCTGAATTTTATCTCAGAATCTCTGAAATTCATCTCTGAGTCTCTGAACTTTATCTCAGAATCTCTGAAGTTCATCTCAGAGTCTCTGAACTTTATCTCAAAATCTCTGAAATTGAGGATTCTCATTTTTTTGTCTCACTAATCATCTGTCAAGGGGGAGTCAACAACTTTCAGACCAGTCATTCCTTAAACAAGAACTTTTTAATTAATTAGCAATTTTTGATATCATTTGAAATTAAAATTTCAGATTATCTGAACCTTTTTATTACAAGTGATATCTTAAATTACTTCTCAAGGCGAAACGTTTGTCTAGTCAGCAAAAAGAAGTTATTCAATTTAATATTGAAATATGGCGCCCCATTCCTATTTTCTTGGAACCTACACGCGTAGGTACAACAGTTTTCAAGGCCACGTGTCACAAGAGGGATGAGTGAAAGGTCAAACGGCTTTATCAAAAGGGTCAAATCACTACCGTTTCACCTTATGCACTCAAGTGTATCTTTTTCTAAATTTGGATACAAAACCAATTTTACTTCCGGATATTCATTTTTACAAATTACTCTCGAGCACTCTCTCTCTCTCTCTCTCCAAATAGAATTTGAACTTCATCTTCTTCACTTCAACTCAAAAATGGCGTCTTCAAATGAATGGTGCAAGCTTTTGCCCAAATCTGGCGAATCTTCAAGATTGTATCGTTTTCCAATAAAAGCCAACAATCACATGATTCAGCTTGATTCTCCCAAGTTTGAGGAACAATATGGAATAATCTGCGAGTTCTTCTCCAACTGTGAACTGACTCAAGCCTTAACTGCCTTTACCAATGAATGTCCGCTCTCGTTTGTTCAAGAATGGTATTCTTCCAGTCACTACAGCGATGAACATAACGGAATAATCGGCGAGTTCGACATATCTCAAGTCGTAAAATGTCGAATACTCATCACTCCTACTGTTCCACGAGAAGTTCTCCCTCTCCTAACAATTGAGGAACTTAAAATCACGCGTTTTGAAAAACACCCAACTTCCGAAACCCTGCTCCAGTTCATCCGAATGCTAGGTTACAACACTGAAATCACCAGATCGAGTAACTTCCGACGACAACATCTACCACCAATCTGGAACTTCATGTTCTCTGTAATAAACCGCACTCTCACCTGCAAACTGGGGAGCATGGATCAAGCAACTCCCAAAATTCTGGCAATCATGTATGCCCTATTCTTCAATCGCAACTTGGACATGGCCGGCATAATTTTTGATATTATTCTGACATCTATAGAGAATAAGAACAAATGCTTTTCAAAGGACCCTGAACAAACGACCCAATCAACCAAAGTTCCTTCAATAACATTCCCTAGATTTCTGTCTCTAATCATCCATGCGGCGATTGACAAGCTTCATATTTTGATCGCCACTGAACAACCCAAAACTCCTTTCTACATAATGAACAACTTCAAACCGACGATTATCTCTGAAGGCTACCCAGAAGCAAGGTGGATCCGTCATCACATGCTGAATCAGGTAAATCCTCAATCTTTAGCCTTAGCTTCTTATCTCAGTGTTGCCCAAGGACTAGAACCAGTTCTGGGAACCCCAACACACTTAGGTCCTGAACCTGGAATGGAGAGTAAGAGCAACTCGGCTTCAGAGGGATCTGAGGACCCTGAAGTTCAGATCTCTCACAAGAGTGAACCAGAGGGTACTATTGCTAGAGAAACCGAAGTTGAGAGAGATGACAGAGCACTTGAAGGGGCTGTCAATGAGGGAGGTATGGAAGAAACCTCTTCTGCTAGTGAAGAGGATAACTCTACTAGCTCTGAGAAAAGTGAGGATGAATCTTCAGAGACTAGCTCTGAAGATTCTCAGAGAGAAGCGAGCAAGTCTTTTAAGGACTTAGAGAAACCTGAGAGTTCTGTTAGACTAAAATTGTATTCAAGATTAAATGAGGGTCATTGTTGTAATTAGTGTGTGTGTGTGAGTTGTAATGAGCTTAGATGGTTTGACCTTGCTTGGTCATGTTGACCTATATATAAGCAAGTCTTTGTGTTTTCTAAGTAAGCAAGAGAGTAAGTGTGTGAAAGTGAAGGTGTAATCTTGGTGGTAGTTGAGAGAAACACATAGTTACACACATTGAGTACACACACAAACACATTATATTTTGAAAGGTTAATCACTTTTAGATCTATAGCTTGATGTAATTCTTATGATTAATAAACAAAGTGTTTGTGATAATCTGTATGTGTTTTAAGCTAGTAAATCTGGGGCCACAATTGGTATCAGAGCCAAATCCGTTTGAAAATCAAGAAAATATTTTGAGTCGACATTGTTCACGTTACTGTTCACGAAGTCAAAATCAATTTTGATTTTTAGTGGAATTTTTGAGTTGAATCTGATTAGGTTATGTTCGAATTGTGAAATCGATCATGTCTGTATAATTTGTTTCAAGGTTTGCACAATATTCGATTGGTAATTTTGATTTTAAAGAAGTTTTTGGTTCACGAGTTTCACGTACTGTTCTTGAATCAATTTGATGATTTGTGTGTTTTTAATCGAAATTGCTTGCTAGAATTGTGTTCGAAATGTGTTGGTGAATGAATTGTCAAATTTTCAGATCGAAATTCGAAGTCTAGATGAATTTTTGGTGTGATTTTGATCGAGTTCAGAGGTTTGCGTGTGTTCATCAGAGTTTGCGGGTGTTCATATTGGTTTGCGCGTGTTCATCTTGGTTTGCGTTTCATTCATCGTGATTTTCTTAGAATTTGATCTGAACTTTGCGGGTTCTACTTGAATCGCAAAGTGTGGTTTCAATAGTTTCAGTGTATTTTGCGTATCATTTCACAAACGCAAAGTGTTATTTGCGTTTCAGCACAAACGCAAAGTATTTCTTGCGTTCCACACTACAAACGCAAAGTTAAGGATTGCGTTTCACACTACAAACGCAAAGTCAAGGTTTGCGTTCCACACTACAAACGCAAAGTGTTGTTTGCGTTTCACTCATGAGAATATCTCACAAGGTTTGCGCATCACGGCACAAACGAAAGTTAAGGTTTGCGCTTCAAATCACAAACGCAAAATGAGTTTTGCGTTCCACATCACAAACGCAAAGTAAGATTTGTGTTCCTTAGCAAACACGCAAAGTGAGTCTTGCGCTTCATAGCACAAACGCAAAGTATCTTTTGCGTGTCTTAGCACAAACGCAAAGTATCTTTTGCGTGTCTTAGCACAAACTCAAAGTATCTTTTGCGTGTCTCAGTACAAACGCAAAGTAGAGTTTGCGTTCCTTAATACAAACGTAAAGCAGAATTTGCACTTCATGCTACAAACACAAAGTGTGGTTTGCGTTTCACAATGAGTTGTACTTAATTTTTTTTAAAGTTTTCTTGATTTGATTGGATTTATAGATCTTTACTAGCTAATATTTTTCATCTTGTGAAGGTACATACATTTTTCAATCATGGAAAATGAATTTCTCTATATGGGATCTCATCTGAAGCCTCCGGTCTTGTCTGTCGGAGATTATTCACAATGGAAGAAAAGAATGATTCAATTCTTAAATCTAAAGAACAGAGATTATATGACATCTATCATAGATGGTTCGGGAAATCCACAATCGGTTGTACCTGGACAAGCATCCACAACTACATCTCCAGCAATCCCGGATCGATATGTGTCAAAACCATATCAATTCTTTACTGATGTGGAAAAGGCAAGACACAAGCTAGATGAAGAGGCACTTATCTATCTCACTATGGCAATCCCTAATGATATCTATAATCGCGTAGATAGTAGGGAATCTGCAAAAGATTTATGGGATGAATTGGAGAAACAGTTTCAAGGATCAAAGAAGTCAATTCAGACAAAGCTGAATCAGAGTATAAATGCATATGAAGGTTTTCATGCTAAAGAAGGAGAGACTTTGTTGGAAACATACAACTGCTTTAATGTGATTTTGAATGATCTAAGGAGAAATGGAATGAACAAGTCAGAATCAGAGATCAATTATAAGTTCATCAAGAACTTGAACCTAGAATGGAAAAGCTATGCTATCAACATTCAGATGACTAAGGACATGGCACAAGAAGACGTCAATGATATCTTCACAACTTTATCTCAGCATAAGGATGAAGTAAAGCAGCTTGGTGCTGAAAAGAAGATGGTCAAAGATTCTCTAGCCTTAATGTCTGAACGTAAGAAAGGGTACAGTTTCAAGTCCAGTTCTTCAAATAGATCAAAGTCAAGGAAATCCAGAGCTCTCCTAACTAAAGTCACTCATTCAAGCACTGATAAGTCTTCTACTGAAGGTGAAGAACATTCAGATGAAGATATGCAACGATTCGCTGAAAATTTGGCTCTTCTCACAAAGCAGTTTAAAAGCTTTGGAAAGAACAAGTACAAGCCGAAATATGAGAGTTACAAGAAATACAAGTACAAACCGAGATCTGAAAAAGAAGTATGAGAAAAGAGGAGAGAAAAGAGATGAAAAGCGAGAAGAGAAACGAGAAGAGAAGAGAGAAGGAAAGAAAGAAGAGACTGAGCCGAAATATGGAAGATGCTATAACTGTGGAAAACCAGGTCATTTTTCCAAGGATTGGAAGTTCAAGCGTACAAAGAATTCAGAATATTATGCTCGGAAAACTCTTTTAGCAAAGAAGGTGGAAGATGGTTAGAACTTAATGGCAGAAGAAGAAAATTGGTTGTACAAGAGTTCTGATGATGAATCTGCACACTTTACTCAGGTGTGTATGATGGCCAAAGTAGATGAGGACATTGAATCATCTTCTGATCATTCTGACTGTGGTTCCGAGGTACGTATTCAATCCTTAAAAGCTCAAGTTAAATTCATGAAAGAAGAGTTTAAAACTTTAAAAGGCAAACTTAGTCATGAAAGACAAACAATGTTGAACTTTCGTGATGAAAATTCAATGTTGAAAGATGTTGTTAAGGAAAAAGAATCTGAGAAAGATTGTTTGAAAAAGGACAAAGATGTTTTAAATTAAAAAATATATGAGCTTGAAAGAGATCTTGTAAACTTAAATGCTGAAAAAGGTGATTTTGAACTAAAATTTGAAGCATGTTTTCAAGAAAAGAAACGAGGCATATTGTAAAATCAAGCAACTGGAGGATTTAAATCTGAAAAGAGGACAGAGTGAGCAAACATTAAATCTTTTAACAAACAAACTCCAAGATGTCAGATTTTCTAATGTTAAAAAAGGTTTAGGTTTTGAACCAAATACTGTTTTAAAAAGAGCACCAGAAAGTTTGTATAATTTTGATAAAATGGGCTCTATTTCTACAAAACCTGATATTCATGATACTTTTGTAAAAGGTAAAGTTGTGAATGATGATGACACTTCATCTTGCACTGATTCCATTTCAAGTTTAAAATCTCTTGGTTTTGCTTATAAAGATTTAAATGAAAGTTACAAAACAAGAAAGATAGAATTTAGTGAATTTACGTCTCTATTTTCTTCTAGTTTACCAACAGAATAATCCAAGGTTGAAGAAAATAATACTGAATCTCAGTGTCAGTTTGATGAATCTGATTTAGAAACTGATGTTGAGAATCAAGTGTTATTATCTGATTTATTCACGTCTAATTCTTCAAATGGATCAAAAGATGAAAATATCATGAATCAAAACCTTAATTCTGATTTTTCAAAAAATATGACTGAGGAGATGTTTACAGAAATGATGAATGCTTCAGATCATGTTCCTATTATAAAAAAGATAGAATCAAACTCTGAGGTGAATCAAACATCTAATTTTGAGAAACAAATCACAGATCTTCAAAAGACAATTGAAGAGTTAGAAGATGAGAAAATTGATCTCAAATTCAAACTTGACAAGTCTTCTGAAGAAAACAAAGAACTCTCTAGAGAGTTAAATATTTTAAAAGATGATTTGTTTCAACAAAATCTAAAGTAGAAAAAGATGTTTGACTCTAAAAACTGGAATGTTCATTCTAATCCAGAGTTTGATACTGTTAATTCTAAAACTTCAGTTGTTTATACCACTACTCCTGAATATCATCCGAGTATTTTTGAAAAAGGAGAAGCTTCTTGTACTTCAAAGTCAAAATCATCTTCTTCAAAGAAATCTAACAAGATTTTGTTTCCTGTTTTAGATGTAAAAAGGCAAAATGGTAAAGGAGAAAGGATGAAGAATGTGAAGGAAAATAAAGTTGCTAAAAATAAATGTAATATCAGTGATAGTGGTAGTTTGATGTGTAAAAATTCAAACGTTTCCAAATGTCAAAGTTGTATGAATGATTATACTTCATTGGATAAATCTAAGCTTTTGACATTTGCACGTAAGAATTTTATTTGCAAACACTGTCATGATAACGCATTTATCATTTCTTCTATTCATCCTAAATATAAAGTTGCCAGAAAAACATCTCATGTCAAATCAGTTTTAAAATCCTTAACTCATCAGGGTAAAATTTTTCATGCTAAGATTGATAATTTTTCGAAAAAGAAAACATCTCATGAGCTTAATGTTAAAATGGTATGGAAATGGGTACCTAAGCCTTGCTATGAGTGGCGAATTAAGGCTAAGGTAGATGATGTTGATAAATTGCAAAAAGCTAAGAAGGAAGGACCCATCTGGATATGGGTACCTAAACAGAAATGAGTTGTTCTTTTTGCAGGCCTCACATACATGGTATACAGATTCAGGATGCTCGCGCCATATGACAGGATTTAAGCATTTACTTCACAATTATGTTGAGGAATCTGCCGGTACTGTAAGTTATGAAAATTCTGAGGTTACTGGATACATTCGAGGACACGGATCGTTAACAAATGGCATCGTGACAATCAAAAGAGTACTATACGTAGAAGGACTTGATCATAATCTTTTCAGTACAAGTCAATTCTGTGATAGTCAATTTCAAGTTCGATTTACTGATAAATGTTATTATATTGAAGATAAAGATGGTCGTGCAGTTTTTAAGGCTAAGCGGAATGCAAATCTTTATTATGTGAATTTTCCAACACTTTCTGCATCAAGACCTGTTTGTCTGATTGCAAAAGCTTCACGTGCTGAAAGTTGGATGTGGCATCGGCGTCTGTCTCATCAAAACTTTGATGCGATTAATCAGTTGGCGAGACAAGGTATTGTCAAAGGTCTACCAGAACTAAGGTTTGAGAAAAATTCTCTTTGTCACGCTTGTGAAATGGGAAAGATGAAGCGAACATCTCATAAAGCAAAGACAGAATTCTCATCTTCAACACCTCTTGAATTGATAATTATGGACCTTTGCGGCCCGATGAGAACTCAGTCTATCAATGGTAAGAAATATATTTTGGTCATGATAGATGAGTAATCCAGATATACTTGGCTGGAATTTTTAAGGAACAAATCAGAAGCAGCAGAGCTGATCATTGAGTTCATAAAGAAGATCCAGGTTCAACTACAATTGCCGATTATATCTTTGAGAAGTGACAATGGCACGAAATTCAAGAATGAAAAGCTTCAGAGTTATCTCATATCTGTTGGGATCTCTCACAACTTTTCTGCTGCCTACACTCCTCAGCAAAACGGCGTAGTTGAAAGGAAGAATCGAACACTGGTGGAAGCTGCAAGGACAATGTTAGCCTATTCCGAATTGCCAATGTTTCTGTGGGTTGAAGCCGTCGCCACTGCGTGTTTCACACAAAACCGCACAATTGTCATCAAAAGACAAAAAAGACAGCGTATGAACTTATTAATCATCGAAAACCGAATATTAAATTTTTTCGTACTTTTGGTTGCAGGTGTTATATTCTCAATGATCGAGAAAATCTTGGCAAATTTGACAAGAAGGCTGACGAAGGTTATTTCATTGGTTATTCGTTAACGTCTAAAGCTTATCGTATCTACAATTGACGAACCAAGACGATCATGGAAAGCATAAATGTGTCATTCGACGAATCATCAACGTTGACTTCTGAACACAACAGTTCAGAACTCAAGCTTAAATAGAAAGTTTCTATTCAAGACGGAATAGAACCCGAAGTCAAACAGAATAAGTCTTCTAATTCAAATAAAATTACAACTGAATTAGACTTATTATTTTTTGATGCTTTTCTGGATATCTGTGGAGATTTTGAAAAATCAAACATATCCGCATCAACTTCAGAGGTTCCAATTATACTAGAAGATATTTCAGGACCTTCTGAAAATGTCATAATATCAACCACATCAGGTACATCTACACATCTACATTCTGAAGATACTAATGTTAATTCTATGAGTGCAGATCCAAATTCTACAACAGAAGTTCCGAGTGATTCTTCTATTGCTCCGGAAATTTTTACTTCAGAAGAGACTGTACAAGATGTCCCGAGCACATCTGGGGTTGATCAAGACTTACCTGTCGTATATGATGAATATGAGGAAGATAATACTCAAGCTGAAATTCATCCAATTCCAAGTACAATGAAATGGACAAGAGATCACCCACTTCATAATATCATTGGTGATGCACAGTCGGGTGTACAAACGCGTCCATCATCGACTAATTTTTGTCTGTATTCAAGTTTTTTAAGTTCTCTCGAGTCGAAGAAAGATTCAGAAGCCTTGCGTGATCCAGATTGGATACTGGCGATGCAAGATGAACTTCTACAATTTGAGAGAAACAATGTTTGGCGACTTATACCACTTCCAAAAGGAAAATCTGTTATTGGAACAAAGTGGGTTTTCAGAAATAAGAGAGATGAATCTGGAGTTGTAGTTCGAAACAAAGCTCGCCTTGTTGCAAAGGGTTATTGTCAACAGGAGGGGATTGATTATGAAGAAACATTTGCTCTTGTGACACGACTGGAAGCGATACGAATCTTCTTATCCTGTGCAACACATAAAAATTTTACGGTCTTCCAAATGGACGTAAAATCAGCATTCTTAAATGGGATATTGCATGAAGAAGTATATGTTGATCAACCAGAAGGATTCGTTGATCCAAAGAACCCTGATCATGTCTATGTCTTAGACAAAGCCTTGTATGGACTTAAACAGACACCAAGAGCTTGGTATGAAACTCTAACTCAATTTCTACTTGCTTCAGGATTCAAGAAATGTACAATTGATACTACACTCTTTCTAAAAAACCAAGGTAATGATATGATTCTGATCCAGATTTATGTAGATGACATAATTTTCGGTTCTACAAATCCCAAGTTTTGTAATAAATTTTCAAGAATTATGGAATCTCATTTTGAAATGTCAATGATAGGCGAACTGAATTTTTGCCTTAGTCTTCAAGTGAAACAGTTACCCGAAGGCATTTTCATTAATCAGTCAAAATATATTCGAGATATTTTAAAGAAATTTAACATGACCGACAGTTCAGTGATGAAAACATCGATGGCAACGGGTACACTTTTAGATGAAGATCTTTCTGGAAAATTAGTAGATCAAAAAGTGTACCGTAGCATGATTGGTTCACTATTGTACTTAACTGGAAGTAGACCGGATATTATGTTTGCTACATGTTTCTGTGCGAGATATCAAGCTAATACGAAGGAATCACACTTGGTCGCTGTAAAACGGATTCTTAGGAATCTTAAAGGTTCTACTGAGTTAGGCCTTTGGTATCCTAAGGGTTTGTCTTTTGATTTAACTGCCTATACTGATGCTGATCATGCAGGTTGCAAACTGGATAGAAAGAACACCTCTGGTTCTTGTCAGTTCTTAGGTGATAAGTTGGTTAGTTGGACGTCTAAGAAACAAAATTGTATTTCTACATCCACCGCCAAGGCTGAATATGTAGCTGCTGCAAGCTGTTGTTCACAAGTCCTCTGGATGCGAACCCAGTTAAAAGATTTCGGCTATACTTACCAACGAGTCCCTATCTACTGTGACTCTAAGAGTGCGATTGCGATAACAACCAATCCAGTACAGCATTCCAAGACGAAACATATCGACGTGCGTTATCATTTTATAAAGGATCATATTGAAAAGGGCGATATTGAGATGCACTTTGTGACTACAGACTACCAGTTGGCTGACCTTTTCACCAAGCCGTTGAATGAAAAGAGTTTTAACTTTTTAGTTAGCAAACTTGGTATGTTAAACGCCACTTCATGATTCTAGGGGGAGTTTTCTAACCTTGTACTTTACTTTCATATATTATAGATTTTCATCATATGCTATCTGACTAAAGCAGAATCATTTTTATAATGATTACCAAACTCTTTTTCTTGCAGGATATTTTATGTGACAAAGGATTCTGAACAAATTAGTTCAGAACCTGTGCTTCAAAGCATAATGCCTTTTGGACAATACAGTTCAAAACTCGTATTCAAATGTTTCTTCTGAAGGATGCTTTCAAGATTACATCTTATCAGGAAGTTTTTCGTTTGAAAGGGAGTTTAGATATTTTATTACTATATCTTTTCTAATAATATTTCTAAAAAGATTCATGTTTTACAGATATCAAGGGGGAGGATATCTAGTCAAGGATACTTTAATTGATATATTCATTCCAGGTGGAGTTAAGAATTCTAATTATATGTTCCAGATTCTAGTTTCTATTCAATAACAATCAAACAAACAAGATTAAACACAATGAATTACCTGTTTGATTACTTTAAATTTCACAAGATTACACTTTCTCTCTCTAACGAACTCTCTTTTTCTCTCTGATACAACTGAATGATTCTCAAAATTAGTTCTCTACTGAAAATACAAAGAGAAAAAGTATTTATACAACCACCTAATACAAGAAAACTAAAAACAAAAACAAATACAACTAAGTTTGACTTATTACAAAATAGACTTTGACTTTTAATGAGATTTGACTTTAGCAGCTTTGACTTTCTCAACTTTGACCTTCAGTATTATTGATCTTGTATCCAACAGATTTATGATCTAACAATCTCCCCCTTTGGATTCAAGATCACTATTGAAAAAATCTAGCAATTCAGTCTTCACTTTAAGCTATGTCAAAATAATCTCCCCTTTTTCTTTGACGGTCTTTTTTCCAAAACTGTCTTCAAATGAGTAACAATCTCCTCAAAACTTTCACAGAAAACTTTCAGTCTTTGGAAAGAAATTATCTTCAGAATCAGCTCAAATTGCTTTAGCAGAAAATCTTCAAAGAAAATTTCCTCAAATCTTCATAAATTCTTTGATCTTCTTTAAATCTTTCCCTTTGAACTTTCTGACTTGAACATTTCAGAAAATCATCTCCCTCAATCTTGAAAATCTTTAACATTTCTTCATACCATCTCCCCCTTTTTGATGATTTGAACATCTATATCATCAAAACTTTACGTCCATGAAATGTCATTGACCGTTCTGATCTGTCAAACTGAGCCTCTGATTCTGTGATCCACAACCAAGATTTCATCTAGATCTTTGCAAATCCAGACAAAATAAGAACATGTAACTCCTGAATCAACAGATGAATCAGTTAATATGCCTGTCAGTAACACAACATCACTGTGTGTAACGAATACACAATATAAATGAGCTTTTTGATGTTCACTCCCCCAGGTCTTCCATCCAATCATCGAAATACCACAAAGGCAATTTCTATGAATGTTATGACAAAGAAACAAATTCTTTGTGTGTTTGTGCATGTGTAGAAAGAATTAAGCACAAATAATTGCTTTTCAATAAGGCTCAAAGTTGTGTAAACCACTGAGACAACAGTAGATAAACACAGACTCAATGTGCATGATTGAAGTGCGAAGGTGGGGCAGACTTCCTTCTTTTTCAATATCCAGATTTTCCAAATGAAAATCAGATAGATTATGTGCTACGTCCCCTTTAAAATGTGAAACATTTTCTTTTTGTGAAGAAAAATGAGTAGCTTGTGGGGTTTATTCAAGAGTTGGCATGAGCTAGTTGCCTGTTTCAATAACGTTCACGAAGAAATGTGAAACATTAGTAATGTGGCTGCCCGGCTCAGAAAATAGTTGGTGCAGAGTTTGATATTCTTTTACTCTGATCTCACACCCTCTTTCTTTTAATCATTAAGCGCACTACTAACCAAACTCTCTTTTCCATTTTACCTCATCACACAACCCACACTCATTTCTTTTTGACTCCTCACACTCAATCTCTATGGATTAACTTCTTGGGTAGAAATCACTGGTTAACGTGATTCCATAGAAGTTCAGATAATTCCTAGCACAAAGAACCCATATTTCCTATAAAAGCATAATGTTGCTCAGATGATTTAACTATAACAGTTAAAGCTCATATACAAATGTCAGATGAATGTATGCTCAGAATATAATCATGAAGATATGAGCATTTTAAAACATTGAAGTATTTTCAAACAAGTATACAAAATGAATGAACATGAATGCAAAAGACTTGTTTGAAAATCTGACATTGTATGAAAATGATCAGAAATGAAATGATATATCAAACAAAGCTTAAGGTCAAGAATAATAGATATTGTCTATATGAGCCAAGATATAGACATTCTTGAAATGACGTTTTGAAATGAAATGACGCTCAAAATTCTTTGAAGTACAAGCGGGGTGTCTTACCATTGAAAAATTATGTTTCAATATGAGACATGGTAAGAACTATTTGAACAAGAAATCAAACCAGTGTGTGTGAATACTTGAAAGTATATGAAAAGACAATACACAAGTATTAATCTTTGGATAACACACGGTTTGTTTATCAATGAAGCACAAAAATAAAATGAAAACATTTAAAATGACACTTCCAAATTATAAAATCTGTTTAAAATTCGAGAAGTGGTTTGAACATTTAAGAACATGTTTTCTATATCTGAAAGTTGTCCTTCTTTCAGATAGATATGAGATTAAGATAAGAAATTTACCTTTTCGCTCAATCTTAATACTCATAAAGTCAACTGAAGTCAAAAATGATATGATCGTGTCATCCTCTCTCATCCTGCATAAGTTTCAAAGTCTAGTCAAAAATTTATTCACAAAATTTATTCGAACAATAAAAGAACATAAAACAGTAAAACGATTAAAGAACGAGTTCTGATCATAAGCAATCAGAAATCGTAGTCTTACTCCTTTTGATAAGCTCCCCCTAAAATCATGCATTACAAAAATTTTGTCAGTTAAGTAAAATGCAGAAATCAGTTATGCTTCCCCTTAAAATAATGTAGATCATCTAAAATCTTCTCTTACTCCCCCTGAGATCATGAGCAAACAATTAAAGTGCAGATATTCTTCAGACATAAAGATAAAGAAAATGATGAAAAATAACAATACGTAACTTTATTAGGTAACAACCGATTATGTCTTAAGATTTAACATACCAAGCTTAGAGACAAGAAAATTAAATCTCCTCTCATCTAAGGGTTTGGTAAATAAATCTGCAAGTTGATAATCTGTTTTTACAAAATAAAGTTCAATTGTTCCTTTTTCTACATTATCTTTTATAAAATGATACCTGACATCAATGTGTTTGGTTTTCGTATGCTGGACAGGATTAGCAGATATCGCGATTGCACTCTTCGAGTCACAATAGATTGGAATTTAATCAAACTTGAATCCATAGTCTCGCAGCTGTGTTCGCATCCACAAGACTTGAGAGCAGCAACTAGCAGCAGCTACGTACTCTGCTTCAGCAGTCGATGTGGAAACGCATAATTGTTTCTTTGATGCCCAGCTAACGAGCTTGTCTCCAAAAAATTGAACATGACCTGAAGTACTCTTTCTGTCCAACATGCAACCTGCATGATCTGCATCTGAATAGGCAGTCAGTTGAAACCCAGTATCCTTAGGATACCACAGACCAAGGTCTGCAGTCCCCTTCAGATATCTAAAAATCCGTTTGACAGCAGCCAAGTGGGATTCTTTAGGAGCAGCCTGATATCTAGAACATAAACATGTTGAAAACATAATATCTGGTCTACTGGAAGTAAGATACATTAACGATCCTATCATACCTCTATAAGTCCTAACATCAACAATTTTACCCGAAGGATCAGTGCTAATTTTAGTACCTGGTGCCATCGGGGTTCCAATTGGTTTACAATTTTCCATTTTGTACTTTCGAAGAATATCCAAAATTTACTTAGATTGGTTAATAAAAATCCCCGTAGAAAATTGCTTAACTTGTAATCCGAGAAAAAATTCATCTCTCCCATCATACTCATTTGAAAACGTGACAACATGAGGTTAGAAAAGTTTTTACAAAATTTTGGATTAGTAGAACCAAATATTATATCATCAACATATATTTGAATAAGAATAATATCAGCTTTTTCTTTCTTGATGAATAAATTAGTATCAACCTTACCTTTGGAGAAACCAGACTTGACCAAGAATTTGGATAAGACGTCATACCATGCTCGAGGGGCTTGTTTTAATCCATAAAGGGCTTTGTCCAAGATGTAGACATGATCTGGCTTATCTGGATTGACGAACCCTTCTGGTTGAGACACGTATACTTCCTCTTTAAGAATGCCATTCAGAAAGGCTGTTTTCACATCCATCTGAAAGACTGTGAAATTCTTATGAGTTGCGTAGGCTAGAAACATGTGGATTGCTTCTATACACGCTACTGGAGCATACGTCTCATCATAATCTATGCCTTCCTCTTGCCGGTAACCTTTGGCAACAAGTCTAGCTTTGATTCTTATGACGATACCATCTTCATCCTTTTTATTCTTGAATACCCATTTAGTTCCTATCACGGTTTTATCTTCTGGTTTTGGAACTAATCTCCAAACCTTAAGGGATTCAAACTGATTGATCTCTTCTTGCATAGCAGATACCCAGTCCGAATCAGCAAGAGCCTCTGATACTCGCGTTGGCTCAATCTTACTGAGAAATGAGTCATGCATACATTGATTAAGAGTCGCTGACCTCGTTTGTACAGGCTTGTTGAGATCTCCAATTACTTGATGTAATGGATGTTCTTTGGTCCGGCGATGCTCATGAGGGAGTGGAGTAGATACTGATTGAAGATGATCATCATCTAAAAATCCACTATCAGAATCTTCAGTTTGAATAACAGGAGGGGGTTTTGCAGTTGAAGTTTCAGGTGCAGAAGCATCAGTTGGAACAACAGACTGTGGCTGTTGAGTAGACAATGTATGACACCCAACTGAAACAGTTACTTCTGGCTCAGCAGTTTCTTGTGTATCTTCAACTGTAGGAGTAATTGTAGGGAATTCTTGGTCAGTTACGACTTCTGAAGTGACTGGATGATTGCAACTTGTGTCTTCAGACTTGTCAGTCACAGCAGATTTAGATACATTAGATCCTAGAAACTCATCATAAAAGAATTCAAATAACAAATCTAAATCAGATAAATGTGAAATAGATGTAGAAGCATTATTCAAATTATTGGTTGTAGAAGCAGGTTCTGGACTGATCAGCCCAGAAGCTAATACTCCAGTAATAACGGGTTCTGAACTGATTTGATCAAAAGCCATCTCTTCATTAATTGTGACATTAATGCTCTCAACAACTGATTTTGACTTCTTCAGATAAATACGATATGTTGCAGATGTTGAAGAATAACCGATAAAGATGCCTTCGTCCGCCTTAACACTGAATTTATTCATACTCTCTCTGTCGTTAAGCACAAAACATTTACACCCAAATATGTGAAAATATTTGATAGTTGGTGTTCTGTTGTTGATCAGCTCATATGGAGTCTTTTGAAAACGGTGGTGAATCATGGATCGATTTTGAGTATGGCAAGCAGTCGACACAGCTTCTGCCCACAAGAATAGAGGTAAGTCCGATTGGCTAAGCATAGTTCGAGCGGCCTCGACTAGCGTCCGATTTCGCCTTTCGACTACTCCATTTTGTTCAGGCGTACGAGCAGCAGAGTACTGATGTGATATCCCGACCGATTCAAGATATTCTTCAACTATCTTGTTTTTGAACTCTGTGCCGTTGTCCGTTCGAAGAAACTTGACTTGTCGCTGCATTTTCACCTGGGTCGTCTTTAAGAAAGTAATGAGAACTTCCGGCGTCTCATCTTGTGATCGAAGAAATTTGACCCACGTGTATCTTGAGTAATCGTCCACAATGACCAACACGTATTTCTTTCCTCCCAAACTCTGAGTTCTCATTGGACCACACAAATCCATATGTAACAATTCTAACGGAGAACTAGTGCTTGGTTCAGGCTTCGGTTTGTGAGCGGCTCTCTTCATTTTACCCTTTTCACATGCTGCGCATAAGTGTTCTCGTTCATATTTCAGCTCAGGAAGTCCTTTGACCAATTTCCCACGAACCAGCTTGTTGATATAACGAAAGTTAAAATGAGATAAACGTCTATGCCAGAGCCTACTTTGTTGCGTTGAAGCTTTTGTCATCAATCATACTTGATTGTCAATCTGTACTTTGGAAAGATTGATGGTATAGAGGTTTGTCTTTCGATGTCCACCTAAGAGTTCTGTGCCGTCTTCAGTACGAACTGAGCAACTCTTAGATTTGAAGTTGACCTCTAACCCTTTATCGCAGAATTGACCAATGCTGAATAAGTTGTGCCCCAAGCCTTCGACATAACTCACTTTACTGATCGTTATGTTGTCTTGAATAATGTCACCATATCCTAAGATAGGTGAAAGCTGATCGTTTCCAAATCTGACATTTCCACTGAATTTCTCTGTATAGTTAGACAATAAAGCTTTTTGCCCAATCATATGCTTGGAACATCCACTGTCCAAGTACCATATATGTCGGGTCTGCAAGAGAAATCAGGCAACAATAGATTTAGGTACCCATTTAAAAACGGGCCCTAACAGATTAGCGCAAGTTTTTGGTATCCACTTGAAAATGGACCCTCTATCTTTTGAAAACCTTTAAAAATATTTGATCTTGAAGAATACACATGACAAGATCCGAACCAATCAGAAGAATTATGAGAGTAAGCAAAATCATTTCTCCGATAATGATAAGATGTAGTAGAAATAGAAGATAATTGAATCAATTGCTTTATTGAATATCGCTTGTAAAAAGTTACAAGGTTTTGTTTATTTGAAGCAAATTGATCAACTACATCAATATCACTACTAACTGATCTATTACAAGAATTATCAGAAACTGATTCAGCTTTCTCATCAACCTTCCTTTTTGGTCGCCATTCAGTTCGAGCTTTCAACCTTTTGTTGCTTATATCTGAAACACAAGATGTAGATTTATTAGGAAAAGCAAATTTCTGAGACTGAGTTTTCTTTTGTGTACCAGTGTATTTCTGTTTCTGTAATCGCTGTTTCTTATGTTTCTTACCTTGAGAATAATAATCAGCAGTTACATAAATCGATTCACCAACTTTAGTTGATGATTTAGCAGTTTTAAGAACACTTGGTAACACCTTTTCATTTATAAGACAAGTAGAAAGATCAGGAAGAGAAGCATTGAAGTCAAACATATCAATTTCTTCTATGCACCCACCATCAGAATTAAGAAAATCATTTGCAGACTCAAATAAGTCATCAAAGTTATCAGTTGAAATTTGAGGTGCCTTTGAAACTGTAGAACACTTTGTAGATTTTAATTGTAAAACAGTGTTCTTTAAAACTGTAGAAAACATACTTTGTTCAATATGTACCAAAAGTTTTTCATCAGATAAAACATTTTCAAGCTCAATTATTTTGCTTTCAAGAATGAGTGGAGGAACATAAACCTTTGCAATTGCAGGTTTTGCCTTCATCTCAGAAACAGAATAACTAGCAAAATAATCGTTTGAAAGAACTTTTGGTGTTTCTGAAAGATAACTATCATTTAACTTTGCATAGTTAAATGGTAGTTGCATTTTCTTAACATTCTTTCTATTTTCAGTTTCTTTGGCCTCAATTTCTTCCGGTAATTTGGTAACAAATTTGGGTTTTAAATGAGTATGGTTTGATCAGGTACATTAAGAAAAATGGTCTGATCTGTTTGGCCTCGTGCGTAAAGTTTGGCTTCCAGACCATTTACCTTCTTGTTCAAAATCTTGTTTTCAACCTGCAGTTTATGAACAATTAGTGCAGATTCTTTCTTCTCAAACTCATATTTAGAAACTTTAACTTCAAAATCAGAAATCTTCTTTTCAAAACAATCTACTTGAGATTTAGAATCAGAAGGAGACTTCCGTAAAGAATCAATCAGATCTTTATTCCCAATAACCGACTTATTGAGTTCAAATATCTTATTGTTTCTTTTAGCAACTCTCTCTTTTTCTTTCTTCAGTTTTACTTGAAGATCATTAAGCTCAACCATCATAGCTTCCATTTTGGTTACAAAATCTTTTTCAGTTATGTTTAATACCTCATCAGCTGTATCGTCATCTGATTCATCATACTTCACTTCTTTTCCCATGAGACAGAGATGAGCAGTTTCTTCCTTCTCTTCCTCTTCACCTTCTGAATGATCCAGCCAAAATTCGTCCTCAGCCATTAAAGCTACTCCCGCTTCTTGTTGTTTTGCCAATAGCAACTTGTTCTGATAGTATTGAGAGTTACGAACTTTTGGCTTTCTACAATCTTTTGCAAAATGACCCATCTTGCCACAGTTGTAGCATTTGACTGAATCATTTGCTGGCTTTTCAGCAACAGTGTTCATGATTCTTGGAACTTGATGAAGAGTGCCTCTGTGAGTTAGATCCCGGCTTCTTGTAGAACTTTTTCTGGAATGCACGGGTCAATAACAACATAGCCTGTTTGAGGCTTTCTCCATCATCACCATCTGATTCAGATTCAGACTCAGAACTTGTAATCACTTTCTTCTTTTTCTTCTTCTCTTTCTTTTCTTTCTTTTTCTCTCCAGCTACCAATGCAATCGGATCGGGAGCTTTTTCTGCCTTCTTCTTTTCAGCTCTTTTCTCTTCCACTTCTTCTTCATTCTGCCTCAGAGTCTCATATACCTCATGTAACGGTATGTTATTTAGATCCTTCATTTGTTTCATCCTACGTGTATGCTTCTTCCACTCTGGTTGTAGGATGCTCAGAAATTTGACATTGTTCTCAAGTTGCTTCTTTTTCACCTTATTCTTGGATAACTCATTCAGAAGCAAGACAAACCGTTCATAAGTATCTTCTAAGCTTTCATTCTCTTTGGCTTTGAATTCCTCATAACTGTTGATGCAGTTAGCCACTTTCATCTGATTCCCGATCTTGGATCCCATCATCATCTTTTGCAATTGATCCCACATCTTCTTAGCATTTCCCTTGTAACTATCAATCTTGATGTAGATCTCATTCGGAATACTCTGAAGAAGTAAGGATCTTGCTTGTTTATCTGCTTTGTATCGACTTTTCTGTTCTTCAGAATACTGAGATATATCCACTTCCACTGTTTTCATCTTTTGATCTCTTTCCTCAGTTCCATCTTCACTATCAGAGGAGTCAACATCAGGTATTTCAACTGTTATTGGTGCCATAGGACCTTCAGTGATACACAGAAGAATATTCTCTCCATTTGAATACCGATCTATAAAATCCAAGAATCTGTCCTTCCATTGTTCATACTCGCCTTTGAATAGAACTGGAGGCTTAACATCAGTACCAATCAAAAGTGCATCTTTGGAAGTCATCTTGTATAACCTGTTTGAAAAATATATCAATAAGAAACTAGAACTGATCGTTAGTCCAAATGAAACAATCAAGAAAATACAAAAAACTTGAAATATAAAATAAGAAATTTTAATCACAAAAAGAACTATGTCCCCCTAGGCAGACTTAGCACGGGGGTCCCGCTAAGTTTTTGAAAATTTTAATCACAAAAAGAACTATTAAGGGCCATGTTACAGTTTTGAAAATTTCTCAGAAAAAAAAATATTCTAAGTTTTTCACACTTTGCGCTTCACACAGAAAACACATTCAACAACTACGCGTGTCTCACATGAAACGCACATCACACTATGCGTGTCGCACATGACCCGCACATTACACTATGCGTGTCTCGCATAGACTGCAATCCTCCACTATGCGTGTCAAGAAGCACACGCACATCTTAACTATGCGGTTCAAACTACAAACGCATACCACCACTTTGCGTTTATCACTTTTGCAAATGCGTGTCAAGTTACACCCGCAAAAACTCACTATGAATCTTTCAATACACATGCAAAACACGATTTTCTTCTGAACTCAAATCCTTCTACTATGCGTTTGTCATTAGACCCGCATAAATCAGCTTCTCGTTTCTTAACATAAACGCATTTCTCACTTTGCTTGTCTTTGATGAAAATACCCGCACTATGAATGACCCGCACAATTCTGAAGAACTTGTACGAATTTTGATGAATGACCCGCACACTTCGATGATCCAAACGCACAACTCGAAGAATCAAACGCACAACTCGATGAACATCGGCACACCTCTAAAATCGAACTAAATCACACTAAAAACTCATATATGCCTAGAAATCTAACTCGAAACTTCTATACAACTCGAACTAAAAACTATCACTAATTTTCGATCAAATACACAAAAATTACAATTTTGAATCAAGAACAGTGTCAAGAACTCGTGAAAACAAAAACCACACGAAATTCAAAAATTCGAATGAATTACAGTGCAATTCTTGATAACACCTATACAGACTCGATCGATTACACTTTCCTAACAAAACCTAATCAATTACAACTCCAAAAACTCACTAAAACTGAAAATCAATCTAGACTTCGATGAACAGTACGAACATACGCATTTATTGATGTTTATCGATTTGGATCTGCTCTGATACCAATTATATGTTACAGATTCTAGTTTCTATTCAATAAAAATCAAACAAACAAGATTAAACACAATGAATTACCTGTTTGATTACTTTAAATTTCACAAGATTACACTTTCTCTCTCTAGAACTCTCTCTCTACAAATCTCTCTCTCTAACGAACTCTCTTTTTCTCTCTGATACAACTGAATGATTCTCAAAATTAGTTCTCTACTGAAAATACAAAGAGAAAAAGTATTTATACAACCCCCTAATACAAGAAAACTAAAAACAAAAACAAATACAACTAAGTTTGACTTATTACAAAATAGACTTTGACTTTTAATGAGATTTGACTTTAGCAGCTTTGACTTTCTCAACTTTGACCTTCAGTATTATTGATCTTGTATCCAACATATTTATGCTCTAACACTAATCCACAGGTATATAATTCTAATCCTTATACTCTAACACTTGTGAAAGAAGAACAACATTTACTTGTGAAAAATGTTTTAAAATGTTCAAACCACTTCACGTTCTTAAACTGTTTTCTTGGACTGAGAAGTGTGAATTTTAAATGATATTTAGATACTTAATTGTATATCTGACCGTGTGTTCTTTAAAGAATAATACTTGTGTATTTTCTTTTCTAAATACTTTGTCAAGTATTCATACACACACTGGTTCAATATTTTCAATTTGATTATGTTATTACCATGTATCAAATGATATATCTTTCTATGGTAATACACTCGTTGTTTGTTATTCACTGTTGTTTGAATCAAACGTCATTTCATTTTTAATGTGCTTTCATTGCTAATATGTTTATATATTGTTCATATAAACAATATACGTCTTTGAATTCCCAAATATTTTTCTTCATGATAATTTGATCTGATCTTAATCATTGTCAGATTCTCAAAACATTTCTATTCTTTCTTGATTATTCATTCATATAAAGTTTTGAGATATCTTAAATGTTTAAAATGCTCAAATTTTATTTCTAATCTTTGATGAGCATATATACACTGACATATGATTTCTTGTGCTTTACAAGCCAAGAAAAACATTGAACAACATGTACTTTTAGGAACATGGGATTCAATGTGAGTGCTTACTAGATCTTCCAAGGATTCACGATAACCAGTGTTTCCTACCCCGGAATAAATCCTTTGAGTGATTGAGGGGAGAGGGGTCTAAAAGAATTGAGTATGGGAGTGAGTTGAGGTAAAATGGAAATGAGAGATTGGTTAGATGTGAGCTTATATGATTAAAAGAGGGAGGGTGAGAGAACAGAGTTAAAAGAATATCAGAACTCTGCACCAAACATCTTTCTGAGCCGGGTAGCTACATTACTGATTGGTTCACATTTCTTTGGTGACCATCATTGAAATAGGCAAATAGCCCATGCCATCTCTTGCATATAACCTCACTAGCTACTCATTCTTTTCTTAAAAAGAGAATGTTTCACATTTTCTGGGGAAGCAGCACATAAGCTATCGGATCTTCATTTGGAAGATATTGATATTGAAAAAGAAGGAAAGTTGCCCCACCTTCGAACCTTTCTCATGCACGTTGAGTCCATGTACAATCATTGTTGTCTCAGTGATTTACATACTTTGAGCCTTATGAAATACAATCATTGTGCTAATTCTTTCAAAACACAAGAACGAGCACACAGAGAATATGTTTTTCTGTCAGAACATTCATAGAATTACCTTGTGTTTTTTAATGATTGAATGGAAGTCCTGGGGAGTCAACATCAAACAAGCTCCTTATATTGTACATTCGTTGTACACAGTAACTTTGTGTTACTGACAGGCATTACTAACTGTTTCATATGTTGATTCAGGGTTACAACTCTTATTTCGTTTGAATTTGAAAAGATTCAGATGAATATATTCATGGTTCAACGACTCTTTCAGATCAGACGACAGCATCATGTTTTGGGGAGATTCATAATTTTCCTATTTGGGGGAGATTGTTTATTATTAAACAGGGGAGATGAAAGTTCATGAAGAATGTGCTTATCAGACAGTGGGAAGTTTATTCAATGACAGATCTGACCTTGAAGTGTTTTAATGATGTTAATTCTTTCAAATCATTAAAAAGTGGGAGAATAATGAAAGTTCAAGATCAGATTGAAGGTTAAAGATTTCAGAGGAGATAAATACTTTTCAGATGATCAAAGTCAAAGGTTAAAGAAAGCTTGTCAAAGAAAAAGTGAAAGAAAGTCAGAGTTTGAAAGCAAAGGTTGTCTATTCAGAATATGCAAAAGCTAAATCAAAGGAAGAGACAAGTTTAAAAATTGTCAAAGTTTTTGAGATGTCAAAGCCAGAAAAGATTTGAAGTTGAAGTTAATTCTGAAGATTATTGCCAAAAAAATTTTAATCTTGAATCCAAAGGGGGAGATTGTTAGACTAAAATTGTATTCAAGATTAAATGAGGGTCATTGTTGTAATTAGTGTTTGTGTGTGAGTTGTAATGAGCTTAGATGGTTTGACCTTGCTTGGTCATGTTGACCTATATATAAGAAAGTCTTTGTGTTTTCTAAGTAAGCAAGAGAGTAAGTGTGTGAAAGTGAAGGTGTAATCTTGGTGGTAGTTGAGAGAAACACATAGTTACACACATTGAGTACACACACAAACATATTCTATTTTGAAAGGTTAATCACTTTTAGATCTATAGCTTGATGAAATTCTTGTGATTAATAAACAAAGTGTTTGTGATAATCTGTATGTGTTTTAAGCTAGTAAATCTTGGGCCACAAGTTCTTCCCCTTCCACACAAAAAGATGCCCCAAGGCACATATATTTTAGCACACCAACCCCATATCCCAGTGCAACCACACAATCTAACCTACCTGATCTAGAGGTAATGGTTATTATATCAGAGGTGCACACCTCGAACCCAAACCAGCCAGCCACTTCAGAGGTACCTTTTTCAACCTCTGAAGTTCACATAACTGAGGATACTCAATTTCTGGATAAGTCCTCTTCACCGGACTTAGCTAATACATTAAGTACTCAGTTGCCTCAGAGTACATCAGCAATTCATACACATAATGATGCCTCTGTGGCTCATTACTCACCCTTCAGGATATCCCGAAGTAGCTGTCCAACTCAGGGACAATGGCTTGACCTACAAGAACAAGGATTGACTTTCCTTGATCGCAAGCTCAACTCCCACATTCACTTTCAGTCCTCTGAATCTAAGGAGGAGGACTTGGTTGGGAAAATAACACTCAGAGATGATTCTCCGGAACATCAAGGATTGAGTGGAAGTCCTTCCAGAGACAACATCAAAACAGCTCTGAACGAAGGCTCCTCTGAACTCGAGGAAAAATTGGCTACATGTGTTGTAACCAATGTACCCCTCTCTGAAGTTCTCACAAAATATGAGTTCCAGAGATTCTGTGAGGAAGTCAGAGGCTCCATCAAAGAGCATAACTTTCAGCGAATTGAAGGTTCAGAGACCTCTGCTCTTCGCTCTGAAAACACCAACCTCAGAGCAGAGGTTTCCACTCTGAACACCCAACTTTTGGACTCCTCAAACAGAATCCAAGAGTTGGAACAAGAACTGTTCAAACAGAAGGCTGAATCATCCCTGGAAGTAGTCGCTCTTAAAGCTCATAATGTTGCTCTTAAAAATGAAGCAACTACAACCATTGATGTTCAGAAGGCTCTACAAGAACTAAGGGACGAGGTAGTAGCCACCAGATCATCTTCACTCTCAACAGAACAAATGGCCTCTATCTCCGACCTCATCAAAACAACAATTCAAGCCTCTGATCAAGCAGTCAGCGCACCATCAGCAACACCACAACCACCACCCCGGACTACTAAAGACCTCATCACCAAAAGTGATCTGGCCTCATTCAAATCCGCAATCATGAGCAGAATGCTAACATGTTCTTCCAAGATCTCTACTACTGCTCAGAAGCAGGTCAAAGCTACTCTGGAATTCATCATTATAAATTAGAGGACCAGGTTGCTGAAATCAGAACTGCGGCTTCAGAAGCAATTGAATCCATTCAGAAGGATCTTCTTGACCCCAAAGGAAAAGGAATCGCTGAACCAGACTCTCCCAAATACAAACGCAAGTTTTCTGGTGGGACTTGTAGCGAAGCAGCGAAGAAAGCCAGATTTAATGATTCTGAGGACTCAGATAATGATGAAGCCTCTGAATCACATGGTAGGGAGATCGAAGATACAACCGAACACACCTCTAAAGCTGCTCCCTCTGCACCAGTTAATGAAAGTGCCTCTACTCCACCAACCAAAGGAGTTCAAGAGAAGGAACCAGAGAGGAACACCACCTCTTCTGATGACAACCAAACTTTGCAAACATTCACAACACTGGTAATACTTTTCGCATCATCAACACCAGGTGTTCCAATCACTCCAGTAACCAATGCAACTCCAGAGAAAATTGGAGCTCTGGAAGAGGAAGAAAACGAACAACTTGTAGACTTCTCTACGTCCTCTGAAGATGCATTCTCATCACCCGAAAGACCACCAATGGTGATAAGAGATGCCTTCAACTCAGAGTTTGAGAAAGAACAGAACTCATATTCTGACAGAGCGGAAGAAGCTGCTGGAGATAAGATTGAAGTAATTGATGTCGAAGAATATGTTTTCAAACACGCTCAACCTCATCATACCTCAACAGCTTCAGAATTAAAAGAATCACCAGAGATAGATGGATATATCTCTGAACAGCCTTCAGAGATAACTCAGTCACAGCCCAAGGACAAAGAAACCATGGTTGTTGATGAACAGGATCCTCAAGAGAATCTTGTTCAGAAGACAAGCATCGGTTTACCTGCCAAGGTATTCACTCAACCTCCCACATTCTTAGAATCCACTCCTGAAGCATCGATTGAAGATCCCTTTCGGCATATCTACTGCGAGTTCAATATGGGAGACACCCAAGTAATCCCTTTGAATCCAAGAATCAGAGAGGATATGCCAGACTACGAGCGAAGATTCATACAGGCAAAGACATCACCAAGAATGGAGGTTCTCAACGATGCTCCCATAATAAAAGTTGAGAAAATCACTGAAAAGACATTCGCCTACAACAAAATCATATATAGACATTAGGTGGTGACTCGATCTGATCAGAAGATTTACGAGTTCAATGACAATGATCTCGTAAATCTAAATCCATATGATCTCACTCATCTATATGCCTATTGCTCTGCGAGATACGATTCAGGAAGAAGGGAGATAAGAATGAGCATGGTTGAAGTAAGACGGGAAATGGAAGCTTATATCAAACACAAAGCCAAACGTGACTTTCAAATTGCTCTGAACTTGGGTGAAGAAAAGATCGGAGTGACTGAACCAGTGAAAACCATCGAAAACCTTGACAAACAGAAGACTGGATCAATCATTGAAGAACCTCAGGGTTTCATCTACAGAGTGAACCAAGAAAAGAAAATCTTTCTAGCTTCGCAAGTAGAAAAGTATTCTAATGAAACCTTGAAAGGCATACAAAAGTTGATTCAAGTAAAGAAAGAACAGCACAGAGCAGACCTACTGGCAAAACTAGACTTGGAAATTGGCTCAATGATTAACTTCAGAGAGCACATCATGAAGGTTCATAGGATATGTTCTAGTGATAGGTTCTGATTAATTTTTGAATATTATTCTCTTTTGTAATTCCAAATTATTATGAGAAGTAATATTTACAAAGGATAACTTTCTCCTCTTCGCTTTCTAGTTTAAATATTCCCTGTGTCCTTTATTTATTTTCAGTACTTAGGGGAGATTGTTAGCCCCAAATCTGAACGATGAAAGTATTGAAAATAACTGTCTTCAACTAAAGACTTTCAGAGTCAGTCTCGGAGAAAGTAAGTCTGTCTCTGAAGTCAGTTCAGAGACAGTCTCACGGAAAGACATCAGAGAGCTCCACATCAGAGATCCTATTTCAGAGCTCTGAAGATGTTCACTCTGAATTTCATGACAAGTGTTAACAGAAGAACATATGACACGACACCTAGTGATAAGATTTACTTTCTAGAGTAGGTCATTGTTCAAGCATGTCTTGATCTTACCTTTTAGGTAAGACACTGTTCAAGCATGCTTCTATTTGTTAGATAAGTACATTGCTTACTTTATGGTCCTATAAATAGGACAATCACCTTATTGTTCAAAGTGTGCTTAAGAAGTCTTATATCTGATAATATAAGTTGAATATTTTATTCCAAGAATATCTTGTTTATCTATTATCTGCTTTATGAACTATGATATTTGAATCTCCATTGATATTAAACTATATTGCTTCCGCTGTTATTACTCTTATTGTTTATATTATTGTAGTGAGATTAAATCTGGGATCCAACAACACCATCAAAGTCAAGGCGAGCAAGATAATTGTTTTTAGGAAGCTCAGAGTCAACGATGGCGAACTTGACGTTTTTAGAGGCAACAAATGCAGATTGAGCCATTCTGTTGATCTCGAAGGAGATGATGTAAATGCTTGAGAATGATAAAATTCTTTTGAGAGAGTTTTCTTGCCTTGAAAGTATTTCCAGAAAGCGTAAAATGATATGAATGGAAAAACGTTCTTTTTATAAGTGAGAGAGAAGGAGAGAGAGTGTGATAGGCGGGAAAATAAATGCTCATCGTGACATGGACACGTCCCACGAAGTTGATTGGATGGAAGGGCAACAGACGAACGTGTCAGAAAAAAAACATGTCATGGATTGTCGGTTCAAATGACGTCATAGAAGAGAGAGACACTGTTCATTTGTCCGTTTTGAACTTATCGCTGAAGAAAAGTCAGCCATAGATTTTTCTTTTTGAAAGTATCCCTGATGGTAAAGTTGGGGATGAATTTTCTTTTAAGAAGGATCACTGACTATAAATATTAGTAATAAATTTATTTTTTAAAAAGCTTTTAATCATTTGAAGAAAGTTAAGTGATTAAGTTTATATTTTGAAAAACATCTTAATTGAATGAAGATTCAGTTGTAGGGATGGAGAGAACATACCTGAGAGTAAGAATGTTTATCAGAGAATGATTGAAGGGGAACTTATGATTACTAACACAATGCATGATCTCTGAAGAATTATTCTTCGAGATTCAGTATTCCAAGTTCACTGATGAGAAAGTTGAACCTTGTCTCATCAAGAGGTTTGGTGAATAAATAAGCAAGCTGAAGGTCAGTAGTGATGAAATGAAGTTCAATATCACCGTTCATCACATGATCTCTGATAAAATGATATCTGATCTCTATGTATTTCGTCTTTGAATGTAGCACTTCATTATTTGCTATAGCGATAGCACTAGTGCTGTCACAATAGATTGGAATCTTGGATAGCTGAAGGTCATAGTCTAATAGTTGATTTCTCATCCATAAGATCTGAGAACAACAGCTTCCAGTGGCGACGTATTCAGCTTCAACTGTTGAAGTGGACACTGAATTTTGCTTGTTGCTTGTCCAGTTTACCAGCTTTACTCCTAGGAGTTGACATCCACCAGTGGTGCTCTTTCTATATAGTTTACAACCTGCAAAATCACTATCAGAATAACCAGTTAGATCGAACCCTGAGTCTTTGGGTTACCAAAGACCGAGGTTAGGAGTTCCTTTCAGATATCTGAAAATTCGCTTAACAGCGATCAGATGGGATTCCTTGGGTTCAGAGTAAAGCGTGCACATAAACAAGTAGAGTACATGATGTCAGGTCGGTTCACTGTAAGATACAGCAGGGAGCCTATCATTCATCTATAGGCAGTGACATTAACATGTTTTCCACATTGATCTTTGTTAAGTGTAAGGGGAGGTGCCATAGGAGTTTTCATCGCTGAAGTTTGTGTAAGATCAAACTTCTTCAGCATGCCTTTAACATACTTACCTTGGCTGATAAAAGTACCTTTGTTAGATTGTTTAATCTGAAGACCAAAAAAATATGTCAACTCACCCATCATACTCATTTTGTATTTTTTCTTCATTCTTTCAGCGAAGCGAGTACACAGAGATGGGTTAGTAGAACCAAATATGATGTCATCGACATATATTTGTACAAGAATAATATGACCTTTTATCTTTCTGAAAAACAATGTATTATCAATTTTGCCACGTTCAAATTTTTCAGAGATAAGAAAAGATGAGAGAGTGTCATACCAAGCACGAGGGGCTTGTTTGAGACCATAGAGAGCCTTATCCAATTTATAAACATAATTTGGATGCTTAGGGTCATAGAACCCTGGAGGTTGTTCTACATAGATTTCATCATTCAGATTTCCATTTAGAAACGCTAATTTTACATCCATTTGATAAACGATGAAGTCTTTATAGATTGCATAAGCTAAGAATAGTCGAATTCCTTCGAGTCTAGCCACACGGGCAAAGGTTTCATCATAGTCTGTGCCTTCCTCTTGTCTGTATCCCTGAGCAACAAGTTCAGCCTTGTTGCGGGTTACAGTTCCATGTTCATCTAATTTGTTTCTAAACACCCATTTAGTGCCAATAACAGTTTTATCAGATGGTCTAGGAACGAGATTCCAAACTTTGTTACGAGTAAACTCAGTCAGCTCTTCTTGCATATCGCTGACCCAGTTTGGATCTCTGAGGGCATCATCAGTCTTCTTTGGTTCTATGAGAGAGAGAAAGTTGACAAAGAGACAGATATTACCTGAACTTCGTCGTGTCTGAATACCTGCATCGGGCTCATCAAGAATTTGATCTATTGGGTGATCTCTGGTCCATCGCTGAGCAGGAGCATGATCGCTTAACTCAGAGGTTGGATCAACAATTGGGATGTTTACTGATGAGGACGTTTGAGGTTCATCAGGAATTAACTGTTGAGTAATGGACAAACTATTGTTATCAGAGAGGTTTTCAGATGAAGGTAGATCTGATGGTAGCAGTGTGTTAAGAGGTTCAGCTGAAACCCATGAGTTGGATTCAGCGTTAGGATGTATGATGTTTGGATCATCATCAGTACAAGGTGGATCTGTGTGCTGATGGTTTGAAAAGAAGGGTTCTGTTTCTCTGTAATGAGAAAACATCCAAGCATTTAGCTCTTCATTGTCAACGATTGGTTTAGAGTTCGCTTAGCGAGTTTCATCAAACGTGACATGAATTGTTTCTTCCACAGATTGTCTTCGCTTGTTGAAAACTCTGTAGGCTTTGGAGATGGAGGAATATCCTAGAAATATTCCATCATCAGCTTTTGGGTCGAACTTTCCAAGATGATCTTTGTTGTTTAAGATAAAGCACTACCAACCAAAGATATGAAGAAAGCTGATAGAGGGCTTTCTTCCATGAAAGAGTTCATAAGCTGTCTTTCCAAATCGCTTTACTATCAGCGATTTGTTTTGAGTAAAACATGCAGTATTTACACCTCAGCCCAAAATTGTGTAGGGAGGTGAGAATCACTGAGCATTGATCTAGTAGCTTCAATGATCGTTCTGTTTCTTCCTTCAGCGACTACTTTTTGCTGAGGTGTTCTTACTTAAGAGAAGTTATGAGAAATTCCCTTGTTCTCAAAGAAATTGTTTAGAGAGTTGTTTTTTAGTTCAATTCCATGATCACTTTTTATTGAACGAACAGTAAGATTTTTCAGCACTTCCATCTTTGTAACAAAAGATATTAGTTCTTCTGGAGTATCACTCTTGCAGCAAAGAAAGATAAACCAGGTATAGCGAGTGAATTCATCTACAATGACAAGTGTATATTTCTTTCCGGCTATTGATTGGATATTGACAGGGCCAAACAGATCCATATGTAAGAGCTGAAGAGGACTTGTCACTGAGGAAACTTGTTTTGTCTTGAAACTAGCTTTTGTTTGTTTTCCTTTTTCACATGCTGAGCAGAGAGATTCTTTAGCATATGAGTGCTGAGGAAGACCATAAACCAGTTCCTTAGATGATAGAGAATTCATGGTTTTGAAGTTGAGATGAGACATCCTTTTGTGCCATAGCCAGTTGACATCAGAAGAGGCCTTAGAGAGAAAACATAAGTTTTCAGTGATAGTAGAGTCCATATCTATTACATAGACATTTTCTCTGCGATAACCACTAAGAGCAAGTTTTCCTTTCTCATTCACCACTGAACATGCTTTCTTAGAAAAGCGAACTTCGTAGTCTTTGTCACATAGCTGACTGATGCTTAGAAGATTGTGCTTCAGTCCATCTACATAAGCGACTCTTCGAAAGGTAGTTGTTCCATTGCTGAAAACACCAAACCCTCGGGTATATCTATTTCCATTTCCACCAAAGGTCACAGAGGCACCTTTCTCTTCCTTGTATTCAGTGAGCAGGTCTTTTTGTCCAGTCATATGACGAGAACATCCACTATCGAGATACCAGATGCCCTTGATCCCTGCACACATAAGGAAGATTAAGCGTTGTTTGGTACCCACTTTTTAATGGGCCTTTTGGGTTAGTGGAGATGGAAGGTTCAGTAATCTTCACAGCAGATGAAGATTCAGCTTCAGTGGTAATCTTCACTTTGATTAATTTCTTAACCTTAGTGGTATTCTTCACCTTGGTCGATTTTTCAGCTTTAGTGACCTTTTCAGCCTTGGAGGCATTCATCTTCACTTTAGCTATTTTATCAGCTTTAGTGGCAGTTGGACATTTGCTTGCAATATGGTCAGTAAAACCACAGTGATAACATTTTCTATATTTGAAAATGGTTTTAGGACCAGAAGTAGAAGGTTTTGCAAGTTTAAGATGACTAGGGCCAAGTCCAAGAATTCTTTTCTCATGAGATCTGGGAGGAATTTTCATTTCTTCAGATCTCGTGCGTTTAAGGTCTATCTTTAGCTTTGGAGGACAGAGATCGATGATTTCTATCACAGAGCTAGAGGATTGATTCACTGAAGGTTTAGAAGGAACTTTCAGCTTTGCTTTCTTGGTAGCCTTATGAGGACGAAGAATGGATTTTTCTTTATCCGCAGACTTAGTGCCTTTGGATTTTTCCTCAGGGATAGAATTTGAAGAAGAAAGATAAAATTGATCATAAGAAGTGTCAGAGATAGGAGTGACAAACGTTCCAAACTTAAGCATGGAACTTTCTTCTTTAGGCTCATCCTGTGGTGTCCAAAAGCCAAGCCAGTTTTATCACTTTCAGGAGTTTGAGCATTTATTATCTCAGAGATCTTTGTTGATGATTTTCACCATTTTTCTACATGAGCCTTTTCTGTTTTTAGATCAGCGATGGCTTGTTCGCGTTCAATGCTGATGATTTCATTTATAATGACTTGATCTTTCAACTTTTCTTCTAAAAGAGTTAGTTCTCTGATTTTTTTCATGACATTTCTATAGCTCTTGAGTTAAATGAACATTTTTATTTTCAGGTTGAGTTTTGTCGTTTAGAGCATTATAAAGATCAATCGTCAGCACATCAACAGCGCGACTTCTCTCAGCTTCATGCAGAGAGGGATTAGTAGAGATAGATACCTGAGATAATATGTAGCTCATGCAAGGTTCAGATGCTTCTTCCACTTCTTCTTTAATCTCAGCCACGAGGCAAAGATTAGCGACTTCTTCTTCATCAGAACTTGATTCTTCTGATTCAGCCCAGTCGCGTTATTCAGCGATGAGACCTTTACCTTTTCGCTTGTAGCTTTTCATCTTTTGATATTTGTTCTTCAGCTTTAGGTATTTTTCATCACTGGATCTTCTTGAGGTAGAAGGCTTGAAGACCTTTTTAGACCTGCACTCATTAGCAAAGTGTCCAATCTTTTCACAGTTATAGCAAGTGGCAGTAGCCTTATCAACAGGAGTTGATTTTGGCTTTTCAGTAAGAGAGAGAGGCTTATTTCTTCGGAAATTGCTCTTTCTTGCAAATCTCTTAAAATAGTTTGTCAAGAGTGCTAAGGATTCATCGAACTCTGAAAGATCAGGGTCTGATAGATCCTCAGATTCAGAATCTAACTCAGTGATGGTGAGAGTAGATCGCTGAGATGGAATCATCTCTGAAGAGACTAAAGCAACACGAGTGCTTTTGGAGTCTTTAGAATCTTTCACAAGATTCTTCTTTAAGAGATTCCATTGCTCATAGTTGAGCAATATTCCATACAGAGTGCTGAGAGAAAGAGAATTTAAGTCTTTTGTCAGCTTAAGACATATTGAATAACTGTCCCAGCTTTCAGGAAGACATTCTAAGAATTTTGTTAGGACCTCAGAATTAGAATAGGTCCTACCAACGGTTCTTAGATCAATGATTAAGCAGTTAAACCGCTGATGAACGTCAGATAGAGATTCATTCTTACCAGCGATGAAACTTTCATACTGTCTTACCAACTTAATCTTTCGAGTCTCTTGGATTTCAGTGGTGCCTTCGTATTGAACACAAATTGTTTCCCACATTTCTTTAGAAGTTTTAAGATGCATGATGGAATGGAAAACTTCATCAGGCAGAGCCATTGGGATAATGGTCTTTGCTCTTGCATCTATGCTTACCTTCTTTTTGTCTTCATCACTCCACTGTCTTATTTCCTTAACGACATAGCGTTCAGGGACAGCTTCAGTGGTGGCAGTAGCGGGAAATGCAACTATAATTCTAACAGGTTCATAGGGTCCATTTTCTATATACTCAGGTATAGTAGGATCAGCACCTTCAAGAAATAGCCTAATTCGATTTTTCCATAGAGAAAAGTTATCTCTGCTAAATCGAGGAGGTTTAGAGAGTGAACCATTATCATAGTAGTTAGTGTTTGTGTTAAGTGCCATTTGAGAATAGCAAAGAGGAGAATAAAGCAAGATCTTGTTTATCAGATTAAACAGTCTACTCTGATACCACTTGTTGGTCCCGGAGGTGCTTAACAAGTTTGTAGAAGGGGGGGGGGGGGTTGAATACAAACACAGAAATTTAAAGTTTAATAAATTGTTTATTGATAAATCAAACACAATTTACAAGTTTGTTGCGGAATAAGATTAAGACAGACTCAATCTAAACAAACTTAAGAAACACTAAGATGGTTGCACAAGAATTTCAGAGAATGGGGGATTAAGAAATATAGAAAACAAAGGTTTCTATTTGGATTTCAAGGATTGAGCACACCCTCAGATGGAGGGGTGAACTTTATACGTGGCGTTCACTGATTGGCTTTGGAAGTCTGACTTTGGGAGACATGCTTTCGACCGGATCATAAACAGTGTAGTTGACAGAGTTGTTGTACGAATTGTGGCAGAGGCATGTCCATTCTGACACATAGTACTGAGTTGTGCAAGGTAAGACAAAAGAAAACTTGAGGTATAAGCTTTGTGATCATTTGATCGTTGAATATCTCTTTCTTCAGAGACATCAAGAGTTCAGCGATCGCTGAAGCTTTCCTCATGTTCCTTCCGTATAAGTAGAGTTGTCTTTGCTTCACTGATATCCGCATCAGGTCACTAGTAGACTTTTCTTTGTTCAGCAGTTTCATCTTCGATTCAGCTATGAACATCTGTTGACGCGAGACTTGTCTTCAGAGATTACGTTACTCTTTACATCAGAACTATCAGCGATAACTGAACAGACTCAGTCTGATCATTGATAGTGAAACACTAATACATATGAATGTTTGTAAAAACTATCAGCGATAACTGAACAGACTCAGTCTGATCGCTGATGGTAAAACACTAATCAATATTAAACGTAATTTTCACTAAGTACAGAAAAGGGTCGTTATCAAATCACTGAGAGAGTTTGGATCAACAATGTGGAAGCTATTTATATGTGGATGTAAGGTTTGGTATTGTAGTAAACACATTAACAAGTAACAAGAATATCAATGAACAAGTAAGAATTAGTCACAGAAAGATATTTCTCACTAACTTGCCAAAATACACCAACAACACACAGTAGTGTGTGTAGAAATGCTCTCTACTGATTTGAATTACAAGACAAAGCGTGGGTGAGTTTGTGTGTTCTCGCATGCTGTGAATTCAAGAGGTGCTCCCTTCATATACAAGGGGAGAGAATACAATTGTACAAGACAAGAGCTGACATTCCCTAAAAGGAATGCCACCTGTAAAGTAAAACCATCGTGGGTGTGTACTATTGATCTTGAGGATCTTCGTACAGCCTGGGTCACGTGATCTGTGTGTGGTCTTGTCTTCTCCTTGAAATTCTCAAGTCTTTTAAGTCTTCCATCTTCAGAGCTTAGCCACCACAGAGGCTCTGAGAAGGCTCACAGAGGCTCTGTGGTTAGAGCATCATATTCAGGTTAAGATCTTCTCGAGTGGATGGTTGACAAAGCTTATGAGCTCGGTACTTCTGTGGCAACATTTGTGATTTGGTAGATGTCTTCAGATAATCCTACACTTAGCCTATTTTCAATACTTC
Source organism: Arctium minus (assembly GCA_954870635.1). Classification (NCBI taxonomy): domain Eukaryota; kingdom Viridiplantae; phylum Streptophyta; class Magnoliopsida; order Asterales; family Asteraceae; genus Arctium; species Arctium minus. Next base: position 57,113,226 of record OX941092.1, read on the forward strand.
TATACAATGAATGGAGCTAACAAGTTTGAAGATTGAAAGCTTGATGAAAAGAAATCTGAAGAGAAGAAGTTTGTGAATAGATATGAGGAGAAGAAAACTGATGAGCCGGTCCAGTGATACAATTGTGGAAAGATTGGTCACTATGACAAAGACTGTAGAAAGCCAAAAGTGCGTAATTCCGATTACTATAAGAACAAGATGTTGTTAGCTAATCAGAAAGAGGCTGGAAAGGCACTAATGGCCGAAGATGATCATTGGGCTTGATCAGACAGATTAAGAAAGTGAGAAAGATGAATATGCTCACATGTGTTTAATGGGAAGGAAAGTTGCTGATGATGATTCTGATGAAGATACTTCAAATGAGTTAAATGACTTGACTAAAATTGATTTTCTAAAACAGAGCAATCAATGATGGTCAAACTTCAAGAATTACAGTCTAAACTTAAAAGAGAAAAAGGTGTCATTGAAAAGAAGAATCAAACAATACTTAAACTCAACAAAGACATTGTAGAGAAGACTATATTGATTGAATCTTTAAATAAGAACATTGACACTTTTTCTAAACAAAAGGCTCTTTTTCAAAATCAATTATCTGAAACAACTTCTATGTTTAACATGTGTGAACTTGAGATGAAATAGGTTGTTAGAAAATGTGTGTCTTAAAAATCAGTGAATAGAACATTGGTTGCAAAGATAAATGGTTTGGAAGAAATGCTTTAAGTTAGTGGACAGACTGGCCAAACCATTCATCTTAACAATCCAAAAGAATTTAAGTATTTCATCTCATATTGGGGTATCAATTATGATAATCCACATTATTTGAAAAAGTGTATTTCAAAATGTACTGCTCTTTATGATTTTGATTTTCTACAACTGGCCAAGAAACATCCAGAGATGAAAGTCATATGGACTAAGTCATCTGAAGAGGTGGAAGCACAAGAAGATTTAAAAAGGAAAAACACAGTTAAAATGCATCTACCATTCTGTTATGACAAACTGAATGATAGTTACATTTTTGATCAACCAACGTTTCTATCAAATGAATATTTACAAAGCTATTCTAATGAAGAGATGGAGGCAAAGCCTGTTGAAGGAAATATTTATGTTCCTCCACTCATTTTCGAATGCAAAATTTCTCAGCTTGAGAAAACTTTAGAAGAAGAAAGAATTTTGGTTGACATAGAAAAAAATGTGTTTTCAACGGTTTTAGTGAACACTGATTCAAACTCTGATATAATTTATGAAAACAACCCCAATGATTCAGATGCATCTTCTTGCAAAAGTTTTATGGGAAATATCTTTTGTACTGTTAAACCATCAGACTTTGAACAAACGCATTCCCAAAAAAAGTGTTCAAAAGAATTCAATGATTTTATGTTCCAAAATATTCAAGTGCATCTCAATGTTTAGATGATGATGATTTATCTGTTTGATGAAGTTGATTTTTTAATTTTGGGGAGTGTTCTGATGAGTGTATGGAAATGTTTGATTTCAATGCAAAACTTCCAGATCATTCTAAATTTGTTGTTAATTCTAAAGAATTATCTAGTGTCTTTGAAGTTGGTGAAACATCAACTAAGGTTGATGTACTAGTTTCTGTTAGTGCTTACTATGATGAAGGTAAGAAAAAGAAGCAATATTAGAAACGGAAAAACACGGGTAAGTCTAAGAAGAAACAAACTCTAAAAACTCATGGTTATAGCAAGTATAAATCTTATTTTCACATATGAGATCTAAAAGAACATAAGTGAAACTTGAGTGGAGACCAAAGAAAGATGCTGAGTCGACAAAATCATTTTCAGCTTTTGAATGTAATAGACAACTGATAAATGTATTGTTGTAGTTGATCAATTTGCTTCAAATAAACAAAAAACTTGTAACTCCTTGCAAGATTTATACATTAAAGCAATTGATTCAACTATCTCATGCTACTATTCGTTGTTCCACTTGTGGCCGAAATGATTTTCTTGATCGTCATTATTCTGATAATTTGTTCAGTTCTTATTATATATATCATTCTGATAGTTCAAATGGTTTTAGAAGGAAAAGTGGACCCGAATTTCAATAGGTGCCAAAATCAGATACTAACCAGAAATAACCCATTTACACGTGGGTACCTAAACCAGTTGTTAAATGATTTCTCTTGTGCAGACCCGTTATATGTGGTACTTGGATTTAGGATGCTTCAAGCATATGACCGGGAGGAAAGGTATTTTGTCTACTTATACAGAGAAATTTTGCGGCAATGTGCGTTTTGGAAATGATCATCTTTCACGGATTCTCGGATATGGAGATGTGGTACAAGAGAACATAACGATCAAGAAGGTGTGTTACTTTGAAGGACTGTGACACAATTTATTCAGCATCGATAATTTTGCGATAAAGACTTAGAGGTTAATTTCAAAGCCAAGAGGTGTTGTGTACGAACTGAAGATGGCAAAGAACTCTTGGTCGGTACTCAAAAGTCAAACCTCTACACAATAAACCTGTGCAATGTCAAACCTGAAAGCGTTGTATGTTTAGTCTCAAAAGCTTATATGTAACAAAGTTGGTTGTGGCATAGACGACTTTCTCACCACAACTTCATATATATATTAACAATCTGGTGAAAGGAAATTTGGTTAAGGATTACCTGAGCTGAGATATGAAAACGAACATCTATGTAATGCATGTGAGAAAGGGAAGACGAAAAAAGATTAGAATAAGCCCAAGCCTGAACAAAACACGAATGATCCATTGGATTTACCACACATGGATCTTTGTGGTCCAACGCGTACCTAAAGCATAAATGGGAAGAGATATGTCTAAGATATACTTGGGTAAAATTCTTAAGGTCAAAGGACGAGAATCCTGAGATCATCATCTCATTCCTAAAGAGTATCCAAGTGAATTTGCAAAGAAGAATGAAGCTGATTAGAATAGACAACGACACAGAGTTCAAAAACAAAACTGTTAAAGATTATCTCGAATCTGTCGGGATAATACATCAGTAATCTGTTGCTAGAACGCCTGAACCGAATGGGGTAGTTAAAAGAAGAAATAGGACTCTAGTCGAGGCTGCTCAAACGATGCTAAGCCAATCAGAGTTACCTCTATTCCTATGGGCTAGGGTTGTTTCTACTGCATGCTATACAAAAAATCGCTCAATCATTCATCGTCACTTCGGTAAAACGCCATATGCTCTTATTAGTAAAAGAGCACCAAGCATTAAACCTTTTCATATTTTTAGATGCAGGTGTTATGTGGTAAATGACAAGGAGAGCTTGAACAAGTTCAGTCCGAAAGCGGAAGACGGGATTTTCATTGGCTATTCTCAAACAACAGTATCGTGAAGAGTTTACTTGAAGAATTCGAAGATAGTTGTGAAGAACGTTAATGTTACATCTGATAAAGCTATGGAATTAGCTTTTGAACAGAGCAGTTCAGAACCAGTGATTACATAATTATTAGCTTCTGGGCAAATCAATCCAGAACCTGGTTCTAATGTTTATAATTCTGAAAAGGCTTCCACTTCTGCTTCACATCTAACTGAATTAGATTTATTATTTGAACATTTCCATAGCAAGTTTATCGGATCTAAAGTGTCTAAACTTGTTGTGAATGACAGTTCTGAAGAGTCAAGTGAACATCAACCAATCACTTCAGATGTATCAGCTGAACCTGTTTCCCTAGTTCAGTCAAAAACTCATACAAAAACTCAATCAATTGAAGTTGCACAGAATGTTGATCAATCAAAAGTTAAACAAACGATTGCCAATCCGGAATTCCCTACTCAACAAGCAACAAGTGTTCAACCAGTGGCAACTTCTGCACCTGTCACTTTAACTAAAAGCCAAGATGATGGATACATAGACGATAGAAATGATCAATCAACCTATGTTCCACTCCCTCACACAAATAAGTGGACTAAAGACCACCCGGTACACCAGATTGTTGGAGATCCTTTAAAACTGGTGCAAACTAGGTCGCTACAGCAAATGAATGCTTCTACGATTCTTTCTTGAGCAAGATAGAACCTACTCGTGTATCAGAAGATCTTGAAGATCCAGATTGGATAGCTGCAATGCATGAAGAGCTATATCAGTTCAAAGCACTGAAAGTTTGGCGACTTGTGCCCAGACCTAAAGGTAAAACTATTATTGACACTAAATGGGTTTTCAAGAATAAGAAAAATGAACACAGTGTTGTTTTCAGAAACAAAGCTCGACTTGTGGCTAAAGGATATCGACAAGAGGAAGGCATTGATTATGATGAGACATATGCTCCAGTTTTACGCATAGAGGCGATTAGAATGTTTCTAGCGAATGGGGGGCACACAAGAATTTCACTGTCTATCAGATGGACGTGAAAACAGCCTTTCTGAATGGCATCTTGAAAGAGGAAGTGAATTTATCCCAACTAGAATGGTTTTTCAGTGCTGATAAGCCAGACCATGTCTACATCTCAGACAAAGCCCTTTATAAATTAAAGCAAGCACCTCGGGCCTGGTATGATCTTTTTTTCCAAATTCTTAGTCAAGTCTGGGGTTTCCAAAGGTAAAATCGATACTACTCTCTTCAACAAAAAAAAAGGCGATATCATTCTCATACAAATTTATGTAGACGACATAATTTTTGGGTCTACAATTCCTAAGTATTGTAAGAATCTTTAAGCCTTAATGGTGTCAAGTTGGAGAGATGAATTTCTTTCTCGTATTACAAGTTAGAAAATTGTAGACCTATTAGCACCCGATGGCACCATGTACTAAGATCGGAGCTGATCTTAATGGAAAAGTTGTTGATCTAAAGACCTATAGAGGGATGATAGGTTCTTTGAAGTACTTAAAGGCGAGCCGAACTGATATTATGTTTTCGACATGTTTGTATGCGATATATCAGGCCAAACCCAAATAGTCCCATCTTTCCGTAGGTAAAAGAATTTTTCGATATCTGAAGGGCACCACATATCTTGGTTTGTGGTATACTATGGATACATGATTTGAACCGACAACATATTCAGATGCAAATCATGCTGGTTATATGTTAGACAGGAAGAGCACGTCGGGTCATATTCAATTCTTGGGATACAATCTCATATGATGGGCATCATAGAAAAAACTATGTATATCCACTTCAACATTGGTAGCAGAACAGGTAGTTGATACCAATTGATGTTCTCAAATGTTGTTCTGCCGGACATAGTTATTAGACTATGGCTTCAAATATTACAATATAACGATCTACTGTGACTCGACTCGAAGAGCACAATTGCTATATCTGCGAATCCTGTTCAGCATACCAAGACAAAGCACGTAGACGTGAGATATCATTTTATAAAAGACCATGTTGAAAAAGGTACGATTGAATTTTATCTTGTAAATACTGATTATCAGCTTGCTGATCTTTTCACTAAGCCGTAAGATTAGAAGAGATTTAATTTTCAGATTTCAAAATTAGGCATGCTGAATCTTAAAACATGATCTTTACATAATCCGTATTTGCGCAATATAGTTTGGTTTTACAATTTTTTATTCATGTCTTTATTTTTCATTCTGAAAGATTTCTGCACTGAAGGTTTGCTCAAGATTTCAGGGGGAGTGAGTAACAAGATTAGATTATCAAATTTCAAGGGGGAGTAAAGCATATTTTCTTATTGACAAATTTTTAATATGTAATGTTTCTGGGGGAGTAGGATTAAAGGATTTCTATATAATCCAGTCTAGAACTCAATCTTTTTTGAATTAATTAATGACATCTGAGTAAATGAGCTCAGGACCCGATTTTCAATGACTAAGCTGAGATGATCAATATTCTAGAAGGAGTATTATTGCAAATATTCTTTATATTTCCTACTGAAATATTTTCTGATTTTTTAGATGCATTTCTTGTAAAATTTCAGCGGAAATATAGATATTGTTTTTGACTTCTGATTACTTCAGATCAAGACTCGTTTTTCAATGCTTTTCTTTGACTAAGACTTTTGATATTTTTGACGACTTTTTGAGTTTATGTAGATTTTGATTGGGAGCTTATTTGATTGTATTCAATCAATCATGGCTTGAGAGGGAGTTATGAGATTTAAGCTGAATGTAAGTATTTTCTAATCTCAAATTCTGATTACTTAAAAGAAGGACAACTTTTATGTATGAAAACTAATTTCTAAAACGTTCGAACCACTTCTCGATTCTCAAAAAGTTTTCATGAATTTAGAAGTGTGATTTTAAATGTTTTCATATATGAGCGTTATTGTTTACCTGACCGTGTGTTTCCAATAATCAATAATTTTGTATTATCTTTTCCATATACTGTCAAGTATTCATACAGAACGGTTCAGTATTTTCTATTGATTTCGTTATTACCACATCTCAAATTGCAACAGTTTTCGATGGTAATACACCCCGTTTGAATTTCAATGTTTATTGTGCGTCACATTCATGCACACATAAACGATTCTTTCATGATTGTCTATATTTGTTCATGTAAACACATTCCAATTCTTTCATGACCTAAGATGTAAATGTTTATCATTTTTATTTGATCTTTTCGATTCATTGTCAGATTCTCAACCAAGTCTTTTGTATTCATTTCATTCATTTAATATACTTGTTATGAGAAATCTTCAAAGTTCAAAATGCTAAAATATTCATGATAATTTTGTTGAGCATACATTGATTTGACATTGTTATTCATATGTCTGAGCTTTCAATGTTCAAGTTAAACTGTTGAACATTATTCTTTTAGGACAAAAATTTTCATAGGATCAGTGTGCGAGCTTAAAAGACTTCCATGGATCTACGTTAACAAGTGTTTATGTCGGTCCTGTATATCTGAACAAGATCTTACCAGACAATCAAACAATCACAAACATATATGATTTACCAACCTGCTTTGATTAATAACAAAGGATTACAGATTGATTTTTTCGTTGAAGCTCTCCCTTTTCTGTTTTTCTCTATGATGAATAGTAGGCTTCATAATTGTGATATCTTCTCAGATATTGAGATTGTGAGATGATACTAAAATCTCACCTAACACATAATATCTAAACTTAATAATATCTAAACTAAATAATATCCTAAATATCTTAACAAATAGATATTTAGGAATAATAATAAAATATTAAAAACAAACTTTGACATTTTATTACAAACTAACTTTAGACTAATATTGAGAGTGGCTTTTCAGCTTTAGCTTCAGATTCCAGTCTTCAGAATGGATGATCTTGAATCCAATAAATCTATGATCTAACAATCTCCCCTTTTGGATCAAGATCATTACTAAAAGGATATAGCAATTCAGTCTTCTCTTTCAGCTTAGAAGATGCAATCTCCTTCTTTGTCTTCAAAGTATCTTCAAAGAAAATTTCTCTCAAATCTGCATGTCTTTAGAATACTTTCACATTTCTTGGTTAGCTCAGCTCTTCTCCCCCTTTTTGATGAAAAGAGCAACGATTTCATCAAAACTTGTAGTAAGAAAAGTCTTTCATAAGGAGCCTCTAATTCGTGAATCCAAAAGATATTGATCCAGATCTTTGCAAATCCAGACAAAATAATCGTGTAACACCTGAATCAACAAATGAATCAATTAACATTCTTGTCAGTAACACAAAGGTACTATGTGTAACGAATACACATTGGAAAGGAGCTTTTTGATGTTCACTCCCCCAGGGCTTCCATTCAATCATCGAAACACCACAAAGAAACAAATTCCTTGTGTGTTTGTGCTAGTGTTAGAAAGAATTAAACACGAATGATTGCTTATAGGCTCAAAATTGTGTAAACCACTAAGACAACAGTAAGTTAAACACAGAATCAATGTGCATGAGTGAAGTGCTTAGGTGGGGCAAACTTCCTTCTTTTCAATATCCTGATTTTCTAAATGAAAATCAGATAGCAAATGTGTTGCATCCCCTTTGAAAATGTGAAACACTTTCCTGTTAAGAAGAAAATGAGTGGCTGGTGAGGTTGGATCAATAGTTGGCATGGGCTAGTTTCCTGTTTCAATAATGTTCACCAAAGACTTTTGAAACATTAGAATTGTGGCTGCCCGACTCAGAAAAAGTTGGTGCAAAGTTCTGATATTCTTTTAACTCTGTTCTCACACCCTCTTTCTTTTAATCATTTAGCTCACTCTAACCAAACTCTCTTTTACTGTATACCTCATCACACAATCCACACTCATTTCTTTTGACTCCTCACACTCAATCTCTATGGATTAACTTCTTGGGTAGAAATCACTGGTTAAAGTGATTCCATTGATGTTCAACTAAGTCCTAGCACAATGAAATCCCATGTTTTCCTAGAAACCATGTGTTGCTCAAAATGGTTGAACTATATCAGTTAAAGCTCAAAGTAGATATTAAAAACATTTAAAAGCACTCTTCCAAGTCATGAAATCGGTTTGAGAATCAAGAAGTGGTTTGAACAATTAAGAACAATGTTTTCTATGTTTGAAAGTTGTTCTTCTTTCAACCATATATGAGATGAAGATAAAGAAGTTTTACCTTGACGTGCAATCTCACATCTCCTGAAGTAAAGCTTAAAGTCATATACATATGATCTTATAAGCATCTCTCAAACTGCAAAAGTCTTAAGTCATAGTCAAAGCAAATTTATTCACTGTAATAAAAAAGGCAAAAAGCAGTAAAACAATGAAAGTACGAGTTTTGATCATAAATAATCAGAAGTCGTAAGTCTTTTACTCCCCCTGAAAGTATGCATCAGAAAAATTATCAGTGAAAATTATAAGCATTAACTCCCCGTCTAATGTTGATCATGTTGATCATCATATCTGTTGGAAGTATAAAATTTCAGAAAAGTATGTACTCCCCCTTCATGGTTGATTTCCTCATTGGAGTATTGGAGTACAATATTTTATGAGCACAGGAGTAAGGTCTTTTGATCATTGAAGTACGAGTCCTAAACTGTTGTGTTTAGAAGTCAATCTTCGTTGAAGTGCGGGTTCTAAGCTGATTTACTTAGAAGCCTCTGATCTTCTACTCCCCTTTGACAGAAGGTGCCTGCAAAACAGATTCATCCTTTTTCTTTGGTATCCATTTGTATTTGGATCCAACTGTGTTAGTACTTGATTTTGGCACCCATTGAAATTTGGGTCCTCTTTGCTTTTGAGAATCAAATGAAGAATTTGAATGATAAGAGTGTACATGATATGTGCCAAACCAAAAATCAGAATCTTTACGAGAAGCATAATCATGTCTATCATAATTTGAAAACTTGCTAGCAAACAGACGTAACTGGAATAATTGTTTCATAGAATATTTCTTGCGTGAAACGACAAGATTTGGTTTTATATTAGCAACATTCGCAATCAAAACATCTTTACTAGTCGTAGTCTTATTACAATCAACACTAGAAAAAGATTTAGCAGTCTCGTGAATCTCTTGTTTTGGTTGCCACTTAGATTTAACTCCAAGATTTTTCTTGCTCAAATCTGAAACATTTGAAACTTTTGAGTTAGAATTTTGAGAATCAAATGAATGCTTCTTCTTTGGCTTCTTCACAACAAAAGACGAATGATTAGGAAGTTTGGCACTAAAATCAAATTGATCAAAACAAACATCTAAAACACCATCAGAGTTTAGAAAATCAAACCCTCCATCAGTTAGACCAAACAAATCATCAGATTTTGAAGCCTTAGTTGATTTATAAAGAACAGTATTCTTAAGCACAGTTGAAAACACTTTTTGTTCAACATCAATCAAAATTCTTTTATCTTCTAAAGATTTCTCAAGTTCAGAAATTTTACTTTCCAAAACGATAGGTGGAACGTAAAGTTTACCTTTAACAGGCTTAGCCTCCATTTCTTTTACAGAATAGCTTTCAAAGAAATCATTTGAAAGAGATTTTGATTGAACAGAACTATAACTATGATTCAACTTCCCATAACAAAATGGAAGTTGAAATTTAGATGTGTTCTTTCATTTTTCTGTTTCCTTGGCTTCATCCTCTTTAGACAGTCCAGTCCATAAAACTTTAAGGCCAGGGTATCATTGAGAAAACTTAGGAAGGTAAAATCATAAAGTGCAGGCACTTCAGATATACCTTTTTTAAGGTAATGAGGATTCTCATAACCAAGTCCCCAACTCTCTTTATTCTCTTTGGGTTTGTTTACATGAATGGTTTGTTCAGTTTGACCCAATGAGTATAATTTACCTTCCAAAGCATTTAATTTTGCAAGTAAAGATTTATTTTCTTCAGAACGCGAAGAATACATTCTCGTACGCTATTTGAAATCAAAAGCACACATTCTCAATTTAGAATTTGTTTCAGCAATCTCTTTAAGAACTATGGTCTTTTCTTTTGTGCTGGTGTCAATGTTTTTATGTAAAGTCTCAATCAATACTTTCTTCTCAGCAATATCCCCGCTAAGTTTCTGTATTGATTGGTTTTTGTCATTATTAACACCCTTTTCACGCTTAAGTTTCGACTCTAATTCTTGGAGTTTTGTCATCATGGCATGCATTTGATTTAAGAAATCTGATTCAGTTAAATCACATACTTCTTCGTTGTCCTCGTCATCGGAATCAACTTCAGCTTCTATATCCAGCTTGCCCATGAAGCATAGATGTGTTGTCTCGTCCTTCTCTTCATTTTCATCTTCTTGGTCTGAATGATCTAGCCATAACTCATCTTCTGCCATCAATGCCTTTCCATCTTCATGTTGCTTGGCTAGAAGCATTTTGTTCTTATAGTAGTCGGAGTTCCGGACTTTGGGTCTTCGACAGTCTTTGGCAAAGTGTCCAAGTCTGTTACAGTTGTAGCATTTTTGAGGTTCTTGCTGATTGGTCTCTTCAGCTTTATACCTTTTCTCTTCTGCCTTCCTTTCTTCTAACCTCTTCCCTTCAAATTTCTCCTTGTGAACATAGTTGCTTGGACCTGATGAATACCTCTGACTGTTCGAGCTTGGCTTTTTGTAGAACTTCTTCTGAAAAGCCTTAATCAACATAAGCATTGCCTGCTTTAGATTTTCACAGTCGTCAGAGTCAGAGTTCGCTTCACTTTCAAACTCTTCTGATTCAGACACAACCATCTTCTTCTTCTTCTTTTTCACATCAAGAGCAGTTGTATCAGCAATTGTCTTCTCAAACTGTCTCTTTTCATTCATGATCTCATCCACCTATTCCTCATTCTACTTGAGGGTTTCATAGACCTCGTGAAGTGGAATATCGTTCAGATCTTTTATTTGCTTCATCTGCCTTGTAAACCTTTTCCATTGAGGCTGGAGGATGCTTAGTAATTTGACATTCAGTTCTATTTGTGATTTCTTGACCTTGTTCTTGCTTAACTCATTCAACAAAGTCACAAATTCATATATTTCTGCTAGAGATTCTCCAACTCTGCCCTTGAATTCTTCATAGTTGTTGAGGTAGTTGGATATCTTGAGCTGGTTTCCAACTTTTGAACCAAGCATCATTTTCTCCAGTTGATCCCACATCTCTTTGCCTGTAGCTTTGTAGTTGTCAATCTTCACATATATTTCATTAGTAATGCCTTGAAGAATGAAAGACTTTGCTAATCTATCAGCTCTTGCTCTCTTTAGGTCTTCACCATCGAGTTCATCAAACTTAAGTTGATATGGTTCTTCCTCTGTCCCAACCATACGAGTCTTCATAACAGGTGGCATAACTCCTTCTTCTAAAGATATCCTGATATATTCACCCAAATCATGTATTTCTATGAAGTCCATGAACCGATCTTTCCACTGCTCATACTCTCCCCTGAAGAATACTGGTGGCTTTGTCTCAGTTCCGATAGCTAGAGCTTCTCTTGATGTCATCGATTCAGAAAGCCTAGCCAAGAACTGGCGCAAAAGCACAAATTTGCGCTAACAAAGGATGGCGCAAAAGACAACTTGCGTTACAAGGAGTTGGCGCAAAAACGGAACTTCGCGCTAAGAGTAGCTGGCGCAAAAGTCACTTTGCGCGAGGAATGAGTCACGCGAAAAAGGACTTTGCGCGAAGAAGTTGATAGCGCGAATTTGACACCCGAGGAGTTTTTCCGAGAAGAAGATGACGCAAAATAGAGGTTTGCGCTAGTAGTTGGTCGCGCGAAATAGAGGTTTGCGCGAAGAGTTAATGGCGCAAAAGAGTTTTTCGCTAAATGCTTCTGGCGCAAAAGGTCGCTATGAACTGGCGCAAAGTTTCACTCTCGCGAGTTCTTCCCTGCAGCTTCGAAAAACGACTTTGATTCACAAATTAACCTATCTAGACTCCGATTAGCAGTCCCAAAATTTGACAGATTGAACACTAACACTTCTAGAACAGATTACAAGCATTTAATCTAAAAAACAAGTACTTTTTGAAAAAATGATCGATGGAACAGTGTGATGAACTCGTGAACTGTTTGATACCAAAATCACAAAATTGGAATTCGATTATGGTGCAATACTAAAATTAGACACTACCCAATCTATCTAGAACACTAATCCATCACAACCTGATCGATTTCAACACCAATAATACTCTAAAACTCAATAATGATTTTGAAGATGAAGAAGACAGTGTCGGGACTAGTTTTTTTTTTATTTGAATCTGGTTTAAGCTCTGATACCAATTGTCGGTCCTGTATATCTGAACAAGATCTTACCAGACAATTAAACAATCACAAACATATATGATTTACCAACCTGTTTTGATTAATAACAAAGAATTACAGATTGATGTTTTCGTTGAAGCTCTCTATTTTCTGTTTTTCTCTCTGATGAATAGTAGGCTTGATAATTATGATATCTTCTCAGATATTGAGATTGTGAGATGATTCAAAAATCTCACCTAACACATAATATATAAACTTAATAATATCAAAACTAAATAATATACTAAATATCTTAACAAATAGATATTTAGGAATAATAATAAAATACTAAAAACAAACTTTGACATTTTATTACAAACTAACTTTAGACTAATATTGAGAGTGGCTTTTCAGCTTTAGCTTCAGATTCCAGTCTTCAGATTGGATGATCTTGAATCCAATAAATCTATATGATCTAACAGTTTCCTATCCAAGAAGTTTTCCCGAGTGATTGAGAACCTAAGGGTCATACATCAACGAGTGGGGGAGATAACTCAAAGGGTTGAGTTTTTCTCATTGAGATGAGGTAAAATGGTATAGAGAGTTTGGTTAAAAGTGAGCATAATGATAAAAAGAATACGAGAACTCAACATCAACCACTTTCAAAGTCGGGCAACCACAATATTAATTGTTTCACAATTCTTTCGTGAACATCATTTAAACAAGGAAATGTTTCAATTTTTCTGGGGATGTAGAATATAATCTTGTTTTAACCTCACCAGCTACTCATTCCGATCTTAACAAGGAAATGTTTCAATTTTTCTGGGGATGTAGAATATAATCTATCGGATCTTCATAGACACAAAAAAAATTCGTTTTTCTGTCGGAACGTTCTTAGAAATTCATTGTGTTTGTTTCGATGATTGAATGGAAGCCATGGGGAGGGAACGCCAATAAAACTCCATATAAAATACATTCTCTATACTAAGTGGCTCCATGCTACTTACAAGCATTATAACTGATTCATTTTTTGATCCAGGTTTGTCACTCAATTCTGAATTTGAAAAGATTCGGAATCATTTTGAATTGACGGATGTTACATTTATTAGTGTGAAAGATCAAATGGTATTTTGTCAGAGAGATTGAAAGAGTGCTTTTTGATGCAAAGTTTTGATGATACTCATGCTCGTAATTATTAAAAAGGGGGAGAAATAAATAATGAAAAAGCAGTTTAGGAGAAAGATCAAGGAGTTAAATGGAGAAGTTATCAAGAAATGACAGACTGTGAAAGATTCAATTTCAAAGATACGGGGAGAAATATAAGACAGAGAAAGATAAAGCAGTTTTGAAGAAAGAAAGACAGTTCAGAGATGTGTTGATTCAAAGATTTCTGAAAGTTTGTTGAAGATTACAGAAATTTTTTTTAATGATTGTTTGAAAAAGCAAAGTGAACAAAAGCTGAAGATAATCTCTTTACTGAAGATGTTTTGTATCTACAAAGAGGAAGATTGTTTCTGAAAGTTGATAAATAATGTGTTAGAGCATAAATCTGTTGGATACAAGATCAAGAATACTGAAGGTCAAAGTTGAGAAAGTCAAAGCTGCTAAAGTCAAATCTCATTCAAAGTCAAAGTTTATTTGTAATAAGTCAATGTATTTTGTATTTGGTATTTTCCTTGTATTAGGTATTAGTATAAATAGTTTCCTTTCTTTGTAATATGTACATATATGAATTAGAGAATATCTTACTGTTGTATTCTAGAGAGAGAAAGCTTGAGAGAGAGAGAGAGAGTTCGTTAGAGAGAGATTGTAAAGAGAAATTTTGTAATCTTGGAATTGAGAAATTAATCAAACAGGTAATTGATTGTAAACCTTGTTGTGTTTGATTAATCTTGTTTAGAAACTAGATTCAGGGACACACAATTGGTATTAGAGCAGATCCAAATAGAAAAACCAAGAAATTCAAGAAAGTTCGTTTTTACTGTTCATTGTGTCGAGATTTGATTCTGAGTTTGAGTGAGTTTTTAGAGTTGTAATCGATAAGGTTTTGTTAGGAAAGTGAAATCGATCGAGTTTGTATAGAAAGATTTGTCTATTGCACTGTAATGAATTCGAATTTTCGAATTTTTGTGATTTTTGTAAACACGAGTTCTTGACACTGTTCTTATTCAGAATTGTAATTTTTGTGTTTTGATCGAAAAATCAGTGTTAGTTTTGTGTTCGAGTTGTTTAGAAGGTCAAATTGTCGAAGTTTCAAGTTGAAATTCTAGGCAGAAATAAGTTTTTGGTGAAATTGGATGTTTTTAGAATGCGTGTTGTTCTTGAGTAAATCGGGTCTATCATCAGATTGTGCGGGTCATTCATCAACATTCATACAAGTTTTTCAGAGGAATGCGGGTCATTCAAAGTCCGAAGTTGAAATGCGTTTGCTTCTCGAAAGCTTGATATACGGGTAAAACTTGACACGCATATTGTGTAATGCGTTTCCTTTGTGACACGCAAAGTAAAGGAATGCGGTTCCTACCTGACACGCATATTGGAGGAATTCGGTTAAAGAGTGACACGCATAATTGAGGAATGCGTTTCTAGAGTGACGCGCATAGCATAAAAGACTTAGAATTTTTTTTTTAAGAAATTTTCAAAATTGTAACACGCCCTTTAAGAATGCGGGACCCCCGTGCTAAGTCTGCCTAGGGGGACATAGTTCTTTTTGTGATTAAAATTTCTGATTTTATATTTCAAGTTTTCTGTATTTTCTTGATTGTTTCATTTGGACTAACGATCAGTTCTAGTTTCTTATTGATATATTTCTCAAACAGGTTAAACAAGATGACTTCCAAAGATGCACTTTCAATTGGAACTGATGTGAAACCTCCATTTTTATTCAAAGGTGAATATGAGCAATGGAAAGACAGATTCCTGGATTTCATAGATCGGCATTCAAATGGAGAGAATATTCTATTGTCTATCACCGAAGGTCCAATGGTTCCAATAACAGTTCAAGTACCTGATGTTGACTCTTCTGATAGTGAAGATGGAACTGAGGAAAGAGAGCAAAAGATGAAAACAGTGACAGTGGATATTTCTCAATATTCTGAAGAGCAGAAAAGCCGATACAAAGCAGATAAACAAGCGAGATCACTACTTCTTCAAAGCATCCCAAATGAGATCTACATCAAGATTGACAGTTATAAAGCCAATGCTAAGAAGATGTGGGATCAGTTGCAAAAGATGATGATGGGATCAAAGGTCGGAAACCAGATGAAAGTGGCGAACTGCATAAATAGTTATGACGAGTTCAAAGCAAAGGAGAATGAGAGTCTGGAAGATATCTATGAGAGGTTTGTGTTGCTTCTAAATGAGTTGACAAAGAACAAAGTCAAAAGAAGCAGTTGGAAAACAATGTTAAATTTCTGAGCATCTTACGTCTGGAATGGAAAAAGCATACAAGAATAATGAAGCAGATGAAGGATTTGAATGAAATTACACTACATGAGGTATTTGAGACCTTAAGGAAGAATGAAGAAGAGGTTGAAGAGAAAAGAGCTGAGAAGAAGAAGGCAGAAAAAGTTCCTGATCCGATTGCTTTAGTAGCTGTAGAAAAGAAGAAAGAAAAGAAAGAGAAGAAAAAAAAAGAAAGTTCTTACATCTTCTGAGTCAGATTCTGTTTCAGATAGTGATGATGGTGAAAGTCTGAAACAAGCTATGTTGTTGCTGACCCGTGCCTTTCAGAAGAAATTCTACAAGAAGCCGGGATCAAATTCTCAAAGGTATTCTTCTTCAAGTTCAAAGAACCATGAGCACCGAGTGAGAGTGGAAGGAAAGAGACATGAAGAGGATAGATATGTTGAGAAGCAACCGGTTGAGAAGAAGAAATTTATGAATGATTACACAGCAGCTGAAAAGCCAGCAACTGAATCAATCAAGTGCTACAATTGCGGCAAGATGGGTCATTTTGCAAAAGATTGTCGAAAGCCGAAAGTTCGCAACTCTCAGTATTATCAGAACAAGTTGTTTTTGGCAAGACAACAAGAAGCGGGTGTTGCTTTAATGGCCGAGGATGAATTTTGGCTTGATCATTCTGAGGATGAAGGTGAAGAGAAAGAAGAAAATGCTCATATCTGTCTCATGGGCAAAGAAGTAAAGGATGACGAGTCAGATGATGAGGCAGTTGATGAGGTATTAAATTTAACTGAAAAAGATTTTATTACCAAAATGGAAACCATAATGGTTGAGCTTCAAAATTTACAAAATAATCTGAAAAAGGAAAAAGAAAGAGTTGCTAAAAAGAACAAGAAGATCTTTGAGCTTAATACGTTTGTTATTTCAAACAAAGATCTGATTGATTCTTTACGCAAATCTGATTTTGATTCTAAATCTAAAGTAGATTGTTTTGAAAAAGATTTCTGAGTATGAAGGTAAAGTGTCTAAATATGAGTTTGAGAAAAATGAATCTGCACTAACTATTTATAAACTGCAGGTTGAAAACAAGAATTTGATTAAAAAGGTAAATGGTCTGGAAGCAAAACTTTATGCAAGAGGTCAAACAGATCAAACCATTTTTCTCAATGCACCTAATGAAGAGGCTGATGTCAAAGAGAAATGGGGACTTGGTTTTGAAAACCCCCATTATCTTAAGAAAGCCATCAGAAAACAGCCGGCACTTTATAACTATGATTTTCTTGTTTGTGCTGGTAAACATACTCATTTAAAACCCAAATTTGTTACCAAATTGCCAGAAGAAGTTGAGGACCAAGAAACTGAAAATAGAAAGAATAAAAAGAAAATGCAACTACCATTTAACTATGAAAAGTTAAATGATAGTTATCTTTCCAAAACACCAAGAGTTATTTCAACTGACTATTTTGTTAGTTATTCCGCTTCTGAGATGAAGGCAAAACCTGTGATTGCAAAGGTTTATGTTCCTACATCTATTCTTGAAAGCAAAATAGTCGAGCTTGAAAATGTTTTATCTGATGAAAAACTTTTGGCTGATATTCAACAAAATGTATTTTCTACAGTTATAAAGAACACTGTTTTTCAAACTAAATCTACAAAGTGTTCTACAGTTTCTAAGGCATCTCAATCTTCATCTGATAATTCTGATGACTTATTTGAGTCTGCAAATGATTTTCTAAATTCTGATGATGGGTGCATGGAAGAATTTGATATGTTTGATGTCAATACTACACTTCCTGATCATTCTACTTGTCTTAAAAATGATAAAGTGTTACCAAGTGGTGTAAATACTGTGGACTCATCAACTAAGGTTGGTGAATCAGTTTCTGTAACTGCTGATTACTATGCTCAAGGTAAGAAACATAAGAAACAGCGATTACAGAAACAGAAATACACTGGTACACGAAAGAATATTCAGTCTCGGAAATCTGCTTTTCCTAATAAATCTATATCTTATGTTTCAGATTTAAGGAAGAAAAAGTTGAAAGCTCAATCCAAATGGAGACCAAAACGGAAGGAGGATGAGATAGTGGAATCAGTTTCTGATAATACTTGTAATAGATCAGTTAGTAGTGATACTGATGTGATTGATCAAATTGCTTCTAATAATCAAAACCTTGTAACTTCTTACAAGAGATATTCAATAAAGCAATTGATTCAATTGTCTCTTATTACTACTACATCTTATCCTTATCAGAGAAATGATTTTGCTTATTCTCATAATTCTTCTGATTGGTATGGATCTTATCATGTTAATTCTTCAAGATCAAATGTTTTTCAAAGTTTTCAAAAGAACAGAAGGTCCATTTTCAAGTGGATACCAAAATCCTATGCTAATCTGTTAGGACCCGTTTTTAAATGGGTACCTAAAGTTATTGTTTCCTGATTTCTCTTGCAGACCCGGCATATGTGGTACTTGGATACTGGAAGTTCCAAGCATATGACTGGGTAAAAAGCTTTATTGTCTAACTATACAGAGAAATTCATTGGCAATGTCAGATTTGGAAACAATCAGCTTTCACCTATTCTAGGATATGGTGATATCATTCAAGACAAGATAACGATCAGTAAGGTGAGTTATGTCGAAGGTTTGGGGCACAACTTATTCAGCATAGGTCAATTCTGCGATAAAGGGTTAGAGGTCAACTTCAAGTCTAAGAGTTGCTCAGTTCGTACTGAAGACGGCACAGAACTCTTGGGTGGACATCGAAAGACAAACCTCTACACCATCAACTTGTCCAAAGTTCAGATTGACAATCAGCTGGTTCGTGGGAAATTGGTAAAGGGACTTCCTGAGTTGAAATACGAAAAATAACACTTATGCGCAGCTTGTGAGAAGGGTAAGATGAAGAGAGCCGCTCACATAAACCGAAGCCTGAACCAAGCACTAGTTCTCCGTTAGAATTGCTACATATGGATTTATTTGGTCCAATGAGAACTCAGAGTGTGGGTGGTAAGAAATACGTGTTGGTCATTGTGGACGATTATTCAAGATACACGTGGGTCAAATTTCTTCGATCAAAAGATGAGACACCTGAAGTTCTCATTTCATTCTTAAAGACGACCCAGGTGAAATTGCAGCGACAAGTCAAATTCCTTCAAACTGACAATGGCACAGAATTCAAGAACAAGATTGTTGATGAATATCTCGAATCAGTTGGGATTTCACATCAGTATTCTGCTGCTAGAACGCCTCAACAAAATGGAGTAGTAGAAAGACGTAATCGGATGCTAGTCGAGGCCGCTCGGACTATGCTTAGTCAATCGGATCTACCTCTATTCTTGTGGGCGGAAGCTGTGTCGACTGCATGCCATACACAAAATCGATTCATAATTCACCGTCGATTTCAAAAGACTCCATATGAGCTGATCAACAACAGAACACCTACCATCAAATACTTTCATATATTTGGGTGTAAATTTTTTGTGCTTAACGATAGAGAGAGTCTGAATAAATTCAGTGCTAAGGCGAATGAAGGCATCTTTATCGGTTATTCTTCAACTTCTGCTGCATATCGTGTTTATATAAAGAAGTCAAAGACAGTTGTTGAGAGCGTTAATGTCACATTTGATGAAGATATGGCTTCTGATCAAATCAGTTCAGAACCCGTTATTACTGGTGTATTAGCTTCTGGGAAGATCAGTCCAGAACCTGTGTCTACAGCGACAAATTCGGATAACGCTTCTACATCTACTTCTCATTTAACTGATTTAGATTTGTTATTTGAATTCTTTTATGATGAGTTTCTTGGGTCTAATATACCTAAATCTGCTGTGACTGACAGGTCTGAAGATACAAGTTGTCATCATCCAGTCACTTCAGATATTATTACTGAACAAGCTTCCGCAGTTCAGACAGAAACTCATATTCCTATTGTTACTCTTACAGTTGAAGATGAACAAGCAAATGCTGAGCCTGAAGTAACTATTTCAGTTGGGTGTACTACATTGTCTACTCAACAGCTTGTTCCTGCTGTCCCAACTGATACTTCTGCAACTGATATTTCAACTGAATACCCCCCTCCTGTAATTCAAACTGAAGATTCTACAAGTGGATTTCAAGATGATGATCATATTCAATCAGTATCTACTCCACTCCCACATGAGCATCGCTGGACCAAGGACCATCCATTACATCAAATAATTGGAGATTTTGACAAGCCTGTTCAGACAAGGTCAGCGACTCTTAATCAGTGTATGCATTACTCATTCCTCAAAAGATTGAGCCAACTCGAGTATCTGAGGCTCTTGCTGATTCGGACTGGGTATCTTCAATGCAAGAAGAGATCAATCAGTTTGAAGCCCTAAATGTTTGGAGACTGGTTCCTAAACCAGAAGGCAAAACCGTGATCGACACTAAGTGGGTATTCAAGAACAAAAAGGATGAAGATGGTGTCGTCATCAGAAACAATGCTAGACTTGTTTCCAAAGGCTACCGGCAAGAGGAAGGCATCGATTATGACGAGACGTATGCTCCAGTAGCGCGCATAGAGGCAATCAGAATGTTTCTCGCCTACGCCGCTCATAAGAACTTCACAGTCTTTCAGATGGATGTGAAAACAGCCTTTCTGAACGGCATTCTTAAAGAAGAAGTGTACGTGTCTCAACCTGAAGGGTTCGTCAATCAAGACAAGTCAGATCATGTATATATCTTGGACAAAGCCCTTTATGGATTAAAACAAGCCCCTCGAGCCTGGTATGACGTCTTATCCAAATTCTTGGTCAAGTCTGGTTTTTCTAAAGGTAAGATCGATACCACTTTATTCATAAAGAAGGAAAAAGTTGATATTATTCTTATCCAGATATATGTTGATGATATAATATTTGGTTCTACTAATCCAAAATTTTGCAAAAACTTTTCTAACCTCATGGTGTCACGTTTTCAAATGAGTATGATGGGAGAGATGAATTTCTTTTTTAGATTACAAGTTAAACAGCTTTCTACGGGGATTTTTATAAATCAATCTAAGTACATTTTGGACATTTTACGGAAGTACAAAATGGAAAATTGTAAATCAATTGGAACCCCGATGGCACCTGGTACTAAGATTCATACTGATCCTTCGGGTAAAAGTGTAGATGTTAGAAATTACAGAGGTATGATAGGATCGTTGATGTATCTTACTTCGAGTAGACCAGATATTATGTTCTCAACATGTCTTTGTTCTAGATATCAAGATGCTCCCAAAGAATCTCATTTGGCCGCTGTCAAACGGATCTTTAGATATCTGAAGGGGACTGCAGACCTTGGTCTGTGGTATCCTAAGGATACAGGGTTTCAACTGACTGCATATTCAGATGCAGATCAGGCAGGTTGCATGTTGGACAGAAAGAGTACTTCTGGTCACGTACAATTTCTTGGAGACAAGCTCGTTAGCTGGGCTTCAAAGAAACAGTTATGCGTTTCCACATCGACTGCTGAAGCAGAGTACGTAGCTGCTGCCAGTTGCTGCTCTCAAGTCTTGTGGATGCGAACACAGCTACGAGACTATGGATTCAAGTATGACAAAATTCCAATCTACTGTGACTCGAAGAGTGCGATTGCCATATCTGCTAATCCTGTCCAGCATACGAAAACCAAACACATTGATGTAAGGTATCATTTTATTAAAGATAATGTTGAAAGAGGAACAATTGAACTTTATTTTGTAAAAACAGATTATCAACTTGCAGATTTATTTACCAAACCCTTAGATGAAAAGAGATTTAATTTTCTTGTCTCTAAGCTTGGTATGTTAAATCTTAAGACGTAATCGGTTGTTACTTACTAAAGTTATGTATTGTTATTTTTCATCATTTTCTTTATCTTTATGTCTGAAGGATATTTGCACTTTATTTGTTTGCTCATGATCTCAGAGGGAGTTAGAGAAGATTTTAGATGATCTACATTCATTTGAGGGGGAGCAAAAACTAATTTCTGCATTATACATTTTAACTGACAAAATTTTTGTGATGCATGATTTTAGGGGGAGCCTATAAGTCAAAAGGAGTAAGACTATGATTTCTGATTACGTCAAATCAGAACTCGTATATTAATCGTTTTATTGTTTTATGTCATTTTCTTTTAGAATAAATTTTGCGAATAAATTTTTGACTAGACTTTGAGACTTGCAGGATGAGAGAAGCTGACAAGATCATATCTAAATGACTATAGCTTGACTTTCTGAGAATTAAGATTGCGCGAAAAGGTAAATTTCTTATCTTAAATCTCAAATATATCTGTAAGAAGGACAACTTTCAGGTATAGGATACATATTTTTAAATGTTCAAACCATTTCCCGATTCTTTAAAAAGATTTCATGAATTGGAAGTGTGATTTTAAATGTTTTCATTTTATTTTTGTGCTTAATTGATAAATAAACTGTGTGTATCCAAAGATAAATACTTGTGTATTGTCTTTTCTATATACTTTCAAGTATTCATACACACCAGTTTGAATCTTTGTTCAACATGTTCTTACCATGTCTCAAATTTGAAACAATTTTTCTTCGATGGTAAGACACTCCTTTTGTATTCAATTAATTTTGAGCGATATTTCATTTCGAAACGGTCATTTCAAGAATGTCTATATTTTGTTTCGTATAGACAAATATCAATTATTCTTGACCATAAAGCCTTGATTGTTATATCATTCATTTCTGATCATTTTCATACAATGTCAGATTTTCAAACAAGTCTATTGCATTCATGTTCATTCATTCAATTAATTTGTTTGAAATATCTTCAATGCTTTTAAATTCTCATACCTTCATGATTCTATTTTATGAGCATATATTCATCTGACATTTGTATTTTTGAGCTTTAACTGATATAGTTAAACCATCTTGAGCAACACATGCTTATTAGGATTATATGGGTTCTTTGTGCTAGGAATTAACTGAACTTCTATGAAATCACGTTAACCAGTGATTTCTACCCAAGAAGTTAATCTCTTAGTGATTGAGTGTGAGGAGTCAAAAGAAATGAGTGTGGGTGTGACGAGGTAAAATGGAAATGAGAGATTGGTTAGTAGTGAGCTTAATGATTAAAAGAAAGAGGGTGTGAGATCAGAGTAAAAGAATATCAAACTCTGCACCAAATATTTTCTGAGTCGGGCAGCCACATTCCTAACATTTCACAATTCTTTGGTGAATGTTATTGAAATAGGCAAATAGCCCATGCCAACTCTTGCTTAAACCCCACCAACCACTCATTTTCTTCTCAAAAAGAAAATGTTTTATATTTTTCTGGGGATGCGGCATATAATCTATCTGGTTTTCATTTGGAAAATCTGGATATTGAAAAAAAAGGAAGTCTGCCCCACCTTCGCATTTCAAACATGCACATTGAGTCTGTGTTTATCTACTATTGTCTCAGTGGTTTACACAATGCTGAGCCTTATTAAAAAGCAATTATTCGTGCTTAATTCTTTCTACACATGCACGAACACACAAGAAATTTGTTTCTTTGTCATAACATTCATAGAAATTGCCTTTGTGGTATTTCGATGATTGGATGGAAGCCCTGGGGGAGTGAACATCACAAAAGATCCTTTATATTGTGTATTCGTTACACACAGTGACTTTGTGTTACTGACAGGCATTTTAACTGATTCATCTGTTGATTCAGGAGTTACCTATTCTTATTTTGTCTGGATTTGCAAAGATCTAGATGAATACTTGGTTATGGATCACCTAATCAGAGGCACAGTATGACAGATCAGAATGGTCAAAGACATTTCTTGGATGAAAAGTTTTGATGATATAGATGTTCAAATCATCAAAAAGGGGGAGATGGTATGAAGAAATGTTAAAGTTTTTGAAGTTAAAGGGAGATGGTTTCAAAGAAATGATAAAGATTTGAAGATTTGAAGATGATCAAAGAATTTCTGAAGTTTGGAGGAAATTTTCTTTGAAGATTTTTTGCTAAAGCATTCGAGCTGATTCTGAAGATAATTTCTTTCCAAAAGTCTGAAAGTGTTCTATGCAAGCTTTGGGGAGATTGTTCGTCATTTGAAGACAGTTTTGGAAAGAAGACTATCAATGAAAAAGGGGAGATTATTTTGACAGAGCTTAAAGTGAAGAACTGAATTGCTAGATCTTTCAACAGTGATCTTGAATCCAAAGGGGGAGATTGTTAGAGCATAAATCTGTTGGATACAAGATCAAGAATACTGAAGGTCAAAGTTGAGAAAGTCAAAGATGCTAAAGTCAAATCTCATTCAAAGTCAAAGTTTATTTGTAATAAGTCAATGTATTTTGTATTTGGTATTTTCCATGTATTAGGTATTGGTATAAATAGTTTTCTTTCTTTGTAATATGTACATATACGAATTAGAGAATATCTTACTGTTGTATTCTAGAGAGAGAAAGCTTGAGAGAGAGAGAGAGAGTTCGTTAGCGAGAGATTGTAAAGAGAAATTTTGTAATCTTGGAATTGAGAAATTAATCAAACAGGTAATTGATTGTAAACCTTGTTGTGTTTGATTAATCTTGTTTAGAAACTAGATTCAGGGACACACAGAATGTTTTTACTGAAGATCATCTGAAAGAAAAGATAGTTAAAGACTTTGGGGAGATTGTTAAAATTTGAATTCAGTTCAAAAAGGGGGAGAATACTTGTGAGGAAGGTTACCCAAAATGAAGAGATCATTATAAAGGGAGAGATTGTCCGTTAAAGATAAAATTCATTTGAAGAATGCTCTAGAATACGAAGGGGGAGATTGTTAGTGCAAAATTGTTGTATTCAAGATCATTGTAAGAAAGTCATAGCCTCAATGAAGAAAGTCAAAGTCAACAAGCTTAATTGGAAAAGTCAAAGTCAAGGTCTTCTAATGTAAAGGTTAATGCTTTCTTGTTTAGTTTCCTTTGTATTGCGTGTAGGTATAAATAGCTTGTTCTTTGTTAGTCTTGTAGTAACACCTAATGTGGAAATCATATTGGAGAATTCATATCATTGTATTGAGAGAGATTGTAGAGAGAGATATATATTGTTGAGAGAGAAAGTTGTAATCTTGATTCTTATCAATACAAGTGAGATTTGTGATTGAATTACATTGAAACACTTGCAAATTGGGACATATAGAAAACACACAAGAGAATTGGTGATAAAGAAAACCCCGTCGAGGGTAAAAACCGCGGACAACAATAGATGTCGACAATGCACGGTGGACGTCAAACAGGGACGTCGTTCTTCAGAATGAGCGATAGAGAGTAAAATTAGTAACAATACAACATAAAAGTAAACAAATCGTAAGTTTGAATTGGTCGTCGTGAAGTAAGAAAACTTCGGGAGTGAATGATTTTGATTAGCTTGAGTATCTTGTGAATGTTCTCAAATCACTTGTTAGAACTTAATTTCAAGGATTGATTGGATTTTGGATTGTTTACTGTGTTTGTGAGCCGAAAACCCAAGAATTCGCAAGATTTGTTCTCTTCGCATGTTCTTGAACATAATTCGCATGGTGCGTGAAAGTTGAGAAAGCTAAGGAAGGATTTCGCACAAGCCTTTGTACGAAAAGTTAGCATTTCGCATCGTACAACATATGAAAAGTGTATTTTAAACATCTTAAGTGAGAATTCTACACGTGTCTTCATACGAAAAGCTCAAATTTGTATCCCATTTCATGCGAAATTTGTAGAATTCACATCTTGAAGAGAAAAAAGTTTCTAAGTCCGAAATTCGCATCCATGCGTAAAGCTTAGGAGTCTGAATTTTTCTAAGTCAGAAATTTGTATCACTTCAATGTGCGAAAAGTTCAAGTTTGAAAATTACTAAGTCCAGATTTCGCATCCATCTCTATTCGAAAAGTGTAAACTCGCATCCAATGGCGTGCAAAAAGAGGAAATTCGCATCGTACTAAATGCGTAAAGTGGAAACTCGCATAGTGTTGCGTGCGAAAAGGTAAGGTTCTTGTTCTTTGGTGTGCGAATTCCTGTGTGTGTGTGCGAAAAGTTGGTGTTTAGGTGTGTGAAAAGTAAAGAGAACTCAGTGTTGTGAGAATTCTGTACTTAGAGAATTTTTGGAACTTTTCTGAAAAAAAAAATCTAGGCTGATTTTTGTTGATATTCTGATTAACGATCGTTCCGAGCTACTTTCTTACAGATCTTAAGATGTATCAGGAATACAGTTATGAGTTTGGAGAGATGAATATTTCTGAAGCTAAAACAAATATTAAAGATCTTGGTGGACAATTATCAATCTATACAAGGATGGCAAATTATTGCTCAAGGGAAAACACAAAGATTAAAGCTGAGAAAGTTGAGTTGCAAACTAAAGTCTCTGATCTTGAATCTGAAGTAAAAGATCTGAAAGGCCAAATCTTAAAGCAGAAAGAGATAAATTAAAAGAGAAAAGGTTTTGTCTTGAAGTGGAGATAAATGTGCTGAAAAAAGAAGTTTCTCTTGTAAAAGACAACTCTAGTGTGCAAGAAGAACTGAAGAAGGTTGAAGAGAACATAAATTTTTTGAAAAAAACGAATACTGAGCTGAAGAAGAATATTTTGGAATTGGAAGCTCAAATTCTTAAATTTAACCCTCTGTTAAAAAGAGTGAGGATATAGTCAAAGGTTTAGAATCTGCAAATACAAAGCTACAGAAGAAGATATTAGTTTTAGAAAAGCAAATTGCTAAAGAGAGAGAAGATTTTGACAAGGAAAGAAAAACATTTGCTCAAAAGTTTTCTGATTTCTCAAAACTCAATTGAAGAGAAGAAATCCATTGAACTCAAATGTTCAAAACTATCTCAACAAGTATGTTAAGTCTAAATTTTGTATCCAAGATTTAATGAGAAAAGTCAAAGTTGTAAAGTCAATATTGTCAAAGTCTTTGTCATTGTCAAAGATGTTTAGTTTTCTTAACCATTAAGTTTTAGATTAGATAGATGGTATAAATAGGTTTGTATGCTTTTGTATTTTCCTTAAGCACCTAATTGTAATATCATACGTGAGATCAATGACTTCAAGACTTTCAAGATCTACTTTCTCTCCCTACTCTCTCTCTAGAAATATTCATGGTTCTTGATTGATTTTGTTGAATTGCTTGATAAGATTGGGATTTTGTAATTCACAATTGGTATCAAAGCCGTACCAAACGTTTTTCAGAAAAGATTTGCACAAAAAGATGGATTGAAAACTGATTTTTGGATCAATTCTCAAGAATTTTCTGAAAATTTTCAAGAACACGAAGGTTACTGTTCATCCAAATATTTTTTTTTTGAAAAATCGATTTTGATCAAGAATTTGGTTCCATTAGATTTGATTTGTGTTTTGAATTGTTTCTTGTATTGATTACATCTCAAAATTCGAATTAATTTGATGTCGATTTTTGAAATTTTGGTTTCTTGAAAATTTTTGTCAAAACACTGTTCTTGATCAATTTTTTTGTGATTCGTGGTTTTTAATCTGAAATTGATTGTAGTCTTATGTTTAGTCTTGTTTTTCGATTGTACTGATATGTTTTTGAGTTTAAATTTGCAGGTTTGAAAATATTTGAATCAATTTGATGATACATAACTGATTTACAAAGTTTGCGTCAGTTCGAAATTGATTTGCGCAAGTTCATGATTGTGAAGTGAAATTTTTTTTAATTGGATGAATCAGTCATGGGTCAGTGAATTCAATTTCAATTCGACGAAAAACAATTGAAAATCGATGGTGCAGTGTTTGACAGATCCAAGATAGCATTCGGTGGAGGTGGAATTTTGAAATTACATCTCTCACATGCCAATCTTGCGCTAGTAACCATTCACACAAACGTGAGGTTTGCGTTATAGCCTTCACACGCAAAGCGTTCTTTGCGCATCTCTCATCTTACGCAAACCACAGGTTCTCGCATTGAGGCTCTTACGCAAACCACAGGTTCTTGGATTGAAGTTCTTATGCAAACCACAGATTCTGGTTGGTTCCTCCACATCTCCTCTTCCCTGTAGAGCAAGGCGTCTGTGCTTTTGTGTTTTTTGCTTTCCACTCCGCTGGGACTCTAAACTCTTGCTATCTACGTCCTTTATGTTTCTATCTGTGCTATAATCATCCTCTTCTGATTCCAGATTCTGTGCATCAGCTTCAGATTTGCATCGCTTCCTTCCTGCGTTTGTCTTAGGACCACGATCAACCAATCTGGACCATTCACTTCGATCCCTCAAGCAATCAAGAACAGCTTGCGAGTGACTTGAATATGCATAACGCTCTCCATTATGTTTACGCAAGTTGGGCCAATGCGGCAGAACTGCATTGCAGAGTTCTTCGTAAGCCATTCGCTTGCCTTTGCTCATAATCTCAACAATCAAGCCTGGTAAAGTGCGATGGGTAGGAACCCCAATTCACATCATGCAGAGTTGTTGGCGCGCCAGGTAGGAGAAAGTGGAGAAGTCCCATCCTTTGCCTTCAAAACAAGGACTTCAAACTCACATGCAAAGCACCAGTCTCTCTTATCACATGTTTTCAAATATTTAAAGGTGGTGTGTATGTCAAACACTGGAGCACAACATTAGCATAACACGTGTCCTTCAAATTTGTGTGAGGTGGCAATAATGTTATTTGTTAAGTGAAATTTGCTGCAAATTGTTTGAATTTCGATTATCAAGGTGCAGTAAAATGAATTTCAATTCGGAGGATGCAGTTTTGGATCTCAAATCGAAAAGCAAGTAGTGGAATTTTAAAAAGTGGCTCAGTGCTGTAGAATTGTTTGGAAAAGCACAAACAAATTAAGATTCTATCACAAATTTCAAATTTGTTTGCATCATGTGATTGGATGAAAAATTTAGTGGAATTGTGATTTAGTAGTCACGTGAATTGAATTTGTTAATTGAATTTTTACTAACTTTCGTTGGAAAAGTATTTTGGTGGAGAAGATATGATTGGATGCAAAATATATCATGGAAAGATGGAATTATGGGTTTAAACAAATCAGTAGCAAGTGTTCAAATTTTAAATTTTGTGCCAATTTTCAACTGATCTGATTTTCAATTTTTGTTTTGTTTTGCAGCTTTTGAATTAATTTGATCTGGAAGTTTCAACGCTTTGAAAGTTTCAGCGATTGAATTTTTCAGTCAAAATTTCTGAATTGTTTGGGAACGATCATTGTTTATCAAGTTAACACGAAAAGATTTATACAAGACAACAGGAAAGGAGATATGGGACTATCTTGAATGGACGATGTTAGGGCCAACGGTTGTGTCCGAGCTAAAAGGACAGATTTCTGAGTTGGAAACTAAAATTCAGCAGACAGTCTCTGTTGACAGCAATGAGCAGAAAGTTAAGACATTGGAATCTGATTTGGAACAAAAGTTTACTGATGATAAAGCTAATTTTGAAAGTGAAAAGAAAGTTTTTCAAAGAAGTTCTCAGATTTCTCAAGAAAGTGTTTTGAGTTTTGAAGAGAAGAAGTTAATTGATCTTAAATGCATAAAACTTTCTCAACAAGTTTTCGATTTTGAGAAAGTACTTATTTTGGAAAGAGAGAAGTTTGCTAAAGAAAAGAAGGCCACTGAACAGAAGAATATGGGATTCTTTAAGGAGCTATCAGGCCAAAGAAACGATTCAGAGAAAGGTTTTGAAGAAGAACGATCCATCTTTGAGACTGAAATCAAAAAGCCGATTTATAAGTTATCTGAACTATCTGCTAATGCACTGAAAGAGCAGAAAACGAAGTCTGGATTCTCAAAGAAAATTGACTTGCTTGTTAAAGAAAGAGACAACTTCGCTTTAAAGATCAAAGAGCTTGAAAAGACTGCTTCAAGTTCAAATCAGAAATCTGTCTCTTCACAAAGGTCAGTTAAATCTTTTGATCAGATTCGTCGAACTAACATTTTCTATGATAGAAATTTATATGGTTCACATACATCTCCAAGAAGAAACAGTTACAACTCAGAGAAACTAGTCTGGAAGAAGAAACCAGTTAAAGATGAGATGTCAGATTAGCTGAAAGGAAAGACATCATGTGTACATATTCACAAAGCCAAGAAGAACAAAGCTCATGAAGGTAAACCTGACCATATATACTGAAGAGATCAATTACTCATGTTTTCAGGTATTAAAAATTATTGTTCTTATTGTTGTACATATGATCATATTCACAAGACCAGTGATCATTTCTGGTATGGTTCTTACTCTATAACCCCCACACGAACTGCAACTAACATTTCTGGACCCAAATACCAGTGGGTACCAAAGAAGAAAACTGATTCTTTGTTGCAGGCACCTCACGTCAAGGGGAGTAAGAAAGATTATGGCTCTTGAATAACACAGTTCAAGACCCGCAACTCAATGTCAAGATTATGGCTTCTAAGCACAACAGTTTAGGACTCAGACCTCAGCGATCAGAAAGACCTTACTCCGGTTTTTGCATCCGATGGATATGATGGTCTACGTCCCAAGAGAATTGATCTGATCTCTATCCTATACTTTTTCATTGATAGATTTTTCTGATATGATGGTCTACAATTCAAAAGGGAGTTCCTGATCTCTATCCTGTTTTAACTGACATATTTCAGATGCTTAATTTAAGGGGGAGTAAAGGTGATGACTTCTTATTACTTCATATCAGAACTCATACTATAAAATGTTTTACTGCTTTCTGTCTTTTATTTTTTGAATAAATAATGTGAATAAAGTGGCTTCTGATTACATGACAGATCAGGACCCGTTTTTCAATGATCAAAGAAGGATATTATGCTAATATCCGGGGGGAGCTTAAAAGTCATAAATCATTATATCATGTTTTGAGGGGGAGCTGAAAAGGTAAATATTTTCTGATCCTAGATCTCTGAATGTTTGAAAGAAGAACAACTTTCGAACATGAAAAATAGTTTTTTAAATGTTCAAACCGCTTCTTATTCTCAAAAGATTTTATGAATTTAGAAGTGTGCTTTTAAATGTTTTTCAAATTTTGAGCTTAATGTTTAACTGACCGTGTGTTTCCAAAGATCAATACTTGTGTATTATCTTGTCCATATACTGTCAAGTATTCACACACACCGGTTTAGTACTTTATCAATTTGTTATTACCATGTCTCATAACGAACCAATTTTTCGATGGTAATACCCCCGTTTGAAATTCAAAGTTGTTGAGCATCATTCATGTTTTTCAAATTTGTGCCTTTATTGCTAAATTGTTTATATTTGTTCATATAAACAAAATATCCAGATCATTGATACCCTAGCTATTTCATTTGATCTGATTTTAATCATTATCAGATTCTCAAAATATTTCTATTCTTTATTGATTATTCATTCATATAAAGTTTTGAGAAATCTTAAATGTTTAAAAAAATGCACAAATTTCATTTCTGATTTTTGATGAGCATACATACACTGACGTATGATTTCTTGTGCTTTTCATATCAAGAAAATCATTGACCAGCGTGTACTTTTAGGAACATGGGATTCAGTGTGAGTGCTAAATTGATCTTCCATGGATTCACGATAACCAGTGTTTCCTACCCCGGAAGAAATCCTTTGAGTGATTGACGGGAGAGGGGTCTAAAAGAATTGAGTGTGGGAGTGAACTGGGGTAAAATGAAAATGAGAGATTGGTTAGATGTGAGCTTATATGTTTAAAAGAAAGAGGGTGTGAGATCAGAGTTAAAAGAATATCAGAACTCTGCACCAAATATCTTTCTCAGTAGGGCAGCCACATTACTGATTGGTTCACATTTCTTTGGTGACCATCATTGAAATAGGAAAATAGCCTATGCCATCTCTTGCATACAACCCCACTAGCTACTCATTCTTTTCTTAAAAAGAGAATGTTTCACATTTTCTGGGGAAGCAGCACATAATCTGTTGGTTCTTCTCTTGGAAGTTACTGATATTGAAAAAGAGGGAAAGTTGCCCCACCTTCGACCCTTTCTCATGCACATTGAGTCCATTTACAATCATTGTTGTCTTAGTGATTTACATACTTCGAGCCTTATGCAACACAATCATTGTGCTAATTCTTTCAAACACAAGCACGAACACACAGAGAATTTGTTTTTCTGTCAGAACATTCATAGATAAACCTTGTGTTTTTCAATGATTGAATGGAAGTCCTAGGGAGTCAACATCAAACCAACTCCTTATATTGTACATTCGTTGTACATAGTGACTCCGTGTTACTGACAATTATTCCTAACTGTTTCATTTGTTGATTCAGCGTTACCTCGTTTATTATGTCTGAATTTGAAAAGATTCGGATATATATCTTTCATGAATTGACGGCTCTCAGATCAAAGCGCACTACCTGTCAAATGGGAGATTGTTATTTGTTTTCAAAGGGGGAAATCAAAGACTGTGTTGAAATTGAAGAATTTTTAATGATTATGATGCTCTCAATCATCAAAAAGGGGGAGAATTTTGCAAAGTTCAATTTCAAAGCTTTAAGTTCAAAGTTCAAGTCAGAAATTTCAAAGCTTCTGCTATTTCAAAGTTAAATCAAGATGATTCGTGAAAGTCTGTTCTTCCAAAGATGGTCCAGAGATCAAAGAGATGAAGATACAATTTTCAGAAGTATCAAAGTTTGTTTCAAAGTTTGTTTCAAAGATGTTTCAAAGATGAAGTTTCAAGTTCAAAGAAGTTTAAAGAATTTTGTTTCCTGTTCAAGGCTTGTTGACATTCAAAGCTTCAAAAAGTAAAAAGACTTTTCAAGATTCTTCAAAAGGCTGAAAGACTGAAGACTGTTAAAGCTTCAAAGTTCAAAGTTGTCAGAGACAAAAGCTGAAGAATCAAGTGCTGAAGACTACTGTCAAATTTTTATTAAATCTTGAATACAAAGGGGGAGATTGTTAAGTCTAAATATTGTATCCAAGATTTAATGAGAGAAGTCAAAGTTATAAAGTCAATATTGTCAAAGTCTTTGTCATTGTCAAAGATGTTTACTTTTCTTAACCATTAAGTTTTAGATTAGATAGATGGTATAAATAGGTTTGTATGCTTTTGTATTTTCCTTAAGCACCTAATTGTAATATCATACGTGAGATCAATGACTTCAAGACTTTCAAGATCTACTTTCTCTCTCTACTCTCTCTCTCTAGAAATATTCATGGTTCTTGATTGATTTTGTTGAATTGCTTGATGAGATTGGGATTTTGTAATTCACAAAGTAACAGATTTTGAGAAAGTAATTATCATCGAAATAGAAAAGTTTGCGAAAGAGAAGAAGGTAGTTGAGAAAAAGAATGTTGGTGTTTTTAAATAAATATCAGATCAAAGAAAGACTGTAGAGAAAGATTTTGAAGAGGCAAGGAAATTGTTTGAGGCCGAAATAAAGAAGTTGGCAAGAAAACTATCTGAGCTATCAACTACTGTAATGAAGAAAAGAATGTGAAGTATGAGTTACATGAAAATTTTGACCTGCTTTCAATGGAGAGAAACAACTTGTCTGCAAAGATAACTAAACTTAAAGAGATGATGTTCAAGGTGAAATTGACTGAACAGAAGAAGTCAGAGTCAATTATTCAATCACCTATAGATGATTTAGCTGAATCAGAATGATCATTCAAAACA
Organism: Arctium minus; assembly: GCA_954870635.1. Lineage (NCBI taxonomy): Eukaryota > Viridiplantae > Streptophyta > Magnoliopsida > Asterales > Asteraceae > Arctium > Arctium minus. Next base: position 57,146,657 of record OX941092.1, read on the forward strand.
ACTTCAAGTTCTTATCATACACATGTTTCTTCAAAGAGGTCAGTTATGTGTCCCAACTAATATTCAAAAGGGAGTGCCTGATCAAGCAAACATATAATCAATACAAATAATGCAAACCTGATATTGATTAATCAAAAGATGACAATTGTTCTTGATGAAATCGATCTCTTTCTCTCTGCTTCTCTCTTGTTCACGGCGCACCAACACACACACCTAACCTCTCTCAATGATTAATTTTTCAATTAAGCTTCCTTCACCCAATTAACCACTAACCTAATCTTATTTATACTTAGGCCATAAGCCTAATGGGCTTGACAAGGTTTAGGCCCAACAACTAAAACTAAACTTATTTAACTTAAAACTAATAAATAAAATACGTAAACAAACTTTGACTATTTATTACAAAAGGACCCTAGACTATTTGTTGAGACGACTTTATCAGCTTTAACTTCAGTCGTCTATCTTCAGATAATTATGATCTTGAATCCAATAAATATATGCTTTAACAATCTCCCCTTTGGATCAAGATCATTATTTAAGCTCGAAAAATGTAATCTTCCTCTTTGTCTTCAGAATGTAACAATCTACCCAATAGATGAGAATATCTCTTGGAAAGAAACTATCTCCAGTTTCAGCTCAGAATGCTTCAGCAAATCATCTTTAAAGAAAAATTTCTTCATTTCAGCATATCTTCAGAATATCTTCCATTTCTTGATTGACGCTTCTCCCCCTTTTTGATGAAAAGAGCAAAGTGTTCATCAAAACGTGTCTTCAAGAAATTTCTTCCACCATTTATCTTGCAAACAGAACCATTGATTATCCGTCAATTCATAAAGATGTTCATCCAGATCTTTGAAAATCTAGACAAGTTAGGAAATTAAGTGTAACACCTAAATCAACAAATGAATCAGTTAAAATTGCCTGTCAGTAACACAAAGTCACTGTGTGTAACGAATACACAATATAAAGGAGCTTTAAAGATGTTCACTCCCCAGGGCTTCCATTCAATCATCGAAACACCACAAAGGCAATTTCTATGAACGTTATGACAAAGAAACAAATTCTTTGTGTGTTCTTGCAAGTGATAGAATAAATTAAGCATAAGATGATTGCTTATAAGGCTCAAAAAGTGTTAACCACTGAGACAACAGTTAGTTAAACACAGACTCAATGTGCATGATTGAAGTGTGAAGGTGGGCCAGACTTCCTTCTTTTCAATATCCAGATTTTCCAAATGAAAAACAGATAGTATATGTGCTGCATCCCCTTTGAAAATGAAACATTTTCTTGTTGAGAAGAAAATGAGTAGCTGGTGGGGTTTTATCAAGAGTTGGCATGGGCTATTTGCCTTTTTCAATAATGTTCACGAAAGAATTGTGAATCATTAGTAATGTGGCTGCCCGGCTCAGAAAGTAGTTGGTGTAGAGTTTAAAAATTCTTTTACTCTGATCTCTCACCCGCTTTCTTTTCTCTCATCACACATCTGAGACTCATTTCTTTTTAACTCTTCACATTTAATCACTAAAGGATTAACTTCTTGGGTAGGAAACACTAGTTAACGTGAATCCATAGAAGTTTCTTTTAAGTCCAAGCACACTGATCCCATGTTTTCCTATGAAGCATATGATGCTCAGGTGATTTAACTTTGTCAGATAAAGTGCATAGATGGAGCAGAAAACATTTAAAAGCACACTTCCAATTCAAGAAATCTGTTTGAGAATCGGGAAGTGGTTTGAACATTTAAGAACATGCTTTCTTATGATTGAAAGTTGTCCTTATTTCAACCATAAATGAGATAAAGATAAGGAATTATACCTTTTGAGTCCAGTCATACATCTCACGAAGTCAGGCTTAAAGTCATAATGATATGATCTTTGAAGCATCTCTCAACCTACAAAAGTCTAAAATTGAAATGACATGAAATTGAAATGACATAAAGCAGTAAAACACTTAATGTACGAGTTCTGATCAGAAATAATCAGAAGTCATAGCCATACTCTTTTGACTTGAACGCTCCCCCTAAAATCATGCATTACTAACACATTATCAGTAAGTACAATGCATTCAGTATTGCTCCCCCTCAAAATAACATTGACCATCCATAAGATACTTCTCACACTCCCCCTGAGATCATGAACAAACTATTAAAGAACAGGTATCATGCGGAAATAATAATAAAGAAATGATAAAAGAGACACAATAAGAAACTTTAATAGGTAACCACCGATTAGGTCTTAAGATTTAGCATACCAAGTCTTGAGACACAAAAATTAAATCTCTTTTCGTCTAAAGGTTTGGTAAACAAATCTGCAAGCTGATAATCGGTTTTTACAAAGTAAAGTTCAATTGTTCCCTTTTCTACATTATCTTTTATAAAATGATACCGAACATCTATGTGTTTGGTCTTAGTATGCTGAACAGGGTTAGCGGTAATCGCAATATCGCTCTTCGAATCACAATAGATCGGGATTCTATTGAATTGAAATCCATAGTCTCGCAGTTGTGTTCTCATCCACAAGACTTGAGAACAGCAGCTAGCAGCAGCTACATATTCCGCTTCTGCCGTTGATGTGGAGACACATAATTGCTTCTTCGAAGCCTAACTGACGAGTTTATCTCCGAGGAATTGTATATGACCCGAGGTTCTTTTCCTGTCTAACATGCAACCAGCACGATCTGTGTCTGAATAAGATGTTAGTTCAAAGCTTGTATCCTTAGGATACCACAGACCAAGATCTGCGGTCCCCTTCAGATACCTAAAAATCCACTTAACCGCAGACAAATGGTATTCTTTAGGATTGACTTGATATCTAGCATATAAGAATGTAGAGAACATTATATCCGTCCTACTAGAAGTAACATACATTAAAGAACCTAGCATCCCTCTATAAGTCCTAACATCAACAGCCTTTCCCGAAAGATCGGTGCCAATCTTAGTACCAGGTGCCATTGGGGTACCAATCGGTTTACAATTTTCCATTTTGAACTTCCGAAGAATATCCAAAATGTATTTAGATTGATTGATAAAAATCCCCATTGAAAATTGTTTGACTTGCAATCCAAGAAAGAAATTCATCTCTCCCATCATGCTCATTTGAAAACGTGACACCATGAGGTTTGCAAAGTTCTTACAGTACTTAGGATTTGTAGAACCAAAAATTATATCATCCACATATATTTGAATAAGAATGATATCGCCTTTATCCTTTTTAATGAAAAGAGTGGTATCAACCGTAACTTTTGTGAAACCCGACTTGACCAAGAATTGAGATAGAATATCATAGCAGGCGCGAGGAACTTGTTTCAATCCATAGAGAGCTTTATCCAAGATGTAGACGTGGTTCGGTTTATCTGGATTTACAAACCCTTCTGGCTGTGAGACGTAGACTTCTTCCTTGAGTACTCCATTCAGAAAAGTTGTATTCACATCCATTTGATAAACGGTGAAGTTCTTGTAGGCTGCGTAAGCTAAGAACATCCGAATCGCCTCTATACGTGCCACTGGAGCATAAGTCTCATCGTAGTCTATCCCTTCCTCTTGCCTATATCCCTTGGCGACAAGTCGTGCTTTGTTTCGGATAACGGTGCCATCTTCATCTTTCTTGATTTTAAACACCCATTTCGTACCAATGATGGTTTTACCTTGCGGTTTGGGTACGAGTCTCCAGACTTTCAGTGCTTCAAACTGATTAAGCTCATCTTGCATCACAGTTACCCAATATGAATCGGCAAGAGCCTCAGATACGCGAGTAGGCTCGATCTTGCTCAGAAAGGATTCATACATACATAGATTTTATGTGGTAGACCTAGTTTGCACCGGTGCAGAAGGATCTCCAATAACTTCATGTACCGGGTGCTCCTTGGTCCACTTATGTTCATGAGGGAGTGGATTAGATGCATGTTGATCATTGTCAGCATCTAGGAATCCACTGTTATCACCTTCAGATGGTTCAGAATTAACGGGGGTTTCAGTTGAAGTAGTCGTTGCAGAAGTGGCAGTAGGTACAACTTGGTCAATCTGTTGATCAATCCTTACAATACATCCTACTGAGTCAGCTACTTCTGTCTCGGCGTTGTTGATCACAACTTCAACTGTCGGAGTAGGCTCTTGAACTGGAGCTTCTTGCCAAATCGGGGAATTTGATTTAGTAGAGATATCGGAAGTGGTCGGATGAGTAGTCATCGTGTCTTCTATCCTGTCAACCACAACAGAGTTAGGCAACTTAGTGCTAAGAAATTCATCATAGAATAGTTCAAATAATAAATCCAAATCAGATAATTTAGAAGTAGACGAAGAATCGCCATCTGATTTGTTCTCGTGAGGTGCATGTCCTGGACTGGTTGGCCCAGAAGCTAATACTCCTGTTATTACGGGTTCTGAACTGACGTGCTCAGAAGCCATGTCCTCATCAAATGTAACATTTACGCTTTCGATCACAACCTTCGACTTCTTCAAGTAAACCCGATATGCAGTAGATGTTGAGGAATAACCAACAAAGATGCCTTCATCCATCTTAGCACTGAACTTGTTCAGATTCTCTCTGTCGTTTAGAACAAAACACTTACAACCAAAAACATGAAAATATTTAATGGTTGGTGTTCGGTTGTTGATCAACGCATACGGAGTCTTTTGAAATCGGCGGTGTATCATGGAGCGATTATGAGTGTGACACACAATCGATACAGCTTCAACCCACAAAAATAAACGTAAGTCAGATTGGCTGAGCATTGTTAGAGCGGCGTCGACAAGTGTACGATTTCGCCTTTCGACGAATCCGTTCTGTTGAGGCGTGCGAGAAGCAGAGTATTGATGTGATATCCCGACCAATTCGAGATATTCTTCAACTATCTTGTACTTGAACTCTGTGCCGTTGTCAGTCCTGGAAATCTTGACTTGTTTTTGCAGATTGACTTGGGTCGTCTTCAGAAACCTAATGAGAACATCGGGAGTCTCATCTTTAGACCGTAGAAACTTAACCCAAGTGTATCGCATATAGTCGTCCACGATAACTAGCACATACTTCTTTCCTCCTAAGCTTTGCGTTCGCATAGGACCGCACAAGTCCATATGCAACAACTCTAAAGGAGAGCTGGTACTTGGTTCAGGATTTGGTTTGTGTGGGGCTCTCTTCATCTTGCCCTTTTCACATGCTGCACACAAGTGTTCTCTTTCATACTTCAGCTCTGGAAGTCCTTTCACTAGCTTTCCACTGACCAACTTGTTGATATACCGAAAGTTGAGGTGAGAAAGTCGTCGATGCCATAGCCAGCTTTGTTGCATCGAGGCCTTTGATAGTAGACATACCTGATTGTCAGCCTGGACCTTTGACAAGTTGATGGTGTAGAGGTTTGACTTGCGAGTACCGACCAAGAGTTCTTTCCCTTCTTCAGTGCGTACTGAACATGTCTTGGCCTTGAAATTAACCTCTAAGTCTTTGTCGCAGAATTGGCCAATGCTGAATAGGTTGTGTCCTAAGCCTTCAACGTAGCTCACCTTCTTGATCGTGAGATTTTCATGTACAACATCACCATATCCCAGAATTGGTGAAAACTGATCATTCCCAAAATGAACTGTGTCGCAGTATTTGTCCGTATAATTAGACAGCATACTCTTCTGCCCGGTCATATGCTTGGAACACCCGCTATCCAAGTACCACATATGATGGGTCTGCACATAACAAATCAAGAAGGAAGAGGTTTAGGAACCCATTTAAAAATGGGACCTCCACTGTTAGTACTTGATTTTCGCACCCATTTAATTTTGGGTCCGCTTTTTCTTTGAAAACCAGAAGCATGATAAGACGAATGATAATGATAAGATGAAACATTATATGAACCATACCAAACATCAGAATATTTACGAGAAGCATAATCACATTCACCATAATTTAAAAACTTTTTATTTGATGGTGCTAACTGAAATAATTGCTTTATAGAGTACTTCTTGCGGGAATCAACAAGATTAGATTTAAAAGTAGCAACATTCACAATCACATCATCTTTACTAGAAGTCTTTTTATTCAAAATAAAACTAGAACTAGATTTAGCTTTCTCGTCTATCTTCTATTTCGGTATCCATGCAGTCTTAACTCCAACCCTTTGCTTTCTGAAATCTGAAACATGTGAAACTTTAGGGTTAGAATGATGAGAATTAAGAGAATGCTTCTTCTTTGGCTTACCAGTGTGGATCGGTTTCTGTGAAAGCTGAGATTTTTTTTTCTTCCCTTTTGCTTTCTTTGATTTCACAGAAACTGATTTATCAACTTTCGTTGATGTTTCACCTTTGTCAAAAACGTTGGGTAATCCAAATGAATTAACAACACAAGATGAATGATCAGGAAGTTTAGAAGTAAAATCAAATTGAGCAACACAATCATTCAAAATACCTTCAGAGTTTAAGAAATTAAGATCATTCTCAAGTGAACCAGACCTGTCATAAGAATTTAAAGCCTTGGAGTTTTTAGAAAAATTAGAAGTTTTGAACACTGTTGAAAATACAGTTTGTTCTAAGTCCATCAAAAGTCTTTCTTCTGTAAGAGTATTCTCGAGTTCAGAAATTTTACTTTCCAAAACTAGAGGAGGTACGTAAAGCTTACCTTCGATAGGTTTAGCCTCCAACTATTTTACAGAATAACCCTCAAAGTAATCATTTGAAAGAAATTTTGATTTATTAGAACTATAACTGTTATTCAACTTCTCATAGCAAAATGGAAGTTGAACTTTAGATGTGTTCTTTCTTTTATCATAATCCATGGCTTTATCTTTTTCAGACAGACTAGTCCAAAAGGGTTTGAGTTCAGGATGTTGAGGAGCCAACAACATAATCCCAAAGTCATAAAGTGCAGGCACTTCAGATATAACCTTTTTGAGATGATGTGGGTTCTTGTAACCAAGTCCCCAAGTATCAGATTTCGCTTTAGGTTTGTTCAAATGAATAGTGTGTTCAGTTTGACCTAAAGAATGTAATTTCTCTTCCAAATCATTCACCTTGTCTATTAAAGAATTCTTTTCTTTTGAAGTAGAAAAATACCTTTTAGAAATCTCTATAGACTTAAACTCACATTCTCTATACTTAGAAACAGTTTCAGACAACTCTTTATGAATTATAGTCTTTTCTTTAGCGCAGGTGTCTATATTTTTATGCAAAGTTTCAATTAATATATTTTTCTCAGCAATATCATTACTAAGTTTATGTATAGATTGATTTTTCTTATTTATGACACCTTTCTCACGCTTCAGTTTAGACTCTAATTCTTGGAGTTTAGACATCATGGCATGCATTTGGTTCAGAAAATCAGATTCAGTTAAGTTACATACCTCATCATTGTCTCCATCATCAGAATCAGCTTCAGCTTCTGACTGGTTCTTCCCCATCAAGCACATATGTGTTGTCTCATCCTTCTCTCCTTCTTCAGACTATTGATCCGAATGGTCGAGCCAGTATTCATCCTCCGCCATTAATGCTTTTCCAGCCTCTTTTTGCTTGGCTTGAAGCATCTTATTCTTGTAATATTCGGAGTTGCGGACTTTAGGTTTTCGGCAATCCTTGCCAAAATGACCGATTCTGCCACAGTTGTAGCACTTCATCGGTTCTTCCTTCTTGAACCCTTCGGCTCCATCCTTCATCTTGTCTTCTGGTCTCTTTTCTTCAACTTTCTCCTTCTGCTTGTAGTTATTCGGACCAGACGAGTACCTCTGACTGTTGGAGTTTGGCTTTTTATAGAACTTCTTTTGGAAAGCCTTGGTTAACATTAGCATGGCTTCCTTCAGTTGTTCACAATCGTCAGAGTCAGACTTTGCCTCACTATAATCTTCTTCAGATTCAGATTCTATCACCTACTTCTTCTTGGACTTTTTCTTGACCACAAGAGCAACTGGATCAACAACTTCTTTGTCAGCCTTCTTCATCTCAACCTTGATTTCATCCACCTCTTCCTCATTCTGTTTGAGGATTTCATAAACTTAATGAAGTGGAATATCGTTCAGATCTTTCAACTGCCTCATCTGTCTGGTGAATCTCTTCCACTCTGGCTGAAGGTTGCTGAGAAATTTCACATTCAGCTCAACTTGAGATTTGTTGATCTTGTTCTTGCTGAGCTCATTCAGCAATGTGACAAATCTTTCATAAGTGGCTTCGAGTGATTCTCCAGCTTTGGCTTTGAATTCTTCATAATTATTCAAGCAGTTGGAAACTTTAAGCTTGTTGCCAACTTTTGATCTTATCATCATCTTCTCCAATTGATCCCACATTTGCTTGCCGGTAGCATTGTAGCTATCAATCTTGATGTATATTTCATTTGGTATGCCTTGGAGAATAAATGATCTTGCCAGCTTGTCACCCTTGTGTCTCTTCAGCTGATCTTCAGAATATTCACCAATCGGTAATTTATACTCTGTCTCTTCTTCTTCACCATTTTCTCCAGCTACAGTGAGAACCTTGGTCGGAGGTGTCATGATTCCTTGTTTCAGAGATTTTCTGATATAATCTCCCAAATCATGTCGATCGATGAAGTCCAAGAATATGTCCTTCCACTGCTCGTACTCCCCCTTGAAGAGTATTGGCGGCTTAACATCGGTTCCAATAGCAAGAGCTTCCCGATATGACATTCTTACTGATATTGATTAGTCACAGAACTGATAAGAAACTTTGAACTGATCGTTAGTCCAGATAAAATTTAATCACACATAACTGATAAGAAACTTTTGACCGATAAAATGTATGAACCGATATTAGCTTAGACCGATATAGGTCTTCGACCGGTAAACTTCCTTAGACCGGTATTCAAAAAGACCGATATAAACTTAGACCGAGAGAGGTCTTTGACCGGTAATGGTCTTCGACTGGACTTGGTCTTCGACTGGTAAGAAAGACCGATATGCTCTTAGACCGGGGTGGAAAAGCCCAGATCTTAAAGCAGAAAGAGACAAATTAAATAAGAAAATGTTTTGTCTTGAAATGGAGATAAATGTGCTGAAAGAAGAAGCTTCTCTTGTAAAAGACAACTCTGATGTGCAAGAATAACTGAAGAAGGTTGAAAAGAACATAAATTTTTTGAAAAAAATGAATATTGAGCCGAAGAAGAAGATTTTTGGAATTGGAAGCTCAAATTGTTAAATTTAATCCTCTGTCAAAAAGAGAGAGGATGTAGTCAAAGGTTTATGAATCTGCAAATACAAAGCTATAGAAGAAGATACCAGTTTTAGAAAAGCAAATTGCTAAAGAAAGAGAAGATTTTGACAAGGAAAGAAAAACATTTGCTCAAAAGTTTTCTGATTTCTCAAAAGTCATTTGAAGAGAAAAAATCCATTGAACTCAAATGTTCAAAACTTTCTCAACAAGTAACAGATTTTGAGAAAGTAGTTATCATGGAAAGAGAAAAGTTTGAGAAAGAGAAGAAGGTAGTTGAGAAAAAGAATGTTGGTGTTTTTAAAGAAATATCAGATCAATGAAAGACTGTAGAGAAAGATTTTGAAGAGGAAAGGAAAGTGTTTGAGGCTGAAATAAAGAAGCTGGCAAGAAAACTATATGAGCTATCAACTACTGTAATGAAGGAAAGAATGTGAAGCCTGAGTTACATAAGAAGTTTGACCTGCTCTCAAAGGAAAGAAAAAACTTGTCTGCAAAGATAACTAAACTTAAAGAGATCATGTTCAAGGTGAAATTGATTGAACAGAAGATGCCAGAGTCAGTTATTCAATCACCTAGAGATGATTTGGCTGAATCAGAATGCTCATTCAAAACAACTTCAAGTTCTTATCATACACGTGTTTCTTCAAAGAGGTCAGTAAATTTCAAATATCAGATTCGTCCTTCTAACCATTTCTATGATAAAAATGTTGATGGTTCAAGTACATCTAGAAAAAAAATGTTAAAGAATAGTTAGTTTGGAGAGTGAAAGGATTCTTTGATGAGAAGAAGGATCAAAAATCATTTGTGCATACACCAAATGCAAAGAAGAACAATGCTTGAAAAGGTAAATATGTTGGTAAACCTTATCGTGTTTACACCGTCAATCAGCTGATCAGGTTAGCACAACAGAAAATAAATTGTTCTTACCATCGCTCAAATGATTTTGTAAGTAAAAATTATGTCAATTACTGGTATGGTTCTTATTACATTACTCCTAATCGAACTGCAACTAACAAATCAGGACTAAAATACTAGGGGGAGTAAAGAACATTGGCTTTTGAATATTTCAGTTCAAAAAACCCGGTCTTCAATGCCAAAGAGTTAGGCTTCTGAGTTAATCATCTTAGGACTCAATCTTCAAAGATCAAGATCGACTTTTAAACACTACAGTTTAGAACTCGTACCCCAGAGATAAAAGAAAGTTACTATTCTCATCGGAGAATATGTGACATTGGCTTTTGAATAATTCAGTTTAGAACCCGATTTTCAAAGTTTTCAGACCCTTGCTGAATATGCTTAACGTTCAATCACTTCACAAAAGGTTTGTTAAGTTTAGGGGGAGTTTATGAAATCTTAATGATGATATCTTTTTCACTTTTTAAAGATATAAAGAGCAAGTATATCTTATGTTTTTGCCAAAAGGGAGTGTAAAAGATAGAATATTCATTACAGGTGAGTTAAGAATTCTAAACTGAAGGTATATATTTCTAGTTCTTAATCTCTAACATATTTGAATGAAGAACGAATTTCAGGTATGAAAGACGATTTCTTAAATGTTCAAACCACTTCTTATTCTAAAAATATTTTCATGAATTTAGAACTACGATTTTAAATGTTCTTCATATCAGTGCTTTCATGTTTAACTGATCGTGTGTTTCTACAGACTAATACTTGTGTATTGTCTTGTCTATATACTGTCAAGTATTCACACACATGGTTTCAGTATTTTTCATTTGACTTTGTTATTTCCAAGTCTTTAAATTAAAAATATTTTGATGGTAATACTCCCGTTTGAATTTCAAAGTTGATTGAGTATCAGACGTCATTTCTAAATTTTGTGCTTTCATTGTCAATATGTTTATATTGGTTCATATAAACACCTTCCAATTCTTTGTTACCTCAAGCTATGTTTTCATGATAGCTGACCTGATTAAAATAGTGTCAGATTCTCAAAACAATTCTTGATTTCATTTCATTCATTCATTATTATTGTTTTGAGATATCTTCAAAGTTCTAAAGCTCTCACACTGATAATGTGAAACATACATACACTGACAGTGTCATTTTATTTTCAGATGCTTAACTGTTCAATTTATATTGTTGAGCAACACATCTTTAGGACAAAATACATGGGTTTTTTGTGTGAGCATAACGAACTTCAATGGATTCACGTTAACCTGTTTTTCCTACCCAAGAAGATATCCCGAGTGATTGAAGGGAGATGGTTCAAATTCAGAAAGTGGGTGTGTGATGAGATAAAATTGAAAAGAGAGCTTAGTTAGAAGCGAGCTCAAATGATTAAAAGAAGTAGGGTAAGAGATCATAGTAAAAGAATGTCAAACTCTGCACCAATTTTTTTTGAGTCGGGCTACCACATAATCTGTTGGTTCACGTTCTCTGGTGACCTTCGTTGAAACATGTACTAGGCTACTAGCCCATGCTAACTCTTGCTATAACCCCACCAGCTACTCATCTTTTTCTCTACAAAAAGATGTTTCATATTTTAAAGGGGAAGCAGCACATCTACTATCTGATCTTCATTTGGAAGATTTTGATATTGAAAAAGGAGGAAAGTTGCGTCACCTTTGAACCTCTTTCATGCACATTGAGTCTGTGTATTACTTGTTGCTGTCTTAACAGTTTACACTATTTGAGCCTGTTCTAGCTTTAAATGCTTCAATCATTTCTACACTTTCACGAGCACACAAGGAATATGTTTTCTTGTCTTAACATTCATAGAATTTTTTTTATGGTTTTTCAATGATTGAATGGAATCCCTGGGGGAGTGAACACCGAAAACGTCCTTTCTAATGAGCATCCGTTGCACAAAGTGGCTTTGTGCTAATTACAGGCATAATAACTGATTCATATGTTGATTCAGGTTTACTATTCGTATTTTGTCTGATTTTGAAAAGATTCAGATGAATACAATTCATGAATTGATGGCTATATGTCCATATCAGATAAGAGGGAGAAACCATTCTCTTCGGGAAGATTACTTATCATATTGAATGGGGGAGATTGTTTCGGTTTATCATGATGACAATGTTATCTTGATATGGGGGAGATTATATCAAAGACGATGCTGAATTTGTTATAGTTTTGATGATTTTGATATCTCATCATTCATCAAAAAGGGGGAGAGTTTTCAAAGTTCGATTTCAGAACAAATGAAAGTCATAAAGATGAGATATTTCATGTGTTTCAAAGTCAGAATTATGCTGATGTTAACAAAAAGGGGGAGAATTTTTAAAGATCAATTTCAGAGGAAAGCAAGGACAATTGAAAGTTATAAAACGGAGAATTCAAGTTTCCAAAGTTTTCAAAGTTCAAAGAAAATGAGATGAAAATCTCTGAAAGATTGATCCACATCTTCTATCGAAGGGGGAAATTGAAAAAGATATCAAGAAGAAGAGATTATTTTGGAGGTTTGAAAGTTTATTGCATTTTTGTGAACGAAGGGGGATATTGCAAAAGTGTTCAAGTTTTGAAGTGTCAAAGTTTGTGAAGAGATATAAAGCAACATTGTTAAAAGGACATTCAAAGAGGGAAATTCATTTAAAGTGTTGTTAAAGATTGGTCAAAGTGACAAAGACTTGAAGAATTCAAAGTTGTGAAAGACTTTCTATTGAAGGATTCACATCTGAAAGAAGACCTAAAGATTGTTGTCAAAAAAAAATTTAATCTTGAATCCAAAGGGGGAGATTGTTAAGTCGTATATTGTATTCAGGATTAAAGAGGGGTCATAGTTGTAAATTGTGTAAAACGTAAGTGTTTGTAAAAGCCTTGTAAGTCAAAGTCTTTGACTTTGACATGTTTTCTTGTTTGACTCATATAAATACTTATTACTTGTTTCATTTCATGTAACTCCTTTCATTGTTCAAGTCTTGTAACCATTCAAAGTGAGATATATGACAAAGACTTGTGACCATACTTTCTCTCTCTTCATTTTCATTGTGTTCTTTATTAGATTCTTATTCTTTAACTGTCAAATACTTGAATCTGGAATCACAATAGTATTTCCAATCGAGATGTATTTTTATGTTTTTTTTGGTGAAATCAATTGTTTGTAACATGTTCTTAGTGTACGCATTAAAAACACCCAAAAACACACATAAAACTTAGAGAGAGAACCACGTGAGACTTGTGGCACTCAGTGAGATCAATGACTAGGAAATCATTGTAATCATTCTAATCACACTCAATGTATGTAGAAATCATCTTTATATTGACTTGAAAATGATTAGAATGATTTCTTAGTCACAGATCTCACTGAGTGCCACAAGTCTCACGTGGTTCTCTTTCTAAGTTTTATGCTTGTTCGTGTGTGTTTTTGTCATGTGTGTTCTTAATTCTACAAGGACCAAACTATTTATATGGTCAACATTATGACCTTACAACTCAAGGACAATTGTCAAAGTCAAACATTTTTACTCACAAGCCTTTTACAAAACTTACACTTTACACAATTTACAACTATGGCCTTTTAATCTTGAATAAAATATTTGACTCAACTTTCTCCCCATTTGGATTCAATATTAAAAAAAATTGACGATAATATTTAGGTCTTCTTTCAGTTGTAAAGCCTTCAACATAAAGTATTTCACACCTGAAACACCAAAGGAAATTGAATTAGATGAATTCTTTGAAGATGAGTTAGTTTTCTTAACACCTGAAGTTTCATCTCTTTCAAACACACTTGGTTGTTCTACAAAATCTTTTGAATAAACAACTGTTGTTTTGGCATGTGTCACAAACTCCGGATTAGATCTCACATTCCATTTATTGTCATCAAACTCTTTCTGATCTGATAAATTCTTTTTAAATAAATCATTTTCAACTCATTTATCTGTTTACAAAGCTCTCTGTTTTCTTCTAAAGATTTATCTAATTTAAAATGAAGATCATAGTTTTCATCTTCCACTTCCTCGAGAGCCTTTTGTAAATCAGATATTTGCTTTTCAAAATCAGAAGTTTGATTTAACATGGAGTTGGACTCAAGCTTCTTTATAATGTGATCAGGATCTGAAGAGTTCATCAGTTCATCAAAAGTTTCTTCAGACATATTTGCAATGAACTCAGATTTTCTATCGAAATCAATGACATTTGATGACTTTTCCATCTTATCTCCCTTTGACGCATCAAAAGAAGTAGTTTCAGACGTAAGATTCTGATCACAACTATCAGCGTCTGACTTATATTTGTCACACTGACACTTGGTTTCAGGAATTACTTTTGTTAGCGCACAGATCTATTGGATTCAAGATCATCCAATCTGAAGTTTGCAATCTGAAGCTAATGCCGGAAAGTCGACTCTTAATATTAGTCTAAAATTCAGTTTGTAATAAATGTCAAAGTATTGTTTATTGTATTTGTTGTTTGTCCTAAATATCTAATTAATAGATATTAGGATATTAGTTTAATTAGTTAGATATTATAATATCTTTAGTTAGATATTATTATTAGTTTAATATTATTAAGGTTGCAAGTGGTTTTGTTAGTGTGTCTAGGAAGCAAGAATCAGATCTAAGATTCGCACATTCATACACACACACTCACGGTGTAAACTTAGAGAGAAAAACACAAAGAGCTTCAAATCGAACAAAGATCAAACCTTGTAATCGTTGTTATTAATCAAAAAGGTTGGTAATCGTTTATGTGTTTGTATCTATAAGAACTTGATAGTATTGTGGACCGACAATTGGTATCAGAGCCTAAAAAACAGATCAAAATCAAGTTTAAAACCAACGACTCTGTGTTCTTCATTTCAAAATCATTTTCGTGATTTAAGGTGTTTTTGGGTTAGAATCGATCAGGTTGTGATCGACTAGGGTGCTAGATCGAGTTGTTATTGTTTAATTTCAGTATAACACTGAAATCGAGTTTCAATTTTGGGATTTTGTTTCTGAGTTTACGTTCAAAAACGACACTGTTCCATCGATCTATATCTCAAAAAGTGTTTATTTGTGAAATCAAAAGGCTGTAATCTGTTATAGAAGTGTTTGTGGTCATTTTATTAGAGTTTGGTACTGCTAATCGAAGTCGAAATAGGTTTATTGTGCCATCAGTTGCAGGGACGAACTCGCGCAAAGTTCACATTTGCGCCAGTTCATAGCCACTTTTGTGCCATCAAATCATCGCGCAAACCTTAATTCGCACCAACAACTGCTCACGCAATCCTTAACTCGCGCGACCTTCAACTTGCGCAAACCTCAGTTCATGCCAACGACTTCTCGCACAAACCTTTAGTTCGCGCTAAGTCACATTTGCGCCAGCATCTTCTAACGCAATGTTCAAATTTGTGCCATCAGCTTATCGCGCAAATTTCAAATTTGCGCCACTAACGTCTAGCGCAAAATACCTTCCATTCCAACTAAAGTTTCCGCTACCTTCTCATCGCGCAAAGTTCTGTTTCTCGCGACCCTCACCTCACGCAAAACTCTTTTTGCGCCAATTCCAAACTTAGTCTTTTTCAATCAAAATTACTTCAAGAGAAGCTCTAGCAATAGGAACTGACTCAAAACCACCAATACTCTTCAGCGGAGTGTATGAACAGTGGAAAGATTGGTTCATGGACTTTATTGAAAGACATGAGTTGGGTGAATTCATCAGGAAATCGATAGAAGAAGGGGTTATGGCACCAGTTTATGAGACTCGTACGGAGGGAACTGTGGCAACAGAGATTGAACTTAAGTATCATGAACTAGAAGGTGATAACCTAAAAAGAGCAAAAGGTGATAGGTTAGCAAAGTCTTATATTCTTCAAGGAATTCCTAATGAAATATACGTGAAGATAGACATCTATAAGGCCTCAGGCAAACAGATGTGGGATCAGCTAGAGAAGATGATGCTAGGTTCAAAGGTTGGGAACCAGCTGAAGATATCCAACTGCCTAAACAACTATGAAGAATTCAAAGGCAAAGTTGGAGAGTCACTAGCAGTAACTTACGACAGATTCGTGACCTTACAGAACGAACTAAGCAAGAACAAGGTGACCAAATCGCAAATAGAGCTGAATGTCAAATTCTTAAGCATTCTCCAACCTGAATGGAAAATGTTTGCCAGGCAGATGAAACAAATCAAAGACTTAAACGAGATTCCACTTCATGAGGTGTATGAAACCCTCAAACAAAATGAAGAAGAGGTAGATGAAATACAAGATGAAAGGAGGCAGACTGGGAAAACAATTGATGATATAATTGCTTTTGTTGTGAAAAAGAAGAAAAAGAAGATGATTATGTCTGAACTAGAAGAGATTGAAAATGAAGCTAACTCTGACTCGGATAACTGTGAACAACTAAAGAAGAAAAAGAAGATGATTTTCTTGACTAAGGCTTTTCAGAAGAAATTCTACAAAAAGCCAATCTCAAACAGTCAGAGATATTCTTCTGGTTCGAGCAACTATATTCACAACGAGATAGTTGAAGGAAATAGATTTGAAGGAAAGAGAATAGAGGAAGGATCCAGTCGGTCAGAACCTCCAACATGCTACAACTGTGGAAAAATAGGTCACTTTGCCAGAGACTGCCGAAGACCCAAAGTCAGAAACTCAGACTACTACAAACACAAAATGCTTCTAGACAAGCAATAAGAGGCTGGAAAGGCATTAATGGCAGAAGATGAGTATTGGCTAGATCATTCTGACCAGGAAGATGAGGATGAAGAGAAGGATGAGAAAGCACATCTATGCTTCATGGGCAAGATGGAAATAGAAGTTGAAGTAGATTCAAATGATGACGAGGAAAATGAGGTATGTGATTTAACTCATTCAGATTTCTTAAATCAAATGAATGCCATGTTGTCTAAGCTCGAAGAGTTAGAGTCGAAGCTTAAGCGAGAAAAGGGTGTCATTCTTGAACAAAACCAATCAATACAGAAACTTAGCAATGTTGTTGCTGAGAAGAAAGTATTGGTTGAGACCTTACACAAAAACATTGACACCAGCGCCAAAGAACAGACCATAATTCTTCAAGAAGTTACTGAAACAAAGACTAAATTGAGAAAGAGTGAGTTTGATTTCATCGAGCTTACGAAATTGCATTCTTCAACTTCCAAAGAAAACGTTTTCTTTACTTGCTAAATTAAAAAGTTTGGAAGAGAATTTATACAAATTGGGTCAAATTGAACAAACCATTCATTTGAACAAACCCAAAGAGGAAATAGAGAAATGGGGACTCAGGTATGAGAATCCTCACTACCTTAAAAAGGGTTAATCTGAAGTGCCTGCAGTTTATGATCTTACATTTTTGAAACTAGCTCGAAGAATCCCTGAGCTTAAAGTTTTCTGGACTGGATTGTCAAGAGAGGATGAAGCCAAGGAAACGGAAAAACGAAAGAACACAACTAAAGTTCAACTTCCATTTCGTTATGCGAAGTTGAATAATAGTTATAATGATGATCCAATATGTCAAAAGAAAATCTTTCAAATGACTTCTTTCAGAGTTATTCTGTCAAGGAAATGGAGGCGAAGCCTATTAAAGGTAAACTATATGTCCCTCCTCTCGTTTTGGAAAATAAAATTTCTGAACTTGAGAATTCTTTAACAGATGAAATACTTTTGATTAATATTGAACAAAAAGTTTTTTCAACTGTGTTTAAAATTGCTGTTCTTTCTAAGGCTTCAAAATCTAATGATAGTTTTGGTCTAACTGATGGAGGGTTTGATTTTCTAAACTCTGACGGTGGTTTGGATCGTTGTTTTGATCAATTTGACTTTAATGCGAAACTTCCTAACCATTCATCTTTTGTTGTAAAATCATTGGGAAAAACCAGTATGTCTGTAAAAAGTGCAAAATCAACGAAAGATGATAAACCAGTCTCTTTGAATACTAAGTATGCTAAAGGTAAGAATAAATCTCAGCTTTTACAGAAACCGATCACAACTGGTAACCCAAAGAAGAAGCATTCAGTTGTTGCTCACAAGTCTAACTCAAAAGTTTCTACTGTTTCAGACCTTAGCAGGAAAAGGCCAGAAGTTAAATCTCAATGGAAACCAAAACAGGAGACTGACAAGACTGATAAATCTTTTTGTACTGTTGATTGTAATAAGACTTCGCCTATTAAAGATGTTTTAATTGCTGATGTTGTTATTTTGAAACCAAAACTTGTCGTTTATCGCAAGAAATACTCTATGAAGCAATTATTCCAGTTATCTTTATCCGCTAGAAAGTCTTCATATTATGATAAACATGTTTATGCTTCTTGTCAAGATTCTGATGTTTGGTATGACACTTATAATGTTCACTCTTATCATACTAATTCTTCATTTGATTCTAAAACGCAAAACGGACCCAAATTTCAATGGGTACCAAAATCATGTGCTAACACAGTTGGACCCAAATACCAGTGGTTACCAAAAGCTAAATCTGTGTTGCAGGCACTCAACGTTTAAAGAGGGAGCATAGATCTTAGGTTTTTGAAAAAAACAGTTCAAAACCCGGACTTAAATGTCAAGATAGAGGCTTCTAAGCAATTTCAGCTTAGAACCCGTACTTCAATGAAGTATGACTTCTAGACAAAACTGTCAGGATCGAATTCTCAACAAGAATTAATTCTCAGAAACAATATCAAAGAAGTTTGCGGAATAACACTTTGATATTCAAAGAAACAGTAAATCAATACAGAAAATATGATCAACAAACTGTAAACTTGTATTGAAAGCTTTGAAGTTACAAGATTACTCACTCAACCTCAATATTGATGAACAGGCTCACCAATACGAATTCTACTTCTCTAGAATTAGGATTTATGCCTTGAGGTTGATTGTCTCTCTAAAAGAATGAAAAACAAACGTTTTTTTTTTAACTATTCTAAACAATACAATATATATACTGAATACAAAGATAATTACAATAAATAAAATATCTTCAGTATATCTTCTATGTATATCTCTAAGCTTCCATGTATATCCTTTCAGACGAATCTTCATCATATAAGCAGTATTAATCTTCAGCAGCATTAACTTCCTTCTAGCAGCATTAACTACTAAGCAGTACTAACCACTAGCAGTACTAACTAGCTAAGCAGTACTAACTTTGTTCAAGCAGCACTAACTTTGACTAGCAGTATTAACTACTAGCAGTAGTAACATTGAACCAGCAGCATTAACCATACTTGATGAATTCTTCAGTTCCCAACAATCTCCCCCTAACTTGACTTTTAGGAAGAGAAGTCAAGTTCTTCAAATTTTCTTCAAGATGCTCCCAAAACTCTATTATGGTCTAAATTCCTGTGTTTGCATCCAATCCCAAACTCTGATTGATGGTTCTTTGAATCAAGTATTTAGCCATTTCTGAATCTGGAACACACCTTAACTTTTTCTTCAACATGGCATGTAGCTTCAATCTACTATGATTATACACTCTATCCACTAGGAAGTATTCAGTGTGATTTAAATCCAAAGTCACTGTATATACTCCACTAATTTCATATAGAGTCCAACTGTTTACTGATTTGAAGACATCCTTGATCAAGTGCTTTACTTCTTCAGGTTTGAACATCATACACAGATACTCCATTACCAGTTTTGTAATTGAAATCCCTGAAGCCTTTAGAATATATGCATACAACTTCATTCCTATCTCAAACATCTCTTCAATATCTGATCTAGAACATGTTCTGACAATTTTAGCCCATGTGTTAAACACTTCATACTTTTCATCCTTTCTTTTCAGCCTTATGTATTCCTTTCCATCAACTGTCAATGTATCCCAGAGAATCACCTCAGGAGGCTTAACTCCTACAGGCTCTGCTGAAATTGGTTCAGGCACTTTGTCCATCACTACCATATACAAATTAACATCATCAGTGTTAGATGGCTCTGTCTGTTTAGATAACTCAGGTGCCCCTTCTTCTTCAGCAACCTTATCAGCTTCTTCTTCAGATACTCTAGGCTTTTTAATTGGCTTTCTCCTTGCCATCATTTTTGTTCTCTTTAAAGTCTTTAGACTTTCTCCTAGAGTGGTCTCTTTCTTAGGGGGTGTTTCTTGCTCATCTGGAAATGGCTTTTGACAATCAAAGTCATTACTTTCTTTCATCCTCTTCTCCATCTCCACCCTAGCAGTTTCACTTCCCTGAAGCTTTAACATCTCTGAATCATAGAGTTCTTTGATCTTCTCAAAATACATTTTGGAGAACATCTCCTTTTTGACTCCTACAGCACCTTTGAGAAACATAATCATCTTGTTTCTCTCTTGGGTACCTAGGAATGTCTTTGAGGGTCTTCTCTTCTTTGCAACTGTTTTCACCACAGATTTCTTCATACTTGCAGCTTTCTTCTGTGCAATTTCAGTTTCCATGCTCTGTTGATAAGCTTCATTCAGTTCAGCAGCTAGAGCTTTTGCCATTTCCCTGTCCTTTTCCATCTGAACTCTTTCTTCTTTTTCAATATCCTCCTGCATCTTTTTAGCTAGGGCTTCATCTGATTCAACCAACCTTTGCTTTTTGATTGGTTGATCAGATTCTACCATCTTTGCTTTTCCTTTATCTTTGCTCATTTCCTTCTTACTGTTATCTTTCTTGATCACTTCACCTTGTTCTTTTATGATTACACCTTTGCTCTTCAAAGTGACCTTGGGAGTATCATTCTTGGCTTTTAGTAAGGTTTCTGCAATCTCAAGATCTGTTAACACTTCTTTCACAGTTTCTGCTGCTTTATTAATGTCAGCAATAGTAACTGTTTCTTCTTGCTGCTCCCCCTGAACATCAACTTTGTCTCCATCAAGCTCCCCATTTCTTGTGGCTTCTTCCATGTTGATCTCCCCCTTTTTGGGAGCATCATCCTCAGTCTTCTCCTTAATTGGAATTGCTTCCTCTTCTTCCTTTGTACCAGACTAACCACCATCCTTTTCAGCTTAGCAATCTGTTCTTGTTGTGACAGAATTACTAGCTTCATTTCTTCAATTTCTTTGCCTTGTTTGAGAACATCTTGATTGATGTTCCCCATAGTTTCCATCAATTCATCGTACGTATATCTGTCCTCACCCTCTCCAGAAGTGTTACCCTCCTTTGAAGGATCATTGGATCTTTTATTTGTGGAAGTCTTCTGCCTTGCAGAGGCACTATCCACCCCTGTGGTTTCTTGGCACCAGGGACCTTCAATTGATTGCTCATTCAAAGTTGCCATGGGGGAGGTCTTATTGATGTTACCACTTTCCTCCTCTGTACTAGCAGGAGTAGTGGCATCCTCATCACCCATATGCTCTACCTCCTCCTCAGAGAGCACCTCCTGTGGGTTGGGAGACACCCTTGTGGTTTCCCTTTGGATATTCTCTAGGGGAGAATTCTCCCTTAGAGGGCTTATAGGCTTAGTGGTTAATGGTACAAGAAGGGAAGGAGCCTTCTTGACCTGTTTTCTCTTGTAAGTTTGGGTGATGGGAGAGGTTGGTTTTTCAAGAAGGGACTGGGGAATGGATTTTGAGAGGGAAGGTTGGGCTTGGCTAGCAGTGGGTTGGTCTAATGGGGGCCTTGACCCTGCTGCCATACCTTCATTGGTTTGGGACACCACCATCATTGTAGAGAACAATGGGGTGTCAACTCCTTCAGAGTCCCCAGCAGATCTTCTCATATTTGAGAAAACCTTGCCTTTGGGGGGTTTAGGTACATATACCCCAACAGGTTGAGGTATATCCGTTAATTCATGAGTAATAACTGCTTGAACAAACCTGGGATACATAAAAAAGCTCTTTTTGTTTCCCATGTTTGAGACAAGATCATTGAAAATCATTTTAGAAAAATTATACTTTCTGGCAGTGGCCAAGCACACCAAAGCATAAGCAATAGTGCTGCTGAACTCACTCCATCCAGTAGTCTTTTTGGAGATACAGTGCATAAGAGTATGGACAAAGAAACGCCATTGGGGTGAGAATTTTGCTTTAGAAAATTTGAAAACTCCCAATGGGCCTCCATACCCCATTCTTGTAAGGTTTGAAAAGAGTTCATCATTTGGGATAGAGGTTATACCAGAGGCATCGTCTAGACGTAGACAGATGCGAATAACCTCTTCAGTAACCGTGAGTGATTGATCACAGATTCTTGTCTTGATCATCTGCACACCATTCTCAACAACAATGGTTGCATTGGCCCAGAACTGCCTTTGATGCTCGATATAGATTGTAGGGGATACACTAAGAGCATGAGCAATGTGGCTTGACTTGAGGAAATCCAGAATCTGATGAAATCCTGCAGCTTGCTTTGGCTTTTGTAGCATCGCAATCTCATTGTGCTCGTCGATGAAAGTCATGGATGCCATTGGTCTTAGTGAAAAGCTTGCCTGAAAACTTCGAACTTGAGAGAGAAAAGATTTTGAGCGCAAGAGAGCAGTATGCAAAGAGTCGTTATGAACTTTTAGGCGGGCAAATAGTATTTATAGTATTCGGAATATAAGCAGTATTAACCTAGAGCAGTATTAACTACTAGCAGTATTAACTGAAAGCAGTATGAACTACTAGCAGTATTAACTGAAAGCAGTATTAACTACTAGCAGTATTAACTGAAAGCAGTATTAACTACTAGCAGTATTAACTGAAAGCAGTATTAACTACTAGCAGTATTAACCACTAGCAGTATTAACTACTAGCAGTATTAACCACTAGCAGTATTAACTACTAGTGTATTAACTGAAAGCAGTATTAACTACTAGCAGTATTAACCACTAGCAGTATTAACCACTAGCAGGATTAACTACTAGCAGTATTAACTGAACTTACTCCTTTTAAACTTGCTAAACACTGAGTACTGCTATGCATATCCTGAAAAAGAAGATTAGTAACACCAAGAATAAAAATATACAGGTATAAAACCACTTTTTGAGAAGGAGATTATTCAGAGTTGATCATTCCCACACTTGTTACCAAGAAAGTGAATCTACCCACATCAAAAGCTTTAGTGAATAAATCAGCAAATTGATTATCAGTGTGAACTTTTACAACTTGAATAATTTTCTTTTCATTACAGTCTCTTATGAAGTGATACCTGATCTCAATGTGCTTTGTCTTTGAGTGCTTGACTGGATTATTTACAATGCTAATAGCACTGCTGTTGTCAATAAAGATTGGAGTGTGTAGAAAGGTTACCCCATAATCCAACATTTGATTCTGAATCCATAAGACTTGAGAACAGCAACTTGCAGCTGCTATGTACTCTGCCTATGTTGTAGATGTGGATACTGTGGTTTGTTTCTTGCACTGCCATGAGACTAGTCTAGCACCCAAAAACTTACATCCTCCAGAAGTAGATTTTCTGTCCAAGTTTGCCCCACCTAGATCACTGTCTGAGTATGCTATTAGGTCAAAAGGTGAGTTATGAGGATACCAAAGTCCCAATCTGGGTTGCCCTTTGAGATATCTGAATATCCTCTTAACAGCTTGAAAGTGAGATTGCTTTGGCCTAACTTGAAATCTTGCACATACACAGACTGGAAACATTATATCTGGCCTTGATGCTGTGAGATACATGAGAGAGCCAATCATGGATCTATAATGATGCACATCCATATCCTCCCCCTCAAGATCTGCTGTGATCTGCTTGTGTGTTTCCATAGGTGTGCTGGCAGGTTTTGATTTTGAGAAACCAAACTTGGTTAGAATATCCTGCACATACTTGGATTGACATATGAAAATGCCATCTGACTTCTGTTGAACTTGGAGTCCAAGGAAGAAAGTAAGTTCCCCCATGGAACTCATTTTGAACCTTTGATGCATTAAATCCTCAAACTCCTTGCACATGTTGTTTCTTGTAGAACCAAAAATAATGTCATCAACATATATTTGGACCAGCAAGATATCCTTCTTCTTTCTTTTGATAAATAGAGTCTTATCAATGACTCCTCTTTCAAAGTCATTTTCCAAGAGATAGGATGACAGAGTGTCATACCATGCTCTTGGGGCTTGATGTAGTCCATAAAGTGCTTTCTTTAATTTGTATACCCTGTCTGGATAGCTTGGGTTTTCAAACCCTGGTGGTTGACAGACATATACTTCTTCTTCAATTGATCCATAGAGAAAAGCACTTTTTACATCCATTTGGTAGACTTTGAAGTTCATGTAAGAAGCATAGGCTAGGAATAGTCTGATTGCTTCTATCCTAGCTACAGGTGCAAAAACTTCTTCATAATCTATACCCTCTTCTTGAGTATAGCCTTGAGCCACCAGCCTTGCTTTGTTTCTTATAACAATACCTCTTTCATCTCTCTTGTTTCTGAAGATCCATTTTGTGCCAATTGCTCTGTGACCTTTAGGAAGGTCTACTAGATCCCACACATCTTGTAGCTTAAACTGTAACAGTTCCTCTTGCATTGCTTCTATCCAGCTGGATTCTTTCATAGCATCATGTGCCTTTTTAGGCTCAAGCTGTGATAGAAAACAAGAAAGCACTGTATGCTGTTGATCTTGCATTTCCTGAAGTCTGCTTTGATGTCTAGTCATCATAGGAGAAGAGATATCTCCTATTATCAACTGTGGAGGATGATTCTTTTGAACTCTGGTGTTGTAACTAGGTTCTTCATTTAATCCAGCCTCAAGATTAGATTCATGCAACTCAACTGAAGTGTTTTCAGATGCCACTTCATTGTTTTCTTGAGTCTCCTCATCTCTAGTGTCTTCTTCACTCTGACTTGGTTCAGTAAATGTTTCCTTTTCACAGTCTTCAACTGAATTTACTGTGGGTATGGGAAAAATCCCAGATTTAGATATACTTTCTTGAACTTGTGTGATCTCTGATTCTCCACTACCTGTTCCTGTATACTCATTACTGAAACCAAAAGAGTTAGTTAGTGAATCAATGTCAAATAGCCACTGAGGTCCAGACCCAACAGGATTTGGTGTGTTCTCATTGCATTTGACATTGTCACTTTCTTCAATTATTCTACAAGAAGAGTTAAATACTCTGTAGGCCTTACTCTGAGATGAATATCCAACAAGAAATCCATCATCTGCTTTGTTATCAAACTTACCTAAGTGAGATTTGGTATTTAGAATTGTACAAGGACACCCAAAAGGTTTAAAGAAACCAATAAAAGGTTTTCTTTTATTTAAAAGCTCATATGGGGTCTTGTTCTTTTGCTTGACCATTAGAACTCTGTTTTGGACATAACAAGCAGTATTAACTGCTTCAGCCCAGAAGGTAATTGGCAATTTTGAATCAGCCAACAGAGATCTAGCAGCCTCTATTAGTGTCCCATTTCTCCTTTCAGCAACACCATTCTGTTGAGGAGTCCTAGGAGCACTATATTGTCTCTCAATACCTTTTTCTTCACAAAAGGTGTTTAGATCATGATTTTTAAACTCAGTTCCATTATCTGATCTAATGACTTTTACTCTTTGATTAGTTTGGTTTTCAATTCTTAGAATAAAGGATTTGATAAGACCACTTGTTTCATCCTTAGTCCTTAGAAAATATACCCAAGTAAATCTGGAGTAATCATCAACAATAACCAAGCAGTAAGATTTCTTGCCTATACTCATAACATTTGTAGGACCAAACAGATCCATATGCAATAACTGGAGACAAGTAGAAACAAAATTTAACTCTTTGGTCTTATGAGAAGTTTTGTGTTGTTTGCCTTTAAGACAAGCAACACAATGATCATCACATGAAAATACTTTTGAAGGTAAACCTCTTACAAGGTTATTTTTAACAAGATTGTTCATAGTCTTGAAATTCATGTGACACATCCTTCTGTGCCAAAGAGAGGATTCATCTACAGAAGCTTTTGAAACAAGACAATTTAGAGATGAATCACTATCAGCATTGTCCAAATCAAGACAGTAAACATTGTCCTTTCTTGGAGTTCTAAGTAGTATCATGCTTTCATCAACTACCTTGAACCCTGGAGCAAGAATCATACACTCAGTATTAGTAAATAATATACTATGTTGTTTGTCACAAACCTGTGATACACTTAACAGGTTGTACTTTAATTGATCAACATAGTAGACATCCTCAAATGTCATCTTACCTTTGGTGACATTACCTTTTCCACTTATCTTACCACCAGTAAGATTGTCTCCAAATGCAACATGTCCTCCATTAATATGCTTGAAATCCTGAAGGCATGACATGTTGCCAGTCATGTGCCTAGAGCAACCACTATCAACATGCCAAATGTTCTTTACCTTGAGCTGTTGGTTGCCTTGCACATTAAATAAATCAATTAGTATGATTGGGGACCCAAGCAAAAGTGGTCTTGGGTCTCCCTTTCTCATCAAAGTATTTACATTCCTTTTTAATGAGGTTTTTAAACTCAGAGCACTCTTTATTAGAGTACTTTGTCAATATGATTGGCTTAGCAGAACCAACACTAGAAGCAGTACTAACCTTAGAAGTACTAACAGAGTTAGCAGTACTAACAGGTTTAGCAGTACTAACCTTGTTAGCAGCATTAACATTGTTAGCAGTAGTATTACTTCTAGCAGCACTATCATTGTCAGCAACACTATTTGTGGTAGCAGTACTAACAGTTTTAGTGCTTTTAGGAATCCACATATTGACACTTTCTTTAACAGACTTTTTCTTCATGTGGCTTTTAGTTTTAACAGTTTTCTTAGCCACATGGTTCTTTTCAATTTTCTTATAACCAAAGGGTTTTTGCATGGATCTTTGGAAATTCATCCTTTGTTTCATAGGATTGAAATAACAGAATTTTGCAAGATGATTCAATTTGCCACAGATAAAACAAGGTTTTGGTCTATTGATTTTACTCAGATCAACCCCTTGTTTTTGTGCCCACTGATTATTCCAGTTTATTTGATTTCCCCTCTTTTTGTCCTATTTTTGGGGCTCATTCTTCTTACATGCACACTGTTTGCAAGGACCTGGATTCACAACTGTGGTCTGTTTGTAATGGACCTTACCAGACTTTCCCTCTGTCTTCTCTATGTCCTTGGATTTGATCCAAGCCCTTCCACAACCATCATTGGTGATAATGTTATTCTCTAGAGGAATCTCACCACTCACCTTGTTCTCCTTACTCTTGCCAACCTCTTTCTCAGTCTTATCCTCAACAACTACCTCATCTAAGGGATCTATTTCAGTGGCTCCCTCAGGCAAGTCCTTCCTATCTTTGGTGTCTAACAGGTCTGAAGTAGGAGGAATGTAATTGTTGTTATATGGTGGAGATGTTGCATTGTACCCAATTCCTCTTCTCAGCTTATCATGAATCTGATTTTGTAGTAAAGAGTCCATTGCTTTAGAAGCATTGGAAAACTTTTCTACATCAAGCTTAACCTTGGTTAGCTCCTCTTTCAGTTTTTCACTCTCCTCTTTAGATTTGGTCAGTTTAAGTTCTAAATCCTTTTTCTCCCACTGCCAGTAATTGGTGTCATATGAGTGTTGTAGTTCATTGGCTTGAAAACCTTTGATCTGATCTTCAAATCTCTCTACAATCCTTACATAGTCTTTTATATCTTTTTCTAATCTCTTAAGGTCATCACTCATCTTCTGATTGTGATCCCTGTACCTTTTAACAGTGTCTATGCAAGTTTTAGAACAGAGATTAGAACTTACCTCAGATGGGAGATCAGATACTTTAGCCATAAGAGCTTGATTCTGAATAGTTTCTTCTGCTTGATCACTCCAATCAAACCCCATTCCTTGTTGAGAAACAAGGGCTTGAGCAGAGTTTCTGTTGTTATTGAAGCTTCCAGATTGAGCTTGTTGATGGTTGTTGTTGTGAGACATTCCACTTCTGCATTCTCTAGCAAAATGTCCCTTCAGATGGCATTTGTAGCATTCTACCTTTGATTTATCAAACCCTGCTCCATCTTCTCTTCTTTTGGGAGAAGTTGTTTCTCCCAGTCCTCTTTATAAACTTCTTAACCCTCATGGAGAGCATGGCCATCTGCCATTTAATATCCATCTCTTCCAGATCATCGGGATGGAGTTGTTCTAAGTCATCATTAATCAAAGAGGAATTTCCATGATTAGAAAGAAAAGCTTCAAACACAGAATCAGTGCCTTTATCTTGATTTGTTCCATTAGCAGCATTAACTGATTCAGGGTTAGCAGTAGAATCAATTGATGCTGATAGGAGTGCAGCATTATGAATATATCCAGAAGGCTTCTTCTTTGCCTCCACCACAGCTTCAAATACTCTAAGATCATTGTACAGATCATCAAGTTCTTTTTCTTCCAACTGATCATTCTGTCTGAATGACACAGTGTACATGGTCCATTCATCTCCAAGGGACCTTAAGAACTTTCTGTTCACATCATCTTGATCAATCTGTACTCCCATAGTAGCTAGTTCACCAATTAGTTTATTAAACCTGTCAAAAGTTTGAGTCATGGACTCATTCTTAGTTGAGATGAAGTTTTCATACTGTTGCTTTAAGATTGCCTTTTGATTTCTCTTGGTACTTTTGGTACCTGAGAATCTCTTCTCTAGAGCATTCCAGAGCATCTGTGCATCAGTGCAATTGCAGAATTGGTGTTGATACTCATTTGGAATGGCCAAGAGCAGTGTGCTCAAGGCTTTCATCTCTGTCTGCCTTGTCTTCCTGTCTGCATCTGTCTTTGGAGGGGTTCTTTTGCCATCTTCACCAATCTTTCTTTCATCAGATGGGCCATTCTCAATGATGTCCCACATAGAGTAATCTGTGAGGAGAATATATTGCTTGATTCTGATCTTCCACATGTCAAATTCATTGGATCTAAGCATTGGAACTTTTGAGACCAAAGTACTGCTTGATTTTGTAAGATTTTCCATGATGAATAACTGTTTCTGAGAGAGTTTGGCTCTGATACCACTTGTCAGGATCGAATTCTCAACAAGAATTAATTCTCAGAAACAATATCAAAGAAGTTTGCGGAATAACACTTTGATATTCAAAGAAACAGTAAATCAATACAGAAAATATGATCAACAAACTGTAAACTTGTATTGAAAGCTTTGAAGTTACAAGATTACTCACTCAACCTCAATATTGATGAACAGGCTCACCAATACGAATTCTACTTCTCTAGAATTAGGATTTATGCCTTGAGGTTGATTGTCTCTCTAAAAGAATGAAAAACAAACGTTTTTTTTTTCTAACTATTCTAAACAATACAATATATATACTGAATACAAAGATAATTACAATAACTAAAATATCTTCAGTATATCTTCTATGTATATCTCTAAGCTTCCATGTATATCCTTTCAGACGAATCTTCATCATATAAGCAGTATTAATCTTCAGCAGCATTAACTTCCTTCTAGCAGCATTAACTACTAAGCAGTACTAACCACTAGCAGTACTAACTAGCTAAGCAGTACTAACTTTGTTCAAGCAGCACTAACTTTGACTAGCAGTATTAACTACTAGCAGTAGTAACATTGAACCAGCAGCATTAACCATACTTGATAAATTCTTCAGTTCCCAACAAAAACAGTCTAGGACTCGTACCTCAACAAACAATGGCTCTTGAATACAACAGTTCAAGACCCACACTTCAATGCTCAAAAGTCTTTACTCAAATTTTGTTTATAAATATATAAATCTCTTGTTTCGTATTTTCTCTTGTACAGATCCGTCATATGTGGTACTTGGATAGCGAATGTTCCAAGCATATGACTGGACAAAAAGGTATGTTGACCAACTTTACAGAAAAGTACTGCGGAACAGTTAGATTCGAAAACGACCAGTTTTCACCAATACTGGGTTATGGTGATATGGTACATGACAAAGTCACAATAAAAAAGGTGAGCTATGTTGAAGGTTTAGGACACAACCTGTTCAGTATAGGCCAATTCTGTGGAAAAGTCTTAGAGGTCAATTTCAAAGCCAAGAGGTGTTCTGTTCGCACTGAAGAAGGCGAGGAACTCATGGTCGGCACGAGAAAGTCCAACCTCTACACAATCAATTTGTCCAACGTCGAGACTGACAAGCAGGTTTGTCTACTCTCTAAAGCCTCGATGCAATAAAGCTGGCTATGGCATCGACAGCTCTCTCACCCCAACTTTCGGTACATCAACAAGCTGGTCAGTGGAAAGTTTGTGAAAGGACTTTCAGAGCTGAAGTATGAAAAAGAGCACCTTTGTGCAGCATGTGAAAAGGGAAATATGAAGAGGGCTCCACATAAACCAAAGCCTGAACCAAGCACAAGCGCTCCGTTAGAGTTGTTGCATATGGATCTCTGTGGTCCGATACGAACTGTTAGTCTGATTTTATAGTAATCATTGTATTTATAGGCTTGGTCTTATACTGTGCTTCGATTGTTTTATTTGTTGTATAAGGCATGGGTATTTAAGTCCCTTTGGGCTTACGCACATCAATTACAGAATTCTACTTTGTGCTTACTCTCTCTTTCTCTACTTTCTCTCTCTAAGATTTAGTGATTCTTGGATTATCAATTGGTATCAGAGCCAATATAAATCTGAGAGGATTGAGAGAATTGATTTTCGTATACTGAATTTGTGCATTAATCTGAAAATTTGATCGATTTTCTTGAATTTTTTAAGAAAATCTCGTTTTTTTTGGATTTTTCATCAAATTCAGACTTGTTTTTGATCGAATTTCTGTGTAAATTGGTTTGTTGGATTCGGTTTTGAATATAAAACTTTTTTAATTCACATCGATTTGCAAGAAAAACAAGTTTGGGTGTTCAATTTTGTGATTTTTCGATTTCTGGAAAAACGTATTTTACGTACTGTTCTTATAAAGAATTTCAGAATTTGTGGTTTTTGATTGAAATTTTTGTTTGAAAGTTCTTGTAAATCTATTTTCGAACAATTCTCAGTAAGAAATTTTATCAAAATCTGTTTTGTAATCGTTTTTTTTTTTTGAAGAATTATGAGTTTTATCTTCGATTTGCGCCAGATCTGTAGTTTGCGCGAGTTCACCGAGCTTTGCGCGAGTTCTTCCTGTTCTTCAAAGATTTGCTCCAGTTATTGTTCAAGAAAAGTTCAAGTTTTCTTGGTTCTCGTCACTTTCATCTCACACGAAGATCAGATTGCGTCTGATTCAGCTCACACAAATCCGTTTTGCGTCACCTGTGTATCACGCAAAGTCAAGTTTGTGTTTTCAGTGATTCGCGAAAAGTCAAGTTCTCGTCAACAACAGTTCACGCAACTCTCAGTTTGCGCTAGTATTTGATCGCGCAAAGTCAAGATCTCATCATTCAAGTCTTACGCAAAGCTTTCTTTGCGTCATCTTCGCATCACGCAAACTCAAGTTTGCGTCATTGTATTCTCTCGCAAAGTTTGGTTTGCGTCTTCAACGTCTCATGCAAAGTTTGTTTGTGCCTTCAACTATTCACGCAAATCTCAGTTTGCGTCTCCAATTGCTCGCGACAATATTCGTTTGCGCCATTTGCTGCTCAC
The DNA here is from genome assembly GCA_954870635.1 of Arctium minus. Taxonomy (NCBI): domain Eukaryota; kingdom Viridiplantae; phylum Streptophyta; class Magnoliopsida; order Asterales; family Asteraceae; genus Arctium; species Arctium minus. The sequence goes on from OX941092.1 coordinate 57,178,087, forward strand.
GCAAACATCTAGTTTGCGCCAGTTCAGTCAAGACTTAGAATTTTTTCTGGATTTATGAGATATGGATTCTGCAAAGTTTGCTTATCAACCTCAGTTCTACAAAAGCGATCTTATGATGTCATTGGGTACAGAAAATTGTCCTCCTGTTCTGATTCATGAAAACGAGTTTACTAAGTGGCAAGATAGATTTCTGAATTTTATCGAACGTCAAAAGAATGGAAATGATATGATGAATATTCTATCTGAAGGACCTTTTGAAAAACCCATTATGGCTTCTGGATTATATAAGCCTACCAAAGAATATACACCTGATGAGTTATCGCAGTATCAAGTTGATCGTGATATATAGGCAAATCTGATGTTAGCCTTGCCAAACTCTATCTACAACAGGATTGATTGTTTCAAAAATCATCCTAATCTTATGTGGCAACAGCTAGAAAAGATTATGCTTGGTTCTTCAGTTGCTAATCAACTCCGACATACTCGTTACATGAACAACTTTGAAGAATTCAAAGCCAAGGATGGGGAGTCACTGAAAACTGTGTATGACAGATTCTGTGGGTCCAACAATACTATATCAAGTTCTTAGATTAACAACACAATAAGATTACCAACCTGTATTGATTATAACAAATGGTTACAAAGTTGATCTGATTCAAGCTATAGATGTGTGGTCTCTGTTTTCTCTCTATTACACCTTTTTGTGTGTGTTTTTGTGTGTTTATAATATCTGATATATTGAGAGAGTGAGAGATAACGACATAAACTTTAATATCGAGAGTCAACGTTTCGGCTTTAGCTTCAGATTGCGATCTTCAGTTTGGATGATACTGAATCCAATGAGACTGTGTCTTAACAATATCCCCTTTTGGATCAAGATCATTACGAAAATGATTTTAGCAATTCAGTCTTCTTGTTCAGCTCGGAAGATGCAATCTCTTTCTCTAGCTCTTAAATCAGCATGTCTTTTTCTAACAATCTCCCCCTTTGAAGAGTGGACGTGATTCTTGAAACATGTGATCTTTGCCATTTCTTTTGTAGCCATTCTCCCCCTTTTTGATGTTAAGTGCAACGACTTCATCAAAATTAATTGTAAGAAATGTCTATCTTGCGGTTAGAGCCCCTGATCCGTTAATTCAAAAGATATTCATCCAGATCTTTTCAAATCCAGATAAAAATAGTTGTGTAACACCTGAATCAACTAATGAATCAGTTAACATGCCTGTTAGTAACACTAAGTCACTGTGTGTAACGAATACACATTGGAAAGGAGTTGTTTGATGTTGACTCCCCCAGGGCTTCCATTTAATCATCGAAACACCACAAAGGTAATTTCTATAAACATTATGACAAAGAAACTAATTCCTTGTGTGTTCGTGCTTGTGTTGAAAGAATTAAGCACTTGATGATTGCTTATAGGCTCAAAATTGTGTAAACCACTGAGACAACAGTAAGTTAAACACAGACTCAATGTGCATGATTAAAGTGCGAAGGTGGGGCAGACTTCCTTATTTTTAATATCCAGATTTTCCAAATGAAAATCAGATAGCATATGTGCTGCGTCCCCTTTAAAAATGTGAAACATTTTCTTGTTGAGAAGAAAATGAGTAGATAGTGAGGTTTGATCAAGATTTGGCATGGGTTAGTTGCCTGTTTCAATAATGTTCACCACATAATTGTGAAACACTAGTAATGTGGCTACCCGGCTCAGAAAACGTTGGTGCAGAGTTGTGATATTCTTTGAACTCTGTTCTCACACGCTCTTTCTTTTAAACAGTTTGCTTACTCTAATCACACTCATTTCTTTTCGCTTCTCACACTCAATCACTAAGGATTAACTTCTTGGGTAGAAATCACTGGTTAAGGTGATTCCATAGAAGTTGTGTTAATTCCTAGCACAATGATTCTTGTTTTCCTATGATGCATGTGATGCTCAGATTGGTTTAACTATTTCAGTTAAAGCACAATTTAGATCATGAAAACATTTAAAATTACACTCCCAAAATATAAAATCTGTTGAAAAATCGGGAAGTGGTTTGAACATTAAAAACAATGTTTTCCAAAGATTGAAAGTTGTCCTTCTTTCAATCATATATGAGATGAAGATTTAGAATTATACCTTGACGTACGATCTTCAATCTCATTAAGCTAAGCTTTAAGTCATAAACATATGAAGTTGTAAGCATCTCTCAAAAATTCTGCAAAAGTCTTATGTCAAGTCAAAGTAAAATTTATTCACTTAAAATGAAAAGAAAAAAAGCAGTAAAACTTTTTAAAGTACGAGCTCTGATCAGAAATAATCAGAAGTCATATTCGTACTCCTTGACTTGAAGAGCTCCCCCTAAATTCTTGCATTACAAAAAAAATTTGGCATTAAAAGGTACATGCAAAATTTTATGAGCTCCCCCTCGAAGTAATATTGACCACTTGTCAATTTCTTCTCATTCTCCCCCTTGGATTATGAACATTATATAGAAGTGCAGATATCAATCAGAGTTAAGAATTTAGAAAACTTTTATAGGTAACTACTGATTAGATTTTAAGATTTAGCATACCAAGCTTAGAGATAAGAAAGTTGAACCTCTTTTCGTCTAAGGGTTTGGTGAACAAATCGGCAAGTTGATAATCAGTTTTTACAAAGAAAAGTTCAATTATTCCCTTTTCAACATGATCTTTAATAAAGTGATACCTGACGTCTATGTGCTTAGTCTTGGTGTGTTGAACAGGATTCGCTGATATTGCGATGGCGCTCTTGGAGTCACAGTATATCGGGATTTTGTTGAAGTGGAAACCGTAGTCGCGCAATTGAGTTCTCATCCATAAGACCTGAGAACAGCAGCTAGCAGCAGTTACATATTCTGCTTCGGCCGTGGAGGTTGAAACACAAAGTTGCTTCTTCGATGCCCAACTTACTAGTTTGTCACCGAGGAACTGTACATGTCCTGACGTGCTTTTCCTGTCTAACATACAACCTGCATGATCTGCATCTGTGTAGGCTGTTAGTTCAAAACTAGTATCTTTAGGATACCACAGACCAAGATCTGCAGTGCCCTTTAGATACCTAAATATGCGCTTTACAGCAGACACATGGATTTCTTTAGGATTGGCCTGATATCGTGCACATAAGCATGTTGAAAACATTATATCTGGCCTACTAGAAGTAAGATACATTAAAGAACCTATCATCCCTCGATAAGTCCTAACATCAACAGCCTTTCCCGAAGGATCGGTGCCAATTTTAGTACCTGGTGCCATTGGGTACCAATCGGTTTTGAATTTTCCATTTGGAACTTCCGAAGAATATCCCTAATGTATTTTGATTGATTGATAAAAATACCCGATGAAAATTGTTTTACTTGTAAACCGAGGAAGAAATCCATCTCTCCCATCAAGTTCATCTGAAATCTAGACACCATAAGGTTTGCAAAATTCTTACAGTACTTAGTATTTGTAGAACCAAAGATAATATCATCTACATAAATTTGAATTAAAATGATATCGCCTTTTTCCTTTTAGATAAACAAAGTGGTATCCACCGTTCCTTTTGAAAACCCAGACTTGACTAGAAAAGTGGAAAGGACATCATACCAGGCTCAAGGTGCTTGTTTCAGACCGTAGAGTGCTTTCTCGAGAATGTAAACATGATTCGGCTTCTCTTGATTGACAAAACCTTCGGGATGAGAGACGTAGACTTCCTCCTTCAGAATTCCATTTAGGAATGCTGTCTTCACGTCCATTTGAAAGACAGTGAAGTTCTTGTGGGCTGCGTAGGCTAGAAACATTCTGATTGCCTCTAATCGCGCCACAGGAGCATATGTTTCGTCATAGTCTATTCCTTCCTCTTGTCTGTATCCTTTGGCTACTAGTCTTGCTTTATCTTGAAAAACCCATTTCGTACCTATAATGGTTTTATCTTTAGGCTTTGGTACGAGTCTCCATACTTGAATTGCATCGAATTGATTCAGCTCTTCTTGCATTGAGACCACCCATTCTGGATCAGCAAGTGCCTCTGATACACGTGTTGGTTCGAACTTTCTCAGAAAGGAGTCATGCATGCACAGGTTCATTGATGCTGACCTAGTTTGCACCGATTTTGATGGATCACCAATGATCTGTCTTAGCGGGTGCTCTTTGGTCCATTTATGTTCATGAGGCAGTGGATTAGATGATTGTATGACAGTTTTATCATCTACAAATCCACTTGTACCTTCTTCTGATTGTTCAGGAGGATTGATGGTTTCAGTTGAAGTGGCAGGTTCAGAAGGCTCAGTAGGTACAACTTGTTCTGGTTGTAGATTGATCTGTATAGTATCTCCTACTGTTTCAGCTACTTCTGTCACTTTATCAGTTGCCAGTTCTTCAACTGTTGGAGTCGGCATTTGAATTGTAATCTCTTGTTGAATCGGGGCATTTGATTCAATAGGAATATCTGAACTGGTTGGATGACTAGTCGTTAAGTCTTCCATCCTGTCAACCACAACAGATTTCTTTACATTAGATCCAAGAAATTCATCATAAAACAATTCAAATAATAAATCTAAATCAGATAAATGGTTAGTAGAAGTTGATGCTTCATCTGATTTATTCTGTTGAGACGTAGGTCCTGAACTGAGTTGCCCAGAAGCTAGTATTCCTGTTATAACGGGTTCTGAACGTTGTTGTTCGAAAGCCATTTCTTCATCAAACGAGACGTTGATGCTTTCAATCACCTTCTTTGACTTCTTTAGATAAACACGGAATGCAGTTGATGTCGAGGAATAGCCAATGAAGATTCCTTCATCCGCTTTAGCACTGAACTTATTTAGACTCTCCCTATCGTTTAGAACGAAACGCTTACACCCAAATATATGGAAATATTTGATTGTCGGTGTTCGGTTGTTGATTAATGCATAAGGAGTCTTCTTGAATCTTCGATGTACCATGGAGCGATTCTGTGTGTAGCACGCGGTCGATACAACTTCTGCCCACAAAAATAGAGGTAAGTCTGATTGACTTATCATAGTACGAGCAGCCTCGACTAGCGTCCGATTTCTTCTTTCAACCACTCCATTTTGTTGAGGCGTTCGAGCAGCAGAGTATTGATGTGAAATCCCGACAGATTCGAGATATTCTTCAACTTTGTTGTTTTTGAACTTTGTGTCGTTGTCTGTTCGTAGAAACTTGACCGATTTCTGCAGATTCACCTATGTCGTCTTTAGGAAAGTGATGGGTACATCTAGTGTCTCATCCTTTGAACGTAGAAACTTGACCCATGTATATCGCGAGTAATCGTCCACGATCACGAGTATGTACTTCTTGCCGCCTAGACTCTGAGTTTGCATCGGACCGCATAGATCCATATGCAATAACTCTAACGGAGCGCTTGTACTTGGTTCAGGCTTTGGTTTATGAGGTGCCTTCTTCATCTTGCTCTTTTCACAAGCTGCACAAAGATGTTCTCTTTCATACTTGAGTTCTGGAAGTCCTTTGACGAGCTTTCCACTGACCAGATTTTTGATGTACCGGAAGTTGAGGTGAGAGAGCCTTCGATGCCATAACCAACTTTGTGCATCGATGCTTTCGTCAGTAGACAAACTTGCTTGTTAGTCTGGACATTTGATAAATTGATTGTGTATAGGTCGGATTCTCGAGTACCGACCAAGAGTTCTTCGCCTTCTTCATTGCGAACTGAACATCTCTTGGCATTGAAGTTGACCTCTAAGTCTTTGTCACAGAACTGGCCTATACTGAACAAGTTTTGTCGTAAGCCTTCTACATAGCTCACCTTCTTGATCGTGACATTGTCATGTTGTACATCACCATATCCCATGATTGATGAAAACTGGTCGTTGTCGAATCTGACTGTTCCGCAATATTTGTCTTTAAAATTGGACAGTATCTCTTTTTGTCCTGTCATGTGCTTGAAACATCCGCTGTCCAAGAACCAGGTATGACTAGTCTACATAAGAGATATTACAAATTTAGAGATTGATACGACAACATTGGAATAATCACTTTGATTATCGAAGTGCGGGTCTTGAACTGATTTGTTCAAAATCCTATTTTGACTTTGATGTTCGGGTTTTGAACTGCATTATCCAAAAACCTATTTTGTCATTGAAGAACGAGTCCTGATCTGTACATAATCAGAAGTCGATTTCTCTTTAAGCTTTGTGTGCCTGCAACACAGATTTAGCCTTAGGTACCCATTGGAATTTGGGTCCTGCTGTGTTAGCACAAGATTTTGGTACCCATTTCAAATTAGGTCCTCTTTTCTTTTGAAATGTATGAGAAGGATTAGTATGAGATGAATGCACATGGTAATTTTCAAACCAATCTCCAGAATCTTGACAAGTGATAGAAACATGTTTATCATAAATAGAAGACTTTCTAGCAGATAAAGATAACTGAAATAATTGCTTCATTGTATATTGTTTACGAGAAACAACAAGTTTTGAGTTCAAAACAGCAATATCAGCAATTAGGACATCTTTACTAAGAGAAGTCTTATTATAATTAACACTACTAAACGATAAAACGGTCTTGTCAAGCTTCCGTTTGGGTTGCCATTGAGAATTTACTTCTGGCCTTTGCTTGCTCAGATCTGAAACATGTGAAGCTGGTGAGTTAGACCTTGGAGCAACAAGCGATTGCTTCTTCTTCGGTTTACTAGTAGTGTTCGGTTTTTGTGAATGCTGAGATATTTTTTTACCTTTAGCAATTTTAGCTTTTACAGAGACTGAATTATCAACTTTCGTTGATTTTGCACTGTTAACAGGCATACTGTTTTTTCTCAAAGATTTCTTATCAAAAGATGAATGGTTAGGAAGTTTTGTATTAAAGTCAAATTGTTCAGAACAATTATCTAAACCACCATTAGAGTTCAGAAAATCAAATCATTTACTTGATGAACCAAACATATCCTTTGACTTTGAAGCCTTAGAAATAACAGAATCTGAAGACACAGTTGAAAAAACTTTTAGCTCAATATTCATCAAAAGTCTTTCATCTGATAAAGAATTCTCATGTTCAGAAATTTTACTTTCTAAAACGAGAGGAGGGACATATAGTTTACCTAGAATAGGCTTCGCCTCCATTTCTTTTTCAGTATAACTTTGAAAGAAATCACTTGAAAGAGTTTTCTTCTTTTGATATATTGGATTTTCATCATAACTATTATTCAATTTCGCATAATAAAATGGAAGATGAACTTTAGATGATTTCAAACGTTTTTCAGTTTCGTTGGCTTCATCATTTTCAGATAGTTTAGTCCAGAAAGTTTTAAACTCAGGGATTCTGCGAGCTAATTGCATTGAAAGATGATCATAAAGTCCTGGGACTTCAGACATCCCTTTTTGTAGACAGTGAGGATTCTGATAACCGATTCCCCATCTCTGTATTTCCTCTTTGGGTTTATTCAGAAAAATAGTCTGTTCAGTTTGACCCAATTTGTATAACTTCTCTTCCAAACTTTTTAATTTTCCCAATAAAGAAAAGTTTTCTTTGATACAAGAAGCATGCAAATTTTTAAGCTCATATAAATCAATCCCACCATTTAGCAGTTGAGACTTGAGTTCAGAATTCTCTTTAAGAATTATTGTCTTTTCTTTTGCGTTGGTGTCATTATCTTTATGTAAAATCTCAATCAATACTTTTTTCTCAGCAATTTTATTGCTAAGTTTCTGTATCAATTGGTTTTTGTCAGTTATGACACCATTTCTTGCTCCAGATTAGATTCTAACTCTTTTTGTTTTAAACTCATGGCATGCATTTTATTCATGAAATCTGAATCTGATAAAGTACATACCTCCTCGTCTTCATTATCTGAATCAGCGTCAGCATCTGATTCTATCTTTCCCATCAAACACATGTTGACGGCTTCATCTTTCTCTTCATCCTCTTCTTCTTCGTCTGAGTGATCGAGCCAGTATTCATCCTCATCCATCAGTGCCTTGCCTGCCTCCTGTTGCTTTGCAAGAAGCATCTTGTTCTTGTAGTAATCTGAGTTCCTGACTTTTGTTCTTCGGCAGTCTCTGGCATAGTGACCTGTTTTGCCACAGTTGTAGCACGTTGGTGGTTCTGGCTGACTGGATCCTTCAGCTTTGAACTTTCTTTCTTCTGGTTTCCTCTCCTCTAATCTCTTCCCTTCAGACTGATACCTTCTCTCTTCAGGTTTCCTCTCTTCTGTTCTCTTTCCTTCAAATCTCTTTCCTTCATATCTGCTTCCTTCAACCCTTTCCTTCAATAGATGTTCTGATGAAATCACCCAGCTCATGTCTGTCAATGAAGTTCAGAAACCGATCCTTCCACTGTTCGTATTCTCCTTTGAAGAGAACTGGTGGCTTGGTGTCAGTTCCTATTGCGAGAGCTTCTCTGGATGTCATTCTGAAGAAAATTCTAAGTATGGAATAGAAGCTTTGCATTTGAGAAGGTTTGCGTTTCAAGTTGGGAGCGCAAAGTTGTGCTTTGCGTGTCTAGTTGGAAGCGCAAAGTTGTGGTTTACGTGTCTAGTTGGAAGCGCAAAGTTGAGGTTTGCGATTGTAGTGGGAGGCGCAAACTTGAGTTTGCGGGTCTAGTTGGAAGCGCAAAGTATGGTTTGCGTTACTAATGGTATGCACAAAGTAGACTTGTCTTTTGAAGAGATGAACACGTGAACTGAGGTTTGCGTTTGTCTTTGGATCCGAGAAGTGGAGTTTTGAGATGCTTTGTGTTTGCTTTGAGGAGCGCAAAGTGGGACTTTGCGTTTGACTTGGGACGCGCAAAGTGGTACTTTACGTTTGACTTGGGACGCGCAAAGTGGGACTTTGCGTTTGATCTTCTTCTTCTTTGCGTATGTTCATCCTGTTCTACGAAAAATTAACTGAAACTTGTTTTCTTTGTCGATTAGCAGTACAATTCTCTACCAATATGTCTAGAAACACTTCTAGAACTGAATGTAAGCAATCGATCTCACTTAAACACACTATTTGAAGAAATATTTTATCGCACAGTGACTTTTTGTTCTCGACAGCTTCCTCACTAAATCCACAAATAGGAACTCGAATAAAGCTTAATACTGAAATTAATCACACACAACTCGATCTAGCATGTATTTCGATCACAACCTGATCGATTTTAACACCTAAAACAGTTTAAATCTCGAAATCGATTTTGATCACAGAACACAAAGACGTTTTTGTAAATAACTTGATTTTGATCTTAATCAGGCTCTGATACCAATTGTGGGTCCAACAATACTATATCAAGTTTTAGATTAACAACACAATAAGATTACCAACCTGTATTGATTATAACAAATGGTTACAAGGTTGATCTGATTCAAGCTATAGATGTGTGTTCTTTGTTTTCTCTATATTACACCTTTTTGTGTGTGTTTTTGTGTGTTTATAATATCTGATATATTGAGAGAGTGAGAGATAACGACATAGACTGTAATATCGAGAGTCGACTGAAAACTGTTACATGAACAACTTTGAAGAACTCAAAGCCAAGGATGGGGAGTCACTGAAAATTGTGTATGAAAGATTCTATGCCATTATTAATGATCTGAGGAAAATTAAAGTGGAAAAGACTGAGCTTGAGACAAATCTGAAATTCCTCAATGCACTTCAACCAGAATGGAACAAATCTTGTCACAGATTGAGGAATGATGTCAGAATATCTTCAATGCAGATCCAAGAGATGTACGAGATTTTAATGACTGATGAGTGCATTGTAACTGAGAAGAAGGCCAAACTTGATAAGAAAAACAAGAAATCAGTGGACCCAGTTGCACTTCTAACGAGCCATCTGGAAAATCAAGCATTGTCTGATAATGCTTACGACGGGGCCACTGATGATGATGGCGAGGCTCTTCAGAAAGCAATGATCCTTCTCTCACAACATTATCAGAAAAAGTTCCAACCTCGGTCGGGTTCCAACAATCTTCGCTTCACTTCTGGGTCAAAGAATGTTCAAGTGCCCGAGGCTAAGAAAGCGGTTGCATGCTACAATTATGGAAAGCGTGGTCACATAGCTAAGGAGTGTAGAGTGAAGAAGGTTCGGGATTCGGCATAATATCGAAAGAAACTGGAACTAGCTGAGAAAAGAGAGAATGGAACTGCTTTGCTGGTGGAAGAGGAATATTGGTTGGATCATTCCGACGATGAAGCTGCAAATGTGGAAATTGCTCAAATGGTGATGATTCTGATGAATATGAGGTAATTACTGAGTTTGATTTCACGTTTATTTCTTCACAAATGAAGATAATCATAATTATCGGTTCACAATATATATCAAGTTCTATCGATACGAACACATTAACGATTACCAACCTGTATTGATTAATAACAATGGTTACAAGGTTTGATCTTTGAAGCTCTCGTGTGTGTTCTCTCTGTATTACACCTTTTGTGTGTGTGTGAAAGTGTGATGTCTGATTTCTTGAACGTTAGCTTCTCAAACACACAAACACCTAATATCTAACTAACTAATATCTAGATATTATCTAAAAACTAATATCTAAATAACTTAGATATTAAATAACAAACTAATATCTAACATAATTAGATATTTAAACTAATTTAAACTAAATACTCAAATTACAATAAACAATAATTTACTTCGACATTTATTACAAACGATATTAGACTTTTGTATCGAGAGTCGACTTTCCGGCAAAATCTTCAGATTGGATCTTCAGATTGGATGATCTTGAATCCAATAGATATGTGATCTAACAATCTCCCCCTTTGGATCAAGATCATTACTAAAATGATTTAGCAATTTGGTCTACTCTTTCAGCTCAGAAGATGCAATCTCTTTTTCTAGCTCAAAATGCTTTAGCAAAGTATCTTCAAAGAAAATTTATTTGAAATCAGCATGTCTTCAGAATACTTTGATCTCGTATTTCTTGGTTAGATTTTCCTTTCTCCAATGTCTTGCAATGTAATGGACTGGACATTTCTTAAAGCTTTAGATTCTCCCCCTTTTTGATGGAAAGTGCAACCACTTCATCAAAGTTGTGAGTAAGAAATGCCTGTCATTTGGAGCCTCTGATCCATCAATTGAAAAGATATTCATCCAGATCTTTGCAAATCCAGACAAAATAGTCGTGTAACACCTGAATCAACTAATGAATCAGTTAACATGCCTGTTAGTAACACTAAGTCACTGTGTGTAACGAATACACATTGGAAATGAGTTGTTAAATGTTGACTCCCCCAGGGCTTCCATTTAATCATCGAAACACCACAAAGGTAATTTCTATAAATGTTATGACAAAGAAACAAATTCCTTGTGTGTTCGTGCTTGTGAAAGAAAGAATTAAGCACTTGATGATTGCTTATAGGCTCAAAATTTGTGTAAACCACTGAGACAACAGTAAGTTAAACACAGACTCAATGTGCATGATTGATGTGCGAAGGTAGGGTTGACTTCCTTCTTTTCAATATCCAGATTTTCCAAACTGAAGTGCGTCGAACTGATTCAGCTCTTCTTGCATTGAGATCACCCATTCTGGATCAGCATGTGCCTCTGATACGCGAGTTGGCTCAAGCTTGCTCCGAAAGGAGTCATGCATACACATGTTCATTGATGCTGACCTACTTTGCACCGGTTTCATTGGATCGCCAATGATCTGGCTTGTCGGGTGCTCTTTGGTCCATTTGTGTGCATTAGGCAGTGGATTATATGAATGTATGTCAATTGTATCATCTATAAATCCCCTTGTACCTTCTTTAGATTGTTCAGGAGGAATGATGAGTGCAGTTGAAGTGGTAGGTTCAGAAGGCTCAGTAGGTACAGCTTGGTCCGGCTGTAGATGGATCTGTACAGAATATGCTACTGTTTCAGCTACTTCTGTCTGTTCATCATTTGTCACTTCTTCAACTGTTGGAGCCGGCATTTGAATTGGAATTTCTTCCTGAATCGGGGCGTTGGATTTAGTAGGAATATCTGAACTGGTTGGATGAGTAGTCATTAAGTCCAAGAAATTCATCATAAAACAATTCAAATAGTAAGTCTAAATCAGATATATGATTAGTTGACGTTGATGTTTCATCTGATTTATTCTGTTGAGACGCAGGTTCTGGACTGAGTTGCCCAGAAGCTAGTACTCCGGTTATCACGAGTTCTGAACTGTGTTGTTCAGAAGCCATATCTTCATCAAACGTGACGTTGATGCTTTCTATAACCGTCTTTGACTTCTTCAGATATATACGATATGCAGTTGATGTAGAGGAATAACCAATGAAGATGCCATCGTCCGCCTTGGCACTGAACTTGTTGAGACTCTCTCTATCGTTTAGAACGAAACACTAACACCCAAATATATGGAAAAATTTGATTGTCCGTGTTCGGTTGTTGTTCAACGCATAAGGAATCTTCTTGAATCTTCGGTGTATCATGGATCTATTCTGTGTGTAGCACGCAGTCGATACAGCTTCGACCCACAAAAATAGAGGTAAGTCTGATTGACTTAGCATAGTTCGAGCAACCTTGACTAGCATACGATTTCTTCTTTCGACCACTCCATTTTGTTGAGTCGTTCGAGCAGCAGAGTATTGATGTGAAATCCCGACATATTCCAGATATTCATCAACCTTTTTGTTCTTGAACTCTGTGTCGTTGTCTGTTCTTAGAAGCTTGACCGATTTCTGCAGATTCACCTGGGTCGTCTTCAGGAATGTGATGAGAACATATGGTGTCTCATTCTTTGAACGTAGAAACATGACCCATGTGTATCTCGAGTAATCGTCCATGATAACGAGTATGTACTTCTTTCCGCCTAGACTCTGAGTTCGCATCGGACCGCATAAGTCCATATCCAATAACTCTAACGGAGCGTTAGTACTCGGTTCAGGCTTTGGTTTATGTGGAGCCCTCTTCATCTTTCCCTTTTCACATGCTGCACAAAGATGTTCTCTTTCATATTTGAGCTCTGGAAGTCCTTTGACGAGCTTTCCACTGCCCAGATTGTTGATGTACCTGAAGTTGAGGTGAGAGAGTCGTCGATGCCATAACCAGCTTTGTTGCATCGAAGCTTTCGATAGTAGACAATCCTGCTTGTCAATCTGCACATTTGACAAATTGATTGTGTAGAGGTCTGATTCTCGAGTACCGAACAAGAGTTCCTCGCCTTCTTCAGTACGAACTGAACACCTCTTGGCTTTGGAGTTGACCTCTAAGTCTTTGTCACATAACTGGCCTATACTGAACATGTTGTGCCGTAAGCCTTCAACATAGCTCACCTTCTTTATCGTGACTTGATCATGTTGTACATCACCATATCCCATTATTGGTGAAAACTGGTCATTGACGAATCTAACTGTTCCGCAATACTTCTCTTTAAAGTTGGACAACATCTCCTTTTGTCCAGTCATATGGTTGGAACATCCGCTATCCAAGTACCACATATGACGGATATGCACAAGAGAAATAACGAAACAATTGATTTAGATAGTCTTAAAACAAAGATTGAGTTAAGACTTTTTGAGCATTGAAGTGTGGGTCTTGAACTGATTTGTTCAAAAGCCATCTTTCTCTTAAGCACGGGTTTTGAACAGACGTGTTCAAAAACCATTTCAGATTTCTCCTTCTTAAACGTTGGGTGCCTGCAACACAGATTTAGCTTTTGGTACCCACTTGAAATTGGGTCCAACTATGTTAGCACTAGATTTTGGTACCCATTTGAAATTGGGTCCTCTTTTCATTTGAAATTCATTTGAAGCATAATAATTAGATGAATGCACATGATAATTTCCAAACCAAATCTCAGAAACATGTTTATCATAAATAGAAGACTTTCTAGCAGATTTAGATAACTGTAATAGTTGCGTAAAAGAGTATTTCAAAATAGTAGCAACATTCGCTTTCAAAACATCTTTACTAGGTAAAGTCTTATTACAATTAACACTACAAAACGATTTATCAGCCTTGTCAAGCTTCTGTTTCGGTTGCCACTTAGATTTAACTTCTGGCCTTTGCTTGCTCAGATCTGAAACATGTGAAACTCGTGAGTTAAACTTATGAGCAACAAACGAATGCTTCTTCTTCGGATTACCAATAGTGTTCGGTTTCTGTGAATGCTTAGATTTAATCTTACCTTTAGCATTTTTAGCTTTCACAGAGACTAAGTTATCAACTTTCGTTGATTTTGCACTATTAACAGGCATACAGGTTTTTCCCAAATATTTCACAACAAAAGATGAATGGTTAGGAAGTTTTGCATTAAAATCAAATTGTTCAAAACAACCATCCGAACCACTGTCAGAGTTAAGAAAATCCAACCCTCCATTTGATGAACCAAACATGTCATCAGATTTAGAAGGCTTTGAAATAATAACATTTTTCAGCCCGGTTGAAAAAACTTTTTGTTCAATCTCAATCAAAAGTCTTTCATCTGTTAAAGAGTCCTTGAGTTCGGAAATCTTACTTTCCAAAACAAGAGGAGGGATATAAAGTTTACCTTTAACAGGCTTTTCCTCCATTTCTTTGACAGAATAACTTTGAAAGAAGTCATTTGCAAGAGATTTGTTTTCATCTTTTTGATCATAACTATTATTCAGCTTCGCATAATAAAATGGAAAGTGAACTTTAGATGATTTCAATCGTTTTTCCGTTTCTTTGGCATCGACGAGAGAGTCTTAAGAACGTAAAATCATAAAGTGCAGGCACTTCAGATATACCGTTTTTAAGATAATGAGGATTCTCATAACGGATACCCCAATTTTCTTTATTCTCTTTCGGCGTTGGCATCGATGAATGGTTTGCTCACTTTGACCTAATGAGTATAACTTCTTTTCCAAAGAATCTAATTTAGCAATTAAAGTTTTGTTTTCTTCAGTACATGAAGAATGCATTTTAGTAAGCTCACTGAAATCAAGCTCACTCTTTCTAAGTTTAGACATGACTTCAGAATTCTCTTTAAGAATTATTGTCTTTTCTTTGGCGTTGGTGTCATTGTTTCTATGTAAAACCTCAATCAATACTTCTCTCTCAGCAATTTCATTGCTAAGTTTCTGTATCGATTGGTTTTTGTCAGTTATAACACCATTTTCTCGCTTAAGCTTCGACTCTAACTCTTGTTGTTTTAAATTCATGGCATGCATTTTATTTATGAAATATGAATAAGATAAATCACATACCTAATCTTTCTCATCCTCTTCTGAATCTGCTTCAGCGTCTGATTCCTGCTTTCCCATCAAGCACATGTTGACTGCTTCATCCTTCTCTTCATCCTCTTCTTCCACGTCTGAATGATCAAGCCAGTATTCATCCTCTGCCATCAGTGCCTTACCAGCCTCCTGTTGTTTTGCAAGAAGCATTTTGTTCTTGTAATAATCGGAGTTTCTGACTTTTGGCCTTCGGCAGTCTCTGGCAAAGTGACCTGTTTTGCCACAGTTGTAGCACGTTGGTGGTTCTGACTGACTGGATCCTTCAGCTTGAAACCTCTTCTCTTCCGGTTTCCTTTCCTCTATTCTCTTTTCTTCAGCATGATACCTTATCTCTTCCGGCTTCTTCTCCTCTATTCTCCTCCCTTCAAACTTCTTTCCTTCATATCTACTTCCTTCAACCCTTTCCTTATGAGCATAATTGTTAGGCCTTCATATATACTTCGTGTAGAACTTCTTCTAAAAGGCCTTAGTCAACATGAGCATAGCCTGCTTCAGTTGTTCACAGTCATCCGAGTCAGATTTGCATAAGCTTCATTTTCTTCTGATTCATACACAATCATCTTGTTCTTCTTCTTCTTGACAACAAGAGCAATTGTGTCTTCAACTGTCTTTACTTTATGCCTCTTTTCATCTAGAATTTCATCCACCTCTTCTTCATTTTGTTTGACGGTTTCATACACCTCATGAAGTGGAATCTCATTCAGATCCTTGATCTGCTTCATCTGTCTGGCAAATCTCTTCCATTCCGGCTGTAGAATACTTAGGAATTTGACGTTTAGCTCGATTTGAGATTTGGTGACCTTGTTCTTGCTTAGTTCGTTTAGCAAGGTCCCGAATCTATCATAAGTTCCTTCTAGAGACTCTCCACTTCTGCCTTTAAATTCTTCATAACTGTTTAGGCAGTTGGAAAGTTTGAGCTGTTTCCTAACCTTTGAACCCAACATGATCTTCTCTAGGTGATCCCACATATCTTTGCCCGAGGCTTTATAGCTGTCAATCTTTACATAGATTTCGTTTGGAATTCCTTGTAGAATGTATGACTTTGATAATCTATCACCTTTTGCTCTTTTTAGGTTATCATCATCGAGCTCATGATACTTAAGATCATACTGTGTAGGCACAGTTCCAACCATACGAGTCGTCTTAACTGGTTTCATAATCCCTTCTTCTATCGATTTCCTGATGAATTCACCCAACTCATGTCTTTCGATAAAGTTCAGGAACCAATCTTTCCACTGTTCGTATTCTCCTCTAAACAGAACTGGTGGCTTGGTGTCAGCTCCTATTGCAAGGGCTTCTCTGGATGTCATTCTAAATAAAAAGATCCAAGTCTGGAAAACTATGAGTTTTTAGAAGGTGGCGCAAATGGGGTTTGCGATAGTGGTGGTTGGCGCAAATAATGTTTTGCGCGAGATATACGTGGCGCGAAGTGAGGTTTGCGTTACAAGATGGTCGCGCTAATTGAGCTTTGCGCGATGAGAGTCTGGCGCACAATAGGTTTGCGCTACGCGTGGCTGGCGCAAGATGAGACTTGTGCTTTTCGTGAAGAGTTGATCGCGCGTACTGAGTTTTGCGTGATATCTTGGTCGCGAGAGTTGAGGTTTGCGTGAGCTTTTGGTGGCGCATAGTGGGCTTTGCGTTATTCGTGGTCGTGCAAAATGAGACTTTGTGTGAAGTGTTTATGGAGCAAAGTGGGTCACGCAAAGTTTAACTTGTGTGAGTTCGTTCTTGTGTTTGCGCGAGTTCGTCCAGTACTTCGATAAATCGACTAAAAAAACCTGTTTTTCTAAGATTAGCAGTCCCAATATGCAATAAAATGACCACTAACCTATCTAGAACAGATTGTTACCACTCGATCTCGATAAAACTCACTTTTTAAAAAACAAATCGATGGCACAGTGACTTTAAAAAGTCGACTGTTTTATCACTAAAATCACAAATTAGAACTCGATTTAAGCTCTATTCTGAAAACAAACTGCAACAACTCGATCTAGCACTCCTATCGATCACAGCCTGATCGATTTCTAACCCAAAAACACACAAAATCACGAAAATGATTTTGAAAATAAGAACACAGAGTCGGTTTTCTTAATACTTGACTTGAAACTCTTAAGTTCAGAGCATCGACGAGAGAGTCTTGAGAACGTAAAATCATAAAGTGCAGGCACTTCAGATATACCGTTTTTAAGATAATGAGGATTCTCATAACCGATTCCCCAATTTTCTTTATTCTCTTTCGGTTTGTTTAGATGAATTGTTTGCTCACTTTGACCAAATGAGTATAACTTCTTTTCCAACGCATCTAATTTAGCAATTAAAGTTTTGTTTTCTTCAGTACATGAAGAATGCATTTTAGTAAGCTCACTGAAATCAAGCTCACTCTTTCTCAGTTTAGATTTCACTTCAGAATTCTCTTTAAGAATTATTGTCTTTTCTTTGGCGTTGGTGTCATTGTTTCTATGTAAAACCTCAATCAATACTTCTCTCTCAGCAATTTCATTTCTATGTTTCTGTATCGGTTGGTTTTTGTCAGTTATAACACCATTTTCTCGCTTAAGCTTCGACTCTAACTCTTGTTGTTTTAAATTCATGGCATGCATTTTATTTATGAAATATGAATAAGATAAATCACATACCTAATCTTTCTCATCCTCTTCTGAATCTGCTTCAGCGTCTGATTCCTGCTTTCCCATCAAGCACATGTTGACTGCTTCATCCTTCTCTTCATCCTCTTCTTCCACGTCTGAATGATCAAGCCAGTATTCATCCTCTGCCATCAGTGCCTTACCAGCCTCCTGTTGTTTTGCAAGAAGCATTTTGTTCTTGTAATAATCGGAGTTTCTGACTTTTGGCCTTCGGCAGTCTCTGGCAAAGTGACCTGTTTTGCCACAGTTGTAGCACGTTGGTGGTTCTGACTGACTGGATCCTTCAGCTTGATACCTCTTCTCTTCCGGTTTCCTTTCCTTTCCTCTATTCTCTTTCCTTCAGCATGATACTTTTTTCTGGATTTCTGAGATATGGATTCTACAAAGTTTGCTTATCAAGCTCAGTTCTACAAAAGCGATCTTATGATGTCATTGGGTACATAAAATCGTCCTCCTGTTATGATTGATGAAAACGAGTTTACTCAGTGGCAAGATAGATATCTGAATTTTATCGAACGTCAAAAGAATGGAAAAGATATGATGAATATTCTATCTGAAGTACCTTTTGAAAAACCCATTATGGCTTCTGGATTATATAAGACTACCAAAGAATATACACCTGATGAGTTATCGCAGTATCAAGGTGATCGTGATATATAGGCAAATCTGATGTTAGCCTTGCTAAACTCTATCTACAACAGGATTGATTTTTTCAAAAATCATCCTAATCTTATGTGGCAACAGCTAGAAAAGATTATGCTTGGTTCTTCAGTTGCTAATCAACTCCGACATACTCGTTACATGAACAACTTTGAAGAATTCAAAGCCAAGGATGGGGAGTCACTGAAAACTGTGTATGACAGATTCTATGCCATTATTAATGATCTGAGGAAAATTAAAGTGGAAAAGACTGAGCTTGAGACAAATATGAAATTCCTCAATGCACTTCAACCAGAATGGAACAAATCTTGTCACAGATTGAGGAATGATGTCAGAATATCTTCAATGCAGATTCAAGAGATGTACGAGATTTTAATGACTGATGAGTGCATTGTAACTGAGAAGAAGGCCAAACTTGATAAGAATAACAAGAAATCAGTGGACCCAGTTGCACTTCTAACGAGCCATCTGGAAAATCAAGCATTGTCTGATAATGCTTACGACGGGGCCACTGATGATGATGGCGAGGCTCTTCAGAAAGCAATGATCCTTCTCTCACAACATTATCAGAAAAAGTTCCAACCTCGGTCGGGTTCCAACAATCTTCGCTTGACTTCTGGGTCAAAGAATGTTCAAGTTCCCGAGGCTAAGAAAGCGGTTGCATGCTACAATTGTGGAAAGCCCGGTCACATAGCTAAGGAGTGTAGAGTGAAGAAGGTTCGGGATTCGACATAATATCGGAAGAAACTAGAACTAGCTGAGAAAAGAGAGAATGGAACTGCTTTGCTGGTGGAAGAAGAATATTGGCTGGATCATTCCGATGATGAAGCTGCAAATGTGGAAATTGCTCAAATGTGCTTCATCGGAGATGATCAAAGTGATGGTGATGATTCTGATGAAGATGAGGTAATTACAGAGTTTGATTTCACGTTTATTTCTTCACAAATGAACATAATCATAACTGTCGGTCCACAATATATATCAAGTTCTATCGATACAAACACATTAACGATTACCAACCTGTATTGATTAATAACAATGGTTACAAGGTTTGATCTTTGAATCTCTCGTGTGTGTTCTCTCTGTATTACACCTTTTGTGTGTGTGTGAAAGTGTGATGTCTGATTTCTTGAACGTTAGCTTCTCAAACACACGAACACCTAATATCTAACTAACTAACTAATATCTAGATATTATCTAATAACTAATATCTAAATAACTTAGATATTAAATAACAAACTAATATCTAACATAATTAGATATTTAACCTAATTTAAACCAAATACTCAAATTACAATAAACAATAATTTACTTCGACATTTATTACAAACGATATTAGACTTTTGTATCGAGAGTCGACTTTTCGGCATTTGCTTCAGATTGGATATTCAGATTGGATGATCTTGAATCCAATAGATATGTGATCTAACAATAACTGCTTTGCATGATCTTCGTTTAAAGTTATTATCTGAAAAGCAATTAAATGTAGAAAAGTCAGATTTGATTGACAAATTGAAAATTTTCTTTGAAAGATGAAAAATCTATTTTGGATCATACTAAAAACATCTTTCAAAAGAAATTTGATGATTTAGAAAAATCAAATAAGACTTATCTTGAATCTTTGACGGAAATGACCATATTAAAGGATGATTTTTCGGATAAAATAAATAAGTTAAAAGAAAAGTTATATCGAAGGAATCAATCTGAGCAAACAATTTTCATGAATAAACCAAGGAGTGATGAGGCTTTAAAAGAAAAATGGGGACTTGGTTTTGAAAATCCACATTGTTTAAACAATGCGATAAAAAAATCCCCAACTTTACATAAATACGATTATCTAACACTTGCTCAATATGCTCCTCAATTTAAAATTGATTAGATGAATGAAAAGCAAGTGTTAGAAATCGAAAAGTGTTAAAGTCAAACAAATCAATCTCATGAACACACCCTTCATCAGAATTTAGAAAATCATTTGCAGACGCAAATAAGTCATCAAAATCAGGTTCAGAGGTTTGAGGTGCCTTAGAAGAATTAGAACACTTTGGAGATTTAACTTTTAAAACAGTGTTCTTTAATAGACTAGAAAATACACTTTGTTCTATATCAACCAATAATCTTTCATCAGATAAAGCGTTTTCAAGCTCAATTATTTTGCTTTCTAGCATAAGTGGAAGAATATAAATTATTTTGCTTTCTAGTTTGAAAGAACCTTGGGTTTTTCAGAAAGATAACTATCATTCAGCTTTTGATAGCAGAATGGTAGTTGCATTTTCTTTAAACTCTTTCTTTTCGCATCTTCTGTTGCCTCTACCTCATCAGGTGACTTGATAACAAATTTGGCTTTCAAATCAGGATATTTAGCAGCCTCATATAGAAAATCAAAATTATATAAAGCAAGCCGTTTTCTGATGGCTTTCTTAAGATAGAGTGGGTTTTCGTAACCGCGACCCCACTTCTCTTTGACATCAGCCTCTTCATTAGGGGTGTTTAGAAAAATGGTTTGATCTGTTTGGCCTCGTGCATACAATTAGGCTTCCAAACCATTTACTTTCTTTCTTAATCTCTTGTTTTCTACCTACAATTGATTAGCTTTTAGTATAGATTCTTGTTTCTCAAAATCAGACTTAGATATCTTAGAAACAAAATCAGAAATCTTACTTTCAAAACAATCTTTTTCTTGTTTAAAAATAGAGACATATTTGTTTAGAGAATCAATCAGATCTTTGTTCCCAACAACTTGTTTGTTGAGTTCTGTTAGCGCACAGATCTATTGGATTCAAGATCATCCAATCTGAAGATCCAATCTGAAGCTAATGGTGGAAAGTCAACTCTTAATATAAGTCTAATGTCGTTTGTAATAAAATGTGAAAGTTTAGTTTTTAGTATTTTATTATTATTTCTAAATATCTAAGTTATTAGATATTAGTTAGATATTATATTTTAGATATTATGTTAGTGTGTTAGAGAATCTAAGATATCAGATCACATACTACACACACATACACGGTGTTTTACTATTCATCAGAGAGAAAACATCAAGAGTTTCAAACCGAAAACATTAATCCTGTAATCCGTAATTTATAATCTAAACAGGTTGGTAAATCATATGTATTGTTGTTTTCATAAGAACTTGATATATTGTGAACCGACAATTGGTATCGGAGCCTGAAAAACAGATTCAAATCAAGTTTTAAAAGAACGACTCTGTGTTCTTCATTTCAAAATCTTTTTCAAGTTTAAGTGTGTTTTAGGAGTTGAAATCGATCAGATTGTGATCGATTTGTGGTCTAGATCGTTTGGGTGTTGTTTAATTTCATTATAGAGCTTTAATCGATTTCAATTTCGTCATTTTTGTGTCTGAGTTCTTGAGTTCAAAAACTCACTGTTTCATCGATATTATTTTCAAAAAGTGATTTTTATTGAGTTCAAAGGCTAGAAATCTGTTCAATAAGTGTTTGTGGTCATTTGTTAGAATCTGGTACTGCTAATCGTTGTCAAACAGGGTTATTTGAGCGATCAGAGTCGAATTTCGAAGTTACAGGGACGAACTCGCGAGAAGTGAAAGTTTGTCCTAGTTCATAGTATCTTTTGCGCCAGCTTCGTCTCGCGCAAATCTACCTTTGCACCTTTCACACACCGGACGAGCATATCTCCACTTTGCGCCAACAACTTTCAGCGCAAAGTTCGCTTTTGCGCCATCAACATCTCGCGCAAAAGTTCTTTCGCGCAACCTTCGACTCGCGCAAAACTCAGAACGCAAACTTTGCTCGAAGTTACTTTTGCGCCAACACCTCATAACGCAAAGTTGATTTTTGCACCAACTACTTGAAGCACAAACCTTCTTTTGCGCCAACCTCTACTAGCGCAAAGTATTACTTCGCGTCACACAAACCTCGCACAAACCTCTTTTGCGCCAGTACCAGACTTGGTCTTTTTAAATCAGAATGACTTCAAGAGAAGCTCTAGCGATCGGAACTGACTCAATGCCACCAGTACTCTTCAGGGAAGAGTATGAACAGTGGAAAGATCGGTTCATGGACTTCATTGAAAGACATGATTTGCGAGTATTCATCAGGAAATCAATAGAAGAGGGAGTTATGGCACTAGTTTATGAGACTCGTACGGAAGGAACTGTGGCAACAGAGTTTCAACTTAAGCTTGAGGAACTAGAAGGTGATAACCTTAAAAGAGCAAAAGGTGATAGATTAGCAAAGTCTTATATTCCTCAAGGCATTCCAAATGAAATATATGTGAAGATAGACAACTATAAGGCCTCAGGCAAACAGATGTGGGATCAGCTAGAGAAGAAAATGCTAGGTTCAAAGGTTGGGAACCATCTCAAGATATCCAACTGCCTCAACAACTATGAAGAATTCAAAGGCAGAGTTGGAGAGTATCTAGAAGTAACATACGACAGGTTTGTGACTTTGCTGAATGAATTAAGCAAGAACAAGGTCACTAAATCACAGATAGAGCTGAATGTCAAATTCCTCAGTATTCTCCAGCCTGAATGGAAGAGGTTTGCCAGACAAATGAAGCAAATCAAGGATCTAAATGAGATTCCACTTCATGAGGTGTATGAAACCCTCAAACAAAATTAAGAAGAGGTGGATTAAATCTTGGATGAAAAGAAACAGGGTGAGAAGACAGTTGCTGACTAAGTTGCTCTTGTTGTGAGAAAGAAGAAAAAGAAAATGCTTATGTCTGAATCAGATGAGGTTGAAAATGAAGCGAACTCTGACTCGGACGACTGTGAACAACTAAAGCAGGCAATGCTTATGCTGACTAAGGATTTTCAGAAAAAGTTCTACAAGAAGCCAAGTTCTAACAGTCAGAGGTATTCATCTGGCCCAAGCAACTATGTTCACAAGGAGAGGGTTGAAGGAAAGAGAATAGAGGAAAGGAATCCGGAAGAGAGCAGGTATCAAGCAGAAGGATCCAGTCAGTCAGAACCTCCAACGTGCTACAACTGTGGCAAAATAGGTCACTTTGCCAGAGACTGTCGAAGACCCGAAGTCAGAAACTCAGACTACTACAAGAATAAAATGCTTCAAGCCAAGCAACAGGAGGCTGGAAAGGCATTGATGGCAGAAGATGAGTACTGGCTTGATCAATCAGAAGATGAGAATGAAAAGAAGGATGAAACAACTCACATGTTCTTAATGGGCAAGCAGGAATCAGAAGCTGAAGCTGATTCTAATGATGAGGAAAATGAGGTATGTGATTTAACTCATTCAGATTTCTTAAATCAAATGCATGCCATCTTGACTAAACTCTAAGAGTTAGAGTCGAAGCTTAAACGAGAAAAAGGTGTTATCAATGACAAAAACCAATCAATACAGAAACTTAGCGAGGATATTGCTAAGAAGAAAGAATTGATTGAGGAAATGCATAAAAACTTTGATAACTTCACTAAAGAAAAGACAATAGTTCTCAAAGAAATAACTGAAACAAATTCTAAATTGAGAAAGAGTGAGTTTGATTTCAAAGAGCTTACGAAAATGTATTCTTCGTGTTCCAAAGAAAACGAATCTTTACTTGCAAAATTAAAAGCTTTTGGAAGAGAAGTTATACAAAATGGGTCAAACTGAACAAACCATTCATCTGAACAAACCCAAAGAGGAAATAGAGAGTTGGGGACTCGGATACGAGAATCCTCGTTACCTTAAAAATGCTAAATTTGAAGTGCCTGCACTTTATGATTTTACATTTATGAAACTAGCTCGACGAATCCCTAAGCTTAAAGTTTTCTGGACTGGACTGTCTAAAGATGATGAAGCCAAGGAAACAGAAAAACGAAAGAACACATCTAATGTTCAACTTCCATTTCGTTATGCAAAGCTGAATAATAGTTATAATGATGATCCAATATATCAAAAGAAATCTCTTTCAAATGACTTCTTTCAGAGTTATTCTTTCAAAGAAATGGAGGCGAAGCCTATTAAAGGTAAACTATATGTCCCTCCTCTCTTTTTGGAAAGTAAAATTTATGAACTTGAGAGACCTTTAACAGATGAAAGACTTTTGATTGATATTGAACAAAAAGTTTTTTCAACTGTGCTTAAGAGTACTGTTCTTTCTAAATCATCAAAGGCTTCAAAATCTGATGACATGTTTGGTTCAACTGATGAACGGTGGTTTGGATGATTGTTTTGATCAATTTGATTTTAACGCCAAACTTCCTAACCATTCAAATTTTGTTGTGAAATCCTTGGAAAAACCCAGTATGTTTGTAAAAGGTGCAAAATCAACGAAAGTTGATAAATCAGTTTCTGTGAAAACTAAGAATGCAAAAGGTATGAATAATAAATCCCAGCATTC
Organism: Arctium minus; assembly: GCA_954870635.1. Lineage (NCBI taxonomy): Eukaryota > Viridiplantae > Streptophyta > Magnoliopsida > Asterales > Asteraceae > Arctium > Arctium minus. Next base: position 57,202,847 of record OX941092.1, read on the forward strand.
ACAGAAACCGATCACTACTGGTAAGCCTAAGAAGATTCATTCAGTTGTTGCTCAAAAGTCTAACTCACAAGTTTCAAATGTTTCAGATCTGAGCAAGAAAAGGATAGAAGTTAAATCTCAATGGCAACCAAAACAGGAGATTGACAAGACTGATAAATCTTTTTGTAGTGTTGATTGTAATAAGACTATGCCTAGTAAAGATGTTTTGAATGCGAATGTTGCCACTATTTTGAAACCAAAACTTGTCGTTTATCGCAAGAAATACTCTATGAGGCAATTATTCAAGTTATCTTTATCTACTAGAAAGTCTTCATATTATGATAAACATGTTTATGCTTCTTGTCAAGATTCTGATGTTTGATATGGCACTTATCATGTTCACTCTTATCATACTAATTCGTCATTTGATTCTCAAAAGCAAAACAGACCCAAATTTCAATGGGTACCAAAAACATGTGCTAACACAGTTGGATCCAAATACATATGGATACCAAAGAAAAGGGATGAATCTGTGTTGCAGGCACCTACTGTCAAGAGAGAATAGGAGAAAAGAGGCTTCTAAGCAATTCAGCTTAGAACCCGTACTTCAAACAAAGTATGACTTCTAGACAAAACAGTCTAGGACTCGTACCTCAACGAACAATGGCTCTTGAATACAACAGTTCAAGACCCGCACTTCAATGCTCAAAAGTCTTTACTCCAATTTTGTTTTATGGATATCTAAATCTCTTGTTCGTAATTTCTCTTGTGCAGATCCGTCATATGTGGTACTTGGATGGCGTATGTTCCAAGCATATGACTGGACATAAAGGGATGTTAACCAACTTTAATGAGAAATATTGCGGAACAGTTAGATTCGAGAATGATCAGTTTTCACCAATACTGGGTTATGGTGATATGGTACAAGACAAAGTCACGATCAAGACGGTGAGCTATGTTGAAGGCTTAGGACACAACCTGTTCAGTATAGGCCAGTTCTGTGATAAAGGCTTAGAGGTCAATTTCCAAGCCAAGAGGTGTTCTGTTCTCACTGAAGAAGGCGAGGAACTCTTGGTCGGCACTCGAAAGTCCGACCTTTACACAATCAATTTGTCAAACGTACAGACTGACAAGCAGGTTTGTCTACTCTCTAAAGCCTCGATGCAGCAAAGTTGGCTATGGCATCGACGGCTCTCTCACCACAACTTTAGGTACATCAACAAGCTGGTCAGTGGAAAGTTAGTTAAAGTACTTCCAACGCTAAAGTATTAAAAAGAACATCTATGTGCAGCATGTGAAAAGGGAAAGATGAAGAGAGCTCCACATAAACCAAAGCCTGAACTGAGTACAAGCTCTCCATTAGAGTTGTTGCATATGGACTTATGCGGTCCGATGTGAACGCAAAGTCTAGGTGGAAAGAAGTACATACTAGTTATCGTGGACGATTACTCGCGATACACTTGGGTCAAATTTCTACGTTCAAAAGATGAGACACCAGATATTCTCATTACATTCCTGAAGACGACCCAGGTAAATCTGCAGAAACCGGTCAAGCTTCTAAGAACAGAAAACGGCATAGAGTTCAAGAATAAAACAGTTCAAGAATATCTCGAATCAGTTGGGATATCACATCAATACTCTGCTGCTCGTACGCCTCAACAAAATGTAGTGGTCGAAAGAAGAAATCGTACGCTAGTCGAGGCTGCTCGTACTATGCTAAGTCATTCTGACTTACCTCTATTTCTGTGGGCTGAAGCTATATCGACTGTTTTCTACACTCAGAATCGCTCCATGATACACCGCAGATTCAAGAGGACTCCTTATGCGTTGATCAACAACCGAACACCGACAATCAAATATTTCCATAGATTTAGGTGTAAGTGTTTTGTTCTAAACGATAGAGAGAGTCTGAACAAGTTCAGTGCCAAGGCGGACGAAGGCATCTTCATTGGTTATTCATCTACATCAACAACATACCGTGTATATCTGAAGAAGTCAAAGACAGTTATTGAAAGCTTCAACGTTACGTTTGATGAAGAAATAGCTTCTGATCAACACAGTTCAGAACCTGTGATAACCGGAGTACTAGTTTCTGGGCAAATCAGTCCAGAACCTGCGTCTCAAGCGATGAAATCAGATGAAGCATCAACGTCTACTAATCATTTATATGATTTAGATTTATTATTTGAATTGTTTTATGATGAATTTCTTGGATCTAATGTGAAGAAATCTGTTATGGTTGACAGGATGGAAGACTCAATGACTACTCATCCAACCAGTTCAGGTATCTCTACTGAATCCAACTCCTCGATTTAGCAAGAAATTCCAGTTCAAATGCCTACTCCAACAGTTGAAGCTGTGACAAATAATGAAGAGACAGAAGTTGCTATATCATTAGGATGTTCTGTACAGATCCATCTATATCCGGACCAAGATGTACCTGCTCAGACTTCTACACCTACTACTTCAACTGCAACCATAATTCCTCCTGAACAACCAGAAGAAGGTACCATTGGATTCATAGATGATAATATTGATATATATTCATATAATCCAAAGGGGGAGATTGTTAGCCCACAGATCTATTGGATTCAAGATCATCCAATCTGAATATCCAATCTGAAGCTAATGCTGGAAAGTCAACTCTTAATATAAGTCTAATGTCGTTTGTAATAAAATGTGAAAGTTTAGTTTTTATTATTTTATTATTATTTCTAAATATCTATGTTATTAGATATTAGTTAGATATTATATTTTAGATATTATGTTAGTGTGTTAGAGAAGCTAAGATATTAGATCACATACTACACACACATACACGGTGTTTTACTATTCATCAGAGAGAAAACATCAAGAGCTTCAAACCGAAAACATCAATCCTGTAATCCGTAATTTATAATCTAAACAGGTTGGTAAATCATATGTGTTGTTGTTTTGATAAGAACTTGATATATTGTGGACCGACAAGTTCAAATATCTTTTGATTTTTCTTTGTAATTCTGCTCTTTTCCTTTTGCATTTTAGATTGTAGGTCTTGAAGTTCGACCATCATGGCTTCCATTTTGGTCATAAAATCAGATTTGGAAAGATTAAGTACCTCATCAGTTGTCTCTTCATCACTGTCATCATATTTCACCGTATCGCCCATCAAGCACATGTGTGATGTTTCCTCTCTCTCTCTTCTTCATCTGAATAGTCTAACCAGAACTCATCTTCGACCATCAATGCCTGACCAGCCTCTTGCTGTTTGGCTAAGAGCATCTTGTTCTTGTAATATTATGAATTTCAAACTTTTGGTTTCCGACAGTCCTTTGCATAGTAACCGACCTTACCACAATTGTAGCATTTAATCAGGTCATCTGTCTTCTTTTCAGCACCAGTATAATCATTCACAAACTTCTTTCTTTCTTCGGACTTTCTTTCCACATACCTTTTCTCTTCAAATCTTTTTCCTTCAACTCTTTCCCGATGTTCATGGTTCTTTGATCCGGACGAGGAATACCTTTGAGAATTAGAACCCGGTTTCTTGTAGAATTTTTCTGAAATGCACGGGTCAATAAAAGCATAGCTTGCTTGATATTTTCACGATCATCACTGTCCGACGCAGAATCAGAATCAGAACTGGGTATCACTACTTTCTTCTTTTTCTTTTCATTCTTCTCTTTCTCCTCTCTCCAGCTACCAGTGCAATGGGGTCAACAACCTTCTCAACTTTCTTTTTCTTCTCATTCCTTTTCTCTTCAACTTCTTGTTCATTCTGTCTTAGTGTCTCATAAACCTCATGAAGTGGAATTTCACTTAGATCCTTCATTTGTTTCATTCTGCGATTGTGCTTCTTCCACTCCGGCTGCAAAATGCTTAGGAACTTGACATTATTCTTGATCTGCTTCTTCTTGACTTTGTTCTTTGAAAGTTCGTTCAAAAGAAGCATGAATCTTTCATACGTTTCCTCCAGGATTTCAATTTCTTTGCCCTTAAACTATTCATAGCTGTTTATACAATTGACCACTTTCATCTGATTTCCAACCTTGGAGCCCATCATCATCTTTTGTAACCGATCCCACATCTTTTTTGCATTATCTTTGTAGCTGTCGATCTTGATATAAATCTCATTCGGGATACTTTGAAGTAGAAGAGATCTGGCTTGTTTATCAGTTTTGAATCAACTTTTCTGCTCATCTGAATATTGTGCATAATCCTTCGGAATTCTTTTCATCTTTCTCACTCTGTCTTTGTCTCCATCCTCACTGTCAGATGATTCGTCATCTGGTATCTCTACAGTTGGTGGTACCATTGGACCTTCAGTTATTGACATCAAATTGTTTTCCCCATTTGCGTGTCTGTCGACAAAGTCTAGAAATCGATCCTTCCACTGTTCATATTCGCCTTTGAATAGAACATAAGGCTTTACGTCTGTACCGATAAAGAGAGAGTCATTGGAAGTCATCCTGTTAAAGAAATATTCAATAAGAAACTTGAAACTGATCATTAGTCCAATTTGAAATCACAAAAATACAGAAAAGCAACAGAAATTAATTTTCTAAAAATTCTACAAGTATAGAATTCGCATGTTACATAGAAGATGCAAGGAATTCGCAAATAACACTGAGAAACACACAGAATTCACACACAACATACACCAACTTCAAAATTCGCAAGCAAAAGAAAATCAACAAGAATTCGTAGGACCTTTAGAATTCACAGACTACATATACCAAATTTAGAATTCGTAGACACCAAATGATTTATAATTCGTAGACAAGAGATCTGTGAATTCAACTCTTTTCGCAAAACACACAGATGCGAAATATGTGAAATTCACACTTCAGACACCTGCGAATTTTATCCTTGATAAATTTCTAATGAAACTTTTCGCATATCACAGGTATACGAATTCTGAAAGATTTCTCAATACTCTCACATGCGAATCTTAAGCAATTGACAAGAGACAGTGATACGAATCCTATACAATTTGCAAGACTCCTCTGCGAATTCTACCCTTGTGATTTTTCAGAAACAACAATTATACGAAAACTAATGTGAATCCTACGAAATCTTCAAGATTTCTGCGAATTCTTTAATCTTTCTGTGAATCCTTGAATACTCTGTGAGTTCTTCAGAATATCTGCGAGTTCTTGAGATCTTCGTGAAAAACAACCTTTGAAATCCTCATAAACCTATCTATTCTTCGAATTACAAACTGAGATTTTGACACAATACACTCTAACACAACTAGAAACGAATCCTAATACTGAATTATAAGAAAATTCATTCCATTTTACAATATGATCCAAATATGGTGCGATAAACTCGTAAAAACAAAACTCTAAGATCTCATCAAATTCACAAAGTTTATAGCGCAATACTTGAATTATCCTATAAAAAATCGATCTAATACACTATACGAATCTAATAAACTCGATTACAACCTAAAATTTACGCAAAAAACCAAAATTGAATATGTAACTCAATGTAACAGTGTGTCGAACTGTGTTTTTCATGATTTCAAATCGGATCTGCTCTGATACCAATTGATAGTCCCTGCTTATCATTCTTATCGAATCTAACAATTAACAACAAAAAGAATGATTATTCATATTAACACTCAACTTGTTATCTTTGATTTCAATCAATCAGTTCGTACAATCTTTCTCTCTCTAGCTTTCTCTCTCTAGCTTTCTCTCTCTACAATCTGCGTACCTCCTCAATTCAGTTCTAGTTACTTGTATTACAAAAACTACAAGTCTATTAAACCAAAATACAAAACTACACGCTTAAAGACAAAACTTACAAACTTTGACTTTGACTTTTATTACATTGACTTTGACTTTACAGTGAGAGTTGACTTTCAGCTTTGACTTCTTGAACTTTGACCTTCAGTCTTTTATGATCTTGCATCCAACATATTTATGCTCTAACAGATTGAAATAAACATACTGATTCAACTGAATCATCAACATAAGAAGATAAGTGATGGAGCACAGATTTGTTGGATTCAAGATCATAAAGATTGAAGATGGAAGTTCAAGAAGTCAAAGGCTGAAAGTCAAATCTCATGGAAAGTCAAAGTTTTTGTTAATAAAGTCAAAGTCAATGTTTTATATTTTGTTTCCTTGTAACTGTGTGAAGGTATAAATACCTTCAGTCTTTGTAATCAGGTAGGTAACACAATTCAGTTGTAGTAGAGAGCAGATTAGAGAAGAGGTGATTAGAAATTCATTCTAGAGAGAGAGTAAATGTAGAATGAGAAAGTGAGATTGTAATTGTTATGAATTAAATCAAAGACTTGTGATTACGAGATTCTCATCTTGATTGTTGTTTTTACAATTAGAACTTGATCAAAGGATATGACTTCTGATTACTTCTGATCAGAACTCGTACTATAATTGTTTTACTGCTTTATGTCTTTTAATTTTCAATAAATTTGTGAATAAAGTAGCTTTGACTAGACTTTGAGACTTGTGCAGTTTGAGAGAATCTTACAAGATCATATCTTTATGACTTAAGCATGACTTCATGATATTTAAGACGAAGCGAAAAAGTTAATTTCTTATCTTAATCTCATATATGGTTGAAAGAAGGACAACTTTTAATTATAGAAAACATGTTCTTAAATGTTCAAACCACTTCCCAATTCTTAAACAGATTTCATGAATTGGAAGTGTGATTTTTAAATGTTTTTTAAAATTTACTTGTGCTTACATGACTATAAACCGTCTGTTTCTAAAGATAAATACATGCGTATTGTCTTTTCTCTATACTTTCAAGTATTCACACACACCGTGTCTCAAATTTGAAACATATTTTTCGATGGTAAGACACGTCGCTTGTACTTCAATGAATATTGGGCGTCATTTCATTTCGAAACGTTCATTTCAAGACTTGTCTATATCTTGGTTCGTATAGACACATCTCTGTTATTGTTGATCATAAGATTTAACTGATATATCATTTCATTTCTGATCATTTTCATACAATGTCAGATTTTGAAACAAGTCTCTTGCATTCATATTCATTCATTCAATATACTTGTTTGAAAATACTTCAGTGTTTTAAAAATGCTCAAATCGTTATGATTATATTCTGAGCATATCTACATCTGACTTGTATTTGAGCTTTAACAGTTCAAGATAAACCATTTTGAACAACATATGCTTTATAGGATATTATGGGTTCTTTCTGCTAGGAATTAAATGAACTTCTATGGATTCACGATTACCAGTGTCTCTTACCCAAGAAGTTATTCCATAGTGATTGAGTGTGAGGAGTCAAAAAGAAATGAGTGTGGGTTGTGTGTTGAGGTAAAATGGAAAAGAGAGTTTGGTTAGATGTGAGCTTAATGATTAAAAGAAAGAGGGTGTGAGAACAGAGTAAAAGAATATCAAACTTTGCACCAACTACTTTCTGAGCCGGGTAGCCACATTACTAATGTTTGACAATTCTTCGTGAACATTATTGAAACAGGCAACTAGCCCATGCCAACTCTTGATAAAACCCCAACGGCCACTCATTTTCTTCTTAAAAAGAATGTGTTTCATATTTTTAAGGGGACGCAACACATATGCTATCTGATTTTCATTTGGAAAATCTGGATATTGAAATAGAAGGAAGTCTGCCCCACCTTCTCACTTCAATTTTGAGCCTTTATAAGCATTTAATGACTTAATTCTTTCTACACATGCACGAACACACAAGGAATTTGTTTTCTTGTCATAACATTCATAGAAATTTAATTTGTGGTGTTTCGATGATTGGATGGAAGCCCTGGGGGAGTGAACATCAAAAAGCTCCTTTCCTATGTGTATCCGTTACACACAGTAACTTAGGTGTTACATTCCTATTTTGTCTAGATTTGAAAAGGTCTGGATGAATATATTGTTCGAATTGGCAACGAATCAGAGGCTCTTGGACAGGTCAGAATGGTCAAAGACATTTTCTAGAGAAAGTTTTGATGTTATAGAAGCTCTATTCATCAAAAAGGGGGAGATGGTATCAAGAAATGTTCAAGTTGGAGAAAAAGGTTCAATAAATGTGTGATTCAATGAAATGTTCAAGTTGAATGAAATGTCCGGGAAGAAATGTTTGTATCAGATATGGGGAGAGATAATTTGCTGAAGCAATCAGAGTTTTGTCTGAAAGAGGTTTGCTTACAACCTTTGGGGAGAATGCTATTATTATTGAAGAACATATTTTTTTTGGAAGATTGCTGAAAGTTTTTGAAGATACAGAGTTTATCAAAGAAAGGGGAGAATGTCAAAATTTTCATATGAATAGGGGGAGAATGTGGATTGTTTGAGAAAATCGTTTTTGTATCAAAGGGGAGATTACAAGAAGATAAAGGTTGATCAAAGGGGAAGTTTATTCAAATTGAGCTTAAAGAGAGAAGATCGCATTGCTAAATCTTTTTAGTAATGATCTTGATCCAAAGTGGGAGAATGTTAGAGCACAGATTTGTTGGATTCAAGATCATAAAGATTGAAGATGAAAGTTCAAGAAGTCAAAGGCTGAAAGTCAACTCTCATGGAAAGTCAAAGTCTTTTGTTAATAAAGTCAAAGTCAATGTTTTATATTTTGTTTACTTGTAATTGTGTGAAGGTATGAATACCTTCATTCTTTGTAATCAGGTAGGTAACACAATTCAATTGTAGTAGAGAGCAGATTAGAGAAGAAGTGATTAGAAATTCATTCTAGAGAAAGAGAGTAAATGTAGATTGAGAAAGTGAGATTGTAATTGTTGTGAATTAAATCAAAGACTTGTGATTACGAGATTCTCATCTTGATTGTTGTTTTTACAATTAGAAGTTGATGAAATGGGGAATAACAATAAGTCAGGTGTTTCAGATGTAATCTTATCAGATAAATCAGAATTAGCTTTCTCAAGTTGTTTGGTCTTGTCATTCAACATGGTTTTCTCATTGCAAAGTTTATCAAATTTGCTTTGCAGATCAGATCTACTCTTATGTCCTTTCAGTATATCTGAAGATAAGGTAGACAACTTGTCAGGATCGAATTCTCAATAAGAATTAATTATCAGAAACAATATCAAAGAAGTTTGCGGAATAACACTTTGATATTTAATCAAACAGAAAATCAAAACAGAATATAATTAACAAACTGTAAACTTGTATTGAATGCTTTGAAGTTACAAGATTACTCACTCAACCTCAATATTGATGAACAGGCTCACCAATACGAATTCTACTTCTCTAGAATTAGGATCTATGCCTTGAGGTTGATTTTCTCTCTAAAAGAATGAAAACTAAAATAAAATTTTTCTATCTATTCTATACATTCTATACATATACTAGTCAAAAGATAATTACAATAATTAAACAAATCTTCAATATATCTTCCATGTATATCTCAAAGCTTCCATAATCTTCAGATTATCCATCCGAATCTCTTAAGCAGCACTAACCATGATCAACAGCATTAACTTCTTCTAGCAGTATTAACTACTAAGCAGCACTAACCACTAGCAGTACTAACTAGCTAAGCAGTACTAACTTTGTTCAAGCAGCACTAACTATGACTAGCAGTATTAATAGTACTAGCAGTAGTAACACTCAGCAGTATTAACCTTTAAGTCTTCTAGCAGTAGTAACTTTGAACCAACAACATTAACCATACTTGAAGAATTCTTCAGTTCCCAACAATCTCCCCCTAACTTGACTTTTAAGAAAAGAAGTCAAGTTCTTCAAATGTTCTTCAAGATGCTCCCAAAACTCTATCATGGCCTAAATTCCAGTGTTCGCATCTAATCCCAAACTCTGATTGATGGTTCTTTGAATCAAGTATTTAGCCATTTCTGAATCTGGAACACACCTTAACTTTTTCTTCAGCATGGCATGTAGCTTCAATCTGCTATGATTATACACTCTATCCACTAGAAAGTATTCAGTGTGATTTAAATCCAAAGTCACTGTATATACTCCACTAATTTCATATAGAGTCCAACTGTTTACTGATTTGAAGACATCCTTGATCAAGTGCTCTACTTTTTCAGGTTTGAACATCATACACAGATACTCCATTACCAGTTTTGTAATTGAAATCCCTGGAGCCTTTAGAATATCTGCATACAACTTCATTCCTATCTCAAACATCTCTTCAATATCTGATCTAGAGCATGTTCTGACAATTTTTGCCCATCTGTTGAACACTTCATACTTTTCATCCTTTCGTTTCAGCCTTATGTATTCCTTTCCATCCACTGTCAATGTATCCCAGTGAATGACCTCAGGAGGCTTAACTCCTACAGGTTCTGCTGAAATTGGTTCAGGCACTTTGTCCATCAATACCATATACAAATTTACATCATCAGTGTTAGCTGGCTCTGTCTGTTTAGATGACTCAGGTGCCCCTTCTTCTTCAGTAACCTTCTTAGCCTCTTCTTCAGATACTTTAGGCTTCTTGATTGGCTTTCTCCTTGCCATCATTTTTGTTCTCTTTAAAGTTCTTAGACTATCTCCCAGAGTGGACTCTTTCTTAGGAGGTGTTTCTTGCTCATCTGGAAATGGCTTTTGACAATCAAAATCATTACTTTCTTTTATTCTCTTTTCCATCTCCACCCTAGCAGTTTCATTTCCCTGTAGCTTTAACATCTCTGAATCATAGAGCTCTTTGATCTTCTCAAAAGACATTTTGGAGAACATCTCCTTTTTGACTCCTACAGCACCTTTGAGAAATATAATCATCTTATTCCTCTCTTGGGTACCTAGGAATGTCTTTGAGGGTTTTCTCTTCTTTGCAACTATTTTCACCACTGATTTCTTCATGCTTGCAGTTTTCTTCTGTGCAATTTCAGTTGTCATACTCTGTTGATAAGCTTCATTCAGTTCAGCAGCTAGAGCTTTTGCCATTTCCCTGTCTGTTGGATCCCAGATCTAATCTCGTAACAATGATATAAACAATAAGAGTAATGACAGCGGAAGCAATACAGTTTAATATCAAAGGAGATTCAAATATCACAGTTCATAAAGCAGATAAAGATAAACAAGATATTCTTAGAATAAAATATTCAACTTATATTATCAGATATATATCTTCTTCAGCACATTTGAACAAGAAGGTGATGGTCCTATTTATAGGACCATAAAGTAAGCAGTGTACTTGCATGACAAAAAGAGCATGTTGAACAGTGACCTACTCTAGAAAGTAAATCTTATCACTAAGTGACGTGTCATCTGTTCTTCTGTTCATTAGAAAACTTGTGCATTCAGAGAGAATGTCTTCAGAGCTCTGACGTTGTCTTCAGAGCCTCTGATGAAGCTATCTTTGATGTAAGTTGCAATCTCTGATAAGTACTTCAGAGGCGGGTTTGTCCTCTGGTCTTCGTCCTCTGATGTCTTCTGAGTTGCACTGATAAGTACTTCAGAGGCAGGTTTGTCCTCTGAAGTCTTCGTCCTCTTAAGTCCTCAGTTGCAATCTCTGATAAGTACTTCAGAGGCAGGTTTGTCCTCTGAAGTCTTCGTCCTCTGAAGTCTTCGTCCTCTGAAATAGGACAGTTATTTTCAACACTTTAACAGATGATTTGGAGCTAACACTGTCCTTTTCCATCTGAACTCTTTCTACTTTTTCAAAATCCTCCTGCATCTTTTTAGCTAGGGCTTCATCTGATTCAACCAACCTTTGCTTTTTGATTGGTTGATCAGATTCCACCATCTTTGCTTTTCCTTTGTCTTTGCTCATTGCCTTCTTACTGTTATCTTTCTTGATCACTTCACCTTGTTCTTTTATGATTACACCTTTGGTCTTTGAAGTGACCTTGGGAGTATCATTCTTGGCTTTTAGTAAGGTTTCTGCAATCTCAAGATCTGTTAACACTTCTTTCACAGTTTCTGCTGCTTTATTAATGTCAGCAGTAGTAACTGTTTCTGCTTGCTGCTCCCCCTCAACATCAACTTTCTCTCCATCAAGCTCCCCCTTTCTTGTGGCTTCTTCCATGTTGATCTCCCCCTTTTTGGGAGCATCATCCTCAGTGGTCCTTCTCCTTAATTGGAATTGCTTTCTCTTCTTCCTTTGTACCAGACTAACCACCATCCTCTTCAGCTTAGCAATTTGTTCTTGTTGTGACAGAATTACTAGCTTCATTTCTTCAATTTCTTTGCCTTGTTTGAGAACATCTTGATTGATGTTCCCCATTGTTTCCATCAATTCATCGTACGTATATCTGTCCTCACCCTCTCCAGAAGTGTTACCCTCCTTTGAAGGATCATTGGATCTTTTATTTGTGGAAGTCTTCTGCCTTGCAGAGGCACTATCCACCCCTGTGGTTTCTTGGCACCAGGGACCTTCAAATGATTGCTCATTCAAAGTTGCCATGGGGGAGGTCTTATTGATGTTACCACTTTCCTCCTTTGTACTAGCAGGAGTAGTGGCAGCCTCATCACCCATATGCTCTACCTCCTCCTCAGAGAGCACCTCCTTTGGGTTGGGAGACACCCGTGTGGTTTCCCTTTGGATATTCTCTAGGGGAGAATTCTCCCTTAGAGGGCTTATAGGCTTAGTGGGTAATAGTACAAGAAGGGAAGGAGCCTTCTTTACCTGTTTTCTCTTGTAAGTTTGGGTGATGGGAGAGGTTGGTTTTTCAAGAAGGGACTGGGGAATTGATTTTGAGAGGGAAGGTTGGGCTTGGCTAGCAGTGGGTTGGTCTAATGGGGGCCTTGACCCTGCTGCCATACCTTCATTGGTTTGGGACACCACCATCATTGTAGAGAACAATGGGGTGTCAACTCCTTCAGAGTCCCCAGCAGATCTTCTCATATTTGAGAACACCTTGCCTTTGGGGGGTTTAGGTACATATACCCCAACAGGTTGAGGTATATCCGTCAATTCATGAGTAATAATTTCTTGAACAAACCTGGGATACATAAAGAAGCTCTTTTTGTTTCCCATGTTTGAGACAAGATCACTGAAAATCATTTTAGAAAACTTGTACTTTCTGGCAGTGGCCAAGCACACCAAAGCATAAGCAATAGTGCTGCTGAACTCACTCCATCCAGTAGTCTTTTTGGAGATACAATGCATAAGAGTATGGACAAAGAAACGCCATTGGGGTGAGAATTTTGCTTTAGAAAATTTGAACACTCCCAATGGGCCTCCATACCCCATTCTTGTAAGGTTTGAAAACAGTTCATCATTTGGGATAGAGGTTATACCAGAGGCATCGTCTAGACGTAGACTGATGCGAATAACCTCTTCAGTAACCGTGAGTGATTGATCACAGATTCTTGTCTTGATCATCTGCACACCATTCTCAACAACAATGGTTGCATTAGCCCAGAACTGCCTTTGATGCTCAATATAGATTGTAGGGGATACAATAAGAGCATGAGCAATGTGGCTTGTCTTGAGGAAATCCACAATCTGATGAAATCCTGCAGCTTGCTTTGGCTTTTGTAGCATCGCAATCTCGTTGTGCTCGTCGATGAAAGTCATGGATGCCATTGATCTTAGTGAAAAGCTTGCCTGAAAACTTCAAACTTGAGAGAGAAAAGGTTTTGAGCGCAAGAGAACAGTATGCAAAGAGTCGTTATGAACTTTTAGGCGGGCAAAAAGTATTTATAGTATTCGGAATATAAGCAGTATTAACCTAGAGCAGTATTAACTACTAGCAGTATTAACTGCTAGCAGTATTAAATGCTAGCAGTATTAACTAGCTAGCAGTATTAACTAGCTAGCAGTATTAACTAGCTAGCAGTATTAACTGAAAGCAGTATTAACCACTAGCAGTATTAACTGAAAGCAGTATTAACTGAAAGCAGTATTAACTGAAAGCAGTATTAACTGAAAGCAATATTAACCACTAGCAGTATTAACTGAAAGCAGTATTAACCACTAGCAGTATTAACTGAAAGCAGTATTAACCACTAGCAGTATTAACTAACTTACTCCTTTTAAACTTGCTAAACACTGAGTACTGCTATGCATATCCTGAAACAGAAGATTAGTAACTCCAGGAATACTATACAGATATAAAACCACTTTTTGAGAAGGGGATTATTCAAAGTTCATCATTCCCACACTTGTTACCAAGAAAGTGAATCTACCCACATCAAAAGCTTTAGTGAATAGATCAGCAAACTGATTATCAGTGTGAACTTTGACAACTTGAATAAGTTTCTTTTCATTACAATCTCTTATAAAGTGATACCTGATCTCAATGTGCTTTGTTTTTGAGTGCTTGACTGGATTATTCACACTGCTAATAGCACTGCTGTTGTCAATAAAGATTGGAGTGTGTAGAAAGGTTACCCCATAATCCAACATTTGATTCTGAATCCATAAGACTTGAGAACAGCAACTTGCAGCTGCTATGTACTCTGCCTCTGTTGTAGATGTGGATACTGTGTTTGTTTCTTGCACTGCCATGAGACTAGTCTAGCACCCAAAAACTGACATCCTCCAGAAGTAGATTTTCTGTCCAAGTTTGCCCCACCTAGATCACTGTCTGAGTATGCTATTAGGTCAAAAGGTGAATTATGAGGATACCAAAGTCCCAATCTGGGTTGCCCTTTGAGATATCTGAATATCCTCTTAACAGCTTGAAAGTGAGATTGCTTTGGCCTAACTTGAAATCTTGCACATACACAGACTGAAAACATTATATCTGGCCTTGATGCTGTGAGATACATGAGAGAGCCAATCATGGATCTATAATGATGCACATCCAT